>JAZHEH010003205.1:16357500-17856666 GCA_036589455.1 Ateles fusciceps
ATGCAGATTGTCTCAGCCTCCCAGCTGGAATTACCCAGCCCGGCCATAAATGTGGTTTATGTTACAGATAAACAAGAAAATTATGTTAGAGGAGTCCGAACGGAGAGCAGAGCCACTTCACTTTTCAAAGGCACTTACTTGGGCAATAGAATTTTCAAGTACAGAATAAATCGAAGCTAGAGCTTTCTTACCCCCTCCCACCCTGAGAATGACCCACACGGCAAAGGCAGTCAGCCTTCTGGGTGGCTGGGATGTGTACGGCCAAGAATCAAGCGCACCCTGAATCCTGGTACTCCTCCCTCCATGCTGCAAACTTTCCTGCCCTGAAAACAACTATTTCCTGTAGCTGAACCCAGGAAAAAGATGAAGGAAAGGTGTCATGCTCTTTGAGGCAGTAAGGGTTAAGGGGGGGGCCCGCGGCCCCGCCGGGGCCCCCCCCGCGGAGGGACGGCCGGGAAACCGGGCGCCAAAAAAAAAAAAAAAACAGCCCGCCCGAGGGGCGGCGAGGCGGGGGCGGGGGGGGAAGGGGTTTAAAAAAAAAAAAAAAAAAAAAAAGATCGTGGCCGCTGGGGACAGCCTGCCTGGGCTCCAATCCAGTTCCAGCCTTCACTAGCTGCGAGTGTGTGGCCACGCCGCTCAGCCTCTCTGTGTCCTGTCTGCAGGATGGGGAGAAGCACCATTGCCACTGCGCTAGGTTGTGCTGCTACAATTATGTGAGTGACATACATAAAGTAGTTCTGGTTGCTTAAGTGAGGCTGCTTAAGGCAAGTCCTATGACTTCTGGCTCCCTGGGCCCCTGAAAGGAGACGAGGGGTAGGGGTAGAGTCCACTCACCACTGGCTGTGCCTTCCTGCTTTGGCAGGGCATTGTCAGGGTTGGGCTCTGCCTGCCTCTGCCCGGGCCTCGGCTCGTCCGGCTCGTCATCCTCCGGGGTGACCAGCTTCATCAGGCTCTGGTTGCACACGTTGGCCACCTCTTTGATGCCTAGTCCATTGATGTAAGGAGTGTGATCTGATTTGGATGTTTGTCCCTCCAAATCTCTCGCTGGCATGTGATTCCCAGTGTTGGAGGTGGGGCCTGGTGTGAGGAGTTTGGGGGTGGAATCCTCCCGAACCGCTTGGTGCCCTCTCCATGGTACTGAGTGAGTTGAGTGAGTCCTCCTCTATTATTCTTCATGTGGGAGCTGGTTTTTTCAGAAAGCCTGCCACCTCTCTTGCTTGCTCTCTTGCCACGTCACCTGCGGGCTTCCCCTTCCCCTTCTGCCACGACTAAAAGCTGCCTGAAGCCTCACCAGAAGCCGAACAGATGCTGGCACCATGCTTCCTGTATAGTCTGCAGAACTGGGAGCTGGAAGAATCTCTTTTCTTTATAAATTACCCAGCCTCAGGTATTCCTTTACAGCAACACAAAATCGGTTAATATAGAGTGGCCAGCCAGGGGGAGGCTTCCTTCAACCTGGTATTCCTGGTCTGGAGCGTCGTCCCGGGTCTACGTTAGGCAGACAGGCTGTCTAAACCGAGTCCCTGCTCTCCTTGCCACACTGTGCCCTGTGAGATGCTCCTATTTCTTTTCTTGGGACCCCCTCCTAAACCCTCCCACCAATGGGATTTCCCCAGCCCAAGGCGGGGCAGTGTGAGCTCAGAGGGTTGGAACTCTGAGGCCCGGGAGAACTGCACCAGATCTCCAAGTAACCAGGCAAGGTGTGGAGAGAGCCAGCATCAGCCCCGTGTCCCTGGCTTTCCTAATCCATGTTTGGCTCCACTGCTTATTCCTGACCTGCTAGGGAGACTGTGGAAGGCGATGGATCCTAAGAGAGCCCTCAGCTCCCGATGTGAGGTCCCTTAACTTCATAATTCCTTTGGGGATTCTCTCAGTTCTTCTCTCTCAGAGCAAAGGATACTTTTCTTACGGTCATCGTAGGCCAGGCAGGGCAAGACGGCAGTCAGGATTCCAGAGGAGTAGGGCAGCATCACGCGGCCTGCCAGCTGGATGAACTCCCGCATCCAGCACATGGCTGTCAGCTGGATGAGGTCATCTGGAAGGGGAATCAGGGGGTTCAGAGGGGCCTGCATACACAGCTGGAGTGCTCCCTCCCACTGACCATACTCTTGGGATGGGGCTGGAGGCCTGTGGAACCCAAGGGCTTGACGGCTTCCAGCCTCACCAATGCTCTACTACCTGTGTGCTTTGCCTTCCAAAGGTGCAGACGCAGGCTGCGATGGAGCAACAAGCCTGTGCTAGACTGTAAGGGCAGCGCATCCCTGCCCCTCTGCACTGGGACTCTGCTCCTCTTCTCATCAAGAAGTGGAATTAACCACCCCCTGAATCTGGGCTGGCCTTGCTTCTTTGGCCAGTGGGATGTGGTGGAAGTGATGGTGTGGCTGGTTGAAGCCTAGGCCTCAACAGGCCTTGCTCACTTCTACTGTCTGTCTTGGAACCCCACTGATGCCATGAGCGTGCTCAGGCTAGCCTGCTGGAAGATGAGACACGTGGTCCAGCTGTCCCCACGGTCCCAGCAGATAGCCAGACAACTGTCAGACATGAGTGAGGCCATCCTGGACCATTCACCCCAGCAACCCTACCGTTAACAGGAGGTGCATGATTGAGCCCAGCCAAGCCTGGCCCAGGTGAGTGGAACCACCCAGGTGACCCAGAGACTCACGGTAAGTGACTGTTGTTTTAGGCAACTACGTTTTGTAGTGGTTTGATACTTAGCAGAAATGAACAGATACATAATCCCATGCTCCAGGCATTTCGAGTCTCAGGGGCTAAGGACAAGTTTGTCAGCAAGGAAACCCCCAGATCTTACTTCACACAGGCCACACACAGCAGGTGAAAGGACCTGTGTGTCTCTGTGGTGACAGAACCTGGACCTCCCTGTGAGAGACCCAGCATTCCACCTCACCCAGGGCCCGGTGTCACACCGGCTAACGCTCCTTCCAAAATTTTCTCCTGCCCCTCACTGAGGCTGAGATAGTGAAAGGTGCTTCTGCGGAGGGGGCAGTGGCAACTCGTGGCTGGGCCCCCACACCCACCCGTGGTCTGGCAGTGGATCACCAGGATGTTGGCCATCTCAGCAAACTTCACACTGGAGGGGTTCTTCTTAATTTCTTTAAGAATTCTCCAAGAACAACCTCACACCTATGAATAAGAACAGGAAAGTGGAAAGAGCGCGGGTTAGCCAGGGCTGGAAGAGCCTCAGCCAGCCCCCATTTCCGCGCTGGGACAGTCACACAGAGGGCGGCCTGGCTTTTGGACTTGTCAGGTGATCATTTTCAGAGGCTGGGGGTTGAGGGGCTCTTGGCTGCTTAAAGCGGGAAGCATGAGAGCCAGGAAGAGAGCGAATTTCCTGCCCTCCTGCCGCTGCCTGTCTGTGGGTGTGAAGCATGTGGGCACAGCCGGGGGTGGCAGCAGGCGGCAGCTTCCTGCCCCTCGCTCCACTCACATCTTGCGGATCTCTTTGCCATTGTCGCCCAGGATCTGGAAGAGTCCATCCAGGATCTCCGGCAGGTAATCCAGCAGGTTAATGTCTGGCACCGACTCCAGAACCAGGATCTGACCGGGGGAAGGAAACAGGAGGGAAGTCACACCCGCCCCGGAACCCTGTCTCCCGCTCACCAAACCTCTGGGACCGGGGCGTGGGAAGAGGACCCCGCTGAGACAGCATTTCCCTGCAGTGCGGGCGTCTCATGGGGGAGGTGGATGCCAGGGACAGCCAGCACTTTTTGTTATATGTGCAGGGGAATGGTCGTTTGACTCTAAGGAAATTCGGATGCTCAGGGGAGAAGGCGACGGATGGGGAAGGACAGACAAGGCTAGAAAAAGTGGGACTGCTGGAAGCAGCACTGCTGGCTTTAAAGAGAAATCGTGTTTTCTGGATGAGGAAAGAACTGAACCCTTCAGGGGCAACAAGAACTGGGACCCCTTCAGGGCCAACACCGGTGGGTTTTGGGGGCAAAGCTGAATAAGGTTTTTGAATTAACAGGTGTCAATGGCTATTCGAGGGGAGAACATGGAGGGTGCCTATAGCCAAAGGGCCTGACAAGGGTGTGCTAGGGAGAAGACTGTCCTAACTGGAGGCTGGAGAAACAGCGTCCGGCCAGGCCTTACCCAGGAGATGATGAACTGCCGGGCATACTGGTTGTTGGAGTAAATCCTCTCTCGCAACAAGGGGATGAAGCCCACCAGGTCAAACTTGTTGCTCTCCGTCACAATGTCCTGTGGATCAGAGGAAAGTGAGCTGCTGAGAGCTGAGAGCAGGGCTGCCTGACCTCGCTCAATCATTGGCCCAGGGCTGGCTCCAGCGCTCAGGCGGCCACCGCAGAAAATGGCAGAGCCTGAGCTAGGCATCAGAGGCCTCTCGAGTATTCATCCTGTCCCAGGCCACAGGACAAGCAAAATGGGTAGACTGAAAGCAGGAATCAAAGTCGAGAGAATCAATCGAATGGCAAGACCCTACTCTCTGTGGTCTGGATGGAACACTGAGGCCCCTGCTGTCAGGGCCAGCTGGTGTGGAAGGTGACAGGCAAGCTGCTTTGCTCTAGGTGGCGGTCACAAATGGGGACATTTAGGGTGACGGCACAGGTCTGTATTTGACAGTAGTGATAGAGATCTATATTCTTGTCATAGAACTGCATACCAGGGGAGTACATTTTACTGCATGTAAATTTAAAATATATTTTAAATTCAAGAACATTCCCAATGATAGAATTTCTAAGCTGTACAGACAGATGGATGAAACAGACTGTGGAAATAGAGAGTGGGGACAAAGTACGAATACCTTTAAAAGGCGGTCTTAGGAGCTCAGATCCACTTTTCACATTGGGGTCCGGGGTCGGCCGCCAGCTGTGAGAGGCATAGAGAGGGGGAGGTGACACAGAGGCGGGGGTCACGGTCAGATGCAAGACCAGGGATGTCCTGCAGACTCACAGCCCAGGCCTTGGGACAGCCTGGAACAGCCAGCAGGCCCTGCCTTCAGCAAACACATTTGGGAAAGGCTAGGAAAGCAGGGGTGGGCGCAATGGAGCCTGCTCAGGAGCCAGATGCCGGGAATTCCCTCTGTTTGGGGACTTCTCCTGGGACCCGCTGTGGTTCCTGTTTCCTGTTGTGACTGGGTCAGGGGGTTGCTTCCCGTCAGCCTTCCCCAGGGGTTTCCAATCTTAAAGCACTGGGTCCTCGCACCACTCCTGGAGGAGGGGACGGGGAGCTGCAAGGCTGATACTCTAGAAACTTCCATGGCATTCTGTAGGGACAGCAGCATTGCAGGGCTGCTCTGCACCTGGGAGGGGAACTCCACGAGGCTGCGAGCGGCATGGAGGAGAGCATGAGCTTTTTCTAGGGTGCTTGTGAGCTAGACGAAGTGCCGCCCTCCCCACGGGGAAGTATGGTCTGGGGAAGATGGCTTCAGCACCATCCCCTTCTACCAGGGAGGCTAGTGTTCCAGATTATCAGTTTCTTCCCTCGACTGTGCGGTAGACCGATTCTTACACCAAATGCAATAAAAACGAATTAAAAGAGAAATGAAAACAAGTGTAAATGCAAGTCCATTAAAAAATGATCAGATTCAACAGACAGCGTCCCTTGCAGCCACATGCTTGTTTGCTCCGCTTGCATCTGGGAAAAGGGGTCCAAGGTCCCAGAAGGTCAAGTGAGGTGGGTGAACTGAGCGCAGCCCAGTGAGGAGGAGGGCGGTTACCTTGCTCAGCCCGTCAAAGAGCACATTGAAGTGGGGCAGCACAGCGCCCCGGGCCACCTTGACGATGTTGTAGAGGGCCTCGCAGGCGTAGTAGCGCAGCCTGCTGTCTGCATCATTGAAGCAGGTCAGCACTGGCTCGATCAGCTCCTTCAGGTAGAGTCCTGAGTCCTGCAAGGGGGCAGGAAGACGAGAAGACAGTTCAGAATGGGTCAGGGCCCAGTCCTGCAGCCTGCAGTGCCAGCTGACATCCCAGCTCCCTTGGAGGTGCACAGGCCATTGCGTGAGGGCTGGGCTCAAAGACCCTTCCCAAGCCTGCTTCCCAGAAGAGGGCCCATGCCTAGGGGACCAGGCTGAAAGGCAACAAAGCTAGCCTTGCTGCCCTGAGGTGTGGACACAATGGTAATAAAACGTAGGTCTGCAACACCCTGCTGGGTCTCGAGAGGGAAGGCATCTGGATGGCTTGGTCAGCATCAAGGCCGGGATGGGTGTGTCTGTCCCTTGGGTGAAAGGCCCACCTTGCCCAGTGCGATGGAGCAGGCGGCCAGGCCGATGAGGCCCCCTTTCCGGCTGTGGGGGTGCTGAGACAGGGCAAACTCCTGAGACAGGGTCTGGATCACATGCTTGATTTGCACGGTATTGTTCTGGGCCACGAACTCCCGGACCAGCCTGGAGAGAGAGGGAGAGAGGGGCTGTGGGAATTGGGCGACCTCTGCTGTGGCCTCCAGGGCCTGGGGCTGCAATGAGGAAGGGAGATGACCTGTTTGGAAAGAGGAATTGGGGAGTCGGGTGTCTCAGGGCAGGTCTCAGTTCTGTTGCTGGCTGAGTCACGGTTGTTTCCCTACTCTGGGTCTCAGTTTCCCTTTGTGTACAATGCAATAAGGAACAATGGTGCTATCTCACTTCTGGGAATCTGGGAGAATGCAAGCGAATGTGTCACTGGTGACCAGAACAGTGCAATGCATCGTCAGCTGATCAACTGTCTTCATTCAACACTTACTCAGCTTTCCATTCGTGCATCTCAGAAACTCTGCATCTGAGTGACTATTTCCAGGGACGCTGCTGGGACACACAGCTCAATCAGGCCCCAGTGTAATGGGAAGATCCACATTCAAACAAATAATAGTAGCAAAATGGTGCCAGTGATATATCACAGAAGCAAGAAAATGTAATGGGCTAAGTCTCCTCGGGCTGTCCAGGAGGGTTACAGGGAAGTGCTAGTTGAGTCCGATTTTTTTTTTTTGAGACGTTGTCTCACTCTGTAGCCCAGGCTGGAGTGCAGCAGCATGATCTTGGCTCATAGCAACCTCCGCCTCCTGGGTCCTGGTTCAAGTGATTCTCCTGCCTCAACCTCCTGAGTAGCTGGGATTACAGGCATGCACCACCATGCCCAGCTAATTTTCATATTTTTAGTAGAGACGGGGTTTCACCATGTTGGCCATGCTGGTCTTGAACTCCTGACCTCGTGATACACCCGCCTCAGCCTTCCAAAGTGCTGGGATTACAGGCGTTAGCCACAGCGCCTGGCCCGTCAGATTTTAAAAACAGTAACAGGCACTTTCCAGGTAAAGAAAGGAAGGCAGGGCATCTTGGGCACAGGGAAGAAGAGCCTGGCCAAGGCAAGACATGATGACATGGCATATCTGGGCCGAGACGAGTGCTCTGGCGTGTGGAAGGGGTGGCTAGAGACAGGTGAGGAAAAGATGAGTTGGGGGAACCTTTCCAGCAAGGGATGACACGCTCAGCCCCATGTTCCAACTGGACACCTCTGGTGGTGGCTTGGAGAAGCTGGGCTGGGGGAGGGCGTGGGTTTGACGGGAGACTCGATGCCGGGACATTCAGGAGAACACTGTGGCTACGGGGTAAGGAGGTCCTGAAATGCGACTGAGTCAGGGGGAAAGAGCAGGGGGGGGCTGTTTCTAGAATTAAATAGAAAAGTGTTAACAGCTGACTAAGAAGAGGAGAGAGGATGGTAGGGTAGACGGTGCCCCCAGGGTGTCTCCCTGGGCAGTGACGCTGACAGGGAGAGGTGCAGGTAGGAGGGAGGTTGCCTTCATGGGAGGGAGCGCCTGCTGGTCACCCAGGGAGGATGCATCCCCAGACAGGCCCTGCCCTGAGTGGAGGAGGTGAGGCAGGCCTGGCTCCACCAACCAGTCTGTCTTCAGAGCCCCATGGACACGAAGGCCAGGCCTCTGCCCTCCCAAAGCTCATGGCATCTCTGCAGCGACAAGTCTCACATGGGATATGGTGGCAGGAGCGCCCCAGATCGCTGATGGAGGAGAGGCAACTGGGGTGGTCAGGGAAGTCTTCCGGAAGTGGGATGGAGCCAGATCTTGAAGGAGGCAGGAGGGAAAGAAACAGGCCTTCCTAGCAAAAGGAACCCTGTAGCAGAGGTGAGGATGAGGAAATAGCCAACCTTGCCTGGGGCCCCAGAGAACAGGATAGCAGCGGGAAATGCAAGGATAGGCTGCTGGTGGTAACTGAGGCATCTCCAGTGAAAAGAACAGATTTCAGGTACCAGGGAGCTGAGCATATGAAAGACTGTGTTAAGGAACCTGGAGATGCTTGCAAGATGATGGGAGGCATGAGGGATGACACTCATGGAGCCACTGAAGGTGCGAAGAGGGTCTAGAGACCTCAGACTTTACAAAAAGTAACTGCAGGCATTCTCTCTCCTTGCTTTGCATCCAATCATGGCAGGTACCTTGCTCAGCTGCTGCACAAATGCGGTCTCAAGTTGACTTGAAGAATTTTAAGAACAGTCATGTCCAAAAGGTGTCCATGAGTCTCTGTGGTTCCAGCTCAGGAGCTTTCTAATTAAGAGCTAGAACTTTCTAGTAATTAAAACAAAATGTGCTTTCCTGTGAGACAGAGACCAGCAGAAAGGCCGTTCAAAGAGGGGCCGGGCAGTGGTTTGGTAAAGATTTAATACAGCCAGTCATACGGAGCACCTATCATGTGCCAGGCACTGTTCACGTAAGAGGTGACAAAACGGGTCTCGCTCTGGGGTAATGGATGTTGGAGACGCAATGGGTGCTTCAGGAAGGAGCTGTCCAAGTGGCCTGTGAGTTGCCCCTTGCTTTTATCTTTATGAGGCTGGGACTGTGGATGAACCCAGGGCTTCTAGATAGAATCTGAACTCTAGTTCGTAAGCCTCAACTCTCAAAGCAGTGTACTAAGGCCTGGCAAGGATGGTTCTACATCAACTTGTCTGGTCTCCCAAACTGGACAAACCAGCCAGGTGAGACCTGATCATCTGTCAGTACCTGTTCTTTGGGCCCCTTGCCAAAAGCCCTGCAGATGCTCTGGCAAACAGCTGGAGCATTGGTGGTTCAGTGGTAGAATTCTCGCCTGCCACGCGGGAGGCCCGGGTTCGATTCCCGGCCAATGCAATACAGTGTTGCTTTTACTGCCTTTTCTTGGCCAGTTTCCTCACAGACAGATCCTGCTAAGGAGCCAGTCAGTCTCTCCAACTACACCAGACCTGCAGCAGCCAAGGCTGCCCACCAATCTGGAACCACACTGCCCTGCTGAATGAGCAAGAGAGCTGCTGGGTTCTCAGGTGAGGCACTCACTACTGGCTGTGGAGCCATGAACTTCATGCCTTCACCTTAAGGGGGACTCCTGCTGGGCTGTCCTCAGCCTTGGCCAGTCTTCCGCAGGAAGCTGGCGTGAAACCTGAGAACAGTAAAACAGTTTAACACAAGACTAAACGCAGAATGCGGTGGGGAGGACTCAAACATCACAGGGGAAAACGCCCCTCAAAGTCTTAATATACTTTTGCTACTGAGAAAGACTCAAGCTCTAGTTTCTGTCCCGAGCTCTGAAGGCAAATCAACTGGACAAGCACATGCACACTCTCGCACTTCCTGCCTTCTCCCTCCTTCTCTGCTGTCTGAGTGTTCCATTCTTGCACTGTGAGCATGTGGCAGCAGCAGAGACCGGCTTCATGTTCTGTGAATCAACTTACACGCAAGAAGGCCCAGGAATGGGGTCAAAGGGAGATGTGCACACAGCTGCCGACATCTGGAACATTGGTGGTTCAGTGGTAGAATTCTCGCCTGCCACGTGGGAGGCCTGGGTTCGATTCCCGTCCAATGCAGCAGCAGACATTTTATAATCCTAAGAGACTGAATGTGGGGATTTCACACTGCCTAAAGAATTTATGAATCCACTCTGAGAACTGAGAATGACTTGTTTCTAGTTGGAATTCAAACGCCTTTGATGAAAACACTCAATTTCCTAAATTCTGCAAAGATCTAGAACCTCGTCTCCTTGTTCTCGAAGAGTCCAGGATGTGGGGATGTGCCAAGGCCCACTAAAGCAGCTGTGCCTCCCCACGCCTGCCCAGACAGCCTGCCCGGGAAGCCAGGACATGTTTCCGCTTGGTACAAGTTACGGCGGCACTAGGAATGGGACTGGGGACATCCTCGAGGCTTCCGCAAGGGGTCGAAAGGAAATCCAACCTGCACGGCAGCACAGGCCCTGGAGCAACCTCCTCTCCTGTCTCCTTGTTTCAGGTCACAAACATTCCCTGAGCAACTGAAGAGGGAACTCCTTCCATGTGACAGTCAGTGGATGGGAGCTATTCCCTACCCCTGAGGAGCTCTCTGCCAGGGTGGGAAGAGGAGGAAACAAGAGAGGGCTTAAGGAATACTGTGCAAACTGAGAAAAAAACACTTGGTAAGAAGAGTAGGAGGTGAGCAGGGGGCAGGCCAGAAAGAGAATGATGGGTGTCTGCCGGGAGGGGGATGTGCTGGGACTCCATAAGGGTCAGCATTGCAGATGGGTTTTGAAGGATGAATAGGTGTTTGTTCTGGAACTGTTTAGGATGAGGCTGAAGAAAGGCTCAGAGGAAGGAGGAGCAGGCATTTAGTTTGGAAGAAAAAAAAGCCACAGGTGGAGGGGAAGTGGGTGACAGGGTTGGAAAGTTGCTCCCAGTCATGTGGCACAGGATCCTGGACCCTGGCAAAGGAACTGGCATTTAGCCCCAGTGGCTGTGAAGAGCTGCAGAAGGCCACGAGCCCGCGAGTGGTATAAACTTTAGGAAGGGCAGTCTGCACCGGCAGGCGGTACGGGTTTAAATGGCACTTAGGGAGCTCTGAGGAGTATGAGGAAAGTGGCTCTGATGTCGGAGTGACAGCCTGCAAGAGTCACAGGGCCTTCTGAGGGAGGACACAGGAAAGGGGGATTTCTGTGCTGGGCATCCCCTCCCCACCGCATCATTTTTGCAAACAGCAAATGCCTCCTTGCTTGGCACCAGCTGGAAAGCCTCCCCCCACCAAAGTCCTACTAGGACTCAACTCAGGACACCCCAGGCTACTACAAAAATTCAAGCCCAGTGGCTCCAGGAACTCCAAGATTCTACAGCCTTTGCCCCTATACTTAAGGGCAGAATATTCTCATCTCAAAAGAAAACAGGTCTCCGGCAGACAAACAATGGCTGGAGGGAAAACTCTGGAATGTGTCCTCACCAATATGTCAGCCTGGAGAGCACCAGGCCTGGGGTCAAGTCCTGGACTACTGGCAGGAAGAATCTGTTCCACGAATCAAGCCCACCCTCCTTATCTGACACTTGGGGCAAGCAAAACAGGGCCAGGCCGACCTCTGCAGCCTTCCTGCTGGGCTCCCAGCACAGTCTTGGACTCCAGCCAGGCCTGCCTTTTTACTGCGCCCTGCCTGGTCCACTGCTGCACCTCCCACCTGCCCACTCTCTAGGAAAGCTCCTGGTCCCTTTCACAGTCTACCCGGCCCCCAAAGTCCAGCTCAAATCTAACCCTCCGCCTTTCCTGATGATCCCACGAAGTGAGTGCAGGACTCAGGACCCCTCCTTCTGTGCCCAGCAACGTGCTGTCGAATGTCAGTAGGTAAATTCCTTCTAACTCCTTCTCACGCATGATTCCTACCTCTACAACTCTTTTTTTCCCTTTGAGACAGTCTCGGTGTGTTGCTCAGGATGGAGTGCAGTGGTGCGATCTCGGCTCACTGCAACCTCTGCCTCTGGGGTTCAAGCGATCCTTCTGCCTCAGCCTCCTGAGTAGCTGGGATCACAGGCACCTGCCATCACACCTGGCTAATTTTTTGTATTTTTAGTAGAGACAGTGTTTCACCATGTTGGCTAGGCTGGTCTCGAGCACCTGGCCTCAAGTGATCCACCCACCTCGGCCTCCCTAAATGCTGGGATTATAGGTGTGAGCCACCATGCCTGGCCCCTCCACAACTTCTTGATAAACTCCTTGAGGACTGACTGGTATCATGTATCTGCATCTCCAGTACCAGGCTCTCTCCGAGCCCAGAACTTTGCATGCAGTAGGTGGGGCAACACCTGTCAAGCCTGGCAGGGGTGACAGGCAGCTTGAACTGCAGGGAAAACCTGACCGAAATCCCACACTGCTATAGTGGTGACATGGGGGTGCTCTGCAAGCCCAAACCTAGCCTGCTGGGTTAGTCAAGAAGGCATCTGGATGGTTCTCACCCTCTAGTCTTATAATTCAGGTTAGCAGGAGTGAAGGCCACCATCACTAGGACTGGAACATGCACACTGAGAAGGGCCCAGGTCTCCAGAGCTGTGGCTGGTGGCCGGGGAAAGATGCACATACTCGGATGAGGCCTGAGGCAGTTGAAGGTACGCTCTAACCCCTCGCTAGGTGCTCCAGAACTGCCCTAGTCAGCCAGACTGTGATGTGGTCTTTCCACTCCACAGTGCAAGTTCAGAGACAAAAAAAGCGACTACAAGGGGAAGCAAAGTAAGTGAAGTTGAAAACCTGGGCATCCCTGGTTCCAGGTTTAGTGTCTCTTCAAAAGACCGCACTGTCCCTCCTTTCATCTACAGGCTGGGGAGCCAGAGGTGGGGGATCTGAGGCTCAACTAGTTTTGAAGTTCAGAAACTCTCACGATCACAAATCCCTGGAGACCTTCACTAACGCAAAGGTCATGGGCATTGCTGTCTTATACACCAGAGAAGAGAATCTACTTCTGCCTGGTTTCCTCCAAAAGGTGCTGAAGAACCCTGGGGGAGAGGTGTCTTCTAGAGGCTGCTCAAAGCCTTCATTTTCAACTGGCCAGTGGCATTGCAGGATGGCAGGAACACCCACTCCCCAGAAGATACAAGCCCCAAGGTGGGCCAACGTCAAGCTCTTGATGCCACCCTTAATGTCTCAAAGACTGCCACATCGACTACTCATTCCCTGATAGGAGAAGCAGCAATGGACAGTGCAAGACATCCGGACTTTCATTAGCCAAAGGAGAACCTGGGGCCACCCAGCACAGCCACAGGACCCCTTAGCCTCTGTACCACAGCATGGTGACAGTCGCAGGTGACTATCACACGTCACACAAGGACTATTAAGTTGACCACTTCTCAAGCACTCACACTCTGCTAAGTATTCCAGGGGTGAGTTATTCCTTAGGACACCTCCTTCTGTAGCCATTATTATTCCCATCTTCAGAGAAATCCAGCCCCTCTCTAGGGTCACGGAAGGTCTGACATCTACCAAGTCCATACTCTTTCAACTACGTCACAGTTCCCTCCCTCCCATCTCCCTGAGGCACTTCAGCTGCAAACTGAACACATTCAATTACAGATGGCAATTCCCTTGTGCAGAATCAAAGCCCCAAGTGAAACGCAGTTTTCTCTATACACTTTCCCACACCGCTTGGTCATTGTCAAGCCATTCCTCCCCATACACACGGAGTACAGATGAGGTGCCTACTTGAGGTGTTTTGAAATGAGGCTCTTGCGATGGTTTTCTCTGAATGCAAGAACAGAGTAAGTAACCATTAGCTGAGCACTTACTATTTGCCAGGCAATGTGCTGCATGCTTTACTTACAAGATCTAACTGAAACCTTAAAATAAACCACTGAGTTAAGTACCATTATACCCATTTTACAGCTTGCGGAAACTGAGGCTCAGAGAAGTTAAGAAGCATACACAGAAGAGGGGGGGACCCAAGATGGCCGATTAGGAGCAGCTCTGGATTGCAGCTCCCAGTGAAAGCGCAGAGAGTGAGTGGACGCCGCATTTCCAGATGGATTTTTACTGCCCACAGACCAGGAGATTCCCAGGTGGAGGAGCCCCACGGGTCGCCAGCACGGCTGTTTTGGCTGGCGTGGCGAGTCTCCGCACAAATACATGGGTCCGGGCGCCGTTTTAGCTGGCGATTGGAGTGCCTGGGAGACAGAGTCACCCGTTCAACTAATAAAAAGGAGACTGAAACAGGGAGCCAGGCCAGAAGATTCCTGGGCGAAAAAGCGCCACAAATCTCCAGCACAGCTGTTTCAGCTGGCGCAGTGGGTCACCACACGGGATATCACACAGATACTGGCGCCTTTTCAAAAGGCGACTGGAATGCCTGGGGGACAGAGCTCGTCCGTTCAACTGATAAAAAGGGGACTGAAACAGGGGAACCAGGCCAGGAGATTCCTTGGCAAAAAAGCGCCATGAGCCCCCAGTGTGGCTGGGAACAATCGGCACAGCGGGTCTCTGCACAAAATCTCACACAAATCCGGGTGCCTTTTCAACTGGCGACTGGAATGCATGGGATACAGAGTTGCCCGTTCAACTGAAAAAAAGGGGACTGAAACAGGGAGCCAGGCCAGGAGATTCCCCAGCGAAAAAGTGCCACAAGTCTCCAGGGGCTGTTTCAGCCGGCACAGCGGGTCTATGCACAAGAAATCACACAAATCTGGACGTCGTTTCAACTGCTGACTGGGATGCCTGGGAGACAAAGTCGCCCGTTCAACTGAAAAAAAAAAAAAGAGGGTCTGAGCAGGGAGCCAGGTGATCAGGTTCGGCCGATCCCCATCTCCACAAAAAACAGTAATCTGAAACGCTCTGGATTGAGAGTGTCACAGCAAGCACAGTCGAACCCGGGACGGTCCAGCTCTGTAGGGGAGGGGTGTCGCCATTACCCAGGTAGTCCACCACTACCGAGGTAGTACGCCATTGCTGAAGTGGCACGCCATTGCCGAGGTGGCCCACCACTGCGAAGGCAGTTCACCATTACAGAGAGAGTCCGCCATTACAGAGGTTGGCCGTCAATGCCGAGGCAGTTCTAACTATACCCCTATAAATAGGGCTGCAGGGAAGTTCACACAGGCGGAGCCCACAGCAGCTCAGCAAAGCCTCTGCAGGCAGACTGTGACTAGGCTGCCTCCTCGCTGGGCAGGGCAGCCCTAAAAAAGCCAGCAACACAACAGAAACTCATAAATAAAGCCCTACCTTCCCAGGACAGAGCACCTGGGGGAAAAAAAGGCGTTATGAGTTCTGCTGCAGCACACTTAAACATATTTGCCCAGCAGCTCTGAATGGAACGGAACTCACAGCTCAGCACTTGAGCTCCTATAAAGGACAGACTGTCTCCTCAAGCAGCTCCCTGACCCCTGTATATACAAAGAGTCACCTCATAAAGGAGAGCTCAGTCTGACATCTGGCGGGTATCCTTCTGGGACAAAGATAGCAGAAGAAGAAATTGGCAGCAACCCTTACTGTTCTGCAGCTGCTGCAGGTGATCCCCAGGCAAGCAGGGCCTTGAGTGGTCCTCCAGCAGTCCTACAGCAGACAGTCCTCACTGTTAGAAGGAAAACTAAGAAACAGAAAGAAATAACTTCATCATCAACAAACTGGATGTCCACTCAGAGACCCCATCTGAAAGTCAACAACTACAAAGACCACAGGTAAATAAATCCAAAAAGATGGAAAGAAACCAGCGCAAAAAGGAGGAAAACACCGAAAACCAGAACGCCTCTCCTCCTCCAAGGGATCATAACTCCTCACCAGCAAAGGAACAAGGCTGGATGGAGAATGAGTCTGATGAATTGACAGAAACAGGCTTCAGAAGGTGTGTAATAAGAAACTTCTCTGAGCTAAAAGAACATGTTCTAACCCAATGCAAAGAAACTAAGAACCTTGAAAAAAGGTTTGACAAAATGCTAACGAGAATAAACACCTTAGAGAGGAATACAAATAAATTGATGGAGCTGAAAAACACAACACGAGAACTTCACAAAGCATACAGAAGTTTCAATAGCCGAATTGACCAAGCAGAAGAAAGGATTTCAGAGGTCGAAGATCAACTCAATGAAATAAAACAAGAAGGCAAGATTAGAGAAAAAAAGGGTAAAAAGGAATGAACAAAGTCTCCAAGAAATATGGGACTATGTGAAAAGACCTAATCTACGTTTGATAGGTGTACCTGAATGTGACGGAGAGAATGAATCCAAGCTGGAAAATACTCTTCAGGATATTATTCAGGAAAACTTCCCCAACCTAGCAAGGCAGGCCAATATTCAAGTCCAGGAAATACAAGAGAACACCACAAAGATATTCCTCAAGAAGAGCAACCCCAAGGCACATAATCGTCAGATTTACCAGGGTTGAAATGAAGGAGAAAATGCTAAGGGCAGCCAGAGAGAAAGGTCGGGTTACCAACAAAGGGAAGTCCATCGGACTCACAGTGGATCTCTCGGCAGAAACCCTACAAGCCAGAAGAGAGTGGGGGCCAATATTCAACATCCTTAAAGAAAAGAATTTTCAACCCAGAATTTCATATCCAGCCAAACTAAGCTTCATAAGCGAGGGAGAAATAAAATCCTTTATGAACAAGCAATTACTCAGAGATTTCATCACCACCAGGCCTGCTTTACAAGAGCTCCTAAAAGAAGCACTAAACATAGAAAGGAACAACCAGTACCAGCCACTCCAAAAACATACCAAATGGTAAAGAGCATCAACACAATGAAGAAACTGCATCAAATAATGGGCAAAATAGCCACTTAGCATCAAAATGGCAGGATCAAATTCACACATAACAATATTAACCCTAAATGTAAATGGGCTAAATGCCCCAATCAAAAGACACAGACTGGCAAATTGGATAAAAAGCCAAAACCCATCGGTGTGTTGTATCCAGGAAACCCATCTCACATGCAAGGATACACAAAGGCTCAAAATAAAGGGATGGAGGAAGATTTACCAAGCAAACGGAGAGCAAAAAAAAAAAAAAAAAAAAAAAAAAAGGAGTTGCAATCCTAGTCTCTGATAAAATAGACTTTAAATCAACAAAGATCAAAAGAGACAAAGAAGGACATTACATAATGGTAAAAGGATCAATGCAACAAGAAGAGCTAACGATCCTAAATATATATGCACCCAATAAAGGAGCACGCAGAAACATAAAGCAAGTTCTTAATGACTTACAAAGAGAGTTAGACTCCCACACAATAATAGTGGGAGACTTTAACACTCCATTGTCAATATTAGACATATCAACAAGACAGAAAATTAACAAGCATATCCAGGACTTGAACTTAGACCTGGACCAAGCAAACCTAATAGACATTTACAGAACTCTCTACCCCAAATCCACAGAATATACATTCTTCTCAGCACCACATCGCACTTACTCTAAAACAGACCACATAATTGGAAGTAAATCACTCCTCAGCAAATGCAAAGAATGGAAATCATAACAAACAGTCTCTCAGACCACAGTGTAATCAAATTAGAACTCAGAATTCAGAAACTAATTCAGAACCTCACAGCTTCATGGAAACTGAACAACTGGCTCTTGAATGTTGACTGGATAAACAATGAAATGAAGGCAGAAATAAAGATGTTCTTTGAAGCCAACAAGAATGAAGACACAACATACCAGAATCTCTGGGACACATTTAAAGCAGTGTCCAGAGGAAAATATATAGCAATAAATGCCCACATGAGAAGCAAGGAAAGATCTAAAATCGACACCCTATCATCAAAATTGAAAGAGCTAGAGGAGCAAGATCAAAAAAACTCAAAACCTAGCAGAAGACGAGAAATAACTAAGATCAGAGCAGAACTGAAGGAGATAGAGACACAAAAAACCCTTCAAAAAATCAATAAATCCAGGAGCTGGTTTTTCGTAATGATCAACAAAATAGACCACTAGCCAGATTAATAAAAAGAAAAGAGAGAAGAATCAAATAGGTGCAATAAAAAACGATAAAGGGGATATCACCACATATTCCACAGAAATACAAACCACCATCAGAGATTACTACAAACAACTCTATGCACATAAACCAGCAAACCTGGAAGAAATGGATAAATTCCTGGACACTTGCATCCTCCCAAGCCTAAACCAGGAAGAAGTCCAAACCCTGAATAGACCAAAAACAAGGGCTGAAGTTGAGGCAGCAATTAATAGCCTACCCACCAAAAAAGCCCAGGTCCAGATGGGTTCACAATCAAATTCTACCAGACATACAAAGAGGAGCTGGTACCACTCCTTCTGAAACTATTCCAAACAATCCAAAAGAGGGAATCCTTCCCAAATCATTTTATGAGACCAACATCATCCTGATACCAAAACCCGGCAGAGACTCAACAAGAAAAGAAAACTTCAGGCCAATATCCATGACGAACATAGATGCAAAAATCTTGAATAAAATACTGGCAAACCGATTGCAACAGGACATCAAAAAGCTTATCCACCATGATCAAGTAGGCTTCATCCTGGGGATGCAAGGCTGTTTCAACATACATGAGTCTATACACATAATTCACCATATAAACAGAACCAAAAACAAAAACCACATGATTATCTCAATAGATGCAGAGAAGGCCTTTGACAAAATTCAGCAGTGCTTTATGCTAAAAACCCTCAATAAACTAGTTATTGACGGAACATATCTCAAAATAATAAAAGCTATTTATGACAAACCCACAGCTAATATCATACTGAATGGGCAAAAACTGGAAGCATTCCCTTTGAAATCTGGCACTAGACAAGGATGCCCTCTCTCACCACTCCTATTCAATATAGTATTGGAAGTTCTAGCCAGAGCAATCAGGCAAGAAAAAGAAATAAAGGGTATTCTATTAGGAAAGGAGGAAGTCAAATTGTCCCTATTTGCAGATGACATGATTTTATATTTAGAAGACCCCATCGTCTCAGCCCAAAAACTCCTGAAACTGATAAGCAACTTCAGCAAAGTCTCAGGATACAAAATCAATGTGCAAAAATCACAAGCACTCCTATACACCAATAACAGACTTAAACAGAGCCAAATCAAGAAAGAACTGCCATTCACAATTGCTACAAAGAGAATAAAATACCTAGGAATACAACTAACAAAGGATGTAAAGGACCTCTTCCAGGAGAACTACAAACCACTGCTCAACGAAGTAAGAGAGGACACAAACAGATGGAGAAACAGTCCATGCTCATGGTTAGGAAAAATCAACATCATGAAAATGGCCATACTGCCCAAAGTAATTTACAGATTCAATGCTATTCCCATCAAGCTACCAATGACTTTCTTCACAGAACTGGAAAAAACCACCTTAAACTTCATATGGAACCAAAAGAGAGCTTGCATAGCCAAGTCAGTTCTAAGCAAAAAGAACAAAGCTGGAGGCATCACACTACCTGACTTCAAACTATACTACAAGGCTACAGTAATCAAAACAGCATGGCACTGGTACCAAAACAGAGATATAGACCAATGGAACAGAACAGAGGCCTCAGAGGCAATTCCACACATCTACAACCATCTGATCTTTGACAAACCTGACAAAAATAGCAATGGGGAAAGGACTACCTGTTTAATAAATGATGTTCGGAAAACTGGCTAGCCATGTGCAGAAAGCAGAAACTGGACCTCTTCCTGACACCTTACACTAAAATTAACTCCAGATGGATTAAAGAGTTATACATAAGACCCAACACCATAAAAATCCTAGAAGAAAATCTAGGCAAAACCATTCAGGACACAGGCACAGGCAAGGACTTCATGACTAAAACACCAAAAGCACTGGCAACAAAAGCCAAAATAGACAAATGGGACCTAATCAAACTCCACGGCCTTCTGCACAGCAAAAGAACAGTCATTAGAGTGAATCGGCAACCAACAGAATGGGAAAAAATTTTTGCAATCTACCCATCTGACAAAGGGCTAATATCCAGAACCTATAAAGGACTAAAACAGATTTACAAGAAAAAAACAAACAAGCCCCTTCAAAAGTGGGTGAAGGATATGAACAGACACTTTACAAAAGAAGACATATATGAGGTCAACAAACATATGAAAAAATGCTCATCATCACTGGTCATTAGAGAAATGCAAATCAAAACTACATTGAGATACCATCTCACGCCAGTTAGAATGGCGCTCATTAAAAAATCCAGAGACAACAGATGCTGGAGAGGATGTGGAGAAATAGGAACACTTTTACACTGTTAGTGGAACTGTAAATTAGTTGAACCATTGTGGAAGACAGTGTGGCGATTCCTCAAGGACCTAGAAATAGAAATTCCATTTGACCCAGCAATCCCATTACTGGGTATATATCCAAAGGATTATAAATCATTCTGTTATAAGGACACATGCACACAAATGTTCACTGCAGCACTGTTTACAATAGCAAAGACTTGAACCAACCCAAATGCCCATCAATGATAGCATTTGGGTTGATTTATAATCCTTTGGATATATACCCAGTAATGGGATTGCTGGGTCAAATGGAATTTCTATTTCTAGGTCCTTGAGGAATCGCCACACTGTCTTCCACAATGGTTCAACTAATTTACAGTTCCACTAACAGTGTAAAAGTGTTCCTATTTCACCACATCCTCTCCAGCGTACTGGACAGGGAAAATGTGGCACATATACACCATGGAATACTATGCAGCCATAAAAAATGATGAGTTCGTGTCCTTTGTGGGGGACATGGATGAACCTGGAAACCATCATTTTCAGCAAACTGACACAAGAACAGAAAATCAAACACCGCATGTTCTCACTCATAGGCTGGTGTTGAACAATGAGAACACATGGACACAGGGAGGGGAGCATCACATACTCTGGAGTCTGTGGGGTGTAACAGGGAGGGACAGTGGGGGGTGGGGAGTTGGGGAGGGATAACATGGGGAGAAATGCCAGATATAGGTGATGGGGAGGAAGGCAGTAAACCACAGTGCCATGTATGTACCTATACAACAATCTTACACGTTCTTCACATGTACCCCAAAACATAAAATGCAATAAAAAAAAAAAAGAAGCATACACAAAGTCATGCAAGTTGTAGCTGATGGATCTAAAAATCAAATCTAGGTTTTACTAACACCAAGGTCTAAAATCTTACCCACTATATTACACTAGCCCCCTCCCAAAATGGCACAGCTACCACCAGCTGGATGCCCACTGTGTGCCAGGCACGTTACATTTGTGATTTCATTTAACTCCAATCCCATGTCATTTGGTAATGTCCCCCATGTCCCAACCTCTGTCCTAGGTGGCAGGGGTTTTAGTCATCGACCTCAGGTTCCCATGTGTTCAGAGGAGAATCCTGAGCTGTAAGGTGGGTCAATCACTACAATGACTTTACAGTGCTTGTAGTTGGCCAGGCTGGTCTCGAACTCCTGACCTCAAGCAATCCACCTGCATCGGCTTCCCAAAGTGCTGGGATTAAAGGTGTGAGCCACTGCGCCCGGCCAAGCTGTGGTCTTAAACACACCACACGAGGTTGTGTTCATTCCATAAGTGTTGGCTGAGCAGCCACTATGCTCCTGGCTCCAAGACAGATGTAAAGATAAAACCGCAGGTGACATTTATTCCTGTGACGTGAAACTCTCAGTATGGACTTGGGGCTGCAATGCCGTGTTTCCCCTGGCAAGTCCAACCATCGGTCCTGGTTCTCTCTAAAACACATCACACTCAGGTGGCATATCCAGGCAGCAGTGTCCCAGACAGGATCTGGGTAAACACCTCTGCCAGGTGCTTTGCTGAGTATTTAAATAATTTGGTTTCCACCTGCACACCAGTCTCCAAAACTGAATGGGAAAAGCGGAACATCTGCCTCTGAGGAAGAAGCAACGCCCTTCTGAAAAGACCTAGGAATGAACTGATTAGAAATGAGCACATATGATGTGGGAATGAGCACGTACTGAACAAACACTGGATCCAACCAGTGGAAAAAACTACAAAGGAGAAGCGAGAGTCACAGACAGCAGAGGCCTCTTTTGATCTCAGGTGAGGACAGTTGTGACCACTGAATAAGCACTTCCCTCACGCTGTAACAAAACAGCACTAATTTAAAAACGGAAGCACAATTCACATACCATAAATTCACTCTTTTAGCATGCAGACATCAGTGGATTTTCGTATATTCACCAAGTTGTGCAATCATCACCATCATCAAGTGCACAGCATTTTTAACTACCTCCAAAAGAAACCCTGCACCCGCTAGCAGTCACTCCTCGTTCCCCTGAATCTCTTCCCCTGAGCCCTAGGCAACCCCCGGGTCTACTTCTGTTTCCACAGATTTGCCTGTTCTGGCCATTTCATATAAATAGAATCATACAATATGTGCCCTTTCATGGTTGGCTTCTTTCACTTCACACAATGTTTTCAAGGGGCATTTTTTTTTTTTGAAGATAAGAAAACTGAGGCCCAGAGAGGTTAAACCAGAGATCAGAAACTCAAATGCTCACAGGGGCCAGGCAGAAGATGCAGGCGGCAGCCCCAGCAGGTAAAACAGCTGTGGTTAATCTGCCAACAGGTGGCAAAGCTCCTGCCGATTTGCTTTGCAGGAATGCGGGCCCCCAGAGCGACATCGCCCAAGTCAGTAAGATAATCCAGAAACCTGAATTTCACTGTGAAATTTCTCAATTTAAAGTACTTTGTGATCCAGGCCAAACCAAACAGGTCCGCATGGAGGTCACAGCCCCTAGGGGCCAGCCTGTGACCCTGCGATTAAGCAATTTAAACAGGGTCCCACTGCTGATAAACAGCCAAGCTGGGTGGAATTCTGACCTGCACTCCAAAAATTACCTTGAGCCACTGGGTAATAAATACGGTTATGTGCCACCTAAGGACATTTTGGTCAACAACAGACTGCATATTCCACGATGGTCCCATGAGATGATAACATCATATTTTTACCATACTATTTCTATGTTCAGATATATTGAGGTATACAAATACCACTGTGTTACAATTGCCTAAGTATTGAGCAGTCACATGCTGTGCAGGTTTGTAGACTAGGGACAACAGGCTCTACCATATGCCCTAGGTGTGTGGCAGGCTGCACCATCTAAGTTTGTGTGAGTACACTCTATGTTGTTCACACAACGATGAAACTGCCCAACAACACATTTCTCAGAACGCATCCCCCCTGAAGTGAGGCATGACTCTAGTGTCTTCCCCACAGATGTAGTAGGCTTAGGAGAACCAGGTCAAACTCTACAGGGCAACCTTCAGCTGTTCACTAGAGCTCCAGGGACTCACCTCCCCCATAGCCAGCAGCCAGGGAGGTGTGATTCAGGACCTCTGCTCCCAGCAGCTCTGCTCCCAGCATGCCCCGTGAGAGCTTTGGGCTCTCGGGGGCATGGCCTGGGCCACCTAGCAGGGCATTTACATCTGCTGGCTTTTGAACTCAAAGCCCAAGGACAGGATCAGGTGTGTTCAGGTGTCTGTAGGACCACAGACGGAACTCAAAGCTCAGGACCATTAGAGACTTGACCATGAGTGGTGCTGTCTCTCCCAGCCAGCAGTGAGACAGTGGGGCCCTGCCTCCACGATGCCTGGCAGAGCGAGCACCCGCCACACTGATCCGAGGGCCTGCTAGCATTTCTCCTCCATGTTAGACTCTTCAGGGAAGACAGCCCGGCATCTTCCCACCCTTTTCATTATGACTGATCAATGACTACATTAAAATTGAAAACCCACAAAACCGGAAACAGCCATTATAAAAATCCTAACCTGAATGCCCTGGCCTATAGGAAATTACGTGGTAATGTGGGAATAAGGCTGCAGGGGCGAATGTTCTCCAGGACTTGTGCACAACTGGCTCCCAACATTCAGCCAGTTAGTGTGGTCACTTAACACCACACTGGTGGTCTTAAGATTCTGGATCCAGAGGTCCTTGAGCTGAGACAAGTGTCCATCTCTGCATTTTTAGTGGCTGAGAGGCTTGTCTTCATGATACAATCCCCCTCTTATTTGTGGTTTCTCTTATTTTTGAGATGCAGTCTCGCTCTGTCGCCCAGGCTGGAGTGCAGTGGTGCGATCTCGGCTCACTGCAAACTCTGCCTCCCGGGTTCAAGTGATTCTCCTGCCTCAGCCTCCCAAGTAGCTGAGAATACAGGTGTGTACCACCACGCCCAGCTAATTTTTTTGTGTGTATTTTTAGTAGAGACGGGGTTTCACCGTGTTAGCCAGGATGGTATCAATCTCCTGACCTTGTGATCCACCCGCCTCAGCCTCCCAAAGTGCAGGGATTACAGGCATGAGCCACTTCGCCCGGCCTATTAGTAGTTTTTAACTCCTCACTGGAACACCTTATGCAGGACTGGCTCTGTCATGAGTTCTGGAGAACTGAAAGTGGCAGCTGAAACCACCGTGGAGATGTGCAAGTATGAAAATCCTTTCATGATAAGCATGTCCCCTTTTTGGTAGGGAAAACCAGTCATGCAGTGGACACGTCTTCGGAGACACATGAACCTGAGTTTTCTAGCTAGGTTCTAGCTGTGAAACCATGAGAAGATTACTTAACCTCAAGGAGCCTGTTTCCTCATCTGTAAAATGGAGTAACACCGCCATGCTCATAGGGCAGCCATGCAAAATATATCAGATGAGGGGTATATGATGGCCAAAGGGAAGCTTTTCTATATCCTCCCAACAGTCCAAAATGGGGCAGATCAGCACTTTATATACATGAACTCCCAGGCTTCACCATGATCACTGTGATGGACTGAACTGTCCCCCAGCCCCCAAATTCATATATTCAAGTTCCGATCCACAATGTGACTGTATTTGCAGGGAGGGCCTATAAGGAAGAAATTAAGGTTAAAGAGGTCATAAGGGCAGGGCCCTTGATTCCATAGGATCAGTGTCCTTATAAGAGGAGAAACGAGCTGGGGCAGTAGGTAATGCCTGTCATCTCAGTGATTGCTTGAGGCCGGGAGTTCAAGACTAGCTGGGTATGGGGGTGTGTGCCTGTAGTCCTAGCTACTTGGGAGGCTGAGGTGGGAGGATAGCTTGAGCCCAGTTCAAGGCTGCAGTGGGCTATAATTGCACCACTGCATTCCAACCTAGGTGACAGAGCGAGACCTGTCTCTAAAAGAAAAAAAAAAGAGAGACGCTACAACCACCACCTCACCCTCCCTAACCAAAAGAAGAGGTCATGTGGATACACTTCACACATGCGAGATGGCAACTGTCTAGAAGCTAAAAGAAGCCTCAGGATGAAACCTACTTTACTGGCATATTGATCTTGGATTTCCCAGCCTCCATAACTGTAAGAAATACATTTCTGTTGTTTAAACCATCTAGTCTGTGGTATTTGTTATGACAGCTCCAGCCGACTAATACAGTGTATTCCATCCTCTGGAGCTTTAATCAAACCTTACCATGATGGCCACACTCAGGCTAACAAAGAAGCTGTGAGTTGACTGTTTGATCTGGGAAAGCCAGGGCCAAACCATATGAGCAGTTAGTGCTTCAGCTTTCTGCTAACACCTGCCAAGTGCTGGCAAGCCCTGAGCATATGAAGATAATATGAAGGCATGGATCCTGCCTTCAGGAAGCTCACACGCTGGGCAGGGTGGCAGATTCCGAAACAATGGCAGGAGAGTTGTACTCGTCTTCTATTTGCTACAGTAATAATTACCACAATCTTAGTGGCTTAGAATAATATATATTTGACCAGGCACCCTGGCTCACGCCTGTAATCACAGCACTTTAGGAGGCCACAGTGGGAGTACTGTTTGAGCCTCAGAGTTCAAGACCAGCCTGGGCAACATAGCGAGACCCCATCTCTATAAAAGAAATTTAAAAATTAAGACAATTCAAGAACAACACATTTATTACTATGGGTCTTACTAAGCTAAAATCAAGATGTTGGCAGGCTACGTTATTTTCTGAAGCTTTAGGGAAAAATCCATTTTCCTGCTAGCTTCTAGAGGCTGCCTGCATTCCTTGGCTGGTGGTTCCCTTCCACCTTCAAAGCCAGTGATGACAGGGTAAGTCTTCTCACATCCCATCACTGTGACACTGACTCTTCTGGTTAGGGTTACACTGGGTCCACCTCGATAATTCCAGATAATTTCTCTATTTCAAGGTTAGTGATTAGCAACCTTAATTCCCCCATGGCCATGTAACATAACATATTCACAGGCTCCAGGGATTAGGATGGGGCAAATATGGCAGGCTATCATTCCCCCTACCAAAAAGTGGTAAGAGCAGTACTGACAGATGACAACTATGTTATATGCATATGTTGTAATTAGGACAGTTATATAATAATCTCTCTCTCTATAGTTCATAACAATTGCAATGTGCCCAGTACTGCATTAAGTACTTGACACGGTTTGGATCTGTGTCTCCACCAAATCTCTTGTCTAATTGTAATTCCCAGTCTTGGAGATGGGGCCTGCTGGGAGGTGGCTGGATCATGGGGTAGATTTCTCCCATGATGATGAATGGCCCAGCACCATCTCCTTGGTGTGGTTCTTGTGATAGTGAGTGAGTTCTCAAGAGATGTGGTTGTTTAAGTGTGCGTGCAGCACCTCCCTGCTCACTCTGTTTTGCTCCTGCACCAGCCATGTGAGACGCCTTGCTCCCCTCTCTGCCCTCCATCATGACTGGAAGCATCCTGAGGCCTCTCCAGAAGCAGAAGCCGCTATGCTTCCTGTACAGCTTGCAGAACTGTGAGCCAAATAAATCTCTTTTCTGTATAAATTATCCAGTCTCAAGTATTTGTTTATAGCAGTGGAAGAAGGTACTAATGCAGCACTTTACAACATTAGCTCAAACAACTCTATACATATTACTGTTATTATTCCCATTTTACAGATGAAGAAACTGAGGCACAGAGGTTAATTAGCTTGCTTAGGCTCACCTAGTCAGTAAATGGGAGCTCGAACCTCAGCTCCAGAGCCTGCTCTTAACTACCATGCCATGCAGCTTCTCAAGAAACAGGGTGTCTTAAAGGGGCCACTAGTCTGTTTGTTGAGGGTCACTCTGTCCAGGCCGAATAAAGAATATATTAAAACATACAATAGCGTATGTGTACCTGACACATAGAAAGTGCTCAGACACACAGAATGCTGGTAAAGCACAGACGAGGAAGTCAGTATCTGTATCTAAGCAATTTGTGAAGCACAGGTTTTGAGGAAGGCATCAAACTAACCGGCCATTCCTCATTCTACGCATAATTGGAAAAGGCTGGAAACAGACGAGAGGGTCTTTGAGGCCGGTGCTTCTCAAACTTTAAGGTGCCCACAAATCACCCGGGGATCTTGTTAAAATGCAGATTGATTCCATAGGTCTGGAGCAAAGCTGGAAAGCCTCTAACAAGCTCCCAGGTGATCCTGATGCTGCCGTCTGTAGGCCATGCTTTTGGGTAGCGAAGTCCTTAGCCTGCAATGTTATTTCCCCACCGAAAATGTGTGGTCATTCCTTTATTTGGACATCAACCATCAAGTGCTGCCAGGCACTGTGCTAAGTGTTGAGGATAAATAAAACAGATACATCAGCAGAACTCTCTGCTCTTAAGGAGTTCACAGTCCAGTTAAGGCACTAGTGAGTTTCTCCAAATTCCACAAATCAACGGCGATGTCCAATACAAAACGAACTCCATCAAAGACAAAACCCTTACAGAACTGCCTTGAGTGAGAACAGATAGACAGGTGTGCTGGAAGCAACAATCATGTTGAGATGAATACCTCTCTCCTCAAGGGCTCAACAGATGACTCAAGCTGTAATAAAACCAGACATTCCTGAGAAGGAGAGTGGGTGAGGGACAAAACTAGGTGTCAAAGCAACTTCAAAGCCAACAAAACTCCACAGACACAGAACCATGCCTATGTATCATCTCTGGGTCCCTTTATTCAGTTTGGCAATGTGCAATAAGACTTGCTAGCATTTGTTAAGAGTCACGTATAAACAAAAAGCTATACAAAAGAGCAGTCAAGAAAGTGGTGTCTGACGAGGGAAGCAGCTAGATGGCTGTGGACATACTGAGTATGAGAGCTGAATGGAGGCAGGGTGGGAAGTTTCTTATCAAAGTCCAAATCCTTTAGTTTAGGAGGAAACTAAAATCCAAAGCAACATTTGGATTACAAACAGCAGTTCTCAACCAGGGCAATTTTGCTCCTTCAGGGGACATGTGGCAATATCTTAAGACATTTTTGACTATTACAACAGACAGAGTGCTACTGGTACCCAGTTGGAAGAGGCCAGAGATGCTGCTAAAAATCCTGGAAGCCACAGGAGAGTCCACTACAACCAAGAATCATCTATCTGCCCCAAAATGTAAATGGTGCAGAGGCTGAGAAACCCTGAGTTAAGGAATTTGCCCTGGTTAAAGAATGAATGTCACTCCATGGAATAGATTAGAGCAGTCCAACAGAACATTCTGTAATGATGGAAACAGTCTATAATCTGTACTGCCCAATATAGTAGCCAGTAGCTACATGTGGCTATTGAACACTTGAAATACGGGTAGTATGACTGAGAAACTGGAGTTATCTTTAATAATTGAAATTTATAATAGCTACGCATGGCCAATGGGTACTCTACGGGACAGAACCGAACTACAATCTACCTTTTCCACTCCCAGACTGGTGTTCTTCCAGTTTCACAGCCTGCTCTTTTCCACTCTACTGAAATCAACTCACTTGAGTTTAACCCTATGATTTGACTGGCAAAAAACCCACAAAAGTAAAAATAATACTGCAGTAAAATAAAAATAAAAATAAAAATAAAACATTCGCAGTTAAACATTCGCTGTTTTGTATATTGGGAAATAAAGTAAAATATCAGTTCATTGTTACACATACATGTAACAGGACTGCAGAAGCAAGAAAGGTCAAATTATTTCTACTTCCACTTGCAGGGAAGGGTGTTATGACACAGATAAAACAAACAACTCTCTGAGTCTTGAGATCATGAGGTTTCCGACTTAATTTCTCTACGTGGTCACTAAGTCTCTTTCACTTCTCAGAAGCTGAAACCAGCTGGTCAGCATCACCTGCAAATTCTCCAGCTTTTGACTTCTCTCCCACCAAAGACACAACTCTCTGATTTGCTGGCTTGGGTGACACCGCACCAAAGACTCACCATGTGCCATGCACTGTGCCAAGCACTACTCATACATTATGTCACTTCATTCTCAGTGCAGCCCTTTGTGGCACCGGGAGGTTAAAGAACTGGGACCAAATCACATCAAGCCAGTCAGGAGTAAAGCGAGGACTCCCAGATATGACTCCCAATCTGCTCTTAAACACTGCACTAAGGTAAGGGCCTGAAACCTGAGAAAGTAACACTGGCTGGGAAGGCGTGAGGAGTCTCCCTGCGGAGCAGAGCAGTCAAGGGCTGCATGGCCAGGGAGGGGTCCTGACGGCTCTTACTTCTCAATCTCCAGCGCTGCCACCTTCCGCTTTTCGTACAGCTTGTCATTGAGGGCGCGCACGATGTTAGGCGTGAGCGGCGCGAAATCCTTCTCCGGGTTCATGGTGATAGCTCCGGGAGCCTCGCGACTCCTTAGCCCGCGGCTGCCGGGGCCGCGCCGGAGCCAGGGGAGTCTGCGGCTCCGCGCTGCCCCCGGCGCCGGCGCATGGACCACGCCGCTCCGGGCTTGCCTGCCTCGCCCCGCTGCCGCGCTATGGAACCCGGGCCTGGACCCCGCTCTAGCACACCTGACCCTGGCCGCTTAATAGCTCCCGCCGGGCACTAGCAGCACTCACGGGACACCAGCCATGTTACTCGGGTCACATGACTCTACAGCACTTCCGCCTTCCGCCGCGAGGACCCGCCTTTCTCCAGCCACGCCCCCACCGCGGGCCGCGGGTGGATTAGCCACGCCGCCGCAAGGCTCCACCCCCACGTGCAAGACATACTGGCTGCGCGCGGGGTAGCTGGAGTGTGGTTTGAGAGGTGATTTAATAGATGTGTATCTCCTGCCCAATTGATGGCACGTGATGGGCTTCTGTAGATGTTCGTGAGATCGAAGAGCATCCTGGAGTCTGATTCACTTAACATGATTTATTCAATACTCACCGAATTCACTAGTTCATTCAGTACTTGGCCCCTTACCAATTTTGTAGATGCGCATGTTTCCCTAACTGGAGTAACACCGTCATCACTTTCACCATATTTTAGCCGCTTGTATTAATACTTGTATTAATAGTATATCTGTTTAATGTTTTCCTCAAATCAACTCACTAAAAAAAACCCTTAAATCTCTTTTAGCTTTGCTTATGTCCTAAAATCATGAGTTTGAATAGGTATATTTTTTCTAAACACATCAAAATAAATTCTCAGTTAAAAATGGCACTACCTGTCTACCACCTAAGATCTCAGTTACCAACAATGTCTGTCACCAGTCCCACCATTTGGGACTTGAGGTGTGTTTACCATGCTCTGATGCCTAGGAGGGCTGGTTACAGACAGAAGAAAGGCCCCAGATCCTGCTGAGTACAGGTCTCTAGATGGGTTCCCTGGAAAGCAGCCCCTTCAGGTGCTTTGGGAATCACACTACATGGTGGAACAGAAATCCCGACTATGTGGCCAAATATTTAAAAGCAATTTATGGCTGGAGTGTGGTAAACATGCAGTGACAGAAAGATGTATCAGACTTTATCATAAGCTTTCAGAGTGAACAGGGACTTAGGACAAGGGCTAGATTACAGTGGCGCTCAAAGAATATAAAATATAAACAGTTTTAGAATGGATGGTGATACTCTCCTGTAATGAATGAAAAGTGCCTTATAACAATCTTGAAAATGGAATATTATCCTCAACTCATAGATCAGAAACAGGGACACAATGAATGAATGGCAAAGGTAGGCAGAATTCTAGAATGACCTCCAATATGCCCACCCCTTTGTGTACATGCCCTGTATTATCCCCTCTTTCAGTGTGAACAAGACTTGTAAACATAATGGGCTTCGTATAACTCACATGATTATATTATGCAATATTGCAGAAGATATTTTGCAGATGTAATTAAGGTCCCTAATCAGCTGACATTGAATTAATAAGAGAGATTAACTTGGGTGGGCCCAACTGAATCAAGTGAGTACTTAAAAGAGATGAGAAGAAATCTGAAGTGGAAGATAGACTCTCCTGTAAGCACTTTAGTCACATGGCCACAAAAAAATGAATTTTGCCAACACACTTAGGGTCCTTGGAAGCAGATCTTTCCATAGTTGAGCCTCCTGATGAGGATGCGGCTGGCCAGCACCTTGATTTCAGCCTTGTGGAACCTGAGCTGTGAATCCAGGTCACACCGGACTCTCAACCCATGGAAACTGTGGGCTAATAAATCTGTATTGTTTTAAGCTCCTAGTTTTGTTGTAATTTGTTATGCAGCCATAGAAAATAAATACAATGGCTAACCCCAAACTCAGCAAGTCATGGAGATAGGGTGTCTAGAAGAATCCATAAAAAATGTATTTTCCTATACTCGTGGAGATTTCACAGCTGTTAAAATCTTTGCCAACGCAATCCTATCAATGAAGGCAGGTGCACTAACAAGCAGTAGCAGTACGGCCAAGGACATCTCCAAATGTCTTGCAAAGTTTGGTTTTAGGATTTTGATGATAGTTGATGCAAAACACTGAAAAAAATGTAAATCAATGGGAATGATTTAGTTCTATTTCTCCAGAGTGTGTTCATCACCACGGGACCCTTATCTAATATAATATTTCATCTGTTTCTTTTGCTTTTTGGTTTGGCTTTTTCTTAGAGGTGAACTGAATTTCCCAAGGGTCAAAATGTGATACAGTTTTTAATAATTCAAACAGTAAGGAATTTTTTAAACAGAAGTATTCTTTTCTCCCCTAAATTACATTCTGACTCAGGTTACTAAGTAACCAGTTTCTTATTCAAGGCCCAGACCAGTGCCTACCTTTAAGTCCGAAGTTCCTAGAAAGAAGTGTTTCTTTTCTCTAATATCTTGAAAAACGCCAACTAGGTAAGATTATTTATGCATAATTGAACTAGCAGTGGTGCTAAAGATAAAGCCCAAGGGCGACCCTTGCCTTCCACCCTTGCTCCTCTTCTCTGACCTGTGGCGATTCCTGTTGAAACTCTTCTAGATTAGGGGATAACTGATGTGCCCGGCTGCACACTGGTCATCATTTCATGGTTATAATTCATCTGCATCTGTATGATGCTTGGATGAAGCAAGCATCTCTTATGACGCTAGAACTTGTAAAAGTTCTGTAACAACTATTCATAATCACTATTACAAGGTATGTAAAAGTTATGATGTAACTTGTAGCAAGAGGCTGCTGGTGACATTGTAAGAAATTGTACCTAAATCTTGAACTGTGCAAAGCAGCTTCTCTGACAGCAATGCTTGTGTTCAAGGAAACTTTAGTTTAATAATGGCTCCAAAGCACATGGCTAGTGATGCTGGAACAATTATTATAATTGTTCCATCTTATCATTAGTTATTGTTGTTCATCTCTTACTGTGCCTAATTTATAAATTAAACTTTACCATAGGTATGTATGTAAAGTAAAATACCACAGTATATAGAGTATTCAGTACTATCTGTGGTTTCAGGCATCTACTGGGGACCTTGGAGATATCCCCTGAGGATGAGGGAGGACTACTGTAAAGGTCTGTGTTTACGGACATTCTAGAAAAAGCTTCTTGGTCCTGGAGTATACGGGGCTAGGGTTGTGGGAAGGTGCAGAAGAAGTAGAAGAGGCTCCCTCCATGAAAGCCCCCTCTGACAAGTATAAGGGCTTGCTAAAAGATTGTCGGGCAACACCTGTAGACTTTCTGATTCAATAGATCTGATGTGGGGACTGAGAATTTGGATATTTAATAAATTCCCAGGTGATAATACTGCTGCTGGCCCAGGGACCATTTTTGAGACCCACTTCTTTATGGCATTCATTCCCAAGAGGCCATCTTCTTCCAGCCTCCTCCTCCTCTTGCAGGAGGGCTGTAGGGGATGTGTGTGGAGCAGGTAGATGCAGGGGGGACCCTCAGTCAGAGGTGTATGTCTGCAGAAGCAAATCCATTCCAGGGCCAGACTTTAACCATCTTTATTTCAACAGGTGATGCTGATAGGTGAGTGGTCCTATTAATAACCACCACAAGACCCAGGGGAAGCCAAGTCTCTGGGCTGAGGCAGGTGCCCCACTGCTCCTTGGAGGTGAAGCTTCCAGAGTGATGTTTGAAAAAAGGCACTCATCACCATGCTTTAGGTGAACACAAAATAGGGGCAGTTGCAATGTATCAAACTGAGGTGTGGTCCTTTTCCCTGGCAGGGATTTCCTGACTCAGTTGCAGCACAACTGGCTTGGCAGGTGACTGATCTGTAGCACTGGTTTTCAACTCTGCTGTACAAGTTATATATATAATAAAGAGGCCCACACCCCTCTCTGGATCAGTTAAATCAGATGGGGTTGAGGAAGCGCCTGAGTGAGAGTTAGGTGGTTCTGATGCGCAGATGGGTCGGGAATCCCTGCTCTCCCTTGGAGTGCTATCCAAGGCTGGGAGTGTGTGTGCGGCAGGGGAAGCTGGGATCTCTATTAGCCATTCTTCAGGGCCTGGACTTCAGCGAGAACTTTCTGTGTAGGACAGATGTGGGATTCAGACACTGATAGCATAAAAGCCAAGAGAAAAAGTGATGGAAGTGTCCCTGGGTTGCCCTAATGTTATCTGTTCATCCCTTTGAAAATATTTATTTGGCTTTTATGTCAAAGCAGAATAAAATGCCACATCAAAATAGTCATGTGTAAGGGCTTTTTAAACCATTTTGGATTTTAAAAAGAGACTGCAGTGCCCAGCGTCACACACTGCTAAGTGTTGTATGGTAGAAGGTTATTAGTGTGATGCCTGTGCCTTCTTGTTAAAAAATGGAGATTATTACAAAGTACTTGAGCTTTGGGGTGATGCTAGGCAACTAAATTTAGGGACTTACAAGGATTCAGTTGTCTAAAATACAGATCTGTTGTGCGTAGTTATGTTTAATATGGAATAGATATTTCATATCTATATTTGGAAAACAGGTAATATGGAAATAACTGCCCCTATAATTGTATGAGAAGAATAAAAACAGTTCCTTTAGAATTTTTATTGTTTTCTCTTTCTTTGTCAGGCTAAGACAATGCATAGCTTTTGGTTGATGCAGGTAACCCTGGTAACCACTAAAGGGTGATCCCCTTCAGATAATAAACCCATTTAATTCCAGTTTCACTGCCTTCACCAGGAGGGCAGCTCACAATCAGCTTGGTGGTGATGGGGGTTTTGCTGCCGGACAAGGTTTCCTTCAAAGAAGACTGTGATGTTGTTGATCTTCTTGGGCCGCACAGACTCCACAGCGCGAATGCTGAAGGCTGGGTTCTCCACGATGATGGAGAACGTCACCATGTGATAGAAGATATTCTTGAAGGGGATGATTATGCTGTACCCAGCTCGGATCAGGAAGGGACCCTGGGGCTTGGGAGGCAGAGCCACTCCAAAGAGGGGGATGATATACTCCCCACCTGCAAGCGATGATAGGATGAGGATGCCCTTAGTCTCACCCAGGTGGCTGGGCTCGAAGAAGACTTCCACACTGGCTTCAGTGCCGCTCTGGCCTCCTGGGGCTGCATTAATGATTTTTTCTGCGTGGAAGTCTGTGCAGTCAGTCTGAAAGGGGAACAAACAAACTCAGCTCATGTGAGATCCTGAGGAACACATCAGGAGCTTAAGTCCACCCCAGTCCCTCTACCCCTGGGCATCAAGTTACTATGTCTGTGTGAGGTTGGGAATGCTATAAAGTTGTGTCCTTATAATTCCCTTGCAGGGTAGGCATGACTAATTATTATTTCCATTTTGCTACAAAGAAACAAAGGCAAAGAGATGTTAATAATGTGCACCGAGACACACAGCCAGATTACGTCAATAGGGCAGTCATGGAAGCTGGTCCCCTATATCGGGTTCTTTCCTTCCACACACATGGAAGACCAAACATCCTGGTTGCTTGCGGATGGGTGGGGCTAGTTTCAGACAACTGGCTGTGAGCAGAAGCGAAAGGTGCGCTTCCATGCTAGAGCCTTTCATTGCCAGTTTAACTCCTGTCAGGCTCTTTTCACCCCTCTGGTACTGTACTGGAAATATCTGAGATGCTGCTGGAATCCCCGAGGGACTGAGATGAGCAGGTTCCCCTGCCGGCCTCTCCTGGTAGATAGCTCAAATGAGGAACAAGTCTTCATCTTAAGCCTCTGCGGTTACTGCATATAACTTAGCCTCTCTTGGCTGATAAGACTCATCGAGAGCCTCTGCCTCTTGGTTACAGCCACAAGATCTCTGATTTTACCTGGGCATGTGACCGCCCAGTACAAAAGCTACCTTTCCTAGCTCCTTTGCTGATTAAGTGTGGTCCTGTGAAGTTTGGTTCCAGGGAATATTAGTGGAGGTGATATATGCAGCTGTCCCCTTTCCCTTGTAGCTGGCTGGAATGTGGATGTCCCAATAAACCATCTTGGCCCATATGGACCAAAACAACTCCCCTGGAGAGGGCAGAGCATTGGGACAGAACGTGTTGGGTGCCTGGTGTCAGCGAGCTGCCATTCCAGCTCAAACTGTTTATGCTCAGACTGTTATTTGTGAGAGGAACCAACATCTAATTTGCTATTATTTGTGGTTTCTGTTTTTCAAATTTTTATTTTATTTTGAAAAATAGAGACGAGGTCTCGTTATGTTGTCCAGGCTGGTCTTCAACTCCTGGCTACAGTGATCTTCCCACCTCAGCCTCCCAAAGGGCTGGGATTGCAGACGTGAACCACTGCGCCTCGCTTTGGGTTTCTGTTTTAGTAGTTGAACCTATATTTCTGAAATAACAGCTAATGTATATACGGCACTTACTATAGGCTAGGCTCTAAGAAAATGGCTTTAGATACATATTTTAAATCCTTGCAGCAATCCTGCAAGGTCGGGGGTATTATTCCCATTTGTAGATAAGCTTAGAGAGCTTAAGCAAATTATTTATACAAAGAATAAGTGGTGAAGCCAGGATTCAAACCCATGTCTGTTTGATTCCACAGCCGATGTCATGACCACTAAGCTACACTGTCTCCCTCTCTGGATCCGAGTGTGATATGGGAAACAAAACTCCCCTACCCTCCATCACAGCTTGTTAAGACAGAAAGTCTATAGTGGCAGAATGCAGGCCTGATGCTGTTTGTTTCTAGCTGGGCGTTTCCAGGCTAGATTCAGGCCTCTGAGGCAGGTGTCACCATGGTGATGAAGCACCTGAGTCTCTCTGAGTCTCACATTCATGCTCCCTCTGTGTCTCCTCTCATTGTTTTTGGACCCAGCATTCTTGCAAGGGAAGGGTAGAGGGTAGAGCAGGGGCTGCTCACCCTGCAGTAGTATTCTGTCCTCTGCCGTGTGTAATTGATGAACTTCACAAGGATGTTTTGGCTGCTGCCAAGGACAGTCTGGAAGTGAACAGGCTTTTCCGGAAGTGCTGGCGTGGCTTTCAGATTGAGCTCATACTGGTAGTATCCCAAGTCAGTGCTGTGCAAAGTCAGTCTTCCGAAGGTTTCTCCAGCTTTCAGGGGCTGGAATTCAAAGGAGAACGTGCCCTGGAAGAGAAGAGAGAGGCTCCTGTCATGCTGAAAGACTAACTCACCACCTGCCACCTATAGACCTGCCCAAGGCTCCACAGGTAGGTTGGGGGCAGAAATCGTGCTCGTGCTCATGCTTGCCCCTGGGGAACCTCTGTCCATACCAGCCCACCCTCCCTGCCCCTGTTCCCCTCCTAGCTTTCTCTAGTCTGGTGATTCTGTGTCTGGGATCCCTATGAATCTAAGTGCAGGTACTGGACCTTCTCCTGAGAAGCACATGTAGGGAGATGTGAAGATGGGTGAGTGCTGCCCACAGGAGGGCCGAAGTTTAGGCAGCTCCTTCTTTGCTCATGGCTAATCTCAGAACAGTGCCCTGGATTCTGCCGTCCTCCATTATTGCCCATAGCAAAACAAAGAAAGAACCAAAGAGCATTCCTTATATAGCAAAACGAGGAAAACAATTCAAATATATCATTAGTAGAAGATTGGTTAAATAAATTATAGTTTTCTCACTTCAGTGGAATACTGTGTAGCCACTGAAAAGGATGAGGTAGAGCAATACACATTGAAATGAAAGGTGTTGATGATATTTTAAGTGGAAGAAAGGAGGTTCCAGAAATGCATATATAGTACGAGCTCTTTTCTGTAAAGAGTATGTCTATGCATGTATAGAAAGAGACTGTGAGAATGTATCCCACACTGTTACTAGTAGCTATGTTAGCGTGAGAAAATGGGATTCTGGAGACTGATTTTCAATTTCACATACTTTTATATAGGTAAAGTTTTATTCTACTATGAGTAGGTATTTTAAAAAATAACTAGTTCTTACTGAAAAATACCAGGCTGGGTGCAGTGGCTCACACCTGTACTTTGGGTGGGTGAGGAAGGAAGATCACTTGAGCCTAGGGGTTTGAGACCAGCCTGGGCAGCATAGCTTAGTGTGGCAGCACACGCCTGTAGTCCTAACTACTCAGGAGGCTGAGGCAGAGGAGTCCTTCACTGCAGGAGTTTAAGGCTGCAGTGAGCTATGATCACACCACTGCACTCCAGCCTGTAAGACACAGTGAGACCCCCCTCTCTAAAAATATGTTTTTTATTTTTATTTATTTATTTTTTTAAAGAGAAAAAGAGAAAGAAGGAAGAAAAAAAAGAATGAAATAAAAAAAAGAAGAAGAGAAAAAAAAAAAAGGGAGAGAGAACGGGAATCTTGCTCTATTGCCCAGGCTAGAATGCAGTCTACAAATGGATATTAAAAGTTTTTTTATACTAATAATTGTGTTATACAATAGAGACAGGAAGGAATAAGGGAGGAAAATAACAAACAAACAGCCAACCAATATTTCATTTAAACCTATGAAATGCTATGCAATTGCTAGGGAGTGATTTACTCCCAACCATGTGGTCACTTTTAGAATAAATGTGATGTGTTACTGAAAAAAAATGTATGTTTTGTGGATTTGGAGTAAAGAGTTCTGTAAATGTTTATTAAGTTTACTTGTTTGAGGTTTAAGTTCAAGTCCCGGGTATCCTTCTTAACCTTCTGTCTCATTAATTTGTCCAATATTGACAATGTAATGTTAAAGTCTCCCACTATTACTGTGTGGGAGTCCAAGTCTCTTTGTAAGTCACCAAGAAGTTGCCCTATGTATCTGGGTGCTCCTATATTGGGTGCGCATAGACTTAGGGTCGTGAGCTCTTCCCGTTACATTGATCCCTCTACCATTATACAATGTCCTTCTTATCTCTTTTAGTTTCTATTACTTTAAAGTCTATTTTATCAGAGATGAGAATTGCAACTACTGCTTTTTTTTTTTTTTTGCTCTCCATTTGGTTGGCAAATCTTCCTCCATCCCTTTGTTTTGAGTCTCTGCATATCCTTGCATGTAAGATGGATCTGGATGCAGCTTACTGATGGGTTTTTTGAAGTGGCTGATACTGGTTGTTCCTTTCTATATATAGTGCCTCTTTCAGAAGCTCTTGTAAAGCAGGCCTGGTGGTAATGAAGTCTCTGAGTACTTGCTTGTTTGTAAAAAATTTTATTTTTCCTTCACTTATGAAACTTAGTTTGGCTGGATATGAAATTCTGGGTTGAAAGTTCTTTTCTTTAAGGATGTTGGATATTGGCCCCCACTCTCTTCTGGCTTGTAGGGTTTCTGCTGAGAGATCAGCTGTGAGTCTGATAGGCTTCCCCCTTGTGGGTAACCTGACCTTTCTCTCTGGCCGCCCGTAGTATTTTCTCCTTCGTTTCAACCCTGATGAATCTAATGATTATGTGCCTTGGGGTTGCTCTTTTTGAGGAATATCTTTGTGGTGTTCTCTTGTATCACCTGGAGTTGGGTATTGTCTTGCCTTGCTAGGTTAGGAAAGTTTTCCTGGATAATATCCTGAAAAATATTTTCCAGCTTGGATTCATTCTCTTTGTCACATTCAGGTACACCTATCAAACGTAGATTAGGTCTTTTCACATAGTCCCATAGTTCTTGGAGACTTTGCTCATTCCTTTTTACCCTTTTTTCTCTAATCTTGTCTTCTCGTTTTATTTCGTTAAGTTGGTCTTCAACCTCTGAAATCCTTTCTTCTGCTTGATCAATTCGACTGTTAAAACTTGTGCATACTTCTCGAAGTTCTCGTATTGTGTTTTTCAGCTCCATTAATTCACTTATATTCCTCTTTAAATTGTCCATTCTCATGAACATTTCGTGAAACCTTTTTTCAAGGTTCTTAGTTTCCTTGCATTGGGCTAGAACATGTTCTTTTAGCTCACAGAAGTTTCTCATTATCCACCTTCTGAAGCCTGATTCTGTTGATTCCTCACATTCATTTTCTATCAGGCCTTGTTCAATTGGTGATGAGGCACTGCAATCCTCTATAGGAGGAGAGGCATTCTGATTTCGGGTGTTTTCAGCCTTTTTGCGCTGGTTTCTTCCCATCTTTGTGGATTTATCCACCTGTCGTCTGTGTAATTGCTGACTTTCAGATTAGGTCTCTGAGTGGACGTCCAGCTTGTTGGTGATAAAGTTTTTTCTATTTCTTAATTTTCCTTTGGTGGATGCCCCTCCCCCCACAGAGCTGGACCTTCCCGGGTTCAGCTGTACTTGCTGTGAAACTCTCAATCTTCAGCAGTTCCAACTGCTGTTTTTATTTTTATTTTTTGTGGAGGGGGGTTACCAGCCTTCCCCTGCGGCAACCCACTATGCCGGCTCAAACAGCAGCGTTAAGATTCGTGGCGCTTTTCTGCCCCGGGAATCTCCCGGTCTAGTTCCCCGCTTCAGTCCGCTTTTCAATCAGCTGAATGGGAGACTCTGCCTTCCCGGAGGTCCAAACGCCAACCAAAAGGGCACTCAGTCCTGTATACTCCGGACTGAGAACCGCCACGCCGGGGCACCTGCAAAAGAGCCGCGCCCTCCAAAAGAGTCATGCTGGCGACCCGTGGGGGCTCCTCCGCCAAGAATCTCTTGGCCCGTGGGCAATGAAAATCCGTCTGAAAATGTGGCGTCCACTCACTCTCTGCGCTTTCAGTGGGAGCTACAATCCTGAGCTGCTGCTAATCGGCCATCTTGGATCTCTCTCCCGAAAATATGTTTTTAAAAAGAAAAATATCACCTACACAACAATCCTGCATGTTCTTCACATGTACCCCAAAAATATAAAACGCAGTAAAATACAAAAAAAAAAAAGAAAAATAGCAGAATAAAAAGAGGATATCACTGAAGTTATAGATGTTTAACAAAAAAGGATATAGTATAAGAATTTAGATAATTTTATCACAATTCAAAAACTAGATAAAATAGACACATGTATAAACAAACATAACTTATAAAAACGGACCCAAGAAGATATGGAAAACCCACATAGTTCTATTAATATAACCATTAGAGAAATGCAATCAATAATAAAAAAATTCCTTTAATAAATTCCAGGTTCATAAAACTTTACTTGTAGGTTATACTAGACTATCAAGGATGAAGGAATACCAGTATTCCACAGATTCTCTCAGAGGAAAAACAGAGGGAACCCACTCTAACCAACATAAAGTTGATACCAAAATTCAACAAGAATAATAGGAGAAAGAAAAATTGGATGCCAGTCTTTCTCCTGAACACAGCGAATTTTAGAGGATGGTTGGGTACAAAGTCAATATACAAAATAAGTGAATTATAGCCACGTGCAGCAGCTCACACTTGTAATCCCAGCACTTTGGGAGGCCCAGGCAGGAGGATCACTTGAGGCCAGGAGTTTGAGACCAGCCTGGCTAACATGGTGAAACCCTGTCTCTACTAAAAATACAAAAATACCCATGCATGGTGACGCATGCCTGTAATCCCAGCTACTCAGGAGGTTGAGGCATGAGAATCACTTGAACCTGGGAGGTGGAGGCTGCAGTGAGCCTGATTACGCCACTGCACTTCAGCCTGGGTGACAGAGTAAGGCACAAACAAACCTGAAATAAGTGAATTGTAAAAGATAATTGGGTACAAAATCAATATACAAAAATCAATTGTATTTCTATATGCTTACAACAAATAGAGAATGAAATTTTAAAAAGATATGATTTATAATAGCATAAAAATATATAAAACCTAGAAATGAGCCTAGCAGAAGATGAATAAAGTCTCTACATAGAAAACCAAAAAAGCTCTATTGAGAGAAGTTAAAAAGGCCTTAAGCAAGCGGAGATTTGCTCGTGGATTGGAAATCTCAATATTGTAAAGGTATGAATCCTCCTTATGATAGACAGACTCAAAATGGTCCTCAATGATCCCCACCTCTGGGGATTCCCACCCTCGTGTAGTCCTCTCCCACATGATACCAGGGGCTGACCTATATGACCACCGGTATATGGCAGAAAGGGTGGCATGTCACTTCTGAGATTAAGTGATGAAAGACCGTGGCTTCTATTCTTGTGCGCTCTTTCTCTTAGGTCTCTCATCCTAGGGGGAAGCGAGCTGCCATGTTGAAAGCAGCTCTAGGGAGAGGCCCAGATGGTGAGGAACTGAAGGCTCCAGCCAACAGCCAGCAGGGGAGCTAAGGCCTTTCCAGCAACCACATGAGTGAACTTAGAAAATAATCTAGCCCCAGTCATGCCTCGAGATGACTAGAGTCCTGGCTGACAACCTGACTCCAACCTCCTGAGAGACCCTGAGCCCACACAGCCAGCCAAGGTGCTGCTCTTGAATCCAATCCTCAGAAACTGCACAGACAGTAAACGTCTGTTGTTTTAAGTTGCTAAGTTTTGGTTCATTTGTGATGGATCAACAAACAACTAATATATTCTCAAAACAATCTATAGGTTCAATGTAATCCCAGTCAAAATCCCAACAGGTTATTTTTCTTTTCTTTTTGTTTTTTTTATGGAGGAACTTGACAAGCTGATTTCAAAATTGATACGGAAATGTAAAGGGCCAAGAATAGCTAAAATATTCTGGCAGAACAGTAAGATAAGAGGTTAGTAAGTCTCAACATAAAGCTGGAATGATTGCTTGCTTTACCAGACATCAAACCTTACTCTAAGTGGGTGGTAATTAGGATGCTATGATATTGGCACAAATTCATAAATTAAATCATTATCATAGAAAAGCTAGAACAGACCCATGCATAAATGAACTTGATTTATTTCATCAGTGGTCCTGCAGAGCAGTGGGGGAAAAGATGGCCTTTTAAGTAAAAACAGCATGAGACAATTTATAACCACTTGGAAAAAAAAAAACTTGACTCCTGCTCACAGCATGTGAAAAGGAATTCCAAGCTCTGGGCAGGATGATTGTAGCAGAATAGTTTGGTATCTCCCCAAATCTCCCCACAAAACACACAGATCTACTAGGTTAACAGCAGCAAGAACACATGGTCAACATTTATTTATTTTTTTTGAGATGGAGTCTCACTCTGTCTACCACGCTGGAATGCAGTGGTGCGATCTGGGCTCACTGTAACCTCCGCCTCCTGGATTCAAGCAATTCTCCTGCTTCAGCCTCCCAAGTAGCTGGGATTACAGACACATGCCGCCCATGCCTGGCTAATTTTTTGTATTTTAACAGAGACAAGGTTTCACTGTGTTGCCCCCCGCTGGTCTTGAGCTCCTTAGCTCAGGCAATCCACCCACCTTGGCCTCTCAAAGTGCTGGGATTACAAGCATGAGCCACTGCACCTGGCTGCATGGACATTTATAACAAAACTGAGTGCAAAGGTAACCCCCTCAAATCCCAAAATACTAGCGCATAGGACCGAACTACTAAAAACTAGTAGATGGGTGTAGTATCAGCCACTATATGGGAAAAGCAGAAGGAAGGCAAAGGATCATCAGTCCTGAGAGCTCGAGAACCCAGAAGCATCTCTGAATTGAGGGCTCTCATGCAACCTGGAAAACTTTTTTTCCTCTGACGTTGTATGAACAGGCAAAAACCTGGAAAACCCGACAGGTCAATTTGACAACAGCAGCCTAAGGCAGAGGAATGATTTCAGGCTCCAGTTTATGGTAAATTGCAAAAACTGCTGTGATAGGATTGGACAATATGGGGCAGTATAGGCCATTTGAATGCACAAAGCCAAGTGACTGAAGCTCCTTTCTAAGATAAAACTCCTGCACTGAGAGAAATCTAAGAAAGTAGAATCTATTTGACAACAACTGAGACACTAGGGATCAAGGAAAAATGGAACTCAGGAAAAAAATGGGAATGAGAGCAGAGAAAATAAACGTTACAAGCATAAGGCTGTATTTGAAAAAAAAAAAAATCAACATTTTGCAGTTACAACAGAGGAGAGAGCCTTAGATACCTAGGCTAACTTCTACTTCCAAGAGTATGGAAAAATCTAGCATGAGCAACGGAAAAGGAGGATGGTAGAATTATACACAAAGTTATTATCTTAAAAGAGTGAATGATGAACAGAACAATAATGAAGACAAGACAGGAAGAGACATCTACAAAACAAAGGAGAAAAAGAAAACAATGACCCAGATAATGAGAAAGCACATGAGGGTATATAAACTTGACTAGGTCAATTTATTAAATACAAATAATATAAATGCTCCAGTGAAAAGTAAAGATTACTAGGATGGATTAAAAAACCAAATATGGCTGGCCATAGTAGCTCAGGCCTGTAGCTCTTGGGCTCAAGCAATCCACCTGCCTCAAAACTTTGGGAGGCTGAGGCGGGTGGATTGCTTGAGCCCAGGAGTTCAAAATGAGCCTACAAAAATATATAAAAATTAGGCAGGTGTGGTGACATGCACCTGTAGTCCCAGCTACTTGGGAGGCTGAGGCGGGAAGATCACCTGAGCCCGGGGAGGTGGAAGCTGCAGTGTGTCATGATCATACCACTGCTCTCCAGCCTGGGAGACACAGTGAGATGAAATGAAAACGCGATGTCACATTAAAAAGGTAATAAGATATTAATAACTTTATACCAACATTTTAATGTATGGAGGAAATGAACATGATCTTATTACTGACTCAGGAAGAAACAGAAAATCTAAGTAGTCCAATAACCCATTAAAGGAACTGAATAGTAGTAGACAAATAAGTATATTCCACAGCAGCAAAGATAAATGAACCTCAGCTGTGTGCAATAGAATGGACGGGTGTCACAATCACGACATTGAGCAAAAGAAAGAAAGCATGTGCTCTGATTTCTCTCACAGAAAGGTCAAAAACAGGCAAATCTAAACTGTGTTGCTCAAAAACAACAACAACAAAATGATCATCACAAAATAAGGACACTGGTGACTCTGAGGGGTGAGACGGAGGGTGTTGTGACTAGGGAGGGGCACATGGCTGAAGGAGGTTTCTGGGGTGATGGCAATTTCATAGTTCTTGGCCTGGGTTTTGCATACACGGATATTTATTTTATAATTATTTGTTTGAAATACACGTTTTAATACATTACAGGAATATATATATATATATATGTTTTATAGACTTTTCAGTATAGATTTTATAGTTCACAATAAAAAAGATCAAAATTAAAGGGCGTGGAGACTTGCTCTGAAGAACAGAATGGACTGTAGAATCTGAATGGGAAGGAAGTCGGCTGGGGCTGGAGTGAGAGGAACTCATCAGGTGGGCTGAAGGTGGAGAAACAGAAGAGATTTGATAGAATCTGGACAGTGAGAGTTTGGAGTGACAACCCGATAAAAAGAATCCAAAGAAAGTTCATCTCCCTACCTGTTCACAACTCTTTATTTCCAGCCATGCCCTCCTAACCACTGTCAAAGTTTTCTTTTGCTCTTTCCTGAAGTAGTACATCTACGTGCGTGTGCACTATTAAGTATCTTGTTTTCCTTTCACCACACTTATTTTATATTACTTTTATTTTATTTTATTATTTTGAGACAGAATCTCACTCTGTCACCCAGGCTGGAGTGCAATGGCGTGATCTCGGTTCACTGCAACCTCTGCCTCCCGGGTTCAAGCAATTCTTCTGCCTCAGCCTCCTGAGTAGCTGGGATTACAGGCACCCATCACTACTAGTGAGCTAATTTTTGTATTTTTAGTTAAGACAGGTTTTTACCATGTTAGCCAGGCTGGTCTCAAACTCCTGACCTTGAGTGATCTGCCCTCCCTGGCCTCCCAAAGTGGTGGGATTACAGGCATGAGCCACCGTGCCTGGACTCTATACTATTTTTGTAATTATCAAAAAACAAGAAAAAATAGTTTAAGCTGGAACAAAGCAAGCAAACAAATCATAGAGACCAGGTTCATAAGAGATAATTCCAAACTATGTGCCCAAGCTCATGTGAGGACTTCAGCAATAAGGAAAAGAACATGAGGGTGATGGTCCCATCCCCTGCCTTCCTGACCACTGCCAAGGCCGGCCCACCCTCTGGAGATGCAGAATATGGATCCAGAGGTCTCAGGGGTGGAGGCCACTATCACAGCTCTCAGGGAGCCCCTGACAGCCAAGGGGCCATACCTCGGAGTTGGGAGGCACCACAAACTGGGAGGGGAGGGTGATGTCCGGTATCCGGCATTCCATGGAGAAGGTCACCAAGTAGGGTAGAGGGTTCTCCAGCTTGATGGAGGCTGATGCAATCTGCCGGACGGGGATCACCATCTCGATGGTTTTGATGATGCCTGAAGGGATGACCTTGAAACTCACTGTGTAGTACAGGAACTCATTTGTCACCTCGTTTCGGAAAATCACCTGCATTCACCGGGAGAAAGGGAGGAAGGAGGGAAGAGTAGGGGGTGAGCCAAGGGTCCTCTGCACATTTTCAAGGGCAACTTCTCTTTGTTAGCATTGTCTGGCAGGTGAAGCACAGGTAGCAGGGTGACAGGACCCCTGCAGCCTACCCCAGATCTTTGCCAGCCAGCTTTTCTCATTAGGGATTCCAGTCCAGCAATTCCCAGATGAGAGCTTATTAAGTAGCCTGGGCTTGCTTTAGAAGAGGCTAGAGCAGGACTGTCCAAAGCCAGCACTTCCCTGGTGGGGACAGGGGGCCACCTCTGGAAAACAAGTGAGACCTCTGAGGTAAGTGGCAATGGGCTTTCTTTCTTTTCTTTTCTTTTCTTTCTTTTTTTTTTTTTGAGAGTGGGTCTCACTCTGCTGCCTAGGCTGGAGTGCAATGGCATGACTCGGCTCACTGCAACCTCTATCTTCCTGGTTCAAGTGATTCTCCTGCATCAGCTTCCAGAGTAGCTGGGATTACAGGCAACTGCCATCATTACTGGCTAATTTTTGTATTTTTAGTAGAGTTGGGGTTTCACCATGTTGGCCAGGCTGGTCCTGAACTCCTGACCTCAAGTGATCAGTCCATGTCGGCCTCTCAAAGTACTGGGATTATAGGTGTTAGCCACCACAGCTGGCCACAATGGGCTTTCTTCCTATTCCTGTTGCTGCTGGGATAGTTTAATACAACAATAGCATCTAACAGTTAATTAATGATTACTGTGTACCAGGGAATAGAAATAATTAGTTAATGCACACAATTCGTAGGCACTGGTGTTATGCCACTTCACCATTTTTTTTTGTTTTTGTTTTTTTACTCTTGTCACCAAGTCTGGAGCGCAGTGGTGCGATCTTGGCTCACTGCAACCTCTGTCTCCCAGGTTCAAGTGATTCTCCCGCCTCAGCATCCCAAGTAGCTGGGATTACAGGTGCCCACCACCATGTGCAGCTAATTTTTGTAATTTGGTAGAGATGGGGTTTCCCCATGTTGGCCAGGCTGGTCTCGAACTCCTGACCTCGTGATCCACCTGCCTCGGCCTCCCAAAGGGCTGGGATTACAGGTGTGAGCCACTATGCCTGGCCCTTTTTTTTATTTTTTTTTTTTTAGTTAAGGGAACTGTCACTCAGCAAAGTCAAGTATCTTGCCCAAGGTCCCATGCAAAGTAGTGTCAGGACAAAGATTTGAACCCAGGTTAGTCTGACTCCAGCGCTTGCACTTGTAACTACACAGTACTGTCCCTTCACCCCTGCAACTGACTTCTTGTGATGTTTACCTTTTTAAGTTCTTTTCCCTGGTGACTGATAATGTTCAGCATCTTCTCATGTTTTTATTGATCGTTCACATAGCTACCTTTGTGAAATAGGATCTATTCAAGTGGTTTGTCCTTTGTAATACATTGGGTTGTTTATCTCATTATTATTAGGTGGTAATAGTTCTTTATATGGTCGGGTTTTCACTTTCAACTTCTTTGTGTCCTGAAGAGCTTCTATCATTTAAAGTGATTGTTTATGTGTTTGGTCCGAAGTCTGCTTCCTTGCTAGTTATTTTCCACTTGTCCCTTTTACTTTTCATTTTTCTGTTGTTACTTTCCTGCTTTCTTTTGGATCGATATGTAATCTTTTGGAATATATTATTTTATTTCCTCTACTGGCTTCTTAGTCATATTTTAAAACAATTTTTTTTTTTTGGAATGGAGTCTCACTCTGTCACCCAGGCTGGAGTGCAGTGTTGCAATCTCAGCTCACTGCAGCCTCCACCTCCCGGGTTCAAGTGATTCTCTAGCCTCAGCCTCCCAAGTAGCTGGGATTACAGGCATAGCGCCACCATGCCCGGCTAATTTTTTGTATTTTTAGTAGAGATGGGATTTCACCATGTTGGCCAGGCTGGTCTTGAACTCCTGACCTCAGGTGATCGCCTGCCTCAGCATCCCAAAGTGCCGGGATTACAGGTGTGAGCCACTGCACCCTGCCTTTAAAACAATTTTTAGTGATTCCTCTAGAGCTAACAGTGAATCCTTATCAAAATTTATTAAAGGTTAATATTTTATCACTTCCCACTTGACAATGGATGCTTCCTGGTTCCTACCTCACACTGGTAATAATAACCTTGCCTCGTCACCACGTCGTTTGCCTGCCCACCCCATCTTTGGTGCTTTTGTTGTCAAACCTTTTACTTCTACATACGTAAGAATACCTTAGAATGGTATTATATCTGTCATAAACTGTCAGTTGTCTTTTAAGAAATCCAAGAAAAATATCTCCAAATATACAGTTTGTACTTCCCTAGGTATTTAATGTTTCTAGAGCTCCTCTTTTCTTCTTGTGGACTGAAGTTCCCACCTGATATCATTTCCTTTCAGACTGAAGAAGAGCTATTCACATGTTGTGCAGTAATGTAAATCTGCTGACAACAAATGCTCGCGGGTTCTTTTGTATAAAAATGTCCATTTCACTCTCAGTTTTAAAGGACATTTTCAGTGGATAAAGAATTTTAGATGAACTGTTTCCTTTCCTTTCAGCACTTTACAGATAGCTTCCATTCTTTCCTAGAAGAAGCCAGAAAACTAGGAGAGCCATTGTTATTGCTGTCCCTCTCTCTGTAATACGTCTTTTCTTCCTCTGGCTGCTTTAAGCTTTTCTCTTTACCTTTGGTTTTTGGCAGTTTGAAAATGAAACTATGCCTGATGTCTATAGGCATAGCTTTATTTGTATTTCTCCTGCTTAAAGTTTGCCAAGTTTCTTGGATCTACAGTCAAAAAAAAAATCAAATTAGGAAAATTTCAGTACTTATTTTTTCAAATATAGCCACCCCTCCATTGATTGCACTTCACTTTATTGTACATCGCAGATATTGCTTTTTTAAAATATATAAATTGAAGGTTTGTGACAACCTGTGTTGAGCAAGTCTATTAGCACCATTTTCTCAACAGCATGTGCTCACTTTGTGTCTCTGTGTCACATTTTGGTAATTCACAATATCTGAAAAATTTCCATTATTTCTATTTTTCATAAAGATGGGGTCTGGCTGTGTTTCCCAGGCTGGTCTTGAACTCCTGATTTCAATTCTCCTGCCTTGGTCTCTCAAAGTGTTGGGATTATGGGCATGAGACACCATGCCTGGTTGTTTCATTATTTTGGTATCTGTTATGATGATCTGTGATTAGTGATTTTGGATGTTGATATAGTTTGGCTTTGTGTCCCCACCCAAATCTCATCTTGAATTGTAATCCCCACATGTCAAGGGAGAGACTTGGTGGGAGGTGATTGGATCATGGGGGTGATTTTCCCCATGCTTTTCTCATGATAGGGAGTGAGATCTCATGAGATCTGATGATTTTATAAGGGGTTCTTTCCTGTTTGCTCACCACTCTCTCTCACCTGCCACCATGTGAGATGTGCCTCTTCCCCTTTTGCCATGACTGTAAGTTTCCTGAGGCCTCCCAAGCCCTGTGGAACTGTGAGTCAATTAAACCTCTTTTCTTTAGAAATTATCCAGTCTTGGGTATGCTTTATAGCAGTGTGAAAATGGACTAATACAGATGTTACTATTGTAATTGTTTAGGGGTGCCATGAACTGTGCCATATAAGACAGTGAACTTGATCAGTAAATGTCGTTTGTGTTCTGACTAGTCCACTGTCTGCCTATTCCCTCATCTCTATCCCTCTCCTCAGGCCTCCCTATTCCTTGAAACATAACAATATTGAATTTAGGCAAATTAATAACCCTATAATGACATCAAAGTTAAAGTGAAAGGAAGCATCATATGGCTCTCACTTTAAACCAAAAGCTAGAAATGATTAAGCTCAGTGAGGAAGACATGTCAAAACCTTAGAGAGGCAGAAAGCTAGGCCTCCTGCACCAAACATTTAGCCAAATTAAGAATGCAAAGGAAAAGTTCTTTAAAAAAATTAAAAGAGCTACTCCAGTGAACTCACAAATAATAAGAATTATATAATAAGAATTATTGCTGATATGGAGATATCTTTAGTGGTTTGGATAGAAAATCAAACGAGCTATAGCATTCCCTTAAGCCAAAGTCTAATCCAGAACAAGGATATAACTCTCTTCAATTCTATCAAGGCTGAAGAAGTGAGGAAACTGCAGAAGAAAAGTCTGAATATTGGTTCATAAGGTTTAAGTAAAGAAGCTGTCTTCACAACATAAAAATATAACTTGAAGCAGCAGGTGTTGATGTAGACACTGCAGTAAGTTATCCAAAAGATCTAGCTAAGATAATTGCTAAAGGTAGCTACATTAAACAAAAGATTTTCAATGTCGATAAGCCAGCTTTCTATTGGAAGAAGATGTAATTTAGGACTTTCATAGCTAGAGAAGAGAAGTCATTGCCTCACTTGAAAGTTTTAAAGGACATGTTGACTTTTGTTAGGGGTTAATGAACCTGATGACTTTCAGTTGAAGCCAATACTCATTGACTATTCTGAAAATCTTAGGGCCTTTAAGACTTATGTTAAATCTACTCTGCCTATGCTCTTGAAATGGAACAACAAATCCTGGATCACAGCACATCTGATTCTGATTACAGTGTGGTCTACTGAATATTTTAAGCCCACTATTGAGAGCCTACTGCAAAGAAAATAGATTCTTTTCAAAATATTACTTCTCTTTGATAATGCATCTGGTCACTCAGTGGCTCTGATGGAATTCACCCAGGAGGTGAATGTTGCTTTCATGCCTGCTAACACAACATCCTTTCTGCACCCCATAAATCAAGGAGTCATTTTGACTTTCAAGTCTTGTTATCTAAGAAATACATTTCATAAGGCAATAGCTGCCATAGATAATGATTATTCTGATGGGTCTGGGCAAAGTAAACTGAAAACCTTCTGGAAAGGATTTGCCATTCTAGATGCCATTAAGAACATCTGTGATTCACTGGAGAAGGTCAAACCCTCATGTATGACTTTGAGAAGTTCAAGACTTCAGTAACCTGAAAAGTAGAGGAAGTAATTATAGATGTAGTGGAAATAGCAAGAGAACTAGGATGGAGATGGAGCTCAAAGATATGACTGAATTGCTACAATCTCATTATAAAACTTGAATGAATGAGGAGTTGTTTCTTATGGATGAGCAAAGGAAGTGGTTTCTCAAGGTGGGATTTACTCATGCTGAAAATGCCATGAACATTGTTGAAATGATCACAAAGAATTTAGAATATTCATAAACTTAGCTGATAAAGCAGTGGCAGGATTTGAGAGGACTGACTTTAATTTTGAAAGAAGTTCTTTTGTGGGTAAAATACTTTCAAACAGCCTCACATGTTACAGAGTAATTTTTCATGAAAGGAAGAGTCAATTGATATGGCAAATTTCATTGTTGTCTAATTTTAGGAAATTGCCACAGTCATCCCCACCTTCAGTAACCACCACCCTGATCAGTCAGCAGCCATCAACATCGAGGCAAGACCCTTTACCACCAAAAAGACTGTGACTCTCTGAAGGCTCAGATGATCATTAGGAATTTTTTCAGCAATAAAGTAATTTATAATTCAGGTATATACATTACTTTTAAAGACCTAATGTTACTGCACAATTAATAGATGACAGTATAGTGTAAACATAACTTTTATATTTCCCAGGAAAAAAATTGTGACTCACTTTACTGTAATATTCGCTTTGTCATGGTGGCCTGGAACTGAACCCACAATATCTCTGAGGTATGCCTGTAATTTAATTTTCTGCCTCATTCTGATTCTCTCTCATTCTCTTCTTCTTGGAGAATGTAATGTTATATTTGTAACAGTTGCTGTGAAGTCTTTGCCTGCTAAATCCAACATCTGGCCCATCTTGGAGTCAGTTTCCATTGATTGCTTTTTTTTCTTGACTATGGATCACATTTTACTGCTTTTCCACAGGTCTAGTAATTTTTGTTTGTGTACTGGACAATGCTGATGATCATTGTAGAGATTCTGGATTCTGTTGTCTTCCTTTTAAGAGTGTTGATTTTACTCTAGGAGGCAGTTCAATTACTGATTTAAATTTGTGTGGGTTTGGTTTTATGCTTTGTTAGAGCACATCTGTGTAAAGCTCAAGGTGTTGATCAGGACCTTCTGACTTGATGGGATTCAATCTCCAGATTCTGTCCTCCCTGTAGATCTTGTAGGTGCTTAGTTTTAGGCTTTTTTTAAGGGCTGGTAAAGAGAAGGCCTTATACTAAGGGAATGGCCCTTTCTCCTAAGCCTTTCTCCTGGCCTTTCTAGTATTTCAGCTGGGTTCTCAGGATTTTAATGAGGTATTAATGCAATCTCTTTGCTCTGGCTGGGCCAGACCTCCAATGCTCCCCAGCACTAATTAACACATAGTATCACTGTTCCTTTATCAACCATATAGCAGCTCCTCCCTGGAAAAATCTCATGTTGTCTCACCCTGTGCATTTGGATTCCAACTCTGAGCCAAGGATAGTGAGGGGGAACCCCATGCTGTCTTCTGACCTGTCCTCTTCACTCATGCACTGCTCCTTTCTGTCTGGTGTCCTACCCTGTAGAGACCAGCCTTTTTAACTGCCCTAAACTCTGATTTCTGCCTCCTCAGCTCTTTGAACACTGCTTTACTTTGCTTAGACTCTAGCTCACTACATTGCAGTCAGGAAATTGTCCCTAGGCAAAGAACTAGGATAACTGTGAGAATTCATGTCATGAGTTTTCCTTCCCTTTGGAGGATTGCAGTATTGTGTTGCCTGTTGTCCAATGCCTGAGAAAAGTTGCCTCAGAGATTTTGTTGAGTTTTATGTGTTTTTTTTTTTAATAGTGGGAGGAGTACAAAATGGAGTATTATAATCATTATATCCAGAAGCTTTTTATTCTTTAAAAAAAGTTTGTTGTTATTTTAAATTTCAATATGTATTACTGTAAGGAGACTGGTGATCTGGGTTCACTCTGTCATTTTTACCCCAAAGTCTTATATTTTAATACGTAAGTTTACTTATTTTTTTGTTTACATCTACAGTTTATGAATATCTCTATTCTCTTCCTACTCTTCTCTCTGAATGAGAAAACTTCTCTTATGTCCCCCATTCAATTCCTCCAGATTGAGGACATGTTTCTCACTGCCTTATTTTATTCTTCCCCTTGCTATTTCCTATGTTCAGGTCATATGAATATTTATGGTAGATTGTCTTTCAACAATTATTTAAAATTACTTATCAACTTAATTTTGATTATTTGCTTATTATATCCTTGTACTTTCCTCTTCAATTCACTTTTTTTTTTTTTTTTTTTTTTTTTTGAGACAGGGTCTCACTCAGTTGCTCAGGCTGGAGTGCAGTGATGTGATCTGAGCTTACTGCAACCTCCGCCTCCCGGGTTCAAGTGATTCTCTTGCCTCAGACTCTCAAGTATCTGGGGCTACAGACATGTACCACCACGTCCAGCTAATTTTTGTATTTTTAGTAGAGAGTAAAAAATTTGTATTTTTAGTGAAACCTCCATGTTGGCTAGGCTGGTCTTGAACTCCTAACCTCAAGTGATCCACCCACCTCAGCCTCCCAAAGTGCTAGAATTACAGGCATGAGCCATAGCACATGACTCACTTACTTATTTTTTAAGCTTTGCTAATTTAAAAACTTTTGATTTTACAGTATTTATTTTCAGATGGAGTTTGTGCATAATAGGTGTTTTTTGTTTTTTTTTTTTTCTGAGACAGGGTCTTGCTCTGTTGCCCAGGTGGAGTGCAGTGGTGTCATCTTGGCTCACGGCAGCCTCAATCTCCTGAGCTCAATCAATTCTCCTACCTCAGCCTCCTGAGTAGCTGGGACTATAGGTGTGTGCCAGCCCACCTCGGCCTCCCAAATTGCTGGGATCACAGGCGTGAGCCACCATGCCTGGCCCTGGTCAGTTACTTTGAGTCCTTGCAAGTCCATGTTTTGCTGTCATAAGAGTTTTGTCTGGAAAAAGAGTTCTAGACTGATAATCATTCTCACTTGGAAATTTGGGTAGCTTCTTCCATTACCTTCTTGTATTTATTTATTTATTTTTAATTAATTAATTAATTAATTAATTATTTTATTTATTTTAAGATGGGGTTTCACCATGTTGGTCAGGCTGGTCTTGAACTCCTGACCTCAGGTGATCCACCCGCCTTGGCCTCCAAAGTGCTTGGATTACAGGCCTGAGCCACCATGGCCAGCCTACCTTCTTGTATTTAGTGTTACCACAAGAAGTCTGATGTTACTGTGATTATTATTTCCTTTAGAATCATTTAGGACTTTCTCTTCATCCTGGTTTTCTCAAACTTTGCTCTGATGTGTTTAGATGTGAGTATTTCTCTCATCCACCCTGTGTGACAACTTGGTGGACCCGTTCGATTAGAAGACTCAATTTTCTTAAAAAGCTCTGGAAATATTTCTCCAACTATTTTGTTGAATATTTTCTTCCTTCTAGTATCTTGTTTCTATTTCAGGAGCTCCTACTACATAGACATTAGAACTTCTTGATTTATGTATTATCTCATATTTCCTTTCATTCTTTTTTGAAACAGCTTTATTGAGATATGATTCACATATCATACAATCCTCCATTTAAAGTGTTCTATTTAGTGGTTCGTAGTATATTTACAAGGCAGCATAGCCATCACTATAGTAAACTTTAGAACATTTTCATCATTCTTAAAACCCTATAACCATTATGTGACTCCTCTTTCTCCAACCCATTCCCTCCAGCCCTCAGTACCACTCATCGACTTTCTATTTCTGTAGATTTGCTTATTCTTCAAATTTCATGCCCCTGGAATCATACAGTATGTGAATGGCTTCTTCCACCTACATTTTTCAAAGCATACATTCACTTACATTTCAAAGCATACGTTTGTTACTGGCCTCTTTCACTTAGCATAATGTTTTACAGCGTGTATCAAAATTTTATTTCCATTTATTTTTATTGCCAAATTCCATTCTACTTACACACTTAACAGTTCACAAAAATTTGGGTTGTCCCTACTTTTTGGCTCATAGAAATTATGTTGCTATGAATATTTGTTATACAGATTTTTGTGTGCACATATGTTTTTATTTCTCTAGGGTATTACCTAGGAGTTAAGTTGATGAATCATATGGTCATTCTATGTTTAATCATTTGAGGAACTGTCAGACTGTTTTCCAGGGCAGCTGCACCATATCATACCCCTACCAGCAGCGTATGAGGGTCCCAATATCTCCACATCCTCACTGATGCTTGTTATTATTTCATTTCATTCCATTTCTTTGTCCTCATGGGCTAAGGTCTGGCGATACTACTTAACTCCATCTTCTAACTTATTAGTAATCCCCCGTTATAAAGTCCATACTTCCTCTATGGTTTTCTATTCTAAATATTCTATTTTTCATTTCTAGAGTCTCTAATTGATTCCTTTTCACAATAGCTTATCCTTATTTCATGGGTATGAATTTCTCCCTTTGGGGATATGAATGATATTCACTTAAAGTTTTCTGTTGGCTTTAATAACTCTTTACTTTCAGAGGTTCTGATTTATTGAGTTCGTGTTTCTATTTTATGGTAACTTTCTTTTAGATGTTTCATGATTTCTTAATTTTGAGATTCTCTTAAAATCTTGTCCATCTGTGAATACTGATCTGATTAGATGTGATTAGAGCAGCCTACTCAGTTATTGTAGAAAGGAGATCTCACACTGCTGGACGCGTCTTTGCAGCCTCTCTCTCTCTCTCTGTGTGTGTTCCTAGATACTTTCTTTCTTTTTTTTTTACTTTAAAATGTTTCCCCTGGTGATTCCATCCTACATCATAGCTTCAAATACTATCTGTAAGTGAAAAATTCCCAAATGTTATCTTCAACCCTGCCCTCTCCCATGAGCTACAGATCCACACATGCTCCTTTTCTTCAAAGCACTTATCTCATTTTGTAATTATACATCCACAGTGCAATTATTTGAATAATGTCCATCTCTCTCCACTACATTGTGTGTTCCATGAGAACAGATATTGTGCCTATTCAGGTCACGGATGTGTTACCAGGAATCAGTATAGTACAAGGCATATGTGCTGAATAGATACTTGTTAAACCGCTAAATGAATGAGGTGAAACAACTCATGTGTGAGAGATTCTGTAACGTCTTGGAGCAGTGACTGTCGGTGGCCATCTTTACTTGCTAACACTAGGATCAAACTCAGGGTAAACATCCTGAGTTCCAGGGTGTGCCTTTGCCATGTAGATACCTTTGCAGTGTATGTTCCCTCCTTGTAGGAAAAGAAGTTCAGCTTGTAGTCTTTCTTAGAGCCAGACAGTACATCAATGTAATCAAGGCCCTTCATAGTAACGCTTAGGTCCGGCTTCTCTGGTTTCAGTATTTCCACAAGGACCCTGAATCTGGGGCAGCACAGGAGAACACAAGAGGGGAGAGGAAATGAGACCATTAACCCAAAGGAAAGAGGGAAGAGTGCTAGCTGTATTGATTTTACAGGAAGTGCAAGGGTCCAGCGTTCTAGTCTTTACTGTCACTAACAGTAATGGGAACTGCCATTTACTGACCACCTATTATGTGCTAGGGACTGAGTGAGTGCTCTATGTGTTACAGGCATTAATCCTTGCAGTATCTGTAGGAGTTATTAATACATAGCACTATCATCTCCATGTCACTACACAGAGGCGAAGAGAAGGAAGATAAGATGCTCAGGTAACATGACTGGATATTGGCAGAACCAGGATTCAAATTCAGGTCGGGCCTTTACCCACTATGCTACGCAGGTAGCCTTCAGTACTTTGTGCCTCGTCTCCCAGTCTTGAGTTCCTTCTCTGTAAAAGAAGGGGACCATGCTCACTGGCCTTGAGCTCTCCTGGTGCCTGATTTCCACTCTGCTTCTATTGCAAGGACAAGATCCAAGGACTTGCTTCTCTGGCCAGTGGCTTAGGTGATAAGACAGAGGACTCAGTAATCACATTGATGATTATCATCATGATAATAATAACAGCTAACATCTATCGAACGCTTATTTTGTGCCAGGCCTTGTTCTAGGGGACTTATGTGTAAGTAACAGCACAGAAAGGAGAATCTCTCTAGAGGATTAGTGTTCAGGAAATGCCTGGTCACATCAGGGCACTCTGTCTCTGACTCCTCGAGTCCCTCCACATCCTTTAGAGGCCCTAAGTAGGGGAATGACTGGGCTAGATGGTGGAAGTCCTCCTTCCATCTCCCCCACCCAGACCCCTCGCCCCACCCCCTTACCTCTGGGGCTTGTTTAGCCAGTTGGTGACTGGCAGGAGTTCAGTGTAGGGGGTCTTACATGGCACTTCACGGTAGATATTGGCTACAGCTTTGGGGAGCTCAGAAGTCCCGTGCAGAGCATACAGCCAGCCAGTCCCATCTGGGAGAGGGAAGAAGAGGGTGCCCTAAGGAGAAGAAGGATGAGATCAGAACGACACACATCATTCTTTATTAGGTACCTATCCGGCATGTAGAGACCCAGGATTAATGGAGGGTAATGGAGGCTCTGCAAATAAACATAATACTTTGGAAAGCATCATGGTGATATATTTCAGGAGACAGAAAATGTTCATATGTATCTGAGCCAGAGAACGTACTGAAGAAAAATCCCTCCATAGGAAAAAGTTATTCATATCTATAAGAACCGCCTATAATGTTGATGAAAATTTGTAGATAAACATTCAATAAATGGGAATGTTAAACAAATTGTGGAACTCTCATTCAGTGAAATATTAGGCAGTTATTAAAAATAATTATCACAAAGACTTCATAGTAAAATAGAAAAATGCTAGTGACATATTGTAACGTGAAAAGAAACTGAATGTAAAACCGGGTACATTATGATGACAGTTATGGCTATATCTGAATAAGGATTGGTGGTGAAGATAAAAGAAAAAAGCTCATTTTTTAATAGGGTGAAAGATTGTGACAACTTTTCTTTTTTCTTTTTTACAGTCACCATTATGTTATTTATGCAACTAAGTGAAGCATTAATTACCTGACATTTGGTCTGGACTGCATTTTAGAACTGAGCCCCTGGCTCTATGAGAAACCCCTGTACGTGAAAAAATATGAAAAAAGGAAGCCATAGCTTGATAATCTGTACAATTCCTCACTATTCCAACATCATCTGGGTGCTTCCCATCTAACATTCTCGGAACTCTCAGCTTCCAAAGTGTATTTTTTTTTTTTTTTTTTTTTTTTGAGACAAAGTCTCACTCTGCTGTCCAGGCTGGAGTGCAATGGTACAATCTTGGCTCACTGCAACTTCTGCCTCTCAAGTTCAAGCAATTCTCCTACCTCAGGCTCCCAAGTAGCTGGGATTACAGGTGTGTGCCACTCTGCCTGGCTAAGTTTTGTATTTTTAGTAGAGATGGGGTTTCGCCATGTTGGCCAGGTTCGTCTTGAACTGCTGACCTCAGGCGATCCACCCACCTCAGCCTCCCAAAGTACTGGAATTATAGGTGTGAGCCACCATGCCCGGCCCCAAAGTGTCTTTTAACCTCATTCACACAGCGCCACCTTCAACGATACCAGGAAACCAGTGGGGAGGCCTCAGCCTACCTGGTGCTTGCGGTTCTCCAAGTTCATGGTACGGGGCCTGTAGGTGATCTCATAGGGCTTGTTTTGCTGGTGGGGCTCCAGGGTGATGAACTCAGGTCCCTCCCAGTGCTCGCCCTCAAAGATGGGATGCAGATTCCAGGTCTGGTTGGTGCGGTTTGACAGCAGGATGGTCTGTGTGTGCTTGGACCGCACCTGGCATGTGAAATTCACCACCTAGAAGAAACAGGCGCCTCATCTTCCGTGGCATGTCCCCTTGGTCTGTCTCCAGGGCCAAAGTTACAGAATGTGTGCTGGGGAAGACTGATTTATTTTTTTACTGTGCTTTAGGTTCTGGGGTACATGTGCAGATCATGCAGGATTGTTGCATAGGTACACACACAGTAATGTGGTTTGCTGCCTCCATCCCCCCATCACCTACATCTGGCATTTCTCCCCCATGTTATCCCTCCCCCGACATCCCTAGCCCCTGGCTGTCCCTCCCTTGGCCCCGCCAACAGACCCCAGTGTGTGATGCTCCCCTCCTTGTGTCCATGTATTCTCATTGTTCATCACCTGCCTATGAGTGAGAACATGCGGTGTTTGATTTTCTGTTCTTGTGTCAGTTTGCTGAGAATGATGGTTTCTAGAGTCATCCATGTCCCTACAAAGGACACAAACTCAGCATTTTTTATGACTGCATAGTATTCCATGGTGTATATATGCCACATTTTCCTTGTCCAGTCTATCGTTGATGGGCATTTGGGTTGGTTCCAGGTCTTTGCTATTGTAAACAGTACCGCTATGAACATACGTGTACGTGTGTCTTTATAATAGAATGATTTATAATCCTTCGGGTATATATCCAGTAATGGGATTGCTGGGTCAAATGGAATTTCTATTTCTAGCTCCTTGAGGAGGCACCACACTGGAAGACTGATTTTAACAGTGCTTCCCATCCTGAGTTTCAGTGGATCTGTTTCTTTTCCTTTCATTCACTCAGCACATACTTATGGGTACCTTCTATGTGTTAGGCACTGCTCTTGGTGGTGGAGATACAGCAATGAACAAAATAACAAAAATCTCTGCCCTTGAGCTGAGATTCTAGTGGGGGAGAGACAGACACACAAGTGGAGTATAGACTGTGCAGGGTAGAAATAAGTGCCAAGGGGGAAAGACAAAGCAGAGGGGGTGCCAGATTGGGAGTGGGTTTGAGTTTTTACACAGGGTAATCAGGAAAGGCCTCACTGAGATATGGATTTGATTAAAGACCAAGAAGGATGAAGTAGGGGAGATCTGGGGAAGAGGCTGAGTGAGCCTGAGTGTAACTGGCAGAGGAAATGCCAATTACAAAGCTCCTGGTTTTGACAAAACGCAGGGAGGCCAGTGTGGCAAATGTGAAGTGAGTGAGGGGGAGATAAAGTAAAAGGGAACAGCATGCAGGGCCCTGGAGTCACGGTAGAGACTTTTTTTTTTTTAATTGAAAAAGGAGGACTTATGAGTGTTTTGGGTAGAGTGACCCGATCTGACCTATGTTTTAACAGAACTGCTCTAGATGCTTAGAGGTGACAGAGGAAGAGAGATTAATTAGAAGACACTTGCAATAGGCCAGGTAGGGGATAACAGTGGCTTGGGTGGCACTGGTAGCACTGGGGATGGTGAGCAGTGGATATATTCCAGTTGTACTTGGAAGAGCCAATACATTTAGTGCTGTATGGTATCTTGGGTATAAGTGGAAGAAGGTTCAAGAATGACACCCAGGTTTTTAACCTGAGCAATGAGCAGAATGGAGATGTCCTTTACTGATGTGGGGTTGACTTTGGGAGGAGCAGGTTTCAGGGGAGAGATCAGGAGCTCAAGTTTCATACATGTTGAATTTGATATGCCTATTAGTCAAGCAGGAAGTAGAGTTTACAAATCTGGAGTTCAAGGGAAGAGTCCAGGCTGGAGATAAAGATTTGGACGTTGTCAGCATAACAATTTTATTGTTGTTGTTGCTGTTGTTGTTTTGCAGAGATGGGGGTCTCACTATGTTGCCCAGGCTCGTCTTGAATTCCTCGGCACAAGCATTCCTCCTGCCTTGGCCTCCCAAAGTGCTGGGATTTCAGGCATGAGCCACTATGTTCAGCCTAACAGTGTTTTTTTTTTTAAAGGCCAAGAAACTGGGTGAAATCAACAAGAAGTGATTGTATTTAGAAGAAAGAAGGAATCTAAGGACTAGTTCTTGACTGACAAACTCCAATGTTAAGAAGAATCAGAAGGTCAGGCATGGCGGCTCATGCCTGTAATCCCAGTACTTTAGGAGGCCGAGGTGAGTGGATCACCTGAGGTCGGGAGTTTGAGACCAGCCTGGCCAACATGGCAAACCTTGTCTCTACTAAAAACACAAAAATTAGCTGGGCGTGGTGGTGGGCACCTGTAATTAGAGTTATTCAGGAGGCTGAGGCAGGAGAATCGCTTCAACCTGGGAGGCAGAGGTTGCAGTGAGCCGAGATCATGCCACTATACTCCAGCCTGGGTGACAGAGTGAGACTCTGTCTCAGAAGAAAAAAAAATCAGAAGATGAGGAGAAAGAAGCCAGTGAGTAGGAGGAAACCCAGGAGAGAGTGCTGTGCTGAAGCCAAGTGAAGGAAGTGTTTCCAGGAGGAGGAACGGGTTTGTGGTGTCAAATGCTCCCTATAGTTCAAGAAAGAACTGGCCATTAGCTTAAAAAATGTGAACAGTGTGGTATTGGCATAAAGATGGTCAAGAGATCAGTAGATGAGAACAGAGTTCAGCAATACACCCACATATATATGATCAATTGATTGTCATTTACAATCAATGACAAAGGTGCAAAGGCAATTCCGTAGACAAGAGTCTTTTCAACAAGTGGTACTGGAACAACTGGATATCCATGTACAAAAAAGGTTTTGATCACTATCTCGCACTATATACAGAAATTAATTCCGAATAGACTGAAGACCTAAACACAAAACTTATGTTTGGAATATACAAAGAGCTCTCAAAACTTTAATAAGAAGACCAACGACCTAACTAAACAGAGGATTTGAACAGATACTTCAACTAAGAAAATATATGGCTGGCAAGTAAATACTTGAAAAGTTGCTTAACATCATTAGTCATTAGGGAAGTAAAGCCTCAATGAGATACCTCTGCATACTGATTAGAATGGCTGAAATTTAAAACACTGACTCTCAACTACTGACAAGGGTGTGAAGTAAGTGGGCATGTCAGACTTTGTAAGGAACAGTCTGGCAGTTACTTACAAAGGTAAACATACGCCTACCACAAGACCCAGCCATTCCACAACTAGGTCTTTATCCAAGAGAAATGAAAGCATATGTTCCTGCTGAGACTTATACACACAAGTTCATAGCATGCTGTATGATTCCATTCATATAACATTCTTTAAAAAAATTATAGACAGGGAGATTGAGTGTCATTTCTACTATAAGCAGTGTTGCCAGGTAACATGGCTGACGGTTCAGTTAGGTTTCCAGGATCAGGGCTAGCAGAGGGATATACCAAGGCCATTTTTTTTTAACCATAGAAAAGGAGAAAGGTGTTAATGCTTTATTCATAGGTCTTAGAATTCGATCTAGCCAGGGATGTCAAAGCAGGCTTCATTGAGAATGTAATGCTTCAGATGAGAGCTGAAGAATGGAAAGGAATAAATTAAGTGAAGAGGAGAGGAAAGAATATTCCAGCCATGGAAATGGTGTATTCACAGGCCTCGTGGGAGGGAGGGGGCTGGCCTGTGTGTTTGAAGGAGGCCTGGCTGAGTTCACTTGCTGGGGTCTCTTCTGCCACTGGGGCACCCCGGGCAGCACCTACTAACCTCTTTACTGCAGGTGGTCCCACGCAGACTCCAGACAGGGTTAGGCTCAGAGGACTGCCTCCCTGGATGAAGCAGAGAATGTTTTTACAGAGGCTCTCCTTTCCCACCTCGGTGGGATGGTAGGTCACTTCGAAAGAAACCTCCATTCCTGAGGTAATATAACCTTCTTCCGGGCTAATGGAGAAATGAGGCTCAAATTTTTTGATGTCCCATTTAAACCTTTTCCAAGACAAAAAAAAAAGACAAAGAAGAGAGTTTATGGATGTTGTAAGAGTGTCTTCAATGCTACTGAGAACAAGAGATTTTGCCTGGGCTGTGAGGTTCACCTCCCTTGAGCACATCCTAGGACCTAGGAGGAGAAAGAGCTGCCAGACAGAGCAGAAGCACTGGGAAATGTGGGCCAAAGTCACTGGGCAGGTGGACCTGGCTTCCTTGCAGAGCTGAGCCAAGGGCAGGGAGTGGCTGCATCTTATTATCCACGAGTGACACATCAGGGAACGTATGGATGAACACACAAACACACGTGTCATGTACTCGAGGTCACACAGCTAGGAAGCAGCTGGGCTAGGACAGAAACCCTTCCAGGACTGTGGCCTTAACTGTTCCCTGTCCTGCCTCTTGGTTCAGATCCTGGAGGGTGGTGACAATCCCTTCCTGTGAGAGTTGCCTCTGTTCTGGGTGGCACTGGTATCCCACGACCCAGTGTGGTCCTCACTCTGTGGTTGGGCACTCACTTGTCTGTAAAATGGGTTGGGAGTAGTCTTGGTCTCATGGAACCGTAGTTGGATTAAATGACATGAGCCATGTCAAGGCATGAAACAGGCATGGAGTAAGTATCTTCTGTTCTCTCAATTGCAGTAATCATATAGCAGCAATCACCCCAGCAAGGCCACTGCTGACACATCATGAGGGAAGCAGGGGGACGGGAGAAGGGAGAGGACAGAAGTAAAAACTGACCGCACTTAGAGAACAAGTCCAGGGCAGATACAGGGCCTAGCAGTCATGGTAGAGACTTTTCTTTTTTTTAATAGAAAAAGGAATACTTATGAGTGTTTTGAGTAGAGTGACCTGATCTGATCTATGCTTTAACAGAACTTCTGTAGATGCTTAGAGGTGACAGAGGAATAGAGATTAACTATAAGACACTTGCAATAGACCAGGTGGGGGATGACAGTGGCTTGGGTGGCACTGGTAGCACTGGGGATGATGGAAAGTGGGTATATTCCAGAGGCCTCTGCTGCAGCCCAGGAGGCACTGCTCCCCCTACCTTGCACCCACGTCGCCTGTGTTCAACATGAGGATGCGACGCATGGCTTGTGTCTGATACACCACGGGTCCAAAGGGAATATGTTCCTGGTCCAGGGAGATCTCCAGGGCCTGGCAGCAGCCGCTAAGAAGGAAGAGGGGGCGCAGGAGCCCCATGCATTCCATGAACACCTCCTCAGAGAAGGGAGGGACACGCTTCTTCGGGGCAAAGGTGACTTCCAGTTTGCAGACTTCTTTGGGCTTCAGCGTGATGTTGCGGAAGGGCACCAAGGTGATGACCTGAACGAAACAGCACCCAGAGTCAGCAGCTGAGGGCAGGAGGCTCCTAAGGCCTCGGTTCCCTGAGGTCTTGCTGCTGGGATGGGAACAGGGGTCAGATCTCACTCCTGCTCTCCCATCAGCTATGAATGCTTTGGTAAATTACTTGAACATTCTGTGACTTACTCTATGTTGAAGATTAAGATCATCTCTACAAAATCTGTGGCACGTAATAGGTATTCAGTAAATGTCACTTCCCTTTCCTAACTCTTTCCTAACTTATTTTGTGCATTTCCCTCCTTCTTCCTCCTCCCTGATAGAGGAAATAGAAACAGGAAATAGGAAACGCTTAGAGCTCTGGCATTTCTCAAGGAGTGTTCCCTGCCTCAGTTTCCCTGCATGGTTGTTAAAATGCAGATTCCGGCTGGGTGCCGTGCTCATGCCGGAATCTCATGCTCACCCACCACTTTGGAAGGCTGAGGTGGGTGGATCACTTGAGGTCAGGAGTTAGAGATCAGCCTGGCCAACATGGTGAAACCCTGTCTTTACTAAAAATATAAAAATTAGCTGGGCATTGTGGTGCATGCCTATAGTCCCAGCTACTCAGGAGACTGAGGCATGAGAATCGCTTGAACCCGGGAGGCAGAGGTTGCAGTGAGCTGAGATCACACCACTGCACTCCAGCCTTGGTGACAGAGTGAGACTCCTCCTCAAAAAAAAGAAGCAGATTCCTGGATCCTGCCCCAGACCAAATGAATCAGAGTCTCCTGGGGAGAGCCTGGAATCTGCATTTTCAAAAGTTCCCCAGGTGGCTCATGTATTCTAAAGTCGAGGACCACTGCACAAATGTGTTCAGCTTTCTCTTTCCCTCTAGTCCTGGTAAAAATCAAATCCAAGTCAGCTTTAAGAAAGCTATGTCCCTTTTTACCTGTAAGCTCTCTTTGGTACAGAGCACTGACCAGTCACCAGTGAATGGACGGTGGCAGCATGGAGTGAGATTATGGGCTGCGGGAGCAGTGACAGGAAAGTCTCCTTAGAGACTTCTCCAACATGATGATGTGGGAAGCTAGCCTCAGGGTGTTTGGTGCCAGCACGGGGCACTCTGGCAGCTTTAATCTGACCAGCTGAAGAGGCAGATTTGGTATGGCCAACTGTTAGGGACCCTGACATGCTGGAATCAAGGACTTTAATTTGGACTGGTGGGGAAAGGGAAGCAATAAGTCTTCCCTGCCTTGCCTGGATGGCAAAGTAGACACGTGGGGTTCTGGAATGAGGTGCTCACAGGGTCTCTTACCTTGGCTGGCCTCTCACAGTCAGCTTCTCTGTACCCTGCAATCCCCAAATGGCCTATAGTGCTCTTTCCACACGCCCCTTCCTAACCTGTCGAGGGACACCTCTTCACACTGTAAAGTTCAGTACAGGCCCCTCTCCACGGGAAGCCTTCTCTAATCTCCCGAACCCTCCTCTGAGCAGCCCTGATCCTGATTCACACTCTGTCTCTGTAGTTTCTATGCTGTCCTGGGTCTGTTTATGTGTCTGTGACCCTCAAAGACTGAGATCTCCATCAGACCAAGGTCTGTGTCGTAGTCACCTTTTATTCCCAGCACCTAGCACATATTATTGAGTGAGTGTAAGAATGAAATGCATGAAGGAATGGATAGAGTCCGGTCTTGGAATCAAACATATTCGGTGCATTTTCAAGGGTCATGCAAAAACTGATGACTGTAAGATGAGCAGCTGGCAACCGGGACTGGTAGCTTCTATGTTCAGAGAACTGGGGAAGTAGACTTGACAATGAGCATGCTTTCCTCTCACTGCTGGTGGGTGTGCAAAGTGGGATAATCTTTCAGGGGGCAGATTGGCCACACATTTTGAAACACGCCTTCCCTTTTGAGCCAATGAGCCCACTTTGAGGAATGTATCTTAAGCACAGAGTCATGGATGCACACAAAAGCTTGAGGAGAAACACCTGAAATGAGCAAAAATAGAGAACCAGCCTATCTACATCACAAAGACGTAAATAAACACATGAGAATGAATGACGTGGAAAGTGAAATGAAAACACCAAATAATGAAAATAATGTTCATTTTCACAAAAACAATATGGGACTAGTGCACCCCCTGTAAAGCCCTATACTGTTTTTGTGAAAATGAACAAGAGCGAGCACACGGAAGGCTCTTAGAGTAGTCTGGCGCATTACAGATGCACAAGAAATTGTGAGCTGTGAGTGTTGCCAGCATGGTCATCCTCATCATCAGGGGAGCATGAAGGGGCCCCTAGGAGCCCCTCTGTCCACCAACCTTGGGTTCCTGGAGTTCTGGAATTGAGAACATAACGGACTGGTTAAATGTGAGCTGGGCCAGGCTGTTGTTCTTGACGGAAACTGTTCTTTTCACAACCTGCCCTGGCAGGACAGCTCCCAACTTCACAATCCTGTTGGCTGGATCTAGGACTACAATCTGTGGGACAAGAAAGAGAGTAGGAAGAAGAACTCATTAGTTAAAGTGAAAAATAAACATTATATGTCTACTCTGGTGAGGCAAGGGTGGTTCCTTTTCTTTCTGTGCCCTAACTTCTTCATATTGGGTGGGCATTGGCCTACTCAATAAGCATTTAAGTGCCTAAAATGCCCACTGAAGTACTCCTCACACAAGTATACAACTACAGCTGGGTTAAAATATATGCAGGCAAATCTCAGGGCACCGTGAGAGCATATTACAGGGGGCTGAAACTAGGCTAGGGGCTCGGGGAGCCTTTTTGAAGATGGCATGTGTATACTGAGAGCTAAAGAAAGATACGAGCTAGTCAGTTTGAGCCAGAGCGCGTGTGGAATTGGAGAACACCTAAGGCAGGGAGATAACCTGTGGCCAGACCCTGAGCCAGAGGGAGTGGCCCAGTCAAGGGCTGAGGCTGGGCGCTAGGACCTGAGGAGATGACGTTAGCGAGGTGGTCAAATCTTGCAAGGCCTCACTGGCCACTGCTGAGTGAGAAGTGGGAGACTGGGCTTCATTCTGGGAGCAAAGGGAAGTCAGTGAAGCATGGAGTGTTTGTGAGAGAGCTCTGGCTCCTTTCTTCACAGAGAATGGGCATGAAGAGGGCAAGAAAGAAAGCAGAAGTGAGAGGTGATGGTGGCTTGGATTAGAGAGAAGTAGTTATGCTTCCAAGTCCTCAGGTAAGACACTGTTTAAAATGGTGCCTGGATCAGGCCAAGGCCAGGCTGAGCCTGCCCTCTAAAATGGCACTGACCCACAATGAGCAGCACCCACTGGTCACTGTCATATGATCAGTCACTAAACTGCACCCCTCCACCCAATTACCTTTAAACCCAGCCTACATGTTTCCAGTTTGTCTAAAAAGGCAAGAGAGTCTCCCCCATCAGCCATAAGCTCCTGGATGTCTGAGAACATGTGTAAGTCACTTCTGCATCTTCCCAAAGTACCCAACACACAATGGGTGCTAAATGAACAAATGAAAGACCAATAGGAAAATGAATGCATCAATGGCATCAGAAGAGACTCTGTCTCTGGCTTGGGTCCAGACACATCAGTTGGCAATGTCCTGTTGCTCCTATGGCTTGATGGAAAGGCTGCCAGGAATATACCCATCCCCTGGTTGCTGAAATACCCTAGGCATTATTTAAAGTCTTGGAAGGGTCCTAATCTTCCAATACCTTCTATTAAAATACAGATAATCCCACCAGACAAGCACCTCACATGTTTACTAGACACGAGAAGGAAACGAATGAGCAGCAAAATGTGACCATTCCCTTCCTATCCAGAGTGCCTGCGTAAAAGGAATGCCCTGAACCAAATATCATCCTGGGATCCGTGGCTGGCTGGAGAATGCTAATCAGTGGAGTCTTGATCTAAGGAAAGATGTTCTATCACTGAAACACGTGTCTGTATACACTGCTTAAAAATGTTATCTATTCAACCTGAAACCCAACATGCCTGAATGCAGAAGGAAAAGGATACGCTTGGGGTGCTGAGTCTGAAAGTCTCAAATTTCTCCAAGGAAAAGAATGTTTCTCTAGGGTCTATATTACCTGTGTCCTTTCAAACAGTAAAGTTTGGTATTGAATACGATCTATGATTCTGTGAGTCTGATCTGGCAATTCACCCCTTTGTGTTATTAAGAACATCATCTCAGTGGGACTGGCTGACTCCAACAGAGCAGAGAAGCAGAAGGGTGAGGGGGTTCTGGGGGGCAAAGAAGGGATGAGAAGGGTAGGAAGGAGTTCCTGACTATCTGTTACCTTCATTTCAGCACCCTTCCCTTTGATTTCGACTGTTTGTTGTGAGAGCCCATTGATTTCAAAGGGGATGAGTTCTTGATAGTTGATACTTTCTCGAGGATAAAAAGTTATCGGAACCTCCAGTGTCTTTCCTGGCTTTATCACATCAACACGGCAGCTCACCTCTAGGTAAGTGGTGTTGGTGTACAGACAATCTATGCTGCAGAAAATCAAGAGGAAGAGGTGTAAGCTCCGAGAAGTCTGACCTAGAGGGACAGAGGCTGTCTCCTTGTCTCTGTGGGTTGGGCACTGATGGGTTTCCTGCCCTGCTGTCCTAGAGTTTCAGAAGTCATTTAAGAGCTGGAAGGGAGGTCGGCAATGACCCAGCCCATGCTCTCTTAGATACAACCAAGTTGCTCCAAGTCATATCCTGAGATCCTGGCTGAACTGGGTTTCAAACTCAAGGCTCATCACCCTTTAGCCAATATTCTTCACTCGATTGATTCTCTATTTCTTTCTTTTTTTCTTTTTTCTTTATTGGAGACAAAAGTCTTACTGTGTAACCCAGGCTGGAGTGCAGTGGTGCAATCTCAACTCACTGCAACCTCCGCCTTCCAGGTTGAAGCGATTCTCCTGCCTCAGCCTCCCAAGTAGCTGGGATTACAGGGGCATGCCACTGTGCCCAGCTAATTTTTGTATTTTTAGTAGAGACTGGATTTCACCATGTTGGCGAGGCTGGTCTGAACTCCTGATCTCAGGTGAGCTGCCTGTCTTGGCCTCCCAAAGTGCTGGGATTACAGGCGTGAGTCACCGAGCCCAGCCTGATTCTCGATTTCTTGATAATGCATCTCATGGTTTTGTACATGAGGGCTTTGTACCCTCTCATAAGAAGGAAGTGCTTCCAGAAGTAGTGGGGTGACAAAGCACAGTAGAGAGGAGTATGTATTCTAGAGTCAGGCAGAGAGGAGTCTGGATCCAGGCTCTGTCACTAATTAGCCAGATGATCTTAGAAGGGTTATATAGCCCGCTTGGGTCTCTGTTTTCTTATCTGTAAAATGGGGGGGTAGTGATAACTATTTCATAGGGCTGCTGTGAGGATTAAATAAGATTAAGTGATTGAAGCAGTCATTACATAGGGCACAGATAAAATATTTAATAAAGGTGATCTGCCCTAATAATCATAATTATTATTACTAATTGTTCAACTAGAAGGTGTCTTAAAAAATCATGTCCACCCTACTCCACATGTGGGTGGGAAGGCACCTAGGCCTCTCCATTACAATCTCTCCTTGTCTGCCTTACCGTCTGTAGAGAAGGAGTCTAGGTAGGCCAACGCATAGAGCTCAATGCCTTAAGCAAAGTAAGACTGAGATTACATTACATCATGCAAGAAATAGTATAGACAGATAAGATTTAAAATTACATGACACACTTATGACTTAATATTCAGAGTACTAACAATAATCATAACAGCAACAGCATCAGCAGCTAACAATAATTGGGCATGTCTTACGTTCCAGGCAGTGTTCTAAGTACTGTTCCTAGGTGAACTAATTTAATCATCCTAATAGTCTTATATAGATGGCATTATCATGACTCCCATTTCAGGCAAGGAGACAGAGGCATAGAGAGTTTTAAAAATTTGCCTGAGGTCACACAACTAGGGAAGAGTTGAAACTTGAACTTAGATCTGTGCTATCCAATATGGTGGCCACTAGACACATGTGGTTATTAAAATGAAAATTAACATTAATAAAAATAAAATAAAAAATCAGTTCTTTAGTTTCGCTAGCCACATTTTAAGTGCTCCAAAGCCACGTTCAGCTACAGGTCACTGTATTGGACAGTGCAAATATACAACATTTCCATCATTACTGAAAGTTCTCTAGAGTACTGATAGAGAGCTTTGAGTAAACATAGGTCTTTGGGCCAGCCCCGGGAGGTTCTGTCTCATTAGGTCTTGAATGGGGCCCAGAACCTTGGACTAGAACATACAGGGATGGTGCAGAAAAGCTGGATTTGAATCAGAAAGCTTAGGCTCAGTACAGATCTGCTATTTACTGCAAAGCCACTGGCCTGAGAAATTTACCTTTTAACTCTTCAAACTTCGGTTTCCATGTCTATTACATGAGAAAATAAATAGAAGTCATAAAACCTCTTATTAGGTCATTTGGCATTGCTCTTAGAACTCCACAAAGGGAATTTTTAGCAGGGTAGCTCATGGCTTCCCAAGTATTAGTGTTAGTTGTGGGGACAGGGACCCAGGATTCATACCCACTTAGGTTTGACTCTTTCCCATAATCATTTTTTTTTTTTTGTCTTGGGAGGACTTCACCTGTGTGGAGGCTATAGGACCCACAAGCAGCTGCAGAATCATCTGGAGGCTCTGGGAAGCCTGCTTACCTCATAGGTGTTTCTTCCTTGTTGGTAATGACCAAGGTTTGTTTGTATGGGGGCATCCCAGCCTGATAGATAAAGCAGGTCCCAAAGTCGTGGCTGGTAAAGGAGAAATGGATAGCCGGGCTCACAGCACAGCCTGAGATGCTACACATCAATGTTGGGCCATGGCTGATCTGTGGGGAGGAAATGGCAGGGGGGACCATGATGAGGAGAGGGCTCCTAAGTCCTCAGGTGAAGCAGGAAAGCAGTTAGTGCTTTAACAACTACAGGTCTAGGGGTACCATTTCCAGAGATTCTAATTCAGTAGGTTAGAAGTTTATGTATTGAAGAAAAGCTCCTCTGTAATCAGACCCTACATTGCCTCCCACTTTGCTCTTACAGCAATGATTCAGCTTGAAGGCCCAGGGGTATACCAGGCACTGCTAGTTACTACCCAACATCCGCTCCCCGTGGCTTCCTTCCTAGCAGAACTCTGACTGGACGCCAATGTGCCTTGGTGCAAATGCTTCATTTCACACCTTCCCCTTGTGAAGCTCAGGATGGCCATCAGACATAGTTCCAGTGATTGAGATGTAAACAGAAGAGGACAAGAGGGTGTTCTATCTTGAATAAAGAGGCAAAGCCTTGCTGGGGAAGTTCTCTGCCTTCAAGCTCTTCCCCTTTCTTTTCACTCTGGAATGCAGACATAGGATGTCAGGTAGAATGGTCATCTTGTGACCAGAGATGACAAGAATGAGAACAAGGTTAATATGCCAAGGATGATAGAAAGAGCACAAGTCATCATCTGGAGTTTTAATCACAAGATAGTATGTGACTCATTGGTACGTGAACTTAATTTGCTCTTCACAAACTCCCCATAATATGAACTTTCACAAATTGATAATCGGTTTCAGATAAATTATCTATTATTCATTCTAAGCATCATTAGAATAAAAGTTATTAGAATAAACAGAATAAACATTCATTTTAAACATGATTAGAATAAGTCAACAGTCATTGGTACAAGCTATCATAAACAACTTTATAAATTTAAAAGCATTTTCTTATTTAAAGCTTTTATTTTATTTTTCTTTTCTTTCAACTTTTATTTTAAGTTCAGGGGTACATGTGCAGGATATGCACACGTTTATGCAGGATATGCAGTGTTCACATTTTGTGGCTGATTCAATGAAAAGGATGTACATTTATCACTTTCAACTCTTCTGCCAACTAGAGTAGAAAGATCTTATGTTATGTTTCTGTTTGGTCTAAGAAATGTAAGTTCTGAAAAAGACAGTTCTCAAAAGGAATAGGTCCCTTCTGAGGCCACAAACCAGGCTTTTCTCAGAGAAGATGGCTGCAACTTTTCTGCTGAGTTTCCAGGCCAAGAAAACAGAGGATCTTCCTGAACTCCCAATGGCCAGTGATACACCTTGGATTTTTTTCATGGCTTGAATGTTTGTCCCCTCTAAAACTCAGGCTGAAATTCAGTTGCCATTGAGATGGTATTGGGAAGTGGGACCTTTAAGAAGTGTTTGATTATGAGGGCTCACCCTCATGAATGGACTAATGCCATCATTGTAGGAGTGAGTTTGCTATGGCAGGAATAAGTTCACCGCTTCTTGCTCTCTCTCTCTTCTCCCACTTCCTCCTGCTCCCCACCTTTCTTTCCCCCAACCATTGCCCTTCATCATGTGATGCCATCTGCCATGTTATGATGCAGCAAGAAGGTCCTCAGCAGATGCTGGCAACTTGATATTGAACTTCCCAGGCTCCAGAACTGTGAGCTTAAACTTTCTATTCATTATAAATTACCCAGTCTCAGGCATTCTGTTACAGAAGCACAAAACAGATGAAGACAGGTTCCAATGGTTTTACCCCCACTTTTCTGTCAATCACCTTCTTCTTGAGGATTTGATAACGATGATGTGTTAGACTGGGCATCCCAAATTTCTTTTCACTGTAGTTGAAGAACATGCTTTGCATGATTTCAATCCTTTTAATTTATTGAGGTATGTTTTATGGCCTAATATCTGGTCAATATTGGATAATGTTCCACGTTCACTTGAAAATAACGTCTATTCTCCTGCTGTTGGATGAAATGCTCTCAATATGTCTGTTAGGCCTAGTGCCTTCATAGTGCTGTTCAAGCTTTCTTATTTACTTGCTGATCTTCTGTCTAGTTATATCCATTATTTAAAACTAGGTACTAAAATCTCCAACTATGATTGTTGAATTGTTTGTGTCTTTCTTCAATTCTGTCAGTTTGTTTCACGTATTTTGGGACTCTGTTGTTACATGCATTTTTATAATTGCTACGTCTTCTTGATGGAGTGATCCTCTTATCATTCTAAAATGCTTTTATTTATCTCTACGAATAATTTTTGTCTGCAAGTCTATTTCGTTTGACATTAGCATAGGCACTCTAGCTCTTCTTGGTTACTATTTAAATGCTATATCTTTTGCTGTCCCTTTATTTTAAATCTATTTGTGTCTTTGAACCAAAGTGAGTTGCTTGTAGATGGCACATAGTTGGATCATAATTTTTCCCATTATTCTGCCAATTTTAATCTTTTTATTGAGGAGTTTAACTCATTTAAATTTAATGTAATTACTGATGAGGGAAAATTTATGTCTATTTTTGTATTTGCTTTCTATATATCTTAGGTCTTTTTTTAAAAAAAGACTAGTCAATTATGTCTTTTTTGTTCTTATATTCCTCCATTACTGCCTTATTTTGTGTTAAATAGATATTTTCTAGTGTACCATTTAAGTTCCCTTGTCATTTGTTTAACTATATTCATTTGAGTTGTTTTAACGGTGGTTGCAAGGAAGATTACCATTAACATCTACATTTTTAACAACCTAGTTTGAATTAATAACAATTTCAATAATATGCAAAACTTTGCTCTTACATAACTCTGTTACTTCCTTTTTCTTTGTGCTGTTATCACACAAATTGCATCTTTATGTAATGCCCACTAATACAGATTTATAGTTATTGCTGTATGCGGTTGTCTTTTAAATCACATAGAAAAAATTATAAATAAAAAATACATTCATACTGATTTTATACAATCTATGCAGTTACCTTTACTGGTGTTCTACATTTCTTCATGCGGATTTGAGTTATCCTTTAGAGTCCTTTCATTTCAGTCTGAAAGATTCCTTTTGTTATTTCTTGTAGGCCAATCTGCTAGTGATTAATTTTTTTTATTGTACTTTAAGCTCTGGGGTACATGTGCAGATCTTGCAGGCTTGTTGCATAGGTACACACATGTCATGGTGGTTTGCTGTCTCCATCCCCCCAACACCTACATCAGGCATTTCTCCCAGTGTTATCCCTCCCCAACCTCCCCCACGTCCTGCTGTCCCTCCCCTAGCCCCCTACCCCCTAACAGACACCAGTGTGTGATGTTCCCCTCCCTGTGCCCATGTGTTCTCATTGTTCAACACCCGCATATGAGTGAGCATGTGGTGTTTGATTTTCTGTTCTTGGGTCAGTTTGCTGAGAATGATGGTTTCCAGATTCATCCATGTCCCTACAAAGGACATGAACTCATTGTTTTCTTTTTAATGGCTGCATAGTATTCCATGGTGTATATGTGCCACATTTTCTTTGTGCAGCCTATCATTGATGGGCATTTGGGTTGGTTCTAGGTCTTTGCTATTGTAAACAGTGCCACAATGAACACATGTGTGCATGTGTCTTTATAATAGAACAATTTATAATCCTTTGGGTATATACCCAGCAATCCTATTACTGTCTTCCACAATGGTTGAACTAATTTGCACTCCCACTAACAGTGTAAAAGTGTTTCTATTTCTCTACATTCTCTCCAGCATCTGTTGTTGCCAGATTTTTTAATGATTGCCATTCTGACTTGCATGAGATGGTATCTAAATGTGGTTTTTATTTGCATTTCTCTAATGACCAGTGATGATGAGCTTTTTTCATATGTTTGTTAGCCTCATAAATGTCTTCTTTTGAAAAGTGTTTGTTCCTATCCTTCACCCACTTTTGAATGGGTTTGTTTATTTATCTGAGAGAGTCCTGGTTTATCCTTCATTTTAAAATGATAGTTTTGCTAGATATAAAATTCTTGGTTGATAATTTTTTTCTTTCAGTACATTGAATATGTCATCACACTGTCTTCAGGCCTCCAGAGTTTCTAATTAGAAACCAACTGTTAATCTTTCTGCCTTCCAGATGATTTGTTTTTGTCTTTCAAAAGTTTGGCAATAATGTATCTAGGTGTGGATTTTTTTGAGTTTCTCCTACTTGGAATTCATTGAGCTTTCTGGATATTTTTTTCATCAAATTTGGGAAGTTTTAGGGTGTTATTTCTTGAAATATTCTTTCTGTCATTTTCTTTCTTCTCTCTTTCTGAGATTACCATGACATTTATATTGGTATGCTTGATAATGTCTTATGGGACTCTGAACTTCTGTTCATTTTTCTTCACTCTTTTTTCTTTTTTCTTCAGATTGGATAATCCCAATTGTTCTATCTTCAAGTTTGCTGAGATTTTTTTCTCTTTTTCAACTATTTTATCCTATTTGCCACAGCTGATTCTTTCTTTTGCCATATCGACTCTGCTACTGAGACCCTGTTGTGAATTTTTCATTTCAGCTATTATGCTTTTCAACTCCAAAATTTATATTTTTATAATTTCTATATCTTTACTGATATTATCTATTTGGTGAGACATTGCTCTCATCCTTTGCTTTAGTTATCTAGACATGGTGTCCTGTAGTTCTTTGAACATATTTTAAATAGATGACTTCAAGTATTTGCCTATGAAGTCCAATATCTGGGCTCCCTCAGAGACAATTTCTATTGATTGCTTTTTTCCCTGTATATGGGTTATATTTTCCTGTTCCTTGTCATGGCTCATATTTTTTTTTGGTTGGAAACTGGAGATTTAAAATAATAGGTGTAGCAACTCTGAAAATCAGATCATCCCCCACCCCCACACCCCAGGGTTTGTTACTGTTGTTACTCCTAGTTTGTTTAGTAACTTTTTCAGTAAAGTCTATATTCTTATTTATGCATTGCCAATAACATCTCTGCTCAGTTAGTGGTTAGCTGATGATTGAACAGAGATTTCCTTAAATCTGGAAACAATAAGTCTTCCAGCTTTTGCTGAGGGGCTCTCTGTGTGTGGTGGGACATACCTCTGACACTCAGACAGGCAGTTGCCAACTCTGCTTGGTCTTTCTGGGACCTAAAGGTTAGTCAGAGGTAAGAGCTTAAGCCTTCTCAGGTCTTTTCTGAGCAGTAACACAGCCTGGAAGTACACACATCCTGTACATGCATGGCTTTCTAGATTCCAGGGAATATGTTGAAGCTTTCAGAGCCCCCCCATGAATATCTTTTTCCCAGCCTCTCCTTTTAAGTTTTTCAATCAACTTCTTATTTGCCCCTAAGGTCAATGCTCCCTCCGTCAGCTGCAGTGTTAAATTAGAACAGATTGTTTTTGAACAAGCTTGCAGTCAGGTCAAATAAAAGCAATCCCTATGAGGGGGGGTTTCCATTGAACTTCTAGACAGGGCAAATAATGACAATTCTTTTAGAATGGGGGGCTTTTGGGAAGTTCCAATTTGTTCTACCTTCTCCAGGGTCTGATTGATTGCTGACTTTCACTTTGATTGCTGAATTGTTGGTTTTCAAGGCTACTGCAGAGCTGGAGTGAGGGAGGAGGGAGAGAATAGAGCAAGCCAAAATACCACAAAGTTCGCTGTCCTAATGGGTATTCAGCCGTTTTTCTTGGATAAGTACTCCTAGAATTGTTGCAAGCCTATCATTAATTTTCAGAGTTCTGAAAAAGTTGATCTCAAAATTTTTTTCCAGTGGTCTCATTGCTATTGAAGTGCAGTGTTTTAGATGTCCTCCTCTGCCATTCCTGCTGACATCACCACTCTTTGTTTTTTTAATTCAATAATTCATCTTAGAAAATGGTGTACATATTCTTTCCCTGCCCCCATCTATCACTCTTATTTATTTTAATGGGTAAATGTATTGCAATGCAACTGCTTTTCAATCCACATTTACTCCCCAGGCACCTCAACCATGGATGAAGCCTTTGTACTAGACATTGTGAGGCTGCGTCCAACACAACTATCCTCTAGGAGCTTCTGGACGTGTGGAGAAGACAAAGAACACACAGGAGAATTAACCTGTTTCCAGGCAGCATGCTGAGAGTACTTTCGGAGTTTGGACAATGTTAAATGGACTTGCCTGGATTTTGAGTTCCACATCTGTCAAGACACACTTCTTAACTGGATGAAAAGACAGGATGGCATGTACACTCTGCCCCACATCCACAATGCTGTTGGTGGGTGAAAATTCCAAATACTGCAGCAGGGCTTTGGAGCCAGACAGCCCTGCCTGGAAGCTGAAGGCGAACTTTCCAGTGTTGATAAAGTTGAATTCACACTGGACACATTCATTTAACTCCACCTAGGAAACAGGGAACAGAGCAGTGAATGCGAACCATAGTTTCCTTGTCTGGGGTCAGCATTTGTAACATGTCGATAAAAAATATCCTTTGGGAAATAAGGATGGCAGATGATGTTGGTGATTTGACTATCTTTAGCCTAATGGAGTCAGATATTCCAGCAAGAGCTACTAAGTGTTAGGGTCCTCTCATATCTCACAGAGCAAAGTGGCAATTTAGTTCTTAGACCTTCGTTGGTAGTCAGATATCCTTCCTGTATATTTAGCACAAGCATTCTTTCTCCTCCCCACCATCTCTCCACCCCCTGAAAAATAAAATAAGAAAAGCATTCACATCATGTCTACATACATTCTGGGGACAGAGCTGCTCTTGGAGTGTTTCTGTTTTCCTGGTCTCTTTGGCATTTGAAGCAGAAAGACTCAGCTCATATTCATTTGTCATACTTTCGCCGGTCAGACTGGAAGCTGAGATAGATAGCACCTTTACCTCATAGAAGTTGAGAATGTTCATCTGGTTGGGAGTCAACAGAGTGATGGTGCCTGTCCTGTCCTTGCACTTGATCTCTGCATTCATAGTGTAGCCCTCGGCCTTGACATTTAATGTCAGAGGGTGGACTTTCTTCACATTGCAGATCAAATTAAAGTTCACATCTCCTTCCTGCTTTGGTGTGAAGAAAATATCAATTGGAAACCTGGTTGGGGAACAAAAGAGCAGATTAATTGACCAGGCCAACTTGTTAAAGCCTTAAAAAATATGAGGCTACTAGATTAGCAGATTTATTATGAGAAAAAACATAACTCCAAATTATGATGAGATTTTAAGATTTGTGGCTACGGTAACCAAAACACCATGGTACTGGCACAAAAACAGACACACAGACCAAAGGAAAAGGACAGAGATCCCAGAAATAAAGCCACACACCTACAACCATCTGATCTTTGAAAAAGTCAACCAAAATAAGCAAAGGAGAAAGGGCTCCCTATTCAATAAATGGTGCTGGCATAGCTGGCTAGCCATAAGCTAGAAGAATAAAATGGGACCTTACTTTTCACCATATACAAATATTAACTCAAGATGGATCAAAGATTTAAATGTAAGACCTCAAATTATAAGAATACTAGAAGAAAGCCTAGGAAACACCATTGTGGACATCAGCCTTAAGAAAGAATTTATGACTGGGTTCTCAAAAGCCCTTGCAATAAAAACAAAAATTGACAAGTGGGACCAAATTAAACGACAACAAAAAAGCTTCGGCACAGCAAAAAAAAAAAACACTATAGACAGAGAAAAGAGGCAACCTACAGAACGGGAGGAAATATTCGGAAACTATGCATCTGACACAGGTCTAATATCCAGAATCTCTAAGCAACTTAAACAACTGAACAGGCAAAAAAACAAGTAACCCCATTAAAAAATGAGCAAAAGACATGAAGAGACACTTCGCAAAAGGAAACAGAAAAGTGGCCAACAAACATATAAAGAAATGCTTCACATTACTAATCGTCATGGAAATGCAAGTCAAAATCACAATGAGAAAACATCTCATACTGGTCAGAATGGCTATGATTAAAAAGTAAAAAAACAACAGATGCTGGTGAGGCTGCAGAGAAAAGGGAATCCTTAAACACTGTTGGTGGGAACGTAAACTTGTTTGGCCACTGTGGAAGGCAGCTTGGAGATTTCTCTAAGAACTTAAAACAGAACTATCATTCAACACAGCAATCTCATTATTGGCTATATATAAAAAACAAACAAACAAAAAAACAAAACAAAAACCTGAAGTCATTTTACCGAAAAGGCCCATGCACTCTCATGTTCACTGCAGCACTATTCAAAATAGCAAAGACATGGAATCAATCTAGGTGCCCACCAACTGTAGACTGGATAAAGAAAGTGTGGTACATATACACCATAGAATACTATACAGCCACAAAAAGAATGAGGTCATTCTTTGCCGCAACATGGATGCAACTGGAGGCCATTATCCTAAGCAAATTAATGCAGGAACAGAAAACCAAATACCTCATGTTCTTACTTACAAGTTGGAGCTAAACATCAGGTACACATGGATGTAAAGATGGCAACAATAGAAACGGGATTACGAGGGGGGAGGGGAGGAGGGAGGCAAGGGTTGAAAAACAAATGATCGAGTATTAAGCTTAGTACCCGTGTGATGGGCCCATGTATACCCCAAACCTCGACATCATACAGTAAACCCAGCAGCAAACCTGCATGCACACCCCTTGAATCTAAAATAAAAGTTCAAAAAAAAAAAGCAACTTTGACCCTAAGTCTTACACCTTATAATGTAAGTTAATAAAAAGAGGTTACAGACTGAAATGTAAAGCTATAAAACTTATTGAAAAAATAATGGAAGGACATTTTCTGCATCTAGGGCTATTTAGAGATGTAGAACAGACATGAAAAGGACAGTCCATAAAAGGACAAAGAGATCATTTGGACTTCATCAAAAATAAAAGGTTTTGCTCTGTGAATGACCTTGTTAAAAAGAGGAAAAGACAAATTACAGATTGGGAGAAAATATTTGCAGACCATGTATCCACCATGTATGTAAAGAACTCTCAACAATCAAAAATAAAAAACAAACAGGCTGAGTAGAAAACTGGCAAAAGACATGAAGAGACATTTCACTGAAGAGGCTCCGGAGAATGAAAATAAACACGTGTGTGTTGTATGAAGAAGGTTGGCACTCCCCTTGACAATGATGGAAGAGGCCCTCGGGCCTGACAACACACATATGGAAAATAAGCACATGCAAAGATGTCCAGTATTATTATTCATTAGGAAAATGCTAATTAAAACTACAATGAGATATCACTACACACCTATCAGGAAAGCTAAAATAAAAAATTGTTGCCAGGTGCGGTGGCTCATGCCTAAAGTCCAGAACTTTGAGGATGACGTAGGTGGATCACCTGAGGTCAGGAGTTCAAGACCAGCCTGGCCAATATGGTGAAACCCCATCTCTACTAAAAATACAAAAAAAAAAAAAAAAAAAAATTAGCTGGGCATGGTGATGCATGCCTGTATTCCTAGCTATTTGTGAGGCTGAGGCAAGAGAATCGCTTGAACCCAGAAGGCAGAGGTTGCAGTGAGCCAAGATTGCATCACTGCACTCCAGCCTATGTGACAGAGTGAGACTCTGTCTAAAAGAAAAAAAACTGTGGCATCACCAAATTTTAGTGATGTTGTGGAGAGTCTGGAGCATTCACAGATAGCTGGTGGAATGTACAATGGCAGCCCGTCTGGAAAGCATTTTGGCAGTATTTTTTTCTTTTCTAGAACATGTCATTATCATATGCCCAGTAACTGCAGTCTTGCTCATTTTTTCCACTGACATAAAGATACACAAAAATCTGTACATGAAAGTTTATAGCAGCTTTATTCATAACAGCCCAAACTGGGAACAATCCAGAGTCCTCCAGCGGGTGAATAGTCAAACTAACTGTGGTGCACCCCTACTATGGAATGGAAGCCAGTCATAAAAGGAGGAAAATCTCAAAACAACCTGGATGTACGTCCAGAGAGTTATGTGTGAAAAATGCCAATCACAAAAGGAATGTATGTGTCTGTTAACACAAAATTCCTGAAATGACAAAATGGTAGACATAGAGGAAAGTATTGGATTCCAGAAGGTGAGGAGATGTTGCTTGGGGGGAAGAGAAAGGGTGTGGCAACAAAAGGGTCACACGAGGAATCCTCGTGCTGAGGGGAGCTGTTCTGTGTCTTGACCCTATTGATGTCCATACCGGGTTGTGACATTTTACTGAAGTTTTGCAAGATGTCACCCTTTGGGAAAATTTGGTAAAGAACATGATGATGTCTTTGTATTTTTTCTTCTTCTTTTTTTTTTTCTGAGATGGGAGTCTTGCTCTGGAGTGCGGGATAATCTTGACTCACTCCAACCTCTTCCTCCTGGGTTCAAGTGGTTCTCCTGCCTCAGCCTCCTGAGTAGCTGGGATTACAGGCATGTGCCACCACACCTGGCTTATTTTTTATTTTTAGTAGAGACAGGGTTTCACCATGTTGGCCAGGCTGGTCTTGAACTCCTGACCTCAGGTGATCCACTTGCCTTGACCTCCCAAAGTTCTGGGATTATAGGCATGAGTCACCGCGTCCAGTGGTCTTTGTATTATTTCTTACAACTGCATGTGAATTTACAATTATTTCAAAATTTTAAATTTTATTTTATTATTTTATGAGACAGAGTCTTGCTTCATCACCCAGGCTGGAGCGCAGTGGTGCAATCTCAGCTCACTGCAACCTCCGCCTCCTGGGTTCAACTGATTCTCATGCCTCAGCCTCCCAAGTAGCTGGGATTACAGGTGTGTGCCACCACACTCGGCTAATTATTGTGTTTTTTTGTTTGTTTATTTTTTGAGATGGAGTCTCACTCTGTCATCCAGGCTGGAGCGCAGTGGTGTGATCTCGGCTCACTGCAACCTCTGCCTCCTGGGTTCAATGATTCTCCTTCCTCAGCCTCCCAAGTAGCTGGGATTACAGGTGCCCGCCAGCATGCCCAGCTAATTTTTGTGTTTTGTAGAGACGGCTTTTCACTGTGTTGGCCAGGCTGGTCTGGAACTCCTGACCTCAAATGATCCACCCGCCTCAGCCTTAATTATTGTATTTTTAATAGAGATGGAGTTTTGCCATGTTGGCCAGGCTGGTCTCAAACTCCTTAACTCAAGTGATTCACCTGTCTCAGCCTCCCAAAGTGCTGAGATTACAAGCATGAGCCACCACGCCTGGCCTAAAATTAAAAGTTTAATTGAAAAGAGATTTGCCAGGCAAGCCTGAACGTTGCACTGTGGATTCACATATACAGTATATAGCAAGGAAAAGAATACAAAGAGAAAATATTGAGATAAAGGGCTAGAATTCTCAATGCTCCATATTGATCAGGAAAACGATACCAGGGAGTAAGTAGGATGGAGATGGAATTGCTACGATCTCATCTTAGAGTTGAAAGCGATATTATAAATGGGGTGTGCTCTAAGCGCTGGCAGGCTTTGGGACCTGGCAGTGTAGGAGGATGCAAACAAAATGAGACCTTCGTTTTTGTTTACCTGGACAGTGGTGGATCCAGCCTTCCATGGGACATACAAGCAGACTGTTGCCGAAACCTTCAGAATAGCGGGAGTTGTCCTGGAAGGAAAATCGAACCCCTGCTCCTCCTTGTTGATGATCTGCACAGTCTCCCTGGCTTCTCTACCTGAGGAGGGAACACAAGCCCTCAGTGGGGGTCTCCTGCCTGCCTGCTGGAAACTCTAGGCAGACACTGCTCCACAGACAGGAGAGAACCTTTCTAGAAGACTTTCCCCAACCTCTTCAGCCTTTGTCTGCCTCTCTTTCCTTTTCCTCTACAAGTCACCTTCCTCCTTTTGGAGATTCCATGTCTTTCTTCATCAGTTGCCTGCTCCTGCTCGGTGTCTCCTCTGCCCTGGCCACAGCTCTCCTGAGATTCTGGTGACACTGTTTTCTTCCCTTGCTCCTTTGGACCCAAGAATTGTTAATCCCTTCCTGAATTTGTTAATGGGGGCTTCACTCTCCTTGGTTGACCCCTTTAACTGCCCATGCATCCATAAATAATCCTTGCATCGAATTCTTTAAAAATAGACCTTGGGTAGGCTGGATGCAGTGGCTCACGTCTGTAATCCCAGCACTTTGGGAGGCCGAGGTAGGTGGATCACGAGGTCAAGAGTTCGAGACCATCCTGGCCAACATGGTGAAAACCTGTCTCCGCTAAAATAAATATATATATAAAAAATAGACCTTGGGTATGTTATGACTTTCCTGGCCAGGGCCCTGACTAATACATCTTCTCTCACTGTAATCTTTTGCTTTCCTTTTGGCTATTAGAACATTTATTTTCCCACGTAAACTTTATAATCATTGTATCCAATTCTCTCCTCTTCTAATTCTTTTGGGGATTCAGTTCACAGATTTAGCAAATAATTTTTTAGTATAAATACGTCCCGTGCAATATTTGGACATTCTTATACTCAAAATTATTAATTGTTATTTGAAATCAAAATTTAACTATGCATCTTGTATTTCATCTGCCAGCCCGAGTTGGCATTCTAATTGGAATTTGATTAAATTTGCTTTCAATTTTAGGAGAACTAACAAATGATCTGATCTCGTTGGGGGAGATTTTAATCAGATTTGATAGTTTCCTTTACGTAGGTCTTTTCATGTGCTTATCTTGTTACATTTATCCTTAGCTACAGGACAGATTTTGTGTAGGTTTTGCCGGTACTAAGTGGATGTTTTCTTTGGTTTTCTGTTTCTAGGTATGAGTGCTAAAAGAGGAAACACTATTTTTGTATATTTGTCTTGCGTCTGCCTACCTTTCCAAATTATTCTGTTGGGTCTAGTAGTTTGTTTTGCTTTTCTCTAGAGCCTTTTGTGGTTTTATGTGTATAAAATCATCAACAAAAATAAAAAAAGATAATTTCATCCCTTTTTCCCAAGTGTTTCTATAAATTATTTAATTTTCTTGTTTCATCAGATTTGCTAAAGTCTCCAAGCAAGTGTCCAATAATAATGGTGATAATAAACATCCTTGCCTAATTCCTCATTTTAATTGAAGTAGTTTTAGTCGTTTACTACAGGATCATATCTGCCTCTTGATTTTGGTTAATCTTTTTTGCCATCAGCATCCATTTTGCTATAAGAGCTTTTGTTGGGAATGTCTGCTAAATGTTGGCAGTGGCTTTTCAGTGTATATTAATATTATCACATGGTTGTTCTTTAATCTATTGATGTAATGATTATATTGAAATGTACCACTGTTGAATTCTTGGATTAAACTCTGTCTTACAGTTATTATTCTTATGCTACATTACTTATTTGTTCAAAATCTTCATAAATGCTGTAATCCCCCCCTCCCACCTACTTATGTGTATCAGTAAAATATATATCCAGCCGTTAACACTGCTTTCCTTTGGGGTGGAAAGAGAAAGATGAGACAGGATGAAAGTGGAGAGATTAAACTTTTTCTTATGCAACACATTTGTGGATTTACTATAAAGAATATTATTTTATAAATAAAAATCTATTATTAAAAAATACCTTGACTTTAGTTGTATTTTATACACTCAACAGAGAGAGATGTCATAACCATGGGAAAGATACACGTGGTTACAAGGGACCTGGCAATTACTTTCTTTGCTTCTTTCAGGTCTCTGCTTAAATGTCACCTTCCCACTGCCTCCTGGCCTTCCTTATTCTCCCTACCCTGCTGTCCTCTTTTTTAAAGCACTTATCACCATCTGACATGGTGTGTAGTTTACATAGTTTCTTTTGGCAGCCTGTTTCTTATTTCTAGAATGTAAGCAAAAGGAGAGTAGGGACTTTGGGCTTTATCCATTAGGGCAATCCCAGCCCACAGAAAAGTACCCAGGCCATTCTACAGACTCAGTGATATTTGCTGAACCAAATAAATGCACAAAAGGACAAGAGAGAAATCTGACCACTGTGGCACAGACCAAGAAGCAGATACCCCCCCCATAATCTGAGGGCAAATGCAAGAAGGATGGGGCCATCTTGAGGCTCCATAAATAAACAGCCCATGTCTTAAAGGAATCTGCCATAGCATCTTTAACAAGGCTCCTAAATTTCCTGAAGCTATTAATTGTGCGTTTAAAAGATACCTGGTGGAAATCAGATTGAGAGGTAAACATTTGGTGGCTTTCTAAAACCTGATTGACACCCTCTGATACGCTTCTGGAAGGCACCAGGAAAGGCTTCCTATGCAAGCCTGCTCCTGGAGCTCTTGATGACCTTGCCCAGATCATGCCAACTCTAAATACATACCAGCAGGGCTGCCTTACCGATGAGGAGACAGCTGAAGTTGAGGTGTGACTTGTTCAGAGAGATAAGAGGATCAGTAGTTTTGCCCACCAGCAGGAAAGGGACTGTGATGTTGTGTTCAGGGATTAGGAAGGTCCACAGTGATTCAGTGATGTCCAGATGGAAAGGTGTGAACTGGAACACGATCTAAGAAGACAATTTGGAACCAAGTGGTGAGAGACACTTCTGTTTGCTTACTCCATGTGCCCCTGGAGACTTGTCAGCACGAGGGTCATGAGAGTTGATTATTGCTACCTTTCTACAATCCATGTAAAGGCACATAGGTGAGGCTGTACCAGAAACATCAATGTCCATCTGCCCTGCTCATGTGTCCTTCTAAGAAGTCCCCCCCAACCCACAGCCTTTGCTGGCTAAGCAACTGTATTTGTGCCATGTCTTTGGATGGCATGGTTGTATTATAGCTGACTGGACCAAAGAGTTGGCACTCATCCCAAGGAAAGACAATCCCCATACTTATCAATAGCTGGGCACACAGCCAAAGACAATATGATTAGCAGGGCCAACCAGAATTGAGCTCAGGTTTGAAACATTTCTGGGCTGAAGTGGGAGCCATGATTCAGGTAGGATTGTGTCTATGGTGGACCCAGCTCCTGGACCCTATCACATTTAACTAGATGGCCTGGGTACTAACATTATGCAGAGGTCAAAACCAGGTGGAGAGTCTACAAATATGTTCTGTTTGGTTTGGGAATTGTTAAAAAAATATCGAACTAGCCACCAGCATGTAAAATAGGGAGCTTCACATAGAAATTTGGAATTTTGTCTTTTCCACAGTTTGGGTGAGTTGGTCCTCTTGACTCCCCACTGGTCTGCAAAGTGGTCATCTGCCAGAGAAGCCCTGTGGCCAGTGGCCCTGTTGCCCTGTGTTACCCACTAATGTCCCCTTGGCCTGCTTTATTCATTTGTGTGACACTCTTGAGGGCACTGGAATTCATAATTTTTATTTCATGGATTTACTTCTGTCTTCAAGATTCTCTGCAGTACTGGCTGGACATGGGGCTCACAGATCCATTTTGGCCAGCAAGTTTGTATTTCTTTAATTCTGCCCCATATCATTGTGAAAACATTCAGGACTAAGTCACGGGACATGGCTCCACTCTGATTTGACCTTTGGTCTAACCAAGTAAAAACACATCAGTGTCCTTTCACTGTTTTTGGTTCTTTTGACAAAAATAACTTTTTATTCTACGGAATGAGTCCTAGGATCCCCAGGCATTGGTGTCCCGTTACCCTTTGCTGCTTAAATATTCTCAGTTTTAAAAAGCTGCAAATACGAGAGCTCTCTGCTTCTCCTTGGCTAACCCAAGAGAGCTCAGGTCTGTCTTGCCATCAGGATTGCCCAATGTATACGGTGTTCACTCATTAAATACTTGTTGAGTGACACACCCTTAGGCAGTTCTCCCTAATTCCACTTACTGTCTATGGCACACTTTCTACACAGCAATGGCTAGAATGATCTAAGCCTTAGGTTGAGTGGTTCTCATTTGCACATACCTCAGCTTTCTTTTCAGGGTGGATGAAGCCCTTCTCTGTAAGACATGTGAATGCTGCGGGGTTCTGGAGACTTTCAGTTTCTTCAGAGGTCCAGCAGAAGGAGTAGGTGCTGTTGGTCGGGTTTAGGATTGTAAAGGTCCTGGCCAGGGGGGAAGAATTAACAGCAAAGAGTGAGACAGGGGATTGAGGATTATGAGAAGTTTCTTAGAACCTGGCTCCAACCCAGTCCCCACCTGGGAAGCAGAACTATTCAGAGCCATTTGTTACTGTGGAAATGAAAACTCCATCTCCTCTAGCGATCCACAGTCAGTGTAGTGTTTTGGACATTGGGATGACAATGCTGCCAAGGGCACAACTGTGCCAGTGATCCTCTGTGGTTAAGGAGTGGTCAGGGATTATATTTTTATGTCTTCCATATTTTCCCCAGTGGCAAAACTAAAGAAACAGAATTCAGCTTTCTTAATGTAACAGTTCTCTAAAGTCAAACGTCTAAAACTCAGGTCAAACCCCAGGATATCAAGCCCGCTATAGGAATCAGTCTAGCTCATCAATCTGAATTCTTCTAGAGTTCTTTAGGACTGATGTGAATTCGATCAATGCAAACCTAAGCAACTCACCGGAGATTCTTCCCTCCTATGCCCACAGTGGTGAACTTAATCACCCGGATGTTTGAATCCAGAGCTCCCCACCAGATCCTCGGAGCTCTGGGTTGTGCTGATGGCTGCTGATGTAGTCTGAGTCTTTAGATCAAAATGGCAGATGGGCAAGATGCTCCGCCCTTTTGCTACCAGGACCGGACCTTGCTCTCCAGGTGGCAAGTTGGGAATCCTGAGAGGATAAGGTTATTTTTCTTTATATTTTATTTTGTCATCAGTTGTTGCTTTCTTAGTTGTTAGAAATGAATATTATATTCACCAGAATGTGAACTCTATGAGAGCAGAGGCTGGGTCTGTCTTGGTCAATAGCATTAGTCAGTGCCTTGAATGCACGAGTGGGCTGAGCATAAGCAGCCTGAATTTGGCTCCTTCTGTGTACCTAAGTATGGCCACAGGTTACTTCCTCCATCAATGCTGAGAAAATCTTCCTGCTGCAAAATGACCACAGTTGTACCCTCTGGGCTCTCTCATAGGCATTTAGTGGTATATGGAAAGTGACCTGGAAATCCTAAAAAAGTATCCTGAGCTCCTTGGAGAAGGTGAACTGGACCAAGCTGAGGTGGCCTAGGTGTGGGAGGGGTCTCTGTGTTGTGACTGCAGGGGGTCAAGGAGGCCCTGACAGCTCACATAGGTCTCTGTCATCCTAGGCTATAACCCACAGGATTTTTCTGTAAGGTGACTATACTTCTTCAAGCTTTTCTAGGAGTGGGTACCACATCAAGGGCTTTCATTGTAAGATGTCACTGGGTTAGCTTCTCTCACTGCTATGTACCAGGTCCACCACCACCACCATCATCACCACCACCACCACCATCACCACCATCATCACCACCATCACCACCATCACCACCAGCACCACCATCACCACCACCATATCACACCATCACCACCACCCACCACCATCACCAACATCATCACCACCATCACTACCATCACCACCAGCACCACCATCACCACCACCATCATCACCACCATCACCACCACCACCACCATCACCACCATCACCACCACCATCACCACTACCACCACCACCACCACCATCACCACCACCACCATCACCACCACCAGCACCACCATCACCACCACCACCACATCACCACCACCAGCACCACCATCACCAGCACCACCATCACCACTGCTACCACCATCACCACCACCACATCACCACCACCACCATCATCATCACCACCACTATCACCACCATCACCACCACTATCACCACCATCACCATACCACCACCATCACCACCACCATCACCACCATCACCACCACCATCACCACCACCACCACCACCATCACCACCACCACCAACACCAACACTACCACCATCACCACTACCACCACCACCACCACCACCACCACCACCTAATGTTTATTGTGCTTAGTATGTGCCAGGCACTGATGTGAGTTATTTGAATTGACTCATTTAACTTTTCCAACAATTCTACCAGGTGGGTATTATATTTGCATTTTATGTATGAGGAAAATGAGTGTCAGAGAAGGTACAAGAAAGATTTCCCAAGTTCATGCTTGGACAAGGACCAAAACCCACCTGGCTGTCAGCAGTTTGTTGCTCAGTGGAATCGTATAGGCAGTTGGGAAGGGGAAAGTAAGAAGCATCTGGAGAGGTTGATGAGCAGGACACAGACCAAATTCTCCTTGTTCTCTAAAGGCTGGACCTTTAGATTCTTTCGAAGGGAAAAGGGATAATTTGGGACTGTGCAGGGGTCTAGGGTCAGAAAGGATGGTGGCAGTCACTAGACAGATGAGGGGGACAAGAGCCACAGAGCTTTGTACCTGCCAAGAAGGGGGTTATGGTGAGCACATTTTCTTACTGGCATAAAAGGTTGCTCTCGAAGTCTCCAATGTCCAACGGGGGAGAATTTCACTTTGAGCTTCTGAATCTTCCCCACAGGCACGATTCCGGAGGAGGGCTCCACAGAGAAGGGCTGGGGGGGACCCTGAGTCCAATGGTCCATGGCGCTGTCCAGGGTGCTGGCTGTGTGCATCGTGACCTGACTAAGTTGATCTTTTTGAGCAGAACCTGGGGGGCAGACAGGTAGTGGGTGATATTCTGCATTTGCAGTGAGAAGCAGGTGGAAGGCAGCCCACTCACAGATCCTTAGGGGCCCTCTGTGGGATTGGTGGACTCACCTTTTGTACCAGGCGTACTTTACCTTGGGCATTAGAGGTAGGGAATTGCTTGTATAGCTTACAGGAGACTCACGAAAAAGATTTCTATTTATTCCATAGGGTTTTCAAATTTTTTTCCTTTTGGCTCAAGGGGGTGGGTCAAGAAGATGTTTGTGCCCTAGAATAATGGGCTGTGAACATCTGTTTTGGAGAATCATTGTTCTAAAGTAGGGATTTACAGTTTGGGGACCCAGGGACAAGGGTCTGTGACCCATTCAAAATGTCTGTGCATCTCCAAAGTTGAAATAATAATAATAATCCTAATAATGATTACTTGCCTACCAAGTGTTAGGCCCTTTCTAGTGTTCCATATGTACCAACTGCAGACTTGGGCATGGGTGTGTATCTTCCTGGGAAAATGATTCATAACTTTCATCAGTTTCTCCAAAGGATCTATAATCTCCCCCCAGGTTAAGACCTAAGAGACAAGATTTCTAGTTATCTTGAGATGGGGCATTGGCCTAGCGCAGGGGCAGAGTCCAGACTCCAGGAGGGTGGAAGTAAGTTTTGGAGTCCCTCAGGCCATTTGGCTCTGCAGACACCACAAGGTCTCTGCTTTGCTTTTCTTTAGCTACTTAGGAGGCCCTCTGAGCAGTGCTGGCCTCTCCATGAGCAAGACTGTTTTAACTGGTGACTCAGGCTGGGCCCTGGGTTTTACTTGTCATTAAATTTACCTTGGTGATCTGGTTTTGCAAAGCTGACTGCCTTTGAGGTATCTTCTGAGACCCAGCTGAATTCCAGCTGCACACGTCCTGAATTAGTCATGTCAAACCTGCAAATTGATCAGGGAACAGACTTGAGAAATGTGCTGCAGGTGATTTTGGCCCTGGCTGCATGCCATCTATATTGTACTTAACCTTTTAAAGTCATGTAACTTTGTTTCTTAAATATTTTTAAAAGGCACATTTTAGATAGTTTTACTGGAAATCATGCATGTGATATACTTGAACAATAAAATACATAGTGATTAAAAGTAAAAATATAAAAAATATTTAGCACTTAAAAGCATTTTGCATTCTACCAACATCCTGTGCAATGAGCTTTCAGCATGCCTCACAGTAATCCTAAACCCCCCATGAGAGAGGAAACAAGATCTATTTCACATGACAGCACCTCCCTCAGGAACATATTCTACAGGCCCTCCCTTCCTGAATCATCACCCACCAGACACAATGTCCCTGGCTGGACGTGGTGGCTCATGCCTGTAATCCCAGAACTTTGGGAGGCCAAGGAGGGCTGATCACTTGAGGCCAAGAATTTGAGACCAGCCTGGCCAACATGGTGAAACCCTAGCTCTACTAAAAACACAAAAATTAGCCAGGTGTGGCACACGCCTGTAGTCCCAGCTACTCAGGAGGCTGATCCACGAGAATTGTTCGAAACCGGGAGATGGAGGTTGCAGTGAGCTGAGATCATGCCACTGGGCCAGGCGAGCAAGACTCTGTCAAAAAAAAAAAAAGAAGAAGGAAGGAAGGAAGGAAGGAAGAAAGAAAGAAAGAAAGAAAGAAAGAAAGAAAGAAAGAAAGAAAAGAAAGAGAAAGAAAAGAAGAAAGAAAAGAAAAAGAAAGAAAGAAAGAGAAAGAATGAAAGAAAGAGAAAGAAAGAAACAATGTCTCTGTGATCAGAAGCCATTTGATCCCTGCCTGTGACTCCTTTCCCGACTGAGGGAGAGATTTGAATTTTAGTTACTTCAAACTCAAATTCTGAATCAGCAGAGGCTTTTCCTGCCTCAAATTTTTCTGCTTTAAGACAAGAACAGGGCCAGGTGTGGTGGCTCATGCCTGTAATCCCAGCACTTTGGGAGACCAAGGCGGGTGGATCAACTGAGGCCAGGAGTTCTATACCAGCCTGGCCAACATGGCAAAATGTCGTCTCTACTAAAAATACAAAAGTTAGCTGGGCGTAGTGGTGGGCACCTGTCGTTCCAGCTACTTGGGAGGTGGAGGCAGGAGAATCGCCTGAACCCAGGAGGTGGAGGTTGCAGTGAGCCGAGATCACGCCACTGCACTCCAGCAGTGTGACAGAGTGAGACTCAATCTCAAAAAAAAAAAAAAAAAAAGACAAGAACAGGGAGACAGAGTTTTTTTTCTCCGGGAATCACTATTAAACTTGATCATAGTTAAGAGCAGAAAGATGAAGCCTTGGTACAAGAAAATAAATACACATGCCCTTCCTGGTTTTAGGGTCGTAGTAAGAATTAGGAGTTTGGGTGAGGGGTAGGTCTAGGGTAGGATGTAGAGATTAGATTTCTACCCTCTAGTCCAGGTAGACAGACCATTCAGTTATGCCTGAAATCAAGTGCTTTGACCACAGGGGCTCGTGTTTATTTTGTGAATTTATGAGCGTTGGTATTTATTCTAAAGACAATTTTTATAAAGTGGAGAAATCTCAGTGGCACAGAGTACTTTTCACAAAAAGAGTTCTTAGTTTAGGGGTTGACAAACTTTTGTAAAGGGCCAGATAGTAAGTTTTTTGGCTTTGTGTCCCGTATGGTCTCTGCAACAACTGAGCTCTGCCTTTGTAGTAGAAACGCAGCCACAGACAAGTCATAAATGAACGGGCATAGCCACATGCCAGCAAAACTTTTATCTACAAAACAGGCTACAGGCCACAGTTTGCTGACCCCTGCTTTAGGTGAAATGACCATCAGCAGAAGATCACACCTCCTGACATTTATCTTTTGGTCGTTCTTTTGTAATTTCCAAAGACATTAAAATTCAACAAATGCACAATGGGTTGAATGAGCTAATTTTTAATTTGTATACAGTAGAAATGTCAGTGGCTTACTTTTTTGTCCTTGTATATGTTGTACATGTTGTTCTCTCTGCCTAGAGAGAGCTCTTCATTCTCACTTCTTTCTTGGCTACCTTCATTCTCACTTCTTTACTTGGTTACCTCCTATCTGTCCTCTAAAGTTCAGCTGGGAAACTACCTTGTCCAGGAAGCCTTCCTTGACTCTCTTATCTGCCTTAGATACACCTTTGTTTCATGCATATGACACCATACTGTAATGAACAATTCTCCTGTTTCTATTCATCCCCTTGCTGCCACCCTCAGATGATGAGCTTTTCGAAGGCAGGGCCCATGGCATCCCTAAGTCCCTGCATCTGAGTGTGGGTGAAGGGTTAATGTAACTTTTTCTCCTTCTCAAAGATGAATTTGACTCTGAATTACCTTTCTAGCTCTGTTCCCTTGGAAACTTGATAAAGGAGGAAAGTCAGCTGTATTATTAGGTGATATTGTTTATACTAAAAACGGCCCCTGATGAGTAAATAATACATGCACCAGGAGGAACTATGACCACCTAGAGGGAAGCCACAGCTGTGGGGTTCTCTGAGTGTAGTGACTTTATAACTGGGCATATTCTCTGCAGGGATACCAGAAGATGTATCTACAGAGTGGTTAGGAAAAATGGCGGTCTTTTGGGCCTGGGCTTCTAAGCTTACACGGACCCCATCCCCACTAGCATGGGTATTGTCTGGGTTATCACTTGGTGCACAGGCAACAAGAACAGATCCTGGGTGGCTGTGTAGGCTGCTGTAAGGAGGACTGTTCCCACTAAAGTGGATTGCCTGACACCACCCTCCTGGTAGACTATGTTTCCTGGCCTATATCTTGATTTCAAGTGTGAACTTCGATAGCTCTGTGGGGCTGAATGTTTCATTGGACCTAAGGCAACACTCTGGTGCATCCTACACAGATATGATGCCTAGTAGATGCCGTTGTAGATAACAGATGTTTGAGGAGTGAGGGAGTGAGTGAATGATAGAATGAAAGAGCTTTGCCATCTAGTGTCATGAGGCTTTTGATGACTCACTCAAACACTCGGGTCTGGTAAACCAAGGTTTCCTTAAAGCACACATCTCTTGTTTGGCACTGGTAGGAAGCAAAATCCACATTGGCGCTGATTTGAAGCTGCAGTTCTGGGTAGTTTTCTTCTACTACTGAGTGAGCAGGCTCAGGATCCGTCTCTATCACCTGCAAAAAAGGTAGCTGTGTCCTCAGAGATGCAGAGCACAGGGGACAGAAAAACTGACAGTGGAATAGACTAGAGAGACCAGAAGCATTCTAGGCAAATATGAACTTTAGGTACACTATATGACAATAAAGTTCTGACAGATCACTAGGGAACAGAGAGGCCAAATGAAAAAGGGATCTAGTAAGATTAGTCATCTAGATGGAACTGGATTCTTGCTTCACAACATACATAAAATCCAGGTGGGCCAAGAGCTGAAATATCAAAAAACAAAACTCCTAAAAAATATATACATGAACGTCTTTCTGGGAGGAAAGAACTTTAAAAATAAGACACAAAAAGTAATAAATCAAAGAAGGTATTAATAAACTTGAAGATATTAAAATTAGTAACAGAAAAGATAAACTAGGCCAGGCATGGTGGCTCACGCTTGTAATCCCAGCACTTTGGGAGGCTGGGGTGAATGGACCACTTGAGGTCAGGAGATTGAGACCAGCCTGGCCAACATGGTGAAACCTTGCCTCTACTAAAAATACAAAAATTAGTCAGGTGTGGTAGTGCATGCTTGTAATCCCAGCTACTCGGGAGGCTAAGGCATGAGAATCTCTTGAACCTGGGAGGCAGAGGTTGCAGTGAGCCAAGATTGTGCCAGTGCACTCCAGCCTGGGCAACAAAGCAAGACTCTGTATCAAAAGAAAAAAAAAAAGATAAACTATAAATTTGGTAAGGATAGTTGCAGACAAATAATATGAACAGAAGACTTTATAATAAATAAAATAACTGACACAAAGTACAAGTACCATAATTGAAAAATAGGCAAAAGGCATGAAAAGACATTCTTATAAGGGATAATTTGTATGACCAGTAATCTTATGAGGAAATACTCAGCCTTATTTGTGATCAGGGATCAGGAAAATGCAAAATAGGCTCATAATGAGACCATTTCCCATTCATTCAAATGATATCAATCAAGAAATCTGACAATGCCAAGTGCTGGAGAGCATGTGGATCAGCAAGATCTCTGTTGTGGGAGTATAAATTGGCACAGCTATGCTGGAAAATAGTTGGACATTATCTTGGCAAGTTGAACATTCATATATCCAATAAGTCAGCCATTCCACTTCTAGCAATATAAACTCTTACAAATGAACACCAAATGAACAATAATGCTTGTGATAGCAAAACCCCAAATAATTTTCAAAAGGAGAAGGAATAAATAATAATGGAATTTTATGTAGTAGTGAAAATGGATATATTGCAGCCACATCCAACAATATGGATGACCACACACAATAACTTTTTTAAAGTTAAAAACTACAACTAAACAATATATGTTTTATTTTTATTTTTTAAGGAAGAGTCCACGTGCTGTCTTCCAGGCTGGCGTACAGTGTGATCACGGCCCACTGCAGCCTTGACCTTGCCGAGCTCAGATGATCCTCTCACCTCAGCAGCCAGAGTAGCTGCAACTACAGGTGTGCACTATCACACCCAGCTAATTTTTCTATTTTTGGTAGAGATGGGGTTTCACCATGTTGCCCAGGCTGGTCTCAAACTCCTGGGCTGAAGCAATCTGCCCACCTCAGCCTCCCAAAGTTCTGGGATTACAGGCATGGGCCACTGTGCCTGACCTGACATACCTTTTAGTGTGCATAGGTTAAAAAAAGAACAAAAAACAAAAAACCCAGGGAGTAAAAAAGTCAAGTCAAGATAGTGATTACTTCTAGGATGGAGGCAGAGGGATGGAATGGCTGAGAATCACACATGCAGTCAATGTTCTACTTCCCGTGTTGGGTGTGGGTTTGTCTTTGTGTATTATGTTATTAAAAAAAACTAACCAAGGAATGAATAAAAGAGGGGCACACATGGACCAAAGATGAGATCCTGTCATGAACCAAAGATGATGACTAATGTGATTCTGGACACCTGAGGGAAAAAAGGAAACAACTAAAAGAGTAGTCTTGACATTTTTGAAGAAAAAGGTGGGAGAACTTGCTAAACTACTTATCAAGACGTAAGCTGAAGGTCTACCAATGAAGATATGTGGTACATGTAGCATGGATGGCAGGCAGCATGTGTGGAAGTTTGGTTTGTCACTTTTGGAATCAAGGTCAAATAGAATGGTAACCTTTTCTTTTTTTCAGTGAAAAAAGGAAACAATGAGGGACTTGAGAGCAGTAGGAATCCAAGCATGGAGGCCTGGTCAGATTGAGGCTTAATGTCTCCACTTACTTTTCTTTTTGTAGTGAGAGTTCCAGGGCACGTTTCTGGGCATGTCCACCCACTTGACTGTGCGCATGCGGTCATCCCAGTCGGGGACCTGGTCTGCAGGGACCTGAAACACGATCTTGGAGAGCTTGCATTTGATCTGCATGTTCTTCAGGTTGATGGGTACATCTGACTTCATGGTCACCACTATGTCCTTGGCACACCCAGGGTGGAGGTGGCCCATCTAGGGAAGAGCCTGGTATTAGTATTTTTGAGAATCCAATCTTGAGGACTCTTCATACATGCTGGTGATATTCTAGAGAAGGGAAGGAGCTAAAGGTCTTGGCAAAAAATGCATCAGTCAAGCCTGTGTACGTAGACAGAATTAAATATGTACAAGAGGTTCTTAGGTAGAAACATAATAATAATAACAAGAACAACTAATATTTATCAAACTTACTTGCTTCAGGCACTATTCTAAACCTTTACACAATTCTCCTAATCCTTACAACAACCCTATGAGATGTACAGCTGTTATTCCCATTTTACAGATAACGAAACTTGTAACTTGCTTGAGGTCCCTAATTTTGGAGAAGTCGGATTTAGACCCAAGCAGTTGGGCTCCAAATGTCACACTCTTGATCAATATAATCTATACAAATTATGGACAGAGGAATATAGTATATTAGCAGTTCTCCAAAGGGGTTCTAGTGACCTTAGGATCCCCCAAGACCTTTTCAGGGGGTCCATGAGGTCAAGTTACTTGACTTCTTCACTCTCATTTTTCTCATAAGTGTACAATGGAGTTTTCTAGAGGTTATGTGATATATGGTGATATGGTCTGGCTATGTCTCCACCCAAATCTCATCTTGAATTGTTGATCCCATAATTCTCACATGTTGTGGGAGGGACCTGGTAGGAGATAATTGAATCATGGGGGCAGTTTTCCCCATACTGTTCTTGTGGTAGTGAATAAGTCTCACAAAATCTGATGGTTTTATAAGGGGTTTCCCCTTTCACTTGGCTCTCATTTTTCTGTCTTGTCTGCCACCACGTAACATGTGCCTTTCACCTTCTGCCATGATTGTGAGGCATACCCCAGCCACATGGAACTGCGAGTTCATTAAAACTCTTTTTCTTTATAAATTACCAGTCTTGGGTATGTCTTTATCAGCAGCAGGAAAATGGATAAATATAGTAAATTGGTACTGGTAGAGTGAGTGGGGCCCCACTATAAAGATACCTGAAAATACGGAAGTGACTTTGGAACTGGGTAACAGGTAGAGGTTGGAACAGTTTGGAGGGCTCAGAAGAGAACAGGAAAATGTAGGAAAGTTTGGAACTTCCTAGAGACTTGTTGAATGGCTTTGACCAAAATGCTGATTACATGGACAATGAAATCCATGCTGAGATGGTCTCAGATGGAGATGAGGAACTTTTTGGGAACTGGAGTAAAGGTGACTCTTGCTATGTTTTAGCAAAGAGACTGGTGGCATTTTGCCCCTGCCCTAGAGATTTGTACAACTTTGAACTTGAGGGAGATGATTTAGGGTATCTGGCAGAAAAAATTTCTAAGCAGCAAGGCATCCAAGAGGTGACTTGGATGCTCTTAAAAGCATTCAGTTTTAAAAGGGAAACCGAGCATAAAAGTTCAGAAAACTTTCAGCCTGATGATAGAAAAGAAAAATCCATTTTCTGAGGAGAAATTCAAGCTGGCTTCAGAAATTTGCATAAGTAGTGAGGAGCCAAATGTTAATTGCCAAATCAATTGGAAAAATGTCTCCAGGGCATGTCAGAGACCTTTGTGGCAGCCCCTTCCATCACAGACTCAGAGGCCTAGGAGGAAAAAATGGTTTTGTGGGTGGCCCAGGCCCCCCCTGCAGCCTAAAGATGTGGTGCTCTGTATCTGAGCCACTCTGGTCATGGCTAAAGGGGCTGATGTACAGTTCAGGCCATGGTTTCAGAGAGTGCAAGCCCCAAGACTTGGAAGCTTCCATGTGGTGTTGAGCCTGTGGGTACATAGAAGTCAAGAATTGAGGTTTGGGAACCTCCGCCTAGATTTTCAGAGGATGTATGGAAATGCCTGGATGTCCAGGCAGAAGTTTGCTGCAGGGATGCGGCTCTCATGGAGAACCTCTACTAGGGCAGTGTGGAAGGGAAATGTGGGGTTGAAGCCCCCACACAGAGTCCCCACTGGGGCATTGCCTTGTGGAGCTATGAGAAGAGGGCCATTGTCCTCCAGACCCTAGAATGGTAGATCCACCAACAGCTTACATCATGCACCTGGAAAAGCCACAGACACTCAATTCTAGCCAGTGAAAGCAGCTGGGGGATGGGGGACTGTACCCTGCAAGACCACAGGGTCAGAGCTGCCCAAACCATGGGAACCTACCTCTTGCATCAGCATGACCTTGATGTGAGACATGGAGTCAAAGGAGAGCTTTTGGAACTTTAAGATTTGACTGCCTCATTGGATTTCAGACTTGCGTGGGTCTACAGTCCCTTCATTTTGGCCAATTTCTCTCATTTGAAACAGCTGTATTTACCCAGTGCCTGTACCCCCCATTGTATCTAGGAGGTAACTAATTTGCTTTTGATTTTACAGGCTCATAGGTGGAAGAGACTTGCTTTGTCTCAGATGAAAATCTGGCATGTGGACTTTTAATGCTGAAATAAGATTTTGGGGGACTGTTGGGAAGACATGATTCATTTTAAAATGTGAGGATATGAGATTTGGGAGGGGCCAGGGGCAGAACGATATGGTTTGGCTGTGTCCCCACCCAAATATCATCTTGAATTGTAGCTCCCATAATTTCCACATGTTGTGAGAGGGATAATCGAATCATAGGGTTGATTTCCTCTATACTGTTTTAGTGGTAGTAAGTCTCACAAGATTTGATGATTTTATAAGGAGTTTTCCCTTTTGCTTGGCTCTAATTTTTCTCTCTTGTCTGCCACCATGTAAACTGTGCCTTTTTGTCTTCTGCCATGACGGTGAGGCCTCCCTAGCCATGTGAAACTATAGGTCCGTTAAACTTCTTTTTCTTTATAAATTACCCAATCTTGGTACGTCTTTATCTGCAGTGTGAAAATGAACTAATACATATAGTTTTGTATCCAACTGAATGTAAAAGTAGATATGAGAATCCAGCTGTCTTCTATTAAGCCAGATAGTAAAGAAATTTATAAAAACATAAAACGCCATTTCTTTTACTCAAATTTTTGAAAATACAGTTATTCTCATAAAAATATGGTACTGATATCAACATGTAATGAGTTTCTGATATCTTGAAATAAATAAATACATGTTTTTAAACATACTCATTTTTAATTTCTAGTATGGTAAATTATGGTAGACATAGTCCACATAAACCAAAGCTCTTGTGGATTTTCAATAATGTTTAAGAGTATAAAGAAGTCCTGAGACCAAAACATTTGAGAATTGCTGAAGCATATCAGATATATGGGAAATCCAGTTTGGGCTGTAGAATATAATCATTTATGATTTTGCATACATGAACATGCACATACATATATACACATATATACCATATATATGATAGTCCTATCATGTTTCTGACAGATAGAACAGTCTCCCTCCTCCAGAAAGTGAGGCAAGAAGAAAGGATTTTCCAAGGCATATATGCATGTGTGTGCATGTATGTGTACCAGTGGTGTGTATATATAAATGAAGTATAAGCAGCTTTTCTCTTTTTTTTTTTTTTTTTTTTTTTTTTTGCGATGGAGTATCCTCTGTCGCCTAGGCTGGAGTGCAGCGGCATGACCTCAGCTCACTGCAAACTACATCTCCCAGTTTCAAGCAATTCTCCTGCCTCAACCTCCCGAGTAGCTGCAACTACAGGCACATGCCACCATGCCCAGCTAATTTTTGTATTTTTAGTAGAGATGGGGTTTCACTATGTTGGCCAGGATGATCTCGATTTCTTGACCTTGTGATCCGCCCCTCTCAGTCTCCCAAAATGCTGAGATTATAGGCGTGAGCCACCATGCCTGGCCCTCTGCCTTCTTTGACTAACCCTTTGCTAACAAAAATAATGCACAAAAGCAGATTACCCTATTATATTGTACTGTGTTTGTTTCTTCACAGGTAAAATGCAGATAATAGTAGTATCTATGGCTGGGTGCAGTGGCTCACACCTGTAATACCAGCACTTTGGGAAGCTGAGGCAGGTGAATTGCTTGAGCTCAGGAGTTTGAGACCAGACTGGGCAACATGGTGAAACCTGTCTTTATTAAGAGTACAAAAAAATTACCCAGGTGTGGTGGTGCATACCTGGTCCCAGCTACTTGGGAGGCTGAGGTAGGAGGATCACTTGAGCTTGGGAGATGGAGGGTGCAGCGAGCCAAGATCACAACACTGCATTCCAGCCTGGGTGACAGAGTAAGACTATCTAAAACAATAATAGTATTTACCTTATAGCATCGTTGAGAGGATTAACTAAGGTCTTAGAACTATGTCTGACACATAGTAAGCACTCAACTTATAAATAAAATGGTATATTAGCTCTCTTCAGGGTTGGATTTGGACCAAGTTGAAATGGAATGGTCAGGGTCCTAATGAACTTTACATCCCTCAAAAAAAGCAAGATTTACACTTAATAGCGTGCAAAGATTTAAAGATGGCAAAGCAGAATCCCCAACCCCCTTAGTCCATCCCCCCTTGAGCACTGTGCTTGAGTAGACTCAGTGGCTGTGTGTCAACAGAGCAGGAGGCAGTGAAGAGACTGGGATGTGCCAGTGCCCTGGGAACTCAGAAGGGAACCATCTACAGAAAGCAACCACTGACCAGAGGCAACAATCTGCTAGAACAGTATCCTAGACTTTGTTCAATGTCGAGCTTTAGTCAGCAATTCAGAACTGTGTGCTGTGGAGATGCGAAAACAAGGGGTTAGAAAATTCCAGGTAAAACAAAGTTAGCTAGGTTTTAACATGCCAAAGGGAACCAGGAATCTTTAAGAGAAAGAAGGGACTTGAAACATTTTATAAATCTCAGTTGTCCACAGAACCCATCACCCTCATTCTAGCCTTTGGTGAAGCATTTTGAAGGACTGATACTCTAAAGGACACACACCTAGGAGGACATAGCTCCACACTCTGGGATAGGAAGACTAGGACCTGTATCCATCTATACAGGCCTCCACAGGGTCCCTTGACAGCAGCCTACCAACAATCTTGGCCAACTTCATTCTTTGTCTTTCCCTCTTAACCAGGGGAGACAAAAACAGTGTCCTCTACTACCAGGTATAAGTGAGGGATGATTCCTGGGCTGTCTCTTAGCTTGAGATACATCCATTCCAAGCCATGCATCCATGGGAAAGCACTGACAATGAGTCTGGGGTTGGCTTAGGCCTAAGGGATTCCAGAAAATGATGAATGACTTTTATTTACCTGTGGGGGAGAAAGTAACTGTAGCTAAAACAGGCCATTCAAACCGTATCACGTTCACTTGGCTGTGATTTGTGACTGTGAAGCTCACATTATAGCTGTGTCCAATGTGGCAGTCCCCAAACTGGATATGGTCCACCAGAGCAGCTAAGGATTAGAAGCAGAAGGCTGTGAGTTCTCCCTGGCCTCCACTGAAGGCCTGCTTCCTTAAGGAGGCATTGTGCTTCACTCCCATGCAATCTTTCCATCCTTGGTTGGTTATATTTGAAAAACCTAGAATCTCTGAATAACAAGATTTCATTCCTCAAGGAACTTACCTACCCATCCATCCATCCATCCATCATCTACCCACCCATCCATCCACCATCTACCCATCCATCCATCATCTATCCATCCATCCATCCTCCTATCCATCACCTACCTATCCATCCATCCATCATCCACCTATCCATCACCCACCTATCCATCCATCCATCATCCACCTATCCATCTATCCATTATCCACCCATCCATCCATCCTCCACCCATTAACCCATTCAGCCATCATTCACCCATCTGTCCATTCATCCATCCATTATCCATCCATCTATCATCCACCCACCCCCCATCAAGCCATCATCCATCCACCCACCCATCCAGCCATCCATTATCCACCCATCCATATTTCCACACCTAACCATCCATCCATCCATCCATCCATTATCCACCCTCCCCATCTATCCATCATCTACTCATCTATCATCCACCTATCCATCATCCACCCTCCCCATCTATCCATCATCCACCCATCTATCATCCACCTATCCATCATCCACCTATCCACCCACCCATCATTTCCCCATCCATCCATCCATTATCCACTCTCCCATCCATCCATAATCCACCCATCTATCCATCATCCACCTACTCACCTGCCCATCCATCCATCATCCATTCATCCATCCACCTACCCACCTATCCATCCTTATATCCATCCATCATCCACCCATCCATTCATCCATCCATCATCCACACACCCATTCATCTACCATCATCTACCCATCCACCCACCCATTCATCTATCATCCACCTATCCAATCACCCATCATCCACCTACACACTCAGCTATCTACCCATCATCATCCACCCATCTGTCCATCATCTATCCACCCATCCATCCATTTATCCTTCCATCCATCCATCCATCATCCATTCACCCACCTTAGCCCTCACCTCCATTTGTACAAGAGAAAACATAGATTCCCAACTCCATTTGTTTGGTGAGACAATACTATAAAGGATTGGGATTGCCAGATAAAATACAGGAGTCTCATTTAAATTTGAATTACAGATAAGTAATGAATCATTTTTAGGATAAGTATATCCCATTCCATGTTTGGGATTACATATACTAAAAATTATTCATAGTTTAACAGAAATTCCAATTTATTGGGGACTCTTTTATTCTGATTGGCTTACTGTGGCAATCCTATTATGGGCATGAAATCTGAGTTCTGAACTTAGATTCACTGCTGGCTCCTGCTTGATCCTTGATAAGAGAGATGTCACCCTGTAGCCTCAAACAGGGATGAAACACCAGGTATATGAGGAGTGTTGATCTCAACTCATGTTGTGTAGACCATCTAATGTTACATTCTAGAACTGTAATTAAGCTTCCAGAAAAACTGTGGGGCTGTTTATAACTCACTTTTTAGCAACCAGCCATATAATTAGGGCGCTTAACCAATGCTTTTTGATGATAACAATAAAGTAAATTTTTCCGACCTCAAAAATGTCAACTAAATGAAGCTTCAGTGCTTGATAGACTGTAGCACAACATGTCTTAAGCTTTAGTATAAACACATATCACCTGGGATCTTAAAATGTGGATTCTGATTCAGTAGGTCAGGGGCAGGTCTGAAACCCCCAGTTCTAACAAGCTCCCAGGTGATGCTGATGCTGCAGGTTCTCAAACTGCTCACTGAGTAGTGAGGCTGTGCAGATGTTTTAGAGGTGGCCCAAACCTATACTCTCTCTAATTAAACTAGACCGACAATGCCCACACAAGCCAGCTAATAAATGCAGACAGGGAAAACTGCAAGGCATTCATTTACCTATTAGTTGAACTGGAATTTGAATATCAAACTATAAGCTCCTTAAGAGTAGAGACTTCCTTGTTAATTTTGAAACTCATGCTTGGAACATGTACTCGGTGCACCATGCATGTTCCTCAAGTGAACACATGAATAAATGGAAGGATGGATGCCATGTCCGAGCCAGGCATGCCAGAACTCAGTGAGGAGAGCGAGATAGTGAGTGAGGAGTCAGTCCTAAATTCTCAGGGAGCTAACTAACCTGTTATGTAAATTTAACTCTCGTTTAAAACAAATGACCCAATAGCCAACACTTGTCAAAACCTCACTACTGCTTCTCTCACCTGCCACCAAGTCTTCCATATCATTGTCCTCAAGGATCTCTGTGAACTCAGAGATACTTATGCCTTCCTGACTGGTGGAAGCCACTAGCCCGTGGATGTTGTCCAAGGTGATGTCATCCTCATAGCCCTCTCCCACCACGTGGATAATGGTCTCCTCATACTGGTTGTTGATCACTGACAAGCGGATGATTCCTTTCATCCTCCCAACCTTCTGGGAGTGGAAAAAAACATCAAATTCAGCTGTATGTCCAGGAGAAACAACCAAGGAGGCTGTGTGAGCTTTCTTTGCTGCAGAAAGAGAGAGAGAAGTTATGATTTAGAACCAGTTTCAAGAAATGTGTATCCATAAAGACCCCAGTTGAAGGGAAAATAACCCTAAAATGGGAACGAGCCTTAGCTAGAGGCCAGTGGTGATGAGAATGGGCATTCCTCTCTGGCTGGGCCCTGAGTGATCCCCTAAAGAAACAGCTACTGAGATCCATTGCCCTCTAGAAGCACCTTCCCCACACTTACCTTTCTCAAGTGGTTTGTTTTCCTCTGTGATGTAGATGTACGAGGTGGTGGACCTCCCTTTCAGGGGAGAAGACTCCTAGTTCATCCTGCAGGTCAACATGCAGCTGGCAGAAGGAAAGCAGGACTGAGTGCAAAGCTTACAGGCTGCTCATGGGCTTTGAGTCTGGGGTGAGATACTGTTCTGGGTTTGGGGCAGGACTCCAAAAAGTTATTGTGCCTACTGTTTACAATAGCAAAGACCTGGAACCAACCAAAATGCCCATTGATGACAGACTGGACAAGGAAAATGTGGCATATATATACCATGGAATGCTATGCAGCCATAAAAAACAATGAGTTTGTGTCCTTTGTAGGGACATGGATGAATCTGGAAACCATCATTCTCAGCAAACTGACACAAGAACAGAAAACAAAACACCACATGTTCTCACTCATAGGCGGGTGTTGAACAATGAGAACACATGGGCACAGGGAGGGGAACATCACACACTGGGGTTTATTGGGGGGGTGGGGGGCTAGGGGAGGGATAGCAGGGGGTGGGGAGATTAGGAAGGGCTAACATTAGTAGAAATACCTAATGTAGGTGACAGGAGGATGGAGGCAGCAAACCATCATGGCATGTATGTACCTATGCAACAATCCAGCAAGATCTGCACGTGTACCCCAGAACTTAAAAGTATAATAATTTAAAAAATGAAGGAGAAATAGACACTTCACCACCAGCAGACTCACATTAAGAAAATACTAAAGAGTATTCTTCAGTTGGTAGGAAAAGGGTGTAAGATGATGATATGGTTTGGCTGTGTCCCCCACTCAAATCTCATCTTGAATTGTAGCTCCCATAACTCCCATGTGTCATGAAAGGGACCTGATGGAAGGTAATTGAATCATCGGGCGGGTCTTTCCCAGACTGTTCTTGTGATAGTGAATAAGTCTCATGAGATCTGATGGTTTTATAAATGAGAGTTCCCCTGCACAATCTCTCTTGTCTGCCACCATGTAAGACATGTCTTTCTCCTCCTTTTCCTTCCACCATGATAGTGAGGCCTCCCCCAGCCATGTGGAACTGTGAGTCAATTAAACCTCTTTTTTCTTTATAAATTACCCAGCCTCAGGTATGTCTTTATTGGTAGCATGAGAACTGACTAATACAGATGGAAAATTGGAGACCCAGCAACAAAAATTATTAATAAATGAGTAAACCTAAGTGAGCCACAAATGTATAAACAATAAGAACAACAGCAGCAAGAACAATAGTAGGGTTTAAAATATTTAGAGATCCCAGGCCTTCCACAAGTGCTCCATTACTGTATCCTTCCATTTTTATCTTCTTTGCTCTTCTGTCTACACCTACGCTCTTATGAAGCTGGGTGCTTACCAGATCCTGCAGTAGTATGTACTTTTTTTTTTTGGCTTCTGCACCCTTTGAAGATTTCTCTCTCTTTCTGGTTTGCATGGACTGCCAAATGCCCACTTGCTGAAACCCAGCTCCTTCAAAGAGCCCTGTTCAAATGTCATTTAGAGGGAATTTTCTCTTTATCATCTAGATGGGAATAGATCTTTTTCAAAAGTCCTACAGCTCCTTGTAGAGTGCAGTACATCACTTTTTTTTTTGGTCAAAATAAAACTATAATGTAATCAGTGAATCAAAATACATTTAGATGTTGAATCTCTCACCTCTACTGAATTTCTTTTACCATCTCATCCTCATTACAAATGCAATGTTCATTATAGAAAACAATTAAAAATAAAGAAGATATTAAGAATACCCATAATCCTACCCACTCAGCTTGGTGCACATCACTGCACACTACCTGGACAGGAGTTAATGATATATTGTGGAATCCAGTTTCCTACTTTCCTTGAGGGCAAACACCACACCAGATTCCCCTCCGCATGCCCCTGACACATAGGTTAACGTATGTGGATCAGCAGAGAAGTCCTCATACATTAGGCATGGCAGAGTGTAACTTTTGGATTCTTCTCCCTTTCAGCCTCATGCTTCACCCTCGAGTATTACCTGGGCAGGGAGGACGCCATTGTTCTTGAGGATGAGAGGCAGCTTCTCTGAATGACCAAGCAGAAGCCTCTTAAAGAGGAGCAAGGGGTTTCCATATTGGTTATGAAGAATTGGCCGCACAACCGTCACTCGAGGGAGGTTCCCCTCACCAGCGATGTCAAACACAAGGCCTCGGCTCTTGGCCAGGATGCTACAGGGAACAAGAAGATTGTAGCTTGTCAGCCTGGCATGGTGGGAATGACACTCCGTGGGGGAGTGTGGCCTGTAGTCCTGCTGCAGGAGAGGGAGCTGGGAGCTGGTACCTGGGCAAGCCATCCAAGGTAGCCTCAAAGATGCACTGGTAGTTCTGCATGATCTGTGGGGTGAAGGACACCGTGGCAAAGGCATGGGAATGACTGGCAATGCACATCTTGTTGGGTTCCACTTCAAAAATGTCGACGATGCGCGCATAAGGCTGGTGATGGGAGCAGAGACCAGAGTGTGTCAGTGCCTTTGCATTCTCATTAGGCTTGCTCCTCATTTTCATGGGCTCCCACAACTGCCTCATCTAAACGCGGTGGTGGACATGCTCCACCGCCTGCAGGGTCAGCGGCCCTGGAGGGGAGCAGCCAGGGACCCATCCCTGAATGATGCCTGGCTGGATTTGGCTATACCTATGATTTTTGACTCAAATAGATGAACTAAGCCAGGAAGTCAGATATTCTCCCTTCTACCCCACCCCCTGTTAACTAAATTGGGATGCCCAAAGATTGGTGTTGGTTGATATTTAAATTCTTTCTGAGACAGGATCTTGCTCTGTCACTCATGTTGGAGTGCAGTGGCCTGATCAAAGCTCACTGCAGCCTCAACCTCCTGGGCCCAAGCAATCCTCCCACCTCAGCCTCCCGAGTAGCTAGGTCTACAGGTGTGTGCCACTATGCCCAGCTGATTTTTAAAAAAATATAGATGGGGTTTTGCCATGTTTCCCATGCTGGTCTCAAACTCCTGGGCTCAAGTGATCTGCCTCAGCCTCCCATAGGGCTGGGATTACAGGTGGGAGCCACTGTGCCGGGCTGGTGCTGGTGGTTAAAATGTGGAGCTGAGCTGGGAGCTGGCTGAATCACATGGAAGATGAGAAGGCTGGATGGGAGAATGGAGCAATGGAAACCCTGTGAGAGAGACATGTGGCCCCTGAGAGATGGCCAGAGCCTCCACTGGTCTTCTAAAGGATGGACTTCAGACGATGGTGCCAGTCCCAAGGAGTCCCGGCCACGTGATGTGTTCTGACCTGTGTCTCAGGTGTCCAATTCACTGCAGTAAGCCTTGCTTTATTTGGGCTAATCTGAGAGGGTTTCTGCTCCTTGTAACTCCAAGAGCCTTGGCTAGGACAACTTCCCATAGCACTTTATCTGTTCCTATCTTGTGGCAGTGTTTTAGGACTGCAGGGAGCCCTGGCATGGCCTTAAAAGGATTTTCATTCTCATGGCAAGTAGGTGGGTTTCAAGACTGACTATTCCCTCTTGTTCTTAAACTGAGGGCACTCAGGTTTATCTTTGCTTTTTCCAAGGGATAGCCTTCAAGTTTGTGAGCTAGGGTGGAGGAGAACATGTGATGCCTGCAAATCCCCTTATAAAGTCTCTCTTTAGAAATCAGGCTTGCAGCTGGGTGTGGTGGCTCACTCCTGCAATTCTAGCACTTTGGGAGGCTGAGATGGGAAGATCGCTTGAGCCCAGGAGTTCGAGATCAGCCTGGCCAACGTGATGAAACCCCATCTCTACAAAAAATACAAAAACTAGCCAGGCATGGTGGTGAGTGTCTGTAGTCCCAGCTACTCAGGAGGCTGAGGTGGGAGGATCACTTGAGCCCAGGAACTCGAGGCTGCAGTGAGCCATGATGGCGCCATTGCACTCCAGCCTGGGCCATGAGAGTGAGACTCTGTCTCAAAAAAAAAAAAAAAAAAAAAATCTCAGTTTTGCTCGCTTTTTGTTTTTAGTACAGAAAAGGGAGAAAGCTGCCCCTTAGTATCCCAAATAAGATCAGAGAATAATGATGACTTGGTGTCACCAGGGCCTGAGGGAAATCATAAAAGGAATTGTGTAGTCTTCCCAACCCTACCTCTCTGTGTTGACATCCCCCCAGGAATGCACACTCCATTTGTAGCTCTAGGCTGATACCAACACCCCTGGTGACCTCCCTACCACCCTCAGCTGTGAACAATGCCAGCTCCAGGGCCTGAGGATCTCTTGGGTCCAGATTGTACTTTCAGGCAGAGAAGTGAAGCAGCTGAAACAAGACTAGGGAGTATTGGCTGCACATTGGATTGGAAATTAAGGTTCACAGAAACCCATTGATTAAGACCTCTCTTGGTATCCTGAATTTTCTATTCTGCTGTGAAAAAAAGTATGATCTGACTCAGAGAGAAAAGGCAGTTTTGAGTCTGGCAGACCCCTGAGATGGACCATTATTTTATCTTGTTGTGGATGAAGCTTGGCTTTAAGCCCAACCCTATATTTCCAGGCTCTGGGACCTAGGGGGAAGGGTTTAGTCTTTCTAAGCCTCAGTTTCCCTAACTGTAGAATTGGGATAATAATCCAAAGTTGGAAGAGTGGTTGTTAGGGCGAAAGGAGGCAGTAAATATAAATCACTTAGCACAGTGCTTGTCACATGGGAAGGGCTGAAAATGCTCACAATTTCACCCTATCTTCAGAATCTCACGGCCCCAAATCTCCCTTACCAGCAGAATATGCAGCTGGAGGCAGGCTTGTCTGGAGCTGGTGCTCACCTTACCCTCTACCCACCATGCTTTGTCTATTCTAGGCACATGGTAAGCATTTAATGGAGGAGATGAGGGTTGCTCATTCATGCATACCCATTTATCACAAAGGTACCCAGTGGAGACACCCACTGGGACAGATGTATCACCAGGGGCCTAGGGGAAAGCCCCCAGTTACTTCACATAACTTCCAGCAGGGCCTAAGACCCAGATAATTCCCACTCAGGCATACAGGCTCCAGAGCAGATGCTGCTGAGAGCCCTTTTCCAGCTTTATGCCAACCACAGTGGGCCAGGGCCATTGGGAGTGTCCTACCTTATTGGAGATAGGCCTGACTACAATGTTGACATCACAGGCAATCTTTCCCACGTTGCTGATCTTGAACCGAGCCTTGGCTTGGTGGCCTACCAGGACATTGCAGAAGATGAACTTGTTCTCATCCTCCACAAATAGCCCCCCACTCTCTATGGTCTGCAGGATGTGGTACAGGTTGGCGCTGGTACATATGTGGTGCTCTTCAAATATCAAGGCATTGTTTTCGGTCACGAAGGCTGGGGAGGGAAGGGAAGACTGTGAGATGCTGCCTGATCGCTGGGTTCTGGCTCTGTAATTCCTAATTTGGAGCTTTGGATTCTTACAAAGGAGAACCACAGAGGACACATAGGGGAATTCATGCAAGGGGGTGTGAGGCATGGGAAACACTCTGTCTTGTCTTCCTATTCTGTATTGTCCTTGCTGGTTGCCACACTCCAGTGAGCGTTTTCTCCCAATGATAAGATCCAAGATCTAGGGTGGGCTATGGAGGGAAGGGGGCAACTGGGCCACTTTGTTTCGAGGCTCCAGGGATCCTATGGTCAAAGCGTGAGGCGTTCTCTTTGCACCTCATCTGCAGTCCTGCGGGGTTACAGATTTCGCATGCTCAGTTACTGAACATTGCTCTGTCATTCACGCTGGAATGCAGTGGCATGATCACGGCTCACTGCAGCCTCGACCTCCTGGGCCCAAGCAATCTTCCCACCTCATTTGTTCATGGGAGTGACCTGGCCATGAGTGGGACTCAATGATCCTGGGTCCTGTGCCACAGCCCATCCCATCATGATTCTCAGATAGATTATTCATCTGAGAACCCAGGACTAGCCTCCTGGGAGTGTAAAGCTGTACCTCCTCCCTTAGGCAGGCATGCCCTGGAAAAATATAGCTGAAGACACTAGAGGAAGGTCTAGGACCCCAAAGGAAGCAGTCCAGCCATGTCTGCCAGACGTCTTTGGAAAAATTTGCAAGAAAGGGGTAGAGGTGTTACAAATGAAGGTTATTTATTTATTTATTTATTTTTGAGATGGACTCTCACTCTGTTGCCCAGGCGTGATCTTGGCTCACTGCAAACTCCACCTCCTGGGTTCAAGCAATTCTCCTACCTCAGCCTCCCAAGTAGCTGGGATTACAGGCATGCACCACTGCACCCAGCTAATTTTTTATATTTTTAGTAGAGACGGGGTTTTGCCATGTTGGCCAGGCTGGTCTCAAACTCGTGACCTCAGATGATCCGCCTGCCTCAGCCTCCTAAAGTGCTGGGATTACAGGCGTGAGCCACCGCACCTGGTCTCAGATGGACCTCTTTTAAGGGATGTTGTCCAATATGAGTGGTCATGTACCTGGGAGACAGGCTTCAGCCAGCAGAGTGTAAGGAATGCCGGTAGGCTGGTCTGTAGGGTCTCGGCCGGAGATATCGATGGCTATAAACTCCTCACATCTTCCCACGGGGTGAGCCACACAGTCAACATTGATGACCTGCTGTCCTCCGGCAGGGATGGAGCCAAACCAGGGGTACACAGTGAACATGCCATGGGAGAAGCGGGCCTGCAGAACAAGGGTGGGAGGGAAGGAGGCTTGGAGGCGGAGTGAGTGACAGCCAGACTGAGAGGTGGGAGATGGTGTGGAGAGGGGGGAGACATGTGGCGTTTCTTCTCACAGCCACTCTCTGGGTCCTCACTCCTCTCTTCCTGGAGGGACAGAGGGCCTGGGATGGGTGGTGGGGTGGGGGTGGTCTTCAGGGATAGGCTCTCTCTGTACTTCCTTCCATGTAAATTCCTTCAGACCAATCGTGTTTGAACTAAGGGCTTAAAGGAACAGACAGACTCCACATCATATAGCACTTATTCAGCTGGGCATCTTGAAGCGGAGGGGTGTAGAATGGAGTAGTGGGTATGGTTACAGGCTTTTGAGTGAGATACTCCTGGGTTTGAATCCCAGCCCTGCTAAATATTGACTGTTTGATCTTGAACGAATGACTTCTGAGTCTCAGTTTATTTACCTATAAAATGGAGCTAAAGCCCCGATCCCAGAGATTGCTGGAGGTTTAAATGAAAGAATAGGTGTGAAGCATGTAACGTAGCATCTGGTATAGAATTACTGCTAAAAAACAAAACCAAAACAGGATGTTGGTGCAATCCTTGGATGTCCCGGCTCTTCTCTCTCCTGCTTGTAGTTTTCCGGATGACTGTAGAATGTGCTGAAAATGCAGTGGCCTGAGATAAGGGAAGGGTCTGGAACAGTCCAGGCTCTGTTCTCATCCCTCCTAGAACAGGATGTCTTGCAATGTTTCAGCTCAGAGATCCATGTTTCCTCTGAAGCGCAAAACCCCAGGACCGAATGCTTTTGGTGCATTTCGGCTGCAGTGTGAAGTGGGCCATGCACAGACGGGACTTCATCCAGCCCAGGCAGCTTTCCTGAACCTTGGGAGACCAACTGTCCATGAATACTAGGCTTCTACTGGTTTTCGACACCTATCTGATCACTTGCTTTGCGTGACTTGTGTGAGTGTCCTGTCGCACTGGACTCATACCCTGGCAGTTGGATTTGAGCAAAACCTCTGGCAGCTGGGGTTTTTGAAGGACCTCCTGCCAGATCTAGGAACCCCAGCAGATACTGGTGAGGTGGTTAGACTTCCCCTGGGAGTGATACCACTGCACAATATTGGCAAAGTGTTTAGAATCCTCTCCTGGGATTGGTAGCTGGCGTATGGAATTCCCTTCCCAGGGACTGATGCAGAGGCACGGTATTCTGCTTCATAGTTAGCATGCATGCCTGTGGTACTCATGAGCTTTCTTCCTTTTTCTCATTTTTAGAAAGCTGTCAAGGGCAGTCTGATTTATGTTCTCTCTTTAGGGCACCTATTGTATCACCTATCTACCATAGTGGTGAGGTGGTAGGTGGGGACTTTGTTACTGATGAACTTTCAACCAAATTCTGCTCCTCTTCCCCTCAGAGATGCACTCTTTCCAGTGGCCTGTCCCTTGATCTCCACTAAACCCCTTCAGGCATATTCTCTAGTAATGCTGTATTAGGAGGAGGTCTGTTCTGACAATGCTCAGACACGGACTCTGCATTCTTGAGCGTATTCGAAACTTCTCTAAGTTCTTACTACGGCTGCTGCAAGTGGCTGGGTAGGTGGTGCATTGCACACTTTTGGGGGCACTCTTCACACAGGCATCTGTGTGGATGCAGCCCCTAGCACTGTGCAGTGCGACTGCACAGACATACATGGAAGCCATCAACTAAACTGTTCACTATTAACTCTGAATACCTACTATGTGCTAGGAGATGTCGTGGGCACTGAGATTCCCAGATAAACCATCCTGACAGAGGAGAAGGTTGGAGAGTAGTAAGAAAATGGAAGGCTGCTGTCTCAAAAGAGCAAGGAGCAAGTCATAGTGAGGGCAAAGAACTGAGGTGGAGAAAGCTGGAAGAAAGGGAAGCGGTCAGAGAAAGAGGTCTTAGAAGTCAAGGATTCCAGAAGCACCTCAGTTTCCTGTGAGGCAAGATCCAGGCTGTGACCATGAAAATAAGTTGCCAACATAGAGGAGAGGACAAGTTCACTGAAACTGAAAGGCAGAGTGCTGGAGAGGCTGTTTCCCTGAAGGCTGAGAAGATATGTAGGCAAAGAAGGAAAAACAAAACTCTAGAAGAGACGAGAGTTATAGAAACATACGTAGAAAATTATGTATGTTAATAAAACAGCCTTTGCTTGACAAGAGGAAACCACTTGAAAAGACCTAAAAACCAACATGTAGAAAACCCAGTTCGCTTCAACCAATAATTATTTGTGTTCATAGAGTGCAGAGTACCTACTTCTGTCATTGCCTTCAATGCAGAGGTGGTGGCTGGAGCTGCAGCAGCCGTCTTGTAACCATGAGGGGAAAGGTCAAGAGAATCACAAATAACAATAAACTAATAAACTGACACCTGCAACTGCCTACCCCATTTATATATACCATATTTGTTTAAACCACTAACGTTGGATTTTCTGCTATCTGTAGCTAAACATGATTTTGATACACAAATCAAGCACCTCCTCCTCTGTGAAGCCTTTAATGACCCTTCATAGCAACCAGGAAGAGCAAGACTTCATTCTTCCATCTTTCTAGAGTCTATCCCCTTACATGCACCTCAATTATAGTATTTGCCATCTTGCTTAACAACTGCTCATTCACCTGCTTTCTGTAAGGAATTCTTACTGTCTGCCTTCAAGTCCATTAATTCTTTCCTGTCTCCTCTCTAAAATATTTCCGTTACATCCATTTAAAACCATATGAGACAGCATTATAGAGTTGCTTCCATTGACTAAGATAATTTAGAAAACCCAGGAAGAGAAGTAAGATCTACTGAATTTACTTACATTATTGCTTACCATTATTTTTTCTTCCTTGTTGATGTTCCACGATTACTTCGTTATTTACTTTCTGTTTAAAGAACTTCCTTTAGCCATTCTTTTGGGATAAATCTACTGGTGACAAATTCTTTTAGCTTTGTTTCACTTGAGAAAGTCAATTTTCCATTTATTCCTGAGAAATATTTTTGCTGGATGTAAGATTCTGGGTTCACCATTATTGGTTCTCTACACTTGAAAATATTGTGTCTCTTTCTTTTGGGTCTCTATGGTTTTCATAAGGAATCTGCTGTCATTCAAGGTTCATTTCTCTCTTGATGTGTTCAAGATTTTTCTCTTTTTTTTTAGTTACCAGAAGTTTGACTACGATGTGTGTTAGTATGGACTTCTTTTGGTTTCTCCTATTTGGGTTTACTCAGATTTTTGAGTCTGTAGGTTTATATCTTTTGCCGAATTTGAAAAGTTTTCTGTCATTATTCCTTTGAGTACCTTTTCAGTCCCCTTTTGTAACTCTTTCTGGAACTCCAATGACAAGAGCATTGGATCTTTTGTTATGGTTCCGCAGATTCCTGAGCATCTATTCATTTTTTCTCAGTAGACTCAAGAGTCTCAAAATAGAGTCTACTTTCTCTTTTTTGTTTAGAATGGGCAGAATAATGGCCTCCCAAAGATGTCCACATCTTAATCTCTGGAACCTGTGAATATGTTACCTTACACAGCAAAGGACTTGGTTGACATGATTATACTAAGAATCTTGTGATGAGGAGATTATTCTGGATTATAACGAGCCCAGTGTAATCACAAGGGTCCTTAGAAAGAGAAGGGAGTTAGAAGGAGATATGATTATGGAGGAGGTTAGAGTAATGTGATGTGAGGATCCGACCTACTGTTGCTGGCTTTGAGGATAACAGAAGGGGACTACAAGCCAAGGAATGTGGGTTGCCTCTAGAAGCTGGAAAAACAACAAAAAGGATTATCTCCTGGTGTCTCCAGAAAAGAATACAGCCCTGCCAACACCTTGATTTTAGCACTTCTGACCTATAGAACTGTAAGATAAAAAAGTGTGTGTTATTTTGAGCTTCTAAATTTGAGGTGATTTGTTGTGAGAACAATGTGAAACAAACACAGGAATCCCTATCGTCTGTCTGCAAGTTCGCTGAATCTTTCGTCTGTCCCCTCTCTGTTGTTGAGCCCATCCATGGAGTTCTAAGTTTGGTTATTTATTTTCATTTCCAGAATTTCCATTTGCTTCTTCTCTGCATCTTCTTTCTTTGCTGACATGTGCTATTTTAAAAATTTTCCAGGCATGCTTATAATTGCTCAATGGAACATTTTCAGACAATTCTAACACCTCTGTCATCTCAGTGTTGTCATCTAGCATTTATCTATTTTCCTTCAGTTTGATTCTTCCTGGTTCTTGGTATGATGAGTGATTTTCAGTTGAAATCTGGACATTTTGGGTGTTATGCTATGAGACTCAGTTTGAGCTGGCTTTCTTTGACACTACCCTGGCAGGGGAAGGAAGTGCACTCCTGTGCTACTGCCAGGTGGGGGTAGTAGTCCAGATTCCCTCTCAGACTCATTATTCCTGCTGGGCAGGGGTGGGTGTTCCAGCTCTCCACTAGTCCTCAACTGATACCTCCCTGCTGGGGATAGGTGAGTGCCTGCTACTGTTCTGCTGATGCCATGGGAGATGGAGTGGTCCTCTGGCACCATTCCAGCAGGGGACAGGGGAATATTTCATTACCACTAGGTTAGGTGGATGTCAAGCTTCCCCATGTGGTACATCCACAAACAGCAGTGGAGGTGGTGGGGGACCTCCAGTTTTTTTTTTTTTTTTTTTTTTTTTAAATAAGGAATCCTTTTATAAGGAGGTGGTGGGGGACCTTCAGTTATTTTTATAAGGAATTCTTACTGTCTGTCTTCAAGTTCACTGAGTCTTTCCTCTGTCCCTGTCTGTCTAAAATATTTCCTCTACATCCATTTAAAACTGTATCAGACAGCATTATAGGTTTGCTACCATTGATAAAGAAAATTTAGAAAACCCAGGAAGAGAAGTAAGGTCTACTGAATTTACCTTCATTACGGCTTACCATGTTTTTCCCTTGTTGTTACCACCCATGAGAATCAAAGTCTTGACTTCCTACTCGACCTTCTCTGATGCAACCGTGGCGAGTGGATGGGGCACCTCAAGACAGCTTGGAGAGGGTGGAGTCTAGACTCTCTATTTGGCCTTTGCTAGCAGGGGTGGCTTGGGGCCAGATATTTTTCTTAGGTGTTTGGTTGGAGTAGAACAGTTTTTATCTAGAAGTTTTCTGTCTTTCTAGGAGCAAACTAGAAAGGCAGAAAGAAAGTAGGAGTAGGCTTCTGTTGGGGCTTGTTTTTCGTCTGTGTTTGTTGATGTTTTAGGGTTGCTGGCTGCTTCAGCACCCAGTCTGGGAGATACGAAGCAAAAAGAAAACTTGGTGACTCACCACCTTGATGTTCCTTGGGTCCCAAAGACCCTGGGGGCTGGTCTGGTTTCTTCTCTCTACCTTTCAGGGTCTGAAGTCTGTTTTACACACAATGTCTAGGGTTCTTAGTGGTACTTAGTTGGGAAGAATAGGAAAAAGTACATCTAGTTGATCTTACCAGAAGCAGAAATCCTTCAATCTTCTTTTATTTAAGCCTGTTTGAAAGGGCTTCTCTTTCTTATTCTTGATTAAACTACATATGAAGAGTTGAAACAGTTTTAAGGCAATGGCGAGCCAATGAAGGTTTTAAAGCAAAAGAGAACATCCAAATTAAAGGTAATAATGTATTAGCTTAAAATGAAAGTGACACTTCAGTATATTTATTTCCTATTTCTGCCATGATGGATTCAAATCCTATTACCTAGGGAAGTGACTGGTGGCAAGAGCTAATTGGGAGTTGGCCTTCCTGGGTATCTGCATGAACAAGGAAAAGGATACGCACCTGGCCTGTGCTGATCACTTCCTTCTGAATTGCGTCAGAGAACTTGGCTGCTTTGGAAGAGCCAGTTTTGTAGAAGCTCTCACTTTCTCGGGATCTTGCCCGTCTGACGTGGCTGACTCTGATTAAAGAAGCAAGAGTGTACCCTTAGGTTGCAGGGTGTCGGTGGGTAAGACAGCACCTGCCTGTTTGCTTTCAACATCCTTTGTTTTAGGAATGGGAGAAAGGGTCCTTCCTTGCCCAAGAGGACACTGGAGTGGCACAGTTAGCTAGTTAATCACTGACCAAACTCATCTCACAATTGCAAGGAAGCTGGGCAGTGATTATACTTATTAAATATGATTGATAGGGACACTGAAAATTACTGCAAGAAAACAGTAATTTTTAAATGCCTACTTGAGTTCACTGGAAAGCAGTGTGTGGAAAATTACTTGTGGATGTCAAATATTTCACTTAATCTCATTTTAAAAAATGAAGTGGCAAATAAATTAAGCTCTGTTCTCTTCTTCACATTTATAGTTACGATTTTTTAAGGTTTAGTATAAGCAGTAGTTCAAATATAAGTCCAGGCAATTGTTCACTTGCCTTGAAACTAGTTTATCCAATAGTTAGTTCGCCTAGAGACCAGTTCACCTAAAATGTTCAAATTTATCTGAAATGCATCTTAAGCTTTTGAGAATTTTACATACGCCAGCATTCACTTGCTTAATGACCAGAACACCTGAAGCTCAACCACCTTTTGTGCGTTTAGCATGAACTTGTACATGCTAAAATGAAAAGTAAATAAAAACCAATTTAAAGCAAAACAGAATTAAGTCATAATCATTATAGACATTATTACCCTGTTATAAAATAAATTGTAAAAAATTTGGTTGAAATTAAGTTAAGAAGAAAGGGACTTAACACAATTTAACTCTACATTTTAAAAAATGTTCAAACTTTGCCAAAACAGAAAATAATAGCTATAAAAATATAAAACAACTACAAACAATGTAAAGCCATACATCTAATTTAAAAGAATTAACTAGAAAATCAACATTAAATCAGAAATGCCTCAGGAATTAGTAAAAACCACCCTTAATTTGCCCAAAAAGAGTATGACAGCCCAATGGAAGCCAAAAGCACTCAAAAGACAAATTGTTTTGGGTGAACTGATTGACAGCCTCCTTTTGAAGAACAGGGCGTTTTGCTGTTGGAACAACTATTAAGGTAGCTTTGTGATGGTGAAGCTACCTTAATGGGAAGAAGGCAGTAACAATAACAGGCAATAACAATAACAGTCCCTGGTAGGCTGAAGGCATCACCACACTTCCTCTCTTCTGTGCTTCCAGAGCAGCCCCACTGTGAAGCACAGCTACAGTTTCTTTTAATTTATCTTGCTGTGATAATAATCTCTTGGAATTGCACAGAATGACACATAGGACAATGATCTAATAAGTCCTTTAGCACCTCAGAAGCACCAGGACAACAGACAAAATCCCAGGCAGAAGACTCCGTTTGTTCAACTAAAATTTATGATATAGCCTATAGAAAACTGATGAATCCTAGAGTCAGAAGGTTTGTGGGCTCACAACCAAGATCCACTGGTAATTTCGTGTATAATTTTTTTTTTTTTTAAGATGGAGTCTCGCTCTGTCGCCTAGGCTGGAGTACAGTGGCGCAATCTCGGCTCACTGCAACCTCTGCCTCCTGGATTCAAGCAATTCTCCTGCCTCAGCCTCCCTAGCATGGGACTACAGGCGTGCACCACCATGCCCAGCTAATTTTTGTATTTTTAGTAGAGATGGGGGTTTCACCATGTTGGCCAGGCTGGTCTTGAACTCCTGACCTCAGGTGACCCACCCTCCTTGGCCTCCCAAAGTGCTGGGATTACAGGTGTAAGCCACTGTGCCCAGCTTTTGTGCATAATCTAAATGAACCATTTATAAATCTTAGTGACTTCACCCATGAAAGGGGATTGGGTGAATTTAAATAAGATATACCAAAGCTCTTTACAAAATATAAAGCACAAATTAATAAGGGAATGAAATGAGTTAAGTAAATACTGGTCTTACGCTTTCTTTTGATGAATGGGGCTCTCCCCTGTCAGCCTATAAAGGGTGAACTTGAAGTCAGTAACACCTTGATTTTCTATGGTGAAGGTGGTGCTTTTACGAGTGCCACAGATCAAAGCTCCAAAGTTGATGATGGAGGAGGGGCTGATGTTGTATTTGGAATATACTGCATTCACAGAAAACTTAATTGGGATGCTGGCAATGATCTCACCTCCTTCTGAAATACTGGGCTCAATAATCTAGAAAGGGAAGAAGAATTAGCAAGTCAGCCACTGCTGTAGCTACAGAATTCCCATGATTATCTACCCTGTTCCCTATTTTCATGATTGACATGAAGCCATGTTCTTTATTTCACTGTCTTGGTATTAGTGCATCAACAATGATATTAGCAAACACTAAAACAGAGCTTGCTGTGTACCAGCCAAGGGTCAACATAGTCAGCTTTTCCTCCTGTTTTCAGTTCCCCGCTCATCCTTTGCACTTGATGATGAGACTCAGCTTCTCTGCCTCTGATGCTCCCCAGAGACTTGGGGGCACATTTCCTCTCTGGCTCTATTTATTTCTGATGTCTTTGCCTGCTAGTTAGGACCAACCCCTGGTGTACCCTATCTGATTGCCACCCGGGCCAGGCCTCCCTTTTCCCCCTGGAGCATGGATTAGGCCAGGTATCCTCCTTTGCAACAGGAGTCCCACGATCCTGCCATCGAGGCAGCCCCTCCCTCTGGAGCTCTCTTACCTGACAGCGCAGAACAGGCTGGTGCTCGATCTTCACTTCCTTTTTCGCATGGAAGAAAACTTGGACATTTGTGGGTTTTTCTGTTGGGGTCAGTGAACCCTTTTTGGGTTGGACTGAGATCATGGAATTTATATTAGGTGTTGAAATCCCTACAGAGTCCACGGAAAAGCTGAAAGACAAGAATGAAAAGTCAACCTAAGTCATTATCCCTGGAACTCAAGATACCAGAGAGGAGACTCTAGATGGCTGAGTGCCTGCTGTGTCTCCAGCCCTGTTTAGCCACTAAGCCCAGCAGAGTCCACTGTGCTTTGTATGCTGTGATCGCCTCTCCTTAGCCAGGATGGCCAGGACCAGGAATTGATGCTTGAGGCAAAGATGGCCATACTCTCTCCCATGGTCAAGAGAGGCCATTGCAGGAGATCTCTGTCCAACAGGGACATTGGATACCAAAAAAGGACCAACTAAACTAACTCTTTCTCTGTCTGTGTCTGTCTGGCTCTCAGTACATGCAGAGCAAACAGTGACACAGAAACCAGGGAACCGGGGGAGAGAAAGCAGGGAGGGGGCAGGGGCCCTGCAGTGGAGGCACTAGGGAGGGAAGCCCATGGCCTACTGGAGGTGAGGCAAGAAACACAGGAAGAAGCTGGCTCATGAGACCGACAGAGGCACTGGCATAGGCCCAAGGTGTTTCCCATCTAAGCAGAGGAGGGGATGCCCGGAGTTGCTGTGGGACTCTGAATGACACCCCCCACGCTCCAGGAAACCCTGGTTGCCCAGTTACTTGCACCCCTGTGCTTCCTTACTTCTCTGAACATTCTTTCAACAAACCCTCTATCACCTGTTCCAGCCTGAGAGTGACTCCATTCCGTGCAACCTCAAAGAGCACAGCTAATGCCCCTGTCTTAATCTAAAAGAAAACTCACCAACAGGCAAGATTCCACTTAGCACTAATTCCAAAGTGACAGTGGAAAGTCCCTTTGTCAACTGTGAATTCTTGGGGAAGGAGAACCTTCCATGGAATGAAAAGTGCAGGCACTGCCAAGAAGGGCTGTGTGGCCCTGTCTTAGGGGGTGTCTCCCTCCCTCCTCCCCCCATGCCACCCTTTTGTTGCTGAGGAACCTCCAATCCTCCCATCACAGGCTCCCAAGTAGCTGGGACTACAAATGTTATGACTATCATGCCTGGCTAATTTTTTTGTGTTTTTTGTATTTTGTAGAGGCAGGGGGTTCTCACCATTTTGCTCACACTGGTCTCGAACTTCTGGGCTCAAGCAATCTGCCTGCTTTGGCCTCCTAAAGTGCTGAGATTACAGGCATGAGCTATCACACCCAGCCTCTGTGTTTCATTTTTAATCTCAAGGGATGAGCACAAGCCAGAGCTCTATTCTACCAAGCCACTATTTGAATTCTATAATGTCATGGTTCTTAGAACGTAATGAAAAAAGAAAACCCTCTCTTCACATGAAATCTGCTGTAGAAGGACTCCTTGTAAAACAGATAAGAGCTGGCAGTAGGCAGGACAGCCTGAGGCCAGGTTCCCCAACTCCAGTCTCTCCCCTCCACCCGGGGACCTCTTCTCACCCTAGAATCTCCCCCTCCCAACCTCTCCCCCCCAAGTCTCTTCCTCCACCCCCAGACACCTGTGGTTCCAACTGGCCAGGTACATCCAGGCCACTTAAAGGCCCCCATTAGGCTGCAGAGTTGAGAACAGCGTGAAAATCTCTGCTCCCTTAGCAGGTGGAATTCCATTCATTTGAAGCCAAGGGAGGTAAAAAAGCAGAGATGGTTCTTATGATTTCCTTGACTGACTGATAAGAAACGTTTCCCAGATCAGGCTCCTCCCGACGGTGGACTTGGCGGCCGCACACCCGATGGGTTTCCGGTTACCTGAACCCGATCTCATATTTCCCGCGGTTCTTCAATTGCAGGGGCTGCTTCACCTCCTCTGTGACCCTGACAATCCCAAAGTCCAGGCCTCCTTCAGCTCCTGCACAGACCAGGGGCCAGGGCAGAGAGGGGTGAGCGGGCATGAGAGTGAGAAGCAGGGGAAATGCCTGTTGAAGTTCACATGGAAAACACACGGTGACAGTTTAAAAAGAATTTGTTTCTGAAGCACTGTGGCTAGAAAAGCCTCTTCTAATTGAGTCTGGACAAACGAACAACAGATGCTGCTCTTGATGCACTCTGAGGGCTATTCCCTCTGGATTCCATCCATCCTAGGCTTATTGCCTTTCATGTCTACCATCAGCTAAAACTTGCAATATTTTAAATAAATCTTGCAAAAGTTGGGATATTACACATACATTTATGTTGTTTTACTTAGGATTACATCATAAGCATTTCCCCAAATAATTAAAAACTCCTCATAAGTGTGATCTTAGTGGCTGCATAATATCTTATGATATGGCGGTTCCATAATTCATTTGGAATATTAATTTGGAATTATCTTGGTCAGCCCAATATAATCACAAGGGGGCTTAAGAGCAAAAGAGGAAGGCAGGGTGGGAGAACCAGAGAAAGGCAAGATGAGATGCAGTTGGCCCAACCTTGCTATCTTTGAAGGTGGAGGAAGGGGACCATGAAGGAGGAATGTGGGTGGCCTCTAGGAGTTGGAAACGGTATGGAAATGGATTATCCCCCAGAGCTTCCAGAAGGGAAGGCAGCCCTGCTGACACCTTGATTTTAGCCCAGTGAGACCCATTTTGCAGTAGTGACTTCCAGAACTGTAGGGTAATACGTTTGTGTTAAGCCAGAAGGCTTACGGTGACATTTTATGGCAGTGATAGAAAACTAATACAGGAAAGAGGAGAGGTGTTTACTGTCACATGACTGCTCTGAAAGAGCTCTGCAAACTGTACATCTATGACCACTCCCCTGATATTTCCTGTTGGAGAAATTGCTATGTGTAGTCATGTTGCTAATATCACTCTGGGCTCACATTACTATTTATCAGAATTGCCCTCCCACCCCCAATCCTTCTGATACCAACAACACACTAGCCTTTCTCTACACAGAAATACACGACACAAAAGACCCAACTTCCAAACATCCTTTCCTTGAAGGGCCCAGCAGACCTTTGGGGGAAGGTGATGTCCAAGGCGATGTCGTATGCCTCTGCAAAGACCATGATATTTTCAATCTGAACAACACCAAGAAGATTTTCTGCATCTAAAACCTGCCAGGGTAAGGGAAATTCTTCAGTAAAAGCAAGACCCGGGACGTGCTTGGAGCCTGAAACATGTAACATCCTAAAGGGGATATGGCAGGGAATGCTCTTCACCCACCATTTGGTAGGATTTGTGCTCCTCTTAACAATCTTTGGGGAATGCTGGTATAGACAATGCAAGAATGGGGAAAAGGGACTGTCTTTTTTATTGTTGCTACATTACTGAAGTTTGGGCTTGGAGGTGACATTACAGGAAAGTGGTTTTTTATTTTATGACAGGCTCTCACTCTGCCACTCAGACTGGAGTGCAGTAGCACAATCTTGGCTCACTGCCGCCTTGACCTCCTGGGCTCAAGCCATCCTCCCACCTCAGCCTCCCGAGAAGCTGGGACTATAGGAGTGCACTGTCATGCTCGGCTAATTTTTGTATTTTTTTTTTGTAGAGGTGGGGTTTCACCATGTTGCCCAGGCTGGTCTTGAACTCCTGAACTCAACGATCCTCCCGTCTCAGTCTCCGAAAGTGTTGGGATTATAGATGTGAGCCATCATGCCCAATTGATTTTTTTATTTTAAACTTCTAAATCAAATAAACCTTGTGAGCATTGCCCTGACAATGGAAATGGAATTTAGGCTCTAAGTCATCCTTGTTCTACTCATTTTATAAATTTGAATCGTTTTGTTCTTTGTATGTGGCTCAACCTGTGGGAAGGTGCTAGACTTTTCATAGAAAGCAAGTGTTTAAAGTTTGGAAATAGCAAATGGTTTATTTCTGTGAATATCATGGTGATTAGGGCCGTTCTGTTGTCATGCCTGTGGGTGGTCCCTCCCTCATCATTCCCAGGCACCTCTGAACTGCTACAGCTGTCAGCCTGACCTGATTGTTGACTCTTTGCTTTCTTCTTCTTTATATATACCTATATTTTATTTTAATAGCTTTTGGGGGTACAAATGGTTAGACTGACAACCCACAGAATGGGAGAAAATATTTGCAAACTATGCATCTAACAAAGGACTAATATCCAGAATCCACAAGGAACTCAATCAAACCAGCAAAAAAACCCCAAATAATCTCATCAAAAAGTGGGTGAATGACACGAACCGATTGTTGCCTCTTGAGACTAACTAGGAGTCGGTAAAGGGTCCATCTGTCCAGGGAAAGAGCTGGTGGGCAGTGGGGAAAGCTCTCCTGTGTCTGTGGGGGAGCTTACCCCTGTCTTTGCTGAGACCTCCAGTTGAAAACCCAACCACCCACTCCCCCAATTGCACGTGCTTTGGGTACCAAGAGGAAATTTCCAAGAGGAAATCTGCAGCTGTCACCAAACTCAAGTTTTAAATTAGCATTTCCTTCTTTTCTTTCATTAGACATTTGCCAATGTTTCACAGAGCAACTTGGACCGACTTGAGTTTCGCCTTCCTTCTCCGACTGCCTGCCCTCTGACAGATGGCAAGATGGGCTGACGGAATTTATGTGGCTCCTCTCTCCCGAGGCATGGCAAGTGCCTGGAGCCTCCTATTTCCTTTGCTTCCCCATGGTGAGTTGGAGGCAGAGGGGAGGCTGAATTTTAAATTGACGAAAATAGGAAGGACAATTGAAGAGTTACACAGATGAAATAAAACAAGTTCACCAAATGCTTCCCGAAGGGACTGGAGATGAAGGCATTTCCTCCTGTGGATGTGGAGGTGAATGTAAGTTTACTTTGGGGGCCTGACGGAGGCACATACTGCTTTGTACAGAGCCCTAATCATGCTGCTGTTTCGCTAGGACACACAGAGATGGTTACAGCAGTTGTGAAAATACAAAAACTTGACTTGGTGCAGTGGCTCAGCCTATAATCCAGCACTTTGAGAGGAAAAGGTGGGCGAATCATGAAGTCAGGAGATCAAGACTATCCTGGCTAATGCTGTGAAACCCAGTCTCCACTAAAACTACAAAAAATTAGCTGGGCATGGTGGCACATGCCTGTAGTCCCAGCTACTTGGGAGGCTGAGACAGGAGAATCGCTTGAACCCAGGAGGCGGAGGAGGTTGCAGTGAGCTGAGATCACACCACTGCACTCCAGCCTGGGTGACAGAGAGAGACTCCATCTCAAACAAAAAAAAAAGTCAATGACATTCATTCATTCATCCATTCATTCATTCATTCATTCATCAGATTCTACTGCGTGCCTACTTCATCCAATCCCATGCTAGGCACTGGGGATATGATGGTACAAGGGGGTTGAACGTGGTTCCAAAAAAAGTATGTCCACTTCTTAACTCCTGGAGCCTGTGAATGTGACCTTATTTGGAAAAAAGATATCTGTGGATTGAATTAAGTCAAAGATCTAGAGATGAGATCGTCTTAGATTATCGAGGTGTGCCTTAAATCAATGACAAATATTCTTATAAGAGATGGAAGAGACGACACAGACAGAAGAGGTGTTGTGATGACGGAGGCAGAGACTGGAGTGATGCAGCCACAAGCTGAGAACACTCACAGGAGACCCCAGAAGCTGAAAGGGAGAGAGAGGAAGGCTCTTCCCTGGAGTCTTCAGAGAGAGCATGGCCCTGCTGGCACCTTGATTTTGGACATCTTACCTCCAGAATGGTGAGAGGAATGTCTGTTGTTTTAAGCCACCCAGTGTATGGTAACTTGTTATAGTAGCCCCAGGGGAACTAAGACAGGTGTTAAGTCAGGTGAGATCCTGCCCTGATGCAGTTCATATAGAAAAGTAAAGAAAGAAGCAGGATAATGTCAGGAAGAAGTGGTCCTCTGAAGGATGAAGGACAGGGTGGGTTATTGCGCATAACGGGTATTCTCTCGATGGGATGATTAGAGAAGCCCAGTTGAAGCAGCAGTGTTGGTGGTGGGGGGTGGGGGGAGCCTGAAGCAGGAGCCCAAGGGCAGATTCCCAGCAGGGTTGCAGCAAGGTCAGGGGCTTGAGCCAAGAAAGAGCCAGGACAGTGCTTGGGAGCCAATGAGTGAGGGCGAGGGTGGAGCAGATTGCAATGCCGAGGTAGGCAGTGCCTCAGAGGCAGGTGAGGACCCAGGCTTTATTCCTACCGCAGCAGGAAGCCAGTAGAGTGTGTTAGGAGGGGTCGTAACCTGTTTGAATGACATTGTAAAGATCCCTCTGGACACTGTGGGGAATATCAACAGGGAAACCATTTAGGAAGCCTCTGTAGAAGTCCAGGTGAGACAAGCTGCTGGTGGCCTGGACAAGGTGGTGGCGGCAGTGAGGAGAAAGAAGTGGATGGGCAAGATACATTGGAAGGGACCATTCCTGCAATCCCAGCATTTTGGGAGGCTGAGGCGGGAGGATCACTTGAGGTCAGGAGTTTGAGATCAGCCTGGCCAACATGGCGAAACCCCGTCTCTACTAAAAATACAAAAAATTAGCTGGGTGTAGCGGCACGTGCCTGTAGTAGTCCCAGCTACTTGGGAGGCTGAGGCAGAACTGCTTGAATCCAGGAGGTAGAAGTTACAGTGAGCTGAGATCACACCACCACACTCCAGCCTGGGTGACAGGGTGAGACTCTGTTTCAAAAAAAAAAAAAAAGACATATTGGGAGGTAGAATTAGCAACCTTTGCTGGAGGCCTGCATTGGAAGGGAGGTCATCAAGAAAAGGGGGAATTAAGGCAGATAGCCAGGTGTCTGTTGGGAGCCACAGGGTGGAGGGTGACATTTACCAAGATAGGAATCCAATAGGTGACTAGGTTTAATAGTGTGAAATCAGGACTCTGATGCTTACTTAGGTATAGCACCACTATTTGTTCATTTGCTCATTTATTCATTCACTTATTTGTTCCTTCCTTCCACATTGATTGTTGTATTCCTGGCACTGGGAAATCAGGCATAAACAGTATCACCTTTATGGAGCTTGAAGTTGTATCCACAGCAAGATATTGTGGACTGGTGATATCAAAAGGGGATCAGATGGGAGCATATAACAGGGAGACCTCTGTGTGTGTGTGTGTGTGTGTGTGTGTGTGTGTGTGTGTATGTGTGTGTATACATGATTTGATAACCAAGTCAGTGGACATGTGAAGCCTCACCTCCAACCGAATAGCCTTCCTGATGTTAATAGGCTTGGTTGGCTGAAAGTACAGGTGCAGGCCGTACTCAGCCTTGGGGGGGGGATGGTTCCCTGCATCATGGACGCGGTGAATTCATCACCCAAGTGCTCCAGGTTGGTGATCCGCCAGGCCACGGGCAGGAGCGTGACATTTCGGAGAAGAACTACCCTGGCTTCCTGTCTGCAGAGACAAAAGGAAAGTTTGAAATTTCATTTCAAATTTTGTAGTTTTGTATTTTTTAAAAAAACTTTTAGTTTCAGAGGTTCATGTGCAGGTTTGTTATATAGGTAAACTTGTGTCATGGGGTTTGCCGTACAGATTTCATAATCCACGTACTAAGCCTAATACCCCAAAGTTATTTTCTGCTCCTCTCCCTCCTTCTACCCTCCACCCTCAAGTGTCTGTTGTTCCCCCTCTTTGTGTTCACTGGTTCTCACCACTTAGCTCCCACTTATAAGTGAGAACATGTGATACTTGGTTTTCAGTTCCTGCATTATAGTTTGCTAAGGATAATGGCCATTATCCTTAGCATATGTTTTTTTTTTTTTTTTTTTTGAGACAGTCTTATGCTGTTTCCCAGGCTGGAGTGCAGTGGTGAGATCTTGGCTCACCGCATCCTCCACCTCCTGGGTTCAAGCAGTTCTCCTGCCGCAGCCTCTTGAGTAGCTGGGATTATAGGTGCCTGCCACCATGCCTGGCTAATTTTTGTATTTTTAGTAGAGACGAGGGTTTACCATGTAAGCCAGGCTGGTCTCGAACTCCTGACCTCGTGATCCACCCATCTCAACTTCCCAAAGTGCCGGGATGACAGGCGTGAGCCACCGCACCTGGCCAAGCATATGATTTTTAAAAATCACAGTTTCTCTTTCTTTTGTGGGTGCTGAACAAGATTTCTTAACTCTTTTTTGAATTGTTTTATTTAGGTCTGCCATATTTTCAATTTGTGTTTCATTGAAAAAATTCACATATAAGCAGACCCGCCCAGTTCAAACTGCATTGTTTAAAGGTCAACTGTATTTTTCTTTGGCACATTAAAATTGCCATTCTATTGTCTTCCAGCTTCCTTTGTTACTGATGAGGAGTCAGTCATACTGTATTTCATTTTCTCCTGGCTGCTATCAAGATTTTCTTTTATTTCTGGTTTTAAGTAGTTGGACTAAGCTTTGCCTTAATGTAGTTTTCTTTCTTGGTTATTAATCTATTATATAAAATAGGTGGAGTTGACATTATTAACCCCAGATGACCTATTAAAAACCTGAACCTGTTGGTTGCGGTGGCTCATGCCTGTAATCCCAGCTCTTTGGGCAGCTGAGGCAAGCAGATTCCCTGAGCTCAGAAACTGAGACCAGCCTGGACAACATGATGAAACTGTGTCTCTACTAAAAAAAAAAAAAAAAAAAATACAAAATATTAGCTGGCTGTGGTGGCACATGCCCATAATCCCGGCCACTCAGGAGGCTGAGGCAGGAGAGTCACTTGAACCTGGGAGGTGAAGGTTGCTGTGAGTTGAGATCACACCACTGTATTCCAGCTTGGGTGACAGAATGAGACTCTGTCTCGAAAAAACAAACAAACAAACCCCTGAAGCTTAGAGAGGTTAATTGATGGCCCCAAAGTCACAGATTCAGTGGCAAGACTTGGGCTATAACTATATTTATCCAGCTTAAGGTTTGCTAAGCTTCTTGGAACTCTAAGTTTTTGCTTTTTCAACAAATTTGGGAAAGTTCCATCTTCTCTTCAAATATTTTTGGCCCCTTCCCTCTCTCTTTTCTTTCTGGGACTCCAATCACAAATATGTTAGACTGCTTGATGTTGTCCTACTATTTACCGAAGGTTCATTTTTTACCAATATTTTCCTCTCTATGCTTTTTTTTTTTTTTTTGAGACAAGGTTTTGCTCTGTCAGCCAGGCTGGAGTGCAGTGGCATGATCACGGCTCACTGGAGGTCAGAAAAAGCACTTTTGGTTACTACAATTATTACTTAGTTCTTTAAGCAGTACTTATCAGGAAATGGCGCCTGGGGGTGGCGATTAAAGAACGCAGGATACATGTCATAACAATATTCTCTCCCAGAAGTCCCAGAAATAAACATGTTTCTACTAAGAATAATAATACAATTCCAATTAATGAATATGTAAGTTCTAGTTTTGGTCTAATGCTCTGCTTTTACTTTAACTTCTAGAGCAAATATTCTTTTTTATTTTTTTATTATACTTGAAGTTCTGGGGTTCATGTGCAGACGGTGCACGATTGTTAGATAGGTATACACGCACCATGGCGGTTTGCTGCCTCTGTCCTCCCAACATCTACATTAGGTATCTCTCCTGTTAGTCCTCCCCAATCCCCCCACCCCCTACTATCCCTCCCCTAGCTCCCCCACCCCACAACAGGCCCCAGTATGTGATGTTCCCCTCCCTGTGTCCATGTGTTCTTATTGTTCAACACCCACTTATGAGTGAGAACGTGTGGTGTTTGGTTTTCTGTTCCTGTGTCAGTTCACTGAGATAACCTCTTTGGGCAATAGACTGCTTTGAGAATCTGAAGAAAGCTAGTCCTTCTTCTGAAGAAATGCAGACATACACATATTTTGGTAGTTGATCTTAGCGGGGGTCCTTGGCCCTGCTGAAGTTCATCCACTGAACTATCAATCTAACTAGATAGGTTTAGTAACCATCGCGGATTGCACAGAACCAAGGAGTTTCCCAGGGTGCAGAACTTTCAGTGCTAAAACCAAGAGAGTCCGGAGTAAATCGGGATGAGTTGTTTACCCTAGAACTAAAGGCTCCTCAAATTCCATTCCAGTCCTGACATGATCTAGAACTCTGACCTGTGCAGCAAGAGCCGGTCAAAATGTAATTGCCTGGGCTCCAACTCTAGTTCCGGGCGGATCCCCTGGCAGCTTAATTGGAAGATGGCTGGCTCTGGGTTATCATTGATGCAGCAGACAATGCTGTCTTCAAAGACACCAACTGAAGTAGGGTAGGCCCATACGTTTAATATCTGATGGAAGGAAAAGTCAAAAGAAAGTACATTTATACCAAGGGCGCCAAGGCCTCAAATTTCCCAAGAAAGCCTTGCCGTGGTGACTTGTGTCCATATGACTGTACCTGCTTCTCGTTGGGCTTCAGGACCATCGTGCTGGGTTCCAGGAAGTACGTGTTTGCTTTGACATCATTCTGAAAATAGAAGAATGCCTCCACCACCATTAAGGAAGTGTTCAGGATAGTGAGCGTCTCCGTGTTGCCTGGGAATACTGATGACTTGTACCTGGGGATGAACAAGAATGGGGCTAAGGGTGTGAAGACTGAATGAGAATGCAGGTGGAAAAGAAGGCTGTGACGTGAAAGGCAATTCAAAGGGACAATGTGGCTGCACAGAGGCAGTGGCATGGTGGCAAAGAACGTGAGGTTTGTAGTTGTGCAGACTTGCCTTGCAGAATAAATGCTACACTGTGACTTGACTCCCCCTGAGCCTTGGTCTCCTTATCTCTAAAATGGGATGATAACACCACTTCGGACTGCTGAGTAGGAAGTGAGATCACGCATCTAAAGCTCTCAGGACAGCTGCAGATAGCAAATGCCCAGTGAATGTTAGCTACGATTATTGCAAAGAATTTTAACTGAGAAATACGTAGATCTATCCTTCCACCTGCTCATGTCCCCGAGAGAGATCACTTGAGTAACTTTTTATTTCACATCTGTTTTAGAGATGACGTCATTCACCTCCTTCTCCCACACCCTCAGAGAATGCTACTGTTCTGATATGAATGCATTTGGCCTTGTTCACTGTTGGGAGGCAGTTTCTGTTCCTTAGTTCCTTAGGGAGATATCTGCAGAGGTGAGCACTGTGGGCATTTGGGGATGCTCAGTTAATAGTAGCTGAGCAATACAAACCAGGAGAAGCCCCAAGGGAAAAAAGTCACATCATCAGAGGTCACAGCACAGGCTAGGAAAGCAGAAACAGGTTTTAGACAGGCCATGATGGGGGATGAAAGGAGAGAGAATGACAGAAACCAAATGAGAGTCAGAGAGACAGAGACCTCTCTGTGTGGATAACTGCCAAAGGGGTGTGTGGCCTTCTCACCTAACCACTAATCACCTCCACCCAGGACTGTGCTAAAGGCTCCATGTGCATTACCCAGTTCAGTTCTCACAAATCTGAGGGGGGATGCCGTTGTTTTCCCATTTTACAGAAGAGGATAATGAGGCTCAGCAAGGTTTAAAAGCATAAGTGAATAGGCTTGGCACAGTGGCTCACACCTGTAATCTCAGCACTTTGGGAGGCTGAGATGCGCAGATTGCTTGAGCTCAGGAGTTGGAGACCAGCCTGGGCAACATGGCGAAACCACATCTCTACAAAAATACAAAAATTAGCCAGGTGCAATGGCACACACCTGTAGTCCCAGCTACTGGGGAGGCAGAGGTGGGAGGATTGCTTGAGCCTGGGTGGTCAAGGGTGCAGTGAGCTGAGATCACACCACTGCATTCCAGTCTAGGTGATAGAGTAAGACCTTATCTCAAAAAAAAAAAAAAAAAAAAAAAAAAAAGAAGGCCCTGCGCGGTGGCTCACGCCTGTAATCCCAGCACTTTGCTCAGGTGGGCAAATCACAAGGTCCAGAAATCGACACAATCCTGGCCAACATGGTGAAACCCCATCTCTACTAAAAATACAAAACAAAACAAAAAATTAGCTGGGCGTGGTGGTACGTGCCCATGGTCCCATAGTCCCAGGAAGCTGAGGCAGGAGAATCACTTGAACCCGGGAGGCAGAGGGTGCAGTGAGCCGAGACTGCACCACTGCACTCCAACCTGGTGACAGAGTGAGACTCTGTCTAAAAAAATAAATAAAGCTTAAAAAAAAACGAAAAAGAATAAGTGAATAATACCCAGTTGTACTGGAAGTTGTTTTGGATCACCGTAGTCACTGTCCTCCCAGATCAGTGTCATCTGTCCCCCACATCCTGGTGAATTCCAGTGCTGTCCCAAACCTGTACCTCTTTGAACAGACATCATTTCCCTGACTCCCACCCCCAGACTGTTCTCTACCTCATGTCCATTAACCTGACCACACTTCTCCCTCCTAAGCCCTCCTGTTGGGCTTTGTAGATCCTCTCCATCATCAGCAAACTCCCTTCACCTTCCCTTTTTAATCCAGCATCTCAGGGAATAAAGTGGAGGTAATGGGAATGGAAGACAAAGATGGCTACAAGCTGCACTGAGGAGGCCCAGAAATTAACAACCTCTACTTAGCACAAGAAATGCTGTAAGGAGTAAAGACATGGTAGAGACCTTGGTTACAGTTTTGGTTTCATTTCCTGCCTATATGACACAAAATTTGTATGTAACTGAAAAAACTAGTTTCACTAAGAATGTATGATCACCAATCTCACCTGTGGGTCCCCAATTCTGCCTAATAATCTTAATCTGTTTCTCTAACATGCTCCCTCTCCTACTTCCACAAAACTGTTTTTCATGCCCTCTTTATTTCTTCAAGATTTCAAACTTCCTCGACTCCCCTCACTGCAAGGGATGATCTCACATCATTTGTCAAGGAGGAAAACACACGACTGTGTAGGAGCCTCCTTGCTCTTCCAACCAAATTGTAAACCTACCTTCTGCAATGCCATCTCGCCTTTCTCCTCACTGGCATGCAGTGACGGTCCCTCTTCCTGGCATAGGCCAGCACCCCCCACATCCCACTGTGCTGTCTCAGGGAGCTATGCCATTGATGGCCCTTACCGTCTCCTGAAACTCCAACCTCTTCCTTCCATTTCCTCTAGGCATGCAAGCCTCATAAGAACAACAGTGTGTGAACAGCCTGCTCTGCGCTCCAGGCTCTCCTCCCATCTCCCTTCACAGCCAAGCTTCTCCAAAGAGTTATCCTCACATCTGACTTCTCACTTCACTTTGCTTGGGCAAAGGACTCTTGCTAAGGCCCCTAGTGACCTCCATGTTGTTGAACTCTGTGGACATCTATGCCCTCACCTTTCTGCACTTTCTGCGGCATTCAATGTAGCAACCATGTCCTGTTCTCAGGGCTCCACGACACTGGTCTTTTTGCTTTCCCCAATAGTCCTGGCCCTCTTTCTCATCTCCTGGCTCCTCCTTTTGTGCATATTGGAATTATTCAGGGCTCTTTCTCTTCTTACATATACAGTCTTCTCTCAGGCAATCTCATCTATATCTGTGGCTTTTGTTGCCTTGAAGGATGACCTCTCCTTTGAGAACCAAAGCTGTACAACCTATTCTCTGCTTCATGTGACTACCAGAAACATCTTCCTGGCAATTTAAACTGAACATATGCCAAAGTGAACTCTTGATCCTACTCTGATTAAGCCTGAAGCCTCTCTTAGGCTTTCCCATATGGGAAATGGCACCCTCATTCCTCTGGGTGTCCAGCAGGAAGTTGGGACACAAGAACCCAGTTCTCCTGATTTGTGGTTGGGGGCTAAGAGAGGCAGCATTAGTAAAAGTTACATCTGTGTACATAGGAATCCTACTTGTACTGTTTATAAGCCCCACCTGGGAGTCTGAAATCTGCTTTAAAATAATGGAACACTTACTTATCTCTTGATTTTCCACAAAGCAGTGGCCCGAAGTAGTATGTCTCCACACTCATAACATACTTCTTAAAGATGACCTCATTTGTCTTCATGTCCATCTTCCTCTGAGGAAATATCACTCTGAACACAGGAGAGGAAGAGGTGAGGGGGAGGCTGCCTGAACAGAAGTTCAATGCTGCCACGTGATGTTTATATAAACCCAACACTCCCTGCTCAACATGGGGTCCGGGCGTCTAGAGACAGAGTGACTCTTCTTTGTCCCAGCTCCTTCCCACCACCAGAGAAGACAGTATGATCTGGACTTGAAAAAAAGACTCCCAGTGGTGTCTCCCATAATGAGAGTGGTGACAGAGCTGAATCAGATGTTTTGTCCTAGTGCACCCAGCTAAAAACATTCCTGCGAACCCCTATGGAAAACCAGTTCTGGGAGATATGAATTAGCTTCTGAGTCCCTTGGTCGAATACGGCCAGTTGCTCAGCCAGGTGCTTTTCTGCAGTGCATGAGCTGCACAGTGGTGTTCAGTAGCTTGGAAAAAGTTCACCCATGCAGAGTCACACAAGGTTTCTTTTTCTTTTCTTTTTTTTTTTTTGGAGACAGAGAGTCTCACTCTGTCACCCAGGCTGGAGTGCTGTGGCATGATCTCAGCTCACTGCAACCTCCGCCTCCCTTGTTCAAGCCATTCTCCTGCCTCAGCCTCCCGAGTAGCTGGGATTACAGGTGCCTGCCACTACACCCAGCTAATTTTTGTATTTTTAGTAGAGACAGGGTTTCACCATGTTGGTCAGGCTAGTCTTGAACTCCTGATCTTGGTTACACATGGTTTCTATATTATAGAATAGAACTGCTTTAAACTTGCTTAATAGTTAAATAAGCAAACTAATTTGCCAAGGGAAGACTTTTTTCCTCCCCCTTTGCACCTATGATTATTGTCTTTATTGCAGTCTGGGAATCCCTGGTAATAACACGTCCCCCCCTGTGGCTCTTAGTCAATGTCCAAGATATGGAAGCTGATACAACAAGAGGGGCTGGGATGCTGCCCGAGCTCCACGTTATGATGAGAGCCACCTGTTCAAAGTGCCACGGAGGGAAACAAAAACTTAGTAGTCAACCTTTTCTTTTCAAATGAAGCACACTTACTTTGGGTCTTGGGAAATGTAAGGGTAAGTGCAGATGCCTCGGCAGTGGAGCTGGTACTGGCGGCAAGTCCCTAGGATCTCAAAGTTAAAGGTTTGGTCAAAGTTCCCAAACTCGTCAGAAGAGAAGTACACCTGCAACGTTACCTCGCCGTTGGCTGGCACGGTCCACCGGAAGTGATTTAGTCTGCAAATGACCACACAGGTTTGTAAAGTGAGAGAGCTCCCCTCTGGCCGAGAGAAGACAGGAGAGCTGCCTGGAAGTCCTGTCCTGTTGGGCTAGTGGCATGGTGGCCCCTGGAGCCCCACAGGCAGGACAGCTCTGTTCCCCTCCAGTGCTGTGACAGCCACACCCTCAACGTGGGCTTTGGTATTCCCCTCCCCAGGTTGCTGGGAGGCCCACCTGATGAATTTCTCCTGGGAGTGCTGCCCGTTGAAATTGTTCAGGTCTGTATCTGACAGCGGGGGAAATGGTTCCAGCAAGTCCCCCCCGAAAGGGCCTTCTTGGTTAAGGCCATGCGACGCTTGTCCTTCTGAGTCTCACAGACTTGGTCTATCTTTTCTTTCATTTTCTGTCTGCCTGCTTTAGATGAGCTGGTCTGCTCCTCTTGAGCCTTAATTAAAAATTAGTGTGAGGTCTTAAATATTCACTTTTTGTACACACAAATAGAAGACAGAGATGGCTACAACATGTCTACATGTCTGTCATCTGGGGAGATGGTTCCGCAGGGTCAGGATGTCTAGAGCAGGGCAGGGTCTAGTCTTGGGCAGCAACAAGACCAGTGCATTCCTTGGCACGCTAGTCTCTCAGGAGGAGGATAAAACCCTAGAGAAAGCTTGAAGCTGGAGGGTGTGTGTGGAACTCAAGTCTTAGTTCCTGGCAGTACCCACCATGGCCAGCAGGGCTTGTAGCTTTCTTGGCACCGCTAAGCCAGTTACCCCCATCTGCTTGCTGTCTACTTCCTAACACTTTGTTGACATATACCCCTCACCATAGCTCTCTCCCATTCTCTTTGTTCTTAAAAATTATACATGAATAGAAAGTCTTACTGTTTCTACAGAGGTAGAGATAAACGTGATTAATCTGCTATGTTTAATAAGAAGTTCCCATTTTTCTAGTGGTATTTTCATGTTTCCTAATCAAAAAAATTTTTTTGCCTTTTAATTTATCATTTCTACCTTAAAATTTTTTTTTTTTTTTTTTACTTTTTATGATTATTATTTTTTGAGATAGAGTTTTGCTCTTGTTGCCCAGGCTGGAGTGCAATGGCGTGATCTCAGCTCACCACAACCTCCACCTCCTGGGTTCAAGCAATTCTCCTGCCTCAGCCTCCCGAGTAGCTGGGATTACAGGCAGTAGTCTATGACTGGCTAATTTTGTATTTTTGGTAGAGAAAGGGTTTCTCTATGTTGGTCAGGCTGGTCTTGAACTCCTGACTTTAGGTGATCTGCCCGCCTTGGCCTTCCAAAGTGCTGGGATTTCAGGTGTGAGCCACCGTGCCCGGCCCCATTTCCACCATTTTTTTTTTTTTAAAGAAAACTTTAAGAGCTGAAGGCCTGGTACAGTAATAACTAGTTTTAGCAGTTGGCACTTTTTCTCCTGAGCCATTTGAAGATATGTTGCAGACATGATGACTCTTTGCCTCTAAATACTTACACCTCCTCAAGCAGGGACTGTCTCTGCAACCCTGCATCATGCTATCATCACACCTAAGAACATGAACACTAATTCCACACTATTGTTCTGGCACACAGTCTGTATTAAAATTTTCCTATTTGTCTCAGGCATGTCTTTTATAGACATTTTTTTCCCCAATAAATACCTAATCAAAGTTCCCATATTGTGTTTGTTATGTTTCTTTTTAAAATTTTTCATCATTTTTCCATGGGTTACTTGGGGTACAGGTAGTGTTTGATTATATAAGCTTTTTAGTGGCAACTGGTGAGATTTTGATGCACCCATCACCCGATCAGTGTGTACTGTACCCTATTTGTAGTCTTTTATCCTTTGCCCTCCTCTCATCCTTCCCCACAAGTTCCCAAAGTTCATTGTATCATTCTTATGCCTTTGTTATGCCTCATAACTTAGTTCCCACATATCAGTGAGAACATACAATGTTTGCCATTCCTGAGTTATCACAGTTTCTTTATCCACTTGTTGATTGATGGGCATCTGGGTTGGTTCCATGATTTTGCAATTGTGAATTGTGCTGCTATAAACATGTGTGTGCAAGTATCTTTATGACTTCTTTTCCTCTGGGTACATACCCAATAGTCAGATTGCTGGATCAAATGGTAGTTCTACTTTCAGTTCTTTAAGGAATTTTCACACTGTTTTCCATAGTGGTTGTACTAGTTTACATTCCTATCAGCAGTGTAGAAGAGTGTTTCCTGATCACTACATCCATGCCAACATCTACTGGTTTTTATTTTTATTTTTTGATTATGGCCATTCTTGCAGGAGTGAGGTGGTATCACATTGTGGTTTTGCTTTGCATTTCTCTGATCATTAGTGATGTTGAGCATTTTTTCATTTTGTATATCTTCTTTTGTGAATTGTCTATTCATGTCCTTAGCCCACTTTTTGATGTGATTGTTTGCTTTTTTCTTGCTGATTTGTTTGACTTTGTTGTAGATTCTGGATATTAGTCCATGTTCGGGGGGTATAGATTGTGAAAATTTTCTCCCACTCTGTGGGTTGTTTACTCTGCTGACTGTTCCTTTTGCTGTGCAAAAGCTCTTTAGTTTAATTAAGTCCCAGCTACTTATCTTTGTTTTTATTGCATTTGCTTTTGGGTTCTTGGTCATGAAATCCTTGCCTAAGCCAATGTTTAGAAGGGTTTTTACAATGTTATCTCCTAGAATTTTTATAGTTTCAGGTCTTACTAAGTCCTTAATCCATCTTGAGTTGATTTTTGTATAAGGTGAGAGACGAGGATCCAGTTTCATTCTCTTACATGTGGCTAGCCAATCATTTTAGCACTATTTGTTGAAAAGGATGTCCTTTCCCCATTTGATGTTTTTGTGTGCTTTGTTGAAGACCAGTTGGCTATAAGTATTTGGATTCATTTCTGGGTTCTCTATTCTGTTGCCTTTGGTCTGTGTGCCTAGTTTTACATCAGTACCATGCTGTTTTGGTGACTATGGCTTTATAGAATAGTTTGAAATTAGGTAGTGTGATGCTTCCAGATTTGTTCCTTTTGCTTGGTCTTGCTTTTGCTATGTGCTATGTGGGCTCTTTTTTGGTTCCATATGAATTTAAGAATTGTTTTTCCTAATTCTGTGAAAAATGATGATGGTATTTTGATGGGAATTTGTAGATTGCTTTTGGTAGAATGGTCATTTTCACAATATTGATTCTACTTATCCATGAGAATGAGATGTGTTTCCATTTGTTGGTATCATTTATGATTTCTTTTAGCAGTGTTTTGTAGTTTTCCTTTTAGAGGTCTTTCACCTCCTTGGTTAGGTATATACCTAAGTATTTTATTTTATTTTATTTTTTTTGCAGCTACTGTAAAATCAGGAACTATTGGGTTCCTGATTTGATCCTCTGCTTGGTCATTGTTGGTGTATAGAAGAGCTACTGATTTGTGAACATTAATTTTGTATTCAGAAACTTTGCTGAATTCTTTTGTCAGTTCTAGGAGCTTTCTAGAGGAGTCTTAGGGTTTTCAAAGTAAATTATCATGTCATCAGCAGTTTGACTTCCTCTTGGCTGATTTGGATACCCTTATTTCTTTCTCTTGTCTGATTGCTCTGGCTAGGACTTCCAGTACAATGGTGAAGAGGAGTGGTGATATGGGGCACCCTTGTCTTGTTCCAGTTCTTGGAAGGAACACTTTCATCTTTTCCCCATTCAGTATTATGTTGGCTGGGGGTTTGTCATAGATGGCTCTTATTACATTGAGGTATGTTCCTTGTATGCTGATTTTGCTGAGTTTTAATCATAAAGTGATGTTGGATTTTGTCTAAAGCTTTTTCTGCATATATTGAGCTGATTGTGTGATTTTTGTTTTTAATTCTGTTAATGTGGTGTATCACATTTATTGACTTGCATATGTTAAACCACCCCTGCATGCATGGTATGAAGCCCACTTCATCATGGTGGATTAACTTTTTGATATGTTGTTGGATTTGATTAGTCAGTATTTTGTTAAGGACTTTAGTGTCTGTGTTCATCGGGGATATTGGTCTGCAGTTTTTTTTTTTGGTTGTGTCCTTTCTTGGTTTTGGTATTAGGGTGATGCTGGCTTCATAGAATGAATTAGGGAGGGTTCCCCTCTTTATGGAATAGTGTCAATAGGATTGATACCAATTCTTCTTTGAATGTCTGGCAGAATTCTTCTGTGAATCCATTTGGTCCTGGACTTTTTTTTTGGTTGATAATTTAAAAGTCACCCTTTCAATCTTACTGCCTGTTATTGGTCTTTTCAGAGTATCTAGTTCTTCCTGATTTAAGCTAGGAGGATTGCATTTTTTCCAGGAGTTTATCCATCTTTTCTAGGTTTTCTAGTTTGTGAGTGTAAAGGTGTTCATAGAAGCCTTGAATGATCTTTTGCATTTCTGTGGTGTCAGCTGTAATACCTCCTGTTTCATTTCTTATGGTAGTTACTTGGATTTCTCTCTTTTTTCTTGATTAATCTTGCTAATGGTCTATCAGTTGTATTTATCTTTTCAGACCAGTCTTTTTCCCCCACTTATCTTTTGTGTTGCTTTTTTTTTTTGTTTCAGTTTCATTTAGTTTGGCTCTGATCTTGGCTATTTCCTTTCCTCTGCTGGGTTTGAGTTTGGTTTGTTCTTATTTCTCTAGTTCCTTGAGGTGTGACCTTAGATGATCAGTTTGTGCTCTTTTGGTCTTTTCAATGTAGGCATTTAGGGCTATGAATTTTCCTCTTAGCATCACCTTTGCTGTATCCCAGAGACTTTGATATGTTGTATCACTATTGTTATTCAGTTCTCAGAACTTTTTAATTTCCATCTTTTGGTTTTGACCCAGTGATTATTCAGGAGCAGGTTATTTAATTTCCATGTATTTGCATGGTTTTGAAGGTTTCTTTTGGAATTGATTTCCAGGTTTATTACACTGTGGTCAGAGAGAGTGCTTGATATAATTTCAAGTTTTTAAAATTTATTGAGGCTTGTTTGTGGCCTATCATATGGTCTATCTTGGAGAAAGTTCTATGAACCGTTGAGTAGCACGTGTATTCTGTGGCTGATGGAAGGAATGTTCTGTATACATCTGTTAAGTCCATTTGTTCCAAGGTATAGTTTAAATCCACTGTTTCTTTGTTGACTTTCTGTCTTGATGACCTGTCTAGTGCTATCAGTGGAGTACTGAAGACCCCCACTATTATTGTGTTGCTGTCTATCTAATTTCTTAGGTCTATTAGCAATTGTTTTATAAATTCGGGAGCTCCAATGTTAGGTGCATATGTGTTTAGGATTGTGATATTTTCCTGTTGGACAAGGTCTTTTACCATTATGTAATGTCCCTCTTTGTTTTTAAACTGCAGTTGCTTTAAAGTTTGTCTGATATAAGCATAGCTTCTCCTGCTCACTTTTGGTGTCCATTTGCACGAAATGCCTTTTTCCACCCTTTTACTTTGTTTATGTGAGTCCTAATATGCTAGATGAGTCTCTTGAAGGCAGCAGATAGTTGTTTGGTTAATTCATATCCATTCTGCAGTTCTGTATCTTTTAAGTAAAGCATATAGGCATTTACATTCAATGTTAGTATTGAGATGTTAGGTACCATTCCATTAATTGTGCTATTTGTTGCCTGTGTACCTTGGTTATTTGTTTTTTAAAATTGTATTTTCGTTTTATAGATCCTGTGAGATTTATGCTGTAAAGAGGTTCTGTTTTGATGTTTCCAGGATTTTTTTCAAAATTTAGAGCTCCTTTTAGCAGTTCTTATTGTGCTGGCTTGGAAGTGGCAGATTCTCTCAGCATTTGTTTGTTTGAAAGAGACTGTATCTTTCCTTCATACATGATGCTTAGTTTTGCTGGATACAAAATGCTTGGCTGATAATTGTTTTGTTTGAGGAAGCTGAAGATAGGGCACCAATCCCTTCTAGCTTCTCAGGTTTCTGCTGAGAAATCTGCTGTTAATCTGAAAGGTTTTCCTTTATAATAGATTACCTGGTGCTTTTGTCTCACAGCCGTTAAGATTCTTTCCTTCATCTTAACTTTAGATAACCTGATGACAATGTGCCTAGGTGATGATCTTTTTGTGATGAATTTCCCAGGTGTTCTTTGTGCTTCTTGTTTTGGATGTCTAGGTCTCTAGCAAGGCTGGGGAAGTTTTCCTTGAGTATTCTCCCAAATATGTTTTCCAAACTTTTAGATTTTTCTTCTTCCTCAGGAACACTGATTATCCTTAGGTTTGGTCATTTAACATAATCCAAGACTTCTTGGAGGCTTTGTTCATATTTTCTTATTCTTGTTTGTCTTTGTTGAATTGAGTTAATTGAGTTAATTCAAAGATCTTGTCTTTGAGCTCTGAATTTCTTTCTTCTACTTGTTCAATTCTATTGCTGAGACTTTCCAGAGCATTTTGCATTTCTCTAAGTGTGTCCAATATTTCTTGAAGTTTTGACTATTTTATGCTATGTACTTCATTGAATATTTCTCCCTTTACTTCTTGTATCATTTTTTGGATTTCCTTGCATTAGGGTTCACCTTTCTCTGATGCCTCCCTGATTGGCTTAATAACTAACCTCCTGAATTCTTTCTCAGGTAAATCAGGAACTTCTTCTTGATTTGAATCCATTGCCAGTGAGCTAGTGTGATTTTTTTTAGGGTACTAAAGAGACTTGTTTTGTCATATTGCCAGAGTTGGTCTTCTCGTTCCTTCTCATTTGGGTAAGCTCTGTCAGAGGGAAGGTCTAGGGCTGAAGACTGTTGTTCAGATTCTTTTGTTCCACAGGGTGTTCCCTTGATGCAGTATGCTCCCCCTTTTCCCATGTATGTGGCTTCCTAAGAGCCAAGCTGTAGTGATTGTTATCTCTCTTCTGGGTCTAGCCACCTAGCAAGTCTGCCAGCCTCTGGGCTGGTACTGGGGGTTATCTGCACAGAGTCCTGTGATGCGAACCATCTATAGGTCTCTCAGCCATGGACACCAGCCCCTGTTCTGGTGGAGTTGGCAGGGGGGTGAAATGAACTCTGTGAGGATTCTTAGCTTTGGTGGTTTAATGCTCTATTTCTGTGCTGGTTGGCCTCCTGACAAGAGGTGACGCTTTCCAGAGAGCATCAGCTGTGGTAGTATGGAGAGGAACCAGTGCTGGGTGGGGTCCTAGAACTCCCAGGAGTATATGCACTTTATGTTCAGATATCAGGGTGGGTAGGGAAGGATCATCAGCTGGGGGGCAGGGTTAGGCATGTCTGAGCTCAGAATCTCCTTGGGCTGGTCTTGTTGTGGCTGCTGTAGGGGATGGGAGTGAGGTTCTCAGGTCAATGGAATTATGTACCTAGGAGGATTATGGCTGCCTTTGCTGAGTCATGCAGGTTAAGTGGGAGAAAAGCCAATAGTTACAGGCTTCACCTAACTCCCATGCAATCCAAAGGGACAGTCTTACTCCCACTGTGCCCTGACCAACGGCATTGAGTCTGTTTCCAGGCGATGGGCAAGTAGGGCTGAGAACTTGCCCCAGGCTACCAGCCTCCCAGCTGCAGAAGCAAATATGGCTTTAGTTATTCCCCTGCCTGTGGAGTCTGCATGCTGGATCTGTGCCCTCCCCAGAGTTCTGTCCAGGAGGCTTCTTGTCCAGTTCAAATTGTTACAAAGTTCAGCTGGAGACTTCCTTCTCCCTGTGGCATTTTCTCTGGGCCTCTGGCCACCCTCCCAAAGGATCCCTGTGATGCCAGACAGGAATGGCCTGCTTGGGGACCTAGGGAGCTCCCAGGCCCTTTCCCACTGCTTCCTTTACCTCTGTATTTCACTCAGCTCTCTAAATTGACTCAGCTCCAGATAAGGTTGGAATCTTCTCCTGTCAACTAGACCTTCAGTTTCCCCAGTGTGGGTGTGTGTCCAGGGGTGGAGGATCTTCCTTTCCCACTTCCACAGTTTGGGCACTCACAGTATTTGGGGGTATCTCCTGGGTCCTGTAGGAGCTGTCTGCTGATTTCAGAGGGTCTGTGGGTCTCTTGAGGTATCCTAATTTATTCCTGCAGTTGTTCTGGAGCTAACATTCACAATGTGGGCCTCCACACGCTGCTCTGTCCATCCGAGTTGGAGCTGCAATCTAGTCCTGCCTCCCGTCCACCAAGATCTGTTATGTTTCTTTAGTATCTTTTAATCTAGACCCTCCTGCCCCATCTCTCAATCACATTGCATTTTTGGAGATACCAAATTTGTGTTCTACAAAATACCCCATAGTCTGAATTTTTCTGACCATTCTTACAGTGTCATTTAACTTATTCCCTGTATTTCCTGCAAACTGAAAACCAGGCTTAAAAGCTTAATTAGATATGTAGATGATGCCATGGACTCATGCCATCACAACAGGAACAAGTCAGGATGACCCATGGTTGCAAATGCCAAGTATGCTCCTGTTGGTAAGGTGGTGTCAACCCAGCGTGAACTGCATTCTTCCCTGTGCAGTCTGCAGGCACCTGACCTGTGGGCCAGTGTTCAGGCTATGAGTGTCTTCTTTCCCAAAAACCTTTCACCTAGTGCTTTTTGCATCCTTTGATGATCCTTAATCAGTTATTTCACCAGGCATAACAAACAGTAATTTTCAAGTTCAACCAACTTTTCTATAATTTTAAGCTGCCAGTCTTCTAGAATAAAGAGTTTTCATTTGTCTACTGAGGAGGAATTAAGTTTCCTTCTAAAATGATAGGTTAAACAATTATTTCTTTTTCATGGCTTTCTTTCTTTCTTTCTCTCTTTTCTTTCTCTCCCCTCTCCCCTCCTTCCCTTCCCTCCCTCCCTCCTTCCCTTCCTCCCTTTCCTTCCCTCCCTCCCTTCCCTTCCTCCCTTCCCTTCACTTCCCCTCCCTAACCCTCCCTTCCTCTCTTACTTCCCTCATTCCTTCCTTCCTAGCCTTTGTCTCTCTCTTCTCTCTCTCTTTTTTTCTCTATCTCTTTTTCTCTCTCTCTCTCTCTTTTCTTTGACAGGATCTTGCTGTATAGCCCAGGTTGGAATGCAGTGGCACCATCTTGGCTCACTACAAACTGCCTCCAGGCCTCAGGTGATCCTCCCACCTCAGCCTCCTGAGTAGCTGGGACTACAGGTGCATGCCATTATGCCTGGCTAATTTTTGTAATTTTTTAATTTTTTTGAGACAGAGTCTCTGTTACCAGGCACCAGGCTGGAGTGCAGTGGCGTGATCTCGGCTCACTGCAACTTCCGCCTCCCTGGTTCAAGCAATTCTCCTGCCTCAGCCTCCCAAGTAGCTGGGACTACAGGTGCGCACCACCACGCCCAGCTAATTTTTGTATTTTTTAGTACAGACGGGGTTTCAACATGTTGGCCAGGATGGTCTCGATCTCCTGACCTCGTGATCTGCCCGCTTCAGCCTCCCAAAGCACTGGGATTTAATTTTTGTAATTTTTGTAGAGATGGGGTTTCACCATATTCCAAGGCTGGTCTCAAGCATCTGGGCTCAAGCAATCCATCCACCTCAGCCTCCCAAAGTGTGGGGATTACAGGCATGAGCCACAGTGCCCAGCCAGCCAATTTTCAAAATAAGAGGTTGATGGCAATTTTTTTTTCTTTATCTTTTTAATTTGAAATTTTTCCAGGGATTCTCTGCTTGGGTGAGGCATGCCCACCAATGCTACTGATCTCAGATGTTGATTTCCCACCTACTTGTGAATTGAGGTTGGGGGTAGTCTCTGTCACCAGTTTTCGTATGGGCAGGACCTACAGGTGAAGTTACGAGCTCTCTTCGCTGATGTGCATGGTTTGTAGAAGGCTGTGTGCAGAGATTCAAATTGTGGGCCACCCCTTCTCCTCTGGGAATAAAAAAACCTTCTATAATTGTAAATATTCACACTTTCTGCATATTATTGGTCAAATTTATTTTTCTCGTGATGTTTTCTATTAACTGCATATATTTTCTTCCATTTCTGCACAATTTTATTTTGATTATTTATATTTTAATCAAGCTGGAATGTATTTTACTGTTTTGTGTCAGGCTAGGACATAAACAGTGACCTTACCCAAAACCTCCAATCTTCCCATCCTAATTTCTTTAATAATTTATCCTTTCTGTAATGACATGGGTGCCCTTAACTTGTGTGTGTTGATTCTTGTATTCTTACACACTGTCTGAATCACCTTAGCTTCAAAATACATTTTTACATTTTTAAAAAGATTAGATCTTTTTAAAAGTGCTAGCTTTGCTTATTTTTTATTGTGGGTGTGCTGAAGAGTAATTCGACAAGTTTCCTAAACCCTCCCACAAGGACTGCAAAGGTTGTTAGGTGAGATCAATCATTGTCAGTTTCCTCCTGGGACGCAGGACAAGTCAGACCCAGGGAAGGTGCAGTTCAGGGATGCTCACGTGAGGTTTTCAGGGGAGGATCCCCAACAAGTTGAGGGAAAAGAACCCAGTGAGCAGAACACCTCATGTCAGGCTCTGTTTTCGGTCTGGTGGAGGGTGACCTTTTCTCCCTGCCCGCTGAAGTCCTGCCAAGGTTAGGAGAATAAATTGTTCATGTGTTACCTTGGTAGTGTTTGTGAAGGCCAAAAGGTCTGATTCTATTTCCATTTCTCTTCTTCATCGAGAGACGTGTCTTCGGATGGTGGGGATCACAAACACAAAATGCCCCAGGGTGTCTGTCCTGGACAAAGACGGGCCGTTTCACAGGGTAGGAGACGATTGAGAATAAGGCAGGAGGCGGAATGGGTGGTCCGGAGGAACCCAGACCCAAGATGTCTAGGATCTAAAGGAAAGACCCATCGTTAATTTCCTGTGCAAAACCCTATGCCTCTTACCACAGCCTTTGTCACACTTTATTTCAGTTGTTTAACTGTCTGCCTTTGCAACGGGACTGTAAACTCCATTAGGACAGTTAGCAGGTAGATATGGCACACAGCCTAGCACATAGTGGGCAATCAATAAACCTCTGTTTAATGTGAAGAGACCAGCTCTTAAGGTTCTAATGTCCAGAGTATACAGTTGTTCCATCTATTTTCAGATTCCATGTTCATTTTTCTTTTTGCCTTAAATGTCCCTTCCTTCCAAAGGTAAAAGAAAGTTGGGGATGGGAGCAAGTCAAATACAGCAAAGAAAATAATAAAGCAAAGGTTCTGGGACTGGGATAGAGAAGGGAAATGAAGAGAGAAGTGAAAATAACCTGGGGAGAGAGAAAACATGGATTCCTCCAGCATTTTCCCATTCTGCTCTCATATATAATGACTAATTTCCAGAGCAAACGGGTTAAAATTTTCACAGCTACTTCCTGCCTAGCATGTAAAGACCCTCAGAATAAGCACGTTACCCCTAGACTAACAGCCGTTATCACAACAGTCAAGGTTACAGCCCACCTGAGGGCCCAGCCTGTGGACCACTGGACCTATTAGGCCCAGCAAGTAACTAAATATCTTCATGTAATCCTGTGCTTCTCCGCCTGCATGTCAAGGTGCTAAAGGCATTTCCTGACTAATATGCAGCTGAGTGAACTCCCAGGACTTAGAATGTCTATGAGGAAAGGCAAGAATGATGTGTAGCAATTATTGAATTACCAGAGCCAGGGAGTTCTTCAAGCAGCAGTCTAGCCTACGATTTGGAAGGCGGAACGTATAAAAAAAGGAAAGAAGGTGTTCTTGTTACAGTCCTTAAAAACAACTCACTTCTGGGGGGAAAAAAATCACAATTCCTTAGCTACGGCTGGCCTGAGGAGAAACTGGGAAGGGGCGCAAAGCTGCTTGGTGTGTCCCCCAGCTGCTCTTCCCTCCTTTGGTGCCACCAGGACCACTGTGGCAAGGCTTTTACCATGGGGCCGCAGCACACGGAAGTCACGTGGATAGCATGGATGACTCTGATCCTCCCGTCATCCCTGACCTGCTGTGTATCGACTCTAGTCTCTACTTTTAAAAGTTGGCTCACACCTGTAATCCCAGCACTTTGGGAGGGTGAGGCAGGTAGATCATTTGAGGTCAGGAGTTCGAGACCAGCCTGACCAACATGGTAAAACTCCATCTCTAGTAAAGATACAAAAAAATGAGCTGGGCCTGGTGGCACAGGCCTGCAGTCCCAGCTGCTTGGGAGGGTGAGGCAGGAGAATCGCTTGAACCCAGGAGGCTAGTGAGCCAAGATTGTACCGCTGCACTCCAGCCTGGGCGACAGAGTGAGACTCCATCTCAAACAAAACAAAACAAAACAAAAAACCCTGCACCTAGTTTGTGATGAACGAAACCAGAGGGCAGCAAACTGTGGTGCCCTGGCTAAATCTGGCCTGCTACTTTTTCTAAACAGACTTGAATTGGAACACGGCCATGCCCTTCCAGTTACACATTGCTGGTGGTCACTTTCACCCTTTGAAGGCTGAGCCGAGTAGTTGTGATAGAGGCAGTATCACCTGCAGCCTAAAGTACTTTCTAGTCCTTTACAGAAAAAGCCTGTACCTGGACAAAAGGCTATAAGAAGCCTCTCCTCCAAACTGCTCAAAAAGGTGGCATTTGGATATACGATATTTTTGTTTATAGGAATGAAGAGCTAATAGGATAATTTCTGTCACTGTGGGAGGCCTGTGGGAAAAACATTTTGGAGTGGATGGGTCTCTTGCTTCACCCCAAAGCCTCACTTGCCTTGCCATTCTGTAGCACCCATATTATCAATATTAAAAATCAACTGTACAAGTGGCTTTCTGTAAGGTTGGATGGACTCATTTAGATAATGTGACACTTTCTGTGAATTTTCTTTTGCCAAGTAGGAAAGGTCCTTTAGTCATTACTGTTTTAATTCCAAGGGGGGCATCAGAGATGAATGAAGTTGAGGGGGATATGGGTTTCAGGTAGGGAGAAGCACCCCCTGATGATATTAGTGCAGTGCCTGCTACCTGACCTGTGACTTCCCATCCTGGAGGAGGGTCCATACCTGCTCCCCCTTTGGGAAGTTTGTCACTCTCTAGGGCCTGCTTCCAGCTCAAGCCTTCAAAGTCTGGTGTCTGGATGTTGAGGAAGGGCACGCCCAGGTCCTTCTCCTTCTTCCCTTCGTGGTCCTCCTCCCCTTCCCCCTCCCAGTCGCTCTGCTCCTCCAGGGCTCTCAGCTTCTCCAGGCGCTCCCGCTCCGCCTTCTCCCTCTCCAGGCGCTCCTTCTCTGCCCGCTCCTTCTCCAGGCGCTCCCTCTCCCGGTCCCTGCGGCCCCTGCGCCCACCAGAGGGGACCTGGCGCTGGTCGTCGGGCTCATGGGGCACCTCCTCCATCCCCAAGGGAGGCAGCTGGACTCCTTGCTTCCGGTCCCAGTACATGAGGATGTTCTGGACGTCCTTCAGCGTCAACTCATAGGCCTTAAACTTCTGGGCCAGTTGCTTTTCGGGGTCCTTCGAGATGTCCCCTTCGCTGTCCTCTTGATCCTGGACAAGAGGAAGCCCCTGCATGCTGACATCGGTCATGTTCTTTTCTTCTTGTTTAGCTCTTCCTTGTCAGATGTTGCTTGTTCCTTAGCAGATATTTTCCTTTCGACTGTCTCTGTCTTGACATCCGCTTTGCTGGAAGGAGGAATCTAGAAGGCACGACACAGAAAAGATGCGTCAAACAAGGAGGAGTAAACTGCATAAGGAGCTGCAGAAGGACGTTTTGTTTCATGAGAAGGCCTTCGAGGATCCGGGCACCTCCTATGCACACTAAGGTTGTCCTGGGAACCATCCTGGGGGGCTTTTATCTAAATATCCATTCCATGGTCCTTCTCTGTTCAAGATCTGGCTGGGTCCTGGCATTGTGCCTTTTGGAAAACATGCAGAGTGACTTTGATTTGTACTCCCAGTTGAGAGCTGCTGTTCTGCAGGATCGAGGGGAAAAGACCAGCAGATACAAGCCCGAGATGGGCCATAGCGTGTAGTGGTCCAATCCCGGCTGCACTGCTTGGTAGCTGTGACCGTGGGAGAGGACTTAGCCTCTTTCTGTCTCATCTATAGAATGGAGACAGCTATATTGATACCTACTCCAGAGGACTCCTGAAGATTAATTGTGTGACTGCATGTAAAAAGCTTACAACACTGCCTTTGCAGTTATTAAAACTACACAGGTATTATATACAATGGGCATTTTGGGGAACAAATGGGAGTTTAGAATCTGGCTGCACCTCAAGATTTTAAGATATGTATTTATTTAATGCACTGGGCATAGAGAAACCAACTTTACTCTTTTTCTTACCGCTCTTTTAAACTTGCTTTGTGGGCTCTGATATTCTCCTCCCCTGGATGAAATCCTCGGGCAGGTTCCATAGTTTTTTGGGTCATTCTTGATGATACTTTACGAAGTCCAGTCCAGTCTAGTGACTGCTATCTGCAGTGCAGCCCAGTGTCCCCCCTTCCCAGGTCTAGCTTTGCTCCTCTCTAACTTCAGGCCAACATCAGGCTTGGAGATGTGAATGACCAGGGGCTAGCTTTTCCCCTCATCTGGCTGCCCTTCCTTCTTCTCTGCTTCTCCATCTCCAACACAGCCTGGGGAGGTAGCAATACCAGAGACGGGCACAATGTCTCATGCGGAGGAGGCAGGGACTTGGCTCCTACTCCTTCATGCTTTGCCAAGACACCTGGATTTTTCATGGAAGATGGAGCCCAGTGAGGGAGGGACTTGCACTTGCAAGACAGTGGGAGCCCAGCATAGAGCAGCTGGAGGCTGACAATACACTACGAAGAATATAGACGACTTTAACATCATCATCAGTGGACTTGAGCAAATAGATGCAGAAAGAAAATACACACACTATTCAAACACACGTGGAACATTCACCGACACCAATCACCTATGAGGCCACACAGCAAGGCTCCACAGGTGCAAAGGATCAGTATGACACAGAACGTGTACTCTGCAGATAGTAATCAAAATCAGAACTCAAAACAGAAGGCCAAATGAAGCTGTTCATTTGGAAATTAGAAAATATACTTTGAAATAATTCATGGATTATGGAAGTAACCATAAAGGACAGGAGAAAGTATTTAGAATTGAACAGTAAAAACACTGAATAGCAACAATTGAGGAATATAAAAAATAATGTTTGGAAGTGTATATGTCTTTACATGCTTTTATAACTTTTCTTTTCTCTTTTGAGATAGGTTGGTGTGTAGTGGTGTGATCACAGCTCACTGTGGCCTCAATTTTCTGGGCTTGGTGATACTCCCACCTCAGCTTCCCAAGTAGCTGGGACTATAGGCGTGCACCACCATGCCCAGCTAATTTTAATTTTTTTTTTTTGTAGAGACAGGGTTTTGCCTTGTTGCCCAGGTTGGTCTCGAACCCCTGGGTTCAAGTGATCCACCCACCTTGGCCTCCCAAAGTGTTGGCATTACAGGCATGAGCCACTGTGCCTGGTGCCTTTTATAACTTTTCATAAATTAGAAAATAAAAATGATTGAAAATTAATAAGGTAAGCATCACTTCAAGAAGTTAGAAAAAGAACAGAATAATAACGCAAATAAAGCAGAAAGAAGGGGCCAGGGATGGTGGCTCATGCCTATAATCCCTACATGCTGGGAGGCCAAGGGCAGATCACCTGAAGTCAGGAGTTTGAGACCAGCCTGTCCACCATGGCAAAACCCTGTCTCTACTAAAAATACAAAACTTTGCCAGGCATGGTGGTGGGCACCTATAATCCCAGTTACTTGGGAGGCTGAGGCAGCAGAATCACTTGAACTTGGGAGGCGGAGGTTGCAATGAGCTGAGATCACGCCATTGCACTCCAGCCTGGGTGACAAGACTGAAACTCTGTCTCAAAAAAAAAAAAAAAAAAAAAAGGAGAAAGAAGGATACTATTTAAAAATAAGAACAGAAGCTAATAAAACAGAAAACATGCAACGAAGATAATCCACAAAGGCAATCCACAAAGGCAAAAGTTATTTCTTTGGAAAAATAATAAAAATGGCAAACTTCTACTAAGGTTGATTGAGGAAAAACAAAGAGAGGGGTATAAATAAATAACATGTGAAATGATTGAGAGGAAATAATAGAAATAACAGAAGAATAATAGAAACGATAGAAGAGGTGATAAAGATAGTAAGATAAAAGCATTCATTTCCTTATGCCAATAAATTTGAAAATCTGGTAAAATTTATACTTTTTCAGAAAATCATGAATGACCAAATTAACTCGCAAAGCAAAAGGTAAGCTGAATAAACCTTTAAGCCCAAAACAAATTGATCCAATAATGTAGTATGTAACCTACTGTGTGATCCTACCAAAGAAGAAAAAGAAATACGATCATGTCAATAGATGCAGAAAAATCACTTGATAAAATTCAGCACCCACAAGCAGAAAACCTTTACAAAATGTTTTAAAAACCCATGTGTCTGAAAGCACTGGAGAGCCATGAAGGCAGTGAGTTTCAGGCTAAGATCTGGGAGAGGAGAGAAATAGAGAGAAGCAGGCCCAGCCTTCGGGGTTGCTTTTCCCTCGAGGGCATTTGTAGCTGACAGTGTGACTGAGGAGCTGAGTAAAGCTTTTGACAGACTTGTGGGGCTGGGGTTCAAATGTTGGACTCCAGGCCTGCCAAGGAAAAGAGGTCCTGGTAAATCCCCTGGGGCCTTTGGGTTAGGACTCCAAAAGGCTCCATATTAGGAATAAGGGTCAATCTGTCCTTTGCAGGGACATGGATGGACCTGGAAGCCATTAGGAATGGAAAACCAAATAATATGTGTTCTCCCTTATAAGTGGGGAGCTGAATGATGAGGACACATGGACACATGGGTGGGGGGACAGCACACACTGGGGTCTGCTGGGGGTTGAAGGGTGGGAGGAGGGGAGAGCATCAGGAAGAATAGTTAATGGACGCTGGGCTTAACACCGAGGTGGTGTGATGATCTGTGCAGCAAACCACAGTGGCACACGTTTACCTATGTAACAAACCTGCACATCCTGCACGTGTACCCCTGTACTTAAAAGTGGAAAAAAACAAAAGAGAAAAAAAGGTCAACCACTGAATCTCAGTTTAAAATGATCTCAATCCTGATTGAATCAAGATTTCTAGTGCTCTTAGCCTAGCTGACTGCCAGCATCAAACAGTGGTTCTCTCTGGAGGGAGACAACATTTTCCAGAGCCTCAAAAAGTTTTTTCCATTCAATATCTGGCCCTTGATAAAAACCTGGGTTGGGCATGGTGGCTCATGCCTGTAATCCCAGCACTTTGGGAGGCTGAGATGGGAGGATTGCTTGAGGCCAGCAGTTCTAGACCAGCCTGGGCAAGCGAGACCTCCATCTATAAAAATAAAAATAAAAAAACTTGGCACCTAAAGTGACCATAAACCAAAAGTAAAAGACAGACAGGAGACCAGACTGCTGGGGAATCTATGTATGGCACTATCAGACAAGGACTTTAAAACATATTTAATACACTGAGGGAATTAAAACACTGTTGAGAATTGAGAATTTTGAAGAGAACTAGAAACAATAAGAAAAGAATTAATGGATTCTTAATGCAATAACAAAACGAAAAACTGAAATGAAGTCTGAGTAGCACATTAGACATTATTGAAAAATAGACAGTGAACTAGGCAATACATCAGAAGAAAATATTTCATATAGAGGACAAAAGTATGTAGAACATAGAATAAGCACAACAGACATGTATTACTGTGAAAAGTTTACAAAAAGGCCTAGCACATGTATGACTGGAATCCTAGAGGGAGAGGAGAGAAAGAATGAGGAGAAGAAATTTGGAAAAATTACTGGCTAATGGTTCCCAATCCACATATTCAAGAATCACTACAAACCCCAAGTAGGATAAAATACAAAGAAAACCACACCTACGTGAATCACAGTAAATTACCGAATGAAGACACAACATTTTAAAGGCATTGAGACCTTAAAGACAAACAGAAACATCTTAAAGGCAGTCAGAAACAGAATGAGGTAGGAGGCAGGGCTCAGACGCTGGACCAGATTGAGGACTTGCTAAAACAGGGCAGGGGTGGAAGCAGCTTTCCAACCAGACACACCCACCAGTGTGCCATGTCAATATATCATCGCCCTGGCAATACCCAGAAGTTACCACCCCTTTCCATGGCAATAACTCAATGACCCAAAAGACCTCTTCCCTAAAATTTCTCATAAACTGCCCCTTCATCTGCATGCAATTAAAAGGGTATAAATAGGACTGTAAACTGTCCTGAGCTGCTACTCTCTCTCTTCGGGGTAGCCCTGCTCTGCAGAGCAGTCACAGAGCTGTCACACTGCCTCAATAACGCTGTTTTCTTCCACCTCCAGCTTGCCCTTGAATACTTTCCTGGGCAAAGTCAAGAACCCTCGGGGCAAAGCCCCACTGTGGGACTCACCTGCCATACATCAAGACTAACATGGAAGGAGCACAATAATGCTGACAGCCGTAATCTCAACAGTCACAAGGAAGACAAAGATAGAAAAATAATATCATCAAAGTGCTGAAGAAAAATGGCTGATAACCTAGAGCCCTGCCTAGAAAAAAAACCCTCTTTAAAAATCAAGGTGAAGTAAAGACATTTTGGACAAGCAAAACTTGAGTAATTTGTTGCCAAAGAAACCACACCTAAAAAAAAAAAAACACCAAAGAATGTCCTTTAGGTAAAAGAAAATGGATACAAAAGATGTAGAAAGGAGTTAAAAGAGTGTCTAGGAGGGTACTGAGAACTGTGTATTGATAAGTAGCGATAAATGGGCATTTAGGTAAAAATAAATGCATTTTGATTGTTTTGATCAATAACAGTAATGTCTGTACATTACAAAATATATAGCGAGAATTCAAATACATAATAACATTAGTATATAATTTAGAAAAGGGCACTTTGGGAGGCTTAGGAGGGTGGACTGCTTGAGCCCAGGAGTTTGAGAACAGCTTGGGCAACATGGCGAAGCCACATTTCTAAAAAAAATTTAGCCAGGTGTGGTAGTGCACCCCTGCAGTCCCAGCTACTCAGGAGGCTGAGGTGGGAGGATTACCTGAGCCCGGGAGAGTGGTTGCAGTGAGTAGTGACCATGCCAAGCACGCTAGCCTGGGTGACGAGTGAGACCCTGCCTCAAAAAAGAAAAAAAAAAAAAGAAGAAGGTAAATGTGGACTCCTGCGTCTTCAAACAGAAATACTTCAAGGTGGTGGTCGAGGAAAATAAAACTCTTTCTAGTCTATTAACACACTAGGTAGTCAAGTAATTAGATGGATCAAACTTCCACTAGGCTTTGTTCAATCTTTAATAAATAACATCCAATACAAAACAAACCAGTGATCCAAAATATAAACATAAAGGTAAACTTTGTTTTTAAGGAATAACACTTGGGAGAAAATTTCCTTTACAGATTTGGAGGAAGAAATAATGGCTGACAAGGGCTTTTTTAAGGGAGGAAGGCAAGTTGAGAGGAATAGAACTGGGTTTAAGATCAGCTGGAGGGTAGAGAGGAGGATTTTGGACAGAGAAAGAAGGAAGCAAAGGAAAGTTCAGAGAAGAAACAAGGATGATGGCCAAATGCAAGTCTTTCTTCTTTTACAGTGAGAAACCATCATTCATTTGTTTAAAACAAGATTAGATTGGCTGGGCATGATGGCTCACGCCTGTAATCCCAACACTTTGGGAGGCCGAGGCAGGTGGATTACCTGAGGTCAGGAGTTCAAAAGCAGCCTCACCAACATGGTGAAACCCCGTCTCTACTAAAAAATACAAAAATTAGCTGGGCGTGGTGGCAGACACCTGTAATCCCAGCTACTTGGGAGGCTGGGGCAGGAGAATCACTTGAACCTGGGAGGTGGAGGTTGCAGTGAGCAGAGATTGTGCCATTGCACTCAGCCTGGGCAACAAGAGCGAAACTCTGTCTAAACAAAACAAAACAAAACAAAACAAAACAAAACACACACCTCCCCCCGCCAAAAAAAACCAGTATGAAATTTAGTTGAAGTGCACTTTTTGGTTAGATTTTTGTAATGAAAATTTTAAGAGATAACAACCTTTCCAATAGGACGAGAAGACTGGAGCAGGGAGGGAAATTAGAGATCATCTAGGGATGAGATAAGGGAACTTTCGCTCAGAGGGTATATGATAAATTCATAGCTGCACAGATTAGTTTTTGAGTTTCCAGACTGACAGGTGTATTTCTCACTTCCTGTCCTGTCTCCCACTATAGCTGGTTCTGTGATTTTTTTTTTGTCCAACATCCCTTTATTTTTCCCATCCTTTATTCTTGCTCTGTGTAACACCTCTTATTCCAGGAGTAAGTAGATGATTCAGAACTGACCAGTCACAGAATGGCATCCCCCCTGGCCAAGGGGACTGGTTCAGAGCAGCACATGGCACTCTACAGTGAGAGTGAGAGCCAACACTGTGGCCAAAATGGTGTTTTAATGAAGCACTCCTTTTCAGCTGGGTTTGGATCTGGGCAAATCTAAGCCAGAACTTTCGGGACTCTCATAGGGAGGGCATCAGTCAGAGAGCAGAACTGGCACAGGTGAGCCAAGAGATGCAGGCAAAGAACTCTGCGTGCAGGTTTATAGTGCTGGTGCGTGGGAATTAACAACCAGCAATAAGACTCCCTGAGAGCTCTAGAGACTAAACAAATTAGGCAGTCTGTAAAGGGGGTGTTGAAACTTGGAATAAGAGTTGCATAAAGTGAGTCCGCTTTCCCCTTTTTTGTGGCTTTACACTGAAGACAGTCATGGCAGTGGTAGTAGCTGATGGCCACATCACAATAGAAAAACCCACCAACTGGGCCAGGCGTGGTGGCTCACACCTCTAATCCCAGCACTTTGAGAGGTTGAGGTGGGAGGATCACCTGAGGTCAGCAGTTCGACACCAACCTGGCCAACATGGTGAAACCCTGTCTCTACTAAAAATACAAAAATTAGCCGGACATGTTGTCACATGTCTGTAGTCCTAGCTACTCAGGAGGCTGAGGCAGGAGGATGGCTTGAACCTGGGAGGCGGATGTTGCAATGAGCCAAGGTTGCACCACTGCACTCTAGCCTAGGCGACTGAGCAAGACTCCATCTTGGAAACAACAAACAAACCAGCAAACCAATCAACCCACCAACCTTCATTCTAGAGGAGTCGGAGAAAGAAGTTCTGGGGCATTCAGAGCCTCTGGAGAGTGAAGGGGAGACCCCAGGAAGAAGAGAGAGCCAGAGAAGAGGAACCCTGAATTTTCTGTGTAAGCAGCCTAAATCTCTGGCTGGCTGACTCTTGAACTATGCGTGTGTGGGGCAAACTGAAAGCAATTTGTAATTAAGGTTTAAAGAATGGAACTGCCATCTTAGTCACTGACCATTGCAGATGTAAAACACCAAAACTTGATCCAACCAAGCTTAATTGTCTGTTAAACCTAAAATATCAACATTCTTTGGAGAACTGTAATACAATACAGAGTCTACAACATAACATTAAAAAATTCCAGGATTTGAGACAAAATTACTTGACATATGAAGAGTCAGGAAATTGTGACAAATTCTCAAAGTTTCAGTCAACCTATGCCAACCCTGAGATGACTCAGCTGGAGGAATTGTCAGACAAGAACTATATGCAGTTATTCTAACTATGATCAGTAAGGCAGAAGGAATTCTAAGCAGATAAATTGAAAAATTTAAAAAGAACAAAGTGGAAATTTTAGAACTGAAGAATACAGTATCTGAAATAAAATTCAGGATGGAACAAGCCATGATTTTTCATATATGTGAGCAAATAAATGTTGTATTTTAAGAGTTTTTTGAAAAGGGTTTTCTGTGTCTCTTTCTTCTTCTTCTTCTTCTTTTCTTCTTCTTCTTCCTCTTCCTCTTCTCTTCTTTCTTCTTCCTTCTTCTTCTTCCTCTTCCTCTTCCTCTTCCTCTTCTTCTTCTTCTCTTCTTCTTTTTTTTTAAGCCAAGCCTTGCTGTGTTGTTTTCCAGGCTGGATTCAAACTCCTGAGATGATGCAATTCTCCTGCCTCAGCCTCCTGAGTAGCTGGGACTACAGGTGCATACCACCTCAGATAGCCTGAATTGAGTCTTTTCTGTTGCTTGCAGTTTAAAAATTCCTGACAATATATCCACTGGAGACTGTGCTTTTGCTAACATTAATGTTGGCTGCTAGGCAACTGCTTAGAGCCTTTCTACTCAGAGTGTGACCCAAGAGCCAGCAGCATGAATGTGACCTGGGAGCTTGTTATAAATAGAGTCTCAAGCCCCAGCCCAGACCTACTGAATTGGAACCTCTCTGCATATTAACAGGATCCCTGGGTGATTTGTGTGCATATCAAGATTTGAAAAACTGACATAGAGAAAATCAGAATCACCAGTAGATTTCATTTTATAGGATAAACAGTTAAAGAACAGTAGGTTACTAGATGGAAGGAAATCTTCTGATTAGAAAGGTAAAAAGAGGCCGGGTGTCGTGGCTCATGCCTATAATCCCAGCACTTTGGGAGGCCGAGATGGGTGGATCACTTGAGGTCAGGAGTTCAAGAGCAGCCTGGCCAACATGGTGAAACCCCGTCTCTACTAAAAATACAAAAATTAGCCAGGTGTGGTGGCGGGTGCCCATAATCCCAGCTACTTGGGAGGCTGAGACAGGAGAATCGCTTCAACCCGGGAGGCGGAGGTTGCAGTGAGAAGAGATCGTGCCACTGCACTCTAGCCTCAGCAACAGAGTGAGACTTGTTTCAAAAAAAAAAAAAAGAAAGAAAGAAAGGCAAAAACAATCCACAAAAGAAATAAAAATGATTGGCCAGGCGCAGTGGCTCACACCTATAATCCCAGTACTTTGGGAGGCTGAGGTGGGCAGATCACTTGAGGCCAGGAGTTCAAGACCAGCCTGGTCAACATGGCAAAACCCTGTCTCTACTAAAAATACAAAAATTAGCTGGAGCATGGCGGCGGGCACCCATAATCTCAGCTATTTGGGAGGCTGAGGCAGGAGAATCACTCAAACCCAGGAAGCAGAGGTTGCAGTGAGCCAAGATCAAGCCACTGCACTCCAGTCTGGGAGACAGAGCGAGACTCTGTCTCAAAATATAAAGAAATAAATAAAAACGTATCCACAAACAAAACAAATACTTTTGAGTGCCTTTCTCCAGGTGGGAAATTCATGAGTGATCAAAACAAAGAAACCATCATTTTAGAGATGAGGGAGAAGAAATGCAAATTCAAACAATAAAAATATTCAATTGTTCACCCATCTAATCTAATCAGCAAGGATTAAAAGGAACGCTAAAATCTATAGCCTGTGAGGTCAGGGGTAAAATACACACTTTTCAACCCAGGAATGACACATTTAGAAATATATCCTAACGAAACAAGCATGGACATGTGCAAAGATTCAGCTTTAAGTGAGACACTTTCCCGTGTCTCCACTATGATTTCTTTCCAAGGATACTAAACTAATTTGTCAATAAGCAAGAAAAGCAGAAAAATACACTTTATGTTTCTGCAAACTGTGCCCTCGTCCCCATCCTGTTTCCAGAACTAGAAGACCAAGGGGTATGATGATAGAATTACCTCATATCTACACAGTACCACAGCAAAGATGGGCGAGACAGCTGGCGACAGGGGAAGAAAGGAGAGTCCTAGTCTGGGACAGGCTTGAAAACGATTTAGGAGGGGGGACTCCCTCACCAGGGCTCCTGCTTGGTCACGGGTGAAGGTGAAGAAGTGGCAGAATCAGGATGACTCTGGGATTTGGGCCTGGGAGCTGAAAGAAGGGCTGGGGGAGGAATATACGGCCAGGAAGAGGACTGGGGAAAAAGGCAGCATAGATGATGAGCTTGGCGTGGGCTGTGCTGAGTTACCAGTGTCCGAGGGACAACCTGAATTAGTGTCAGGAGCCATGGATGGACTAAGGGCTTGGGAGGCGGTGCACGACCCAGGGGAAAGGAGTGCCTGCTTTGGAGTTGGACAAATTGGGCCTGCCTCCACCGCTTTCTGGCCATGGGACCTTGGGTGCATCCCTTAACTGTGCTGCATTTCAGCTTCCTCATCTTTAAAACGATGGTGATGATCATGTCTCCCTCTGTGGGTGTTGTGGAGACTGGAGGTAGATGGGATCTATTCATAGTTCCCAGCAGGGAGTGTCACACAGCAGGAATTCAGTACACAGTAGGTGTTAGTTGTTAACACATTGGTTTAGCTCTTTTTCATGTGGCACCTGTCTTTCTCTGTACCCTCTTTGGGGCCATCCCTCTGGCTGGAATGCCCTTCACTTTGCTGTGGAATTTGCAAGCTTTTCCTGACGTCCCCTCTTTCTTCCTTCGACCTATTATGAATGTCCAGGTAGCAATGAAGTCACACACGGGATGGGAGTCAGCCTTAGACCAAGTAGGAAGAGACAGAGGCTGAAGGTGGAAACCTGCAGAGTGACGAAGAATGGATGGAGCCTGGTCCAGAAAGAAGCCAGGGAGGAAGAGGAAAGCCAGAAAGGTCGGACCAGGACACTAAGAAAGAAGAGAGATAAATGAAATGTGGTACATATAGACCATGGAATACTATGCAGCCATAAAAAAGGATGAGTTCATGTCCTTGGCAGGGGACATGGATAAAGCTGGAAACCATCATTCTCAGCAAACTGACGCAAGAACAGAAAACCAAACACCACACGTTCTCATTCATAAGTGGGAATTGAACAATGGGAACACATGAATGCAGGGAGGGGAATGTCACACACTAGGGCCTGTCAGGGGGTGGGGAGCTAAGGGAGGGGATAGCAGGGGGTGGGAGGATAGGGGAGGGATAGCACTAGGAGAAATACCTAACGTAGGTGACAGGGTGATAGATACAGCAAACCACCATGGCATGTGTATACCTATGTAACAAACCTGCACGTTCCGCACATGTACCCGATAATTTAAGTATAATAAAAAAAAGACAGAAGACAGATCCAAGGAGGGTGTGGTCAGCAGTGTGAAGCTCATGGAGGAGGATGTCAAGCAAGTCAAGGCCTGATCCATGCCCATGACATCTGGAAATGGACAGGCTGGAGCCTTGGAGTCGAGGGAGTGGTGGAGACAGGAGTCAGGATAGGAAAGGGGGAGGCAGGAAGGAGGGGTGATAAGGCAAAGCCGGCAAGTAGGGACAAGCATGAAAGAAGGGAGACGAATGAGGTTGCTGGTCGAGGGCACCAGGCTTGAAGAAGAATTTTTTTTTCATTTTAAAGGTGGGCAATTCTTGAGCACATCTTAAAAGCCTGTGAGAAGAGAGACTGAAGCTGGAGCAGAGAGGAAAGCAGGTGTGCTGATGGTCCAAGCCCTAGAGCAATCCTTTTGATGGAAGCAGGAAAGTCTTTAGTCCTTCCCTTTCACCTTGGCACTCCCCCCTGGAATTTTCTTTCACTTCCTGAGAGCGCATCTAGTCTCAGCAGTTTTTCTTGAGCTTGACTATTCAGACCAGGCAACCGCATTAGACCAAGAGTCTCAAGAAGTCCCCCCCCAGGGAACATGATTGATGTGTTTTGTGCTAAGCTCAAATGATACACAAGCCTGTCTCAAATGGACGACTGTGATAAAGTCCTTACCACCTCCATCCAAGGTCAACAAAGCACATGCAAAAGTACCTGGCCTGAATCCGGTAGTGGGTCTGGGGTCGGGGGATGCAGTGGGTGCTCAGGCGGTAGCAACTTGAACTGAGAGTAAAATAGGAAAATCCACACGCTCCTACTTAAAAGTTCCAACGGATTCCAGATGGAGACACCAATGATGGAGTCAGTGGGTATGATGTGAGGTTAACTGTGGCAAATAGTCTCTCTTTTAATGATGAATGAAATGTTGTCTTTTAAAAGCAAGCTTGGGAAGGTAACTTCTGAATAGATTATCCTGAACTTATGCCACATAAGAAATTGACTTTGCTCAAAGGCAAAAAGAATGGCTGAAACACACAGGTACTCAAATTCTCCCTCCTGGCTTCATGTACAAAATCACCTAGGAGAGGTAGGGATTGGTCCTGGTAGTTCTCGCTTAGGAACCCCCTTTTGTTCTCAGCCTGAGATGTCACAGATTTCCTTCAGGTCAGTATTAGGCATCCCAAATCTGTACCTAGGTCTGTTTCCTTAGATCCTGCTCCTTCCTGAGCACTCCCTGGTCGAGACCCCTGCACACCAATTTCTCTGCCCTCATGTCTACCCAGCCACTGTCACTGTCTTTCACTCACCTACTTAGACCAGTCTGCACCCTGTCTGGAGGCTGGTTATAGTCTCACCCTCAGGACTCATGGCTGCCCACACCAGCTGGTCACGACCCTCAGCCAGGATCACCACTGTGGGGGGCTCCTTAGCCACTCTGCCTTTCTAGTGCCACAGCGGGCAGGGAGGTGACTGCTACGCCTGGCAGGCTGATAAACTGCTGGCCCTTGCCTGCGAGGATAAGCTCAAGCCGAAGCATCTTACTTCACAGTTGCCAAGGGTATGCTCCTGACTGGACACACAGGCTCATTGGCTTTGTGGCTTCCTGGGAACACACCTTTAATATTAGCCCATCCTGGGCCCTGCAGGGGGCGGTGGAAGCAGCAAGGGCTGTGGCCAGACCCAAGTTGGTGAGGTCCTGGAACTGTCTTCATTTCTCTGAACCTCACAGGGTGATACGGTTATGTTCTGCACAGGCATAGCACTTCACATACAGTAAGCGTTCAACAACGCTGGTCCCTTTCCTCTTGCCTTCTGCCCCACCACAAAATCCCAACATGATCAGGCTAATTTCCTGGTAGGGGGAATGCACCAGGCTGCCCTCCACTTCTGTCTCCTGGCGAGGAGTGAGTGAGGGCTGTTACCTGCTTGCTTGTGGCTTGAGATTTCTTCAGGGACGGCTCCTCCTTAACGGCTCCCTGCTTTCCTTTTTTGACCCTCCGGTTTCAGCTCATCCTCTTCCTTTTGTCGCTCCAGCTCCTGCTGTAGCTTCTTTTCTTGCATCTCCTTTGCCAGCCTCTCCTGCTCCCTTCATCAAACAAGGCAGAGAAAAAAAAGAGTTCAGGGGCCCCCATGCCCCACCCCTCCACTGCCTGGGATTTCCAGGTGGAGGGACGTTGGGTGGAACTTTCTTGGGCATAAAAAGAAAGAGCAAAGTAAGCTGGATAAATAGAAGGAAAGGAGAAAGGAAGAGAAGGAAAGAAAAAAATGACTTCCATCTATGTTTGAATGGTCATTATTCAGCAAGACTCTGATTTATTGAAACTCAACTAGGAGGAATTCTCCATTAATATATATTTCGAGTCTGAAAATCAGCATGATATCAGCACTTAAAAAAAAGCAACTTTCAAAGACTGTTCTGGTATTAGTGCAGACGAGGCCCAGCCTCCCACAGCTGAACATGTTTGCTATTCAGACAATAACAAATGGTGTAAGAAATGGTAGATTTTTTTTTTTTTTTGAGACAGAGTCTTCTCTGTCACCCAGGCTGCAATGCAGTGGTGCAGTTAGCTCACTGCAACCTCCACCTCATGGGTTCAAGTGATTCTCCTGCCTAAGCCTCCTGAGTAGCTGCGATGACAGGTCCCCCATGAGATGAATGCCTGAAAGCAACAGCCCTGGTGAAAAAGAAGAGTGCCCTCTAGAATCTCAAAGCAGGGCTTTTGGTAACTCTGGAGGGCTGGGCATTTCTACAGTGGACCATGCTGCAGAAAGATTAGCGCACACCCGGCTGGGCACGGTGGCTCACGCCTATAATCTCAGCACACTGGGAGGCTGAAGCACATGGATCATTTTAGCCTAGGAGTTTGAGACCACCCTGGCCAACACGACAAAAACCTGTCTCTACTAAAAATACGAAAAAGAATTAGCTGGGCATGGTGGTGCATGCTTGTAATCCTAGCTACTTGGGAGACAGAGGCAGAAGAATTGCTTAAACCCGGGAGGTGGAGGTTGCAGTAAGCTGAGATCACGACACTTGAGGCATGTTGGAGGCACTCCAGCCTGGGTGACAGAGTGAGACTCTGTCTTAAAAAAAAAAAAGATTAGGGCACACTGTAGGGACATGGAGGGCACAAGCTCTTTCAGGTCAGTGGGAGAAGTGTGGACCTGCAGGAGAGGAGAGAAGGTGTAAATTGCAGGTGAGTATCTAGGCTCTCTTCCTGAAGTGCCTGAAATCCCAGGGAGGAGGTGGGCAATAGAACCACTGCCCCCCCACCCCATCCCTGCAATCTTTGAAGATCTGAGGGGCAGAAAGGACACATGTCCCACTGCCCCCCAAACCTCTGAGATAGCCCAAGGTGGCAGTCCTAAGTATCCTGGGCACTAGGAGGAATGGGGGGGATCGAGTTGTTTCTGTGTGGCTCCCAGTGACAGGCACAGAAAGTGGCTGAGGGTAAGCCTGCCCAGGGGACTGCTCAGGCTGAGGATTCCATGACTGCTAGACCTCAGGGGATGGGAGGCACCACCCAAGGCCAAGAAGGGGACCCAGGCAGAAGGAGGAAGGGCTGAGATCTGGGGAGCAGTCACTATGCCCAGGTCAAGAGAGTGGACCCTGGATCACCAGCTGTGGATACCGAAGCACGGAGGCAGTGAGCACAGAGACTGATAAGCCACACTGGAGGCGCTGGTCAGGGGGGGCCAGCAGGGGCCCCAGGGCAGCACAGGGGCCAGAGGCCCTTCCTCCAGGGCCACCTATGACATTACAGTCTGGTCCCAAATGCCCTCCTGTGAGAAGGAAGGGGAGTGGGAGAAACCCTGAATGGTACAGCTGCCAGCACCCTGGATGGCCAGGATGCGTCTTCCCGCGCCTTGCAGGTCATCTTCCAGGGCCTTTTGCAGCTGCTGCTGCCCTCCTGGAAGACAGCCCAGGCTCACACCCCAGTCCTGGTCACTCTGTGGGGACGGTCCCGGGGGAATGGCTTCTGCTGTGGCCAGCCCTTGGCCCTGACCTCTTCTTCCGCTCCCGGAGAGCCTGCTGAATCCCCCCGATTGAATGTCATTTTCTCCTCCTCAGTCAGGGCATCATATTCGTCCTCATCCATGTTTTGGAGACGCTCCTTCTCTTTCTCAAGAGCTTCCTTGTGCTTGCATTCTGTGAGGGGGAGCAGAGATGGGAAGGTGAAAAGTCCTTCCCAGACTCTCTAGCAGCCTAACCAGATGGAGGAGGGTCTTAGTGTGGGGCAGCTGGTGTGGTGCCTGGTCTGCCTCATCCCTGCGGTGGGGGGGTCCCTTCACCCACACACTTCCATATTTGGGCTCTGTCTGCAGGTGGCTGAACCATGGCCCCCAAAGATGGCCATATCCTAATCCTCAGAACCTGTGACTGTGTTGTCTTCCATAGCAGAGGGACTTTGCAAATGTGATTAAATTAAGGATCTGGAGGTGGGTAGATTATATTGGATTATCTTGGGAGGTCCAATCTAATTATAAAGGTCCTCGCAAGGGAGGCAGGAGAAGCAGTCAGAGAAGGTGATGATGTGACAGGGGGAACAGGGGCTACAGGGCTGCAAGGAAGGGGCCAGGAGCCAAGGAATGCAGAGGCCTCTAGAAGCCAGAAAAGACAAAGAAAGAGGCTACCCAACAGCCTGAAAAGGAATGTGGCCCTGCTGAGAAACATCCAGGGCAATGACCAGGCATCTCTCAGCAGTCATCCAGCCTCCAGCTGCCTAGTTTTCCAGAAAGTTCATTTCTTCATAATGATTCATTTGAAAATAATGACCACTTTTCATTTTCCTATTACCTTTGGAATGAAATTTCTCCTGTTTAAATTGTGGACTCTTCTCCCCTAAATCACCTACATTTGAAATGTCCTAAGATAGCGTACAGGCATACTATTATTACATTAAAATATCATGTTTGTTGAACACGTATGAACACACCGGACACTGGGGAAAGCACTTTACATGATCGATTATTTAGTCTTCACAAAGGCCCTATGAGGGGAGGAGTTATCATTTTCATCTGTGATTACCCCTTGATAAGTGACAGAGAAAGATGTTAGGACTTCTGACCCCGGAAGTGCAAGACAATAAATCTGTGTTGTGTTAAGTAACCACGTGTGTGGTTGCTATGGTGTAAATGTTTGTGTCCCCCTCAAAATTCCTATGCTGAAACTTAATTCCCCAAGGAGATGATATTAAGAAGTTAAGGCCTTCAGGAGGTGATTAGGTCATGAGGGTAGAGTCTTCATGACTGGGGTTAGTGTCCTTATAAAAGAGGCCCAAGGGAGCTTGTTTCAGGACTTAGTGAGAAGATGCTTTCTGTGACCAGAAGGTGACCCTCGCCTGACACCGTTTCTGTTGACACTTTGATCTTGGACTTGCCAGCTTCCAGAACTGTGAGAAATAAATGTCTGTTGTTGATATGCTACCCAATCTATGGAACTTTGTTATGGCAGTCTGAACAGACGAAGACAGGGGTAATTTGTCACAGCAATGATAGAAGACACATATATCACCCACTGACTTGACTCATTGTGAGCATATGCCACTAACAGGATCACGGTGACAGGGCCATTTGCAAACCAAGGGGAATCTCCTTCCCTGCCTGGTGGTTCACACTTAGGACAAAGGCATCAGCTTCTTCCTCACACCTCCCTTGCGCAGCATTCTCACCGTCATCCTTGCAAGTTTGAGCTGCGGACTCAGACACCTGCATTTGAGTCTTTCCCTGCCATTTATCAAGGGATATTCACAGATAAGAATAACAACATAGGGCCGTTGTGAAGATTAAATATGTGATCATGTAAAGTGCTTCCCCCAGTGCCTGGCGTGTTCACAGATGTTCAATAAACATGAGATTTTAACGTAATAATGCGTGACTGCATGTCATCTTAGGACATTTGAAATGCAGATGATTTAGGGGAGAGGAGCCCACAATTTAACTGGGAGAAATATCATTCTGAAGATAAGCTGGAAAAGGAAAAGTGGTAATTATTTTCAAGTGGATCATTATGGAGAAATGAACTTTCTGGAAAATTAGGCAGCCAGAGGCTGGATGACTGCTGAGGGATGCCTGGTCACTGTTTCAGATTTTTCTCGGGATGAGATTATAAGGAAGCTGACTTTGAGTTCTGTTCAAGGACTGAGACAGCCCAGTGTTTGTAAGTATTTCCTTAATTGGAAAAGTATTATGATTGGAATAGATTGTGCTAGAAGGGGAGAGGTAAGCCGGAGTGAGGAAGGGCAGTTGTGCGGCTGGAGCTGAGGCTTCTGGGAAGTGGGGCTTTGATTCCCGTGGACAGCGTCACCGTCCTCTGTCCTTCACCCCTGCCCTGGGGGGCCCACGATTTGCTGGGGCTGCTTCTGACTACATTGGAAACTTAAGCTAACATTACTGTGTGTGTGTGTGTGTGTGTGTGTGTGTGTGTGTGTGTGTGTACCTACCTTTCAATTATTAAAATTTTTTCCCAGGCCACTGGTATAATGAGGGGGAAAAGCAAAGGTTTTAGAATTACATGGACTCAGTTCTCCTACTAATTGGCAATGTGATTTGGCACAAGACTTTTGCTCTCCCTGAGCTCTATTTTCCTTTTCTGTAAAATGGGGGCAAGATTCACAGGGTTATGAGAATTAAATGCCCCGAAGTATACAAAATGTCTGCTATGGTGCATGGTGTGCAGCAGGCTAAGGTGTAAATGTTTTAGAAAATTTATCAGCACCTTGAGTTTTATAAGAAATGCATAGCTGGGCTTAAAGAAAACCAACAAGCAAATCAGTTGCCTGAGTCAGGATTCGACCCGTAATGGCTGTAATTGCAGAAAGGATGGAGGGCGTACAGTGTGATGGGAGGGAAGCAGGAACGCACCTGCTGTCAGTAGAGCCTTCACGACAGAACCTCCCAACAGGCCACTTGCATCCCAGTTCCCTTCCAGCAAAGTAGAAATACAAACTCCTGGCCACGTTACAGGGCAGAGGTGAGGTGCCCATGGAATAGCAAATGTCAAAGTTTCATTTAAGCCCAATGGGAAGGAAGGAGGCCTTGCCTTCTTGCTCCTTTTTGGCTTTCTCCTGGGCCTTCATGGCTGCGTAATCCTGGGCCATGTTGAGAACGTATATATGCTCCCGGCTGCCAATGGCCTTCAGTAGGCACAGGAGGGCGGCCGCGGCATTCCGAGCAAAGAGTGTGTCGAGGCCGTCAAACACCACCCCTCGGTAGCAGTCACTCAGCTGAAACCAGAGAGAGCAAAGACAGTTACATGGCCACCTCATTTGTTCTGTTTGTGCTTTGACTGGGACTGTAAAAGGTTCTGCAGACCTACTGGGCCCCGATGCAAACACTATGCCTTTCTGCTTGCTAAATCCAAGGTGCTCTTGTAAAATAAAAGAGAAGAATAAAAGTGTTTAATCAGCCATGGTCTTTTTTTTTTTTTTTTTTTTAAACGGAGTCTCGCTCCGTCACTCCAGTGCTGAGGCTGTAGCGCAATGGTGCAATCTTGGCTCACTGCAACCTCTGCCTCCTGGGTTCAGGTGATTCTCTTGCCTCAGCCTCCCAAGCAGCTGAGATTACGGGCACCTGCCACCATGCCCAGCTAATTTTTCTATTTTTAGTAGAGATGGGGTTTCACCATGTTGGCCAGGCTGGTCTTGAATTCCTAATCTCAGATGATCCACTTGCCTCGGCTTCCCGAAGTGCAGGGATTACAGGCGTGAGCGACCACGCCCAGCCAGATGGTCTTTATTGTACATATCTGTAAAGTAAAGGATTTATTCTGTCTGTAGAAATAAATGAACACACAAAAATGTCAAAGGGCCAGTCTGGGAAGATCCATGAGGTACACAAAAATGAGATGAAAAGGGAAAGATGTTCCCCAGCGCAGTCACTGGCAGCAGGGGCACCAGCGGATGGGCCTTCTGTATTTTTCTTAGTGGTCTTACTGCCTTGGAGTACAATGATTTTGGTAACAGCAACCATTGAAGGACAGCCTCTGCCTTACTCAGCGTTACTCAAAGTGTAGCCCATAGTCCGGCCGCCAGTGAATGAGCATTAGGTTTTTGACGAGACAAGAAGCTTGTGTCATAATGTAAATGACCTGTGCCACTGAACACACTATCTGGTTCAGCTGGCAACCGAACAGGTACCACAGCCACATTCCTTCTCTGCGGCTGAACTTTGTGGCAAGACTTCGCGACGGAAGAAGCTGTGTAAGCTCCATGCGTCGTCAGAGACCAGCAGTTGGAGTAGCACAGCCTCACTGGCTTACTTTGGGGCCTTACCCGTGTTTCTCAGCCTTTACTCTGGGTGTCCAAAACACTGGCACACTTATGGGAACATACTGTTCAAATCAGTGGAGAGTGGTAGTGCCTTTAACAAAGTAGCAGTGCAAATCTCAACCTAAAAAACTTTCTGGTGGTGCTATTCCTCCTCCTCTGGGAACCTCAAGTCTAATTTTGTTGTATTTAAATGTACAATTAATCCTGTGGCCCGACTTGAAAAACCGAAGCAAACACCCAGCTCCGGCACCTGGTAAGCAGTGCAGCGGTGTCTTCAAACCATGAGCAGAAACCGGCTTAAGTGACACCCTCCTCAATCCTGCTGACCTTATTTTCTTCTTGTTAACTGTAGAACAGTGGAAAAAAACTAAAAATTGGAAACAGCGTTATCATTTTTCCGACTTTAAAAGCAGTAGGTCATTGTTAAATAACTGAGAAATGGATAAAGACTAAAATTCTATAATCCTGCTACCCAAAGATAACCTCAGTTAACATGTATTTTAAGAGTTTTTACTATGTGTGTAATATACATTTACAAATATTTATGTAGGATGTTATTATGTTTTAGCCACTATTTCCTAGTTACCTATTCTGAACTTAGTAACATTGAAAATACGTTTCTGAAGCAATTAACATAGCTCCAAATTCTAACTTTGAGAATGGCTCCACATTGGAATTTTTAACACACCACTCTATTTCTGGTAATTAAAAAAATGTGTGTGTAGTCTTCTGCTCTCTGGTCCTTTAAGAAGGTGAGTGGCTTCAGGCTGTAGACTGGGCCAGGGTCAGGGAGTGACAAGAGCTGTCAAAAACACAAGCAAATGACTGCCTTCTGAACCGCCGTGGGCGGCTGATGGCCCAGAACCTCTGCCCCGGGCGTGGGGGATGGTGTCTGAGGGCTGAGCCCTGCAGCTCTGTGCAGGCGGCACGGACCCACCTGTATCCGCTCTGCCAGGATCTGCGTGAGAAGTTCATCCGGGAGTGCACAGCTCATGAGCCCCGTCTCGCCTCCGACACTGGGTCTGACACTGAGCCGGCGCTGGGGGGGCCCCGGAAGAGGGCTGGAGGAAATCTGTTGAGTGGAAGAAAGATCAGAAGTTAGAATCTGGCTTTGTATCTCAACAACTCCTACACTTACCAGCCGCAGGACCTCGGGAAGATCATATAATCTCTCATTTCCTCATCTGTACAAGGGGAACTGCATTAGAAAATGAAAGGAACCTGTCTTCGTTAAAGAATGGCTATAGGTTTCAAGTGGGAATAGTGTGGAAGGTACATTGTGTGTGTGCTGAACTGCACACAGTTTTTATTCATTTGACAATTATTCACTGAGCACCTGTCACACTCCAGGCACGCTGAGGTACTAGGGATGCGACAACAAACAAGGTTGTCAATGGTGCTGCCCTCGGGGCCCTTGCACTCCAGCGGAGGAGACAGAAATGGCCACTTTCCTCCACAAATCAAGACAATTTCAGAGAGTGCTGAGTGCTAGGAAGGAAATAACCAGGTAAGGGAAAAAGGAACATGACAGGGTCGGGGAATGACAGGTTGGGCTGACTATGTAGAGAGGATACTCATGTTACCTGGGTTATGTGAAAGAATGAGACAAGATCTTGGGAGCAGAGGCTTTCTGGGAGGAGACAGCAAGCTCCTTCAATGAAAGGGCACTTGGGGAATTTGGGGGCACACGGAGCCCAGTGTGGCTGGAACTGAGTGAGCAATGGGGAAGAGGGTCAGGGTTAAGGTTAAAGACACCACAAAATATGGAGGGCCTTGTAGGCCACGGTAAGCTATTTGTATATTATTCCAAGTATTGTGGGAAGTTGGTGTGTTTCAGCAGACAGATAATCTGATTTTTATTTATATATATTTATATTTATATTTATTTATATATATATTTTTTGAGATGGAGTCTCACTCTGTTGCTCAGGCTGGAGTGCAACTGTGCCATCTTGGCTCACTACATCCTCTGCCTCCCGGGTTTAAGTGAGTCTCTTGTCCTAGCCTCCCAAATAGCTGGAATTGCAGGTGTGTGCCACCGTGCCTGGCTAATTTTTATATGTTTTTAGTAGAGACGGGGTTTCGCCATGTTGACCAGGCTGGTCTCCAACTCCTGGCCTCAGGTGATCCGCCTGCTTTGGTCTCCCAAAGTGCTGGAATTACAGGCATGAGCCACCGCACCTGGACAGATTTTTAATTTTAAAAGACCACTCTACCTGTCACATGAGGTGACATGAGTGGGAACAGGAAGATGTCACTGTGGCCAAGGCAGAAGATGATGGCAACAGGGATGAGGATGGCGGTGGGGGAGTGACATGAGGACGGTGGTGGTGAGAAGTGGCTCATACGGGATACGTTTTGGAAGTAGGGCCAGGAGGACTTTGTATGGATCATAAAAGTGGGTGTTGAACAATGAGAACACATGGACACAGGGAGGAGAACATCACCCTGGGGCCTGTTGGGGGGGTGGGGAACTATGGGAGGGATAGCATTAGGAGAAATACCTAATGTAGATGGCGGGGTGATGGGTGCAGCAAACCACTATGGCACATGTATACCTTTGTAACAAACCTGCATGTTCTGCACATGTTCCCCAGAACTTAAAGTGTAGTAATAAAAAAAAGAAAGAGGATTCAAAAATGATTCCCTGAGTTTTGACCTTAGCAACCTGGAAAGTGCTGTACTTATTTATTAAGAAAGGAAAGACTGGGAGATGAACCATTTTGGGGGAGCAGTGGAAGGAAGAATCACTTTTTTGGACATAAAAATTTTGAGATGCCTCCAAGCCCTTCGAGAGAGATTGATAATGAACGTGGATATACAAACCTGCACTTGGGAAGGTTTCGTGATAGCATTTTTAGTGATAGAAGGTTTAGTGATAGAACTTTCGGGAAGGGCTGGTGATAGAATTTTGAGAGTCGTAACCATGGCAAAGGTATTTAAATATTTAAGTAATGCAACTGAGTGAGCTCGCCTGCAAAGACAATGTAGGTAAGAAAAAGGAGAGTAGTAGAAGACTTTGTCCTAGGCTATTCCAACAACCGGAAATTTGGAGATCGAGAAGCTGGGGGAAGTAGAGGAAGGGGCTGCTAATGAGGTAGAAGGAAAGGTGGAAGAGTGTGGTGTCTGAAAGCCACATGAACAAAGCGTTTCCAAGAGGAGGGGGTGATCAGCTGAAATCATGTGAGATGAAGACAAAATTGACCGCTCGATGTGGCCAGCTGAAGACTGTCAATGACCTTGAGAAGAGCAGCTGTGGAATGGTGGGGACAAAGACCCCCTGGAAGTAGTGAAAGAGAGGATGGGGGTGGGCATGAGGACGAGGTGGCAGGCGACGCAGCAGTTCTTTGGAGGAACAGCAGAGGAGAGGAGCTGAGAGAGGAGGTAATAGGTAGACTGGGATGTGGGGTCATGGGAAAGCATCTAGTGATGGGAATAATACTACAGCATGCATAGATGCCGATGGGAGCAGAGTAGGGGATAATGGGAGATGGGGCAATTGCAGGAATTTAGCTCTTGGGTAAGAGAAGGGGTGGGGCTGGGTGCCCATGTGCAGGGAGCAGCCCTTGGTGAGGGCAGGACAGACACTCAGCTGTCAGGAAGACATAGCCCCATGTGTGGATGGAGGCTGCTGAGAGATTTGGTGGCCAAAGGATGAGGTCCTTGTCTTCTGATTGCTGCAGCTTTCTTGATGAAATCAGAAGAGAGATCATCAGCTGTCAATGAGGAAGAGGAAAGTATTTTGGAGGCCAGCAGAGTGATGAGAGCAATAAAGCAGTCATCTTGAATAGATGGAGGGCTGGGCCAGACCAAGGGTCCATGGGCGACCTGTGGTCCTAAATTTAAATTAAGATCCTTCAGGAGAGATGAGAATCTTCTCCAGCTATGCTCAGCTGCTCTGCATGGAGTAGGTAGAGGATTAGGTTTGCCAGGGCTGAAGCTCTGTTTGCAAGTATGGTGAAGGGGGAGTTGCAAGCAGGTGCTATGGTGGCGGACCATGGCATCCAGACTGGGTGAGGAGGGCATGAGGTGGGTGGTAGGCAGTGAGGATGAGGACTGGAGGTTTTGATGGGGCCAGTTGCTTATCAGAGTTAGTCATCTGGAAAGTAAGAAGATGGCTGCTGGAAAGCAGGACTGTGACAGAGAGATCTTGGAGTTTATGGGTGGTGGTGAACAATGTCTAGCGTGTGGTCATGGAGGTGAGTAGCTGAGGAGGCCATGAAATTGAGAAGCAAGAGTGTTGGATTAAATATCATTCAAAAGATCAGGATTTCTAACTGCTGCTTTCCTTGATAAAGGAGATTTATAAATAAATGACCTTATGGGCCACATCTTCATTATATAATATATTTACACATTTCTTTCCATTTGCAACATGACTGAAATATCAGCCACTGGAGAACTGATGCTTTATTGCCATCTCCCTGGGTAAGTGCTCTGACAGGGGGATCTCTGTGGTCCACATCATTTGAGTCCTGTCACACTGGGCAGTGCGGGTAGCCACAGGTGGGGGTCTGCGAGCTCTTGATTTCTACTGTGATCTTTACCTTTCCTTACTGAAAGGAGTTTGGAGTCAGAATTGGGAAGTTCTACTGCCTTTGAAGAATTCTTAAAAGCTTTACTTCCCTGTCCAGATGGACAGAACAAAACCAAAGGAAATGCCTCTCGGTAACACCCTATATGGTAACAGAGAAATGAGTTTCAGTTCATCCATAAACATCTGGGTAAAGAACACTATACTGGATCTTGGAAAAGAGGATGAAAAGGATAGTGCTCTAAAAGAAAATGAATCAATGATTTCTGTTTTCATGGTGTCAGAAGACCATAAAATGGAATGACAATCAGATTTCACCTGGCTCAAGTTCAGCCCTGCGGGCTGCTCCCATCCAACCTGCAGGTCTCCTCTTCCTTGAAGACCTTTGCCTCTGCTCCATCCCCTTGCCTGATCTAACATGAGGGCTTCCTCTCCTACAAGGACCTACATCATTCATTCATTCATTTATTCATTCATTCATTTATAGATGGAGTCTTACTCTGTCGCCTAGGCTGCAGAGCAATGGTGCCATCTCGGCTCACTGCAACCTCTGCCTTCTGGGTTTAAGCGATTCTCATGCTTCAGCCTCTTGAGTAGCTGGGATTCCAGGTGTGCGCTACTACGCCCAGCTAATTTTCTTTCTTTCTTTCTTTTCTTTTTTTTTTTTTTTGTATTTTTAGTAGAGATGCAGTTTCATCATGTTGGCCAGGCTGGTCTTGAACTCCTAGCCTCAAGTGATCTGTCTGCCTCAGCCTCCCAAAGTGCTGGGAGTACAGGTGTGAGCCACTGCACCCGGCCTAAGGACCTACATCTTTATTCCACCCACCTGCTCTATCCAATTCACAGGTCTCATTTCTCATGAGGACCTATAATTCTTCTCCATCCATGAGCTCTTCCCAGTGCATGGGCCTCCTCTCCTACCAGGACTTTCACTTCTGCTTCATCCACCTCCCCTACTGTCCCTATAGCACACTCAGGCTGTAATGAGATCCACCCTTAACACTTTCTGCTTCTCCTGTTCTGTGTTCTCTTCTTAATTCCTTCTCTACTGAGGCTGAGCCTCCCATACTGATGCTACCCCTCAACTCTCTTGCCCCTAGTTCTGAGCACACACCCTCTCCTCAATGATGACATTCTTTTCTCTCTACTCCTAAATGGGAGCTGCCAGGTCCACTTAGAGAAATCTTCCTAGGTGTGGTGGTTCATGACTGTAATCCTAGTGCTTTGGGAGGCAGAGCCAGAAGGATTTCTTGAGGCCAGGAGTTCAAGACCAGCCTGGGTAACATAGTGAGATCCCATCTCTACAAAAATTTAAGAAATTAGCCAGGTGTGGTGGGACATGCCTGTAGTCCCAGCTATTTGGGCGGCTGAGGTGGGAGGATTGCTTGAGCCCAGGAGTTCAAGGCTGCAGTGAACAAGATCATGCTGCTGAACTCCAGCCTGGGTGACAGAGTGAGACCCTGACTCTAAGGAAAAGAGGGGGAGAGAGAGAGAGAGAGAGAGAAATTTCAGAACTGTGAAGTTATAGTTTCCAGTCTTGTTGGCCCATGATCTTTCTCAACTATTTATTCCCTGTCCACCACCAATTTCTGCTTCTATTCAACATAGTGGAAACACCAGTACCCTACCACTCCCGTCAAGCATGCTTTGCAGCCCCAGCCTCCTTGTTGCTTCCCTCAAAAGACCATGCCTCCTGCATGCATGACAGCACCACTCAGCAAGATCTTCTCCAATATCCATTCTCCACTTGGCTTCTGCCACCCTTAGCTGTGTCTGTTTTTTACCTTTACTGACCTCAAAGGAAGCCGGCTCTCTTCTCCTTTAATTGTACTGAATTCTGCCCTTCCTACTGCCTCCCAGGATCTCATTCCCTCTTGAGTGGATTGCCACATGGCACTTCTCCAGGGGCTCCATTCTTTATAGACCTGCTTCTGCTTCTACTTCCTTTTTAAGAATGAACTCTCCTGACCCTGGCTTTGCCCTTCTACTACTCTCTCATTATTTTCCCTTCACTTTCAAACATCATAAAAGCCTACACTCACTTGATTTCACTTCTCCACCTACAACTCATTACTCACTGCACCCACAGTCTCTGGCTTCAGCAGCATCTGCTAGTTGGCTGAGATTGCTAAGTTCCTTGGCACGTTGCTCAAATGCTGTGACTTCTTTCTGATTTTCCAAGACTCCCCCTGCAGCCCTCCCAAAACTTAGATTAATGGTTTTATCCTTAACACTCCTTTAGAATTAGGTTGAGCCATAGGAAATCGCTGTTATGGAGTTCTAAAAGGATTGAATTTTGGCAATTTTCTGTGGCTCTGCCTCATTCCTTTTTCATGCTTCTTTTGTCACTAATTTCACTTTATTGCAAATATTTGCAAATGTGGTTATCTCCCTCATCAGACTCTTAGTGCAGGGATCCTGCCTTCTTTATTTGCACTTCACCAGTGGCTACAGCATAAAAGATGCTAGCTGAGCATCAGCTGGGTGAACACCCCTTTCAGAATGAGGGGGTGCAGGGATGGAGCTCAGGCCAGTCTGGCGAGACCAATGGAGGGATGAAGAGCACTGACCTGGCTGCAGGATGCTAGGGAGGAGGAGATGCCAGCCCTCCTGCTGGAGAGCCCTGATTGGTACCTGTGACGTTTCGGACTGGTGTGGGTGATGCTGCTTCTGCGACCCGGAGCCATGACTGTCCGCCTTGCTTTTGGAGATCACCATGCTCCCACGAACACTCTTTACAGGTTTAATTTCCGGGGCCACCAGAGTCGTCTCTGAGGTCAACTTGCCCAAGATCTCACTGCTCAGTCGTCCTTGCCCCACAGCGTTTTGACTCACAGCAGCCTCCTGGGCTACAGTAAGGAGAGGGTGAGATTTTTATTAAGTCACTTTAGAATCACATACACACAAAATGACAGTGGGGATGGCACCCCTGAAGTCCGCTTTGTCCAACAGACATATAATGTGAGCCATATATATATGTAATTTAAACCCATTTCTAGTAGCCACATTAAAAAGGTAAAAATTAATTTTAGGGACATATTTTATTTAACCCAATACATGCAAAATGTGATCATTTTAACATGTAATGTGTAAAAATTGCTACTCTGTTATTTCCAAGTCTTTTCTTCATATCACATCTTCAGGGTTCCCATGGGTGCTGTACACTCACCACACACCTTGGTTTGGACCAGCCTGGTTCACCTGTTCAGCAGCCCCCCAGGGCCAGTGGCTACTGTATGGCACAGGCAGGTTTGGGTTCATGGCTGCCCCTTCATTCCAGCCTACTGACTCCACCGTGCAGCAGATGCAGGGGGAGATGTTAGGGCCTAACCCCTCCACTGCAAGGGCTCTCTCCAAAGACCCCAGGGACCTCCCGACAGAAATTCAGCTGGCCTCTACTCAGGGCTCATTCTATTTGGGCTTCCAGCAGTCTCTAATTCTGTTCACTCATTGATTCAATGAATTCTTTATGAATCTTTATTATGGGTCAACCATGCCAGGGATTCTTCCAGGTGCTGGGACAGCACTGGGGGAAAACTAACACAAGCCTCTGCCTCCAGAGCTTACATGGGGTGGGGGCGGACAATGAAGGAAGTAAGTCAGTGTTAGGTTAGCTAGACAAATGGCTGTGAGAACAGGCCAGCAGGAAGGCTCGCCCTTCAGCAGGGCTCTGAGAGGCGTGAAACTCCTCCTTGCTTCTCCCTTTCCTAAGGCTTCAGGGCTCTTTCCTCGACTTCCCTGACAGTCCCTGTGACCCTGGCTCTGCTGTCTCCGCCTCCCGGCTTCCCCACGACCCCTCCCGAAATGTAGGTATTCCAAATGGTTCTAACCTGCCTTGTCCATTCCTCCTGGCTCATTCTGAGCTTTTCTGGGTGCTTCATTTACCCTAGCGGCTTAAGGAGAGAGACTTTACCCACTCTGCCTCTAACTTGATGTTACTTTCTCAGACCAGGAACTCAAATTCACCCTTAGGCATAGGACATGAACACGGCTCCACAGATCACTATGAAATGTAGATTATTTCACAGAAAAGGAAATAAAAAATTTAAGAGAACCAGCATTAGGGCATAGCCAGAGGTTCTCACTAAAGAGCTATTTCTCTTATCTTCCCAGCAAAGAATCTTCTACTTCCTTAAGTGTCCCACACAGAGGTACTGAGGGGAGGGGACGGCCCTGAAAGCCCCAGCCAGTTTTATCAGTTAGCAGGCTGGATGCACTCTTGGGGATTAGTCATGCATGAGTAGTGACACAGGCAGGCTTCCCCTCTGAGCAGGCGCTCTACTTGGTGTTCGGTATATTTTCCCATCGAGCAGCTGCCTGCCTGCCCCGAAGGTCCTCAGATAGCCTGATGGAGACAGAATCCTCAACTTTTTGTAGAAAGGCCACACCAGGCCTCCCCACTATGGGATTCCAAAACTCATTTCAGGCTAGGCATGGTGGCTCAATCCTGTAATCCCAGCACTTTGGGAGGATTGCTTGAGGCCAGGAGTTCGAGACCAGCTTGGGCAACATAGTGAGACCCTAAAAATACAAAAATTAGCTGGGCATGGTGGTACATACCTGTAATCTCCTCTACTCAGGAGGCTGATGTGGGAGGACCACTTGAACCCAGGAGGCTGCAGTGAGCTATGATAGCATCACCGTATACCAGCTTGGGTGACAGAGAGAGACCCTGTCTCAAAAAAGAAAAAAAGAAAGAAGGAACAAAGGAAGGAAGGAAGGAGAAAGAAAGAAACAAAACAACCCCAACACCCCCCTCTCCCTCAAACCCAACCCAATTCATTTTCCTCTCCAGCAAACTTTCTCTTCCTTCTGTGTTCCCCATCTAGGTAAATGACATCACTCTCTCCTGGTTTCTCTCCTGGTTTCTGTGGCTAGGAATCTGGCTGTGGTCATCTTGAATGCCTCTCACTCCTTCAATTCTCCACCATGCAGGTGGCTGTCGAGTTGGCTGGAGTGGGCCCATCTGTCTGCAGCTTCAGTATTGCTTCCTTCACATGATATTCAAGGGCTACCTTTCTATTGTGATTTTCCAACCATTTCTCCATAGTGTGAAAACTGTCCCAATGGCTCTTTTCTGTTAACATAAAATTCAAATTCCTAATCTTGGCATTCAAGGTCAAAAATGATTGGCCCCCGACCTGCCTTCCCATCCCGAATTTAGGATCAGCTTCCCTGCTTTCTTGGTCTGGAATGTCCTTGTCCCCATCTTTGCCTACTAACATTCTCTTGCTTCTTCAAACCCGTTTTCTTGAAAACTTCCCATATCACCCTTGTTGGAACCCATTCATCCCAAACTCCCTCTTTCACAGAAGTGTGTATTTCTGTTGCAACATTATTTTCCTCTGCTCTGAGTGAACCCACGCCTGCTTCCCCACCAGTTGTCAGACTTCCAAAGGTGTGGGCTGTGTCTTATTCATTGTCCTGGTCCCTACAGTGGCAAGAGCACACCGGCATTGGGTAGGGCAGGACACCTGGGCGTGCTTCATGAGGAGAATTCTCCTCTGGGCTAGAAATTTGGCCGCGTGCTGTAGGACAGCCTTCAACCAGGCTGTGGGAGGAGAGCTCAGTGGGGCACAGAGAAGATGGGTGTTGCCAGTGGGGGTGCTGATTACTTGACCACAAAAAGCCGGGGGGGGAGAATGGGCTCTTACCAGCCTCTTCTCCTTCCTTCATGGACTGCTCTATGGCAGCCCTGATGCAGAGCTCACGGGCTCGGATCCCTGGGATGTTGTTGCTGTCAGACACGGCTTCCAGCACAATGGAGTCGATGCTCAGGCAGGCTGCGTTGTAGTACCTGGCCATGCTGACCGCGCTGGCTGACTTTCCTATCAAAAAGACCAGGGGTTGAATTTCATGGTGCTCTTTTGCTCAGTGTCCTAGACAGAAGAGGTCTTAAGAACAGAGGTCCCTGCAAAGTGATCTGAGTGCTCTGCCTCTTTCTCATGTGGCTGGAGGTAGCAACAGCAAAGAGAAGGAAGAACCTGCCTGGAGTCAGGGCCCTGGGTCTGATCCTAACCCTGCCACTGATGCACACATGCTGTGGCAATCTGCATCCTCGCTGAGTTTTCCCTCAGTTACCGTGGAATACTAAGCAGCCATAAAAAATGACAAGTTCATGTTCTCACTCACAGGTGGGTGATGAACAATGAGAACACAGGGACACAGAGAAGGGAACATCTCACACTAGGGTAGATTAGGAGGTAGGGGGCCAGGGGAGGGGAGGGACAGCGGAGGGTGGGGTGTTGGGGAGGGATAACACCGGGAGAAATGCCTGATGTAGGCGACAGTGGGACGGAGACAGCAAACCACCATGGCATGTATGTACCTAAGCAACAATCCTGCAGGATGAGCACATATACCCTAAAGCTTAAAGTACAATTAAAAAAAAAAAAAGGTTCTTTTTTTCTTTTTTTTTATGAGATGGAGTCTTGCTCTGTCACCCAGGCTAGAGTGCCATGGTGCAATCTTGGCTCACTGAAACCTTTGCCTTCCTAGTTCAAGTCATTTTCCTGCCTCAGCCTCTCAAGTAGCTGGGATTACAGGCGTGCACCCCCACGCCCAGCTAATTTTTGTATTTTTAGTAGAGATGGGGTTTCACCACATTGACCAGGCTGGTCTCAAACTCCTAACCTCAAGTGATCCACCCACCTCGGCCTCCCAAAGTGCTGGGATTACAGGTGTGAGCCACTGTATCCAGCCTGTTTACGAAACAGAGTCTATCAGACGATCTTTAAAATCTTTGTAGTTCTTCCTGTCTCTGATTCTGATAGGAAGACTTTTTTTGTTTTAAAGAATAACTTGTGTTGATTTCTTTTGTCATCTCAAAGTACTTTCATTTAAAAAAAAAAGCAGAAAATTCAGAAATAACAGACAAGAGAAAAGAAAAAAAATCCATCCACTCATTTGGGGATAGTACAGTTAGCCTATGGTTGCTAAGTACACACGTAACTATGTTATTTATATTTCTTATAAAAAAAGAAACAGGTTATTTGGCAGGCTGAAAAATGGCTCACCCAAAGATTTCCACATGCGAATTCCTGGAACCTGCAAATATGTTACCTTCTAGGGTAAAAGAGACTTTGCAGATGTGATTAATTTATAGATCTTGATATGGGGGGTTAGCCTGGATTATCCTGCTGGGTGTAATCTAATCACATGGGTCCCCATGAGAGGAGAGCAGGAGGGTTGGAGTCAGAGCAGGTGATTGACCATGGAAGCAGCAGGAGAGACTGGCAGATGCTATGCTGATGGCTGGGAAGGAGGAGGAAGGAGCCAGGTACCAAGGGATGCCGGCGACATTTCTAGAAGCTAGGAAAGACAAGGAAACAGACAGTCCCCCAGATCCTCCAAGAAGGAACACAGTCCTGTTGACCCATTTTAGACTTCTGACCTCTGGACCTATGAGAGTGTAAATTTGCATTATGTGAAGCCATGAAATTTGTGGTCACTTGTTATAGTAGCAATGGGACACTAATACAAACTACATATCAGGAGCATGGCACCCTTTCTCATGTGAAATGATATTTCATGAACAACTTTCTATTCATTCAGTATACTTGTATGACACTGTTTTTGTTGTGGTAAAGTATACATAACAGTTATCACTGAAATCATTTGTATGTGTATGGCTCAGTGGTACTAAGTTCGCTCACACTGCTGTGCCCCCATCCCCACCATCTGGCTCCAGAACTCTGTCATCTTCCTGAACTGAAGCTCTGTACCCATTAAACTGTAACTCTCCAATAGCCACCACCCTTCCAGCCCCTTGGAAACCATCATTCTGTTTCTCTTTCTAACTCTGTGAATTTGACCAGTCTGGGTACCTCATCTAAGTGGAATCATACAGAATTTGTCCTTTTGGGACTGTCCTATTTCACCTTGCCTAAGGTTCTCAAGGTTCATCCATGTTGTAGCATGTGTCAGAACCTCCCTCCTTTTTAAGGCTGAATAGCATCACATCATACCATATTTTGTTTTTCCATTCATCCACTGATGGCCATTTGGGTTGTTTCTACCTTTTGTCTACTGTGACTAACGCTGCTGTGAACATGGGTGTACAAGATGCTATTTTTAATGGGAATAAAATTCACTGTATAAATTACGGTGGCCTCATTAACCAGTCCCCCATATTGAATGTTGCAATTGCTCTGAAGTTTCTATGACAGCATACAATGCTGCAGTGAACATTCAAGCAGTTTATTTTGTCCACAGCATTAATTATTTTTCCTAAGAGAGTTTTAGAAGTAGCGCTGCCAGGTCAGAGTCTGCACATATATTTCTCTTTCTTTTTAAATAATTCAATATCTTGGATTTTTTCTCTAATATATAATTTTTTTAAATTATGCAAAGACTACAAGTTCAAAGAATTCAGAGATGTGTACATTCCAAATGAGGTGTCTTCCCTCTCCTTTTTAACCCCCTTTCTGAGGTCAACAATTTAACAGTTTGAGAATAATCCTTAAGTATATGGATTATAAACAAATGACCCTCTTACTGCCTTCAAAAGTTGTATGTGCTAACTTCACCATAAACAAAAGGGGCAAAAATAACTTACATTGATCAGCCTGACTTTGACATAGACTATTACGCTGTTCATGAAGATTCTTTGCAAGCTGTGAAGCTCCATAAAAATGCCAGCCTTGTTATTACTGTAGTTCACACTCTAGTAGGCTTTTCACCTGCAGGTGGAAAGTGACTGAGCCCTCCGCTAGAACAGGGCTGTGGCTCTTTCCAGGTCAGTGCATTTTTGGTGTTAACTCTCCAGCTGTCTGCAGTTTCTACGGGTCCATCAACCATCTTTCCGACATTCCTTTTAGTGCAACACAAAAATGGCATGAGCCCGCAAGTGGTGGTGGTGGGGAGGGGTGTCTTGAAAACATTGCCAATTATGTTCTTACTTGCCTTGCTTGATTTCTGCCTGTTGCCCCCAGATCTAGACTTCTACTTTTTAGGTCCTGGTTTATAACTTCTCAAGGAAAGGTTCTTCAAAGGAAGGGGTAATGAATGGTGACATTTTTAGATTCCTAGGCCTCTTGGTGATTAGAACAATCAAAAGTGCTCCATAAATGTTGTCTGTATGAGTGATAGTAATTGGGTCAGAACAAGATTTCACGGCCCTTTGTCAAGTAAGCCGAAGCTAAGAGAGGTGGCAGGGCATCATCCCAATATCCCTCTGCTCTGCCACTTTCTAACTGGGTGACCTTGGGCAGATGTCCTTGAATTTCTCTGAATCTTAGCTTCCTATGAGGTAGGGGATATCAGATTCTCTTTTCTGAGTGGTTATGAAGTTTAAATACACAAATGGATGGGAAGGGGCCCCGTAAACTGCAAAAAACTATACAAATAAGATTTCTTTCCAGTGCAGGTGATTTTGCTCCTTTGGGTTTATGGTGAAGTTAGCATGTGTAATTTTGGAGGCAATAAAGGATTCCTATTAAAGAATCTTTTTTTTTTAATCAAGGACTCACCCCTTGACTGGTTTATGGTTAGGAAAATATTCCTCGAGAATATTTAGCATGTGATGGGAGTTTCTTTTCAATGAGGATTCACACTGCAGATATGGTTATAATTGTGAATGAGAATAGTCATCATAGTAATAATAATGATAACACCAACAACTTTTTGTCTGAGTATTTACTATGTGCCAAGTATTGAGATAAGCATTTTACATAAATGTTCTCATGACTATCCTGTAAAATAGATAGTGTCAACATATCTACAGATAGATGTTATATTAAATTCTCATGACTATCCTGTAAAACAGATAGTGTCAATACCACTTTACGGACAGGGAAACTGATCACAGAGAACTTAGTTAATTTTCCCAAAGGCACACAGCTCTAAATGTGCAATCATGACCCTATGCTGTTCTTCAAATAAAGCCATTAGTATCTGCCATAACCACACAGCTGATGTTGCCACCCTGGAAGCCGCAGAGTTTACGGAGAAGACATGGCATCACTGGTCTTAGCCACCCCCTCAGAATTGTTGCATACCTGACAAGGGTGTCCCATGGATGATAATGGCGATACCTTTCCGGTTCTTAGCCAGGCGGCCTTCTGCAGAAATGTCAATACCCAGGTGGCGAGCAATCGCCTTGCTCACTGGGTTGTCTTCTACCTCGCCAACATCCTCCATGGAGTGGCTGTGCAATGCTCTGAACCTTGTCAGCTGCAAATTAAAAATATATGTGTGTGCACACATGGGCATGCATGGCTACACAGCTGGAATTTACATGGGCACTGATGGAAATGGGAACGAATATTTCTTTTTAAATCCTGTTCTTTTAAATGGCAAACATTGTAGCAGTCCCCACTTGTAGCGTATGAGAATGCCCTTTGGGCTAATAATGTCTTTATACCTAATAAAATTTACAGCTAATAATTTGTTTATAGCTACTAAAATTTAAAAAACAGATTTTTTGACTCTACTGTTTTAGAGAATCTCTCTTGCTGAAAAGTAGAAAGGGCATTTGTGTGGAGAAGAGGATGGCTTACACTGGCAAAATATTAGAAACTGGTAAAATTTACAGCATTAAAGGAAATGGCTGAACAAATGGTGGCATATTTATATTACAGAATCAATATACAGCAGCTATTAAAATGATGACTATCAGAGACTAGTCAACCAGTCTATACAAATAAGACTGTTTTCCAGTGTAGGTGATTTCCAATGTCAGTCATCCCAAATACATTCAGTGTTTTAATAACCAAATCTGTCCTGCTGCTTGTGTTTGTAAATAAAGTCGTACTGGAACATAGCCACATCCTTTGATTACATAGTGTCTTTGTCATCACAGCCACTCTGCAAGGGCAGGGTTGAGTAGTTTCAGCAGGGACCGTATGGCCTTCAAAGCCCAAAATATTTAATGTCTGGCCTTTAATGGGAAAAGTTTGCCAAACCCTGATTTATCAAATGTGTTGGCCTAGAGGAACACATAGGAAATAGGAAAAAGCAAGCTGCAGGATCATGTGCGTATGAATAGTTTGTAGAGTATATGCAGCCAGATACATACAGTCAGCCCAAATACATTCAGTGTTTTAATAAGAAAGGCAGGATGACACTCTGAATTTTGTTCTGTAACTTGCTTTTCACATAATACATGTTGGACATCTTGCCATTTACTTAAATACAGGTCTAGCTCATTCTTTTTAAATAGCTGCTAAATAACTCCCACTGTATGGTTTTGTCACAATTTCACTAGTTCCCTACTGATGGGCATTTAGATGGTTTTCAGGTATTTTCATTCTAAGCACTGCGGTATGCTTTCTTCTCTGTGGGGTGTCCAGGGTCAGCCCTGGAAGAGCCCAGGCATGGGGAGCAGAGTCGGGGTGTACGGGGTGGGAAGGGCTGCTGGGAGAGACCAGGAGCCACTTGGGGGCTTGTCAGTATAGCCAGGGTGGATTAAATATGGGGCATCGAGCCAGGAATTTCTGTCTTCAATCTTAGTTTTGCCATTACATGCTCCTGACTTAATTTACTCACCTGGTTGATGACGGCTACGAATGACAACTTAACTCCTTAAAGATCTCCTGAGCCTCGCCCATGATTCCTGTTCTGGGGGTGGGCACATGACAAAATTGCTTATGCCTTATCATGGTTCACAATGACCAGCAAGCAAACGGCCCTCATGAACTCAGTTTCTGTGAATCTAATTTTCTAAATATGGTCCCAACATCTTGGAGAAAATAAATGCCAGAAAATGGGCCCATAATGCCCGGAGGTTGAGGAGAGAGCTCTCTAATAGTCCCACTGTGGGGAACACTGGGAAGAGTGTCCCCACCCCCATGATGTTTCTCTAAACACCTCCCAGTCTGCCAGAATCTTAGCATGAAAGGTTCAGAACTCCGCTGAGTCTAGTTGAAACACAAATAACTGTGGCAAGAATGTACTGTACACTAAACTCATCATCCGACTCCCAAGCTCATATCCTAGTGTGAGCGGCAGATGAGAGCTTCTCCACAGGGCAGCTGTGGTAGGCAGGGCAGAACAGGCTGGGAGACACACTAGGAGGCCTGGAGAAAGTGACAAGGTACTGAATATTGTCTTCCTACTTCTGCTTGGAGAGAACGAGTATCGAAACATTAAAATGCTCGGTTACTTTGGAACATGATTTTTTCCTCGCTGTCCTCATCCTCCTCTTCCTCTAGATAGGTTCTGGACTCGATCAACAGGCTGTGCCGCTCTTCCAAGTTGGATGTGACAGAGATCCCTCGGCTCAGCGATGTCCTCTTCGTGCTAGAGGAGGTTCCCTGATCTGATGTGGGCATGTCTTCTTCTTCTGCCAGGGAGCAAAGGATGAGAACACAAGGGGAAGAGTTGGGAGGGGCACAAGGGAGATGGGGGCAGAAAAGGAAAAAAAAAAAGATGAAGAGGAGACTCACCATACTGGCTTCCATCACCCTGGACCATTCAACCCAAATAAACAAGAGCTGCAGTCAGTCGGCTATTCCTCAGTTTCTCTGTGCATAGTGTTTCTACATTTTAACATTTGTTTAGGAACCAAAATTATGCATTTGCTTAGAAAATGGGGAAAACTCAGAAGAGCCAAAAGTGATAGAATTCAGCTACAAAAAGAGGTGGAGATAGACAAAGAAATGGCAACAGAGAAATTGTACTAAATGTTACCATACCAGCATGGGAGAGCTGCAATCTCTCAGATTTTTAATTGTCTGAAACTAAGCTTGGGGTCATATTGCACAAACTGACGTGTAGCTTGCTTTCCCCTTTAATTTATCATGAACATTTCCTGTGTCAACAGTAGGGACAGCTACCATTTTGTTAGCCCAACACCTTCCTCATTGATTGCCCATTATTCTATAGCATTTCAGGGTGCAATGGGCTGTGACTGCATGAGGTGACCACCGTCTACTAGAGGGCAAGACATTCTCCTTGTCACACAAGGTAGAAATTGAGCCTGATGGGTTGCAGCTCTCTCATGAAGGTGGCCTTGTGACTTGGGGCTGTGGGCCGTCCCTGGAAGGAAGGGAAGCAGAGAAGGATGATACATAGCATGAGAGCAGAGGCAGCAGACGAAGCTCATCAGAGAGGCACTGGTGAGAAGCAGGGCATGCGGTTTCCTGAGTTCCCTCTGCACCCACTGATCCTGGCTTAGACCACCGTCCATTGGGCCAAATGGATAAATGAGCCCACAAGCATGGTGTGTAAGGACGAGGGGGAGCACCAAGGCCTTCTCTGCCCTTGCGAGGTCCTTTGTGCATTGCAGCCCTTGCCACCCCTGCTGTGGGCTGCTAGGCAGTCCCTCTGATGGTGTGTCTCTCCTCGCACTCTCTTCCTGACTGTGAGCTCTCAAAGGCAGGGGTTCATTGCCTTTTGTGATTTTTTTTTCCCAGCACTTTTTTCACTGATTTTTCCCCCCCCCCCACCACTTCAGCTCAGTGCTTGCAACACATGGGTCCTGGTGATGGGACTTAATTGTGTTCCTTCCTAATTCATATGTGGAAGTCCTAACCCCCCAGAATCTTAGAATGTGACTGCATTTGGAGATAGGGCCTTTAAAAGGTAATTAAGGTAAGATGAGGTCACATGGGTGGGTCCTAACCAGTAGGACTGGTGTCCTTAAGAGGAGAGGAAACTGGGACACAGATGCACACAGAAGGAAGACCATATGAAGACACAGTGAGAAGACGGCCAACTGCAAGATGGGATTCAGAAGAACGCAACCCTGCCTTGGACTTCTAGCCTCCAGATTTGCGAGAAAAGAACTTCTGTTGGTTAGGCCACCCAGTCTGTGGTATTTGTGATGGCAGCCCTAGCAAACCCAAGGAATGTGACTGGGAGACTGGGTGGGTGGCAGCTGCCTTCTCTCATCTTCTCCTTTTAAGCCAAACTAGTGTCTCTGACTAGCTTCTCTTTCCTACAACGAGACAGGCCCAAGGGCAGGACAAACAACTCCATTCAATCCATTAATGCATTCACTCACACAGCATCCATTTATTGGGTACTACTGGGTCAACTGCTGTTCCATCCACTGGTTTTACTGTGGGAAATATGTGATCAATGCCCTTCTGGGACTTCTTGGCTAGTGGTAGAGGCAGTGTGAAGAAAATAATTGCATGTATGACTGTTACACAGAAGAGAGCAACTAAGAACAAGGTAAGCACATTTCCAGAATGAGGTTACAGAGAAGCAGGAAGGAAATGATGCATCCTCATAAGCCACACAGTCCCACAAGTCAACAAGAAACCTTTATGGGCAAGCACACAAGAGCCCCTGGGCAGACGATGGGATAACTCAGGGGTGGTGGGCCAGAAAGGGCACAATTCTGAGACCACAGAACAGCTCTATGATTGGAGTTTGGCCTGAGGACTATGGAGGGGCTGGCCTTTTGCTTGTGTGAATGCCCACCCCCTGCTTTTAGGGCACCAGTTTCTACCATGTGACATACTACTTTGCACTACCTAGGTCTACCCATAGGAGGCAGTGGTTATCATCATGGACTCTGGAGTCAGAAAGCCCTGGGCTGGAATCCTGATTCTGCCACTTAAAACTGTGGACCTGGGCTCTCTGCGCTTCAGTGTCTCATCTGTACGTGCAAAGCCCTCGACGTGGCATCCAGCGAGTGTTCTTCTATGTGTATTAGCTGTTTTAAGTCATACTACCTCAACTGGGCTCCAGTGACAGCAGAATGTTTTCCAGTCTCCGCATCCATAAAATGGGGATAACGTGACCCATTCTGTAAGCATTAGAAATAAAATGCACAAGGCAGGCAGCACCTGCCTGGCATCTGGCAGGTACTCAGAAACGGGTTGGTCCCACAGCAGGGGTAATTCAGAGGGGCAAAGGCAATGGTTAGCGCCAGGGGTTCTCCATGTTGAGTTCTCACCATTCTCCTGTGCCAGATTCTCCAGATATTTCGCCCTCATCTGCTCCTCTTTTGACTTCTTCATCTCTTTAAAGTACTCGTACAGTTCTGGGGGCAGCTTCTCCCCCGGGTTGCGGGGGAGGCAGCAGCAGGGTGTTGTAGGAATCATAGCCCTTTATATTCCGCAAGATCTGCTCAAGGGGACAATGGGAACACTGTTGGTCTCGCTAGAAATCTCCCTGCAGCTCTAAGTGAGTCTGCTCACTGATTTTATAAAACTAGTGCTCCTGCCGGAGGCCGAGATTTGCACAAATACTTTCTGGATTTCAAAGAGTGGGGCCCTTTGGAGAGGTCTCAGAAGTAGGGCTGAGCTCTGAGCCTGTGGGGGATACATGATCTTTATTTTGCTCCACTTCAGCCTGGGCATTTCACATGTGGAAATAAGTTTTCTTCTTGTTTTAAAAATAATATGCATTCTTTTCCCATTTTTCCCCATGACAAAAGTACAGAACTCCATTATCTACCTTGAGTGACACATTCATTCTTAAATAATATTGTGGTTAGCAATTTTACACTAAGCAATGTTGTGGTCTCATAAATAGAGGTTCCAGGGAAAAAACGAACAATGAATAACTTTTTAGCATAAATATGTCCTGTGTAATATTTGATACATACTAAAAAGTATTTGTTATTTATCTGAAATTCAAATTTAACTAGACAGCCTGTATTTTTTCTCCTGAATCTTGGAATCCTAGTGTGTGTATTTATAAGATGCAGTATAATTAAGTTTTAAAAAGCATTCACTTCTTCTACAACTTGAATTATTGGTATCAAAAATCTGTTTTGTTAGATAATCCATCTTCAGGATCCCCATTTTTAGTTGTTTGAACACCACTGCCAATAAGCTCATTCTAAAATTTACATGGAAGGGCAAAATTAAAGCATTCGTGAAAAGGAATAAAAGAAGGGTATCACCCTACCAGATAACAAGCCTTATTAGGAAGCTATAGTAATAGACAGAGTGGCAATGATGCTGAGAACAGACACAATGACCAATGAAATAGAAGAGAGAGCTCAGAATTGACCCATTTATTTGTGAAGCTGTGATAAAGGATAGAGGTACCATAGAGAATCAGTGGGCAAAGGAAGCAATATGCCAAAGACTGGTTGATGTAGGGCACAAAAGCCTGGCAAACTGGTAGCAACTGGGGCAACTCCAAAGGGCCAACCCAACTCCAGAGCGTCCTGTGCGATTAGCTGAGGTCTTCGTTGCCATCTCATCACAGTTCATCTCTCTCTGCCCAACTCTGCTGTCCTGTTCTTTACATGTGTTCCTGAGAGTGCCCCCAAGAAACCTCCCACATGCAAATTTCAAGTCTTAGATTATGCTTTGCACAGAGCCTGACTCTCGACGGAAGGTGCTGTGCCAACAAAAGCCACTAAGGATCTCATAAATTCCTAATGAAAAGACTCCCTCTTGCTGGGCGCAGTGGCTCATGCCTATAATCCCAGCACTTTGGGAGGCCGAGGCGGGTCGATCACGAGGTCAAGAGATCAAAACCATCCTGGTCAACATGGTGAAACCCCGTCTCTATTAAAAATACAAAAATTAGCTGGGCGTGGTGGCATTCGCCTGTAGTCCCAGCTACTCAGGAGGCTGAGGCAGGAGAATTGCTTGTACCCAGGAGGCGGAGGTTGCGGTAAGCCAAGATCGCACCATTGCACTCCAGCCTGGATAACAAGAGCGAAACTCCGTCTTAAAAAAAAAAACAAAAGAAAGAAAAGCCTCCCTCTATAGGGGCAGATCACCATTCTGAGAAAAACTTCTGGGAGCAGACTGCAAACGAGGCAGGCTGCCAACATTGGAAGTAAAGAAGACAGAAGATTCAAAGACTGAGTGGAGAAGGGTCCAGAGGAAGCAGAACACCCCTCAGCTAAGCCACCTTCAATTTTCTGACACAGAAAGCATGAGATGACAAGTGTTTCTTTTATTATATCTTATTCATTTATTTATTTTTTACTTTAAGTTCTGGGTACATGTGCAGATCTTGCAGGACTGTTGCATAGGTATACACATGCCATGGTGGTTTGCTGCCTCCATCCCTCCATCACCTACATTAAGTATTTCTCCTAACGTTATCCCTCCCCAATTTCCCCACCTCCTGCTATCCCTCCCCCTAGCCTCCTATTCCCCAACAGATCCCAGTGTGTGATGCTCCCCTCCCTGTGTCCATGTGTTCTCATTGTTCAGCACCCACTTATGAGTGAGAACATGCAGTGTTTGGTTTTCTGTTCTTGTGTCAGTTTGCTGAGAATGATGATTTCCAGATTCATCCATGTACCTGCAAAGGACATGAACTCATCCTTTTTTATGGCTGCATAGTATTCCATGGTGTATATGTGCCACATTTTTTTTTTAAATGCAGTCTATCTTTGATGGGCATTTGGGTTGGTTCCAGGTCTTTGCTATTGTAAACAGGGCCGCAATGCACATAGGTTTGCATATGTCCTTATAATAGATTGATCTATAATCCTTTGGGTGTATACCCAGTAATGGGATTTCTGGGTCAAATGGAATTTCTATTTCTAGATCCTTGAGGAATCACCACACTGTTTTCCACAATGGTTGAACTAATTTACACTCCCACCAACAGTGTAAAAGTGTTCCTATTTCTCCACATCCTCTCCAGCATCTGACGTCTCCAGATTTTTTAATGATTGCTATTCTAACTGGTGTGAGATGGTATCTCAACATAGTTTTGATTTGCATTTCTCTAATGACCAGTGATGATGAGCATTTTTTCATATGTTTGTGGGCCACATAAATGTCTTCTTTTGAAAAGTGTCTGTTCATATCTTTTACCCACTTTTTGATGGGGTTGTTTTTTCTTGTATATTTGTTTTAGTTCTTTGTAGACTGTGGATATTAGCCCTTTGTCAAATGGGTAGATTGCAAAAATTTTTTCCCATTCTGTTGGTTGCCAGTTCACTCTAATAATTGTTTCTTTTGCTGTGCAGAAGCTCTTAAGTTTAATTAGATCCCATTTGTCTATTTTAGCTTTTGTTGCCATCGCTTTTGGTGTTTTAGTCATGAAGTCTTTGCCTATGTCTATGTCCTGAATGGTATTGCCTAGGTTTTCTTCTAGGGTTTTTATGGTGTTAGGTCTTATGTTTAAATCTTTAATCCATCTGGAGTTAATTTTTGTATAAAATGTAAGGAAGGGGTCTAGTTTCAGCTTTCTGCACATGGCTAGCCAGTTTTCCCAACACCATGTATTAAACAGGGAATACTTTTCCCATTGCTTGTTTTTGTCTGGTTTGTCAAAGATCAGATGGTTACAGATGTGTGGTGTTGCTTCCGAGGCCTCTGTTCTGTTCCATTGGTCTATATCTCTGTTTTGGTACCAGTACCATGCTGTTTTGATTACTGTAGCCTTGTAGTATAGTCTGAAGTCAGGTAGCGTGATGCCTCCAACTTTGTTCTTTTTGCATAGGATTGTCTTGGCTATGCGGACTCTCTTTTGGTTTGATATGAAGTTTAAGGTGGTTTTTTCCAGTCCTATGAAGGTCAATGGTAGCTTGATGGGGATAGCACTGAATCTATAAATTACTTTGGGCAGTATGGCCATTTTCACAATATTTATTCTTCCTAAGCATGAGCATGGAAGTGTCTTGACTTTTTATCCAATTTGCCAGTCTGTGTCTTTTGATTGGTGCATTTAGCCCACTTACATTTAAGGTTAGTATTGTTATGTGTGAATTTGTTCCTGCCATTTTGATACTAGCTGGTTGTTTTACCTGTTAGTTGATACAGTTTTTTCATTGTGTCGATAGTCTTTACCATTTCGTACATTTTTGCAGTGGCTGGTACTGGTTGTTCCTTTCCATGTTTAGTGCTTCCTTCAGGAGCTCTTACAAGGCAGGCCTGGTGGTGACAAAATCTCTCAGCAATTGCTTGTCTGTAAAAGGTTTTATTTCTCCTTCACTTATGAAGCTGTTTGGTTGGATATGAAATTCTGGGTTGAAAGTTCTTTTCTTTAAGGATGTTGAATATTGGCCCCCAGTCTCTTCTGGCTTGAAGGGTTTCTGCTGAGAGACCCACTGTGAGTCTAATGGGCTTCCCTTTTTGGGTAACCCGACCTTTCTCTCTGGCTGCCCTTAGCATTTTTTCCTTCATTTCAACCCTGGTGAATCTGACGATTACGTGCCTTGGGGTTGCTCTTCTTGAGGAATATCTTTGTGGTGTTCTCTGTATTTTCTGGATTTGAATGTTGGCCTGCCTTGTTAGGTTGGGGACGTTCTCCTGGATAATATCCTGAAGAGTGTTTTCCAGCTTGGAAATATTCTCTCCGTCACATTCAGGTATACCAATCAAACATAGATTAGATCTTTTCACATAATCCCATATTTCTTGGAGGCTTTGTTCATTTATTTTCACTCTTTTTCTCTGATACTGCCTTCTCATTTTATTTCATTGAGTTGGTCTTCAATCTCTGATAGCCTTTCTTCAGCTTGATCTATTCAGCTATTGAAACTTGTGTATGCCTCACGGAGTTCTCATGCTGTGTTTTTCAGCTCCTCAATTCCTTTATAGTCTTCTCTAAGGTGGTTATTCTAGTTAGCATTTTGTCAAACCTTTTTTCAAGGCTCTTAGTTTCTTTGCATTGGGTTAGAATATGTTCCTTTAGCTCATAGCAGTTGTTATTACCTACCTTCTGAAGCCTGCTTCTGTCAGTTCATCAAACTCATTCTCCATCTAGTTTTGTTCCCTTGCTGGCGAGGAGTTGTGATCCCTTGGAGGAAGGGAGGCATTCTGGTTTTTTGCACTGGTTTCTTCCCCATCTTCCTGGATTTATCTGCCTTTGGTCTTTGAAGTTGGTGACTTTTGGATGAGGTCTCTGAGTGGACGTCCTTTCTGTTGATGTTGAAGCTATTTCTTTCTGTTTTTTAGTTTTCCTTCTAACAGTCAGGCCCCTCTGCTGCAGGACTGCTGGAGGTTCACTCCAGACACTGCTTGCCTGGGGAATCACCTGCAGAGGCTGCAGAACTGTTAAGGGTTGCTGCCTATTCCTTCTTCTGGTATCTTTGTCCCAGAAGGGTATGCGCCAGATGTCAGCCAGAGCTCTGCTCTCCTTTATCAGGTGCCTCTTTGGATACACAGGGGTCAGGGAGCCACTTGAGGAGGCAGTCTGTCCCTAATCAGAGCTCAAGTGCTGTGCTGGGAGCTCCACTGTTCCATTCAGAGCTGCTTGGCAGGGACGTTTAAGTCTGCTGCAGCAGAACTTACAACCACCTCTTTTCCCAGGTGCTCTGTCCTGGGAAGGTGGGGCTTTATTTATAAGTCCCTTCCATGCTGCTGCATTTTTTCAGAGATGCCCTGCCCAGCAAGGAGGGAGTCTAGTCACAGTCTGCCTGCAGAGGCATTGCTGAGCTTCACGGGCTCTGTCCAGCTGCTGTGTGAACTTCCTTGTGGTTTTGTTTACACTGGTAAGGTTGGTACTGTCTTGGTAATGGTGGGCTGCCTCAGTAATGGCGGATGCCCTTCCCCACCTCAGAGCTCTATTGTCCAGGGTTGAGCTCAAACTGCTGCATTGGCTGCAAAACTCTCAAGCCAGTGTGTTTCAGATTCCTGGTCTTTGTGGGTGTGGGACCTGCCAAGACAGATCACCTGGCTCCCTACCATCTTTTTCAGGGGAATGTGCATCTCTGTCTCGCAGGCGTTCCAGGCACCAGTTATTGAATACCAGTATTTTGAAGCTATTTTGTTAATTCGATTTTTTAAAAATTTTGATTATTTTGAGACAGGGACTCACTCTGTCACCCAGATTTGTGCGGGTTTTTGTGCTGGAAACCCACAGTGCTTGTCGGTTGGTGGGAATCTCCTGGTCTGTGGGCCATAAAGACCATGGGAGAAGCATAGTATCTGAACCAGAGTACCGGCTGGCTGAAAAAGCCCCCCAACACCTCCATGGGGTGGAGGGTAGGGGGTCCTCCAGTTTGCTGCACTTCCTGGGTGAGGCAGTGCCCCACCCTGCCTTGGCTCACACTCCTTGGGCTACACCCACTTTCCAACCAGTCCCATTGAGAGGCACCTGGTACCTCAGTTGGAAATGCGGTGATCACTCGCCCTCTGCATTGCTCTCACTGGGATCTGTGCTCTGGAGCTGTTCCTATTCAGCCATCTTGGCAGAGCTCAAGTGTTTATTGTTTTAAGTTGCTAAGTTTGGGGCTAATTTGTTATGCAGCAAAAGATAACTAATACAGCATTGGGCTTCATGAACAGCAATACCTTATGAGGAAACAATGGGGCAACACATTTACAATAGCCAAGTGAAGAAAATGTAAGCCAAGAATATTGTATCAGATCTTCAAAAGTCACAGATAAATGGTTACAAATGTTTGAATACTCAGAGAATATCATTCCCATGATCCCTTCCTGAGAAATCCACTAGAGAATGAACTGTAGATATCCTAAAAGTGTTTGGAGGAGCTTCATTATGAGGATTGATGATGGGCATTGAATATGTCTAAGTGTAAAACTAAGACTTCATTATGGAAATTAAGTCTTGACATCTTAATACTATAAGCTCTGACAATATAGATAAAATACAAGTAGCAAACATGGGGGCAGCGTACATGAGATGACTACCCAGTTGGTATTCACTGGAAAAAAAAGAATGCCATTTTAAATTAGAGGATGGAAAGGGGAGAGGGAAAAAGAGATTACCAGCTAATTTCAATATTGCTCATAGGAGGGAATTAAGAGGCATTTTCAAAGAGTAGGGCACTAAGGTTATTAGACAAAGGTGTAGCCCAAGGTAGGGCACCAGGGTGAGGAGCATGAAATGTGGATCTGGGGGAGCAGCTGGAACACAGCACAGAGGCCTCACCATGCTTGTGGATAATAGGACTCAGTAGTCCTATTATCAATACAGTTAGTAGGAATATTGATATCACTATTTTGAAGCTATTTTATTAGTTTGATTTTTTAAACATTTTGCTTATTTTGAGACAGGGTCTCACTCTGTCACCCAGGCTGGAATGCAGTGGTATGATCTTGGTTTACTGCAGCCTCCACGTCCCGGGCTCAAGTGGAACTCCCACCTCAGCCTCTCAAGTAGTTGGAACTACAGGCATGTGCCACCATGTCCAGTTAAATTATTATTATTATTTTGTAGATATGGTTTTGTTATGTTGCCCAGGCTGGGCTCAACCTCTTGAGCTCAAGCAATTCTCCTGCCTTGGCCTCCCAAAGTGCTGGGATTACAGGTGTGTGCCACTGTGCCTGGCTAAATGTATATTTTATAAGATAAATCAATAAGTAAGTTTATAGCCATAATTTTCAAGAGAAAGAAGAAAGAAATGTATTATTGAAGAATTCAGATAAAATCCTATCATCTTAAATTGGAATTTGAAACCCCATTGTGCATTGTGATTTTTTTTCACTCTTAAAAATCACATTTTCTAATTATTTTGACTAAAAAGACCTAGAAAGTCATAATCCAGTGGTCCAGACTGTGATCTGTAAATGCCATTTCATACTAAAAGGAACAAGAGCTCTGTGGAGACATGACTGACTCCAGGTCTGGGCAGGAAATAAACCTGACAAGTCTAGGACATCTTAGGAGTGTCTTCCCTGCCAGTGGGTAGCAAGACCTCACCTCCCTCCAAACCTGTCAGTAAAGACCATGTAGGAAGCCTGGACTTCCACTTCCATGTGGTGGTAAAGAAGTGTCCCTCCTCCTCTCTGCTGTGGTGGTATCAGATGAGGTCTAATGGAATGTCAGAACTTTTGTGATTACCCAGTGGTCCTGGATAGTATGGCTACCCCCTCTATTTTCCCATGCAGAGTCAGTGGAGGCTGTGTGGAGAGTAGTAATGAGGCACTCCTGGCCCTCCCAGCCAGGAAGGCATCAATGGAGGCCTTGCGGACAGCCAGAAATACCCACTCCTGCCCAGCAGTAATGAAGAGCCCCTCCTACTGTTTGTCAAAGAAGGCCAAGGAGGGAACCTAGACTATTACTCACATCTGTCAGTAAGAAGGGAGTGCCCTCATCCCCCTTGCCCATGTCATTTCAGAAAAGGCCAGTTAAAACAGAAAATTTAAATAAGGTCCAGAGTCTCATAACGCAATATCAAAAATATACAGGTTTGAACTAAAAATCCTTCATCATAGTAGCAACCAGGAAAATTTCAGCTTGAATGATAACAGAAAATGAATAGATTAGTTGAAGCAACGAATATCACTTCAAGATAACAGTGATATTAGTTATCTTGCAAAGATTCTAAAGCAGCCATCATTGTAATGCTTTAGTGAACAATTATGAACATATTTGAAGCAAATAAAAAAAGAAAGTCTTAGCAAAGAAACACAACATATAAAAAAGAACCAAATAAAAATTCTAGAACTTAAATATACAGTTACAAAAATAAAAACTCAATATATGGACAGAATAAAATGGATAGAGAAAAGAATCAGTGAACTTAAAGATAAAATAACAGAAATTACTTAATCTGGATAACAGAGAAAATAGACTTAAAAAAAGAAAAGGGCCTCAAATAATGGTAAAACTGTAACAAAACATCTACTGTAAGTGTCATTTGAGCCCTGGAAGGAGAGTAGAAAGAGCACGAGGCTGAAAAAGTACTCAAATGAATAATGCCTGAGAAATTTCCAAATTGGAAAGAAGATAAAAATCAACAGATTCAAGAAACTTACCAAGTCCCAAACTGAATAAACCAAAAGAAATTTATGCCAAGACACATTACAGTCAAACTTCTGTAAACTAAGGCACAGAAAAATTCCTGAAAGCAGTGAGAGAGAAATGAAATCTTCCTTATAAAGGAAAAAAAAATGCAAATGACATTGAATTTCTCATTAGACCATGGAGGTCAGAAGAAAGTGGCATATTTTTCAAGGGATGAAAGACTGTCAGCTCAGGATTCTATATCCAGTGAACAAATCCTTCAAGTATGAGGGGGGAAATCAAGGCGTTCTCAGATGAAGGAAAACTAAGAAATTTCTATCAGCAGGTGTACTCTAATGGCAGAGCTAAAGGTAGCTCTCTAAACAGAAAGTTAATAATAAAAGAAGAAATCTTGGCATATCAGAAAGAAAGGAAGAAAGAACAGAAAAAGTAAAGAGACAAATACAATACATTTTCCATTTCCTCTAGGGTTTTCAAATGTATGTTTGACAGATGAAACAATAATTATAGTGCTAGATAATATAAAAAAATATTTAAGACAGTGACATTACAAATTAGAAGGCTGAAGGGAATTAAATGGGGGAAAGTTTTCTAAATTACATTAGAACTGGTAAAATGTCAATACCAGTTGATTATAATGTTATATATAGATAAGGTAACACCTATGGCAACAACTAAAGAAGCTACACAAAGAGATACACCCAAAAAACATTCTGGGTAAATAAATAAAAATGGAATTTTAAATAATGTTGAAGCAATTGACAGGAAAGTAGGAAAAAGCAAACAGACCAAAAAAACAACAGAACATACAATTAAGTCCTCTTGAGTCCTGACATAGCAATAATTACACTAAATGTAAATGGTCTAAATACATCAACTAAACTCAGAGATTGGCAGAGTATATTTTAAAAAATGACCCAATTACATGCTGTCTACAAGTAACTCAACTTCAAATATAATGATATTGGCATGTTGCTACATACGGTTCTTTACTGTTCGAATTTTAACCATGAACATGCATTAGTTTTTCAATTAGTTGCTTAAAATGTATAGGATTTGACTCAGGTCAAGGGAAGTAGGTCAGGAGAGGCTATAGAGAAATAATCACTAAATTGACAAGGAAGAATTCAATGGGAAAAAGGTGGGGAAAGGCCAGGACGTTGTTATTTCATGCAGAGAAAAGAGTGTGAGTACATAGTAGGGTCCAGCACATGTAGAAAAATAAGAGTTTGGCTTTGGCCTCTGCTCACCTTTTCCTCTATGAGATACTGCTGATCAAATTCTAAGGAATAAAACTCAATGGGGAAGTCACAGGGATTCTTCACTATCACTTCAGCCTCATCTCCAGGTGCACAAAGTAGCAGTGGCCCCAGGTCCAGGACTGAAGGACTAAATTCCAGGCGTGGCTCTAGACCTTGCCCATATACCAGCAGTGTAAGCTTTTCAGCACTCTGGGCAATCTGAAACATCACGGTTTGGCTGTAGAATTTCTGGAAAACATAAAAACAAAACAAGCATCTGAATTTATTTCTATTACATGGCATGTAAAACAAAACACCGCTGGAGAGGAAAAAACTTATCTATTTAGATTGAGAGAGGTAAGTTATTATAAAATTGCATAAGAGTAATGGATATTACTAGATTAATATAAGTACTGGGTATTTAGCATGCCAGGCATTGTACCAAGTGCTAGATATAAAATAAATTCTGAGTATCTAGTATTGTAGCACTTCTATCAAGTGCTTCATTATTTGTAGCAAGCCCTCTGAGTGTCACTGTTATATCCTTCAGATCTTTCAGTGTGTTCAGACTTCCAACTGCCACAGTCTGCACCTCTGGGCCTGAAGGTTCTCATTTCATGAACCCTGCTGCCCATGGGAAGGGGAAGGTAGGGCAGAAATGCCAGGGAAGTAATACTGTCTGGAAGTAGTTCTCAAGCAATGACTCTAGGGATTTACTGTAAAAAGACCCCAGCTCCCTTGCTCCTGAGAAGTGATGATTCTGAAGTGTGTATTTAGCGTAGTTTCCCAGAGCTTGGCAGAATGCCAGGGCTAGGGCATTCAGTTCATCAGATACAATTACAGTCAGATACTGGATAATAGTGATATCACAACTACTTACATGTTCTCTCAAAATGGTACCAACATTCCATCCCATAGTTCCCAATCTGATTTCACTGGGGAACCTATTAAACATGCAGATCCTCAGATTCCATCCCTAGAAATCCTGACTCCCTAGGGGCAGAGTAAGATTTAGCATTTTTAACCAGATGCCTAACTTATTCTGGTATAGCTGGACTTGTGGCTTGGTGTGAGTAGAAATTGTGCAAATCACAATTTGAAGACTTTCTATCTTAGCTTGAAGGGGAAAAAGCAAATGGATGGAATGTATACAGACACACACAGAAATATCTATTGCTGGACAAATAAGATAAATTATTGGCTAAGAGGGATTTCTATACAGCTACTGGCTTAGCACCTTATGATTCAAACTTCTATATTTTAATTGCTCCTTATGGAAATCTTTCTAAAATATTCGTTCATTTTCTTGAACAGGCTATAATGCCTAAGAATTGTTGGTGTGGATGTCAGTGATTTCTTGGCACTGCTGATGTTGATGACGATGCAGCTATGGATTGTATGGGTTGTAGGACTAACCAATTCCTTGTATAGAGATAACACATTTCTCTCTTATTTGGTAGAAACATTTTATTGACTTTGACCAATTCCAACTCCACATTCATGAAACTGCTTGCACAAATCCATTATTTTTACGACATTTCCCTCATTAAGTAATGGGAAAAAAAAATCCACAATTTTGAGTAAACCCTTTGAAAATTTTAAGACTGTTTAAGAATGATAAACAGAATAGCTGCTACACTGGAAAGATGGCGGAGCAAGAGCAAAGAAAAATCCCTTTGGTTCCAGAAAATCTCCTGAAAAAGAGGAAGGCTTATCAAGCCCTCAAAGCCACTCAGGCAAAGCAGGCACTTTTGGCAAAGAAGGAGCAGAGGAAAGGAAAAGGGCCCAGGTTTAAGCGACTGGAATCATTCCTACATGATTCCTGGCGGCAGACACGTGACAAGGTGCGTGTCCGACGACTAGAAGTGAAGCCTCACGCCTTGGATTTGCCAGATAAACATTCTTTGGCCTTTGTCGTACGCATTGAAAGGATTGATGGTGTGAGTTTACTGGTGCAGAGAACCATTGCAAGACTTTGCCTAAAGAAAATTTTTAGTGGTGTCTTTGTAAAAGTCACCCCCCAGAACATAAAAATGCTGCGTATAGTGGAACCTTATGTGACCTGGGGATTTCCAAATCTGAAGTCTGTCCGGGAACTCATTTTGAAACGTGGACAAGCCAGAGTCAAGAATAAGACCATCCCTCTGACAGACAACACTGTGATTGAGGAGCACCTGGGGAAGTTTGGTGTCATTTGCTTGGAAGACCTCATTCATGAAATTGCCTTCCCAGGGAAGCATTTCCAGGGAGATCTTATGGTTCTTGCGCCCTTTCCACCTCTCAGTGGCACGTCATGCTACCAAAAATAGAGTGGGCTTCCTCAAGGAGATGGGCACACCTGGCTATCGGGGGGTGAACGCATCAATCAGCTCGTCCGCCAGCTCAACTAGAACCCGGTGAGGCAGGGCTGGGAACTGCTCTTGGACTGACTGTGGGGTGGGCCATGCCTTGCCACTTTAAAAGTTCTTTTTGCATTTACTAGTTATTAAGAGTAACCTTGAGATTGGGAGGAAAGAGGAGGCTGGTACAAGTAGATGGAGACCTGCTGGGAGCAATGACTGCCTGATTAGGACATGGGGCTATGCATAGCCTAGTAGTTATAGGCTTAAAAATGTCAAGTAACTAAAAACTGTATTGCTGCAGTCATTTAGATGGCAATGAGGAAAGAATATTAATAACTGATTGCAAAAAGGACTTGAAGATGTGAATCATCTATTTTGCTGAAGAACTCTTAACTCTTTTTAAAATTACATTTTATTCCTGTTCTTATTACTCTAGGTGCCAAACTGCAATAAATTTTTATCAATAAAAAAACAAAAAAAAAAAAAAAAAAAAAGAATGATAAACATATTACTAATTTTCTTTGAAACAAACTGGGAAGATTTTGGTAATGATAAAAACATGGGTTTTATTTTAGAATGAGATATGAAGTCGTTTGCTTTTTCTCTTTTTCACTGAAGGTGTTTAAGCATTTTCTCAAAGCCATTACCAGGAAAATGGGAGTTAACCACAGCTCTTCTATAAAACACACATCAATTTTCCTGTTAAAAAAAGAGAATAGAGAAAAATATATTTCCCAAATGCCTTAGGCTTTGAACAAAAGTCTTTATGGTGCAACCTCTTGAGATTCTGTCTGGTTCTAGAATCTTATTAATTTTACTGTGTTCCTGGTCAGAAGTAGCTTTGAGTTGATAATATTCACAAAAGAAACATTTATGAAGCTGTGGGAGGCCATATACCAGGAAGTGCTTTTCATGACTACTGAAGATAATAGTTAATGTTATTGAGAGACTTACTATACATAGAGTAGCATGCTGTGTACTTTATTCAATGCTGTGCATTGAATCTTCAAAATGATTTTAGAAGGTAGTCATTACAGGCTGACAATATCTTATCTGAAACCCAGGGGCCAGATACTTTCAAATTCAGATTTTCAAAAATAGTAAGCACAGTGCATATACCATATGTTACCTAATACCTTTAGCAGGGTCTGGGGCAGTTCCCCCAGACTCAAACACATTAATATTTGTTGGCAATGTTTGACTCTGAAAACTAAGTGGTATAAATAAAGGTTAAATGATCTCATGTCAGTTCAGACGAGACTTTTCTGCCAAATGAGTTTCTGTCCTAAACTTATGAAATCTCAAACCCCCCACCCCCCAGTTTTGGATCTTACTGGGTTTCAGAATTTCAATAAGGGACTTTTGATATGCAATATTATTATTTTTTCTTTATCTATGAGTGAACTGAGGCTGAATGAGGCTAAGTAATTTCCTTAAAGACACACAGCATGGAAGTGTGCAGAGGCAGAAGGCTACTAACCCAGGCCTGCTGACAATAATTGATGTGTTAGTCTGATGATTCCAGACCACCACACACAGCTCCTATGTGAACCAGAAGTACCTGAGATGCCATATTCAGAAAAGCAAGGCACAGGTCACTCAAAACTTCCCTTGAGACCCAGACAAGCATGGACTTGAGTAAAGCTCAAAGAGGTCCAGATAATCTTAAATGAAGCCACGTTTCTTTAACTCACCTCTTCTTTTGGCATGAATTTCACTTGCACGTTGGACTTCTCACCAGGATCCAAGACTCCAGAAATGGGCTGGATCTCAAAGATCCGTGTCTTGGGCTTTAATTCTGCACGCAGTTTCTGTCTTAAATATTTTGGCATGTGTTTCTCCAGCTGGTTGACAAATATTAGACAATCAGATCATCCTCTATGGAAAATGAACTCATTCACCTTCCACTTGCAAAACCCACATTTCCTGAATACCTCTTAGGTGTCAGGGAATGTGTAGATACCAGAGGTACAAAGATGAAAAAGACATTCCACCCGACAGCATGGCTTGACAGGACCTCAAGGGCCGGGATTTTATTCAGGAGGCAATGGTTGCCACTGCAAGTCTTTGAGCTGGAGATTGAAATGATGAGTGCAAAGGCCTAGACTTACAAATCTGGCTGAAATGGAGATGAAGACAGGAGGACCAATGGGCCAAAGCTCCTTTACCTTGTCAATAGGCTTTTGGCTGTGGACAAACCATTCACAAGGGACTTGGAGGTGATTGGAAAGCTGAATAGTTTCCACCAGGCACTGTCCACACTGAATTGTGGCAAAGTCCACTTTTCCACGAGAGAGAGTCATGGCTGGAATGGTCACCTTGGCTTGGAGACAGATGTGAACTGTTGGCCCTCCAACCACCTAGAGCAGGTATAAACTGAAGTTACCATGTGACATGGGGTTGGGGAAAGGAAGAATCATAGCTCTGACATCATAACTGGATCATCCCAGGGGCCATCAGCAAGCAGAGATGGAAACCTGCAGGGCTGGGTGGGCCCAGTGGTGCCTCGTACCTTGATGGGCAGAATGACTTCTTTGCTTCCAACAGGAAGATTGGCCCCCTGTGGGTCAAATCTCACTTCAAACGTTTCTGTTTCACAGTAAGGCAGATTCTTTACACGATCTAGCTCAGTACTGAATCCTGGACCAAGAAAAAAATTTCTAGGTGGGAAGGAGAAACGGCAAACAAGAACTGCTCTAGAGAAAGCCCCCACTGGGTCAGAAGGACCACTCAAGAGTATCACTGAATAGCCCAAGAATCCTTTTAGCTGATCCCAGAGGCACAAATGCTGCTCTAGGAGGACAGTACTGATGGGTTCCTTGTGAGAAATGACCAAGTACAATAGGAAAGGGCCTCGCCAGCCTGGGTACCTGTCTCATGAAGGACACGCTTGTCTGCGCGGAACGACACTGGAAAGTGACTGGTGTTGGTGATTTTGATGATGTGGGTTCGGACTTCACCAAGGATGATGTAGCCGAAATCCAGGATGTACTCTGGCAGCTGGACTCTGAAATGGTTAATAGTCCTTACTAGTCTCTGTCAAACCTGGAAGGCTACTTTTCCAAAAGTAAGAGAGCCTGAGTTTTTCTTTTTTTCTACCTCCCATGCATAATTTTGTTCTCCAGAGTGGAGAACAATGAACAGCTACCCAAATGGAGACTAGAAACAACATAACTCCCCCAGAAATTCACACCGCTGTTTGGGCCATTATCTCAGAACACGTTAGCATGGGCCCCCGTGGACCTGAAATGGGACCTGTTTATTAGACACAACTCTAATGTTCTCACTTTAAGAGGCAGAAACCTGCCTAACTGGCTTGATGCTAGGGGATGACAGATAACTGAGGCGAGCGGATTTCATTTCTAGATGATTAGCCAGTGTTTCGGGGAGCGCTCTGCATGAGGCAGCACTGCTTGCTCTGCTGCATTCTGAAACAAGCACAGCACAGAAGGGCGGTCACTGGAAACCACTCACTTGGCCAGTCTGCGGCAATTCCGAAGGCTGAAGCAGGTGTCTGTGGGATCAGGGGGTGATCGTTTTCTGATGTTCTAGGACATAGCTTTGAACTATAAGTCTCTCTACTTCCATCTGGAGATGAGAACTTACCTGAAGTAAGAGAAGGGCAAGTCAGCAAATTCTTTAGCAACATGGATTCTCAACAGGGACAATATCACCCCTAAAGAGGCAAAAATTAGTTCTTGGAGGGTGGTGGAAAATACCTGAAATATTACAATGGTTTGTGGCCCCAAAAGGGCCACAAAACATAAACAGGTACACAGTATGTTTAAGGCACTACATTTTTCCTGGGAAGGGTGTGGGGAGGGTAAGCAAATTGGTATATCCATACCATGGAATACTCAGCAGTAAAAGGGAATGAATTATTGAGGTGCATGACTTGAATGGAATTACAAGGTCATTAGTGAAATGAGAAAAGCCAATCTCGAAAGGTGATGTGCTGTATGATTCCATTTATATAACATTCTTGAAATAACAAAAGGATCAAGATGGAGAACAGATGAGTGGTTGCCAGAGGTAAGGAATGGGGAGAGAAGGTGGGCATGGTTATAACGGGGTGGGTGGGGGGCACGTGTAAGGTCAAACACAAACGGAAAATGAGGCTTAGTTCTCCTTGTTGAAAATAAGAGACTTCTCTTCTTCCCTTTTCTTACAGTATTTAGTTTACAATGTTTGTAATTTTAAGTTCTTTGAAATGTTATCGCTTTGAAATGTAGATAAATTTTTTAAAAAATGAAATAAGCCTCTTGCCAGCTTTAGGACCCAGAAGTGTCTATCTCAAGACATCTCTTTGAAATGTAATCAACAAGGAAGATGAAGTCCCTACTTCCAGTTTCTGTGAGAGGATGGGAGCCTAGCTTCCCTGGGACCCTGCTAGAAAGACAAGTTTGTTTTTCCTTTGGATAAAGCCAATTAGCTAACATAGCTGGTCACCTCAATTACCATTTCGATTTAGGATAAACAATGTGTGACAAATGATGGTGTCAAGTCCTCTTACTTGAGACTAGCTATTATTTACTCTGAGAACATGAATGAAATGGCTTGGATCTGCTTGGCTCTATAAGAGGGGCAGACTTCTGTCTTTGCAATCTTTTGGTAGATTGCCTGTGATGTGTATCACATTCCAGTTTAATGCTCGTTCGATAATGAAATTGTTTTCTTTCTTTTCTACCTTTGTGGATAGATTTTCTGGGCTGGAAGGAGTTTTTGTTTTCCCAAGAAGCACAAGGAATCCTTGCAGCAATGGAATAGTTCTGGATCTTAATTGTGGTGGTAAGCTCACAAATCTACACGATACAATTGCACAGAACTACACACACACACACATGCACACACACACACACACGCATATAAAAGTGGTTAAATCCAAATAAGCTCTGTGTCTTGTACCAATGTCAATTTTGTGGATTTGATATTGTACTATAGTTATACAAGATATTACTGCTGGCAAAAAAATTTTTTTTTATTCCTGTAAATCTATAATTATTTCAAAATAAAACGTTGAAAAAGTATATATCAAACTATTCAAGGAGATTCCATTTTGTATATAATAAATAAAAAACTTTCACGGGGAGTATCAGGAAAAAAGGTCTAAAATGGATTTTTAGGGGGGCAATAATGGAAAAGGTTGAGCAATACTGTTTGAAAAGGGCTAACCCTTAAGTCTAGGGCCCAGCAGGGAAGGTTAATATGTACCATGGCCCACAGTGAGGCACAGGAGGTGAGAGTGGAAGTGTGACAAATTGGGAGTGGAGCAGGGCTTGCTGAAAGCATTCCCAGTTATCTGGATTCTAGAGCAGCAAAGCCAACCCTGTGGTTGGCTCCTGAGCCACGAGTAGTCCACCCTGTCCTACTCAAGGGGATCAGCTTGGCTCTGCACGTAGCATCATGTTCACTAAAAGCCCATCCCACAGCTATCCTAGGCTTTGATGAGGTGCAGCCTGGGAATGTGATTAGCAGGTGGAGACACACCACTGCTGCCAGTGGGCAGCCCGGGTCTGGTAGGAGAAGGCAGGGGCTAAGGGCACCATCTTAGCGGCTGGGCAGGCCTGGGTTCAAATCCTAGCTCTGGGCTTGCCTTGGGACATGCCCTTCACTTCTGTAAAACTAAAATTTAAATGACAGTGGCCCATCACTTCTGTAAAACTAAAATTTAGATGACAGTGGCACCATTCTTCCCCCACCCTCATTATGGGAAGATTTAACAAGATAACAGTGCAGGTTAATAGTGTGGCACAGGCTTAGCATAAGAGCCGAATAAATGGTAGCTGATGTTATTCATTATGATCATCCTTGGTGCTAAGGTTCACTTGTGGCATCTTGTGCTTGAACCAGGCTTCTGCAAAGCAAATCATCGCTGGTGGCCTTTGGTGCTCCCAGTCTCACCCATGACATCTTTCTCTCCCACTTTAGAGCCCCCTTTAACCAGCCTAAGGGCTCTCTAGCCACATATATGATTCTTCCTTAGAACAATATTCTCATGCACACTTGCATTTTGAAAGAAAGGCACAGGGGGGATAGCAGCTGTCATGGTCAGGAACAGACTGTTAAAAAAGGACTTTCAGGGGTGATGAGGGCAGACATACTGGGACTTTGCCTCCTATCCCAGCCTTTATTTACAAGCTGAGATGCTCCCTCCTCCAGAGACCCTCTCTTGGCTCCCACCTCTGCGGCATCACAAGCTCCTGACTTTTCCAGAACCTTTTGGCCACCCCCTCTCCCCCATTCAGATACTGGGGTACTCTGGGGCTCCATTCTCAATCTGCCCTTCTCCCTGCTCACTAGACATACTTCCTAGGGAATCTCCCCCATTTCCTGTGATTGCAATGGGCATCCAGTGACTTTCAAGTCACTTTCTCCAACCTCTCTTTCTCCCCCAGGCCCCCAGCGGTGGCTCCAGTTCCCTACTGGCTGCTCTACGTGGATGATGCACAGAAATCTCACATTTGGGGAGCCACCGGAAGCACCTGAACTCCTTTCCCTTCCTTCCCCTCCCACCAAGACTCGCTTCTCCTCCTGAGTTGCCTGTCTCAGTACCTCTCCTTTCCTGGTCATCCAAGCAAGACTTTGAGGTCTCCTCCACCCCATGCCCATATCCAATCAATCCCTAAGTCTTGACCATTCTACTTCTGGAATATTCCTTGAATCCACCCAGTTTGCCCTGTCCCCACTGTCACCATTGCTTTCAGCACCACCATCTCTCACCTAGAATTACTCCATCAGCTTAAAAAAACTGACACAGGGAGGGGGAGTATCACACACTGGGGTCTGTCGGGGGAGAAAGGGGAGGGATAGTGGGGGGGTGAGGAGTTGGGGGAGAGATAGCATGGGGAGAAATGCCAGATATAGGTGATGGGGGAGGAAGGCAGCAAATCACACTGCCATGTGTGTACCTATGCAACAATCTTCCATGTTCTTCACATGTACCCCCAAACCTAAAATGCAATAAAACAAACAAACAAACAAACAAAAACTGTAGAGGTGGAGTTTCACTATGTTTCCCAGGCTGGTCTCAAATTCCTGGCCTCAAGTCATCCTCCCACCTTGGCTTCCCAAAGTATTGGGATTATAGGAATGAGCCATTGTACCTGGCCCTCCATCGGCTTCTAAAATAACTGATCTCTCAAATCCACTTTCATCATCCCCAAGTTCCCGTCCCCTCAGAGCTCCACAAGGCAGCCAAAGGGATCTCTTAAAGATGGGAAGTAGGTTAGGCTACACCTTTCGTTGCCCTCAGGATGAAGTTCAAAAACCTTAATGCGCCGGCCACCTGACAGCTCATCTCCTGGGCTCATCTCGCCTCTCCTAGCTTCCTGCTTCTTTGCTTTATCTCTGTCTTTCTCCTTTCTGTACCTCAGAGGCCACGTCCTTGCGCCTGGGCCTCTGCACGCAGTGCCCTTCCGCATCTGCATCCCACACACCCTGCACACAGCACCCTTCTGCACACACACCCCGTGCACTCTGCATGCACCGCCCTCCTGCACTGGTGTCCCACGCAGGCTGGAGCTGCCTTACCTCAGCAGACTCATCTTCTGGCACTTCCTCGGTTATCACGTCAAACTCGATCGACTGTTTCACATTTGTTATTCTCGTTGTCTGTGTTTTTCCTGGCCTGATTCAAGAAGGTTTCATACTTTTCATTCGCTGTGCCGGGGGAGGGGAGCGGGGGTTGAAAGGGGGAACAGAATCAGGAAGGTTAGAAAAATACGAATGATGTCCCAAACACAGACTCTCCGCTCTGGTAAGCGGGGAAGGGAAATGGACTTCTGGATACTTCATCTGCCTTGCTTTCTCTGCTTCAGAGGGGGAGGTGATTTGAGAGTTGAATTTGTATCAGAGACCTCACTGAGTTCAATGAGATTCTGTTTTGGTGAGTGACTGGCTGGTTCTCCAGAACTTGAAGGTAGAAACATTTGAAGCCACTTGTAGGATGACCCTCTTGATCCTGGCATGCTTGGGGCTTTCTTGGTTCTGGCACTTAAACCCTGGAGCTCTCCCAGTGCTGGACAAACCTAGGCAGCTGGTCATCCTTTAAGTCAGTTTTTATGTTTATTAAATCTCAATTAATGAAAAATATGTTTGGGTCAAGTTGCTTTAATTAGCACTAAATACGCCACAATATCCTGAATCAGGGAGGGTAGGTAATTGGTGGAGAGATTCCCACCCAAATTCACCACTAAGCCAGTACAAATTCAAATACTTTGAAAGGCAAGGTAAGAAAGTCATTTAAAATGACTACTAAAGGCCAGGTGTGGTGGCTCACACCTGTAATCCCAGCACTTTGGGAGGTTGAGGCCGGTGGATTGCCTGAGTTCAGGAGTTCAAGACCAGCCTGGGCAACATGGCGAGACCACCTCTCTACTAAAAATACAAAAAGCTAGCTGGGCATGGTGGTATGTGCCTGTAATCCCAGCTACTCGGGAGGCTGAGGCATGAGAATAGCCTGAACCTGGAGGCAGAGGCTGCAGTGAGCTGAGATCCCACCATTGCACTCTAGCCTGGGTGAAAGAGTAAGACTGTTTCAAAAAAAAAAAGAAAAAAGAAAAAAAGAAAAGAAGCCTATTATAATACAATAGGAAATGCTGTGACTGTAGTGAACTGGAGAACAGAAGACTCAACCAACGGTGTTCAAATTTAAATTATTTTAAACCCCTTATTGGCCAAATCATATCTACTGCTCTGATGAGGCCAGCTGGGGTGCCCAGTTTTCACCCGTATGGCAAAGGTTTTCCTTCCTGAAAATTACATGTGGAGCTGGAGTAACCCTTGCCTGGCTTGAACTCTAGATATGAGAGTGTAACATGCTCTTGGCATTAGTGACATTTACTGCCAGGCATTGTGGCTCAGGACTGTAACCCTAGTGTTTTGGCAGGCTGAGGTGGGAGGATCACTTGAGACCAGGATTTCAAGACCAGCCTGGGCAACAAAGTGAGATTCCATCTTTAAAAAAAAAAAAAAAAAAAAAGTAATCCAGGCATGGCAGTGTACACCTGTAGTCCCCGCTACTCTGGAGGCTGAGGCAGGAGGATCCCCTGAGCCTAGGAGTTAAGGTTACAGTGAGCTATCATTGCACCACTGCATTTCAGCCTGGGTAACAGGGTGAGACCTTTTTAAAATAGAAACGGGGTCTTGCTCATATGTGTGTGTGTGTGTGTGTGTATACATTTTTTTTTCCAAGTTTTCAGGGAGCAGACAATTAGAATTCAGTGGATGATTAGCAACAGGAGAGTTAGTGACTTCAGGGAATGTAGTAAGAGGAAAGGCTAGGTGGGAGGATTTAGTCTGAAGTTTTTTAGGGAAAGTAGATTTCAAGGAGCTTGAAGAGGGATTCGTGAAGGATGAGAAGTCTGCCTGACCCATCGTCCTGTACCTGACGTCTAGAAGAAAGAGCCAGGGACAGTCTATGGCTAAAAGGGCCTGCTCAGCTGAGGTCTGGAATCTGCCAAGACAGAAATATTCTGGTACAAAGGGATGGTCCCAGGTGCCAGACATAACCGGAAAATGTAAGTGGGAAGACAATTGTTAAAGTCTAATTTAGCCTTCACCTTGTGTAATGCCAGAATAATGGCTCAGAATCTGTGTTTGCCCTTCTGTGCAGTTTATACTTTGAGAATTGTACGCCTGGAAGCACACTGGCTCTCACCTTCCCAGTGGCCGTCTAGGAGAATACCACTGGGAAAGGACAGCTGAGGGAAGACCAGGGCCGGAAGGAAAGGGCATGGAAGGAGGAAAAGCCTTTGGAGGTGAATTTCCTGATCCCTCTGTAAGTAATTCAATAATGGCCAAATTGACCAGGGTTCTTCATCTGGGACTGCCATAGACCATTTCTTGTCTCAGTAAACTCAGGTCACCAATTTGGCAACTGAGGAATAGCATGGAAGAGAGCCACAGGGGATTTCTAAGTGAATAAATTAAGTAGCCAGCAACCTTCCAATAAGCAAAGCTAAAATGTTTGTTTTGTCCCCCCAGTGGAGAAATATTCCAATGTGAAGTAGTACCTGTGAGGTTCCTGGGGAGATCGAGGGCAGATTTGGGGGAAAGATTCCCTCTCCACTCAGAGTGATACTCTCTGGGTCCAGGTGGGCGATCTGTATCTGGAAACTCCTTTTAAAGACCTCAGGTACTCCAGGTAGGTAGTAAATTTTCAATACCTGCTCTTGATGTGAACTGATAAAACCCTATGCAGTAGAAAGACCAGAAAAGGGAGAGCAAATATGTCACAGGCTCAACTCATTCAATGAGTTAAAACAACAACAACAACAACAACGACAAAGTAAACCTAAAGAAAGAAGGAAAGGAGTAAGAGATTTAATGAAATAGAGTGCAAAGAAACAGAAGAGGTTCATAAATCCAAAAACTGTTTCTTTGAAAAATGACAAATCAAATACACAAAACTGGCAAGACTGATTAAGAAGATAAGGGAAAAAGTGGTAGACGTAGTAAAATAGTACATAAATCATATATGATTATGAGAAAACTTTAAGTCAACATATTAAAACATTTTTGTGAAATTAATAATTTCCTAGAAAAATATGAATAACCAAAGTTAAAAACCCCAGAGTGATCTGTATCCTATACAGAAACTGAAAAATGAAGAAAATTACCCTGGCAAAGGAATACATGGCATTAGAAGCAAGGTCTGCCACTCCTTCAAAACAGATCATATCTTTCATTTACGAGCCATTCAGGAAACAGAAAAGAGAGAAATGCCTATTTTTTTATTCTGATATCCAAACTGAGCAAATGCAGCCTGAAGAAGGACATCTATTAACTAACGATCACTTTAAAAAGGTGCAAAAATTTTAAGTAAAATGGTAGCTAAGGGAATCCAGCAATATATATGTATCTTAAATGCAGATGGTAGCACACAGAGTGTTTTTCATCTTCCTTTTCTTTTTACCTAACAATATATTTTACAATTAACTCAATATTAGTACATCTAGAGCTACTCCATCCTTTTTAGTTGCTATGTATTATTCCATTTCATAGGTTTAATATATTTTTAAAAACTAGTTTCTTACTGATAGACATTTAGTTAGTTTCTTGTCTTTTGCTATTGCCATTACAAATTATATAGGAAATAATCTTACAAACACATCGTAGTGCAAATGTAGGAACATGTATGTAGAATAAATTCATAGAAGTGAAATTTCTGGGTCAAAGTGTAATTTTAAAAGATAAGGCCAAATTTTTCTCTATAGAGTTATCAATTTACAATAACTGCAGCAATGTAAATTAAAATGCTTAAGAAAAAGGGCAAGGAAAACACAGCAATTGTGATAAAAAGACAGAATGGAAAGGAAACACTAAGGGAATTTTAAAAATAGACAAAATCCAATGAGGGAAATAATAGTAAGCATTTCAGTTTTGCTAATGATAAGAATGTGTTAAATGTTCCTATTGAAACTGAAGGACTCTCAGAGAAAATTAAAAAATAAATTTGAAATACACACGTTGTATGAGTGATAAGCCTAAAACAAAATGAAACAGACTATGGGCAAATGATGTAAGGTAAAAAGAAAGCAGCAATCACAATATTATGACCAAACAAACTGGAATTCAAAGCAGAGCATTCCAAGGGAACAAGAAGGCGATTTAAGGTAGACAAAACACACAGTCCATGATGAACACACAATGGCCATGAGATCTTCTGTGTCGACAGAGAAACAAAAAAGGCATCAAACTACAAGGTGCTGTGTAGAAAACAACAGAGAAATGGACAAAAGTTTTATATGTCAGTCTTGAGTCTTAGAAAAAGGTATAGAACATTTGAATGTTATAATTATTCAGGTTAATTTAGTAGAGATTCCAGGTAAGATAATCTGCATTCTATAGCCCAGGTAACATTATTTTCAAGCATCTATTACTATTAAAAATCACTTCAGGTCACTAAAATATATTAATAAATTCCCTAAGTAGGAATTTAGAGAGCCATATTACCTGATCATGATTCAGAAAAACCTCAATATTACTAACAGTTTAAATAACAAAAGTAAAAGTCTTAGTCATTTGGAAATTTTAAAAAAGAAAAATATATTTTAAATTACACTTGTAAGTAAAACTATAATTTTAGACAACTTAGAAAATATTCAAAATTATAATAGTAAATATTAACGTGTGAAACATACAAAATTGACTTCTACTTTTTTATCTGTAATTTTCTTAAAATATAAAGAATAAGGCTAAAGGTGGCCTTAGGGAAATGAATAGTCTTACAATTTTTCATTATTGACTAAGAAAAAAAAAAATGAATGTAGGCCATTCAAGTTAGGAAGTTAGAGAAACAAAACATAAGAGTGAATTTGGGCTGGGTGTGGTGGCTCATGCCTGTAATCTCAGAACTTTGAGAGGCTGAGGTGGGCAGACCCCTTGAGTTCAGGAGTTCCAGACCAGCCTGGGCAATATGGTGAGAGCCTGTCTCTAAAAAAAATATAAAAATTAGCTGGGTGTGGTGGTGCATGCCTGTGGTCCCAGCTACTCGGGAGGCTAAGGTGGAAGGGCTGCTTGAGCCCAGGAGGCAGAAGTTGCAGTGAATCAAGATCTTTCCACTGCACTTCAGTCTATGCAGCACAGCCAGACCCTGTCTCAAAAACAAACAAACAATACCAAAAAAAATGAATTCAAAAGGTTAGCTAAAATAAATTGGGAAAAAACCAAAAGCGGAGTTGACCTAACAGATATTAATATGTATTTTAAAGCCATAGCAATTAAAATAGTATAGTATTAATGTAGGGACAGACAGATAATGTAGAGACAGACAGAGCAATGAAGAATAAAGAGACCAGCAGTAAACTCAAATATGTGAGATAATTTAGGGGAAGAACAGACTTTATCATCAACGATGACGGCACTCATTACCTTGGGATTACAAAAGTATGAATAGTTATACTTTAAAAATATTTTCCTTTTTTTCTATAACAATTGTGTGCTATTTTCGTAACAAGAAAAATTCAACAACTGTTCCTTAAAACTGGTAGATCAACATGACATGAACGAGGAATTACTTCCTCTGTCTGCTCTGAAACCGGTTTGGCTCAGTGCGGTCTGCTGGTGTTTTCACACCCGCTGAAGTCGTGGAGAGGAGGGCCTTGGGAATTACAAGGGTAGTGTGAAGACACCGGTGGAAATAAATTAGTCTCATTATCATGGAAAAAAAAATCCGTGGGTTGCATCTTTCTTATTGATTGCTGTATCCCTGGTGCCTGGAAACTGACTACTTTGGGACTAAACAAATATCTGTTTAATAAATGAGTGAAGTGGCTTGGATTTATTTATTTTTTCTGCTTCTGAGAGTCCTTTAGTTTTAATAAAAAGAAAAGGAAAAAGTCACACCTGTAATCCTGGCTGTGCATACTCACCTGCATCGGGGTGGGGCTTGTAGGTTTGAATTCAGGCCCCTCCCACTGTTTACTTACCGAGAGAGGCAGAATTAGCGGCACTCCAGGTAGAAGGTTGTCTGGAGAAGACTGGTGGTGAGTCAGAACCTTGAACTCAAAGCTGACTTTCCCCGTGTTCGTTAGCGTGATTTCCCTCTCTGTGACGTGGTCAAACAGCTTGAGAAGAGAAGGGGAAGAGTGACTCCTTTGCCACCCACTTTTGGGATACGGCTTTGATCATGACAAAGGTGCAGAAACATGCCTCATGGATAAGAATGTGACAGCTCCTGATATAAACGCTGGTCAGTCTACATCTTAGCATCACAACAAATGCCAACTGGGGCACTAGACTCTGGAAACCTGGCTCTTAGTTCTTCTAAGAATGGATTTAGTTTAGGTATGGTCGTGGGGCTGAGCATTTAACTTTCCTATGTCTCAGTTTTTTCACTACAGGACCTTGTAATAGAGAACCTTAAAGTAAGCTTTCTACATTAAGAAGATTCACCTTCTGGATTCTGTCCTGTAAGAAAAACAAAAGATTTGAGTTTAGAAGGCTCTAGAATGATTTTTTTCCAGTCAAATGGAGAACCATGGGTTTAACAAGCCAGTCATGTTCTTTTTCCTGGAATTTTGCTAACATAATTCGCCAGCTGGGTTAGCAGGCCCAATAACCACAAACAGGCCACTTTGGGGGTCCTTAGGAAAAGCTAGGGTGAGGACTGGCTCCTTCAAAGACACTCACAGATTAGCCAAAACCAAGTGCCCCAAGGACCCTGGAGATGAGGAAGGAAAGAGAATTCTATGTGGTCAGCATCATGGAGATAGTCTCAGTAGGTGTCGGGCGAATCTGATTTTCGGCACAATCTTTGATCTACAAACACACATGCATGCCCACAATTCAGTAATTATACATGCAGGAGCTATGTAATGGAGATTCAATCTTCACTGAAATTTGGTAGGAGATATGGTCTCCGAGTACATAACACAAAATCTGATTGGGAAGAGAATACGTACTGATGGAATTAACTGACAATTATTCCAAAACGAAAATGGGAAAGTATATTATATTATAGCAAAGAGTACCACTAAGTGCCAAGGGAATGTAAAGTAAAAGATAAGTGTGGAAGGAGCTGAGCTGGGTCTTACAGGATGCAGAGGTTTGGGCCTGGCAGAGTGGAGGATAAGAGGGATAAGGTAAGAGAAAGTGTAGCCGCATGACGGGCTGGGGTTCACTGGGGCCAGTGGGTAGACTAGCTTGGCCACAGTGAAATGTATGGACTATAATAGGGAAGTATGGAAAGTGAAACTTACAGTGTAAAGATCACCAGTGAATGGAGAGGCTTAGGATAGCCTCACCCAGGTAGAGGAATGGGCTCTGACCCGAAGGAACTCATGACAATTGACATCCAGCTCTGACCCAGCACAGCACTGAATGGACGCCTTAAGCAATGACAGCTCCTGGAGGGATAGGCCTGCTACTCCATTCCCGTCTTATAGATGAGGGACACTGAGGCTTGGAGAGGTGATGTGCCCAAGGCCATACAGTCAGGAGGAAGTAAAACCAGAATGCAAAACCATGCTCTTTGGTCAATATAACATTGCTTTGCCAAATTGGTCAGGGATTGATGAGAATGACAACACCATTTTGGTAAATGTCTCTGGACTTACTGAATCAGAATCTGCATTTGAACAAGACTCCCAGGGGATTCGTAGGCACATTACAGTGTGGGAGGAACTGCTGTAATAATTTAGGCATGGCTTGATGAGACCCTGTAATGTGATAACAGTGCCAATGGGAAGAGAAAACTGACTCAGAGAGACCCTGGTGATGAGTCAGCAAACCCTGGATGCTTATAAGGATGTAGAGAGGTGAAGGAGAGACTGCGGCGGAAAAGCCTTGGAGATTGTAAACCTAGGGGGTGTGAGAAAATGGTAGTGCTATTGAAAGAAATGCAGAAGTTGGAACAGGCTCCTGGATTGAAAGGGAAAGTGACCTTGAGCATCTGAGTTTCAGGAGATGATAAGAAAAGCAAGTGCAAGTATCTGGCAAACAGTGGGGGAGTGGGAGGATGATCAGGGTTAGGAAGGCAGATTGGGGATCAAGGGCAGGGGTGATGGTGAGACTATGATGATCGGGGTCCAGGAGAAGATTTGTCTAAGATGCTTAAGGCAAAACCAGAAAACCTCCACCTGATGGTTTGTGATACCTGTAATCCATAGTGAATATCCTTGGTGTCAAAGGAATAGTTGACCAGGGACGCCTCTCCCTTTAGTGTTATTTCATAGGTGGGTCCGCCTTCCACTTCACACAGAGCTTTAGCCTGTGAAATGATGTTACAGTGTCCATAGAAGGTGAACGACATTTGGTGGCTGCTGTGTGGCTGCAACGTTCCATAGAGGGGCAAAATATCAAACACCTGCAGAGAAAGTCATTCCATAAGAGAGCAGCTGTTGGGATGAATGCCTGCCAAGGGTAAGTGAAAGTTATGTTATGTCCATTTACGGATTAATTTCAGTCTTTAACTCATATGGTAGAAGGTAGCCCGGCACCTTTAAAACACATAATGATAGTGATGGTAACAGTGCTCTGATGAGATTTAAGTTTCTAATGTGGGGCAGGTGCCCAGCTAGAAAGAAAAGTCCGTGTCTGATAAGGTCAGGACTCACACAGTGTCACTTACTTCTTCTATTCCAATGGAGAGCATCTCATTTTGTTCACAGGTCTGTAAGCATTCCTGATCCTCCACCTGGCTCTGGCTTGAGTATATCCTTTCTGTTTCAGCAGAGCTAATTTTTAATTCCTAGAAATTAAAGATGTGAGGAAATGCTGGCAAGCATTCAAAATGGATCATCAAGTGACAGAAAAACAAAGTATATTGTATATGATTATAAAAATAGCACATTTTTTTCCCCCAGGGAGATAACTGAGCAAATGACTAAAATGTACATACAAGGATGTTTACTGCAGCATTATTTATAACAGCAAAACTTTGGAAGCCAACTCAGTGCCCATCAATAGGAGGTCACTTTAAATGAAGTGTGTGTAGTACCTCTATCCATGAAGGAAAATGCATGTATATTTATGTATGGAAATGATGGGCACAACATATTATTGAGTGAACAGCAGTTCCATTCATGTAAAATTACATAGGTCTCATGTGTCTAAAGGTGCAAGTGTGTGTAAATTCCTTCAGAGATTTGCATATGCAAATAGAAATATCTGGGAGGTTGTCTGCTAAGAATTTCAGTAGCATCTTTCTCAGTGGGGTAGAAAGAAGATAGGAATTTTGAGGATGTTTGCTTTAATTTTTCTGTATTATTGAGTTTATATGTACACAATATATATACGTATATATACACATATGTACCTATATGTACATATACATGTGCATATATATGTGTATATCTATCTATCTATATATATATATATAGAGAGAGAGAGAGAGAGAGAGACAAGGTGTCTGTCACTGTCACCCAGGCTGGAGTGCAATGGCATGATCAGAGCTCACTGCAACCTCGAATGCCTGAACTCAGGTGATCTTCCCACCTCAGCCTCCTGAATAGCTAGGACTGCAGGCATGCACCACCACACCCTAGAGTCTTGCTATGTTGCCCAGGCTGGTCTTGAACTCCTGGCCTCGAGCCATTGTCTTGCCTTGGTTCTCAAAACACTGGGACTACAGGTGTGAGCCACTGTTTCTGGCCTATTCTTGAGTTTTCTATGACAAGAATCTTTGAAAATAGAAAAAGAAGAATGAACATTTAAAAGGCAAAAATTTTATATACTTACACATACTCATTCTAAAATATTTTAAAAATATAGAAACCTCCAAGGAAAGAAATAAAAGTCCATCTTAGGTTATGCTGTAGATAAATATTAACATATATATAATATGTGTATATATTATAAATATATATGTGTGTATATATGATTATCTCAATAGATGCAGAGAAGGCCTTTGACAAAATTCAACAGCCCTTTATGCTAACAACTCTCAATAAACTAGGTATCGGCAGAATGTATCTCAAAATAATAAAAGCTATTTATGACAAACCCACAGCCAATATCATACTGAATGGGCCAAAACTGGAAGCATTCCCTTTGAAATCTGGCACTAGACATGGATGCCCTCTCTCACTACTCCTATTCAATATAGTATTGGAAGTTCTAGCCAGAGCAATCAGGCAAGAAAAAGAAATAAAGGGTATTCAATTAGGAAAGGAGGAAGTCGAATTGTCTCTATTTGCAGAGGACATGACTGTATATTTAGAAGACCCCATCATCTCAGCCCAAAATCTCCTGAAACTGATAAGCAACTTCAGCAAAGTCTCAGGATACAAAATCAATGTGCAAAAATCACAAGCATTCCTATACACCAATAACAGACTTAAAGAGAGCCAAATCAAGAACGAACTGCCCATTCACAATTGCTACAATGAGAATAAAATACCTAGGAATACAACTAACAAAGGATATAAAGGACCTCTTCAAGGAGAACTACAAACCACTGCTCAACGAAATAGAGGGGACACAAACAGATGGAAAAACAGTCCATGCTCATGGTTAGGAAGAATCAATATCGTGAAAATGGCCATACTGCCCAAAGTAATTTATAGATTCAGTGCTATCCCCATCAAGCTACCTATGACCCTCTTCACAGAACTGGAAACAACCACCTTAAATTTCATATGGAACAAAAAAGCAGCCTGCATAGCCAAGACAATTCTAAGCAAAAAGAACAAAGCTGGAGGCATCACACTACCGGACTTCAAACTATACTACAAGGCTACGGTAATCAAAACAGCATGGTACTAGTACCAAAACAGAGATATAGACCAATGGAACAGAACAGAGGCCTCGGAGGCAATGCCACACATCTACAACCATCTGATCTTTGACAAACCTGACAAAAACAAGCAATGGAGAAAGGATTCCTTGTTTAATAAATGGTGTTAGGAAAACTGGCTAGCTATGTGCAGAAAGCAGAAACTGGACCCCTTCCTGACACCTTACACTAAAATTAATTCCAGATGGATTAAAGACTTAAACATAAGACCTACCACCATAAAAACCCTAGAAGGAAACCTAGGCAAAACCATTCAGGACATAGGCATAGGCAAGGACTTCCTAACTAAAACACCAAAAGCATTGGCAACAAAAGCCAAAATAGACAAATGGGATCTAATTAAGCTCCAGAGCTTCTGTACAGCAAAAGAAACAATCATTAGAATGAACCAGCAACCAACAGAATGGGAAAAAACTTTTGCAAGCTACCCATCTCACAAAGGGCTAATATCCAGAATCTACAAAGAACTAAAACAGATTTACAAGAAAAAAACAAATCCATTCAAAAGTGGCTGAAGGATATGAACAGACACTTTTCCAAAGAAGACATTCATAAGGCCAAGAAGACATTTATAAGGCCAAAAAAATGCTCATCATCACTGGTCATTACAGAAATGCAAATCAAAACTACATTGAGATACCATCTCACACCAGTTAGAATGACGATCATTAAAAAATCTGGGAGACAACTGATGCTGGAGAGGATGTGGAGAAATAGGAACACTTTTACACTGTTGGTGGGAGTGTAAATTAGTTCAACCATTGTAGAAGACAGTGTGGCGATTCCTCAAAGACCTAGAAATAGAAATTCCATTTGACCCAGCAATTCCATTACTGGGTATATATCCAAAGGATTATAAATCATTCCATTATAAAGACACATGCACACATATGTTCATTGTGGCACTGTTTACAATAGCAAAGACCCGGAACCAACTCAAATGCCCATTGATGATAGACCGATCAAGGAAAATGTGTCACATATACACCATGGAATACTAGCAGCCATAAAAAATGATGCGTTTGTGTCCTTTGTGGGGACATGGGTGAATCTGGAAACCATCATTCTCAGCAAACTGACACAAGAACAGAAAATCAAACACCACATGTTCTCACTCATAGGCAGGTGTTGAACAATGAGAACACATGGACACAGGGAGAGGAGTATCACACACTGGGGTCTGTTGGTGGGAATAGGGGAGGGACAGTGGGGGGTAGAGAGTTGGGGGAGGGGATAACATGGGGGAGAAATGCCAGATATAGATGACAGGGGGATGGAGGCAGCAAACCACATTGCCACGTAGGTACCTATGCAACAATCCTGCATGTTCTGCACATGTACCCCAGAATCTAAAGTGCAATAAAATATATCTAAAATATAAATAAAAATATATATATATATATGAAAGCTTTTGGCTTAGATCAGTGCTCAATAAGTGTTGGTTGCTTTTATTGACTTTTTCTTTATACAAATGGTAGCACACAATATACTCTGTTTTGCACTGAGCATTTTTTCTTAATATATCAGAGATTGTGCCAAATTAATATATAGAGAATTTTCTCATTTTAAAAAAGAATTTCATAGATTGCCTTGTATAGATGTAATTTAGTTTATTCAGATAGTCTTCTATTGGAGGAATTAAGTTATTTCCAATATTTTTTGCTTTTATAAACAAAGCTGCAGTGTACAAGGATAATAACATGCCTTATGCAAAAGCAGAGGTGTATCTGGAGGATAATTTCTAGAAGGAGGACAATGCATTTCAAATTTTGATATACTTGCCAAGTCGTATGTTATAGAGGTTATGCCAATTCAGACTCCAACCCGCATTGCAGGAAAATCCCACTCAACACTATCTTAAAAGGTTGCAACTCATCATGGACATGCAGTAATTTATTTTTCATTTTTTTTTTCATTTTTTGCTATTTCTAAAATGTTGTAACAAACATCTTTGTATGCATATCTTTGTATCTCCAATAGTTTCCTTAGGCCATCATTCTAGAAGGAGAATTTAAGGGTATTCATTTTTAAGCTCTCTTGCTCTTTTTGTTTTTGCTATGGAATTATTAAGAAAATATTTCTCCTTTAGCATCCTCTGTCTAGGGTATAGGAACACTGCAAGATCACCAAGGTTTAGAGATAAATGGCTTTTCCATTGTAGAGAAGATCTATGTGCTAAGGTGTCCTGGGTTCTCCCTGAGTGTTGGCTATGGGGTGTTTGGCTGGGAAGAAATGTGGGTAAAACTGTGCAGCTGTGTCCCAACTAAACCCAGCATTGCACTGGCCACTCTGCTTCTGATTCTGTCTTTGTTTTATGGGAAGGACCCTTGACCTGCCAACTCTCCCCAGGGAAAGGACATCGTACATCTGAGACCACACTGGACGCTTTTGTTTTTCTGAGTTCTTTTTCTTCAGGCCAGGCATCTTCATTCACAAGGAGAGTCCTGGGGAGGTGAATGAAATGCAGAGATTCACTCATTGGGCCGTCATCACACACAGTCTCAGGTGCATAACAGCCCTGTCTTCCTCTTCTCCCCCTACCACACCCCAAAAAGTAGGGGGGGTCTCAACCAAGGGACACCTTTCTCAAGAGGTCAGCTGATCAGAGGTCTATCGTCCTATGCTCCCAAACAGGCGGTCTAGGCCACTGAACTGCTCAGTTTTGCCTGGGGCCCAACCCTTCTTTCCTGGCCCATCAAGCCCACGTCCAGCTTACAAAAAGTCCTAGGAAGCTCTAGCAATTCTTCAGACAATTTGGGTGTCCTATGTGCTCAATGTTAAGTTTCCTTATTTATTGGAGCATTTTATTGTGGGGATATAATGTTTGGTGAATTGTTATATCCTTCCCTGCTTGCTACCCTGGACCTAATCCTGGCTGTAGACCTTGGACATATAGAGAGGACAATATGATAGGAAGGGCTCAGTCCCCCAGGGCTCATGACGGTACCCCCCTCCCTATCCCAGATGTCTAGTCTGGGGCCTACGCATAGAAGACACTTACTAAATTGTGGACTGGGGACTGGATGAATGAACTAGTGAGGGGTGAGTGTTGAGAATTAAGTCAGTGCAAAGAAAAGAAAGCTATTTAAAAAATCCATGTTGGCTTTGCATTTGAACTTACTTAACAGAATTATTTAAATCCATCTCAGGGGACTCTGCTGTGACTCGGATTGCTGGTGAGCTGGCAGTCGGTGAGGTTGCAGGGATGGACTCCATCTGGGACAGTGGGGCACTGTAGGGCTTCTTCGGCATTGTCACGAACCTACAAAGGCATGGAGCAGGGAATGGGGGGCGACAGGAGACATCAGTTTTTGCAAATCAGTGCTCAGTGGGCTCTCAGTTTCTAAGGCCAAGCTCCAAATCCTAGACCAGGCAGGTCTAACAGGGACCACCCTAGACCCTCCCTTGAACTTGCCTTCTTCAAATCTTAGCTGAGGTTTCACTTGCTCTTAAAAAGTTTTCTGACTGCCAGTCTGGGCCCAATATCTTTCCTCTGAGTATAGCCCCCCGGGCTTCCCCTTTCACATTTATTTTTACCATTCCTGCTAGATGTGGGCTTGCTGAGGACTGGTATCCTATATGATGTTAATCCAGAGCTTCGCCTGGAGTAAGTAGCCGCCATGGTCATGAATGAATGAGCCACCGGGGGATCCTGCTCCCAGATCACCAGAAAGCAGGGCTAGACTCAGCTCAGGCCTGGGAAACACTCTCTGTTAGGGGCCTGGAAATGCAGGCTCAGGTTTCTTACACGACCTTGTCTCCTACAATGTGACCTCAGGGCCTTGCTCACCGCACCCTAGTCCTGGTCCCACCAATAAGCTGTGCTGCCGCTCAAGTTCTCTGAGCAGAGGAATGCAGGGGAAAAGAAGCAGCTGTACCAGCTGGTGCTGAAGCTCAGATGTTGTCCAGGTTTCACTGATTAAAAAGGCCTTTGGATGTCACAAAGAGCAAGGTGGTGGGGTCTCCCCCTTCTTCCTAGTTCCCCTTGGTGCGTGGCTTTTTCTGGACCCCTCTCTGCCCCTCCCTTACCTATTTCAAGCCCTTGATGTTAATTTCAATTCATTTCACTTATATATTCATTCTGGCCCCATCTGTACTTAGAGCCTCCCCCAGAAATGTCATCCATTATGTGAAGCTCCCACCACTGGCCCATCTTCTCACTGGAAGAAATTATGCCTCCCTTAGAAGTTTCACAGCATTTCATCTGCACTTCTTTTAGGATACTGTCCCCTCCAACCATGTCCTGGAGTATCATTTCCTAAATTTCAGGCATCCCGCTACCATCTTCATGATTTGTAAGCACACAGTTTGATGAGTTTTCTACACATCTGTGGAACTATCACCACATTAATATACAGAATGCTTCTAACATCCTAAAAAGTTGCCTTGCGCAAGCACTGATCTGCTTGATATCACTAGAGATTAATTTCCCTAGACTTTTATAGAAATGGAATTGGAATTATGTACTAATTTGTGTCTGACTTCCTCTGTTTGGTGTGATGTTTTTGAGATTCATCCACGTTGCCGCGTGGAGCAGCGATCGGTCCTTTTTCTCTGGAGCAGTATTCCACAGTGTGGATGTACTCTCGTCTTGTTGATGGGTACCTCGACTATTTCTAGCTTTTGGATATACGAATCAAGTTGCTATGAATGTCTATATACAAGTCTTTTTGTAGACATATGTTTTAATTCTTCTTGGGTAAATTCCTTGGAAGTGAATTGCTGGGTTGTATGGTATATGCATATTTAATATTATAGAAAACTACCAACCAGTTTTCCAAAGTTGTTGTACCATTTTATACTTGCATTGTATGGCAGTTTCAGGTGGTCTGCATTCTCATCCACACTTGGTATTTAGTCTTAAATTTTAGCTATTCAAATGAGCATACGGTGATATCACACTGTGGTGTTCACTAATAGGCTTATTTTAAAGGAAAATTCTATGTCATGACTATAAATGAAAACACAGTATTATCCATCATATTTAGAAAAATCAACACAATGGAAAAAATCAATGTAATTATTTTCTTGCCTGGGTGAGGGCTCTGAGCTGAGCTCTGCTTGCTCTTTTAAGAAGGGAAAACACCGGGCTGGCATGATCTATGGCTGGGCTTATTACTATATAGAAGGAAGATCCAGGGGTGTCCCCTTTACAGACCCTATTGCACAGGGTCTTATATTATAGAGCCCAAGCTCAACAGATGTTTGAATGAATGAGTGGATGGATGGATGGATGGATGCATGGATGGATGGGTGTGTGGATTGTTGAATGAGAACAGCTGAGTACCATGGAGGGCAATCTGACTATTCTGCACCCTCTCTGTCAACCCGGGATAAAGAGTGGGGGATGGGAAATTAGCTGGGCATGGTGGTGGATGCCTGTAGTCCCAGCTACTCAGAAGGCTGAGGCAGGAGAATCGCTTGAACCCCAGAGGCGGAGGTTGCAGTGAGCTGAGATTTCGCCACTGTACTCCAGCCTGGGTGATAAAGTGAGAGACTGTCAAAACAAAACAAAACAAAACAAAAGAGTGGGGATGGGAAAGCGTGGAGAAGTCACAGAGCATGGAGAAGCTGTTTGCACCTTCTGGCCTGAACTTCCATTTCACTTGTTCCAGACTAGATGTCTCTAACTGACTTTATCCCTGGCTGAAACCACTCCATTAGAGGCAGAGAACACATGTTGGGCTGGGCGCTAAAAAATCTCTTGGGAAGCTTGTTAAAACAAAGATTCCTGAACCTCATCCTCCAACGGATTCTAATTCAGTAGGTCTTAGGAGTTAGATTTTTAATAGTCTTCCCTGACAACTCTAATGGGCAGCCAGATTTAGGAGCTGCCATGGGTAGGAATGGCAATATGACAGGTGAGGATGGAGCTGATAATTAATATGGGGCTATCACTGCAGCCTTACCAGCTAGGGACAGTGAAAATGAGCCAAGGACAATTCTGAACACTTATTAAACCACCCCAGGTCAGCAGAGATGCCTGGGGAGGCTTTGCCGACTCGCTGCCCCACATAACAGCAATCTCCCATCCAGCCTTTGCATCCCTGTGGGATGTTGTGCTGTATAAAGAAAAAGCATATGGGAATTTCCGTAAAGGAAAAACACAAAGCTGTGGAGGGTCTTCATACCTGAGGACAAACACCACCTCAGTTGACAATGCTGCCTGGACAACTGGGAAGCGAAGGTCTCTTCAGAAATCAACAGAGGAAGGCAGGGCAGCCCTCCCAGTTCGCTGCCTGAGCCACAGGAGGCAGTGAAACCTTTAATCGTAATAAGGGCTTTAAGTTATTAAAACCGGAAAACCTGCTCTGAAAAATTGAAATAGGACATTGGTAGAGTTTTTTTGGATCAGATTTCCTTTTACCCTCAGGAACAGATGATTACTTACCTGGTATGCTGGCCCAAACAAGATTAGACTGTTATTTTTAAAAGGGAATGCATAGCAAACAAGAACAATCGATACTGTTTCGATTCCAGAGCTCCTCGTATCCAAATCAAGGGAGGAGCCAGGAAAGAAACGCCCCCTGTAGCTGCCAGAGAATCACATGCATGTCATAGCACTGGCTTGGGGACAGTGGTTTTCCCTCCTCATGTTTTATTTTTCAACTCTTGAGGAAGGCTCAACACAATCTTTTGTGCTGCAAAGTAAAAAGAAAAAATAATCCACCATACTTATTTCCTGATCTTCTTAACGGGAAGCAGTGTGGTACTAAAACGAAACACTAATGAACAAGCTTGTATTTCCGTTTATGTTCTGTGTTGCAGCTCCCATGATCTTTGTAGATGGGAGGCTGGATGCTGGACACCCATTGAAGTCTGTGCAGTGCAGTCCTGTGGTAAAAGGTGGCAGGGGTGGGCAGCCCTGTAGGAGACACAGTGACTTCTAATTCACCGATTCATTAGACTTGGGTTCTGGGAGTGTCCACTACAGAGGATGAAATCAGCCACTGGCTGGACAGGAAGGGCCTGCATATGCTGTTTAATACTTTTTTTAAACTGGTGACTGCAGCAGATGCTGCCGGGGGCACCTTATTAGGGTGATGCGTCCAGGCGCTGTGAGTGTGGAGCATTGCCATGGCCTGACGGGAGATGCCTCACCCACCCTGAGCTGCCTTCCTTCTCATTAGGGTATGACTTACAGGAAGGAGTGACTGATAGGGGTGGCAGCTATGAGAGCCCAGCCTCCTTGTCTCTGAGTGAGTAAACCGTGATGTAATTTACACTCCACAGCTCCCCCTGAGATCAGGCAGAGCTTGGACTTCTGAAATCACATCTTCCCCTAGTTTTCCTTGGGCCCTATTTTGCTTCCCTTAATTTCTTATAGTTTCTCCTGAGAGCCCTCCCTCAATAAATCACCTCAAGAACCACACTCTCAGGCTCTCCTTCTAGGGAATCCACTATAGTGTTGTAGGATTCTAAAGATGAGAAACCCAACCCTTGCTTCAAGGAGCTAAGGCCTCTCAAGGCCAGTGGGTCAGAGTCAGAGCCACAGGAATGGGTGTGCTTTAGGGTACAGGCACTCCAGCAGGGAGCCAGGCAGCACACAGGGATTCTGAGCAAAGCTGTAGGGTTAGGGGGCTTGGGTTTGAATTCTGGCTTCCCCACTTGTGCAGTGAGGGGCCTGGGGGCTGTGTTAGTAATAGAATCCTCCACATCTGATTGCTGTGAGTTCATGTAAGGAGCCCCATGGTGCCTGGGTCATAGCAAACGTCCAATGAATGTGAGCTGCTCTTGTGTGGGGTTGGTGGGAATTACCATCATTTCTGGAATTCAAATGAGGGAGACACTAACTCTTCCTGGATACATACGGAAGTCTTCATGAGGGAGGACATGGTCTAACTATGTGTGGAAGAAAGAATGGTTCTTTTCAAGTGAAGAGTGGAAGGAACGTGTAGGCTGAGAGAAAGGTACCTACAAAGCAGTGGTCCCCAATCTTTTTGATACCAGAGACTGGTTTCATGGAAGACAATTTTTCTATGGACTGGGTTGGGGGTGGTGGGGGAGGGATGGTTCAGGATGATTCAAGCACATTACGTTTGTTGGGTGCTTTATTTCTATTATTATTATTACATTGTAATATATGATGAAATTATTATACAACTCATCATAATGTAGAATCAGTGGGAGACCTGAGCTTGTTTTCCTGCAACTAGATGGGTCCCATCAGGGTGTAATGGGAGACAGTGACAGATGATCAGTCATTAGATCCTCATAAGGAGCATGCAGCTGGGATCCCTTACATGTGCAGTTCACAATAGGGTTTGTGCTCCTATGAGAATCTAACGCCGCTGCTATCTGACAGGAGGCGGAGCTCAGGAGGTAATGCAAGCGATGGGGAGCGGCTGTGAATACAGATGAAGCTTCGCTTGCTCACCCCCTGCTCATCTCCTGCCGTGTGGTCCAGTTCCTAACAGGCCATGAACTGATACTGTTCCGTGGGGTTTGAGACCCCTGCTCTAAAGGAAATAGGAAGGAGAGAATGTGGATTCCCCAGGGACAAGGAAGAAGTCTGTAGTGGGAGCAGGGTATGTGTAGGTGCCAAATGGAAGCAGGTGGTGATGATGACGATGATGACGAAGAATACAGAAGCAGTGAGGTGGGGTCAGTAATGGTCAGCACTGGGGGCAGGCATGACAGGAAGGGGGATAGTAGCCACAGGGACGGGAAGGTACTGATGCCCCAGCTGCCACTGCAGTCTGGCACTGACCCAGCAGTCACTGTGACTGCTCTCACATACCTCTTCCTCCTGGCATTGAGCAGTTAACATCTACTTAAACTTTAAGCACTAACTTAGATGTTACTTTCACCAGAACATCTTCCCTGACCCCCAAGTCCAGGTTCAGGGGTCATCTCCATGCTTCTACATCCTACATTATAATTTATTCATCAGCAGGGGCAGGAGCCATGTCTGTCTCTCTTACCACCATCTCTAGCACTGGGCACCATACCAAGCTTAGAGTCATGCCTAATATTTATTGAATGAAATTCTAGTCAAGAGTCCTGTAGTTAACTCCCTGTAGTAAAAAGGGCTATAAAGATCTGGTTTTGTTCAAATGTTATATCAGATGGTCTATTATTTGTAAATAATAATAATAATAATAACAATAATCCCTCCAATTCTTGTAATCACAACTCTTTGTAATACAACTTTGCCTCTCCTCCCATCTACAGATGGAGTCTCTTTTCTTCAAGCCTTGCATCTGGGGTTGGCTTAACTTCTGTGGCCAATGAGGCATTCAAAAATGTGATGCAAACGGCAACTTGAAAACCACCTAGCTGATTCACAGGTTCATGAGAACTAATACACATTTTCTGTTTAGACAATTATGCTTCGGGTATTTTGTTGCATGGCAAAAACTAACGTACACAGATTGGTTTTCTTCTCCCTAGCACAGTGCCCTGCACAAATATCCTCAATAAACAACTACAGAATGAACAAGTGGAATGGAAACATTACAAGTATGGAAAGAAAATGTCAGTATTCTTAGTGGTGCAAGCTGGTCATCATCCTTGTAAATCACTGGTATCAAAATAAGAAAATGATCCATAGTAGCCACTGGTGCCTTGCATGGTCAGAGGTCCAGTTATGAGAGCATCCAGCACTCCTAGGGTCTGACTGTGTACTAGTGACCTCTGTGAATTAATTTCATCACGGATAATATTTTCTCCTGCAGTTCCAGCCTCATATTTCTATTGTTCCTAATTTATAATCTGGTGTAAACCACACATCTTTATCTATCAGATCTTATCAGGGGGTTTCCCAAACTCCTATTCTTGCTCTCAGCTATTTGACTTTGCTTCTCTCATTTTGTAAACTCCCTGCCTCCCATCCTTCCTTCCTTCCTCTGACTCTACACATTGCAAATCTCCTCCAGGTTAGGCAAGCCCCTGACTGCTGTTTCTAAAGGGAGCAGATTATAATCATTGCTTGAAATTATATTAAAAGTGAGCATATTTCTAAGCCCCTCTGGGTGCAAACACGAAGTCCCTGCCATGTTTCCATATTTATTGTCTGAATTTGTGGTCCTGCACTTGCTCATCCTCCCACATTGGGAAGCAAATGACAGATGGAAACAGATGGGCTGGCCCAGCGCCTTCCCTGCCAGCATGGTCTAGCTCTGCCACGTGAGAAGGGGAAGCCAACTAAAGACATGTATCTATTATGGAAAGCAGCCTCCGTGAGCCCTCTGACGTTATTATACCACAAAATACTTCCAACTGGCCACATGTGCTAAGATGGAAACTGACGGGAGATCGCTGAGAGGCTGAAACTCAAGTTACTCAGAGGTTAGGAGATAAAAACCATCTTTTTAAAGGTTCTTAAATGGAGTTGCTCTTGGAGCCTCTAGAACAGTGGTTCTCAGTGTTGGCTATCCATTGGAATCCTTCATGGACCCTGAAGAAAGACTGAAGCCTGAATCCCAACCATAGAGATTCTGATTTCCTTGGCATCAATCTATTTGAAACTTCCCAAGGTGATTCTAAATATGCGTTCATGGCTGAGAACCACCGACCTAGAAGATGGTGGTGAGAAGGTCATGAAGAAAATAGTGGTAATGCAACTGTATCAAGCAAGAGGCCTAATTACGTAACTGCAGCTGACCTTATTCATCACGATTCCCCACCAGGAACTAAGAAGCACTTGATAAGCTCTGCTTAATTTAATCTTCACAACAGCTTGAGGAGACAGTCACTATGATTATCCTGTCTTCAGATGACAAAACTGAGGCTCAGAGGACAGGTCAGTGGCTGCGTTAGACCCACACCAAAGCACGTGCTCTTAGTGACTTCGCTGGAGAGTCCAGCCAATCCACAGGCGAGGGCTTCTCCCAGGTCCTCTCACATCATGCCATACCCAGGGCAGGGACTCTCAAAGCAAGATTTTTCATTCCAAAAGTTAACCGGAACCCCCAACACGTGGAACAAACAATGTGCTGTCTAGGACCTTTGAAAGAAGAGGAACCCATTCTGATTGTAATCTGGATGAGAAACAGCAAGGCACCTTTGACCTTGCCTTTAAATAACTTTGCAGAAACAGTTTTGCTGTCGGGTGACTGCTGGAGGAATGTGCCTAGAATCTACCTCAGAAGCTCTCTAGACTGATTTCTGTGTAAAAAGGCCACTTCTATGAAGCTCCAGAAGGTGTCCCCACTGCTACATGATCTTAGAAAGGTTGCCAAACAGGTAGGCTGTGAAATCTCCCTTATAATCAGCTTCAAAGCTCTTTCGAAATACTTTCAAAACAGGATGGTTTTTAAAGTCAATTTCTTTTAATGTCTGGCTTTCAGTAGATGTAGCTAGCTTTGTGAGGATTTTAATTAATATGAACACAGCGATCAACCAAATGAGCCCTTTTTATGAACAAAATTGGACACAACCCTGACTCAGGTTCAGATAGGCACTGATAGTTTCCGCCAATTTCATTAGAAGCTGGCTTAGCTCACACTGAAACTCTGGAAGACTGATGCCCTCTACTGATATTGGAAACATTGGGAAAATGCCTTAAAGAGAATGAAGCTATAATAAGGTGACTAGAGTTCTATAATGACACAAAAGCAAGACAAAAGGTTTTATAACACTCACGATTGAAATGAAAAACAGCCCAACTCAGTTATCTATGGGGTAATTGATATGGTAACTCAGGAAATGGGACTAAGCTGATTGCAAAGAGAAGTAGACTGTATGGGCCCTAACATGGAGGTAGCTTTTAAGTTAATTATAAAGAGAGCTAAAGGCCCGTCCCATTCCATAAGTCTCCCTGTGCTTGGCCCTGAGTCACTTGCAGGTCGACTACAAAGGCAGGAAACTTGTTTCTGGAAGCTCAGATTCCAGAGATGGCAGACAGCCCTCTCATTAGCCTCAGTGAGTAATCTGACACCCTGGTCGGATAAATTAGCTGACCCACTGCAGCAGAAGAGGCGATTCTAGATGAACAGGCTACAGGAGGCCTGGATGATGAAGGCTCTGGGAAGGTTCTGGGGACATCAGGGATGGAGTATAACATGGTCTGCTGCTCTTGGGGGGCTTCAAATTTACTAACAGTATCCTATTTGTAATGGGGATCATGAAGCATGGACATTGATTTATGCTTCTCAAACTATGTATATATGTTACATACACTTTTGCACATACAATGTAGTTTCACAATAATAACATCATTGCTGACCTTCTGCAGAGGCAGTTTTAGTCAAGTGAGGGGGCCAAAACCAGCTTAAATTGGGTTGGGGAATGAGTGGAGGCAACCAGGGTCCTCTGTTTTTCTTCCACTGCCTGGTAGAGAGTTGATGATTAATACAACAAGAGGATTAAGAGAAGGGCTTTCTAAGAGCACTTGTACTGTAGGCAAAGGAATAGGAAGCTTGAAGACACTGAGAGTGAGAAGACATTATTGCTAGAGAGGAGAACAGACAGAAAGCTTGGCCTGGAAAGGCAATAGATGCTTTTTTTCTGTACAGTCACCCTCCGCATCTGTGGGTCCTGCATCCAATGATTCAACTAACCAGGAATCAAAAACTTCTGAGAAAAGAAAAACAACAAAACCCAACAACACGTCAATAAAAAAACACATAAAAAGCCAATACAATACTGCAACTATTTACAAAGATTTACATGAGGCATTGTGGGTAATCTAGAGAGCATTTAGAGTATACAGGAGGACGTTGGAAGGCTATAGGCAAACAGAACGCCATTTTATATGAGGGACTTGAGCATCTGTGGATTTTGGTATTTTCAGGGCCCCCAACCTTCAGTGGATACCTGAGGGACGACTGTGTACTTGAAAACATTCATGTATTTTTCAAAAGTGAAGGACTCATCTTCCTCTTGAATCAGAGGGGAGGAAATGGGGTGGTGAAAGCAACAGCCTCAAGAAAAGTAATCTCAGGTGGTCTGCAGCCAGGGGAGACTAGAGTGAATGTGCTGCATTTATGTTTTTGAATTAATGAGTCCAAATGGCCTGAAATCTTTATGTCCCTGACCTGGTTTAATGGGTTTTAGTATGAAAATTGTTATTTTTATAAAATGAGTTGGGTAATACTGTCTCTTATATTTTTCTCTGAAAAGAGTTTAAGTTTGAAATAATTTGTTCCTTAAATCACAGGATGAACTTTTCTGTATCTATTAGGGCTTAGTGGTTTTCTTTTTTTTAAATGGGGATATCCGAAACTATTTCATTAATGGTTATTAAGACCATTTGGATTTCTTTTTTAAAAAGTCAGTTTTGGAAAGTTTTATTTTTCTAAGAATCTGTCCATTTTATCTAAGGTTATTCAGAAGTATGTTTTAAAATGTCTAAGCCTGTGTTTTTGTTTACTTGTTTCTTGTTATCTATTTGCTATTGATTTCTGACAGAACAGATTTTTTTGCAGAGATTTGCTTTAGGTCCTAGTAGACAGTAATTTTTCATAACTGTTCCATGGGGCAGGAAGACTTTTATTTTTATTGCAGTGTTCTACATATGTCAATTATAGTAAGCCTGTTAAATGCATTCAAATTGTCTACAATAGTGTTGTTTGCTAGAACTTTAGGCAATGACAGAAATATTCTCTATCTGCGCTGTCTAATACATAGACATGTGGTCATCTAGCACTTGAGAGATAATTTGGTTTAGATGAGGTCATGAGGGTGAGACCACAATATTCCCTACTAAATGGGGTCTGGGATCTGCTGCGTGGACTCAGGTGCCTAGATCCCTAAAAGCAGGTATTCATCCTCACTCTCTGGGGTTGCTGTATGACATGTAATGAGTTAGAATGACGCCTGGCACATGGTGGGTACTCAATCATAGTTATTGCTGTTGGTCAAGATTACAGAAGCTTCCTCTCATTGCTCCCAATAGCTCCATGTTGAAGATTTTGCCATATACATCTGTCTACAGGAAATATTTCCTACTTGAGACATATTCTTTGGGCTCTGGAGAGCTGTTAAAAGAGATTTTCCCAACATAAAGATATGAATTGTTCACACTGTACCAATGGTCTTACTCTAAGGCCTCAAAAATAGGCAGGTTACCTTTCGTAGAGAAAACGTGAAGGTGCCTGCATAGCTGGTGCCTAGGGCTGCATGGTGCCAGGGCTGTTCTGGGAATGAAGTCTGATTGCAAGTTGTTTTTCCACAGTGCCTGAGGCGTAAACCAGCCTATCACGTATCAGGGCATTGGTAAAGTGGTCTTGTTCCTCCAATACCCTTCCACGCAGGTGGCACCTAATTTCATAATTAGATGTCCATTTCTTTGGCTTAGGACTAGCAAGGGAAATGCAATGAGCCTGATAAGTCACGAAGGTAGAATCTTTCTTCTTTGTTGCCCAGCATCCATTCTCCCTTCCTCTGGTCAGGTACTTTCCATTTCCCTCTGGGAACTAGCCTATCTCTGGCATTCAGCCTAGCCCAGGAGTAGGTGAGTTCCCCAGACCATAGCTGAAGGAAGCAGGAGTCAACCACAGCCAGTGAGTTACAGCAAAACATTTCCCAGGACTTACTTCAGAGAAAGAGCCTCTACTTCCTCCTGCTAGACTTGAACCTGGCATATGAAGGGCTGGAGCTGCTGAGTCATCTTGCAACCGTGCACGTATAGAACCTGACTGAGAATGGAGGTAATATGGCAGAGGGCATGATGAAGAAGACACTAGGTGCAGGTGTTGTTTTTTAAGTCCTGCATCAAGCTGTGCCTGAAGCCTGAACCTAGACTTTTCAGATGCATGAACCAACAAATTCCGGTTTGTTTTTGTTTTTTGAAAGTTTGAGTCAGGGTTACGACTGCTTACAACCAAAAGGATCCTAATGATATGGTCATTAACAGAGGATCCATTTTTAAAAGGTTGCTTGGCCTGGAAGAGAGTAAAGGGAGTATGAGAACTCAATGCTGGTAACGTTGGAGGCTCTGGGTGGGTTGGATAAGGGACATCTTCAAGATGTCAATGTTTGATCCCTGGAACCTGTGAATGTTACCTTATATGGCAAAAGGGCCTTAGGAGATGGGATTAAGTTGAGGATCTAGAGAAGGGGTTATTATCCTGGAGTATATGGGTCAGCCCAATGATCTAACCACAAGTGTCCTTGTGTGAGGGAGGCACAGGGCTATGCTACTCCAGAAAGGGAGAAGGGGATGCCATGTAGTGGGCTTTCGAGATGGAGGAATGGCCAGAGCCTAGGAATGCAAAGAATGAAAGGAATGAAGCTCTGGAAGTCAGCAAAGGCAGGAGATTTTCCCTGGAGCTTCCAGAAAGAGCAGAGGGAGCATGGCCCTGTCCATACCTTGGTTCTGGCCCAGTGAAACTGATTTCAGACTTCTGGCCTCCAGAATGGGAAGAGTAGAGATCTGTTTTGTTCCCATGCCCCTAGCTTGTGGTGATCTGTTACAGCAGCCACAGGAACTTACTGCGGGGAGGGCCCCTATTCCCACTGGGCTCACTCTTTGGGCTGTAAATTTGCCATCCTGGCTCAAACACAGCAGGGAGAGAGTCAGGGAAGAAAACGGGCTGAGGGAGCAGAAAATGGGCTGTGGCCCCGATTCTGTTTCCCCTTCATGACCCTTTTGCCTCCCTCCTTATGGCTGTCTTCCCTCTGGCCCCAGGGCCAAATGGTTGCTTTTGGCACCAGTCCACATGTTCCCTGGGAGGTGAAAAAGAAAAACGCAAACACTGGAGCTTATAGCATTCTGAGAGGTACAGGGTTGGTGGGGAAGAAAGGGATGTTTATGTAAGGGACAAAAGCTTAGATCAGCAAGAGGCACCTGCGGCCCTTGGCCCCTGTGAGATTTCCCCATGTCCTGAAATGGCTCAGACTGATTGCAGGAGGAAATATCTCAAAACTGCCCCTGAGGTGCTCAAATATGGTCTGGTATCAACATCAGAGAGGCATGCATCTCATCAATTTCTTCAATAAAGAAGTGGCCGTTAGCATCCTCACCAGATCCCTCTGTGGAAGGCACCATTATTATCCTGCCTCATTTCACACAATAAAGCTGAGGCTCAGGGAGGCTCAGCCACCCATCAGGGTCACGTGGGGCAGGTGGCTGAGGCAAAGTCTGACTTGGAGACCAGCACCCTGAACTACCTGGGGACTGGTTTAAGGGTACCTAGTGCCCACCCTTATGGGATTCGATAAAGCAATGTTTATTTTGAAAGAAAGAATAATCACATGTTGCCTAAACATTTTTATTTTCTTGTTGGTCCCTTGGGCAAAGCAAGGGACTGCCTCTAAGGCAAGGTCTGGGCTTATCTGCCTGCAGGGAGGAGTGATGGGTAGGGAGGGGAGGCCTGCCTGGCTGTGGCCCCCTTGAGCCCCACAAAGGCCACGGCGAAGTTTGGCTAAAGCCTAGCTCTGGCCTTGATGAATGCAGCCTGGTATAAGAAAAAGGATTTGCTATCCTTTGTTGGAAGGAAAAGGAATCTGGGTCCATCTGTGGGTGTCTAAGGACCCTATAGCTCCCATAGGAGGACCTGTAGGAGCCCCTATTAGGGTTCTGGGGCTGCTTCACTTAGCAGCATTTGGTACAAAGGAAGGGACTGTTAGAGAACCTAAAAACAGTCACCAATTTGGGAGTGCTTAGCATCTGTCAGGGACATACGCATGTTATAGGTATACCTCATTTAATCCTCACAGCAACTTGTTTAGATGACTAAATCATCCCCATTTTACGGGTGAGTAAACTGCGGCACAAGGCCACATGGCTAGGAGCACGTGCTTGGATTCTAACCAGCCACGTCTGACTCCACAGCCCAGGACCCCAGTGACCACTAATACACCTTAGAAAAGTTCCGCTTTTGGGCCAGGAACAGTGGCTCACACTTGTAATCCCAGCACTTCGGGAGGCTGAGGTAGGAGGATCACTTGAGCCTAGGAGTTTGAGACTAGCCTGGGAAACAGCAAGACCCTGTCTCCACAAAAGAAGCCAGCAAACAAAAAACAACGAGAATCCAGAAATCAGCCGGATATAGTGGTGCATGTCTGCAGTCCCAGCTACAATAGTTGTTGGCTTGAGCCCAGGAGTTTAAAGCTGCAGTGAACCAAGATTGTGCCACTGCACTCTAGCCTGGGTGACAGAGTGAGACTTCGTTTCAAAAAAAAAAAAAGGCTGGGCGTGGTGGCTCACGCCTGTAATCCCAGCACTTTGGGAGGTCGAGGTGGGTGGATCACGAGGTCAAAAGGTCGAGACCAGCCTGGCCAACATGGCGAAACCCTGTCTCTACTAAAAACACAAAAATTAGCCGGTGTGGTAGCACATGCCTGTAGTCCCAGCTACTCAGGAGACTGAGGCAGGAGAATCGCTTGAACCCCGGAGGCAGAGGTTACAGTGAGCTGAGATCACACCACTGCACTCCAGCCTGGGCCACAGGGCAAGACTCTGTCTCAAAAAAAAAGCAAAAATAAAAACAAAAAATAACAACAACAAAAAAACAAAATCCAGGTTTGAAGCAACAGAAGTTGAGGAATGATGAAGTCACAGATGGAAGCATCTAGAAAATGAGGCTCTTCCTCCAGCCTCCTTCCAGGCCTTCCACCCTCCTCTTCCAACCTCAAAATTGGCTGGCTGGTGCTCCTCATAGAAAAATCGATGTGAGAATAACATGTTCCTTTGCTGCAGGACTTGGCTTCCCTTAGGCCCTTGCATTCAATTTATTTATACTCTGATTCGGAAACGAAAAACCAAAGCTGTCCGTGGAGACCACTTGGCCCACATGCTCTAAGTTCTAACGCAGCCTCAGCTTCCCGGCTCTGAGACTGGGTAGAGACACCAGCCAAGCCAGAGGCCATGCAGCTCCCTTAGGGTTGGATCTCTAGTCTGGCCCCTTAAAGGTAAAAGCTGGTTCAAGTGCAGCTGTTTCCTTCTGCTTCTCTTTCACACAGGTGCCATGAAGCACTGTGTTCTTCTCAAGCCAATCAGCTCCACAGAAAAGATGGACCTCATAAAAAGGTGGCTTCTGCTGTGACATCTGTGTGGGCATCAATGCCCAGCCCTGGCACTTCATGCCAGCTTATTCCATTACATGCAGATGTGGGAGGGAGAGAGACTGCCATCCACCATGGTTGGCCCAGGTTCCCATCACAGGCATGAACTCACAGGCTTCTAAGGCAGTGGCTGCCTTTCTTCTTACCGAGTACATATTTAGCTGCTTGTCCATTTTACTTCTTTTTTTGCTCTTAGATGTGACATGAGGGCCAACTTGGGGAAAAAAATGTGAGCTCAAACAAGAGGGATGCTTTAAATCGATGAATGAGAATTGCCTACAGGGTCACATGCACACACATGCACACACACTGCAGATGCACGTGTGTTGTGAAGGAACGTGAGAGTGTCTAGGCAACCTCAGACCCGCCTAATAAAAGAAAAAGAAAATTCTTACTCTTTTGTTTCTTTTACTAAATGTAAAGCTTAGAAGAATCCTAGCTGGATAAGAAAGTTAGTGTTTCTATATATCTGATAAAAGTGACCTTTAACCAGGGTGGTTTTTCAGACATCCTACACAGAGAGAGTCTGTCTGGAAACCAGGTGGCTTTTTTTTTTCTATTCTTGGTGACATTTATGCCTGGAACCTTTCTACTTAGCAGGTGCCAGAAAGCTAAGAGAGGAATCTCAAGGCAGGTATGAAATGATCTCCTTCTCTCTACAAATACCCAGGTGGAGCAGCTGATTCACGAAGAAACATCCTTTGAGGATGTAGTCTGTGCTGGGGGTCTATGCTGGGCTCTGGGGCTCCAGAGGTGGCAGGGCAGTTGTGCTTGCTGGCCTCATGGGGATTAAGAGATGCTAGGAAGATGGACATTGAGCCATAGATAGAAGTGTGATGGGAACCACCAAGGAGATGGGACTACAATGTCCATGACAGGGGCTCTGGCCTAGGATGGGTCTTGGAGAGGTTTCCCTGCAGGATGGTGAAGCGGGGCCTAAAGAGGGGTCAGGGGCAGCAAGGAGGGGCTGGGGAGGAGCTTCCAGTAGAGCAGGGGCAGTCAGACAGAAACAGCACTGGGCAGGACAGAGGCCGGTGTGTTGGGTAAACAGAAAGGTCAGTGTCAACGCAGGGACCAGCCCATGCTGAGCCTTGCAGGATCGAGTGAGAGCTTTGTACTTGATTCCCAGAAGCATGGGTAGTCATTAAAGGCTTAATCCCAGGGCAGTGGCATGGATACTGAGGGGAGTAGGAACTGTGGTGCATGCGTGGAATCGGAGAGCCCAGGTAGGGTTGTGACCATGGTCTCAGCAACAGGTGATGGTGGCTTGAGCCAGGGTAACAGCAGTGGAAATGGGAATGAGGTTTTCAGAAGGCAGAACAGGTAGAAGTTGGTGGTGGATTTGATGGGGTGGGTGGGAGGAAGAAATCCTGATGCCTCCCATGAAAGCAGTGATGTCGTTTACTGGGACAGGGTGCCCTGGAGGAGAGGCAGGGAGAGGCAGGGAAGGGACAGAGCTTACTTATGTGGAACATGTTAGGCATAAATCACCTGGGAGGCATCCAAGGGATGTCCAAGAGGAGATGTCAAGAAGGCAACAGACTTGAAACTCAGCAGAGAGGGCTCCGTCAGATACGCACTGGGAAGTCTCGGCAAAGAAGCTGACTGGAGCTATGGGGGTGTGTCAATTTCCAGGAAGAGAGGGCCTCGGACAAAGCCCTGCACCCTTCTACTCCAGCAGAGTTGTTGCTGGCAGAGAACTGAGAAGTTGTCGAGGGGGACAAGAGGAAAAGGAGGAGAATACGGTGTTCTGCAAGCCAAGAAAGGAATGTATTTCAGGAAGGCAGGGTTGGTCGCTGTGCTGAATGCTGCTAAGCATTACCTTTCTGAAAAAACCTTTGTCACCTTCTTGATTACAAATCTCACCATTGCCTCAAGAAAAAGTGTTAATTCCTACTGGAATACCAGGCCTCTCACACACGTCTGCCACTATCCCTCTCCAGACTCATCTTCCATAACTTCTCCCACCCAGAGCGGTCTGCCCACCAGCCACGCTGACGTACCCTCTGCCGACACTGTGGTAGGAGCGTGTCATTTGCTCTCCAGCTTCCATTCCCCCCTCTGTCAGTTTTTGTGTGGCGATCTACCACATTCCCACCCACTCCAGTCCATCTGGTTCTGAGATCATGATCTGCAGCCTTTCGTGTGGGGCATGTGGCCAGGTCAACCATGATGAGTGTGTCACTCTCCCCTGACAGTGACTGATGAGGAGTAGGGACAGGAATGTGACTCAGGTGGTCTGATCAGAGTAAATCTCCTGAAAGTTCTGGGGAGAAAAGACCTCATACTGTTTTCCAGTGGATCAGAGTGTAAAAGGACATGGCCCCAGCAGTGCTGGCAGCCATTGGGTGATTAGGAGAGAAAAGCTGATCTGAGAACGAGGTTAACACACGGAAGTGAGCAGAACTGAGAGACAGAGAACCTGGCTCTGATGATGACACTGTATGATCCTTGCTTTGAGCCAGGCCAGAAGCCAAAATGAATCTGGAATTTTGAGTTGTGAAAACCAATGAATTTCCTTTCCTTTAATTTTTGCTTAGGGTCAGGTTTTCAACGACTTGCAGCAGAGTGAACATTTGAATTCTAACTAATAGATGCATGCTATTCCTATTACTCAGAATGTCTCCCTGCCTCTCCATCTGGAACATTTAACTGTGGCTCCTCAGTTCAGCCTTTTCTGACTTCTCTGGGCACAGGCCTCCCACATACAGAGCCCAGTATTGCCACATGTCCACTTTGGTATATGTCAGCTTTCCCCACTAGCCTGAGGACAGGGATCACGTCTTGTTCATTTTTATACTGCTGATTCCTCAATATGTGGCTGACAATAATCACTTATCATATGTTTTCTGAATGATTCTCTGATTGAACAAATGAATGAGCAAATTATAAGCAGAGGCTCAATATCAAGAGATAAGGAGATGCTGAAGAAAAAGAAAAATGGTTAAATAAATGCTTAAGCCAATGAAAAATTAAGTGTATCATCTTCTGTAGTGGCCAAGTACACTTTCAAAACTGTATCACTTTAATTATGAAAGTGGCCTCTTAAAAATAAAAAAATAAAGAAAGCATGTCCTTGCTCCCAGATGGAATAAACTCATTTAGCGTTACATCAGAATCACTTCGGAAGATCTGATATTTGAAGTGCATTAGGTTGGGTTGGCTGATTTTCCCATAATTATATTAAATGTTCACCATCTACAGAATTTCATTCCAAACTCAAACAGTCCACGGTACTTAATGAGCAGACTCCAGTGCTCAGGCCCAGGACCGGCTGCCGGCTTCAATGCCTCGCTAGGTCATCCTTAGATGTCTACGGAAGACATTCAGAGCGAGCCATCGTTGCCGTGGTAACAAGTGCAGGAGAGAAAAGGGTGGCTGTCATACATAAGACGAGGATTATGGACAGGAAGCACTGACAAGCCCCTAAGGAAACAACACGAGGTTTCCTCGGTTAAGAATGGCCGTTTGATATTCACATGCTAACAACTGAGTGTCACAACATCCAATAAGGAAATATACAAAGCCCATTAGTTCTGGTTGCCAACCAAGAAGAAAACGTAGCAATCGCTGCCTCCCACTATTTTATAATTATGTGTGTGTCTATACATATACATATATGAACCAGGACAGAAACCCATTGAAATACGCAAAACAGGCAACATGGAGCTCAGTGTTGCACATACTCAATGTAGGGTCCTACTCAGTCTGTGCTTTGACTTTGAGACGATTTTCAAGAAAATTCTGCAACAACACAACCAAAAATAGTATGATCACATCAAACTAAAAAGCTTCTGCGTAGCACAGGAAAGAACAGAGTGAAAATTCAACCTCCGGAATGAGAGAAAATATTTGCAAACCATATATCTGATAAGGGGTTAATCTCCAAAATATATAAGAACTCCTACAACTCAATAGCAAAAAACCACCAATAATCTAATTTAAAAATGGGCTAAGGACTTAAATAGACATTTTTCCAAAGAAGATCTACAAATGGCAACAGGTATAGAAAAAATGCTGAATGTCATTAAACATCAGGGAAATGCAAATAAAAACCCCAATGAGATACCACCTCACATCTGTTAGGATGGCTGTTACTGAAGAAACAACAAACGAGTATTGGTGAGAATGCGGAGAAACTGAAAGCCTTGCACGCTGTCACTGGGAATGTAAAATGGTGCAGCCACTATGAAAAACATTATGAAAGTTCCTTAAAAAATTAAAAATAAAACAACCATGTGATTCTGCAATTCAACTTCTGGGTATTCATCCAAGAATTGAAATCAGAATCTCAAAGTGATATCAGCACTCTCATGTTCATTGTGGCAAGATTCGCAACAGCCAACATGTAGAAACAAGCTAAATGTTTATTAGCAGATGGATGGATAAAGAAAATTTGTTATATACATACGAAGGGCTAGAATTTTGTTCAACCTTAAAAAGAAGGAAATTCTGCAATATGTAGTGACATGGATGAAACTTGAGGACATTATACTCAATGAAATAAGCCAGTCACAGAAAGACAGACACTGCGTGATATGACTGGTTACCGGGGCTAGGGAGAAAGGAGAATGGGCAACAGGCATAAAGTTTCAGTGCAGCAAGATAAGTTCTAGAAATCTGGTCTACTTATAGTCAACAATACTGTATTGTGTACTTAGAAATTTGTTAAGTTGTATATAAAATAATTTTTAAAAATTCTACAAAGACTAAATACGAATTCCTAATGATCTTACCACTAGATTCAAAACTAAAATGGGCTTATGGATGTTGCTTTGTTAATTCAGTGATGATTGGGACTTTCAAAGATGTTTTATCTATGTTTCCTGTTAGGAAATCTAGGAAGGATCATGATTTTAAGCTCCTTGTTAATTCTGTCTGTAATCAGTTGTCAAAACTGCAAATATTCATGAATGGCCAGTACATGGAATACAGAAAACCCCGTGAAAAGCCTGAAAGAGAGAAAATAAATGAAAAGCAGAGTTGTGTGAGAGTTCTGTGCTGGTGGTACCTTATCTGATTTTCCTCATCATTCACCAAGAAGAACCAGCGGAACTTCACAACCAAGGGGCTGCAGTTGGTGATGGTAACGTAGCGAATGACCTCAGTATCGTTCAGGATGCAGCCAAAATCCAGCTCCATCGTCTCAAAGGTGAGGTTGGGGTAATGCACTTCTCCGCGCAGGTCCAGGCTGTCTATCTGAGGGTGTTCCACATACTTAATTTCGAGAATTTCTTCTGCCACCCAGTTGTTCAGATCGTTTCTGTAGGAGGGGTCAAACTTGATCAGCAGGTTTTTTTCTTCATCAATTTCCAGTTTAATAGGCTACAAACAAGATAATAGGGAAGTTACCAACTTTTGTACTATGCATTTCTACCCTGCTACAATGAAACAGGACAGTCACACATACACATTATATGTATTTATGCACACACACACATATTAGTATGAAAAACATACATATACACATTCATATGTAAACAGCTAGTGCATCTAGGTATAGATACTTATGTATATGCACACACATTTTATTAGTTGAAAAGGAAAGAAAGGAAAATCTGGAATTATTTAAAGGAAGAGATTTTGGTAAGTGTGTGAGGTTATAAGAATTGAGGGGTTGTAAAGGAAAAGTCAACAATGAAAAACTATTATAAAATATTCTTAACTAAAAATAAATTTGGTTGTGAAATGCCCTTAGGCAAGTAGAAGAAATTCTTTGCTTAAGAAATTTTTAAAAGGTTTTTCTAAAGCACTGCGGGGTGGGGGACTCTGTAGAAAGTGACCCAGAAAGGGACAGATTAGGTAATTTAATTTCTTTTCTAATGTCAGCAATCCTAACTTCTAAGCACAGTGTCATCCACTTTCCACTGTTTTCTATTGGACTTAAAATGACAGTCCAGAGCTTGTTCAGTAGATTTTATTTGTTCTTTTCTGTCTTTGATTCCAATCCCTATGTGTTCCTTGATGCCAGTGTCTGCAGTGACACCTTCTCATGGAAAGGCTGGCTATGAGTTGGCTTTTTTAGGCATTGCTCAATTCCCATATTTAATGGGCATGAAAGCCACCTCGTAGTTTTGCAGCAAGTGCCCTGAGGCAGACGGGAAGAATGAACACAGGAATGAATCTGTTTTCAGTGCACCTCATCTTTCCACTGCGCTTAAATGGTTCCGGCATTTAACTGTGCATTTAATGACATGATTAGACGGTTTTGGATGATAAAGCCACTCACCGAATTCAACAATCAGAGAGAGAGTAATGACTCTTCTGTTGGCCTACTCTCAGTTAAAAGCCAGATCAGCCACCTGGCCTTTGATTTTACCACTAGCACAAGGGGCTGGGCATAAGTTAGGACTCCACCCTTGCAGATCATGGCATCTGCTGCACTCGGTATTGCCACACTTGGTGTTTAAATATTTTGAAGATTGACTTAGTTTTTTTTTCAGGGGAAATGATTTGTTTTGTAGAAATGATACAAAAATTTATATTATATATAAACGCACAAAGAAGAAATGAGAAATTTATCCTAAATTTCACAATACACAATTCTCAGAGTTGATCATCTGGTAGATGTTACTCCAGACGTGATGGAGGAATACTAAGATTTTACAAAAATGGAATTGGACGACAGTATTTTCTAAAAAATATCATTTTTGAATTTCCTCCCCCTCCAAAAAAACCTGAAGAAATGTTTCACATACAAGGGATACTAATTCCTAAGATTAAAGGCTCTGGAGCCAGACTAGTTAGATCCAAATCCTGGTTTTGCCACTTACTAGCTATGAGACCTTGGGCAAAATACCAGGCCTCAGTTTCTCCATCTGTAAAACAGGGGTAATAATAATACTTACCTCTCTTTACGAGGATCTAATTAATTAATGTATATGTGAGGTGTTTCAGGGCAGTGCCCTGCACATAGTGCAAGGTATTTAAATAGTCGCTATTACTATTATCCCTTTACAATAAAGAAAAGAGATAGCTAAATGTTAAGCAGTTTCAACTTTAGACAATCTCTTATTGACACCTGGCTGTAAAAGGGCATGAAATCAGTACACCTATGCTTCCTTCACCTCCCATTTTTTATTAGCTATAGTGAATTTTAAAAAGGTGAGGTTTAAAACATTCTGCTCTGAAATCCAACTGTCAAAGTTGTGTCGTCTCCGTTCCATAGTTAAATGGATCAAGTCCTCCTATCCATCTTTTCCTCATAGCTTTTTTCATTCCTGAGCACCTTTTTTGATTCTTTTAGATGACTGCATGTCACTGGCAAATTGGTTTTCAAAGATGAATCAAGCACTCATGCACCCCTGTTGGAAAAACTAATTTGCTGAAGACGTGCAATCACTTAGAAGAATCAAATAAAGTACTCAGGAATGAAAAAATGTCCTAGCATCTTGAGCATCACTCTCTGTTATGTTTACACTCAAAGTGTCTGTTACATTTACACTCAAAGAGTATAAACGGATACTTTAGCTAGTTATAAAATTCTTGAGTCAGCTTTCCTTCCCTCAAAACTGTAGTCATTGCTCTGTTGCCATGTGGCATTAAGTGTTACTGTTCAGAAGGCTGAGGTTAGTCTAAAATCTTCCCTTGATGGGTCTCTTCTGCTTAGATGCCATAGAATTCCTTGGTTGTCAATAAGTCCTGTAACTTCACTAAGATATGTCTCACTCTTGAATATTCCCTATCATTTTGTCCTAGGACAAGGTGAGGCCTTGTTTCTAAAAATATTTCATATCATTTTGTCCCTGGACAAGGTAAGGACTTATACCTAAAAATCTTTAAAAAATATTTCACTGATATTTTGGATAGACAGAACAATGAAAAAGCAAGTTGACTTTGTGTCCATCTCCCTATCTGTTACCTAAGCCAATAGTTTCCGTCCCCTGAGGAAGCCAAGGTTAAAAGTGTCTTGTTTACCCTTGTAGAGATATTCCATGAACGTAAAGTCATTATTTGTATATATTCTTTTATTTTTTGCACATGATAGCATATCACATACACTGTTCTATATTTCAGTTTTCTCACTGGAAGATCACTCAATATCAGTACTGTGAAGCTGCTTCATTCTTTCTAATAGCTGCATTTATTCCATCGTATAATTCTGCCATCTTTTATTTACCCAATGTTCTTTTGATGGATATTGGTTCCCAATTCTTTGCTCTTATCAACATTGCAGTGAACATCCTTGTATATAAGTCATATTGTATATTGTGTTTATGTTTGCGGATAAATTCCCGAGGAGTGGAATTACCAGGTCAAAGAGTATGAGCATTTAAATTCTTGATAGCTACCACCATATTGCCTTCCAATGTACAACATACACTGTCCAGTGCTGCAGAAGACTCTTTCCACATGCCCTTCCAAAACACAGCACTAGCCAATTTTTGCTCTTTGCCAGTCTGATAGGATAAAAACTGTACTTCATGGTCATTTTAATTTGTATTTTCACTCATATGAATAAAGTTGAGCATATTTTTATGTTTGAAAGGTATTTTCCCTTCTGTGGACCCCCTGTTATTTTCTTTGGCCTGTTTTTCTGTTTGATTGTTGGTATTTTTCTTGTTGGTTTGAAGAAATTCTTTATTTTTTAAATTATGTGTGTGGTTTTCTTAAAATTATACTTGCAAACAATATAAAAAGTGAAACCATACTATAAGAGTTATTAAAAGAACAGTAGTTCCTGACCCACTCTGTCATTCCACCAACTCAGAGGCCACCGTTTCTCAATTCTTGTAGTAGGGTTTGTCTTTTAAATAGTTTCCTTGGGCAGAGAGGTGGCCATGAACCTGTGGACACACCCAGATATCCAAATGTGGAGTGAGGAGGGCTTCTTCTGGGGTCCTAACACAGGCAACATTAGAAGCACTAGATTTCCCCATATATTTTAACCAATTTTTTTGGAGAAGAGCACTATTCTTTTTTCTTAAGATAAAAGCCAGCTGTCCATGCTTCCTGAATGGGGACTGGTGCACACAGAATCCCTATAATTATTGCCCTGTCCTCATAATTGTTGCTTCTGATCCTAGAGTTATACCAGACCACAGGGCAGAATAATTGCTTCACCTTTTACAACTGCATTTGAACATTTTCTGGGATGTAGATTTTTTGTGTCTTTTTTTCAGCCCACTCCAAATCTCATTCTATTTTCCAGAAATTGACTTCAATCTCTCATTATTTGGAGATGCCCATCCTCCTACCCCTTTATATTATTGCTCTGGCTTCCTTCTCTTTTGAAAATTTCTACGTTTACCTTATTAAGATCTCAGAACGGGTTGGGCACAGTGGCTCATGCCTGTAATCCCTGCACTTTGGGAGGCTGATTCAGGAGGAATGCTTGAGCCCTGGAGTTCAACAAGACCAGCCTGGGCAGCATAGCAAGACTTCATCTTTACAAATTAAAAAATTAGCTGGGCACAGTGGCGGCACCTGTGGTCTCAGCTACTCAGGAGGCTGAGGTGGGAGGATCACTTGAGCCAGGAAGTTGAAGCTGAGCGAGCTGACATTGTGCCACTGTGCCTGTACTCCAGCCTAGGCGACAGAGTGAGACCACATCTCAAAAAAATAAAAATAAAAATAGATACCAGGATGGCCCCCCAGAAAGGTGCACATGTCTGAGTCTTCCTTTTTCCACCCATTTGTTCTCCTGTGCTCTGAGTTCACTTTGCATCTCCTCTTTTAATACCTGCATCTCCTCCTTGGAATCTTTCTAAGGCCAGGCCATGTTCTCTGTAATTGGTGTGAGACTGTAGGGAACACATATTTGTGCTTCTGGTCTTCTTTCTTGGGTGCTTCTCCTTGCAGTTAGTTTTCATCTGTTTTTGGCTCATAATCATTTCCTCTTTTCCTTTCTCCCTTCAAAGATCTTAGCTAGTTTCTTCTGAGCTCCTGCTTGAATGAGACTGTTCATGCAAAGCTTCTGTGATGGAGGGGCAGGGTGTGCGCAGCCAACAGCCTCCGGTTGGGTACTGTTGGGACACCATGTCACCAAGTATGCTGTCCCCACTCTCTCCAAAGATCTATCTCCCAGAGTGTGGCTCACGGTAAATCTCCTTAAGTCTCACCCTCCCTATTCTGAGACCTCATGATTGCTGCCTGCCCCTTCTCCTTCATACCCCATCTTCATTAGCTGTTTCCCTAGAGAGGGAGGCTGAGCAGGCTGGGTGCGGTGGCTCATGCCTGTAATCCCAGCACTTTGGGAGGCCAAGGCAGGCAGATCATGAGGTCAGGAGTTCAAGACCAGCCTGGCCAATATGGTGAAACCCTGTCTCTACTAATAATACAAAAATTAGTCAGGTGTGGTGGCATGCACCTGTAATCCCAGGAGGCTGGGGCAGGAGAATAGCTTGAACCCAGAAGACAGAGGTTGCAGTGAGCTGAGACTGTGCCATTGCACCCCAGCCTGGATGACAGAGCACGACTCCGTCTCAAAAAAAAAAAAAAAAGAAAGAAGAAAAGAGAGGGAGGCTGAGCAAAATGGCACGTGGGGGACTTGTTTCTCCTTCAGTCGTCTTCTCCTAGAGTGTCACCGGCCCATGGACCTGCCATTCCCAATGGTGTCCTGACATCCTGCAGAGGGTCACAGGGACAGTCTTGGAAGGTTGTTTAGAGAACACTGCATCCTGTTGCAGACTAGTGGCCGGGCCGAGCCCATATCCTCCTCCCTTAGCCCCACTCAGACTTCTCAATATTCAGAAGTGGGCTCACTGGTCTGGGGACTGGACTTGGCTATTTCCTCATTTCCTTGAGCATGGAGGTTTGGTTGGACTTGAGGGAGGAGAATGAAAAGATCTTTACTATCATCAGGAGGAAGTCACTGCTATCTGTGGATTGGCTTCATTAGAAGGGGCAGGAGTGAAGGGTGATTATAATGAGCTGAAGTTCTCACTGTGAATGGTAGTGTTCTACAGATTGGTATTGGAATTGATTTACCACTCATTTTAAATTTTCTGTAGTCTTCCCTGTTTGCTTCCTGGATCCTTTACATCTTTCTGAGCTGAAGTTGGGTGGCGTATTACTCTTTTCTTCCTTTATCACACCCTGCCCCACCCCTGACAGCTTGCCAGAACAGCCCCCTGTTAAGGTACCTCAGGAGTTGCCGGCAGCAGGGATTTATGAGTTTCACATATAAAGAAGGGTCCAGATGTTGACAGCAACAAGTTCACAGGCAGGGTGGAAATGTTCTTTATGGCCAAGGGCTGGTAATCAGGTTTCAGGATAGTATTAGGTTTCTGTAAAAACAGAAAAAGAGGAAACAAACCAAGTTATGGTAAATACAGTAAACTTTAAGCAACAGTCTCAGGTTCATTGTTTAGAACAAATTTAGTGATGTCTCTCTCTCTTTTCTTTCTCTGTGTGTGTGTGTGTGTGTGTGTGTGTGTGTGTGTATGTGTGCATACACACATATATATATGCATATATAAGTAGATGTATACATACATTTTTCTCCCTTGTAGAAGTTTAGATAAATCATGTGGAGGCCAGGCGTGGTGGCTCACACCTGTAATCCCAGAACTTTGGGAGGCCGAGGACGGCGGATCACCTGAGGTCAGGAGTTCGAGACCAGCCTGGCCAACATGGTGAAACCCTGTGTCTACTAAAAATACAAAAATTAGCCAGGCATGGTGGTGGTGGGTACCTGTAATCCCAGCTACTCTGGAGGCTGAGGCACAAGGATTGCTTGAACCCGGGAGCTGGAGGTTGCAGTGAGCTGAGATTGTACCACTGCACTCCAGCCTGAGTGACGGAGTGAGACTCAGTCTCAAGAAAAAAAAAAAAAAGATAAATCATGTGGAATGATGTGTAGTGGACTACTGAAAAATGGACCTACATTACCCAGACAACACAAATTTTTTACCCCCTTGGTGCTTAGTTGAAAAAAACCTAAACAAGCCATGCTTCTGGATGGAACTATTATTATAGGGGTTTCCACAGTGTCATAAGACAAAGTCTAAAACATTAGTTATATCTTACACATAAATATAGCTATCATTATAATGACTAAAACATTTTTCCCTTGTATAATATTTTTCCATGCTCAAAATACCTGATTTCCAAATATCTTGTTATACTGACAAATGTTTACCCCTATTTCCTGTCAATGTTTCCTGATAATACCAGGAGAGCTGATTTTTAGAAGCATCTTTTTACTCTGTTAGATACATCAGATTTAATTTTTCAACTAGAGAAGGCATCAGAAATGAATCTCAAGTTGGAAGTTTCTGGCCAGACTGGATTTTTCTCATTCTGATGTTGGGGCCCACACTATTCCCTAGACAGGGGGTTCTTTAATATCAGAAGGGGATGACCATGAGCCTCAATCTCTGGCCTCCAAAAAGAAACTCCCTCCAATCATCCCTTGGGTCTTCTGATAATGCTAGCCTGTCTTTCCTAGGCCTCCTTGTTTTCATTTGCGTTTTCTCTTTATGTCAATTTCAGTTAAGCCCTCCTATTTTCGTATTTGGATCTGACTCTGTCTTGCAGTTCTATGCCTAGCACAGAATTCCTTCCACTGTGGTTCCTGGGTAAGCTTGGGTGACCAGTGTCCCTTGAGCCTCATGCCTTGGTTGTACCCCATTAGCTCCCCTGCCCGTGCACTCCCAAGGTGACTTTAGGGGTTAGGTCTGGCATTTACCATGAGATACCAGCTTTTGTTTCCCTCCAATATGGGGCAGCACAGAACCGGACTCACCTTGCCTTTGCGGGTTTTATACTACAGTTTAGGGAGGGATGAAGCCGCACTTTGGGGCCTACTAAGGCTGCATGGAGAACTGTCCACCCAGTGACCTTCCCTGAAGGCTGCTGTGTCACTGCAGATGGCTTTGAAGCGCAGAAGCCACACTTGGCTGGTTTTGGCAAGAGGTCATTTAGAGGCTACTGATGAGAAGGAGTCGAGCACAGAGAAGCCATTCTATTTTAAAATGACCCCTTCTCTTTGAGTTGTTCGTCTCCCCCAAATATCAGCAGAGAGAATCTGCTGCTGGAACTTCATGAAGAAAAGTGGCTGCTAGTTTCAATTGACCTTTTCGATCCCACAGAGATGTGGTTTCATCTCCGTGGCTTATGAATGGTACGATAGTTATAAAGGAGATCAGATCTGAGGAAGCAGTTATAGAAAAATTCTTCCCATAGACAGGGTCAGTATTATTATATTCTAATGTACCAAATCAGATGCACTGCCTTGAGCTGAAAACAAGGAGACAGAACCGATAATTGGATGTTATACAATTAAATCTGAATACTGAGACCTAACAAGTCTCTTGCATGCTGGGTAATGAAGCTGCGTTTCTTCATTGTCCCTGACACGGATTAAATGTGAGCAGGAAATGAAAATGAAAAATACAGTAATAGGACAGACTTCAAACTTCCCATCTTTGTGGGGGAAGGAGAAAAGGGTGGAAAAAAATAAGTAGGGAATTGTAGCTCAATTCACTTTTTAATTCAATAAGAAGTTACTGCCATATTCAAAATGTTTCCATATTTTAATCTAGTAATAAACTCAAACAATAGACATTTAAACAAAAACATGTCCCCCCGCTCCGCCCAAAGGCAAAAGGATATAAAGAGAAGAAAAAGAGTACTCCTCACACATTTTTATAAGTGTTTATGGGCTTAGAAAAATGTAATAAGAAACCAAGCTGCATATTTAACATACATTACAACATCTTGCCCAGAATAGCTATTCAATCAATATTCACTGAGTTTTCTCCCAATAGCGACGTTCAGAGAAAATACGATGCCACCAACTTCAGTGCAGCTGTTGCCAGTAAATATCTTTCCCGATTACTTAAAAATGAAGAATTTAAAATGGAGCAATGAAGGTTAACAATGGTAGCGGGGAACTCTTGTAGTATTTTCCTGTTACGTGTCTCATGGAGCTTGCTGACTTCCTGTTCAGCTTGGGTTTGAGTGACAGGAAGTTAAACTAACAATGTCTACCTTCCCTACTCAGCTGTTAAGCCGTGGTCTTTTAAAATTTAATTTAATTTAATTTAAGTTTATTTTATTTTTAAGTCCTGGGATACATGTGCAGACGTGCAGGTTTGTTACATAGGTATACCTGTGCCATGGTGGTTTGCTGCACCTGTCAAACTGTCACCTAGGTTTTAAGCCCCATATGCATTAGGTATTTGTCATAATGTTATCCCTCCCCTAGCCCCCCACCTTCCAACAGGCCCCAATGTGTGATGTTCCCCTCCCTGTGTCCATGTGTTCTCATTGTTCAACTCCCGCTTATGAGTGAGAACACGTGATGTTCGGTTTTCTGTTCCCGTGTCAGTTTGCTGAGAATGATAAGCCATGGTCTTTGCTGTGTCTTTTCTGCCTTATATATGGTATGTGTCGATACTTGCCCAAAAGTTACTTGTTGATTTGAACTGAACCTGTGCCTCTTGCCTCTCCTACGGTACCACAAGCTCCTTCTTCATCTTCCCCATGGTGTGATACTCAATAGATACGAATTTGTTTTAATGAACAAAATATAATGGAATCCACTACAAAAATAATGGTGGTGAACATTCTTCTGCAAACCTCCAGGTAATGAAAGGAACCCCAGCTGATTCCCCATGGCTGGTTAGGCACCGCCACACCCAGTGCTTTTGTGGGCTAGCAAAGATCACACTGCGGGGCAGGCTGTGAAATTTATCAGGGAGGACTCTTCTCACTGTTGTATCTCTAGCCCCCAACACTGTGCCTAGCATGTGATAGGCCTTAATAAACATTCTACTCAGTGGCCAGCATGATGGTCTCAGTGAATCAATCTGACCGTGTCACTCCCTTCCTGGAAGCCCTCCAGTGGCCATCCAGAACAAAACCCGAAGTTCAGATAATGCCTCCCAGGCAGGCTGCACGTCCCCAGATGGAACTTTTGCCATCCTTGGCACATTATCTGTCCAAGGTGGCCTCTCCTAACCCAAGCCCTTCGCATGAGCTATTCCCCTCTGCCTACAATTCTCTCCCCCGTCCCTTGTTACCAGACTAGCTTCTATTTTTACTTTGAGTCTCCACTTGAGGCACTTGCTCAAGAAAGCCATCCATGACCACATGGACGAACAAGGCCATATCTCCAGATACATGCCCTCCGAGCACCTTGCACCTCTTCTTCATAGTATTGTTTATAGTGGTGACTTAAACAATTATATTTGAATAATTTGTTTACAGTCTATAACTTGAACCAGTCTCTTAGCTTCAGTTCTGTCTGGTTGACTAGATTTTCAGTACCAGCTCAATCCCCAACTCAGAACAGACACTCCTTAATGTCTTGAATGGTCAGTGATTCTGCATGGAAACCTGCCTAGGAGTAGGTCAAGCCTACTGTGATATCTCCTCCACCCCACCACTTCACCATCCTGACCCCCCTGCCCTGAGCAGCAGCCATTACCTTCTCTCCCTTGTCCCCTAATTCTGACATTTACTTTCTGCCCTTATGCAGTCATTTAAGTTAAATTGTGTGACTCTAATACTTGAAGTTGATTATTCTCCAGCTTAACCTGTATCTCAGTGTCCTCGTGTGCATCACGGGAATGGTAATAGAACCTGCTGCATACGGTTGCTATCAGGGACTCCCGGGAAAATGTATGTAAAGAACATGGCTCCATGTCTAGCATATACTAATCAATAAGTGGTAGCTATTCTTACTGATTATTATGATTATCAGTAATACTCCAATCCTTTCTCTGCCTTGAGTTTATTTTACCTGATTAAAGTAAGATGACTGACTAAAATGCATACTCAGTGCACCGGAATACCACCTCCCTTAGGTCTTAGACACCAGGAATGATAATAGAATTTCCACAGCAACTTACATGTCAAAGGATTGTAGGTTTAGATTCAGATTTTTTAGTTGAATGTGTACCGGTCTCTGAAGCTGAAAAAACATGGGCTGAATAATGGGTGGAAAATGATACCTGTTCATTTAGCTTTCAAATTGGCAATGTAAACATGCTGACCCCAGTCGGAGCACCCAGCCGTCGCTAGCACACCCCACTCGACCTTCTCCAGTCGGTAGATGAACTGTTTGGTGGAGAGCTGGATGAGAGGCGCAATGAACTCGCAGGTGATGTTCACAGTCATCAACAAGCTCTTCCCCTTCTGCGCCCCGATGATGGCGTGGCACACCAGCTTCTCTTTAACTATCTGCCAACGAGATAAGCCAGCATTTTGGGAACAACTATAACTTAATACTTACTCAGAATACTTATTTACCCACTGAGAGAAAACTGATTCCCAGCTTCCTGCCTGGGCACACAAGGAAGAGCGCATTTTTCTGAATAGCGCGTTTCGGGGACTGCTCTTTGTCACATGATTATGCTATTGTTAGTTAAACATGACCTTGATGGATCCTGTATTTATTTCTGACTGCCCGGAGGCAGTCGATTTACACTCAGTTCTATATACATAGCTCTATTATGATCTATTATACATCAGGAGCTGTGTTGGGTGCTGGGAATACAAAATAGTGATGAACAAGACAGATAAAATCTTTCATGGGGCTTATAGTTCAATGGTAGTTATATGATTTTTTATTAAACTATTGCAAACTGTAGTTGAAAAACTTTTGCCTTTATTTATTTATTTTTTTTGAGATGGAGTTTTGCTCTTGTTGCCCAAGCCGAAGTGCAATGGTACGATCTCAACTCATCGCAACCTCTGCTTCCTGGGTTTAAGCAATTCTCCTGCCTCAGCCTCCCAAGTAGCTGGGGTTACAGGCCCACGCCACCACACCTGGCTAATTTTGTGCTCTTAGTAGAGATGGGGTTTCTCTATGTTGGTCAGGCTGGTCTTGAACTCCGGACCTTAGGTGATCCACCCGCCTTGGTCCCCCAGAGTGCTGGGATTATAGGCATGAGCTACCATGCCCGACCAAATTTTTGCCTTTTATACTTTAACATTTAAAGATCATGCATTAGAAATTAATATTTCCTTGGACTCAAAAAACCTAGATTTTCATGAAGCAGAAAGAATCAAAAGTGAATTTGTAGCACGAGGAGGTTATATTGAAAAGTGCTCAGGTTAGGGATGTTAATGCATTCCAATCTCTTCTCAATTATGTAGCATGATTTAGAAGAACAATCAAGGAAGCTTTTAGTAAAGCTTAAGCTGAGTTTACTCCCAGAGCAGCTGAGATTTAAAGCCTTTAAGAATATGGTCAACTCTTGATAACCACATTATAAATATGCTCTTCCAGCAGGCTGGCAGTGTCTTGAGGTAAGGGGCTGTGTTCTACTCATCTTTGCATCCTCAGTGCCTAGCACAGTATTTGTCACATGGTCTACACACAATAAAAGTTGGCTGATCACCTGAGTAACAGAGAGAAGGAACACATTACCTTTTCCATAATGAGAGATAACCCCACTTTTTTTGGACTGAGGATGTGTTTTACCTGAAAATACTCTATGAAGAAATAATCTAATGAAATAAATTGGAATCTGTGACCTTAGAGAAGCGAAGCAATGGACTAGCTTTCCAGCTGTGTCTACTGGGAGACAAAGGTCTTCCATTTCATGTGGGGAAAAGTCAGTATCACCTCCAAATTTGGTGACACAAGCAGGATCTTAAGCAAGCATCCTTTCTCATCTACAAGGTCTGCATTTTGTGGGGAGGGGAGAAACTCTTAAGTGACTTTGAAAGCCTTTCCTTTAGTTTTTTAATGATTTCCACACCTGCAAGAGAATAGGGATAAACAGACACATGATGTTTTATGTAGAATGTACGGAGATCATGTAAATAAAAGCAGGGAATCAGAGTTGATGAAGATAAATGTGGCTCCTTAATTAATACATAAACAGAAGATGTTTTGAAATGGGGGTTGTAGTCAGGCTGGGAGGAAAGGAACAGGGTGTCCCAATACCTGAATTGGAGAGGCAGCCCAGAGTATCTGTATAAACACCCTTTTCGAGTGAATATTAAATTAATCCTGCTACATGTTAATAGGAGAATTTGCTTTGACTGAATACTGGATGTTTTTCTACCACAGACTTGCTGGCTGGTCACTGCTGATCCTGGGTATGATAACCTGCTTTAAGATTGGGTTCACAGTAGTTATAGAAACAAACCGGACTGAGCAGAGCTGTATCCCGAAAGCAATGGATGCTACCATGGTAACTCAGGGCTATGCACAATCCTTGAGAAACCATATCCTTCCTCGGATAAATGTCAAGGGACGTTCCTAAGAAATAGATATAGTAGAGATTTATTCATGAAAAAAACAATAGCTTCCAAATGTGCTGTCTCCTTACCCTGGGAGTAGCAGAATAGCCTTCAAGTATCACATCTATTGTCTGGTCTGGGTACAGCTCCATCCTGGCGGGGTGGAGCTGAAACACGGGGCTCTGTGGATCCCTGGGCTCCTGAGAGACACTGGGCTGAGGCCGGCCATCAGCATGTCCCTTCTTAACCCGGCCCTTCTTACTCAGCTTGGCCTGGGGATGGAAGCTATCATTCATCCAGAACAACTGTTGGACCCGACGTCCCTTGTTGGTCAACTTGAAGCAGTAATAATGGGTATCCAGGCTGGAAAAGAAAAGGCAGGTATTGAGAGGATTCAATTGAGGGATGTTCTGTTCAGCTCTACACCCTTGGGATTTACTCCTCTGTAAGTACTTAAAAAAGTGAGCAACAAAGTAAGACTTTTTTTTTTTTAAGGTAGGAAGACTAAGTCATGATGCCACTAGGAACTAACACAGTGATGGGACAAGGTAGTATCTACTTAAGGGGCCAACAGGTGTGGAATCACAGACCTGGGTTTGGTCCCAGAGTTGGCATCACCAGGTAAGGGGCTGTGGAAAATCCCCACTCCCGCTCAGTCTTTCCCAGCAGGCCCCACACGCTGTGGGACACACACAGTTCACGTGAAAAGCAATCCCATTTAGAGAAATAGCTCTGAGGAGTGACAGGAAAGCAGAATATCTGCTAGAGGAGAAGCAGGTTTCAAGCTGTGCTGAGTAAATTATTCCTGGCTGAGTGGAACGTCCTGTGATGATGGGCTCAATTTGAAGGAAACTTTGAAGAAAAACAATGCATATCCTCTAAGCTTTAACAAAGACCTGGGAGACTGCAATGGGCCAGAACGCCACCAAGATTCGTCACCTTTCTCAGACTATAATGTGCCTTAAAGATGTTGCAATTTCATTTATTCACGTGTTCCTCATTCATTCACATATTCCACAAATATTTATTAAGAACAACCTGACTGCCTGGCTATTTGCTAAAAAAAACTGGGATTTCTAAGATATTGGATATGGTTCAAATGTGTTTTTGTTTGTTTGGGCTTTTTTTCTCACAGGTTTACTTTAAAATATTTTCTTAGGGAAAAACTCATCTCAGGACTGTTTTTTATTTTTTAAATTTTACTAGGTTTTGAGATTTCATCCCATCTGTTCCTCCTTAGGAAACGACATCATGCCTGGTAAGCTGAACCAGCAAATAAAGAATCAGAAGGAATATTTGCTACTTCACAGGTATAACCATTTCTATCTAAATATGTTATGAATATGTGTCCACAGGGCATGTTCAAGGGGAGCTTCTTTACTTGGCAGTTAATGGCTAACAGTAGGCTTCTAGGGAAAATAATAAACAACATATACTGTTTATACAAACCATATACTGTTTATAAAAAACACATACTATTTATAAAGACTAGGCAGGACGTCTGCTACTTATTCACAGTATATCTTTCAATCATTACAGCAAGGATTTACTACCATTTTATAGATCAAGAAACGGGAGCTCTGAAAACCTAAGGGAATCGCCTAAAAATATGCAATTAGAGCCAGGTGCAGTGGCTCACGCCTGTAATCCCAGCACTCTGAGAGGCCGAGGCGGGTGTATCCACCTGAGGTCAGGGGTTTGAGACCAGCCTGACCAACATGGAGAAATCCCATCTCTACTAAAAATACAAAAAATTAGCCAGGCATGGTGATGCATGCCTGTAATCCCAGCTACTCGAGAGGCTAAGGCGGGGAATCACTTGAACCGGGGAGGTGGAGGTTGCGGTGAGCCAAGATCACGCCACTGCACTCCAGCCTGGGCAACAAGAGCAAAACTCTGTCTCAAAAAAAAAAAAAACAATTAGAAGGGGCGGCATACAGGTATGGGTATTTCTTTAGACCAGAGGTTGACAGACTTTTTCTTTAAAGGGCTAAAAAACAAACATTTTAGGCTTTTTGGGCCACATGGTCTGTGTAACAGCTACTCAACTTTCCCTTGCAGTGTGAAAGCAGCCATAGGCAATATGTTAAAAAATGGGCATGGCTGTGTTCCAATAAAACTTTATTTACAAAAGCAGGCAGAGGGGTACGGTTTACCCAGCCCTGCTTTTGGCAATTCTGGAGATTGTGGGCACCACGATTTTATGTTAAATAGTTTAGGCAGAGGGCAAATTAGCAACTAAAAGCTACAGTTTGGTTTTATATTCACAGAAGACTGTTAGCTAACCCTCCAATTCCATGTAAGTGTCAGAATTTCCTTCGAAGGCTACTTGACATTTGTAGATTTAAAAGAAAATGTAATTAGGTCTGGTTTGGCATGTATTGTTTTCTGCAATTATATTTGCATGCACGAAAAGCAATTTGAAACTAGAAGCACTGGTATGCAATCATCAACTACCCTAGCTTACGGTCAATAGACAGGCAGAGAGGAAGATGCTTATATTTAGTTGACTTGAAAAGTATAATTGGATACTTGTCTAAAACCATGCAGTTCAACCATGTGACTTGCTTTTTACTTAATTTTCTACTAGCGTATGGTATTTTCAATCAAGTCCTATATTTTGTAGATGGAACAGAGGGAAGGATTTTGGGGAGGGCTCCTAACTGATTACTGTCAGTCACATCTTCTCCAAGCACAGCATATATGACTTGATTTCAGGGCCTGTGAGCCCAGAAGGTAGGGGGAGGACCCTTCTGAGATCTGTTCATAGCACTGCAGCAAACAAGTTCAAATTCAACTGGCCCCAGGAGCCAACCAGTGATAGCTACATGACTCCTGAGGAATCAAGAATAAATCTCTGCACATACCCTCTACACTTAGCACTCAAACCTCATGTATATACTTATTTATTTAATTCAGGGTGGGGTCTTGCTTTGTTGCCCATGCTGGAGTTGCAGTGGTGTGATCCTGGTTCACTACACCCTCACCCTCCCAGGTACAAACAATCCTCTCACCTCAGCCCCCAAAGTAGGTAGGACAAAAAGCATGTGCCATCATGTGAGGCTAATTTTTTTATTTTGTAGAGATGTAGGTCTCCCTATGTTGCCCAGGCTGGTCTCCAATTCCTGGCCTCAAGCAATCCTCCCACCTCAGCCTCCCAAAGTAGAGTGCTGGGATCATAGACATGAGCCACTGCTCCTGGCCCAAACCTTATAGGGGGTGTGTGTGTGTGTGTGTGTATGTACATATAAATATGTGTGTATGTATACATGTGTGTGTGTTTTGTTTTTTAAGACAGGGTCTCACTCTGTCATCCAGGCTGGAGTGCAGTGGTGCAACCTTGATTCACTATAACCTCTGCCTCCTGGGTTCAAGTGATCCTCCTACCTCAGCCTCCTGAGTAGCTGAGACTACAGGTACCTGCCACCAAGCTCAGAATTTTTTGTATTTTTGTATAGATGGGGTTTCACCATGTTGTCCAGACTGGTCTTGAATTCCTCAGCTCAAGTGATCCTCTCGCCTTGGCCTCCCAAAGTGCTAGGATTATAGGCATGAGCCACCGTGCCTGGCCCAAACTTGATTTTTATATCCACATTTAGATTGTTCTGCTCAGAGGTGTCTATACTGTACCACATCTTGTCTACATATTTAGACCCTTTAGATTTGCCTGGGTCATCTCAGTTGTTGGTGCTATGGTGGGGAGACGGGGTAGAGGACATAACCTTTGAAAAAGCTGCTGTCTCTGCAATACCTGATAAAATACACTTGCAATAAATATTCACCTTCCTCGGTATGTTCTACTTAGGTTACCACTAAGCTGTATCTGTGTTTTCTACATTTGTGGAGAGGGATTAGCAGTGTATTGGAATCAAAGAGGAGAAATTATGGTTGAGAATCTAAATTAATCACAGAGTAGCCGTTTGAGAGAAGAATGCATTTCCTACAAACTGTCTTCTTCTCGCATGTAGAGGCATACAGAGTAGAGAATGCAACCAAGCTATGACTGGAGTGTGCCTTCTTGTTGCTGATGTACCCGTCAGGAGGCGGAAGAGTGAGGACAGGAGAAGGGAGGGACTGAAGAGGCTCGTTTTAATTACTTAAAATAATTTTCTAAAGTAGAGGTAATGCTCAGCATATGCAGTATATGTGATTATCTATAGGGGCAGAAAAGGGGGGGGGGGGGGGGGAAAAAAAAAAAAAAAAAAAAAAATTGGTCCATGAGATTTCCTTACCTAAAATGTGCCCCCAAATTGAGTTCTGGAGCAAAGGGCTTATCTGAAACAATAGTGGAACCAATTCCGGAAGCCTGAACAGGAATCCGATAGGTACTGCTATTTTCAATGTCCAAAATGACACAGTCTTTGAATGTCAGTATGTCATTCAGGTTGGCAGTCAGTGCCAGTTGAACATCAGTTTCTGGAGGAACCATGCCTTCACTGGGTTCAATTGTCCAGAGGGATTTTTTGTGTGCCTGCAACGAAAGAGTACAAGTTAACAGGGAAGATATTTTTGGCTTTTCGTTCTATAGATGTCAAAGCCCTCTACACTTCAAATGGTTGGCACTGTGGCATTCGACATCAGAGACAAACATTAGTTTTTGAATTAAAGCAGCTGGATGTTTGTTGGTTTTTCTGTTTTCGAAAAGCAATCTGATTCTGAAGAGCAAACCTACGATTTTACTTTTGAATACTCTGTGAAGATTCTTTACATCTCTTTCCCAAGATAACAGCCCAATTCTCCAACAAGCTTATAATTATTATCTGCTATAATCTCCAGATTCTGAGATACCAACAGAATGCACAATATTCTTTATGGAGTTTGAAATTTTTATTTCTATTTATTTTTCCTTTGATTTTTTTTTTTTTTGGAGTTTGAAATTTTTAAATGAAATGTTTTTCAAATGCAAAATTTCTAATGCTATAGTGAGAATGAACCAATTGCATTAATAAGTACAATATTAGAAGTCACCTGGATTTCTAATAATTTATAATAATAATTAGCCTCATCAGAATTTCATTAGCTAAAATTGCAAACTTATTTTGAAATACAGTCATGTGTTGCTTAACAACAGGGACACATTCTGAGAAATGTGCCATTAGGTGATTTAATTGCTGTGTGAACACTGTAGAGGGTACTTACACAAACTGAGATAGTGGAGCCCACTACACCCCTAGGCTATGTGGTATAACCTGTTGCTCCTAGGCTGAAAACCTGGACAGCGTGTTTCTGTACTGAATACTGTAGACAACTGTAACACAGTAGTAAGTATTTGTTTATCTCAACATATCGCTGTTTCTCAGCCTCATCTGCATTTTCTGTTGGTTGTTTTCTGTGCTTCATTTTTGATGCTTTCTTTTGAGCTGTCTTCCAGTCCACTAGTTCTCTCTTCAGCTATGTGTAAAATGCTATTAAACACATCTATTCTGTCCTTAATTTTGATTTCTGTGTTTTTGAATTCAGGTGTTGGTATTTTATATTTTTACAAGGTTTTCATCTCTTGAGGACTTTTATAATTCTGACTATGACATTCAACTTATTAGCTACTACTGCTAATAATTAGGGACTACTCCTCCTAGCCCCTCCGAGTCTTCTGCAAATTTAATGGGCAAATTGTTTTTGGACTTTTCAAGTAAATATAATAAATACATATTCAATGGCTCTGAGGTCCAGGGAAATACATAAACACCCCAAGGAGCTGACAGCAATGACATTAGTTAGACCAATATTTCAACAACAGAAATGGAATTCAGAAGGAAGCTAGAGTGAAAGTGCTTCAGGGGAATCTAAAGAACAATAGCAGAGGATGTTGAAACCCTTTGAATGTCTGACAAATATACCACACAAATTTTCTTTTCTCTCAAAATGTGAAATTGGGCTTAATTATCAGGTGGTGTGATTCCTGATTATACTGCACTATATTATTAATAAAATTCTAATTTGTTTAACTGCCTATATAAACAATTGCCTCAAAGTTAATAAAAAGCATCTAATAAAAAACATCCTTTTGAATGAGGTCATGCCCTTTGCAGGGACATGGATGGAGATGGAAGCCATTTTCCTCAGCAAACTAACACAGGAACATAAAACGAAACACTACATGTTCTCACTTGTAAGTGGGAGGTGAACAATGAGAACACATAGACACAAGGAGGGGGAACAACACATACCGGGGCCTGTCAGGGCAGGGGCAGGGGAAGGGAGAACATCAGGAAAAATAGCTAATGCATGCTGAGCTTAATACCTAGGTTGATAGGTGCAGCAAACCACCACGGCACACATTTACCTATGTAACAACCCTGCACATCCTGCACACGTTCCCTGGAACTTAAAATAAAATAAGAAAATAAATCCTTTCCTGATTTTGACTGCTTTGTCATTTAGATCAATTCTGAAAGTCCTGCTTTATTTTGGGAAAGGCATTAATCAGGAGTACATATGTGAATTAATCTTTATAGAAAATATTTAGTGATTACCAATATGAACTGAGAAAACGCTGCAAAAGAAGAGATGTGGAGACTATTTAGATGCTTCCAGGAAAACTGAGAGGAAAAGCCATACTCTCCAGTTCATCAGAAAAGAGTCTGTCTGATTTTTCCTTCATGAACGTTCCTTGTGAATCTCCCAGGAAGCTTTGTGAAGTTTCCTGGATTTGGTAGAACAGAAGAAGCCCTCCAAAGTCACACATACAGAAGAAAACAATGGATTTGAAAACAAATGCAAATTTTACTATTTGAGCGGACTCTAGAGGACATTCCAGTCTAAGATCATCCTTCTTTGATTTAATTCCATGATATACTTCTCCTAGCAAAAGGAAAAGAAAGAGAAATGTAAAAACACATGCACCTCTATGGGGGCTCAAGTGTAATGGACCGGAAACCTCCTGATGAACTTAGGTCAGAGCTGCACTGATGATCTCTGCAAGTGACATAAATGTACACTGCAGACTGCAGGCAAGATTAGAGAGTTCAGCCAGGCAGAGTCTCACAGGGTGACAGTGCCTTGGAATGTCACCAAAATGCTGGTCTGGCGCCAGTGCAGATTTAAAAAAATAGATTTGGTCAGTGGGCCCAGTGGTCACTCTCTTAGGAATAGGCTCACAGGTACTTAAATAAGGATAATCTAATATTTAAAGCAAAATGTCAATTTCCCAACTTATAATTGAGGACAAATGTAAGACAGAGCAGAAAGCTAGTTACATTTCCTCCTGGTTTGAAAATCTGCATGGGAAATAAGTAAATTGCATTTTAAAATTTAAATGAATTAAATAAAGGAAAGAAGAACATTTTTCAAGGTTTTAAATTGTATATAAATGAGGATGTTGATGAATGATAATGAGGACATTTTAATGTTGGTATTAAGGGAAACTATAGATATAGCTCTAAGTCAAGAGTCCTGTTATTACTCATGATCTTCAAATATGGAAAATCCCGAAGAGACAGAAATAGGAAATAAAAAACAACAACAACTAAACATTAAGTACCACACTAGATAAAGTAGGACCTGGATGGAGATGTTTGTATGATAATTGTCTGTATTCAAAGGATGCGTATGAAAAAAAATACTGAATCTTGTATTTTTATTTTTCAAAATTTTCTAAATAACTTTCCTACTCATACTAACTTGGTTTTAGCAGAGAACTAAAATGTTCAGAAAACAGTAAACAAAGTCTCTTTCCAGAGCATTAATCTGTATTTGTTTATAATTTTGTATTAAAATATTAGTAAAAGATAATAACCCTTATAAATTTAATTCTCAGGACTGTAGCTCAATTATTACTGGCAAGAGAAACTATAAGGGTTGAATGTTACAATGTTCCATCCATATGTAGGTTCAAAGAAATAATTTCTGATGCAGCTTCCTAATTTATCAAAAGAAACATTTTAACAGTCTCAAAGTGAAAACACTAAAATCCTCTAACACATTAATCATAGAAAATGACATAAAATGTGTTCTAAAGAGCTATAAGTGTACATTCAGTTTTCTACAGACATTTAAAAATGGATCAAGGTAGCTTCATTTCATCTGGAATTTATATTACAGTAGATAGGAATCTTTGACTTTTACCATTTTCAGTTGGCCATACACAATCAAAGCAATACATGGAAACGGATTTCTCATGCTTGAGTAACCAGACCTTCTCCTTTCTTAGAACTGTTTTTCCTACTTACTGTTTTGAAATTCTGGGCTATTATTTTAGATAAGTTTATGGTAGCTGTTGTAACAGAAAGACCCCTGATGCGCAATGGCTTTCTACAACAGAAGCTTATTTCCAGCCCACATGAATTCCAATTGGTGACAGGTGTGACTGAGGATGGGCTTCTATTCCATTTAGTCATTCAAGGATCTCTACTCAACAGATTTGATTCTGACATATTTAACCCTTGGTTTCTAAGAGATAGATATTGACAACCAGCTGGCTAGTAAGAGAAGAAAGAGAAAGGAGGGTTGTGTCCCAGGACTTTACGTATCATGCCTGGAAGTGGTGCACATCAATTTTGCTCACTTCTACTGGACAGAGCTGAGTCAATGCAGTCTAACCCCAATGGAGGTTGGGAAATGTAGTCTATCCCTGGGTCCAGAGTAAAGAGAGATGGGTGTGATGAGCTGCTAGCTGCTCTCTGCCAAAGCTTCCTTGTTGGTTCACTTTACTACTACATCCTCAGATCTTCCCCCAACTCTCCCAGATCTCAGATTTTGAAAGGTGAAGAGCTCACACCATCAGAACACAGATTCCTATGGGAACTGGCTTTCAGCCCCTATGGGAACTGCAGGCCTAGAGTTCACATCCATCTGCTATTAGGACAAATGGAGGTGCAGTTGGAGAGAAAAATAAGAAAGGTCTAGGCAAGAGGATCTTACTTTGTTGACCCTTCTTCCCAAATTGGTGGCCTGTTAGCATCCTACATAGTTTTGCTCATTTATGAGACTCAGCTTACAATGAAAACATAAATCAATGCCATTTGTGTCCTTTTAACAAAAAGCAAAATGCCTTGCTGACAGAGTACCGTCAATGTCATCTTTCTTATTCCAATCATTTGTTTTCCTCCTCTAGCCGGTAGCACAGGCCAATCCTCTGTTCACAATGAAGTGAGTGTCATCAGCATAAGTGCTATTTCAAGTCAGGGGACATTAGTTTTCAATGGATGTGTACCATTTCTCTTCTGTTTCCTGCTGACACAGGTTGGCTCTTCTGGAAAGACCTGAAGTTGTTCTTCAGGGCTGAATTGGTGAGATTTCTGATGAAGCTTATTAATCAATGCTTGGCATGAAACCAGACAGCAAAATATATCATAGAATCCAAGACCAAGGCACACTAAAATGCCAGACGCTAAGGCACCGGACTATTCTTACCTTACACGAGTCGGCCTCTAAACTACTCTATCACACTTGTGCCTCTTTGGTGTTTGTCTTTTAGGACTATCCTTGGCTTTTAGGGAGTGCTTGGTCAGTGTGACATTTTCTGTTATTAGATGGCAAATTTGACTAAAAAGGAAAGAACGAATGATAATCATCATAGCTATGGAGGGCATTTCGTAAGTTTTCGTAAGCTAATGATAATCATCATAGCCATGGAGGGCAAAATAGCAGCTGACAGAAATAGCCTGGGAGGGAGGGTGCTGAAGGAAAGGGATGTAGGTTTGAGTCCCCACTCTGCTGCTTTCCAGATGTGGAACTTTGGGATGTCTCCTGTCTATGTATGCCTGGTCTCAGGCTTCTCATCTGTAGCTCAGGATACTGACGGTACCTTCTGTATAGAAATGTGGGGGATGGATGAGTGAGAGAGCCCAGGTAAAATTTCCGCACAGTGCTGGGCACACAGCAAGTCCTCAAGCACGAAAGCTATTGTTATCATTTTCCCCAAATCTGAAATGCCCCATGTGACATGCAATTATGAGCTCAATAGTATTTGCTTAAAAAAAAAAAGATTACAAAACAGAAAACGAAGATGGATGTTAACAAAGCACGCAACATACAAGACTCTTGCCAGAAAAGAAGAGGCTGTAGGGTTGTGAGAGGCAGAATTCTAAGTTGGTCCCCAGGATCTCCACCTCTTGGAGTATGATTATCTTTCCCCAGTTACTTGGTCAAACACAAATCCAGGTGTTGCGGTGAAAGGATTTAGCTCATGTAGTTAAGTTCCCAAATCAGTTGACTTTAAGATAGGGAGATTATCCTCAGTGATCATGACTTAATCAGACTATACTCTTTCTGGTGAAAAGATTCCAAGCAAAGAGGGCCTATGGGGGAGCCACATAGCAAGGAACGGTGGCTCCAAAGTGTTTGAGAGCCGTCCTTGACGGAGAGCCACCAAAAAAACTGAGGGCCTCAGTCATTCAACTACAAGGAAAAATATTCCGCCAATAACCTGGGGGTCTCAGTAGTGGATCTTTTCCTCACCAAGCCTCCCGAAAGGAATGCAGCTCGGCTAACCTTGATATCAGCCTCTTGAGATCCTAAGAAGAGAATCCAGCCTGATCATGGCTGGACCTCTTACCTATGGCAACTGAGATCATAACTTAGTATTGTCTTACGCCACTATGTTTGTGATAATTTGTTACCCAGCAATAGAAACCTAATACAGGGTTCCATATATTTGTTCCAAAGATGCTAAAAACGAGCCTTCCTAAGCTTTTCGTGAAAATGTCAACCATAGCTGCCTTTGCTTTTTCTACAAACTGGGGCTAGAAAGCCAGAGTCATTTGAACAGCTCATAAGCAACTTGTACAGGAGGTATGCGTGTGCCTGCAGGGAATATGACTGTGCAAAAGACGGTAAATCTGTGATCTTTTGCAATTCAGAATTCCGTGCCCACTGGCGATGAGTGTTAAGCCCTCTCCTCTGAGGTTTCACGTATTTAAAGATAACATTTGCTTTTTATTTGACAATAGGGCAGCAGCACACTTAAGCAGTGCTCAGCTCCCAAGGTAAAGCAGCCAGAGCTTTTTATGTGTTTCCTTATTGTGCAGTTAATATTTGCCACGAAAGGCAGAAGTGAACACCATTGTTTGCACATGTCACCTCCACAATCATGGAGAATATGGCTGTGCTCACACAGACCTGCTTTTTGTAGTGCTAATAACTAGGAAGCTTGAAGAAAAGAGCACTGTGCGCTTTTCTCCCAAATAACTCATTTGCCAATTGAAATCTGCAAGAATTTCTTTCCATGAAATAAAGAGAGCAAATACCAATAGGAAGGAACGTGCAGAGTGAGGGATTTCTTTGGAGTTATGCTGTTATCTCAGCAGATGACCAATTATTTGTGGAACAAGAACAATGAAGGGTCACCAAGGCCTTTCTCTTTTTAAAAAAAAAAAGTTTTTTTTTTGAGATGAAGTCTCACTCTGTCACCCCGGCTAGAGTGCAGTGGCACGATCTCGGCTCAGTGCAACCTCTGCCTCCCGGGTCCAAGTGATTCTCCTGCCTCAGCCTCCAGAGTAGCTGGGATTACAGGCATGCGCCACTATACTCAGCTTATTTTTTATATTTTTTTCGTAGGGATGGGGTTTCACCATGTTGGTCAGGCTGGCCTCTGACTTCTGACCTCAAGTGAACTGCCTGCCTCAGCCTCTCATAGTGCTGGGATTATGGGCCCTTTCTCCTTTTTGGTCTTGGTGTCTCTAGTCATAAAGTTCTTTTTCCTGAAGTGAATTACCTTGCTGCTTAAGAGAGTTAACTGAAAATTAAGAGAAGGGATGCAGAAGAAATGGTGTAGAGCTTTACAAGGGAGGCAACTTAAGGTCATAATCAGAAGTGTGGGCTTGAGTCTCATGACCTGGTGGTCAACTATGGACTCTGCCATTCATAGCCAAGTGACCTTGCACTAATTTTAAAATCTAGGTTTTGGTTTCCTTTTCTGTTAAATGTTAACCTGAAGATGAAATAAAAGGGGGCTAAGCATGTAGCATCTCGTCTATCATAAACTACATATTCAGTCAGTGGTGATCGTTCCTAATGTTATTTTCCAAACTTTCCATCCAGTTCTCCTTCCTGCCGGTACTCTCCCCAGTCTACATTGCTGACAGTGATAGGGACAGGTGGACAGAGGAATTCTAGGCAGAAAAGGTTGCGTCCCTGGCAAAACCCCACCCTTAAGCTGAAAAGCCTGAACCTGTGGCCCAAAGTGAGAACTTACATCCCTGTTTTCCCACTGGAATGTTGCCTTTCCCTAAACCACCCATGGCCCCACCCCATGTTCCAGCCTGTGCCTATAAAGACTCCACTTAATTCATATTAAGTGACTACAATATATTGTTGAGTGAAAATAGCTGGTAACAAAATAGTATTACCCCATGAGAGGGAGTAGGAATACAGCCAGACCACACATACTGTAAAAAATTCAGAAGATACACACCAAAAATGTAATAGTGGTTATCTGCATGATGGGACTACCAGTGACTTTTTGTTGTCATCTCTAACTTCTGTTTGTTCTATAAAGATATTGTTACTTGTGTAACAGGTAGACACACATTTATATTTATTGAATAAATAACTCATCTTAGAAGGAAATGGTCACTCTTTTTAGAGCTCATTTAATTTTAATTTTGTTTGCTCTCTTGCTGCAGTCTCATTCCCAGTTTGTTTCTTAGAAGCTTTTAAAAAAATAAATAATACACGTAGACAGTGTAACATTCAAAAGGATTCAAAGGGTGAAGAGTCTCTCTTCTGCCTGTGCATGGTCGCTAGTTATCAGCCCCAGAGGCGGTTGTTGTGATAGTTTTCTGAGGATCCTTCCAGATACACTTTATGATTAATATTTGCATGCATGTTTTCTATGACATAAATGGTGCAATACTCTACAGACTGTTCTGCACCGTGATTTAAATTTTAAAAATCTGTATCAAAGGTATACAGACACACAGTTTAAAAAGCCAAATGGTTCTGGAAAAGGCATATTGTGGAAAGCAGCAGGCCTTGGAATCCACCCTTCCATCTTCCCCATTGTGCTAATCCGTGCCCGTTAACACAGTACACCATGGTCAGTTCTTTCAGCCTCGGCTTTTTGGATTTGCCTCTATATTGCTAAGGACTCTACTGCTACTTCTTAAGTTTTCAGTTTGCACATTATTCATTTATTTCTCCCCATGGTAAATAATAATAGCTTTTTTCTTGCCCTCTCTACATGCCTCTTTCTCTCTTTCACTTTCTTCTCTTCATCCTCCCAACATAATTAACATAATACTTTTTAGTGAGATAGATACTTGTATTTGCACCATCATGAGTATGCAAATACTAAACTCAGCTGAGCTATAAAAAATAGTCTATGATGACATTTCCTTTCTTATACAACTTCCATGTTCCCAGGAATTGTTTTCACTTGGTTTTCATGTATCTATCACAGACATCACATCCGTCACAAACTCATCCCCAAACTCTCAACCAAAGAGGCAAATTGCCTCTCAATACTTTCAGAAACATCTTCTACAAGTCCCATCTTCTTGGAGACAAATCTCTCCCGAGCTGCCTGTTCTCCAGCTCTCTTCTGGGCAGGCTGCCCTCTGGGATGTGGCTGGTGTTCTAGCACTGGCAGGCAGCAACGTCCCGTGCACCCCTCGGCATTCTCTCCCGTGTTCGAGCCCCTGTTTGCTGAATCCATGGCTTCCTAACCGTGGTGTAGCACTCTTCAGTGGCCTCCCGACAAAAGGTATGTGGAATGCAAACTTTTTGAGATTTTGGATATCCGAAATGTATTTCATCCCCCACATTTTGTTAGTCTTTTGGCTAGATGATGGATTTAAGATTAGGATTTATTTTCCTTCAGAAAATCATTTTTTTCCCCCCCTAGGGTTTCTGTCAAGAAGTCTGATGCTGCTCTGATTCCTAACGTCTTGGGTTCTGACCATGATTTTTTTTTTAATCTGGAAGTTCCTACAGCCTTCTCTTTGGGTCCCATATTCCGGAACCTAGTTATGGTGTGCCTCCACACGGCCAGTTTCCATGCATCGTGCAGCATACTTGATGAACCTTCTCTGTAAATTTCTTTCCTGTGGTCTGAAAACATTCCTTCAGTTATTTCTAGGATACCTTTTTTCATCTCCATTTAAGAATTTGCTCTTTTGGCAGCACATACTGGGTCTTAGAACTCCTGAACAAACTGACTCATTTTCTCGTCTTTCTCCTAATCTTTTTCTTATTTTTCTACTTTCTGATCGTTCCCTCAATTTTACTTTCCAGATATTCCATCAAATTTTAAACTTCTGGCATTATATTTTTAATATTTATGAGCACACTTTTATTCTTGTTCTTTTAAAAAATATCACTGCTCCTGTTCATGGATACAAAGTCATCTTTCACTTTCCTGAGATTTTTAATTATCATTTTGTTTTATTTTAAACTTTCTTCTTGCATTGCCTTTGTTTTCTCCAAGTTCTCAATTTTATGTTTTTGGTTTCTTTCTTCTGCATTACAGGCTTTCCTGGTGGAGCCTGGTCAAGTACTTACATTTAAGACTAAAGCATTAAGGCTGGGTACAGTGGCTCATGCCTGCAATCCCAGCACTTTGGGAGGCACAGGTGGGAGGAGGATTGCTTGAGGCCCAGGAGTTCAAGACCAGCCTGGGGGACATAGTGAGACCTCACATCATAAAAAAAAAAAAAAAAAAAAAGAGTAAGAAGAGTGAAGCAGTAAATCTTCTGCATGCTTGAGTGCCAGCCCACCAAAGGCCACCAGATATTTCACATGCCTAACCTACGGTTTATTTCTGCCTTTGGCTGGTCAAATTGCCCATAGAAGAACCTTCCAATTTTCTGGCCATATTCTGAGAATTGGGGGAGAAGGGGGCTGGAACTGTACCTTTCAATGTGAGACTTTTTTGTAGTTCATTTGTTTTCATAATGATATCGTGCCCTCAGCAGTGCCTGTGAAATCAGCTGTCAGTTTAATATTATTCTTTTTAAGGTAAACAACCTTTTCCCTGATGCTTTAAGATGGACTCTTCGGTCTTCAGCATCTTTACAATAATGTGCCTAGATGTGGTTTTGTGGTTTTATCTTGCCTGGTTTTCACAATGCATTTTGAATGGGTAGCTTGGTACCAGCCTTTATTTATCTATTCTTTCCCATCTCTCCTCTTCTCTGGTACTCCAATAACCATACCCCCATGTGTGTTTGCTTTATCATCTATTCTGTACTTCTCATCCTTTTATCACTGCCTGTTTCATTTTGGGTAGTTTCTTCAGACCTGTCTTTGACTTCTGCAAGCCTCTATTCAACAGGGTCTAATAAACAGTTTAATCCATTTGTTGAGTCTTTAATTTCAATTGTATTTTTCGGGTCTACAATTCTTATTTGCTCTTTTTTTTATAGTCTCTAGACCTCTATAAAATTTCTAAAATTTACTTTTTATTTCCCTGAACAAATGGAGCATATTTTAGTTTTCTACTAAGTTGTCTTGTCTCCTTATATGCCTGGTAAGATTTAACTATTGGATATTGTATATACAAACTGTAGAAGTACTTTGAGGCCTAGAATAATGTTTTCTTCTTCCAGTGATGATACATGTTTGCAGCTGGGAAAGTTGTGGCAGAAACTAGAATTTCTATCTTTCAGGCAGAGATGAAAATGATTTGAATTGAGAGTCTGTTTAGTTTATCCTTGTTCCCAGTGTGCAGCCTTTCAGAGTCCCTAACAAAACTCCACAAGTTTTACCAGAGCCCATCCTCCTCTAATTTTTATCTCTCTAGCCTGACCTGACTCCAATTTTTATCTCCCTGGACCTGTAAGTTTTTAGAAAGCGACTTTTAACTTTTCAATGTCTTCTGGAGCCATGTAGGAAAAGAAGTCCCAAATGCTGGGCATACATCTCTTGGTTTTCTTTTCCTTTTGTGTTGTCACTAGCTTTGTTGCACCCCAATTTCTCAAACTCATGATTTTCTCATTTCGTCCAGATTTTCTCCTTGTTCTTAGAGGGAAGACGTTTGGAATGATAGACTGAATAGAAAGGCCTTGATCCCTGAGGTGCTGAGAGTCCCTGCTGGTCAAGCAGTTGTTCTACTGCATGATTTCTCTATTTGTCGAAAAAATAGTCTGTAAGAATTATGAGGCTGATTTTTATTATTAGGGAGGCAAGCATATCTAATTCACATTGCTTTCAAGCAATGTGTACCAATAATCTTTTATGTTGCTAGCTTAGCATCCTTGAACAAAGAACATCATCTTTCGAGAGTCATTGCCTTTTCAAGACTCAGTGAAAGGTGTCAGATCAGATGCAAGGCATGATGGTTAAAATAAAAGGAAAGATGGTTAAATAAATGGAAACAGGACAGCTCCTGACACACAGGCATGATTTACACAGTGCTAGGAAGCACCTTTACAAACAAGTAAGCTACAAGAAGACAGGAAACCGGAAAGTTAATGAAACTAAAATTTCTAAATAGTAAATTATTTCCTAAGAAACCCATTTCTTTGTCATGGAAGAACACTTATGCATTCATCAATACAGATATTTCATATTTTATAAGATGGCTTCACTGTCAAAAATTAAGAGAAACAAGTCTTAAGAGTGTGGAAATGGCAGCCTTAGAGCTCCCATTTCACAGAGATTTGCAATACATGGATCAGTTTGTTCTAAACCTTAAGGCTTCTCTGAGTGTCCCTTATGTATTTTCTTTTACTTTTCTGAGAAAAATAAAAGACCTTCAAACATAGTGCCACAAAAAGCGATGTCTTTTCACAAGCCATTTCACTTGGCTCTGTTTGCCTGTCAACATTAATAATCAAAGCTACCATTTGTTGAACGCTTATTTTTTTCAACAGGTACTTTTTACATATATTCACATGTTTAATCTCCTAGATGCCACGATTAGTTCCATTTAAAGGGAAAGAACCAAAGGCTCAGAAAGGTTAAATAACTTGCCCAGAGTTAGTAAATGCAGAACCAGGATCATTTCAGATCTGTCTGAAAACAACATTCTCACTTTTGACGGTATGGTATACTATCTCAGTACTCATACACTGAACAACTGTTTGTTGAATGACTACCACATGTAAGGCAACTGTGCGTGACACATGATAGTGTCTGCCCTCAGATAATGTTGCCCTTCCCCTCCCAGATGCATCCCAATTCAATGTCCTAACACCCCAGAGGGAGATTTTCTTCTTTAAAAGCACAAAATTTACTGTTGCATGCAATTTCATTGCAACTGATATTAAAAGAAGACATACTCCAGGTGCCATCCTACATAGAGTTCTACCATGTCACATACGCTCCTTTAGTCTCGGTCGTTTCATTTGTGACAGGGAAGAGAAAGTGAAACAGAGGGAGAGTATATAATTTAATGCCTGATAAACATCATAGAATCTTGACGGATGTGTGTTGGGGATTTAATATCATTAATAAACCTCTATATGATACTACTTAATGTACTACTTCTTGTTTTCATTCATTACATAAAAACATTTTATTTTTTATTGGCTTAATGTTGAATATGACTGTATACTATCAGTGCACAAAACAGGAAGAGTAACTGCTTTAGTTGATAATGACAATGACACCCATTTCTTAAATGGGTGTCATCTTTGATGATGATGATGGTAATGGGGGAAGAAACATAAATTTTTATTGGGGAGAGAAGGTTGAATTTAAAGAAAAAAAATCCATTAGATCCATAAAAGGAAGTTTTACTTTAATTTCCTTTTGTGATGATAGGTGCTAACTGTATAATTTAGTTAGAAAAAAACAATTTTTAAAACCTAGTTAAGAGCTGAGACAGACACAGTGAAGATGGACAGGCTTGCAAGGCAAGCAGGAAACCAAGGGATTTTTCTTTTATTTTCTGGACAGCCCTTAGTGACAAGGAAAATAAACTCTCTCCTTTAATTTTGGCTTCGTGTTATTCTCAGACTAATCATATTCAATCAGTAGAGCTTTCACTCTAAATTGAAGGAAGGTGCTGACCCAACATGTTAAGTAACACTCAATCAATAGCTTTCCTTCTCTCAGTGTGGTTTATAATCAATATAAACTGCTGGGCTCTATCTTTTGGGTTTCACATTTAGCTTTTGCAAAAATGAAAGAGGTCTCGGGTGGGGTCGGGGGTGGGGGTGAGGGACTCATAGTTCTCTATTAAGCACAAACCTTTGCTTCTGGAAGTCTCTTAATACTATCATTACTGTTGTCACTGTTATCCTCTTTGGCACTAAATGGGTCACTTCAAATGGCTCAGGAAGAACCCAATCAATTTGGGAATGACCATGACTTTTATGTGGCAAAAGAAATAGAAGCCCACCAAGATAAACTAGAATTTTCTTCAATTCTTATTCCCTTATTCATGTCAGTTTCTTTTTTAAATGATGTATTTTTCATTCTTATTTGACATGTAATAATTGTGCATATTTATGGGGTATAGAGTGATACTTTGATACATGTATACAATACATAATGATCAAATCAAGGTAATTAGCATAACCAGCTCCTCAAACATTTTATCATTCTTTGTCTTGAGAACATTCAAAACCCTCCATTCTAGCTATCTGAAAATATACAGTAAAATACTGTTAACCATAGTCACCCCACAGTGCTAGAGAACACTAGAACTTATGCCTCTTATCTAGTTGTAATTTTGCATCTGTTAACCAACCTCTCCTTTCCCCCACGTCCCTTCTACCCTTCTTAGCCTCTGTGACCACAATTGTACTCTCTATTTCTATGGTATCATTTTTTTTTAACTCCCACATATGAGTGAGAACATGTGGTATTTATCTTTCTGTGCCTGACTTATTTCACTAAACATAGTATCCTCCAGGCTCATCTGTGCTGCTGCAAGTAACAGGATTTCATTTTTTAAATGCCTGAAGAGTATTATACTATAGATATATCACATTTTCTTTATCCATTCATCTGTGGACGGACACTTAGGTTGGTTTTGTATCTTGGCTTTTGTGAGTAGTGCTGCAGTAAGCATGCGGGTGCAGCCATCTCTTCAACACTGATCTCCTTCCCTGTGGATAAGTACCAAGTAGTGGGATTGCTGGATCACAGGATAGTTCTATTTTTAGTTTTTTGAGCAGTCTCCATATTGCTTTTAATAGTAGCTGTACTAATTTATATTCCTACTAACAGTGGATAGAGCTCACTTTTCTCTGCATTCTTGCCAGCATTTGTTATTTTTTGTCCTTTTAATAATAGACATTCTAACTTGGGTGAGATGATACTGCATTCTTTTGATATGCATGATATCTCATGGTTTTGATATGCATGTGAGTTTCTTTTATAAATTTTTCACAGTTAAGGCAATGATAAAAAATGTTGGAACAGAAAATCAAATACCACATCTAAGTGGGCGCTAAACATTGAGTACACATGGACACAAAGAAGGGAACAAAACATACTGGAACTTACTTGAGGTGCAGGGTGGGAGGAGAGAGAAGATCAAAAAACTACCTATTGGGTATTATTACCTGGGTGACAAAATAATCTGTACACCAAACCCCCATGACATGTAATTTTCCTGTATAACCTGCACATGCACCCCTGAACCTAAAGTTAAAGTTAAAAAAAAGAACTCTGCTCTCTTATAACAACTAAAAAGACATTTTACCATCCTTTTATAAGTGCTCATGTGATAATACATAAAACACTACAAAAAGTAGTTAAGAGGGCTGACTACAAATCAATGAGTTGAAGCTTTAAAACATGCCCCTTACATAGAAAAAGAGATACAATTTTGAAAAAATGAAGAACAAGGTATAGCTGTGCTCCAAACCAAGATAAAAATCATATGGATCACAAGTAGAACAGAAACAAACGAGAAGCCTCAACCTACAGACCTACTGGGCTCTCAGTTCTGAAACCAGTAGAGGCAGCTTGAGAAAGAAAAACAGGAACCAAAATGATCCTGCAGGAAGCAAGGAATGAGGGCTAATGTCCCTTGCTAAGTCAGCCTCCCTGCATTTGAAAACACGCTGAACAAAGCTGCAATGCTCCCCAAGCTGTAGCCTATACACAGATTTGTGCCAGTGGTGGTGGATGTGGTGGTGTTAAAGCAGAGACTGCCATGTAGACAAGCCTGAGGCCAAGCCACTGGCCACTGCAGTGACTGAATCTGTTGATTTCTCCAACATTCCCATGGGAGGAGCAGCTCAAATTTGATTCTGGATTAGTGGTCGCTGTCTAGGCTGAAGGCAAATGTAAAAATGCTAGAAAAGAAGGTGTGAGGACTGAGAATGAGAGACAAACATCCCCCCATAGCAGACTGATTTATAATTTAAAATTCTAAGTGCTCAGAACAGCTGCAAAAAATCAGGTAATGGATTTATTCTGGAACAATCAATAGCGCAAACTGAAATTGATTAGCAAATACACCTGAGATCCTTAAAGAGATACAGAATAAAAAATATACACAAAACAAAGATTGTGAAAACATGACAGTGAGATAAGACTCAAGAATAAGTGGCTACAACCAATTATAAATCTTGGAATTGAAAAATATAGTCATTAAAATTAAGCTGAAAATGTAAATAGAGGGGATAAACTTTAGACTTGCCAAAATCAAAGACAGAATTCATAAACTGAAATAGGTCACTGAAGAGACAAGAGAGAGAGATGAAGATGTGAAAAATATATATGAGAAATAAAATAAAAATAAACATAGGATAATACCAGAATATATATAATATATATATAAAATACACACACACACACTGGTTGGGGTGTGTGTGTGTATGTTTTCTTAATGACGGTAATAGAAAGAATGTCAGCGAAGAAATATTTCTGTTAAGAAGAGATAATGGCTGAGACATTCCAGAATTTAAGGATCAAATAGTCTGATACATTAAAGAGAAAATTTAAGAAAATCAAGGATAAAAACACGGTCTTAAGAGCAACTAGTGAGAAAAGACAAATTACTTAGAAAGGAACAATAACCAGACTAACAGCAACATTTTTATGACCAAAAATTAATGCCAGAGGTCAATCTTCAAAGAGTTGAAAGAAAAGAAAAAAATCCATCAAACAGAATCATATGCTCAGCTAAACTAAGCATCATAAACTATGGATCTCTAGCATTAGAAAGATATAATTTAGTAAAAGAAACATAACCACAAAAAAAGCAGAGAAATTCAAGAAATAAAAAAAGAAAAAAGAAAAATCAACTATTTTGATAACTAGTGAGTGACACAGAATAGACTCATAGCTCAAAAATTTCTCTGTGCTCTGCTTATTCATCCATCGCTCCCACTAATCCCTGGCAACCGCTGATCTTTTTACTGTCTCTGTAGTTTTGCCTTTTCTAGAATGTCATATAATTGGAATCATACATATGTAGCCTTTTCAGGTTGGCGTCTTTCAGTTAGTAATATGCATTTAAATTTCTTCCATGATTTTTAGCATTTCATATCATAAGACAATATTTGGAATAATTTAATACCAATACATTTGTAAACTTTGATAAAGTTAGAAAAATTCTAGAAAGATTTAAATCTGAATAGTCATTATAGAAAATGATTCATTAGTTACGATTTCCATACATTTCCATGCATCTCCTACCATCCATAGCCACACCAGGATCCTGAGACTAAATGGTTTCATCATTAATGAACAGATTCTACTTTATATAAGATCTTTTCCAAAGATTAAAAAAAGAGATAAGGATAACTCACATTATAAGAATGCAGTATTCTTGATATCAAAACCAGAGAAAGGCAACATAAAAAAACATAAAACAACAAATGCAAAAATATAAGTAACATGATAGTAATCACATCAACAGCATACTCTAGTAATAGTATGTTATGACTGGTCAGATTCATCCCAGGAATGTAAAAGTGATTCACCACCAGAGAATCTGTTAATTGATTATATTAACAGATAAGGAAAAAAATCATATAATCATTTGAGTTGATACAGGAAATGCATTACATTTCAGCACGTGTTAATGATAACAAAATAAGAAAGGATTAGAACTTTCTTAATGTGACATAGGCCTTTACCAAAAACCTGTAAGAGATGTTATGCTTAAAATAAAACATTTGAGGCTTTTTCATTAACGTGGGGAATAAGACAGAGACATCCACTCTAACCTCTACTATTCAGCATTGCATTGAAAAGCCATCTAACGCAACAAATCAGGAAAAAGCAGCAAAGAATAAGGATTGAAAAGGAAACCTGCAGATGAAAATCTACAATTAGAACTAATGAAGAGATATTTGGCGAGATTGAAAGCTGACACAAGAAAATTCAATAGTGTTCCTATAAATTATTATCTAGTTAGAAAATGCAATGCCCAAAAGTTACCATTCACAAAAAGGAACTTAGGAGAGATGACAAAGGATGCGTAAGACCTTTATGAAGAAAATTATAAGCCTTAATTAAGGGACATAAAAGAAATCCTAGTAGATATTCTTAGTAAAGCTCCAGTGTTTATTTTCTAGGTGTGCATTTGAGCTACTTATTTATCATCCCTGTGTCTCATTTTCCACATTGGTAAAATACAGATAATAATAAAATCTACCTAGTCAAGTTATTGAGGATTATGTAAAACAATACATACCAAAAAAAAACTTAGAACAATGCCTGATACATAACACGTGTGAGTTATTATTGTTATTGTTAAGCTGTAGCTTTTAAGACAGTAAGGGTAGTGACACTGAGATAGATCAATGGAATGTAACAGAAAGCTCAGAAACCTACTTAGGCACATATTAAGTCTGAAGTATAACAGAGGAAACAATATAAATTCATGAAAAAAGAAAAGAGTGTACAAGAACTGGTGATAGGATGAATGGCTTTCTTCATCAAAAAAATAGACTTTACTTGCATTAGATAAAAAAATAAACTTAGCTAGATTAAAGACATGAAAAATAAGAGTCTAAACCTATTCAAATAGAAGAATAGGGATGGATTTCCTAAACCATACATAGGAAACAGATATAGCTGGCCATAGTGACTCACACTACAATCCCAGCACTGGCTAAGATGGGTGGATTGCTTGAACTCAAGAGTTTGAGACCAGCCTGGGCAACATGATGAAACCCCATCTCTACAAAAATTACAAAACTTAGCAGGGCGTGGTAGTGTGTGGCTGTAGTCCCAGCTAGTTGGTGGCTGAGGCAGGAGGATGGTTTGAACCTGGGAGGTGGAAGGCTGCAGTGAGCTGTGATTGTGCCACTGCACTCCAGCCTGGGTGACAGAGCATGAACTTGAAAAAAAAAAATGAAAGTAAGAAAAAAACCCAAAACAGAAAGAGAGAGAAAAGAAGAAAGAAAACACATACAATGAAGAAAATTAATAAAATTGACATCAAAACTAAAAAATCTTTAAAAAATCCAAAACTTCATTACAAAGAAAGAGCTAGCATTCACAATATATAAAGAACATCTATAAATAAATAATTGATAATAGATAATTGACAGAAGAGGATGCCCAAATGAAAATTCTCAACCTCAGTAGTAATAAGGGATAGACAAATTAAAACTACAATAAGATATCATTTCATGTTCAGACTGGCAAAAACTTGAATCAGACCATGCTAAGTTTCAGCCACTAAATAAACAGATATCTCAAACACTCCTGGAAGGGCACATTGATATAATCACTTTGGAGAGTAATTTGGCAATATCTAATGAGGTTGAAAATGTACCTGTTTTAAGAGCCAACAATTCCACTCCTAGATATACTCCCTATCTGTATACATCCAAAACTCTTGCCTGTGTACCCAAGGAGACACGTATTCTGTTCACTGCAGCACTGTTATAATAACCCAATTGTCAACAAGTAGGCAAATAAATAAACATAATAAATAGTAAATGGAGTATGCACAGCAGCTAAAATGAAATAACTAGACTTATAGGCATTAACATGGATAGATGTTGGAAACATAATATTAAGCCTGAAAAATAAGTTGCAGAATGTCACATGTAGTGATATGATTTATATATATTTTAGAAGCAACAAATTGCCACAATATAGTATTTATGAATACATATAACATATTATGTAATAAAATATAGAAACATGGCTTGGACACACATCAAATTCATGATACAATTACCTCTGGGCAGAGAGAAAGGACATAGGACTGACAGGGAGAACATAAGGAACTCCATACCCATTGACATTAACATTTGATTTCTTTAAGGATCTCAGGTAAATAAATGTGGGAAAGATTAACATGTGTTAGATTTTCATATCAAGTATGTCTCTTGAGTTTTTCTGTATTAAAATATGCTTCATATATATAGTGTCCGACCTCCAGAATTAAATACTTCTGTGGTGAAACAGACAGGAAATTGACTAAAATGTGGAGAATCTGAGTGACAGCCAACTTTTCTCATGCAACCTTGGCCAGTTCTCTTAACCAAGGGAACCCTGGTTATCTGATCTGCTGAATGTGGACATTGCAAACCTTAAGGGGAGTGGGTATATGTTGTGAACACAGCAAATGCTATTGCATGAATCATATTAACACAGGAGTTTGGCTGTGAGCTAAAAACTAAATAGTATATTGTAAATTCATCTTAGTGAACAAAGCTACTATTTTGTAAAACCTACCAGAAACAAAAAGAATATAAAGAGGCTTAACAACTGTAGTTGGTCTCTGATTCATGTACATTTCTTTCCTTTTTCCTCATCATTTCCTTCCATAGATGCAACAATTTAGAGGGCAGAGCTAATTTACCCGTTGAAGCCTGAGAAATAGCCCATTCTATCTCCTCTTCACACACACTGTGGGGTATAATATCTTAATGATGTCATCAGTCAAAAGGCCTTGGAGTCTTATTGTTTGTCTATTAGAAATGTCTGTAGCATGGAATCTTCTAACACAGTCAGTTCCCCAAGGAGAAGATAAAGTTGCAGAACTATCATGTGAGCTCCACTATGCGGGGGTGATGCAGCGTATGAGGCATAGCTGCAGTTTTCTACGAACGAGTTGCTACAAGAAGTTTAAAATGAGCTCTCTGGTAATAGCCACAATTTTCACTCTCTCTGAAAATGGATCGAGTCCGGCACCAATAATCTCCCTTGATGTTAAATGCCTGCCGGCCAGTTTCCTTCTGAGGTTGTCTATTTCCTTTGTTAAAGTAGGGGACATAACTCTGAATTTTAAACTTCTACTAGCTATAGTGGTCAAGAATTTTTACACATACAACTAAATATGTTATACCATAAAGGATAAAAAAGTAGTTACGTGTCTTTATTTTCAGCGATACAACTGAAGGAATTCAGGTTGGTTGAAAAATAGCATTGTGGAGATAATTTGTATATGTACATTTCAACACTTCTGCATAAAATGATGTGTATCCCGTCCTTTTCTCTACTTCAGAAATTCTCCTTAATTTCTTCTCTTGCCCTTTTAACAAATCTTGCTCCTCTAGGTGTGTCTACCTTAAAGGGTCATTTACGAACATGAAACCGTGATCCTTTCACCACTTCCAAGTCCATTTTCATAATCACTGCTGGGGTAAAGTTAGGCAGTTCAGTAGCGCAGTGGAAAAGAGAAGGAATCGGAAGTCAGACCCAGGCCTGTCACATACAAGCTGTGGCAATTAACCTATTTCTACCTCTGTTTCCACCCCCAGTTAAAATGGGGATAATAAGAGTATTTTCGCACAGAACTGTAGTAAATGAGATACTGTATATAAAGTGACAAATAGAATGAAATAGATGTTAGAATTAGTGTCACCATATTGTCGTCATCATAATGGTTAAGTCAGCTGCTAGGTGCTGGAAAGTCAGTGCAGAGACTACCGTCATTTAAAGGAGACAGACACATCAACAAATACATACAGAAAGGGAGTCCCTACTTAAACGAGGAAATAACCCAGTGGCTGAGGGACTGAAGGAGCTGTGAAAGCCCAATAATTCTCCCTTGCTGCCATATCACTGTGTATGGCTGTGGCAAGTGACAAAGAAAAATAAATGCTTTAAAAGAAGCATGCGTGGATGAGACATCAGAATTCCTGTATCATGGATCCAGGAATTCTAAGTATCTCATTACAATGGCCTTTCCCTGCAGACCACGGAGGCAGAAGGCCACTACAAAGATGTCTCAGCGCTGTCTGAGTCCCAAGGTGTCACTGACAGCTGGACCCAAGGTTTGAGCTGAATGTCACCAAGGCTCAATTAGAGCCAAGGGCCAAAAGAAAATGATTCCAGATGCTTCCAAACAAGTGCCAAGCAAGGCATCTTTCCTCCAGCTCAGTGCTGAGGTTCCTAAGGCTCTGGGGCACTGCTGCATCCTCACTTTTATTTCTGTTGCTCACCGGGAAGGGAAAGTCTCTCTTCCTGATAGAGCTCACTGCATACAAGCAGCACCCACATTCTCCTGCCAACAGGGCCTTTCCATTCTCTGTTCCCACATTCTGACTTTTTTTTACTTTTCCAAACCAGAGGTGCCTTATTTGATTGTTCCAAATAAGTCAGCCTGCTGGGAACTGTTGGTGGAGGCTGATATTCCAGGCACAGGCATTCCAAAGCAAAGGAGAACCTGCTGCTCCAGGTCACAGAACACCCTTCCTTTACTAATTAACTTTTTTTACACTTAAGATAAATTAAGTTTTAATGGAACATAAAAAATATAATCTTCACTGTTTCCTCTTTCCATACTATATGAAGAGGTCCCAGGTTATTTTAAAAGTCATTTTTTTTTTGGTATAGTATTTGTTTCTGAGAAATTCAAAACTGCTCTAAGTGTCATTTATCTTCCAACATCACTGTGGAGGTGGGCTTCCAGCTTCCCTTCTCCTGACCCCTCTGGCTGGTAACAAATAGATGTTTCTTGTTAAGGGTGAATCTAATCACAGTGGTGCTGTGCTGTGTGGCTGCACAAGAGGCTGAGTGTGACAGATGGCCGACAGTGAGTGCCACATCTGGGAAGGGCTGACATTCACCCATGGCCACAAGAAGAGAGACAACGACCCCTCCTGTCACCGCATCCAACAAGAAAAGAGAAGCACTTCCAGCACCTGAAATTTGTAACAGGCTCGAGGAACAAACTATTAATTGAAACCCTCTCCCAATGCTTAGTAATTCCTATAAGAATGCGTTTGAAGGTTTTGTACTGTATATCAAGTTGACATTTTATAAAGTTTCTTTCCACTGTAGTTAATTTCTAAATTAGCATAATTCAATTTTTATAATGTTAATACATATTTACTAGGACATCCAACAAAAATCTTAGCTGAAATAAGAGTAATTTTCCCCTATGAGAATTACTTGAAGTTGAAATAACACTTTTTTTCTTTTCCTTTCTTTTTTTTTTTTTTTTTTTGGGAGATGGAGTCTTGCTGTGTCACCCAGGCTGGAGTGCAGTGGTGCAATATTGGCTCACTGCAACCTCTGCATCCCAGGTTCAAGTGATTCTCCTGCCTCAGCCTCCCAAGTAGCTGGGATTAGAGGTCTGCGCCACCACACCTGGCTAACTTTTGTATTTTTAGTAGAGACGGGGTTTCGCCAGGTTAGCCAGGCTGGTCTCAAACTCCTGACCTTGTGATCTGCCCGCCTGGGCCTCCCAAAGTGCTGGGATTACAGGCTGAGCCACCGTGCCCGACCCGAAACCACTTTTATGCTACAACTCAATAAACACCAGTATTCTAAGACATGATTGGGGGAAAAACACCTACTACAGTAGAGCATTTGTTTTTCTTTCTTTTTAAAAATTATAGATGGGGTCTCACTATGTTGAACAGGCTGGTCTCAAACTCCTGGCCTCAAGTGATCCTCCCATCTTGGCCTCCCAAAGTGCTAGGATTACAGGTATGAGCCACTGTGGCTGGCCAACAATAAAGCATTTCTATGACACATTTGGGCTCCCTGGAACTGGAGCTCGCTGACTGAAGACAACATTAGAGAGTCAGAAGATGGAATCATGAAACCTTTGTGGAAAAGAGAAAGTCCCATTTTAACAAACCAGCTGGGTCATTTGATATATATATACTACATGAATAAAAAAACAACAACAAAAACAAACAAAAAAACAGAGCTTTAGTGTGCCTTTTTTAAAAAAATGTACCAAAAGTTGCCGTAAACAGTAAAACCTGGAGATATTTGAAAGTGAAAAGAGGGGTGGTAAGAAGGGAAGATAGCTGTATTCACACGTAGGCTTTCTCATGGTCTCAGCCATCCTTCTCCTACCTCTGTGATCTCCTCAAGCCCTCCGGTGCCCTCCCCCTCATTGTTCTGGACCAGGACAGAGACTGACTCTTCCTCTCCCAGCATCAACTTGGCACTGAACAAAGAAGCAACACTTCCTAAGCAACACCCAGTGCTTTCTACCAAACACATCCATTTACTAACTGGATAAAGACTAGTAAAAATGTCTTTCCTACAGGATTTTTCTTTAAACATTATGAAACAATATTTTTTTACTCAAGATCCACAAAGTGTTAGAGCACGATTGGGGTTGTGTGAGAACCTCTGTTGAAAAGAGCAGAGACTGTATGTGCATGTGGCTGCCTTCATAACAAGTAAAGATAAATGAGAATAAAAATAAATAATGATGATAAATGGCTGCTAACAGGACCAATGTCTCTGGTGAGCTGTCACAAGTCAGCAGAAAATGACAATCCTTAAATTTTATAAAATCAGTAATATTTGATTCTTCAGAAATACCTGACAAATGTTGAAACTAAATGTTAGTTCTCATTCAAATGCAATAATTTGAGGATAGGCAGAAGGCTATACAATTAAAAACTTTATATTTAAATTTAGAACACTAGTTCTAAAATCAGGAATACTTTTAATTATTAGATTAGAAATTCCTAAACTCCACAAAACTCCCACCATTTCATGTCTGTTCTTGTATAAAAAAATAAAAATTAGCTTATAGAAGACTAGCAGGTCTGAACGTCATTATGAAATACAGTTGACCATTGAACAACATGGGTTTGAACTTCATAGGTCCAGTTATATGTGGATTTTCTTCCACCTCTGCCACCCATGGGACAGTTAAGACCAACTCCTTCTCTTCCTCCTCCTCCTCAGCCTACTCAATGTGAAGATGATGAGTATGCAGATATTTATGATGATCAACCTGCACTTAATGAATAATATGTTTTTGCTTCCCTATGATTCTCTTAATAACATTTCTTTTCTCTAGCTTACTTTATTGTAAGAATACAGCATGTGATACATACAAAAATATATATTAATTGACTATTATTGGAAAGGGTTCTGGTCAACAGTAGGCTGTTAACAGATAAGTTTCTGAGGGGTCAAAAGTTATATGTTTCTTTTGCTGTGTAGAAGCTCTTTAGTTTAATTAGGATCCATTTGTCAATTTTTGTTTTTGTTGTTAATTGCTTTTACAATCTTTGTCATGAAATCTTTGCCAGGCCCTGTGTCCAGAATGGTATTTCCTAGGTTATCTTCCAGGATTTTTATAGTTTTAGATTTTACACATAAGTCTTTCATCCATCTTGAGTTGATTTTTGTATATGGCGTGAGGAAGGAGTCTAGTTTCAATCTTCTGCATATGACTAGCCAGTTATCTAAGCACCATTTATCGAACAGAGAATCTATTCCCCATTGTTTGTTTTGTCAATTTTGTCAAAGAGAAGATGGCTGTAGGCTGTGTGGCATTATAGCTGGGCTCTCTGTTCTATTACATTGGTCTATGTATCTGAAATGAAATCATGTCCTTTGCAGCAACTGGATGGAGCTGGAGGCCATTATCCTAAGCAAATTAATGCAGAAACAGAAAACCAAATATCACACAAAGTAGGGAACAAGAGATACTGGGGCCTACTTGAGGGTGAAGAGTGGGAGGAGGAGAAAATAGAAAAACTACCTATTGGATACTATGCTTATTACCTGGGTGAAAAAACAATCTGTACACAAAACTTTTGACATACAATTTACCTATATAACAAACCTGCACATGTAGCCCTTGAAACTAAAATAAAAGTTTAAAAAAAGTTATATGTGAATTTTCAACTACATGGGGGTTTGGTGTCCCTAATCCCCACATTGTTCAAGGGTCAACTGTACACAGAAATGAGATAAATCAATTTCTAAAACCATTTTACATCTATTTTGTATCTGCCTTTACTGTTTACTTTAATTTCTGTTTTTGGTGAATACTCCGTTGTATTTTATACATCCTTACAAACTACCTTAAAATATTGCTAGAAGGAAGAGAGAATAAAAACAGAATATACACACCAACACATTTGTAATGAAAAGAAGTCAAATTAAAGGAAGCACTTCTAGTTACAGAGACATCTAAAAAGTGGTTTTTTTGAGGGCTGGGGCTGGGCTTAGGTACAGTCCAGTAGGGGAGCTTGTTGACTTTTGAAGCATCTTCCTGAACTGGGATTCTATTAAATGTACTTGCCTGTTTACCAAAAGATATGCACATTGTGTTTATTAATCAACAAAAGTATTATAATAGGCATCCTTTAAGCTAAGGTGTCCCTTAATGAATAAAACTATTAATACATAAATTATTATACATAAATTATTATGTTAATAATTTATTACAATAAAGAAGATTTGGGGATGGGAATAACATGGTTTAATACAACTTAACCATGCAAATCTCTGCTTCTGGTGATCATTTTCAAAGACGTCGCAAAAATAGGGCTACTGCCTATAAGCCAAAGTTGTGTTTCATCATATGACAGTCCCATAACTTACCATGTGTGCCCGGAAAAATGCGGGAATGAAGGACTGGTTGCATAGGTTGAGAATCCTGGAAGAGTCTTGTAGGACGTAGATACTGCCAAAGTCCACTTGACTGGGATGGATGTAGATAACTGGGCCTTCTCCAGTGCTCTTTAAGTGACATACCTGAGTTCCACCAGAGAGAAAGAACACAGGAACAATTGGAAATGGCTAGCCACTTTTAGCCGTTCCTTCAGTAAAAAGCAAGGGTGTAAGAGGGCGCTTATGAGAACTGGCAACCCTTCTCACTGGTGTTCTGTGGTCTCGGGAACACAGCCTCCAGCCTGGATTTCTTCCCCCAGAAAGGATGAGCAGCCTCCCAAGTCAGCCCAGAGCCATGCATTGAGTGGAAACCAGAATCTGGGTCCCTTATATCCCACACGGCACTCCAGCCTCAAGAACACAGTACCAGGTTAAGGGTCAGTACTTCAAAGTCAGATGTGGCTGGGTTTGAGTTCCAGTTCTGTCGCTTTACAAGTGGTGTGGCAGGGCAGGGCCACTGCACATAGTTGTACAGGTTGGGGATTGAAATGCACTTTGCATTGCTCTCTTCTCCTTGTACTCTGAGCCAGGCACTGTGTCTACCTGAGAAAGATGGCCCTTTTTTTCCATAAAGTTCTGCCTGCTCAGCAAGCTACCCTCTCATGGGCTGCATCTGTGGAGCGGGCTGGGGGTGGGGCGGGGCACAGTGAGCCTTGGGGAGGGGGACCTGAACTGGTGGCATGTTTTGGGGTTGGTCTACCTTGGTGATGCTGCTTTATAAGTTAAGTGGCTTATCTACAGCATCTTATATGGAAGAGATAAAAGCAAAATCCTAGTGTTTTATGCACTCTAAGCAATCAGAGTCACAACAAAGAAACATAAGCTGACATCACTAGTTCCCAAGTAAACCACATATCTAAGAATACAGAATCTGTTGGGCAACCTCCTGTAGAATTCAGTGTTTATCCTTCAACTTAGCCTAAGCAGTGGAGAGCTTTCCATGAATCCTTCTTTGTCTTGGAGAGAGACTATTTCTCTTAACAGCTTGATGAGGCTAATATGGGGTATGAGTCAAGTCAATACACAAAAAAAGTTCAGATGAGCAGTGAAGGAAACTGATCTCCCAGCCCACATGTGACAAACTAGTGATACCCAAACCCAGTTTTGCACCAGGAACAACTAAGGAGCTTGTTAAACATACAGATGTGCTGGGTCCCATACAGATGTGCTGGTTCCCTCCTGCTGGAGATTCTGATTTAAAAAGACTGGACAGGGGTCAGGCATGTGTGACTATGTGGGTGTGTACACACGTGTGTGTGTGAGAAACTCCTGGTACCCTGTTGGGTTTAAGGACAATTGCTATAAAATACCACTTCTGTTAGATGTAGCCATAAACAGATTCCTTAAAGTCACATAGCACTGGTATTTTACAATTGCAGAGAAAAAACATAAAACCCTACGACTGGGGCACATGTGAATACAGTGTGGGCCTTAAGTGAGAAAGTGCAAAAAGTCTGAGAAGAAGCACAGCAATTTCAACTGCAGTTCTGAAAATGGACTCTCACCAAAGGGGGTTCCTGGCTCCCAAAGACCGAGATGTAAACCGTGGACCTGTGTCTTCCGGTGATCTGGGTCTCCAGGTCCAGTGGTATGTGGATGGTGCTTCTCGGGGGGGATGACCCCGCTAGGGGTGGGGCTGGAAAGCAGCACAGCAGGCACATCCTCACACACCTGGGGAAGAGAAAACCAGAGGGGTAAGGACAGCACAGAGTGGAACAAATAGCATATTCACTTATTTTGAAGTGTTTTCCTGAGTCCATAGAGGTCCTTTAGAAATGCCTTATTATTCAATCAAGTAAATCGGGAATGAGTACCCCAACTCAGCCAAAAGGAAATCTGGTTAAGTGGGGCATGCATGAGGCCCAAAATTCAAAGTTCCCAACACAGCAACATGCAGAATTTTCCACAACACAAATAAGTTCAGGGCAACGGCTTTCTACTTTCCTTAGGAAAAGGTCCACTTTCCACTTTCCAAGTTCCTTAACTTGGTCCTCTGCACTCCCACGTGTCATCCCCACTCCCTCACCCTTTGTGCTCCATCAATAGAGGTCGCTGGTGTTTCTGGAATCCATGATGCTGCTTCCCACCTCCAATCCTTTGCACTTGTGGTGACTCCTCCCAGAATGCCTGTTCCTGTCAACCCATCTGGCACACTCATCCTGAATTCTCCCCTGGTTCCTCCAGGGCTCTAGGGTGGGAACATTTCCCTCTGTCCCCCAGGGAGAATCCTGTGCAGTCCTTGTCCCCAGCATGCACTGGACAGCACCATGCCACCCGCATGTCCCGCTGACAACTTCTTAGCATACAGCTGGGCCTCTCCTCTCTACATGCCCACTTTCTGGCCCAAAGCGTATATGCTCAGTTTTTAAAATGAGAAATGAATGAATGAATGAATGAATGGATGACAAGTGTCCAATGTTGACCAATTTGTATTTCTCAAAACCCTGTTCTGCAGCATATTACTAGCTTTTATGCAACAAGAACACAAATAAAATTTTTAAAATTCCATTGTATAATTCTGGGAACAATTTCTCAGAGACTCTGCTGCTCTGGAGGAAGACAGAGCATGCAGGTGTCATCTGCCTGGAGCACCCCACAGTCTTCCTGCATCTGGTCTGGTCTAACATGGCCCAGTCTACCTCCTCCTCCCTATGCCACAGGGCTCCGCCGAGCCTTATTATAGCTTGACGTCAGGCTGATCTATCCTTACCTAAGTTTTGATATCTTGTTCATTATGGATTTTTTGGAATTAATTTTGATTTCTTACAATATGGCATGAAATATTAAGTATCTTGACTGAGTGTTTGGCTTCCCCTTAAATTTTGTGCCCAAGGCAAGTGCCTCATCCTGTGCCCAGCCCTGATGTGCAGAACAACTTCCCCTGACCCCAGACGCAGGCTCCACTCTGAGTTCTTGAAATGATTATGCACTGTGCAGAGTTGGGCTGGCTGCTGCAGACCATCTGAGTGTTAGACCTTGTCTCTCGTCACCCCCACCCTTGGCTGGTTCTGTCTCAGAGAAACCAATAGAATCATTCTACTTCTCTCTTACATCACAGCCCATTTACGAATGGCGTGGCAGGGCAGGGCCACTGCACATAGTTGTGCAGGTTTACAAGTGCTGTGACTCGTGAAAGGTAGCGATGTTCTCCTAGCTAAGTCTACTCTGTTTCAGATTAAACACACGCATGACTTGGACTTGCAGATGCCATGGATTGTCATTTCGGTTACTTTGAACATGATGCTTTACTTTTTTCAAGTTTCCATTAGAAAAATACAATGACAAGATCTGAAGACAAAATTCTGGCTGTGTCCCGACTGGCAGCTATCTCCTTCCTTAACCTGAATGCGGTAGTTCTCTGCTGCAGCCTAAACCTGCCTTGTTTCCGTGGCCTCCATATTGCTTTTATCTCCTATCGATCTTGTAGTCAAATAAACCCCCATATGATATTTTTGCATACATTTTAATTAGAATATTGTACTTATATAACTGAGTTTTATACCCAAATGCATTCTTGGCAAACTGCATCTCAGTAGTAACCTTCCATTACTCTAATCTGTACAGATTTTTACAAAATTGTTTAGCCATCTGTGTTAAACTGCTTAGTCTCCCACCTAGCTGGGTGTAGTGGCATATGGACAGACACATTTCATAAAACATGAAGAGGCAATTCCTCCTTTCTTATTCCTGTATTGTCTCTAGCTTTCTGGTCCAACAAATCTACTTATAAATATTGCATTACTTACTGATGCCATTCAAATCACAGCCATGGACATAATGAAAACTCCTAGCTCATTTCCCATGCATGGTTAGTTCACAGGCAATTATTTGCAGGTGCAATTCTGCATGCTGGCTTAATTGACACATTCCCTTCTTTATCCAGGGTAATTTCCCTGGGAAATTAAGAATGGTTTACAACTGCTGCTGCTCAGGCATGCAGATAGCAATCCAACTATGACTTTATTACCCCATTGTTAGACTATCTAAGGGTTAAAAATCAGCATTACTTAAGGCCATGTGTTCGGGAATGTGGCACTTTGGAGGGATTTCTCTTTCTCATCAAGGGAATCCAATGGAAGAATTAACACTGAAGAAAGAGAAAGGAACTCACCTGAGGCTGCACCTCGTAGAATCCTGGGAGGTCATCTTGATTGGCAAGCTGGAGTGTTTTCTTGTATGGGTACTTCAGGAAGCAGTGCCCAAAGTCCACCTCTGTGTTGACCAGGTAGAGGGCAGGCACAACACACCTGCTCGGAGGAGCCCATCACACAATTCAAAACAGAGAGCTTGTTTACATACAGAGAATGCAGTGTCCCAAGTGAGATACATTTGTCAGTGTCACATAGTAGTTTTTCTCAAATAACCACATTCGTCACTTTCAAAGCTTCTCTCCTCCTGTCTTCCCTGTCTCTTGGCCCCCAGTCACCACTTTTTAATCAAAAAAGGACTAGAAGCAGAATTCCCTGAACAGCTGTCTGGTGGGTAATGACTCCTATTTCTATTGTTTTAGATATTTGGCCTTCCTTGGGCAAGGGGTCCCCATGGGGCAGGATCCTTAGGGTAGTGAATCTGTTTCCATGCCAAACAGAGCCAGTGCCACCAGCATGGGGTCCTAACTAGCTATGACACTTTGGACCAGTCAGAAAGGCCCCCAAGGACTAGGGACAGCTCACACCATCTAAATAACAGTAATAATGCTAATTCCTATGCAGAACAGCTGTCTTGGATGCAAAGGCCCAGGTGGCTGCTCCGCCCAGAACTGGCACTGTGACTGTGATGGGGTTCTCAGTGTGCCAACATGGAGAGGGTGAGGTGAAAGGAGAGAGGGAGGGCTGTATGCAGGAAAGAGAGGAGTTGAAGCCCTGGGTTTGCCGTTGGTGTACTATTGGGTAACCTGGATTTTATCTGGTGTCTGTGAATCTCAATGTCTAACTTGCCCTATGCCATTGTTTCAGTATAGTGTCATGGTGAAGAGTACTGGCTTTTGAATTTGCAGAGCCAGCTTTGAAGACTGACCTTACTAAGTACAACCTGTGTAACCTTGGACAAGCTGCTTTCTGTCTCAGAGTCCCATTTCTCTCATAGGTCAAATGAGGATGGTTCTAGGAAGTGATGTCATGTTATAAAGTCTTCTTAGGGTGTTGGAAGGGCACAGCCCAGCACCAGGTAAGTGCTCAGTAAGAGGAAGTGAGCCTGTGGCAGAAGCATGGCAGGACATCACTGCCGGCTCTCTGGAGAGTTACTGAGGCTGCAGTTCTAAAAGCAATTCTTCTGTTAAGAGTCAGCGAGTAGTTCCTACAGATTATGTCAAAAATCAGGACATGAAAGAGCCTTTATTTTAACCCCAAAGTTTACACATGAGATGAGTGTTCATTTTTAGCTAGAATGGAAGTTGTCTGTTGACCCAGTGACTTTCTTAAAGCTGATCCTTTACCGCCTGAAATACTGTGACTGAGAGGCCTTACACTACTTGACTTGGGTCACAGAATATAAGTAGAAAACTCATAGCCTCTTTAGACCTTTTTATTTTTTTAAATTTAGAATTCCTATTGATAACTGTAGGGAAAGGGGCTCGAAAGTATCAGAATAAGCCTGCATAGGAAAGAAATGCAAGACTAGACTAAAAGGCAAATGTGGGCAGAGAGAGGACCACATTAGAGTTTTTACTGTTTGTAAACAAAGAAAAAAATTAGGTCTTGCAGGAATCCTGTGGGTCAAGGCAACGCAGTGGGAACCCTATTTCTGCACTGTTATTTATCTTCACCTAAGCCCAAGACACGTGAAATGGCGTCAATTATCTCTCCACCAGCCAGCATATCTGCCCCTTCTTTAAAGTGGTTATCTTCCTAAGATTCACAAGAGATCTGAATTCCAGAGACTGATATATTAGCATGATTATCAGTTTTACTAAGTCATGTTCTCTATTTCCTATATACAGCATTTTCACACATACAACTTAAAGTCCCAGATCTGGACACTGTTTGCTTTGGGAAAAGTGTGTCCCCATGATTTTACTTAGGATCACATCATTATCGGTCAATGACACCACTACCCTCATCAGCACTATTGCAATGACTGTAGGTTGGTCGAAAAGACACAGTCAACAAATGGCTGGGTCATGATTTCAACCTGGCTGCCTCTCTAAGAAAAGAGAGGATTTGGAGACGGTTCTGAGGCATGTACATTGTTAAAAATGAGTCTCATCTTGGGGGCCCACTCCTAGCCTGCAATTCAAGTCACAGCAACAGTGTCCCGGGGCAGGGACCTCTTGGCTCTACGGACCTTCCACTACAGGACTGACAGCAGCATCTTCCTGCTGCCCAACTCCGGAGCACTATACTGAAAGACCAAAATCAAAACCAGCAGCTCTTCAGCACTTCCTGCTAAAACCTTTCTGGTTACATACTTTGAAAGTCAGACTCATTAGAGAGGGTCTGACCCATTTCTTCACTATTCTTAGGATTCTTTGCCTAAACTCTACAAAACACACACACTTCTTCTTATCTCTACCAAAGGTGCTTTAGAAACATTTGCGGCTTTGTCATTTGAATGTCAGATTCAACTTCCCTTCCCAGGAAGGCAGGACAAACCCAGTGTGCTTGGGTTGGCAGGCAAAGCTGCCTTCTGGGAGGCAGCCCGTTACTGGAGGCTCAGGGGAGACTCCAGGTAAGAGCAAGATGGGGAGAGATACCTTGCTGTAATTAAGAGCGCCAGCACCTCTTCTCCAATGCCCTCCACGTCCACCACCAGTGCCAGCTCATATTTCTGCACAGTGTTGGAGCATAAGGTCACCTGGAAAGAAAAAGTTGACAAGTTGCTCTTCTAAAAAGCAGATTCTCTACACAGGGGAGAGGAGCCCCGGGAGTACTACTGATCAGTGTGATTTCTAGTGCTTTACGGATATATGGCGCTTCACATTGTTAGTTGAACAAGTTACACTGTGGGGTCAGGGCATGCTGGGTGTTTTCAAAGGCCAGGGTAGAAACCAAATGGCTTTTAGTATAATGGCTTTGCTCATTTCTGAGGAGGTTTTGTCAAAGAAGCCACATACCTGCATAAGGGAAAAATGAGAATGTACAATGGGCAATATTAAACCAACTTTAATTACTGCAATTTAAACTGTTCCCTGCCACTGGGCTATATGAATTATGAAAATGTAATACACTAATGAAACAGTATAGCACAAGTTCTCTTATAGTAAAATAAGTGGAAATAACCATGTCAGTTCCAGAAAATGGCATAAGAAATCAGTTAGTCTGCTTTACCAAAACCGTGCCCCAACCACCGCACAGTCTTTATTAGAGCAGAAAATAGAAAGCTCCAAAGAAAGGTCTATTTGAGGACAATAGAACGTGGTCAGAATATAAACAGATTTCAGAACTCACTGCTACTTGGGTTCCATTCTAGCAAGCTGGAGTTAAGTAGTAATGAATGGCATGGACAATTCATTCAAGAAGTTTAGCAGTTGCTAGGGAAGATTGAGGGTCAAGGGAGGCTGTTGCGGGGGGCAGTGGTCAGAACATTTTACACTGTGTTTTTATTTGCTGCCATGAAGCTGTACAATTAGACTTTCAAAAGCCTTGCTGCAATTTTTAATTGCTTCAAAATTATTTGTGCTGGAAGAAATACTTGCAAGTCTAGAACATGGCTTCTGGCATGGGTGAAGGCTTTTCTATCTATAAATTACATATCTGGTGCTAATTAAAATGTTTTCTGTTGCAGAGGGAACCACTGGATGCAAATTCAAGTCCACACAGACCTGGTGAAGTACAGTTCAGGAGGAACAACTATAGCTTGGAGAAAGCTTTTCCAAATATAAAGGAAAAATAAAGTGAAGATGAAGTCATTGATATGGAAAGAAACAGAGAATCCTAGTGTGACTGTAGCCCACTGTTTTGCTGTGGCTAGAAGAACAGTGGTTTTGGCAGAAGGCTGCTAGTGAGACGCTTTGTCTTTTAAAATCTTCCTGAGATATCTGGGAAGCAACAACAGAAAAGGTAAGTAACACATGCTCTGAGTGTTACGAAGTGAGAAGGAAAGAACTCTACTGCAGCAGCGCTTCTCACTAGGAAAGCCACAGTTAGCAATCCTAGACGTTACGATCTATGTTATTGAGCCTCACTGGGCCCATGGAGGAGCCAAAAATTCCTAGAAAAGCTTTAGGATGAGTGGATTCAAGCTGAGGTATCGTGAGGCATTTACAACAAATTTGGGGGATAAAATGATAGCCGGTTTAAATATTCAGTGCTAATGACCAAAGAGAAAACTACTAGCTTTAGCTATGAAGTCTCATCTTTTTTTAATTTCCCAGAAAGTGAAAAAAAAAAAAAAAAAAAAAATCATGTCAATTTAGTAGCCTTCAATATTGCTAGACCGAACTGTTTGGAGGAGCAAAAATGAAGGAAGACAGCTAAAAGGGAAGATGGTGAAGGGTGAAATAACTCCACTGGTGGCGCTGAGGCCATAACCAAGGCACTGAAGTGTCCTGATTGCAGACAAAACACGAAAGGATGAGGAAGCGGACTTCTCATAGCTTTTCCTGTGGAACTCAACATAAGGAACTGTTAGTGCTATCACACCCATCATGAAGCCCAGATTCAGATTACAAAACTGAATAAACCGGATATCATCTCTGGCGTAAGTGTGGCTATTTATTGGTATCTAAAGGATCTGAGTCTGAAGGAAAGATAAACCTAGGTATCAATAAGTTCTGAAATCTGTTTCTATTAGTACCGATGAGGGTACTGTCTGGATATCAGTGGCTTCACTAGAAATACCGAGAACCCACTCTTCTGGTAAAGGCAATGCATCTAGATTGAGGTAAAGCCACTGGAGCAGTGCCCATTTCTTTGCCCAATGTATTTGTGTCTGATTTATTTCCTTATAGGTCCGCTTTTTCCTGTAAGTTGACAGGCACCCCCCTCCTGCTGGCACTGGACATACTAGATGACGGACCAGTGGCTGTTTTGAAGATTCAGCTGCTTGGCTGTGTGTGCGGGGAAGGCCTTACACTTTACCCTGATAGCAGCAAATCCCTGGGGGGCGAATAGTGCCACAGTCGGGTGTGATGGTGAACTCTTTTGGTTTCATTGAGGATGTTTCTTCCTTGGTCCAAGGTGGTCTTTTGTAGTCTGCATGCTGCTCACAACATGAAATGCTTTTACGACCAAGGCCATCCCCCGGGGACACGCAGTTTGAAAGTCATGGAGACCAAAGAAGTATTATTGAGGGAACATATCAAGGTATGAGGAAACCCTGGAAAACAAAATATGAGGTGAGAAATAAAAGCCCCCCATACCTCCCTTGACCCTCAATCTCCCCTAGCAACTGCTAAGCTTCTCAAATGAACTGTTTGTGCCGTTCATCACTACTTAACTCCGACTTGCCCTAAGTACTGTTTTTAGTGTTTCACTCCATCAATAAATACGTTTTCATTCATTAGTGTATTTATTCATTCATTTATGCATTCACTTAATGAATATTTATTATGCATTTACTATGTGGGGAGGTTAAACAGCGCATACCAAACAAACCCCTTGATTGCCACCCAGGCCCTTCCAGAGAGGCAGCCTCTGTGAGGAGTTTGCTGAGTAGTCTTGCAGAAGTATATTTTGCGTTTACTTCTTGCACAAAAATATACATTTTTTACATGGAATCATGCTTGCTTTTTATTTTCCCATGTGTGAAAGAAAAAGCCTATGTGGTTTTGCCCACTGGGTGACCCAGAGCTTGCCAAGACATGGTAGAGTGTGTCTTGGACCTGTCTGGGGATCACGCTTTTAGGGCTGATGATACAGTGTAAAAAAGCCCCCCCAAGAGAGACTTTACAAACTGCTTTAGAGCTGGCCAGAGACTAACACCTGACTTTTACCTCACTAAGACAAAGCTGCTTTGTCATCATAACCAGCTTTGTTCCGTGAAACGCCTCCCTTAAGAGATGTGGATCTTCTTTGCTTGGCAAGCAATACACTAAGCTCTGATTTTCTTTCTTTTTCTTTTTTTTTTGAGACACAGTCTGGCTCTGTTGTCCAGGCTGGAAGTGTAGTGGCACGATCTCAGCTCACCGTAACCTCCACCTCCCAGGTTCAAGCGATTCTCCTGCCTCAGCCTCCTGAGTAGCCAGGATTACAGGTGTTCACCACCACGCATCACCATGCCCATATAATTTTTGTATTTTTAGTAGAGATGGGGTTTCACCATGTTGGCCAGGCTGGTCTTGAACTCTTGACCTCAGGTGATCCACCAGCCTTGGCCTCCCAAAATGCTGGGATTATAGGTGTGTGCCACAGTGCCCAGCCACTAAGCTCTGATTTTCTATTTCCTAGGTGGCTATTGCATCTGATACCACTTTCAGAACAAGAATAATAATCTATAGACACAGGAGAACAAAAATGCATATTTTTACTGGATGGAAATGCTAGTCTTCTACCTTGAACCCTGCTGTAATAAAATGCACTTGGTCTCTTGGAGTAATGACTGCTACTGTCGGGGTACTTTGAGTTTATCTACTTCTGCCCCATGTCTCAGCTTTTGTCTACACATTAGGCCATAGAGGAAACACATTCATGTACCTTTGTGATTATGCACCTGCCAACCTACTTGGAAGATACCTTTCATGGAAAAAGAACTGTGAGACTGAGTGCACTTGAAGGGTTATTCCTGGAAATTCCAGAGGAACTGCTAGAAAGTCAGTTTCACAATCATGCTACATGTGACTTTCCTGAACTTACCAAATAATGACTCTTGAAACTATAGAAGGCTTATCCATATTTGATCTGACCACTTGTGAGTTAGACGTTCTGTGAATGTGGAGTGTATTATGGAAAGTGGGTTCTATAAAGATTCAGGTGGGTCTTCCACGCCATTGCCCAGACTACTTCCTTAAAGCCAGAAGTTTTTCACAGAATAAAGCCAATTATGACCTCCTAGTTACAACAATTCCTTGTACTAGTACCTGTAATATCCCATATTGCTTGTTATGAAGCCTAAAGGAAGGGGATGCTGATTCGTTAAAGACTGAAGGTCATGAATAAGAAAGTTATTCCTAGGTTTCTAGTTGCAACCAATCCTAATACTGTTCTATCTACAGTTCCACCTGAATGCAAATGCTTTACAGCTGTAGACCTCTATGCTCCCTTCTTTTAGTGCCTGGTAGACAAAAAAATCAATATTTATTTGCCTTCCCTTCAAATAATTAACAACATAATTGCATGGAATGTCTAAGGATTCACAGAGGTACCTGATATTTCTTCCAATACTAGGAAATGATTTAAAATACAACATTCTCAAAAGGTTCAATTCTCCTCCAAGATGCTTATTTTCACCTGACCTAAAAAGCCCCTAAGAAGACTAGCAAAAACTAGCAGCTGAAGATCACAAGGCTGCAAAGGAAAAATTACAATTCTTTAAAAATATGGTACATTATTTGGAGCATGACCACTCTACTAAAGAATGGACCCTACCTAATGAGAATCTTAAACTGATTCAGCAACATGCAGGACAAAACACTAAATTACAGTGGAGAGACTTTGGAGATTCACGGAATATTTTAGACAATGGATTTTTTATTTTTCTAATAAAGTAAAAATCTCCACAAAGCAGAGGGAACTGTGCTGGTAGATCATTATGCAAATCAGGTGGCATTTTTGACACTGTCCACAGAAATCATTCAGAATATGGGAAATCAATAAGCACATAAACCCAATTCATTTTGGAAATATAAAATTTGACTTCAGATTTAGAAAACAAATGTTGCCTAAAACTGGGAAGCTCTGTTCATTTCAATGGTCTCTGGAATACCAAATATGCCCCCGAATCTAAGATGGTCTTTGAAACATCACCATCATAGAAGAGAGGAAATAATCTCTGAATAAGAATCGATGGGAAAATTTCTCTATATCTGGTGGCTGGATCCTGCTTCACATCCTGCTACCATATCCAAAAACATTGTACAAGTGGGATGTCAGTGTCTGGAATATACGTGGACTGGGCCCAAATCACAAAGTTCAGAATATGTGCTTCTAATTGTACATTCTTTGGATGGGTTTGAACCTTTCTGTACAGAAAGACCACTGCTATGACTGTGTCTAAGAAATTGGAGACTATCATTTTCCCACCTGGGGAAAGTCACCTTACACTATGAGAGTTAAAAAGAATTATATAGTGTGTTAGCCCTTTGATAAAAAATTTCACAATCCAGAATCTTTGGGAAATGTAGAGCATAAAAAGAGTATTATTGATCTTAAGTTGGCCCAGTTCTCTGAGGTTCTCAGAGTTCCTTGATGAAGAGTTTTACCTTTAGCTCTGATGGTCATCAGATCTGGTTAGCTCCCTCAGTAACTCATATTCACTTTATGAAATAATAACTAGAAGATCCATGTGATGGCAAGCATTTCATCAATCTGAGTCAACCTTGCTTCATGCAGACATAAAAAAAAATACTGTAAGAACCAGCTCATCTGTAAGTTCAAGAAGACTTTCCTAAAATCCCACCCTCAGAAGCCCTCTCCTCTTTCTACCTGAAGAATGAGTACACTAAAAAATACACCAATGAAGGTCTTTTTCAGAGCCTTCTAACAACTGACCTTGCAGTTAAATTGTGAGGTGGACCTCTGAGGAAAAAGATGCCCATAGAAGCTAAATTACTGGCTGAAGATGTGTTGGAAAACACTCTCACTGGAGATCTTAAATAGAGGATTTCTAAAAAACAAAAAACCTTCAGAAGCAGGTGACCTTCAGAAATAGATTGCCATTTCAAGTCCCTCAGAACAAGCAGACTTTACCCACAGTAGATAGCTTCTGCTCAATACTGATGGGGTGAGGTTTTGTTAGATGCCTGATGTTACTGCTTCTCACACTCTCCCTTGTGTGATTTTGTTCTTTATCATTTCACCATATTACTCCTTGTTTCCTATATTAAGGTTATACAATTTTGATATACTCTGTGATGTCTCTCTTACTTTCTAAGATAATTCTATGATCATTAAAATCCAGTTTTGCCCCCGACTTCCTACTTTACACCCTCCTAAGTTCAATTTAGATATTTCCCCTTGAGTTACATACTACCAGTTCATATCAGTGCCATGGAAGAGACACCAGTAACGAGTCTTTCAATGCTTATGTTTATCTGAACAACTCTGTCTCCAAATCCCAGACAGGTTATCATATTTTGTAATAACTTCTCTGTCCAAATTATCCAATGGTCAAGTTCAATAAATGCTCGGAGGTTTTCAAACTCCTTATTCCCATTTAACACATACTTGAACCTCCTGAAAAATAGTGGGTTTGCAGATATTTAACTAACTTAGTGTATCAGCTAGCATGCCAGTTGTTACTTGGTCTATTTATTCTTTAACAAATCCAAGGATTCATCTGTGCCTCAATGTTCCTTCAAGGACAATCACCACCCAGTTCTATTATCTGACTCTCTCACGCTACTGCAGCTGTAGTCAACAGAACTAATGATTGGGTATGTCATCCAACATCCAATCCTACCATCAAAAATTTTTATAGCCACAGAAATTTTAGAAACCAACATATAGTACTATTACCCACCACCCGCTATCCCAACATCAACAATCCCAATAGACCCTGATGCAAAATCTGTATCTTCACTGCCAAGCAAATAAATGCCACATCTCCAACACTAATCTATAACAGACTCCTCTTTAGGAATGGAATTTAGTGCCAATACAAGGATAATACTGTCAACTTCAGTTACCTTAATGTATTCCCCAGCACTATATTAGCCTCTGCAAACCTTTTTCCAACCCCACACAATATGTCTGCCATTCTGAAATAACTAAAATATTCTTCAATTTCTTGGCTCACTCCTGGAACAATCAGTTACACTTTTGCATCAGGACCTATAAGATCCCTATTAGTCTTTTATTCCTGAGCAAGCTTATGCTCTTGTTTCATTAACGCCTTACTACTTGCACATGTGGGGTAATAATTAGGAAGTTTTAAATGCCTCTCCACATCCTCCAGTGCTACCATGCTTCTTTGTAAAGAGTCTGATGAGAAGCCAATCCACCTGGGGAAATAATGGTACTTTCTTGGAGTCATGAGGCTTCAACTGTGGGGTGGTATAATTAGAAATTATCCCAAAATCGTCCCTCACTTTGGCTGATGCAGTGCAGACTCCAGAAGCAAAGCAGAGTAGCCTAAATCCACTGACCCATGTGGTTTTGGAAACAGATTGCCTTAGATCTCCTGTTGGCAGGCCCAAAAGTTATGTTATTGCTGACACTTCCTGTCACAATACACAGAAGATTAAAGAATTTGTAGCTAAACTAAAAGAAAAGGTAACAGGTTTTGAAGGTGGATTAAGTTGGTTTCTGAGAGGTTTTCATGTCTCAGGTTTGGGAAATCTTGGGGGTCATGGTTCTGCAGTGTTTTCTGGCCTCTTGCATAGCTGCTATATCACCAAATGGTTCAATAAGATACCACAAAAGAAAAGTAAATTGTTGCTAATTTTTGGCTAAGTTAATTACCAAAACTTTTAGCTGAATCAGCTATAAGGAACAGCTGTTGATTTTTATTTCTATAGCTCAAGGAAACTATGGATAAATTACCCAATGATAACCTTTCCTGGAGGAAAGATAACCTAATAAAGGAGGTTCAATTGGAAGACAGTTAAGGGAAAAACCTATCTAACCTTGGAGCATGCATACCTGGTTTTGTGTGACCTAGAGTGTGACTCAGAGCTCCCCCAACATCAAAAACCCCACTCTAGATCTGATGGAGAATAATGTTATCAGTGTCATTGTTTTGAAAATGAATACGAGCCTTTAAATGGACACATGGGTTATTCCCTTACTTGGCATAAGCATATAGGAAAAGGAGGCGATGATAGGAGAGTTCTGGCAAACAGGAAGAGGAAGTGGAAAGGCTACTCCTTCTGTCTTAGTGGAGTGTGGGAAGGAGAAGAATAACTGAGTGGCCAGATGTGTACATCATGGCATCTCTCTTACATGCCAGAATCTCATGGACAGGGTGGCTAAAGAGGTTGAGGGGATGCTGGAAGCAGAGGGACTTCTGCCTGGCTGTCTTGTTGGGAATCTCAGAGCAGACCACTTCACAGAACATCCTCATACCTGCCTGGGGCAGCTAACTATGGATAAAAATGGTATGGTAAGGCAGAAAGGGAATCTTAGTACTCGAATATCTCTCAGTTCCCATGTGGCTAGAGAAGGACCCAGGCATTACACATGGATACACAGCACCCCCTTCCTCCCACTCATGGCTCTGGAAGGTAGCTGGGTTGAGAACAGTGAACTTGCCATGGGTCTGAAACAGGGCTGCCATCGCAGGAGGCCAGACAAGCATACCTCAATAGCTATGAAGGGAGAGGAGAGTTTGGCTCAACACTGTTCAATGGAAATACAATGCAAAACACAAAGAGGTGACATTAATTTTAACAACATGGTGTATTTAACTGAGTATGTCAGAAATATCATTTCAACATGTAATCAACAGTATTTCACACTTACAGCACATTTCAATGTGCTCAGTAGCCTCCTGGGAGAAGCAGAGGTCTAGCTCTAGGGAGGATGGAGTCAATGGAAGCCAAGTCAGTGTCGGCTCTGATGGAGCCGAAAGGACAAGCCATCAGTGTTCCAGCAATACCTCAGTAGAAATGGGCACCATGGGTAAGTGGTTAGCTACACGAGGCACCCACAGACCAGTGTCTCAGTGCTCCCCAACTCCTGCCACGCTTGCTTGATAGGGTGGGAACACATGAAAAACACTAGATGGTTTATAAAAAATACTTACATTTTCTTTGCAAAAAACATCTAATAAGATTGAGATTAAGCATCTTTTAATATGTCTTTCATAGACCTTCTATTCTGTTTATACACTTACCAGTTCATACATGTCTATTCATCTATTTTGCCAGTTTTTCTATTGGATAATTTAACTTTTCCTCATGGATTGGCAGGAGTTAGTTTCACGTATTCTGAAGCTTTGTGTATTCTGATTTTAATGCTTTGCCTATTATTTACGTTGCAAGCATTGTTTTTTTACTGTGTTCATGAAATCTTTTTGTTTGGAAATTTTCTTAATGCTAGGTAAAAAGTTAAAGAAACCAACCTTTTTCTTTATGACTTTTGCATTGGGCGTCTTGTTTAAGACTTCCATTCCTCTACTGATCTGAAATTTCATGCTGAGCATGTGTAAATTCCCCTATAGTCATGCCTTTGTTTCTATTAGTCTATTTGCCTGTGCTTTAAAGTACATTTTCATATCTGATAAAGTCCACAGTCACTGATCTTCATTTCAAAAATTTATTGGCTCTTCTGTGAATTTTTCCCCAGGGAATTAACCAATTATCCTCTTCCTGTAGTGTTTGCACATTTATTGTTAGGTTATTATATAGTTTTATATTCTTAAATAATATTTTTCTATATTTTCCAGTTAACCATTGCTGATATGTTAAAGAAATACTTTTCAATAATATTTTGTTTGAATATATTACTAAACTCTTGTAAGTTTGAATGCTCTGTCAGTTAATTACCACAGTTTTTCTAGGTAGAGAATAACACATTCTATAAACCATGATAGTTTTGGCTTCTTTCTTTTCAACTACGTGTCTTTTATTTCCTTATCACAATGACTAGGACCTCCAGGACAATGTTGTATGACACCTTGACAATAGGTTTTTGTCTTTTTGCCTCTGAAAATGAGTAAGAATGCTTTCAACATTTAATTGCAATATCCCAGTCCCCAGAGTAGTGTCTAGAACACAGCTAAATGATTGTTACTAAATGAAGGTTACTAAATGAATAAATAAAGGTCCCTATTAAATACATTTTCCCACTATAGGTTTTTTTCTATTTTTCATTCATCATACAAAGGAATTTCCCTCCTACTCCTAGTTTTCTAAGAATTTTTTTTTTTAATTATGAATGAGTGTTGGATTCTGTGGAATATTTTTCTCAGCATGAACTGAGATGATATAAATTGTGGCAAATTACATGATTGGATTTCCTGTTATTAAACCATTTTTGCATTTCTGGGATGAATCCTACTTAGTCATGATGCAATTTTAAAAATATATCTCTATGCATGTGATTTGCTAATGCTTTAAAATCAATGTTCATAAGTGAGATTGGTCTATATTTTTGTTTTCTTGTGTTGTTTTACTGTGAATATATTTGTCCCCAAAAAGGAAAATTCTCTCCATCTTTGGGGGAGGGCTCCATTTCTTCACCATTTAGTAGAACTCACTTGTAAAACTGTTTGACCTAGTGCCTTTTGTTCAGGGGTAGATACTTGACTTCTTTTCCAGTTTATTCTGGGATTATTTTTCTATTGAGGTTTTCTACTTCTTGTGGCAATTTTAACAACATATTTTCCCCAACTCATCCATTTCTCCTATTGTTTTATGGAGTTGCATATAGCATTTTCTTATCTGTTTTTATTGCCTTAAATATCTGCAATTTTATTTTTTTTCCTGGTTCCTAATGGGAGTTATGAGGGTTTTTTGTTGTTGTTGTTGTTGTTTTTCAGAGACAGGGTCTTGGTCTTTTGCCTAGGCTGGAGTGTAGTGGTGCAATCACAGGTCCCCTGTAGATTGTGGGCTCCACCTCCTGGGCTCAAGCGATCCTCTTGCTTCAGCCTATTAAGTAGCTGGGGCTACAGGTATGTACCACTATAGCCAGCTGATTGTTTTATTTTTTGTAGAGACACGGTCTTGCTATGTTGCCTGGGCTGGTCTTGAACTCCTGAGCTCAAGCAATCCTCCTGCCTTGGCCTCCCAAAGTGCCAAGATTATAGATGTGAGCTACTATGCCTGGCTGTTACTTAATTGATGTTGCCCAGATTTGCTGTTACTGCAAAATTGCTGATTATCTCCCACTATCTTTCCCTTCTTCAGTAAGTAACAAAATACCTAAATTTTGGTTGTGAATGTGGCCACCCAGAATGAGGCTGTATTTCCTAGCCTTATGTGCAGCTTGGTTGTGGCCAAACAACTAAGTACTCACCAATGGGATATAACCATATATGGTGTGTGCAACTTCTAGGAAGTGTCCTTAAAGGGAAGGGGTGTACCCTTTTCCTGTCTCTTCCTCCTTTCTGCTGGCTGGAATTGAGTATGATGGCTAAGGTTAGGGCAGATATCTTGACCAAGACATGGAAGTTACATGCTACCTATGATGGAACCACAGAATTGAAGGAGCATCCAGCTGCACACTATAAGGACAAATGTTTTTCTTCAGTTTAAAGATTCTCAGCCACCATTTCTTCAAATATTGCTTTTTGGCCATTTTCATTCTTTCTCCATCTAGAATTTCTATTAGATACATGTAAGAACTTTTAAATCAAATCTATATTCCATGTCCCTTTATGTCCCTGTCATATAGTCTCTCTTTGGCTTTCAGTGTTACACTCTGGATGGATTTCTCAACATTAGTTAATTGTGAATATGTAAGTTTTATGCCTATCAGTGTTTGGGGAGCTCAAGTGGAGGAGACAGATAAGGCATGGAGGAGTCTCACAATTTGTGATGGTGACTTGTACTTAATTCCTTGATATCAATACAATATTCCTCCTCTCAGCTACACCTGGGGTCCAGCAATCAATCCATAAATCCTTCAGCTCATCCACTTCGTGTATATATCTCTAGTCTTATGCCACTGTAGGAGAGGCACAGTTGCCAAGCTGTGTAGAATAAGGGTAGGTAATGGATGGGGACCGAACAGCCACATCTAGGATCTACAACTCATGCTGCATCTAAGGATGATGCAAAAGGAACATATCAAATGTTCAAAATAAATGCATTTATTTTTAAATTACAGAGCTACCATAAAAACTCTTTAGCCAGTGATGATCATTTCTTATAAACAAAATCTGTCTCATAGGTATAGTTAAGAGAGTGACTACACTCTAACAAATATACATTACTTTGAGTATCTTTATAATTTTTTTTATCTTACCACAATCTGGCTTCTGCTGCCACCACTGTTAAAACTGTAACTAGAAATCACTAGTGATATCTACTACTCAACTTGGAGCACATTAAATGAAGTTATTCATGTTAGAAGTAGCCCCATTTATAAAAATCAATATGTGCACCTTAAAACCCCTGTGTTTGTGATGTATTTATGGTCATTGGTACTCACTGGAAACTGTAGATACTTCAAAGCAAAAGAGCATTTTGAGGAAATCAGTGGCATCTTGGGGATAGCCTTCTTCTTTGCCATATTTTATTGAACTGTACTGTATTAGGGGCCTTGATGTTTTTTAAGGGTCTGACTTCTAGATAAAAGAGTTTCAGATATTCTTGGAGCTCAATAATGGGCTTACCACTGATATATAGCATTTACATTAACATTTCAGAACTGAACAATAGAGTAGATTCCAAACAATGAGTCAGTATGAGATTTCTTGGGGTAACTGACTTGGGATGGTTATGTGGATTCTGTTTCTCATGCAGGGCAATGAGATATAGGGCACATGTTCTGAATGTCCTTGTGCTGGGCTTTGTATTCCAGTGCTGTGGAAGGGGGTTCTTTGTAAACCTTCCTCCTGCCATGTGGAGAAAAGGAATCCTATTCAATTTCTAATTTAAAATGGAAAATTACTTACCAAAGGAAACATCACCAAAGTGCAGAGCCGGAACATTAAAATGGAAGGTTGGTCCAATGACACAGCCTCTAGAAGTAGGAAAACAAAGTGGAGAAGAGGGAGAGAATCCAGTGAATCACTCACAATCAGGAAGTGGGGCAAGACTAAGTACAAAAACCATAACTTGACATTAAATCAATTATAGTATCTAGGATTTAAAGAAACGATGACATGGTGGTCTATCACACTGGTTCTTAAAATTCTTTTTCATGATTCAAACCATGGGTTTTGGCAAACAATCCTGTGGTTAACTTATCTTATTTCTACCAATGAATAGGTGAGAGCCAGAGCACGTGGATCACCAAACAATGGCACAAAATGTTGTTATTTTGAATGAAACACATATCATGTAAAGTTGTTAATGTGTTAAGAAATAAAAATTATAGGTCTAATCATGTTATGCACATGAAAGACTATCCTTGATACTAGTAATCCCTGTTCATGCTTTCATATAAACTGTTCTAATTCCATTCTTACCACTGTGACATTCACTCACTGTGATGTAGGCCAGCTACTTTATCAGCTTCTATTTCTCTTCCTCATGTATAAAGAGAGGACTGGACTAGGTGACACTGAACGACCCTTTACTCTAAATGTTGATCTATTTCTCTCTCAGTGCAAGCCTTCATGATCTTGGAGAGATGCTGCAGCTTAAAATAAATAGTAGAGAGATTTTATAACTTCTAGCTTAGAAGGTATAGTAGGTAGAATAATGGCTCCCAGAGATATCTATGTCCTAATTCCCAGAACCTATGAATACATTAGGTTACATGGCAAAGAGGAATTAAGGTAGCAGATGAAATTAGAGTTGCTAATTAACTGAATTTAAGATAAGGAGGTTATTCTGTCTTATCCTGGTAGGCCCATTGTAACCACAAGGGTGATTTTTAAAAACAGAGGAGAGAAGCCAAAATAGACAAATGGGAGCTAATTAAACTCCAGAGCTTCTGCACAGCAAAAGAAACAATCATTAGACTGAACCAGCAACCAAAAGAATGGGAAAAAATTTTTGCAAGCTACCCATCTGACAGAGGGCTAATATCCAGAATCTACAAAGAACTAAAATAATTTTACAAGAAAAAAACAACTCTATCAAAGAGTGGGTGAAAGATATGAACAGACACTTTTCAAAAGAAGACATTTATGTGGCCCACAAACATATGAAAAAATGCTCATCATCACTGGTCATTAGAGAAATGCAAATCAAAACCACATTGAGATACCATCTCATGCCAGTTAGAATGGTGATCATTAAAAAATCTGGAGGCAACAGATGCTGGAGAGGATGTGGAGAAATAGGAACACTTTTACACTGTTGGTGGGAGTGTAAATTAGTTCAGCCATTGTGGAAGACAGTGTGGTGATTCCTCAAGGATCTAGAAATAGAAATACTATTTGACCCAGAAATTCCATTATTGGGTATATATCCAAAGGATTATAAATTGATCTATTATAAGGACACATGCACACGTATGTTCATTGTGGCACTGTTTACAATAGCAAAGACCTGGAACCAACCCAAATGCTCATCAAAGATAGACTGGATTTAAAAAAATGTGACACATATACACCATGGAATACTATGCAGCCATAAAAAAGGATGAGTTCATGTCCTTTGCAGGGACATGGATGAATCTGGAAACCATCATTCTCAGCAAACTGACACAAGAACAGAAAACCAAACACCGCATGTTCTGACTCATAAGTGGGTGTTGAACAGTGAGAACACATGGACACGGAGGGGAATATCTCACACTGGGGTCTGTTGGGGGGGTGGGGGGGGCTAGGGGAGGGATGGCAGGGGGGTGGGGCGGGTCGGGGGGGAGGGATAACATTAGGAGAAATACCTAATACAGGTGACAGGAGGGATGGAGGCAGCAAACCACCATGGCATGTGTATACCTATGTAACAATCCTGTAAGATCTGCACATGTACCCCAGAACTTAAAGTAAAATAAAAAAAAAAAATAGAGGAGAGAGCTGGGCACGGTGGCTCACGCCTGTAAACCCACCGCTTTGGGAGGCTGAGGTGGGTGGATCATGAGGTCAGGAGATTGAGACCATCCTGGCCAATATAGTGAAACCCTGTCTCTACTAAAAATACAAAACAATTAGCTGGGCGTGGTGGCGCATGCCTGTAGTCCCAGCTACTTGGGAGGCTGAGGCAGGAGAATTACTTGAACCCAGGAGGTGGAGATTGTAGTGAGCCGAGATTGTGCCACTGCACTACAGCCTGAGCGACAGTGCAAGACTCTGTCTCAAACAAAATAAAACAAAACAAAAAAGCAAATAGAGGAGAGAAATAGAAGAGGAGGTCAGAGTGCTGCAATCTGAGAACTCAACCTGGCTTTGAACACAGAAGAAGGAAACCATGAACCAAGGAATGTGAGCAGCCTCAGGGACCCAAAAAAGGTTAGGAAATGGGTTCCCTCTAGAGCCTTGAGAAGGAAACACAGGCCTGCCAACACTGATTTTAACCCAGTAAGACCTGTATTAAGTCTATAGAACTGTAAAATATTAAATATGTGTTGTTTTAAGCTACTAAATTTGCGAAAATTTGTTACAACAGCCAAAGAAAACTAATCTATTCAGGTATCTTGTTTACCTTCAGAGCAATAATTATTTTTCTCCATGGTCCATGTCTTTATCTGTAGGTCAAAGGTAAAAATGAAAAGTGTCCCATCTGTGTGGCAAAACTTAAATGTTACAGACATACAGATACCAGAAAACACACCAAGTAAGAACCTTCTAATTCACCAAGCTCCAGATGGTGGTGGTGTGTGTGTCCTACCATGCAGAATACGTTGGTGCCTTGGTGTAATCACAGCAAAGCCTCAAGGCAAAAAGTTCTGAGTCTTACTTTCTCATGAGCATTTAGTGTATCTCATGCTAATGATCTGAAGTGGTTTTAAGGGGAGGGGTTGGGACTCAGCCAGGAATTAAGATCCAGTTGAGAAGGAAGTTAACAAACAGGCTGATAGGCTATATGCCTAACTTCTAAAAGAAGCTTTTAGGGACCAAAGTAACAAACAGATCAAAAGTGTCTGACATGCACAAGATATCAAAGAAAGCAGGAAAGAAATTAAAAAAATTTTTTTAACAAAGCAGACATTTAATCAGCGCAGAAGTTTAAACAGCCAGAGATACGTGACACTTGTTTAAAGGCACATGTAACTGAGGGAACTGTGGCTGAACAATCCCATCTAGTTAATGCCAGAGGTTCTGGAATTTTTCTCTCTTTTTTATTGCCAGGTACTCATTTCTCAATACCACATAAACTAGTATTTTAGCTAGTATGCCTTGAAAGATCAGAACAAATATTATATTTTTACTCTTTCTATTTACTCTTTCAATTACTTGACACAATATTTTCAGTGGTTGGATAAACAACACTGTACAATGAATGTGATTTTTTAAATAACCTGTGAGCAGTTTTCTTCCCCTCCTATTTTTACATATGTGAATTCATAAAGTTTGAACCATAGCACATATTTTTGTATTCCACTTGTCTCACATATTGTAATAATTGATTCATTCTCTCTCTTGTCTTTAAAATTATAATTTTAACAGACCCCTGCACAGATTTATGATACAACCTTGGCATATACCTGTCCAAACATTCTGATCCCTGTGAGAATTAATGTGACCATGTCTAAGTCACATTAAAAATAGTCACAGGCCTATTTTAAACATATATAAATGAAATGTAATGTGTTGTTTTTTGTGACTGACTTCTTTCACTTGTCATAATGTTTTCAAGGTTTAGCCACTTATGACACCATTATAAATGTTGAAAACAACATTCATCCATTATGAACCTTGAAAACATTGACAAGCGAAAGAAGCCATCACAAAAGACCATGGTAGAAAGGTTCATCCATGCTACCATGTTGTAACATGTATCAGTGCCTCATTTCTTTTCCATTCCTTTTTATGGTCAAATAACATCCCATTGTATGGATATATCACATTTCATTTATCTTTGGCTACTATGAATGATACTGTTATAAAGTCATGTACAAGTTTTTGCGTGAATACATGCTTTCAGTCCTTTTGGGTATATACCTAGGAGTGGAATTGCTGGTCATATGGTAACTCCTTGTTTACCTGTTTGAGGTGCTGATAAACCATTTTCTAAAGTGGCTGCCATGTCTTACATTCCCATCAGTGTACGGGGGTTCTCATTCCTCCAGCTTTTCACCAACACTTACAGTAGTTCCTCATCTGTAGTTTTGATTTCCTGTTGTTTTTGTCTGGTTTTGGTATCAGGGTAATACTGGCCTCATAAAATGAGTTGAAAAGTGTTTCCACCCTTTCATTTTTTGGAAGAGTTTGTGAAAGATTTATGACAGTTCTTCATTAAACATTCAGTAGAATTCACCAGTGAAGACACTTGATCCTGTTGTTTGTTTGTTTACTTATGGTCAACACGGTCCAAAAATATTAAATGAAAAATTTCCAGAAATGAATCACTCATACATTGTGAAGTGACTGTCATTTTGAGTGGTGTGATGAAGTCTTGTGTCATCCATCTCTGTCCAGCCTGGGCCATGAATCACCCTTTTGTCCAGTGATTGACACTGCATATGCCACCCCCCTCTTGAGTCACTTAGAAGCTGTCTTGGTTATCAGATCAACTGTCACAGTATTGCAGTGCTTGTGTTTGAGTAACCCTAATTTTACTTTTGCACCTTGGGACCTAAAAATGCCGAAAAAGGGAAACTTCTGTATTTTTCATCTTAAAAGTATTGCCATCCAAGTGAGCATGAAGTAGTATCTCATTGTGGGGTTTTGATTTACACCTCCCTGAGGATTAATGATGTTGGCAGTCTTTTCATGTGTTATTAGCCTTTTGTGTATCTCCTTTGGAGAAATGTCTGCTTAAACGCTTTCTCCATTTTTAAATTAGATTATTTATTATGTTACAATTGTCCAATAATTTATTGTCCCTTATCAGATATATGAGTTGCAAATACTTTCTCCCTTTCTGTAGGTTGTCTTTTCACTTTCTTGATAGCATCCCCTTTGAAGCACAAATTTTTTTGCATTCTGATGAAGTCTAATTTATTTTTTCTTTGGCTGCTTGTGCTTAGGTGCTGATATCTGAAAACTATTGCTCATTTGGTTTTTGGATATAGATATTAATCCCTTTTTATTTTTGAGACAGAGTCTCACTCTGTTGCCCAGGCTGGAGTACAATGGCACAATTTTGGCTCACTGCAACCTCCGCCTCCTGGGTTGAAGTGATTCTTCTGCTTTAGCCTCCCAAGTAGCTGGGATTACAGCCACGCATCACCATGCCTGGCCAATTTTTTTGGGTTTTTAGTGGAGACAGAATTTCATCATGTTGGCCAGGCTGGTCTCAAACTCCTGATTTCAGGTAATCAACCCATCTTGGCCTCCCAAAGTGCTGGGATTATAGGTATGAGCCACTGTGCTGGGCCTATCTCTATGTTTTCTTCTAACAGTTTTTTAGTTTCACATTTGCTTCACATTTCAGTCTCTGAGCCATGTGAAGGCAGTTCCCCTCCTACTCCTAGTTTAAGTTTTTTCTTTTAATCATAAAAGGGTATTGAATTTTGGCAAATGCTTTTTCTGTGTTTATTGAGATAATAATGTGGTTTTTGTCCTTTATTCTATTAATATGTCATGTTACACTGATTGATTTTCATATGTTAAGCCAACCTTTCATTCCTAGGATAAATCCTACTTGGTATGAGGATAATCCTTTTCGCATGTTGCTGGATTTGGTTTGGTAGTATTTGACAAAGATTTTTGGGTCTAAATCCATAAAGGTTATGGGTTTTTAGCTTTCTTTTCTTGTAATTTTTTTTGTCTGGTTTTGGTATCAGGGTAATATTGGCCTCATAAAATGAGCTGAAACGTGTTTCTACCTTTTCATTTTCTGGAAGAGTTTGTGAAAGATTTATGACAATTCTCAAACATTAAGTAGAATTAACCAGTGAAGCCACATGATCCTGATTTTTCCGTTTGTTTGTTTGCTTTTTGGTCAGAATATATTACAGGTCTATTCAGATTTTCTGTTTCTTCTTGAGTCAGTTTTGGTAGTTTGTGTCTTCTGAGGAATTTGTTCATGTCACCTACATTATTTAATTTTTCATGTACAATTGTTCATAGCATTATCCACTAATCCTTTTAATTTCTGTAAGGTTGGTAGTAACGTCCTTTCTTTTATTCCTGTTGGGTAGAGTGTGCTGTAGATGTCTGTTAGGTCTAGTAGGTTTATAGTGTTCAACTATTTCCTTTATGTTTTTTTTTTTTTTTTATTATTGAAAGTGGGGTATTTACATCCCCTACCATTTTGCTGAATTGTCTATTTCTCCCTTCAATTCTATCAGTCTGTGCTTCACATATTTTAGCGCTCTGTTATTAGACGTGTGTTTATAATTGTCATATCTTTTTGATGAATTCACTATCTTATCATTGTAAAATGCCCTTCTTTGTCTTAAGTAACAGTTTTTGTTTTAAAATCTATTTTGTCTGGTATAACATAGCCTCTCCAGCTTTCTTTTGCTACTGTTTGCATGGTATACATTTTTCTAGCCTTTTGTTTTCAACATACTCATATATTTAGATCTAAAATGTGGTATCTTGTAAAAAGCATATAGATTCATCATTTTTTTTGGTTTGTTTTGTTCTAATTCATTCTGCCATTCTCTAACTTATAATTAAATTATTTAATATGTTGACAATTAATGTAATTGCTGATAGGGCAGGACTCATGCTACTTATTTTCCATATGTCTCACGTCTTTTCTGTTCCTCTATTCCTCCATTACTGTCTTTGTGTTAAATGGATATTTTCTACACTTTTAAATTCCCTTGTTATTTCTTTTATTGTATTTTTAAGTGAGTTTAGGGAATAGTTTAGAGAATGGGCAATCCTGAATTTGGATAAACAATTTAGAGTCAAACATGAGGGGGAGTAGTATTCATGCAACAGGAATGTCTAACAAACCCAAATACACGAGTTACTGCACCTAATATACAACCTTGCTTGAAGGAGGTACTCAATAAGAATTTATTAAACAAATATCCAAAACACATATTCATCCCTAAAAAGAGTAGCTATGTATGTGTGTGGATGGTAAGACATAGTATTAATTATTAGGCCTAAACTTAAAATGAGGAACGGCCAGGTGAAATTGGAATAAGCTTTTTTATTAAACTTGAGGGGCAGTTAGCTTTCCTTGGCTAGCATTTTCCCTTTCTTTTGTCCACCTGAAAAGTAAAACTGCTCCTTTAATATCCCATACTTTCCTACCTACAGATAGGGCCATTATTCCTTTTATCATAAATGTTTTTAAGAACAGAGCTTAAAGGTTTTATCTTTGCTGCTTATGTATGAAGGCTTGCTTATGATACTAGATGTTGTTAAAGGTATTTAATAATTCAAAGCAACACTTCCTGATGCCCAGTAGTCAGAAAGCTTCCAAGAGTTGATCTGCTGGATCTTATCAAAGGCCCTCATGGGACCAGAGGATCCGTGAACTGGAGACAAGGTTATATTCACAAGTTTTGTTCTTCCTGCTTCTTCACTGCTTGTCATGAGAGATGAGATGTTATGAAGGCAGGAAGTGGGCTGAAGTTCATATAATATGATAGAGTATTTCCACCCTTCTCATATTGTATACACACCCAAAGGATGTCAACCATGGGCTGGGATAAGCGTGGCGCATCTTTGTGAAGAGTCAATGTCATTCAAATATTTGGAAGACAATCCTTACTTTTTCTAACAAACACACATGTATTTTGTAAATGTCTTGTGAATGTTTCAGATAAGTCTTGGGACTTAAAAAAAAGAAGATTACGATTATGACAGGCTGCTTTGACAGCCTTGAGGTTCTGCCACAGAACCCTTGAGGCACACACATCCACTCTCCTTAGTTGTTGGGGGTTGTGTGACTTTGCTAGGCTGCCATAACAAAGTACCCTAGACTGGGTGGCTTAACCAACGGAAGTTTATTTCTGTCACTGTCAGAAGGCGTGGGGACTGCAGGGGTATTTTATTCTGAGGGTCTCTCTCTTCAGCATCTCTTATTTTTTCACATGGCCCTTTTCTATGTGTGTGTCTGTGTCCTAATGTCCTCTTCTTATAAGGACACCAATCATATTGAATTAAAGTCCACCCATCTGACCTCATTTTGCCTTAATTACCTCTTTAAAGGCCCTATGTCCAGAAGAGTCACATTCCAAGGTACTGGGTGTTAAGACTTCAACATATAAATACTGGGGGAAACAATTCAGTGAATAACAGGGACACTTAGGTGGAAGAGTTTGAGAGTAAATAGTAACCACCTTTCAGCTAATCTTGAGATTCTGAATGTATAGTAGGTTTCATGAGATCAGTACATTCTCCTTGGATCCTTCAGGTCATATGTCTCTATCTCTTTTCTATGTTATCCCCAGGTCTTGCCCCAAGGGATACCTCAGCTTATAGATGGAGGGAAGTCTTGCTGGCAGTCACCAGAATGAGAGAGAAAATGCCATGGTAATTAACAACCTGCTGCTGTGGGAATCCAAATAGAGTCAGTGTTTACAATGCTTGGAGAGATGATAGTGAGATCATATGAATAATTTCCTTAAAATAAGAACAAAAGACAAACGTTTAGAGAAACTGTGATAATGGCCAAAGCTTACCCAAGATGATTTTATTCAGGTGTTACTGTAATAAATTATTTTCTCTAAACATCCTAAGACATAGAGAGTAACTAGAAGCTAGTTTAATATCTAAATCCTTATTTTATAAGATTATAACTTGCAGAAAAACTGGATCTCCAAACAGCATCTGTATCTATAATAATTTATATATGTCCACTAGGGAAACACTGATGGAAATTCAACACACTCTGTTATGCTGATGTGTTCTTAGCAACAGAGATAGTTACGAACATCCAAGACAGGATCTACTTAAAAAGCTTAAAAAGGAAACAGATTAAAACTTCAGTTAGTTTCTGCATTAGTTATAAATGCACCTCACCTAATGGTCAGTTTCACAGGCTCCGGTGACCCATTGACATCAACCAGGAACTCTTCTTCAAAGTTTCCCAGGATGGCAGAGCTGAAGGAGATCTGGAGAGCCTGGACTCCACTTGGTTCAATGATGCCTTCCTTGGGACTGAAAACAAAGCAGGCCCCCAAAGCTGAAGTTGGAGGGGCCACGCTGAAGAGAGCGTCGATGCTGCCTTTGTTGTACAGTATCGCCTATATCAATAAAAGGCCAGAATGTGAAGGTCACTGGACTTCCGACCTATTTTCATATAAGCATGTGTCTGTACTGTTTAATACCGACAAAGAGAAAGTTGCAGGAATTAAGAGCAAAATAAGAACACTCCGGGACAAATGAACGGTCTGATGCCTTGAATGTTTGAAGACAGAACTCCCAAGCCAGAAAGTAATTTTACATTTTTAGTCTCCTCTTAAAATGAAATTAGTCATATATATTATGCTTGTGCTATAGAGACTGACCATCATCACATATACTGTGAAGAGCCTTAAAATACCCCCTTTTTTGCTACTCTCTATAAAGTAACCAAGGGAAATTATTTCTCTTATATGCATGAGAAGGCTGAGGTTAAGCTGCATACTTAAAAAGCAAGTTAGAATAGCAGAGTGAGAATTACATAAACTTATGTTTATAATGTAGCTTGAAGAATGTAAATGAGACATCACTGTGGATTCCAGATGACAAGGGTTCTCTTTGTTGTGCTATCAGATTTCGTCCTATTGACATATTTTCATCTCAGATTCTACTGGATGGATGATTGTTTTGAGATTCTTATGCAAGCAACTGTTTTACTATAGAAAAGTTACATTCCTATATTCTAGTGTTCTGGAAGCATGTTACTGCCCATATGTGGTCGCACACTGGGTTTAGTGTGTGCATGTGAAGAGCTCATGTCTGAGCTCCTTTGTCACACTCATGCCATTCGGCATCCTCCATGGCTCAGTCTACTGCACCTACAATTCTTGTGCATGAACCTGCACTCCAGCCATGTTGTTCTATCCTGGCTTCCAAAGACACCACCTCTATCCTTGCCAATGCTGTCCTTACACCTACAGGGTGAACAGCATGTTTTCCTGATTTATATAGGAACCACCCTCAACCTACACAAAGAGATGAGAGATCTCAAAGAAACTTTCAGAAGGATAGAAGGCAAATGTGAAGTGTGTCAGGAACCTGGAAGCTGCGGGAGGAGGATCCCCCAGAAGTCAGATGGGAACAGAGGTCAGGAGAGTAAGTTCAGAGCAAAGGTTATAGATTTGTGATTTTTAGTTAGAGGTTATTGTCATCCCTTACCTTGAGGAAGAGAGTAATTCCAATGGGGCATGACTGCAGAGTCCAGAGGACAAATGTTTAGGGGATTGAGTGGGTGCACAGGAAATAGTGGTTGACTATTTTAGATTCCTGTTTTGAGAAGATGAGTGGTGAAAGGTGAGAATAGAAGTGGCAAGGCTTTGGGGAGGTACTGTAGGGGAGACAGCATATTTGTAATAAATGAGATAATGCATACTCAGTGCTCAGCCTAGAGGAAGCCCTCAGCCAAAGTGCTTCCCGTTGTTGTTGTAAGAGAAGAGAGTTTGGTAACTAAGGGAATAGGGTCTGAGTGGATGGAGAAGGAGGGAGTGAGTTCAGGGGCTCAGGTTGCAGGGAAGAGGGCATCCAGAACATATATTAGAGAGAAAGAGTCAGCAGCCTCTGCAGAGGAAGACAGTCTCTTCTGCCAAGAGAAGATGGACAATGGACCAAAATAGAAGCATAAATAATTGCTTCTTGCTATTTTATTCATCTTTTTATGTTTCTTTCCCACCTCCCTCTCTAAGCTCCCTGGTAGTAGGAACCAGGCTTCACCCTTCATTCCTTTTAAAGAGACCATGTAGAAAAGTGATTATGGCCAGCGACTCTGCAGCCAAATTGCCTGGGTTCAAACCTCAGCTTTGCCATTGACTTACTAGCTCTGAAGCCTTGGACAATCTACTTAGTTTCTCTGTGCCCCAGTTTCCCCATCTGTAAAATGTAAGTACAAATAACTTCTCATATTGCTATAAAATTAAATTTATTAACTTACGTAATTTTTAGAATCGTGCTTGGCAAACAGTGCTTAAAAATGACAGAGGCTGTTGTTATGTTTTTGCTTGTCTTTTTGTTTTTTAAGAGACAGGGTCTGGTTCTGTGTTCAGGCTGGAGTGCAGTGGTCCCATTATAGCTCCCTGTAACCTTTAACTTCTGGGTTCAAGCAATCCTCCTGCCTCTGCCAGATGAGTATGTGGGGCTATGGGTATGTGCCACCACACCCAGCTGATTTTTGTGGGTTTTTTGTAGATGGGGGTCTTACTATATTGCCCAGGCTGGTCTCAAACTCCTGGGTGCAAGTGATCCTTCCGCCTCGGCCTCCCAAAGCACTGGGATTACAGACGTGAGCCACCACGCATAGTCAGTGACTACTGTTTATATCCCCAGCGCCAAACAGAAAGGGTTTAAATTTTACCTGTGCTTAAGAAGTGACTAATACATACTAGTGGTAACATGAAGGCAAAATGAAGGCATTAGTGGTAACTTAGAGGACCCTGTTCTTCTCTTTGAGAAGAAGTACTGATTGCCTTTTAGTTTTTTTGGTTAGCAGAAATGTTTTGCCCATATTTTCTGTACAGTAAGAATTCCTCCATTTTTAAGAAGATGACATCATTCTTCTCCTCCTAACAAATAAGCACCTACTTATGAATATAGAAACCAGCAATAGTTTTGGGGCACAATTGAGAGGCCTTCTGGTTACTGATAATCATCTTTCCCTTGAGGTCTAGGCTCCTTGGAGAGAAGAAAATTTATAATCAAACTTTGCCTCATTTGTTTTCCTTCTGAGTTACACTGGGGAGTAGGGTATACTCTTGCGGTTATGGTTTGTTCTTTATGTATCTGCTATGCTCAGCAATGACTAAGGGCAATAGCTAGTTATTCAAACTTGTCTCAAGTAGGTAATGCAATAAACTGAAAGAGAGATGCAATGAAGCATCAGCATTAAATACGCAGAGAGTGCAAAATATTCCCATAAGAAGCACCTTACTGTGTCCTTCTCTGCCACTGCACAGCTCTCAAAACTGTGCAATCTAATGCATCACCTCATTTAACACTTATTTAACTGGCTGCGGTTTGCTTTACTATTAGACTCAGGGAGGGTGGGAAGTGGTGGCCTCAAGTACACTTATGCTGAATTTATATTAAGGGAAACCCTATCCATTTTGCATCAGAACTAAAGGTTCTTTTCTGATGTGGCACTCGTAAGTTCAGTCTGCAAGACATAAAGGAAATTCACACTGGATAAATTACAGACAGAGTATCGGTTTAATGAGAACGACTGGACTTTGCTTCCTTCTCCCCTAAGTGACCTCTCAAATGCAAACTGGGACAGTGTGAGATACAGCTGTGTCACTTGCCACTTCATGACAGCCATGAGATGGACTTCTTCATTTACACTGTGTTCCTATGCACAGTCCATCTCATCCTGACGTTAACATCTCTATTTACCTTCTGCATTGTCCCCTTTAGGCCATGGTAACCATAGTGAACATGGGAACGCAGGGCACTATCCTCACGTCAGGTTAGGCTGGGCTAAGAGTAGAGTGGGTTGGAGGTTGGATTTATCCAAGGGGAAAGGGTGGGATGCTGAGAACCTGAAGGACTGAGAGGCCAGCAAAGGCCTTCTCCTCCCAGAACAGGAGAGAGAGCCCTAGTCCCCAGGGCTAACATTAAATGCCACAGGACCCTGCCAAGTTACTTAACTCCTCTGGCAGTCAGGTGTTTGTTTTATTCCTTTAACCCATTTCCCCTTTTTCTGTGCATGCAGCTAATGGAATATGAATGTAAGTGAAATGTGCTACCTTCTATAAAAATATCATATGCGTTCCCCCATGCCCTTTCCCCTTTTGCAATCTTTGTAGACCTTGTGGTAGGGGTGGCCAAGCATGAGATGTTCCAGCTTCTCTGCTGGAAGAGAGCACCTGCTCACTAGAAACCTTTGTTTTGGCCTTTATGTAAGGCATAAAGAAACTTGTAGCATATTGGAGGTATTATGTATTTTTGCATTTGTTTGTTACAGTATCTAGCATTACTTAATTTCTCTAAATCTCAGCTCACCCAGCTATAAAATGGGAATGGTACTTGTACCTCACAAATAGTTCTCACAAATAGGGTGTTTTTTTGTTTTTGTTTTGTTTTGTTTTTTGAGACAGAGTCTCACTCTGTTGCCCAGGCTGAAGTGCAGTGGATTGATCTTGGCTCACTGCAACCTCCACCTCCGGGACCCAAGCGATTCTCCTGCCTCAGCCTTCCAAGTAGTTGGGATTACAGGTGCCCACCACCACGCCCAGCTAATTTTCTTATTTGTAGTAGAGATTGGGTTTCATCGTATTGGCCAGACTGGTCTTGAACTCATGACTTCAAGTGATCCACCTGCCTTGGCCTCCCAAAGTGCTAGGATACAAATAGCATTTTTGTGAGGACTAAATGAATGAATGAGTGTCAAAGCACTAGCACTGTACTCAACACATTAAGGGAGATGTCGTGTATGGTATTAACCACTATATGATCCATATTTCTCATATGCAAAATAGATGTAATTAAGCTTAACTTTCACAATTTGGTAAGAATTAGAAATCACACACAAACACACAGACATGCACACATAAGCATGAACCTGACACCTATTTGTCACTCTTTACATAAATGCTTTGAATGCCTCTATAAAAATGCAAACATATACAATTAAGGAACCTTTCCAAAATGAAGTTTCAAGGGTTATAGTCTGATATAGTGTAAAAAAATGTGCCCTACATACAAATTTAGTGAAGGGGAGACAATGAAGTAAACACTGATCCTGAAGGACTCATGCATACATCTGGTAAAATTTCATTTTCTAATTAATTGGCAAGATAACGCAGGAAAGTCTCTTCCACAAACTATGACTGGTTTTTAAAACACGGATTGGAGACCAGGGCATTCAGAGAAAATTCTGAAGTGTGAAAACAGCAATGCTCATTAGGACATTCTAGAAAATGGAAAAGGTTCTCTATCCTCCGATCTGTGGAATTTACATTGTCAGAGAACAAGCACTAAACAGATGGGGAGATGTATTTATGGGTTTTCCCTCTGCAATCTAAAAAATGATGAGGATATTGTATCCTGAGACTTTGCTGAAGTTGCTTAACAGTTTGAGAAGATTTTGGGCTGAGACGATGGGGTCTTCTAGATATAGAATCTGCAAATTGCAGATATGTCATCTGCAAATAGAGACAGTTTGACTTCCTCCTTTCCTAATCGAATACCCTTTATTTCTTTTTCTTGCCTGATTGCTCTGGCTAGAACTTCCAATACTACGTTGAATAGGAGTGGTGAGAAGGGCATCCTTGTCTAGTGCCTGATTTCAAAGAGAATTCTTCCAGCTTTTGCCCGTTCAGTATGATATTGGCTGTAGGTTTGTCATATATAGCTTTTATCATTTTATGATACATTCCATCAATACCTAGTTTATTGAGAGTTTTTAGCATGGAGCGCTGTTGAATTTTATCGAAGGCCTTCTCTGCATCTATTGAGATAATCATGTGGTTTTTGTCTTTGGTTCCGTTTATGTGATGGATTACATTTACGGATTTGCGTATGTTGAACCAGCCTTGCATCCCCGGGATGAAACCTACTTGGTCGTGATGGATAAGCTTCTTGATGTGCTGTTGCAATCTGTTTGCCAGTATTTTATTGAAGATTTTTGCATCAATGTTCATCATGGATATTGGCCTGAAGTTTTCTTTTTTAGTTGAGTCTCTGCCTGGTTTTGGTATCAGGATGATGTTGGTCTCATAAAATGAGTTAGGGAGGATTCCCTCCTTTTGTGTTGTTTGATACAGTTTCAGAAGAAATGGGACCAGCTCTTCTTTGTACGTCTGGTAGAATTCGGCTGTGAACCCGTCTGGACCTGGACTTTTTTTGGTTGGTAGGCTATTGATTGCTGCCTCTACTTCAGCCCTTGTTATTGGTCTATTCAGGGTTTCAGCTTCCTCCTGGTTTAGTTTTGGTAGAGTACAAGTGTCTAGGAATTTATCCATTTCTTCCTGGTTTACTGGTTTATGTGAGTAGAGCTGTTTGTAGTAATCTCTGATGGTAGTTTGTATTTCTGTGGGATCAGTGGTGATATCCCCTTTATTGTTTTTTATTGCATCTATTTGATTCTTCTCCCTTTTCTTTTTTATTAATCTGGCTAGCAGTCTGTCTATTTTGTTGATCTTTTCAAAAAACCAGCTCCTGGATTTACTGATTTTTTTGAAGGGTTTTTTGTGTCTCTATCTCCTTCAGTTCTGCTCTGATCTTAGTTATCTCTTGTCTTCTGCTAGCTTTTGAGTTTTTTTGATCTTGCTCGTCTAGCTCTTTCAATTTTCATGATAGGGTGTCGATTTTAGATCTTTCCTCTCTTCTCTGGTGGGCATTTATTGCTGTACATTTCCCTCTCGATACTGCTTTAAAGGTGTCCCAGAGATTCTGGTTAAGTTGTGTCTTCATTCTGGTTGGTTTCAAAGAACATCTTTATTTCTGCTTTCAACCCAAATGCCCATCAATGATAGACTGGACAAAGAAAATGTGGTACATATACACCATGGAATACTACACAGCCATAAAAAACAATGAGTTCGTGTCCTTTGTAGGGACTTGGATGAATCTGGAAACCATCATTCTCAGCAAACTGACACAAGAACAGAAAGCCAAGCACCGTATGTTCTCACTCATAGGTGGGTGTTGAACAACGAGAACACGTGGACTCAGGGGAGAGGAGCATCACACACAGGGGACAGTTGGGGTGGGTAGGGGACAGACAATGGGGGGTGGGGAGGGAGGGGAAGGGTTGGGAGGGATAACATGGGGAGAAATGCCAGATATAGTATGCACCTAAAGTAAAATAAATAAATTATTTTAAAAAAATCATGAGGATAAAACCAGTTAAACTATGGCTTTGATGCTTTTTATCTTTTACTAAAGCGAGTGAAGGTTAATGAGTATAAAAAAAGTTGCTCCCCCTCACGACGGCCAAGCAAGAAGAGGAAGAATCCGAGTACTCCGGGGTCTCAGTAAGGAGGAGTAATGGCGAATCAATGTGATTGCACACAGTTTCTATCAAATAAAAACACATAAGATAAAACAAACCCAAAAAGCCAAGTACTGTTTGAAGACTCAACAAACAACTCTAGTGCTTACCTCATAACAATGTACAGATCCAGTGAAAACTTTCCCAATATCCAGCAATTCAAAGTTGAAGTGAATCTTGGGTCCCATTCCTTCCCCTTTGATTCGGAGGGGGCAGACGGATTTCTCGGCCTAGAAAACAACTCAGACTTTATTATCCAAACGGTGCCTCACTGCCCTAAATTACAGTCCCTCATGTATGTTACCAATATAAATAATCAAAATTATTAAATAGCTTCCTGCACTGCACCAAGAGAACTGCAATTTAACTAATGCTGAAGATTCATCCTATCTGGGAGCCGTCATAATCCTGAGTGCCAAAATCCTGACTGCTGAAATTGTGAATCACCAAAATCCCAAAGATATAATTCTGGAAAAACAAAAGACATTCTTTAAAATGTAATTATTTACATTTTAAAGGGGATTTACTTGAGAAACATATAAAAACACAACACCTCAAAGGCCACTTTGTACAATACAATAGGCAATAACAAAATATGTATTTTTGCAAGCATTGTTGTAACCGAGCGAGTTATAAAGCGCCACACTCTGACATTGAATCAGGAGTCCTTTATTGCCGGTAACTGAGAGATGGCTAATGCTCAAAATTCTCTCGGCCCCAAAGAAGGGGCTTGATTCGTTTTATACCATGCTTTTTATACCATTCCTTTTTATACCATGCCATCCCCCTTAGAGAAGGGGGGTGGCAAAGTGGAATTAAGCAGAAGCAGAACAAGCAAGTTAGATAAGGAAGCTGGTAACCAGGGGGCAGGAGGTTCCCAGGATTGTTGGTTACCAAGGGGGGGTAGCAGGGGGCACTTTCCATACAATCAATCACCAAGGGGGCTAGGTTATTCACAATAGCAGGTAGACTTGCCAAGCAGGATGTAGTTACAACAGTTACAAGGTACTGGGTACAGCGTGACTCAGCTGTGCACCCGAAGGAGAAATGGTGAGGAGGGAGAGGCTAAGATGGAGTTTGTCAGGCTCACATCTAAGATGGAGTCTGTTAGGCTATCACAGCATAAACACAGGCAGACCAACAACAGTAACATGGGTATAACAATTATGAGTACACAAGCTGTATTCATAAACAAACAGGTGAAAAGGGCAATGTAAAAATGCATGTCATTATGGTTGGTAACTGCGGCACCCAGCTTTGTAATTGTGGTCACCTGAAATACCATTACAAACAACCTAAGTCTTTTGACAAGATAGATCAAAAACCATGATGGGTCACCCCCCACAAAGGCAGTTTCCCAAAGAGCTGAGATCTCCAGAAATTTTATATTTCACAAATTCAGATGTGCAAAAAAAAATCTCTTCATTTATTAAGGAAATGTCAGCATTTTTAAGTACACACACAATATGCTTACGCACAAAGGCAACGTTGTGATAATGTACTTTTGTGGTGTCAAATTTCTTATATCCAAGGCAGCAGAGGAAAAGTTTGTCCCAGCTCTCAGAGACAAACCAATGTGCCTTCTGTATTTCTTCTCTTCAGAGTACCCGGCTGGTTGGATGGGGCCTGTCAACACTGAGGACAGGTTTTCCCCATCAAGTCCACTCAGACTTACACATAAATCTCCTCTGGAAACACCCTCACAGATACACCCAAAATTGTGCTCTACCAGGTTTCTACCAGTTTCTACTGGTCAAGCTGACATCTAAAATTAAGCCTACAGGCCCACCCCTTGTCACCTGGCACCCATACATTAAACCATACTAAATTTCCCAGTAAAGACAACAAGGTAATAGTTCTACCTAACATGATACAATCAGCATAATACAACTATCCTGCACGCAAATGAAAACACACCAATCCCTTCCCCCGGAATTGGGTTTTTAGGATTTCAACACTTGGGATTTTAATCTTTCAGGACTGCAATTTTTGGGATTTTAGACACCAGGGATGTTAGACTTTCAGGATTTAGATCCTTAGGGGTTTTGATCTTTCAGGAACTCAAGATTCGGGATTATGGCATTTTGGATTGTGTCTTTTGGTATTGTGATCCAAACATTTTATTTTAAGGAAATAAGAATACTGCTAGTTTTTTATCTTTAGGGGAGCAGACTGCATTGCAATTTAGGCTTACATTTTAGCAGAAAAATTTTTTTTTAAATTTAACCCAATTCTTAATATTCCAAAGTTTCTTATCAAGAAAAGCAATTTTAAATCAGAGAAGAGTAACCACTGATTGATGCTTCTCATAAAATGAGAGCCAATATGGGGCTTCAAGGAAGATTCAGAGTCCTAGGGAATCTACGTCTCAGGGTCTTACCCGATGCTTACTTTTGCTGAGTTTCTTCCATGTAGAGGTAATGAAATGCACTTAACAATATCCATTAAAACACATCTACAACGGACCCATGGGCAATACAGACAACACAACCTTTGAAGTATTGACTGGTTTTGTTCCCCCTTTCTAAAATGAAAGTATTTTGTTCAATAATACAAAATTTGAAGAGAATGTGAGTAAAATTATCTTACAGTTTCACCATCCAAAGATAACCACTGTTAACATTTTGGTGCCTATCCTTTTATATTTAATTGTATCCCAATACTGTTGATGTAAATGGGAGTGTATATGGTATTATTAACCTGCTTAACTTTTTCACTTAACAATACCTTTGAAACATTTTAACATTTCATTACCTAAAGATCTACCTTATCCTTCTTAATGGTTACGTGGTCCACTGTTGGGAGGCAAATATTTTTAAATCTCTTATTGGACATTTAAGTGGCTTCCAACCTTTCATTATAATTTACAGAGTAATTACTATAATCAAACATGTATCTGTAAACAATTTTTCCATATTTTCTTCCAGCACTTTGAAGATTTTATAGCTTTCCACTGTTTCTGTTGAGAAGTCAGCTCATAGTCTTATTGCTCATTTGAAACAATACGTCTTGTCTTGTGATAGATTTAATTTGTATGCATACATATTGATTTATTTTCATCTTTAGCTTTCAGAGGTTTTACCATAATGTTCCTAGGCATGGTTGCATTTATCCTTTTGGGGGCTTGTAGTACTTATTGAATATGTGAACAAATGTCTTTCATCAATTCTGAAAAATTTTTAGTCATTATCTTTTCAAATACTGTTTCCTCTCCACTTTTCACCTCGTGTGTGTGTGTGTGTGTGTGTGTGTGTGTGTGTGTGTGTGTCCTTTTTCTGTATTTTGTCTGTATATGCTTCAGTATTTTCAGATATCTCTATCGCTGGCTATACCTAACAAGCTGTTAAATTCATCCACTGAATTTTAAATTTTTTATTATAACTTTTCAGTTCTAGACTTTTAATTAGAATGTTTCTAGTTTTCAGATCTTTGCTTAATTTTGATAAAAATATTTTAAAAATCTGTCTCTGATAATTCTATTATCTGATTCTCCACGGGTTTGCCTCTATTGTTTACTCTGGTTTTCTATCAGATTGTCTTACCTCCTCATGAGCTTGGTCACTTTTTGATTGAGTCTGGATCTGTATACATAAAAATTATAGACATAATTTAAAGCCATAAGATGATACCTCCCTCCAGCTTCTAGCTGGTGACTAGGGCGGGGGTAGGCATTAGTAACCCTAGATAACCTAATTTAGCTGTTCTCAGCTAAGGTTTTGTGAGAGAATTAAGTCCTCCAGCAAATCATTTGAGTGATTATTTTCTCAACTCCCAAGAAGGGTAGGCAGCTAGCACCATCCTAGGCATAACAGAGAAAAATTAATTCCTCATAAACAATAGATGCCTTAGAACACTAGGGATTAATTATCTTCTGGAGCTCCAGGGAGAACTGTCTCAAATTAAACCAATAGAACGAATGATTCAAAGCTGAATTTCAATCTCTGTGAGGACTGGTCTATTTCTAGTTCTCTAGTTCCTACTCTAAAGCCTGGGGGATTAGATTACTAGGGCCCTTCCTCCTGGGACATACCTTGGACTTTTGTTTTCTTTTTAACCTTACTTAACTTTTCAGCCTCTCTGCAGTTTTTACCAAAAAGGCAGTGTTTTTAAGGATAAAGTAGCCCCCAAATTCTGATGGTCTTGGTTTCTTTCTCCTGGATCTTGGCCCCACGCACTGATAGTTCTCTCTTGCCTTAAAAAACAGATTTAAAAAAAAAGATGTTGCCTTGCTTTCCTAGGTGTTCTTAGAAAGAGGTAATTAAAATTACCAGCTTAGCATTTATGAAAGATTTCCAGAACAAAGGGATGCACATTTGATATTTTGACAGCTACAGCATCAGACTATCACGCTGCCCTCAAGAATCGTTGTGCTAATGACACACAAACATCTGTAGTACTTAAGGGTTCCTGTCTCTCCACATTCTCCCTGGCAGTGGAGATATCACCACTTTGAAAACCTTTGATAGTTTAATGGCTTTCCTTAAATGCCTATCATTTAAATTTCAAGTTCTCTAAGGAAAAAAGATATATTTGCCCTGTATGGACATTTTGAATGTTCAAAATACTTTTGATGCTTCATTGATGTAGTTTTCAGTATTACGGAAAGTACGCTTAGAACATCCAAGTGATATTACTTTTATTATCATCACTTTAATGCCTTGTGATATTTTATGTTCCACCATCTTCTGTTGCTGTTTAGCTTTTGTATCTTTAATTTAGATTTTCCCCCATGAATGTCCTTTAAAGACAGAATACTTGTCCTTTTGTTCCTTCTAGTGCTTGGCAACTTAGCGATCATTAGACAAGCATTACTTTGATTATAAGAAGCAAAAGCTATCCTTGTGATGACTGATTTATTCAAAGGGTTTCCCTACTCCATCCAATCCCTGGAAAACAGGTTCCTCTAAAGATCAGGTGTTAGTGGTAACAGACTATAAATAAAACTTTCAAAGGGCCCAAACCTCCTTACCCTACTCTATTATTTTTGAGGTCTAGACTCTTGGCAACAATACACTCTTTGGTCAAGAGAAAAGTATTTTGATTGAGATCCAACTTTCAGAATGGTAAAGAAAGAAGAATTGCAAATATATCATGGAATAAACTGCAGGACTATTTATAACTGTCAGGCCTAAAACTTTCTCCATCTGTTACCTTGACTGCCTTTCTTTAAAAAAAGGAGACATATTGTAATAAAGCAGTGAGCCAATGTTTCTTTGGTAGTCATTAATTACTTCAAAGGAGTTTGTCTTATTTGTAGCTAGCCACTTCCCTCACCCAGCATACAACAGGAGTACAAGTAATCCCTAGCCTTGAGTTTTTAAGTGTTAGTCTAAATTTTAGGGTCATATTACAAATGCTACTTTTCCACAAGATTTTCTAAGCAGTTATTTTTCTTGTCTTGGCAAAAGGCAGCAAGAGATACAAGCATAAAGGAACTAGTAAGCTTTAAGGGCAAACTCCATATTAGAAGATCAAAATATTAAAATATTTTAAAACATAAAGCAGTTCTCATCTATGACAGTAGTGTTCTGATTTCACACATGAGAAGCAGGGAGATGCACTACAGACCCCTTTAATGACCCTGAAGTTGCCAAATGCAACAGATTCCATTGCATTATATACCACAAAATGCAAACCATGAGCTTTTAAAAACTTTCCATCTGCTATGGTCTGAATGTTAGTGCCCCCTGAACCCCTAATTCATATGTTGAAATCTTAACTCCCAAGATGATAGTGTTAAGAAATGAGGCCTTGAGAGGTGATTCGATAGTGAGGGTGTGGCCCTTAAGAATGGGATTAGTGCCCTTATAAAAGTGGCCCCAGCAAGCTTATCTGCCCCTTCCACCATCTGCTGGTGCCTTGATCTTGGACTCTCCAGCCTCCAGAATTCTGAAGAATAAATTTCTGCTTTCATAAACCACTGAGTCTATGGTATTTTGTTATACCAACCTTAACAGACTAAAATACCATCTAAGATATTTTAGATACTCAATATCATACTTGAGTTCCATTCCTGTGCAGTAAGAAAAACTCAGAGGAAACAAAAGTATAAATAGAAGAATAAACTGCCATTATTTACTCATATTAAGACTATCAACCTGGAAAATAAACAAATCTATAAACAAATTTTTAAAATTAATAAGAGAAGGACTGTGTATGATGGCTCATGCCTGTAATCCTAGCGCTTTGAGGGGCTGAGGTGGGAAGATCAATTGAGGCCAGGAGTTCAAGATAAGCCTGGGCAACATAGTAAGACCTTGTCTCTACAACTTAAAAAAAAAAAAATTAGCCAGGCATCATGGAGTGAGCCTGTAGTCCCAGCTACTTGGGAGGCTGAGGCAAGAGGATCACTTGACCCAGGAGTTCAAGGCTGAAGTGAACTATGATCACAGCGCTTGCACTCCAGCCTGGGCAACACAGCAAGACGCTGACTCAAAAAATAAATAAAATAAAATAAATAAGAGAGTAAAACTGAGGATTAGCAAACATTTACAAAAGTCAACTGTATTTCTATACCCAGCAAGAGTCAGAAAAATTTAGTTTTAGGATTCTATTTACAGTAGCCACAAAAATATAAAGTATCTAAAAATAAATCAATAAAACCTTCAAAGCAAAACTTGGAAAACCTTATGGAAAGACATTAACAAGAATTTAAATAAATGAAAGAATAGAGAACTAGACTATATTCTTGAAAAGGAAGATTCAGTTATCATCGAGAATGTCCATTTTCCCCCCAACAGATTTATATCTATAAATTCAATGTACTGCTAAACAAAAGGCCCGCAGGTAGAATTTGGTGGAGTTTGGTGGGTTGATTCTAAAATTTAAATGGAAAATCAAGGGGCCAATAACAAGAAGACATGCTGAAAGAAGAATAAGTTGGGGAACTTGCCCTTTCATAAACTCAAATCTAGTAGAAAGTGACTGTAATTAAGATAGTGTGCTACTGGGGCAGAAAGGGCAAAATGACAAAGGAAACAGAATAGAAAACTCAGAATAGATGCACACATACATGTGAATTTGATTTGTACCAGAGCAGGTATTGAATATTAGTGAGGAAAGATGGCTACATAGTATAAGAAGCTAAATCTGCTGATATCCACATAAGAGCTGTGGTAGGCTGAATAATGGCCCCCAAAGATACTTACATTCTCACTCCTGAATCTAAATATTACCTTACATGGCAAAAAGGGTGAATGTTGCCTTGTATGTCAAAAGAGGTAATTAAATTAATAATTTTGACATGGGGTGATTAACCTGGATTATCTTGGTGGGCCCTAATGTAATCACAAATGTCCTTAACAGGCAAGCAGAGGGAACCTTGACACAGAAGATGAAAGACAATGCAATGATGTAAGCAGATTAGAGTGATGTAGCCACAAGCCACCGAATGCTGGCAGCTTTAAAAGCTGGAAAAGACAAGGAACAAATTTTTCCCAGGAATCTCCAAAAGGAACCAGTCCTGTTGACACCTGATTTTAGCTCAGTGAAACTGATTTCAGACTTCTGAATTCCAGAACTGTAAGAGAATAAATGTGTGTTGTATTAAGTCACTAAGTTAGTAGTAACTTGTTTCAGCAGCAATAAGAAACTAACACAGAGTCCTTCCCATCTGCTCTACACAAAAGTCAACTCAAGTTGGATCAATGTGATGGTAAACTACAAAACTTTTTAGAAAGCAATTTGGAATGATCTCTTTACCAACTTGCTGTACAGAAAGGGATTTAAACAATACTAAGTGAGCAAATGATAAAACAAAAGATTATTAAATACAATTATATTAAAACTCTTGTTCACTAAAATCACCTTAATGAGAGTGAAGAGATAAGACACAAACTGGGAGAAGATACTTCCAGTACATATAAAGCCAGAGTTATAGCCCAAATACAGCAAGAGCCCCTATGAATCAACAAGATAAAGACAACACAATAGAAAAATGGGCAAAGGTCAAATAGGAATTTCACTGGAGATGAAACACACGTTTCATCCAGTCAATATAACATACTGTTTTCATTAACATAATGAAATTCATAATTGCAGAAATATCAATAAACACCACAGTGAGATTCTATTTTGTACCTAGCAGAGGAGCAAAATTTTAAAAGTTTATCAATTCTAAGAGTAGTCAAGGTTATGGAGTAAGGTTATAGGCACATCTCCTGCAGGTAGGAAAGTAGACTGGCACAACCCCTGTGGAGAAGTCTGATGACCTAGTAAACCTGAGTGTGTACACCCTGTGTGTCCTGGAGTTGCCACTGCTGGGGATATATCCTAGAAAAACTTGGCACCATGTACCTGGGAACACGTTCAAGAATGTTCATAAGAGCATTATTCTCAACAGCATAACAGTATTAAACTAGAAAAAACACAAATGTTCAACTGGAGAGGAATTTTTATATATTCAAATTATAGAATATAACCATTAAACTATAGCCTCATGCACGACAGGAGAGAATCTGGAAAAAACATATAGTATGATAAAATTTATGTAAAGTTTAAAACATGCAAAAATAAATTATATATTGTTTTGGGTTATACCCACACATGGCTAAAAAACAGTATGAAAAAAATCAAGGAAATGTTAACTGACTACACAAAATTTTACATGGATAGTTACCTCTATGCAGGAAAGAGAAGGACACAGATAAATCTAAGATATGGTAAAGTACCATTTCTTAAGGTGGGTGATGGGTTCATGGTTGTTTATCTCACTATTATTCCTTACACCTTACCTATATATTGCAAATATTATTTTGTGCAATTTCTTTTTTTGAGATGAAGTTTCACTCTTATTGCCCAGGTTGGAGTGCAATGGCACGAGCCTGGCTCACTGCAACCTCTGCCTCCTGGGTTCAAGTGATTCTCCTGCCTCAGCCTCCCAAGTAGCTGGGATTACAGGCATGTGCCACCATGCCCAGCTAGTTTTGTAATTTAGTAGAGACAGGGTTTCTCCATGTTTGTCAGGCTGGTCTCAAACTCCTGACTTCAGGTGATCTGCCCACCTCAGCCTCTCAAAGTGCTGGGATTACAGGCATGAGCCACCGTGCCCAGCCAATTTTGTGTAATTTCAATATAAATTTTAAAAACACAAAACAAAGCTTGCTGAAATGTTAAGTAATACATTTTGTTGCATGTTTGTGTGCACAAAATTATTTATTATACAAATATTTCTTGGCACTCCAAAGCTCATTATCAGAATTTTCACATTCAATAATAATATGACATAAGTTGTTTTACCTAAATTCATTATCTAAACGAAAACCATACTACAATATGAACGTATGCATGTGCCAGCAAAAACATTTATGTTTGCTTGAGTTTCAGCAGTAAAATGTACTGTGTGTTATAGCCCAACCTCAGCTCTTCTGACGAAACAGATTTGTTTCATGCTTTCCTTGTTTAAAATGTATTATGCTTTATCAGCTCATCTTCCCACAATATCCCTGATGGTTTAGTCCTTCATGGGTCCTGGAGTTTGTTTCTGCCAGGTACTGAGGGCAACCACCAACCAGGGAAAGATTTAGACAAAATCTTTAGATTCTAGACTTTTAGATTCTTTAGCACTTATTTTATTGTTTGTATTACAGTTCACGTTTACAGCGGTGTAGAAAGAAAATGTTTTCCATGTCTAAAATTGTATAATGTCTTTACATGCTACAAACCGATACACCCATTTTATACACTTATTTAACATTATAGAGGTAATCTGTATGTTTAAATGCCTCGTGTTAATACAGAAATCTTTGATGAGTTGTTACATACGGTATTTTAAAATGTTTTAGAAAAACTGGATAGAGCTTCTGGATGGGCTGGGAACCTAACTGTTTCTGATAGTTACTAGAACGGAACAGGATTGCACTATTTTCAGAGGAACCATGTTCTTTAGCGGGTAATGTGGTACAGGACAGGGACCGGGACTGTCGCAACCTAGAATTCAAATCTTGAATTAAGAAGCTCCACAGACAACTCACCTAAATTTTCTAAGCTTTAGCTTTCTCATCTGCAAAATAAAGACAGTAACTCCAGCCTATTTCACTGAATTATTGAGACACAAGTGAGATTAATATACAAATATATTTGTGTTTATATACAAATGTGTTCATATACTATAATGTGAACAAAAAATTATTATGTAAATTTGATTTATGAGAGCTCTGATGCTGAATATCAGTCAGGAAAGATGGATTACTGTAAAGAGCTAAAACAGCTGGAAATCCACATGAGATCTATGGCAGGCTGAATAATGGCCCCCAAAAATATTCACATCCTCATGCCTGAGTCTGTAAATATTACCTTATAAATCAAAAGATGTGACTAAAAATTTTGAAATGGGGGAGATGATCCTGGATTATCTTGATTATTGTAGCTTAAAAATTGTCTTCAACTTTGGTAGTAGGAATCCCATCATTTTATTCTTCTTTTCCAAAGTTGTTTAGGCTATTCTAGGTTGTCTGCATTTCCATATGCATTTTAGGATCAGCTTGTCAATTTCTACAAAAAAAAAATCTTGAATTTTAATTTTGATTTCAATTAAATCCATAGATGGATGTGGGGGGGAGAAATGACATTAAGATGTTATTGAACAACCATATTGAGTTTACCAACCTATGAACAAGCTACAGTTTTCTATTTGTTTAGGTCTTTAATTTCTCTCATTAATCTTTCAGTTTTCAGTATATGGGTCTTGTACACATTTTGTCAAACTTATCTCTAATTATTTTATATTTCTCAATGCTATTATAAGTGATGCTGCCTTTTAAGATTTCGATTTCCCGTTGTTCATTGTTGGTGCAGAGAAATATAATTGATTTCCTTCTACATAGATCTCATATCCTACAAACTTGCACTAGTTACTTACTACACTTATTTTGCAGTCTTTGTTTAAAATGAATGTTCTCCAGAATCATCTCCACAGATTTTGATTCAATAAAACGTAGATAAAACCCAAGAATCAACATTCTTTTTTATTTTTGAGATGGAGTTTCACTCTTGCTCAGGCTGGAGAGAATCTACATTCTTAATGAGTAGCCGGGGGATTCTGATACAGATTCTCTAAGAACATTACTTTGATAAATGTATGAAAATTAATAACATTAGCTTTTGATGGCATGTCCAAGTTAACTGATGCAGTTCATTCTTTTACCCAATGTGTGAAAAAAAAAATTAAAATTGATGAAAAACATGGCAAATATATGTTTTAATGCTTTTCCAGGTTCAAAATAAAGGAAGGAAAATATCAGGTTCCAGAAATAAAAAGGGAACTAAGCTAGCATAGTAAACTAGTGAGATGACCCAAAGAAGGGCCAGAGATTTGTAGAGTAGATACAGGCCTTATGGTTTAGTGGCTCCAGTTTATCTGGGAATGGGGAAATTAAACTAAGATTCTAGCATAAATCCAGGACCCTAGAAAGACTACTTCTTTTCACAAAGGCAACTAGAGAAATTCTACTCATTGGTCTAGGGAAACAGTGATGAAGTCTGTCTTCTACTGAATTCTGAATATGAGGAAGAGCCTCCAATGAGAAATCAAAATCCCATGTACACATATGAGATTCAAATTTACACTATATGATAGGTACAAGAATCAGAAGCTGAGAAAATAAAAAATCATGGGACCCTTAGCAGAAGAAATAAAAACCTGCTCTGAGAGAACAGTTTCATGATTCAGTACCCATGTGAGCTCGTACCCTAAGAGTATGAGATAATTTTTAAAAGTCTCATATAGCATTTTGAAAATCTTTGAAGAAGCAAATGGAGAAAAAAAACATAATGAAGAAATAAAATATGAAAATATTCAAACTAAATATAACTTCTAAAAATAAAAAATCAAGTCAATGAATTAAAAACTAAATAGATAAATACACTGAAGAGTAGAAATAGCTGAAGAAAGACTTAGTCAACTAGAAGCAAGATCTTAGAAAAATACCCAGAATGCATCATAGTGAGACCAGGAGATCAGAAATGTGCAGAGAAGTTTAAGAGACATAGTAATTCCACGGGAAATAAATATATCTAAAAAAATTACAAAAGGAGAAAATTGAGATATGAGAAAAACAACATTGAAGAGATGTTGAGTAACCAATATGTAGAATATTACTCACTTATTATTCTGAAAACTCAAAAACGTTTTCAATAATTGGGATGATTTTCTTTTTAATAAATCTAATTCAATCTCCATTATTTAATTCAATTAAGATAAAAATCAAAAGCCCTAAATTGTCTTAAAAATTCAAATTTTTCCCTCTTATGATGCACAGAAAGCAAATGGACAATGAGATTTCATCTTAATTAGGTCTCTGAAGGAAGTGGGAGCATCTGGAATTATTTCTATCATGCTGCTTTTCAGCATTTGACTCTGAAGCACCCATTAACAATGTTACCTAGCAAGACATTTCATGGTTTAAATTAGAGACTATTACTTCTTTTTGAAGTTTGCTGATCCAAACCACATATATGTAGTTCCCCTTTGTTTTTTTCTTGTAAATCTGCTTTAGTTCTTTGTAGATTCTGGATATTAGCCCTTTGTCAGATGGATAGTTTGCAAAAATTTTCTCCCATTCTGTAGGTTGCCTGTTCACTCTGATGGTAGTTCCTTTTTCCGTGCAGAGCTCTTCAGTTTAATTAGATCCCGTTTGTCAATTTTGGCTTTTGTTGCCATTGCTTTGGTGTTTTAGTCATGAAGTCTTGCCCATGCCTACGTCCTGAATTGTATTACTTAGGTTTTCTTCTAGGGTTTTCATGGTTTTAGAGGTTTTACATTTAAGTCTTTAATCCATCTTGTGTTAATTTTTGTATAAGGTGTAAAGCAAAGGTCCAGTTTCAAATTTCTGAAGATGGCTAGCCAGTTTTCCCAACACCATTAATTAAAGAGAGAATCCTTTCCCCCATTGCTTGTTATTGTCAGGTTTGTCAAAGATCAGATGGTTGTAGATGTGTGGCGTTATTCCTAAGGCCTCTGTTCTGTTCCATTGGTCTATATATCTGTTTTGGTACCAGTACCATGCTGTTTTGATTACTGTAGGCTTGCAGTATAGTCTGAACCAGGTAGCATGATGCTGAAACCAGGTAGCATGATGCCTCCAGCTTTGTTCTTAGGATTGTCTTGGCTATATGGGCTCTCTTTTGGTTCCATATGAGATTTAAAGCATTTTTTCTAATTCTGTGAAAAAAGTCATTGGCAGCTTGATGGGGATAGCACTGAATCTATAAATTACTTTGACCATTTTCATGATATTGATTCTTCCTATTCATGAGCATGGAATGTTTTTCCATTTGTTTGTGTCCTCTCTTATCTCCTTGAGCAGTGGTTTGTAGTTCTCCTTGAAGAGGTCCTTTACATCCTTGTAAGTTGTACTCCTAGGTATTTTATTCTCTTTGTAGCAGTTGTGAATGGGAGTTCACTCATGATATGCCCCTCTGTTTGCCTGTTATTGGTGTGTAGGAATGCCAGTTAGAACGATGATCTTTAAAAAGTCAGAAAACAACAGATGCTAGAACAGATGTGACAAATAGGAATGCTTTTACACTGTTGGTGGGAGTGTAAATTAGTTCAACCATCGTGGAAGACAGTGTGGCAATTTCTCAAGGATCTAGAACCAGAAATACCATTTGACCCAGCAATCCGATTACTGGGCATATACCCAAAGGATTACAAATCATTCTACTATAAAGACACATGCACACACATGTTTATTGCAGCATGATTCACAATAACAAAGACTTGGAACCAACCCAAATGCCCATCAATGACAGGCTGGATAAAGAATATGTGGCACATATATACCATGGAATAGTATGCAGCTGTAAAAAAGGATGAGCTCATGTCCTTTGCAGGGATATGGATGAAGCTGGAAACCATCATTGTCAGCAAACTAACACAGGAACAGAAAAACAAACACCGCCTGTTCTCACTCATACGTGGGAGTTGAACAATGAGAACACATGGACATGGAGAGGGGAACAGCACACACTGGGGCCTGTTGGGGCGTGGGGGCTAGGGGTGGGATAGCATTAGGAGAAATACGTAATGTAGATGACAGGTTAATGGGTGCAGCAAACCACCATGGCATGTGTATACCTATGTAACAAACCTGCACGTTCTGCACATGTACTCCAGAACTTAAAATATTTTTAAAAAAGAAAGTTTTCAAAGAAAAGAGAATTGCAGTTAGAGATGTGGGTTAAATCTAATGCATCCTCGGAGGCCTCCCTTATGACCAGCAGCCTTCTCTGCTATTTCCTGTCTCTGAACATATATTTAGATAATGCAACGTTATACAACAATGAAAACAAAATACAACTAGAGCAAAAATAACAATATGGATGAGACATGTAGGCTCCTTTCAGATATTTACATTTCAAAACAGGCATCACTAAATTGTATTGTTTAGAGACACATACATAGGGTAAAAACTATAAATGAAAGCAATTGCAACAAAAGCAAAAATTGACAAATGGTATCCAATTAAGCTTAAGAGCATCTGCACAGCAAAAGAAACTATGGACAGACTACAAAGACAACCTACAGAATGGGAAAAATATTTGCAAAGTATGCATCTGACAAAGATTTAATATCTAGCATCTATAAGGAACTCAAACAAATTTATAAGAAAAAAACAAATAATCCTATTAAAAAGTGGACAAAAATCACCATGAACAAATACTTTTCAAAAGAAGACATATATGTGGCCAACGAGCATATGAAAGAAAGCTCCATATCACTGATCATTAGAGAAATGCCAATTTAAACCACAATGAGGTATCATCTCACACCAGTCAGAATGGCTATTATTAAAAAGTAAAATAACAGATGCTGGTGAGGTTGCACAGAAAAGGGAACATATACACTGTTGGTGAGAGCGTAAATTAGTTCAACCACTATGGAAAGCAGTGTGGTGATTCCTCAAAGAACTAAAAATAGAACTACCGTTCGATCCAGCAATACCATTACTGGGTATATACCCAAAAGGATATAAATCGTTCTGCCATGAAAACATGCACGTATTTGTTCACTGCAGCACCAGTCACAATAGCAAAGGCATGGAATCAACTTAAATGCCCATCAATGGTAGACTAAATAAAGAAAATGTGATACACATACACTATGGAATACTATACAGCCGTAAAAAAGAATGAGATCATGTCCTTTGCAGGAATGTGGATGAAGCTGGAGGCCATCATTCCTAGCAAAGTAACACAGAAACAGAAAAACAAAATACTGCATATTCTCGTTTATAAGTGGGAGTTAATGATGAGAATACATGGCCACAAAGAGAGGAAGAACAAACACTGGGGCCTCAAATGGAGGGTGGAGGGTGAAAGGAGGAAGAGGATCAGGAAAAATAACCACTGGGTACTAGGCTTAGAACCTGGGTGACAATAATCTGTACAACAAACCCTGTGACATGAGCTTACCTATGTAACAAATCTGCACATGCAACCCTGAACCTAAAATAAAAATAAAAAGTTTTTTTTTAATCAGAAGCAAAAAAAAAAAAAGCAAGGACATGATGGTCATCAAGAACAGATGGTGGTGACTTCAGGGGGAGGAGTGTGATTGGGAAGGAACACATGGGGGCTTCTAGTGGCTGAAAATATTCTATTATTGACCTTGGTAGCAATAAAATAGTGTTTGTCTTATAGTTATTTGGTATAATGTACAGGTATGTGTTTAAGTTTCCAATTGCTGCTACAAGAAATTGTCACAAACTTAGTGGCTTATTTAAAATGTATTATCTGAAAGTTCTGGATGTCAAAAGTCCAAGGTGATCTGCTCGCTGTACATTATGCGTATTGAAACATCACTATGTACCCCATTAATATGTATGGTTATTGTCAATTTAAAAAATTTATTTTAAAAGATAAAAAGATGCAACTATAAACAAACAAAGTCCAAAGCGGGTCTCACTGTGCTAACATCAAGGTATTTGCAGGGCTGCATTCCTTCCTGGAGACTCTGGGGTGGGAGAATTCGTTTTCTTGCCTTTTCCAGTTTCTAGAGACTCCATGAATTCCTTACCTTGTCCAACTTCACTGCCTGGAAATGACTGGTTGAGACTTTCTCATATTATGCCCCTCTGACACTGAAACCAATCCTTCTGCCTACCTCTTTGACATTTATGGACCCTTGTGATTATAATGAGATACCAACATGATCCAGGATAGTCTCCCTATCCTAAAGTCAGCCCATTAGTAACTTTAATTTCATCTGCTGCCTTAATTCCTCTTTGCCATGTAATGTAACCTGTCCACAGATTCTGGGGGTTACGATCTGGACATCTTTGGGAGGCCACTTCTTTGCCTATCACTAAATGTATTATATAATTTCTGAATCGACACTCTATTCAATAATGACACAAGGTTAAAAATTAAATTGTGGTGTATAAATACAATGGATTCCAATGCAATCATGAAAAGAATGACATATTTTATTTAGTGTTATGTGTAATCTCTGGGAAATATTTTAAAAACACTATGTTAAAACCATTATATAAAGTATACTATTATTTATGCAAAAAGACACGAGGAGGAAAGCAATATCTAGATGTATTTGCTTCTACAGGCCACATATATCTCAAAGCAAAGCAAAACACAACAAAACAAAACAAGGGAAGGAACTTTTTGTTCTCTATCTAACAAGAATTTCTTAGTAACGTAAGACCAGGAGGTTTTACCAACTTGTTGAAGATAACAGTAAGGAATCATCAACAGCTCTTGAAAAGACAGAGAATTGCATAGAATTTATAGGGAAGATAACATGGAATTACTGTGTAAGCAAATCCCTTCCCTGGCAAGCGTATCTTTTAATAATCCACTAACAAAATAAAGAAGAATGTCGTGCAGATGGAAAATTATACTATTCGGCTTACCCAGGATGTGAATTCTGTGGCAGAATTCAGAATTACGAACAAAACAATAGAGAAATCGGACTTGTTGTGTGATGGCTGGGAACCTCCTGGAGAGCAGCCAACCCCCTGGAATGAGGCCAAGCACGACGTCCGCAGGGAGCTGCAGATGGGAGGGAGGTTCCACCACCTGCAACATGGGGGCCACTGGAGCATTTCCAGCCCACGTCTGACACTGCTGTGCTAACATTCCTCTAGACCTAGTAGTTTGTGCATTGTAGGTGATGCTGATCTGCAGGGTGGAGACAGACTTATGTCAATCCCAAAACTCCTCGTCCATTCTGTATTCATTCTGAGGTCGTCTGGAGAATTCTACACTCACATGCAAGGGTGAGGTCAAATCAAACCAGGATTCATTCACTCAGTCATTTTTTGTTTCCATTTGCTTATTTATTTAATCAACTTCTATTGAGTAGCTTTATTTTCTTGGTGCTAACAGCATAAGATATACTGGATGAGTTCTGTGTATATATATGTATCAGTTACAGAAATATGTATCAATGTATCAATTACAAAAACAGGCAAACCTATACTCTTTTGCTTAGGGATGAATATCAAGGTGGTAAAATTATACATGATAGCAAGAAAACGACTATCACAAAAGTCGAGGTGATGGCTATATCGAGGAAAGGTGATGGAAACATCAGGAGAGGACACACACCTCAGGGAGGATGCAGGATAGTACAGGCTTGGGCCAGGCAGCTCATCTTTCTGCACATTCTTAGACCACCTGAGCCTTTTACACAGAAAAAAAGTGACTGCATAAATATGGACTGAAAACAGCAGGGTGTAGCAGAATAGGGAAACTTTTGCACTTGAAGGATGCAAATGATGTACATTCTTGCTGACAGTCCACTCTTATACTCCCCCCGGCCCCCTGCCAGGTTTAAAACAAACACAGAAACCTGTGTTTCCTGGCAAACCTAGATATAAAACAGCAGAGGTAAGTAGCTTAGCACTAGCTACCATCAATATGAAAGCCATTTTCTCATTCTTCTATACGAATGAATGACCATGGATCAGAAGGCATTGGAAGGAACCCCACGAATGCATGAAAGACAAACAGCTGACATTATGGGCAATTCAGAGAACATAAGATTTATTTTTTTAAGAAATGAAAGTTCAAATGATTATCCTCAGATCAATGAGAAGAAGTTGCATCCATAAAAAGAACACTTAGTTATGAAACAGGAATAGAGAACAAAAGAGGTCTTGAAAATTAAAAATATTGTGGAAATGAACAATCGCTAGGAAGCATTCAGAAAAAACTGAGTTGAGTCTCTTGCAAAGCAATTGGCAAATGCTAAAGTTCCGTGCTTGACCTTGACTGCAAAAAAGTAAACATTCCAAGTTTTTTAGTAACTCCCGCTTGTACATCAGCAAGAAAGTTCCAAATGCTTTCTTGAACCTGCTCAAGATAGGCAAGGAAAGTTTCAACTGCAAAGGGAAACAATTTAAGTCAAAGAGTAACTTGGGTTTGTTGCTGTTATCTGTATAAAGGGAAAACTGCCATTTGAATAGCAGTAACGTACCAAATGGACTATTTAAGTTCAGGGCAGTGGCTCTGCACATCAGGAATGACGCCTCATGTGCTGGCCACAGGTCTGCTGGTGGCTGCGCAGAGCCACAGCTACACAGGACGCTCCTGCCATCTTTCCTGATTCATGAACTTCAGTATTTCTCCAGGCATAGCTTTGAATTACATTTAGTGTCATTTCTTAGTGATGTTCGATAATTAAAATCTTGTTCTTTGACAAAAAATGATCAATTCTCCAGATCTAAACTGAATTCATAGGTTTTCCAGAAGAATAAAATGGAAAAATGGAGGAAAGAATATCAAAGAAACAACAACATTTCTTAGAGCTGAGGTGATATGAGTCATCAGACTCAAATGGCCCACAGAAAGCTGAGGAGGATGAGTAAGAAACAACCCACTCCCAGACATGACTTCATCACATTTCAGACCCCAGATATGAAAAGAAGACCCTTAAAACATCCAGAGATAAAGAACAGGCTGCCTATAAAGGAATGGACATTAGATGACCTCAGGCTTTGGAGTTTTTACAATCAAGAAGTCACAGGTCTCCAGTGTTCTGAGGAAAAATGACTTTGAACCTGGGATCCTATAGTCAGTCAAACTACTAAGTGAGTATGAAGGCAAAATTAGGTATTTTCAGCGATTCAAGGATCAAAGTGTCCACTTCCATATTTTTATATACATACATTATATATATATAATTTCTAAGGAAGTTACCTGAGCAGACTGAGAATGAAAAGGTATGATTGAACACACAGAAATACACATTTTTTAAAATTCCTGGATAACAACTGTTTGTTCAGGAGGTGACTGATCTGAATTAAAATAAGAAGTTGATAGGCTCTGAGAAGTGTCTTCGAAGAGAAGAAGAGAACAAATTCTGACATTAGACAGCAGTGAAGAAATAAAGAATTAGAAACCACGAGGTGGGGGGGGGAATCAAAAGCTGTACAGAAGAGACAGTTATGAAGTTAACTTAAATGAGGCATAATTGTGAGTAACTGATAAATTGGTAAAGAAAGAATATACTTGATACAGACCTTAGGAACATTCTTCGAGTGACTGAGAATCAGAGCACTGAACAAACAAGATAAAATGTAATCCTAGAATCTAATTGGCCCTTCGGTGTATAATATTCACATAAGAAGAAGACTTAACAATGATTATTCATAATGATTATGTAAAAGTGGAACAGCTCACAAAGGCTAGTGGGAGAAGGCTAGTGGACTGGTCAGGGGTAACCCAGTTACGGGCACCAATATCCTTACACATCAAGAGATAATATAAAGTTGATGGAACAAAAAATACTAATTCCATTCCAATTTCAAAGTGTTTGGCTTCACCTTCTTTTCCAAGATTGTATCTCCTTCCTCCAATAGTGAGAAACACTGCCTCCCATCAGCCTGAATGGATTTACTTTTCCGCTTAATTCTCTGTATGCATCAAATCTTCTGGTGTCATCATCAGGTTGCCACCCCACCTGTACATCCTCCTGGTTGCTCTGGCCTCTGCCAGGCTGCCTTTTCATCCCCTTTGGCATTATTTTGGTAAAACTTAAGAAAAAAATTAGTAATCAAATACTATAAAAGGAACAAAAGATGAGATTGTGGGAATTTGTCACAAGCAACATTCTTACTGATCTAAAAGCCATGATCCCTGATATGGTTAGGCTTTGTGTCCCTACCCAAATCTCATCTTGACTTGTAATCCCCATAATTCCCACATGTCAAGGGAGAGACCAGGTAGAGGTAATAGAATCATGGTGGCAGTTTCCCCATGCTGTTTTTGTGACAGTGAGTTCTCATGAGATCTGATGGTTTCATAAGGGGCTCTTTCCCGCTTTGCTCGGCACTTCTTCCTCCTGCTGCCTTGTGAAGAAGGTGCCTTGCTTCCTCTTCACCTTTCACCATGATTGTAAGTTTCCTGAGGTCTCCCCCAGCCATGCTGAACTGTGAGTCAATTAAATCTCTTTCCATTATCAATTGCGCAGTTTCAGGCAGTTCTCAGCAGTATGAAAATGGACTAATACAGTTCCCATTTCCTCCACATACCGCCACAACTGTAAAGCACTTTAATCTATTCTAGAAAGAAGTGAGAGCAGCATGGCTTAGCTCCATAATTCGCCTAATCGATAGTGTGCACTGCCCATGGCTTCATCACACATGCACACACACATGCACGCACACACACACAAACACTCCGGCACTACACTTCATGCTCTGGGCACTTGGTAACCTGAGTTTACCACTTGGCAGAGGTCACTACCTGAAATGTCGCAGTAAATGGTCTGTTGATAGAGCTTGGCTTCTAGTGGGTTAAAGTACACAGTGATTTCAGCTGATGAGTTGGGCCAGACATCGCCTTCCTGAAAAACATGATAGAATCATTAGAAAACGATAGGACAAAAGAAAGACACTGCTTTTAAATGTTATTAGATTATAACTCCATGAAATTTTTTTTCACAAAATTGTATATGTTTAAGATATACAACATGTTTTGATATACATTTGCATATTGAAATGATTATTGCAGTCAAGGAAATTAACACATCCACCTCCTCACAGTTAGCTTGTATGTGTGTGGTGAGAGCACCTGGTCTGTCTACTCTCTTACCAAGTGCCCAGTATATCTTACATTATTATTAACTATAGTCACCATGTGCTACATTAGGTCTCCAGAACTTATAATTACAAGCTTGTATCCTTTGACCAACATCTCCCCATTTCCCCCAACCCCCAATGCCTGGTAACCACCAATCTCTTACCAAATTGTTTCTATGAGTTTGACTTTTTTGTTTTAAGAATTCACACACATATAAGTGAGATCATGTGGTATTTGTCTTTCTGTGTCTGGCTTATTTCACTTAGCACAATGTCCAATTTCATCAATGTTGTCACGAGTGACAGGAAGTCCTTCTTAGTAAGGCTGAATATTCCATTGTGTAGGTTGCTTCCATAGCTTGGCCATTGTGAATAATGTTACAGTGAACATGGGGGTGCAGAGGTGTCTTTGAGATCCTGATTTCTTTTCCTTTGGGCATACACCAGATGTGGGATTGCTGGATCCCATGGCAGTTCTATTTTTGATTTTTTGAGGAATCTCTATACTGTTTTCCATAATGTCTATACCAATATACATTCCCACCAACAATGTACAAGGGTTCAATTCCAGGAAACTTAAAAAAGAACATTTTCAAACAAATACAAGAAAGCATTCTTTCACCCAGCAGATAATTAACATACACTTCTTGATAACTTATGAGGTGGTACAAGTTGGAAACAAACTTCAAAGATAACTTTAGTGAATTTATGAACACATAATGAGTTACTAAGGGAAACTAGGATATATAAGACATTTTGAAATTTATATTCAGTGACTATTCACTGCCCAATGTTTTCCCAGCACCAGGGCTTCAGAGAAGCAGAAAGGTGTGGGCCATGACTGCAGGGAACTTATACCTTAGTGGGATGATAAACATGTGTACAAACATTTTACAATATATGTGGGAAGTGCTGTGTCTATACAAATAAAGTCCAGCGGGGTCACAGAGGAAGAAGTACTTGACTTCCTTGATGGAGGTACCACGTTCCTGACTTTTGAGGCGACAGCATAAGGAAACATCCTTATTCTATAAAAGCACAGTAATGGTCCAAGGTAGAACAATGGCTCGGTCAAACCCTGCTTCTGCGCCTGTGTGGTATATCTCCCTTTAATGTGAACCACCCAAAACTCATAATGATGAAACCAACTTTTAAAATGATAATGCAAAATGCAATCTATTAGAATCTCCGTGTTAGGTATACCTATTAGCTTCTCAAGGCTGTAAAAGGAGATGCTGATAGCACTTGCCTCAAAGGGTTTCCTAAGGTCTGACAAAGTCATGCAGGTAAACACATTCTTTCTTGCTCAGGCAGAACTCAGTAAATAACTGACTACTATGATGGATGTTATTTTTGTGCTACTCAGGACTAAGATCAAAGTATTGAAAAGAGGAAAAGACGTGTGTTTTTTCTGTGATTTTTGTAAATAGGGCTAAATGAGCATAAATGATCAACACATCCAGAAATCTATAAACAGTCCCGCCAGCTAAATAGAAAACTAAGGAAAGGCAACTTGATAAATAATTAGGCTTCAGCTCCAGACAGTCCCTGGTGCATTCTCTATTTGCAGTCTGGCTAGAAATTAACATACTTCTGGAATAAAGAATTTAGAAAAGAACAAAAGGGCTTAAAAATGCAGACATCAAACAAGAGGGGGAAAATAAAAATCTAGAACCAATTTGGGTTTATTTATTAACACAACCAGTCTGATCAGTACGCTTTGCAGGCAGTGTCTCTCCTGACTTCAGAATGAGGGTGGCACAAGGGCTTAAGGAGTAAGGGAGAGGGCTGTGAATATCATGCAGGTATGACACCTCGGGCCATGGCTATGTTTTTATAGAATAAGAATGTTTCCTTATGATGTCACCTCAAAAGTCAGGAACGTGGAAGTCAAGTACTTCTTCCTCTGTGACCCCGCTGGACTTTATTTATAGAGACACAGCACTTCCCACATATATTGTAAAATGTTTGTACACATGTTTACCATCCTACTAAGGTATGACTTCCCTGCAGTCATGGCCCACACCTTCCTGCTTCTCTGAAGCCCTGGTACTGGGAACACACTGGGCAGAGAGTGAATAGTTATTGAATACACATTTTTAAATGTCTTATACAGCCTAGTTTCCTTTAGATCTCACATCCCCAGATCAGCCCAGAGATGGCTTACTCTGGTTTGGTTGGGGGTAGAACAGCAACTACCCTCACAGAGACTTCATTCTTCATGGCTCTTAGTAGGTGCTCAATAAATATTTGTTGAATCAGCAACAAATATTTATTGAATCAATATCACAGATGAATAGGTGTCTGCTAATGCCTACACAATATGCTAATGACTACACAATACTTTGCACATTGTGTAGTCATTAGCAGACACCTATTCATCTTTGCAATCTACTTCTACCATTTTCTCTTCATCCAGAACCTCCAAAGTCACACAAGTGTAGAGTCCAAAGAGACCTGTGAGATCATATGGGGAACAGGGGAAGTCCTGAGCACTTTAATTTATTGAGGTGTTTCACTGTGGCACCTTTCCAAATCTTGAAGTAAGTATCTGTTCTCTTCTTATAAATGATGAACACCTGGCCACTTTTGATTGGTAGGAGTTTTAGCAATATGAAGTGTTGGAAACACTCATGGCTAGACTCGATGGTGAAGCCAGGCAGATGAGGCAGCTCAGCCAATCAATGATGTATCAGTAGGTATCTCATCTCAGGACTACCAAAATTCTGGGCTTCTTACTCACCCATGACACACACATATTCACTTGGTGGGTTTAGACTCTGCTCTGTTTGGGTAAACAGAATGGACACAGCTAACTGCTCCTACACAAATGGATTGACCAAAGGGCCAGGGGCCATCTTGGATCCCGAGAGAACCCAGGCTAGAGAAGTCTCACCAGAATTGTAGGAAGTGGCCCCCACTGGAAATCACATAAGCCCAGTACATGTGGGCAAGTCAAGGGTCTTATGGTTTGGAGTAGACTGGAAAGCTTTCAAAAGCATGATCCCAGCAAGAGAATCCAGGGTCCATGTGCAGAAGAAGGTAACACACTTCAGTTCTCCCTCAGAGGCACTCTTGGACTGCCATCATCTAAGAGGTCTGGTTAGCAGAACTGGTAGGATGGGAGTGTGTGGTGACAGATACACTCCACAGAGGTGACCGGAATTTCCCCAGAGGAGGGGAGCACTGACATTCGGATGTGATCGGTGAGAGCTCATCTGATGCGGACGCTCTTGGGAGATGGAGAAGCCCCTCTGCTTGGTGAGAAGACAAGTGCAAGGAAATCTGAGTCCACAGGGTTCAGACTGAGCAAATGGAGCTGTGGGCTCAGTGCTTACTTATTGTTGGTTGCAGCTGTCTTATTCTGCCTGCGACATACACTTGTAACTTGCAGCCTTCACCGAGCCAGAGCGATAAAGTGAGGACAAACCCTATTTATTCTAAAACCCTCTCCTGGGCTTGTAGCAAGTACCATGTATTAAGAAGGTTGTGTGTATCTGAAAGCAGCATGCTCATTTGATTTCCTCTCACAGAGGGATGCTTTCAACGTTAGGTCATTTGAAGGAGTTAGGAACATAGAGGATATTTCTATTTTTCAGTTGGGATTCAAGTAAAGAGAAAGAACTTCTATTCCCTTATAGCAAAATGTCAATATAGCATTTTCTAGCAAATGGGAGTGCAAACCTTGGAAATAGGTGATAAGCCTCAACTTCAGATCCCACTTTCCAGTTTCACATCTTCAAAAGATGTCATATGATGTCTCCAACACTTCTGAAATTAACTTCCATGTCATTTATATCTCCGGAAAAAAAAATCCTTCTTTCTTTATTACTCAGTTCTAACATTTCTGAAAATCAAAATATCCAGAAATTTCTCTTCTGGCTCTGACATCAATATCCCTTCTTCCCGGTTCTACAAAACCTGCCTCATTACACAGATCCAGGTCCCCCATTCTGTGAGCCTTCTACACATGACCCCTCTCCCATGACTGCCCATTTTCCTTCTCCAAATGAGAGGTTCAATACACAGGATTGAATTTGTAAGTGACTATGACCTTGTTGGTTGAAAATAATTGTCAAAATGGCCTTCAGTTATATTGTAATTATCTTCTTTCTTGGTCTTAATGTTTTTCCTTCAGATCCGTAATGAGTAAAGTAATTGCATTTTACTTATTAATAAAGTGACCTGCTAGAAAAAAATCAACTTTAAATTTTCAAGCCTAAAGCTAATTTCCGTATTGAGATTTTTGCCCAATTTATTAAGTATCTCTGGATGTGGAACTTCATGCTGCCTTCTGGAACAAGAATAAACAACCAAGTGACTCGATGGCCGTGGTTCTGAGACTTTCTGAAAGCTGTCTATCAACAAACAGCCACTGGTTTGTGACACATGACAAATATGACCATGAGAAAGGTGTCATTTAAAAGTGTTCACCTTTAAAAAATTTTATCACCAATACTTAAAGGAGCTTAAAAAAAAACTCCCTTGAAAATCTTTAAACAAAAATCTTTTTTAAAAATGGCCTTCCTTTCCCTCTCTATATTAACCCTCTACGTCCTTCCCTTTGTTTCTCCCTCACTTCTTCTTTGAAAGACTATTTCTTACAAATCTTGCGAAAAAAACCCGAAGTGTAAGAACAGAAAGTTATATACATATTTAACTTACCTGGTTCATCTGAAAAGTAGTTTATATGACTCAGCTTTTACATTTATCAAATAAATTAGTTGCATTCTAGTTCCCAACTTACATTTAGAAGAGTGATCTACATGTTTGCCCATTCAAATGTTATAATTACCAATCATACTCCCTAATCTGACAAGAGACAAATGTATTTAATCATAAATCATAATACTCGTAACCACCCACTGAGAGCTCATGTTCCCCGCACCGTGTTAAGTGCTTACACACATTAACTAGTTCAATCAGTACCACCTTGTGAAGTAGTATTATCACTTTAAAGATGAGAAAATCTAAGCAAAAAGAAGTATCTTATCCAAAGCCAGACCAATAGTAAGTGTCAGAGCTAAGATTTTGTAATATTTTTTCCCCTAACTTCCCTAAACCCACTGCAATTATAAAAAGAGTCAGGCCTCACCTTTTTCACAACATCATAAAAAAGGCCAAAAGAAACTGAAAAATACTGCAACTCAAGCAGGCTTCATAAGACCTGGTGTGCCTGTCAGCTAAACACAGCATGACACCCTGCATGCTCGTATCCTTCCAGTTACTTCTGGAAGGTGACTCAGGGGAAGTTCTTTTGGATGACAAAGTCAACATTAGTGTGTTGCAGTCTTGAAAAATGCATGGTAGATCTGTATGAAGCTATCCTGGTGTGGAAGGTCACGATCCAGTCAGCTCAGAGCAGGGGGGTGAATAAGAGTAACCATAATAGGTGATGAATTCCACCCTGTTTCACCCAAATGGAAATGTTCTTGACTACATAAACAAATATTCTCAGCTGCCTTATAGTTTTTCTTAAAATATTAGAAAATTATGTCAACATAATTTCTCTTGGGAAATGAAAGCATGCTCTAAAAGCCACATTTCTATCAAACAATAAGAAGGAAAAAGAACCACAGGTTATAGAAACTATAATCTGTTCCATTACCCACAATTGCTCATCTAGATTTTTCCAGATCAATCAGAGAAATCATGACTCTCTATAACGTCACCAAAGGCAGACAGCAGTTGTCTTAAAGAGAAATAGAAAAATAAATGGAAGCTAAAAAATTGAAGCTAAACTCTCCTAGTTATCACTGAGAGAAAAGTTCAAATTGACACATGACATGCAAGGGGATTTTTCTGCTTCATTATTTTCCTGGAACAAGAAACTATGAATCAAGTTAAGTTATGATTCTCAAAAATAATGACCATAAAAGTTTCCAAGAGAGGGCTCTAAGATTTCACCTTCCGTCAGAGGAAGCTTCACAAAAGGTGTATTCTATCTTGATCTCACCTCCAACCCAAATACAGTGAAAAGTCCACTTAGAACCATAGGTTCTGTAGAGCGGAGGTAGTTGTGTGTGATGTTCATACCTTTCTCTGGAGAGAACAGAACTGTGTCTTGTGTAGCAAGGAAGACTGTTAACTTATTTAATGAGCCCCGAGGAACCATGCTGTTTCCAGGGCTTCCCCAGGCCTCCTGCCACCTATACTGGTTCTGCAATACAGCAGCGAATGTACCAGAACAATTGGGAAAAGTGTCGCTGGGCACAAGGGTCTGAAAGGACGATCCTGATAAACAAAGGCCGAGGAATGGGAAAACCACACTGATGGAGAAGCTGTGACTTGTCAAGGACAGTTTGCTCTCAGCAGATTCCTGTCCTTCTTTCTCCTTTCTGGTTTCCATTTCCAAAGAGTCAGCTTCCACATGTTTGCAATGTGACTCAAGGCTATAACGGTAGGAGAAGTGGAAGGAGTGTGTAGTGAAAAGCTGGGTCTTTCTTCTGTGGTAGCCATCTGGGCTTCCACCCAACCTGGTTCTGCTGAGCTCACATGCTATGCCCACTTGGGAAAAATAAAGTAAACTAAATTTGAGCTGTACTCTCCAAGTCTGAACTGCTGGAACAGCACGTTTTGTGCAGGCTTAGATGACAACAAAGCATGGTTTACTATTACTTATACGGTAATAAAGAAATTATCAAGTTTCTCTCTCTCTTTTTTTTTTTGTTCTTTTTTTTTGTAGTAAATCATTTTATTTTATTTTTTTTAAAGAGAAAAAGAGAAAGAAGGAAGAAAAAAAAGAATGAAATAAAGAGAAAAAGAAGAAGAAAGAAAAAGGAAGAGAGAACGGGAATCTTGCTCTATTGCCCAGGCTAGAATGCAGTCTACAAATGGATATTAAAAGCTTTTTTATACTAATAATTGTGTTATACAATGGAGACAGGAAGGAATAAGGGAGGAAAATAACAAACAAACAGCCAACCAATATTTCATTTAAACCTATGAAATGCTATGCAATTGCTAGGGGAGTGATTTACTCCCAACCATGTGGTCACTTTTAGAATAAATGTGATGCGTTACTGAAAAAAAAAATGTATATTTTGTGGATTTGGAGTAAAGAGTTCTGTAAAGGTTTATTAAGTTTACTTGTTTGAGGTTTAAGTTCAAGTCCCGGGTATCCTTCTTAACCTTCTGTCTCATTAATTTGTCCAATATTGACAATGTAATGTTAAAGTCTCCCACTATTATCGTGTGGGAGTCCAAGTCTCTTTGTAAGTCACCAAGAAGTTGCCCTGTGTATCTGGGTGCTCCTATATTGGGTGCGCATAGGCTTAGGGTCGTTAGCTCTTCCCGTTACATTGATCCCTCTACCGTTATACAATGTCCTTCTTATCTCTTTCGGTTTCTATTACTTTAAAGTCTATTTTATCAGAGATGAGAATTGCAACTACTGCTTTTTTTTTTTTTTTGCTCTCCATTTGGTTGGCAAATCTTCCTCCATCCCTTTGTTTTGAGTCTCTGTATATCCTTGCATGTAAGATGGATCTGGATGCAGCTTACTGATGGGGTCCTTTGAAATGGCTGATACTGGTTGTTCCCCCTCTATACATAGTGCCTCCTTCAGAAGCTCTTGTAAAGCAGGCCTGGTGGTAATGAAATCTCTGAGTACTTGCTTGTTTGCAAAAAATTTTATTTTTCCTTCACTTATGAAACTTAGTTTGGCTGGATATGAAATTCTGGGTTGAAAGTTCTTTTCTTTAAGGATGTTGAATATTGGCCCCCACTCTCTTCTGGCTTGTAGGGTTTCTGCTGAGAGATCAGCTGTGAGTCTGATAGGCTTCCCCTTGTGGGTAACCTGACCTTTCTCTCTGGCTGCCCGTAGTATTTTCTCCTTCGTTTCAACCCTGATGAATCTAATGATTATGTGCCTTGGGGTTGCTCTTTTGAGGAATATCTTTGTGGTGTTCTCTGGATTTCCTGGACTTGAATATTAGTCTGCCTTGCTAGGTTAGGAAAGTTTTCCTGGATAATATCCTGAAAAATATTTTCCAGCTTGGATTCATTCTCTTCGTCACATTCAGGTACACCTATCAAACATAGATTAGGTCTTTTCACATAGTCCCATATTTCTTGGAGACTTTGCTCATTCCTTTTTACCCTTTTTTCTCTAATCTTGTCTTCTCGTTTTATTTCGTTAAGTTGGTCTTCGACCTCTGAAATCCTTTCTTCTGCTTGATCGATTCGACTGTTAAAACTTGTGCATACTTCTCGAAGTTCTCGTATTGTTTTTCAGCTCCATTAATTCACTTATATTCCTCTTTAAATTGTCCATTCTCATGAACATTTCGTGAAACCTTTTTTCAAGGTTCTTAGTTTCCTTGCATTGGGCTAGAACATGTTCTTTTAGCTCACAGAAGTTTCTCATTATCCACCTTCTGAAGCCTGATTCCGTTGATTCCTCACATTCATTTTCTATCAGGCCTTGTTCAATTGGTGATGAGGCACTGCAATCCTCTGTAGGAGGAGAGGCATTCTAATTTCGGGTGTTTTCAGCCTTTTTGCGCTGGTTTCTTCCCATCTTTGTGGATTTATCCACCTGTCGTCTGTGTAATTGCTGACTTTCAGATTAGGTCTCTGAGTGGACGTCCAGCTTGTTGGTTATAAAGTTTTTTCTATTTCTTAATTTTCCTTTGGTGGATGTCCCTCCCCCACAGAGCTGGACCTTCCCGCGTTCAGCTGTACTTGGTGTGAAACGCTTGATCCTCAGCAGTTCCAACTGCTGTTTTTTTGTTATTGTTGTTGGGGGGGGACCAGCTTTCCCTGCGGTGACCCACTACGCTGGCTGAAACAGCGGCGTTAAGATTCGTGGCGCTTTTCTGCCCGGGAATCTCCCGGTCTGGTTCCCCGCTTCAGTTCGCTTTTCAATCAGCTGAATGGGAGACTCTGCTTTCCCGGAGCTCCAACGCCAACCAAAGGGCACTCAGTCCCATATACTCCGGACTGAGAACCGCTGCGTCGGGGCGCCTGCAAAACGGCCGCGCCCTCCAAAAGGGTCGCACTGGCGACCCGTGGGGCTCCTCCGCCAAGAATCTCTTGGTCCATAGGCTATGAAAATTCTTCTGAAAATGTGGCGTCCACTCACTCTCTGCGCTTTCAGTGGGAGCTACAATCCTGAGCTGCTGCTAATCGGCCATCTTGGATCTCTCTCCATTTCTCTCTCTTTTTAAGGCTCAGTTAGATTAAGCTTAAGCTTCCCTAGGGATACTAGATGAAGTTTTCTTTAATAGAGGAGATACTTGCTAACCGAAGCAGAAACGTTCCACTGCTCACTGATGTCCACCAATCAGCTAGGACCAGATTAGGTAAATACCTTTAAATTATCAGACCTTTCTTTTTGAGAAAATATCAAGTGTTCAGTATTCAGAAAATTGGTGACCTGAGCCAGCAGCATCAGGGTTCAGAAACAAGGCCAGTGCATTTGTGCTGCTATTTCTCAGAGGACTCCTCGATGCCCATGGAAAGCAAAAGCTAAATTCTGTCTTTCTGCCCTACGATATCCTTTGGCCTCTCAATTCTCAGGACTGTTTTTTGTCTTTCAGTCTCTTTTCTTTCACGGTATCCAAGGGACACAGGCAGATAAAATAACAGAATAAGACTGTCAAATTCTGTACACCCAGAGCCCTTCCAATACAAATAGGATATTATATTTCTGAAAGTAGCCAGTTCTACTTGATTTTCTGGAAGGCACAAAACTTGCATAATAGAACTTCAATTTTGCAGTTCTTTTCCAAAGGGGGAAAAAAACCCATTTGGGAGCAGGTGGCTTGAGAATGATCAGTATTCTACAGAACCCAGTACCTTCCTTAGGCAAGGAATAATGGAAAAATGTAGACTAATGAGAAACTTGACATAAACAATGATAACACGCTCCATGCTTTAATGACTAGAAAAACAATTTTTTGGATGCTTCAAAAATATAAACAAACTATCAAGTAAAGATTTTTAAAAATTCCTCCCAGCCCTCTGTACTGGGCTCTCTTCTACCTGTGGTCACTCTGTGATATGGTTTGGCTGTGTCCCCACCCACATCTCAACTTGAATTGTGCTCCCATAATTCCCACATGTTGTGGGAGGGACCCAATGGGAGATAATTGAATCATGGGGGTAGTTTCCCCATACTGTTCTCATGGTAGTGAATAAGTCTCATGAGATCTGATGGTTTTATAAAGGGAAACTCCTTTCACTTGGTTCTCATTCTTGCTTGTCTGCCACCATGTAAGGCATGCCTTTCACCTTCTGTCATGACTATGAGGCCTCCCCAGCCACATGGAACTGTGAGTCCATTAAACCTCTTTCCTTTATAAATTACCCAGTCTCAGGTATGTCTTTATCAGCAGCGTGAGAACAGACTAATGTACTCTGGGTCCTTACTCCCTTTCTCCACCAATGAACACCTCTGGGGTCTCTCAAAAGACAAACTCCCACCTCTGAGCCTGGGAGCAGCTACCAGCTTCCCTCTGTTCAGATCACAAGGAAGAGAGGGGAAGTAAGCAGGCCTGGTACTGTGCAGTGACATCAATGCCCAGGATGCCCAAGACTAACTCCTCAAGGCTTGAGCAATGGACCCTACGGCCTCATTAAATGATGAACACGACGAGAAGGTGACAGAAAGGAAGCAACCTGTGGCCATGTGGTTGGCAAGTGGAAGGAAAGAGGAAGGAATTGCAGTTCTGAAGTTTTGAGTCTGGCATTCTTATAGCATTGAATCAAACTGCTACTTACATGATACTATTCACAAAATTTTATTTAAATTCAAACCAGTCACTACCTCTTAGCAACTTAGGGACAGGGTCTAATCTCTTGATCTTGAATCTCCTTGCTTTAAATTGAAAGAGACTGGGAAACAGGAACAATGCTTCCATAAAACACTTGATATGCAGGGAATACAACCAGGGCTAAACTAACCTTTTGTTTTCCCTGATGTATTTGAAGAAGTGAGATGGAGAGATACAGGTCTGAGAAAATAAGCGTATGTTTCTTATTTCTTTCCAGACCTTGAGGTAATAGTTTTAGTTTTTCTTTTTAAGTTTACCTCATTTGAACACAATGTCTTTCCTCAGTGGTCAGAAGCTGAAAAGTCCACCAGAAAGCAAGGTGGTCTCTAAGCCTCTTCATCATCCTTTTCTTTTTATTTTTTGAGCAGAGTATCAATTAGAGATTGATTATTAGATTAGCAGGAAACACTGCTTGGTTCCAATCTTCTGTTTCTACTATGAACTCAACTCACATCAACAAGCTAATTAAAAGGAATCACATCCTAAGAAAAACCAATCACAGATGCATAGCTCCACTGTCAGAAATTAAGTAGTAGCCACTTGGCACACATGACCTGATAAGAGACCCTTCAGAAACAAATGGTGCTGAACCATGCGTGTTAGGTGCAGACAGAGATACAAGCCATGACAGGTTCTCAGCTGGCCAGTCCTCCTCCTGATGCCTTCTCTGCAAAGTCACAGCTTCCCCTCTCTCTGCAGAGCCTCTAAATGTGAGTGCCTGGAGACCCTCTTGGCCCTCTGTAATTTTCCTTTTTGCTCTGCTGTTAGAGTTTCCACCTGCTTTTCATGGCTTCAGTGAAGATCTCCACAGAACACTCACAAATCTTGCTTCCGGTATTGAATTCCCTCCCATAAATTTTAGTCCTAGATTTGCAAAACTTTTGGGATATCTATAGCCATCTCAAATTCAACATGTTCAGAGCCAAACTCATCATCATTTATTGATTTGCATTTGTTCATGCATTCATTCATTCATTCATTCACTGGCACTGGGCACAAATGAGGATAAGGACCTCCCTGACCTCAAGAAGCTCAGAGTCTGATCTTAAATTGGAGTCAGAATTTGTAGATCAAAAAGGATCAATGTGACTTAACTGCAATACCCTGTTTGTATACAAGGCAACTGAAGCCAAGGGAGATCAAATGGCTTGTTTAAGGTCATACTGCTATTGGCAAAGCGAGCAGTTAAACTCAGGACTCCCGACTTGTGCATTTCTATCAGAGACATCATAATTCTCCCAATTTCTTCAGTACAGCTTTGGAGGAACACAAATGAGATTCCTCACAGTGTCTCACCTCACCATCAATAGCCGGTCGATTAAAAAGCACTTCAGTGTCTTCCTTTTGACCATCTCCCATTTCTGCCATTTCCTTAATTTCTGACCACCCCTGGGCTGTTCCAGGTCAGCATCACCCTCATGCATCACCTGACCCTGCCTGCAGAGATGGTAAGTCTCCTGACCCTTCCTGCACTGGGCATTTCTGCTACCTGACCTGTACCACTTACCTCATCCTCTGTCTGTCTCCGGTTCAACTCACATGTGGCTCCCAGGACAATCTTTCTAAAGCTCCATAACACATCATGCTCCAAACATGCAGTGAGTCTCAGACACCCTCAGCTCCATTTATCAAACTGGGATCCACAAAACATGGATCCCAGTGGATGCTCTGTGGAATGGGGGGTCTGTGGTCATAGGAAAATGCTGCTTGCACTCCCTTGCTTGGAGAGTCGCCTTCTTTTGAACCAGTATTTCCTAAGCTTATCTGACCACAAGAACTCCCTCTTTGCAAGGAATGCACATGACCACCTCCCAGACCCAGTGTTTCTGCAAAAGTGTGGTGGGAGATGGCAGCCTACAGTCTTAAGTACAGTGAGCTGGTCAAGTAGCTCAAGTTTCTTCTACTCTCCTTCCCTAATGGTATGTTTTTGCAATTTTCCCAATTGGAAACATCCTGCATCATTGCTTGAAGTCAAGGTTCATGTAGGGAAAGAAGGTTGGAGACATGTGTCAAGGCTGAAACTTTTGTCATGTCAAACAACTATCCAGGGCTCAAGTGAGCAAAAGGATCTCAACATATAATGGGTTAGATCACGATTAGGACCAAAATTGTAAATAGGTCAAGCCCAAGAGACATGGAAAAGGTCAGGAAAGAATCACTGGTGCACGCAGGCAGGTTGTGGAGCTGGGCTGAGGAAGGGAAGAGCAGTCAGTCTCAGTAATCTTAGATGTACTGCTAAGGTCCGTATGGTCCAAGACTCTTCTCAGCTGGACTAGAGATCTAGGCTGATGACTGCTCCTCCTGGGGATGGGCGGCTCTGGACCACAACATGGCAGTCAGGAGGAGGCTGCGGGGTAGGCCACAGGTGAGTCCTGAAACCAGGTGGTCAGGAGGAGGCTGGGGGTAGGCCACAGGTGAGTCCTGTCACAGGTGAGTCCTGCAACGTGGCAGTCAGGAGGAGGCTGGGGGTAGGCCACAGGTGAGTCCTGCAACATAGCAGTCAGGAGGAGGCTGAGGGTAGGCCACAGGTGAGTCCTGAAACAAGGCGGTCACGAGGAGGCTGGGGGTAGACAACAGGTGAGTCCTGCCCATTTCTATCTCAGAAGTGGGAAGAACGGAATTACCTCAGATATCTTTCTTTGTTTTTGTAATTTTCCCATTTGGAAACACTCCTCATCTCCTTTTCCACTTAATTAAATCTTACCCTTCCTCCAATATTCAGTTCAGATCTCTCTTCTAGAAATCCTTTCCCAGCTCCCTCATCTGAGACTACTGTAGCATTTATTTACCTGAATCAGAAAACCAAAACCTCAACAGTAAAAAGCACCCTTGGCTTGCATTTGTGCCAAGAAGCCTGGGAAATGGTAGAATTTTCCCATTAAATACCTTTAAAAGTAATGCATAAGGTAAGATTATAGTACATTCACAAACAAGAACTGTAATTATATAAAACTTTCAGGAACTATAGTTTTTAAGTAAGGAGATTTAACACCAATAAACAATTCATTATAGCTGATACTGAGTTCTGCTGTTTTCACCAGAATAACTTTGGAAAAACTAGGAAAGTTTCATGCCTTCATTTTCACTTTGCAAAAATTGTCAACCAGCTAATGAATACTATTATGAGAAGAAAGACTGAATCATACAGAAGGAAAATAAAATCATGATAGATTCCATAAAGACCATTTATACTGTAAGAGAATATTTCCATCTTTCTATTTCTAGCATTCCCCCCCCCCCAAAAATACAAATAAAATTAGTCTCATTTGCTTAAAAATGATCATTTTGGTATCACTTCTGTGTATTTCTAAAACGTTTTTCTTCCTAAGGGAGAAAAGATGCCTCGTGATAAGAATGCTCAATTCAGTTCTCACCTGGAATTCAAAAACTATCATAGTAGACACCATATATTAACACACATACATCACTGAGCCGTGGGTTATGGAAGGAAGCATGAGGAGAAGCACATTGGAGGTAATTCCAGTATTTTTACTTCTGAAATAGAAATGGGCTGGACTCACTGGTGGCTTATCCCCAGACTCCTCCTGACCACCATGTTGTGGTCTCAGGGCCACCCAGGAGCAGCAGTCATCAGCCTGGATGTCCAGTGCAGCTGGAAACAGTCTCAGACGATATGGACCTTACCAGTACGTTTAAGATTATCATAACTGACTGCCCTTCCCTGCCTCAGCCCAGCTCAGCCACCTGTTTGTATGCACCTATCATTCCTTCCTGACCTTTTCCATATCTCTGGGCTTGACTTGTTTTCACTTTTGGTCCTTGTCTTGATCGAATCCATTATATTTGGAGATCCCTTTGCTCACTTGAGCCCTGGATGGTCCTCTGACATAACGGAGTCTCAGCCTCAACACGTATCTCCAACCTTCTTTTCCTATGTGAACCCTTGACTTCAAGAAACTAGTCTACTCATTGAGCCTTGGGTAAACCATGCCACACACACCAACAATTTCATTCTCCATAAGGCCTGTCCTGTGAGACTCAGGCCCAGGTTCTTCTCTCAAGAAGCGTTCTCCAACTCCTTAGCCTATGAAAACCACCTCAGCCTGTGAACTAGAAGACTTACTGTCTTCACCAGTGACTCACATAGCACGCCCCACAAAACAGTGTCCCAGAGGGTGTCTCCAAGGGAAAAGCTCCTTCTTGGAGATTAACAACACACATTAGCATATTAAAGGCTTTCCAAAGTCTTAAACCCAAGAAACCTTTCAAATAATATTGAGCCTCGTGTTTCTCAAATAATATTGAGCCTCATGTTTCTCATTTAGCCATGGAACTCCTTTTCCATGCTACAGCCTTTAACAACAATTTGGAAGTTCAGGCGGAAGGAAAATGAGCCTGCCTAAGTCAGTGACATTTCTCACAAGCAACCTTGTATTCTAAAGTGTCCTCGTGTCCATGTCTCTTCTCCGCCTGATTTAAATGGCAGCAACTCGGCAGCTCTAACCAGCTGAAGGCTTCCTCACCTCTTGTCACCGTTTGGATCCTCACATCACTCTCTGCCTGGTGCGAGCGAGCTAATGCACAGGAGGCCTGTAGCGTAGCACCCAGCATAGAGTCAAGAGCAGAGCAGCTAGCTACTTTCAATTTGGGGCAGTAGGGGAGAAAGAGTGGTTAAGAGTTTAGTCTATGGAATCAGACAGGCCCCATTCTAATTCTGGCACAGCTCTCACTAGACAGACGATGAGGTCAAGGATCACGTCTATTTTGTCCATCAATGTCTGGTACAGACACAGCGCCTGATAGAGACCATGCAGTCAATGAGTATGCAATGAATGAATGAAGGACAAAGCAGTTCTCAGCCCAGGTGTTTTGCCCAACAGAGCATATCTGGCAGTGTATGGAGACAGTTTTGGCTGTCTAGTGGGTACAAGTAAGGATGCTTAACATGAAACATCCTACAATGCATAGGACAAAGAACAATCCAGCCCCAAAGGTCAACAGTGCCAGAGTTGAGAAATTCTGCTCCACAGACAGGCCAATCAGGGATGAATTTCTAACCCCTGACCCCAGCTGTTAGGCCTTGAGCAAGTCAGAAAATTTCTGTCTTAATTGAATGGAATTTTAATGGGATCTTGTATCATACACTTGCAAACAAATACATATTCAAATGAGATGAACTGGGTAAGCCATAGGAAGTGGTTAACACAGTGACCGTGCATGGAAATCGTGACCTATACACATGTCCCATAACATTCTTCCCATTGCCTTCTATATAATGTCTCAGGTGATGGTGAGGCTCTTTAGGTGGACTCTTCACTCTCTTAGAACTCACTGTCTCAATCCCCAAGTGAGTACTCTTCTCAAAGCAAGCCCTATGCTCCCACTTATGTTTCCTGTATGGTCAACTTTTATTTATATGCTCACCAGGGGCTCCACAGTGAAAACGCTATTGAAGAAGAGCATGCTGTCTCCCTGTACCAGCCTCCTCTGATTCGCAAAGGTTCGGGAGAGAAAAGAAAGACGTTCTCGGAGTGAAGGATCAGTAATGCACTCTTCAAAAAACTCATCAGTCTCATCCTTCTCCTCTTTGATCTGATCATCACAGACCCTAAAGAAAACAGGAAATGTGAGATTCGTGTGGGTCCTCTCATGAAGAACTTTGTAAAGGGTTTCTCTCCAGTCCCTCCTCCTGGAATGTCCTCACCCATCACCCTGGAGTGGTCCCTCCTTGCCCTGAGTCTGTGACCTGCTGCACTTGCACTCAGTCCTCAGAACTCTCAGAGCCTGTTTGCTCATTTTCAGCCACCTTCTTTAAGAGGTCCTCCCTGGATTCCTTTCCTATTCAGTAGTCATTGCTTTACTCCTGAGCCCTTACATGTATCTGCACAAATATTTTCTTTCAGGTAATTGTGTTTTCCGAGCTGCCTTTTAAATATTTAACATCTATTCTGCCTCTCACATGGCAAGGACAATTTTGTTCCTTTTAAATTTGCTTAGCCTTCTTTCTTTCTTAGCTGTTAGTTACCTGGATAATGGAACCTAGGGCCAGCAGGGACTAGGTTTGCACAGTGATTCTATGATCTGTTTACTAGCTCTGTGACTTTGGGGAGTTACCCAATTCCTCTAAACCTCAATGCCTTCATAGGAGCTGCTCCATCAGAAACATGTGTTGGGGGTTAAATGCAATCAAGACTCTAGTGCAGTTCCTGAGACAAAGCTGGCAATTCCATAAATACCGGTTTTCTCCCTCTGTCAACCATAGGCAATCACCAAGCTGTCAGGCTTATAAAATGCTCAAGCTATGCCTTCGGGGACCTCCTTTTCTCTCTCTTTCTAGCTCTTAATATCCATCGTGATAAGTGAGAACAGCAGCTTTCCCCCATCCTCCGCTCACTGCCCCCACTGGAGCTGTGTTCACATTTTTCCTGAACTTTGCAGACTGAATTTTATCTCCTCCCAGGACATACGACCATATTCCCATCATTGTACTAGTATTACCACTGGTGAGAGACAAATTATTTAGCAATACAAGTGCTGAGTGGGAACCTAGGATCACTGAATTCCAGACCCAGTTCCAACTATTGTCAAATAACTCTTTTTAAATAACTTATGTATTCAGGGTGCTTTGGTCACGCTGCAAAAAAAAGTCAAATAAATGGGCTCAGCGTGTTCTGGCTCCAAGGAAGAAAGCATCTTGTGCTTGATATTTATTGCCAGGTGGGAGGCAGGGCCCAAGGTGACTAGCAGCATTCCTTCCACACTGCTGGGCACAGCAGGGCAAATTGAAGACAGCTCAGTTCACAGAAAGAAAGGAATCTATTTCTTTTTTATTTGAGATTTTGTTATCTGATACTGATTTGAAAAACTTACAAATCACACACCCTTAGGAATCAAAAATATTCCACTTGCAGGAATAAATCTTAAAAACAATCATGGATGTAAACAAAGACACAGCTACAAAGATGCTCATTAAAGTGCTGGAAGGACACCAGATGAAGTGGGTCAATTTGATGTAAGATAATGAAGTGATGGTTGAACAAAAATGGGAATCATAAACATTATATTTGTTGGGTACTTGTCAAACTTTTCACATGCATAATATTATTTAATACTCATAACTACCAGAAGGGTTATTAGCATTATGATCATCATTCCCACTGTATAGTTGATGAAACTGAGGCTTTGAAAGGTTAAGTAACTTGCCCCAGATCATACAGCTGAAAGACAGCCTGGACTTTAGGGTCTCTGGAGGTTTGAATCCCCTGGTGCTAATCAATATACACACACTGCCTCCTAGGAATCCAGGGAATATTAGGGAATAATAAGCAGCTAGTAAAGTGGGATTAAATAGAATATTTAACATCATTTTCAAATGTCTGAAGTATTTTTAAGGTGAAAAACAAAGTGGTAAAATGTAACATATATAATAATCCCACTTTTGTAATAAAAAAGCAAAAAAAGAAAAATACATACTTATTGGGGAAAAAAAACAGATTAAGAGATACCAAAATATTGACTATGGTTTCCCTGGCTGGAAGGATTAAAATGAAATTTTGCCCTCATATTTGTGCTTGTCTTAATATTTTCTAAATTTTATGAGTGCACAACGTATTTCTTTTTAAAACAAAACAAGTCATTTAAGAAATTAAATGTTAATCAGTTTTCAGGCTGTAGCACTATAGTTTTGACCTGGTTGCCTAACACGCCTGCATTGGCATAAGCCTGTGGATGCCCCTCTGAAAGGATGCGCAGGGGAAATGTCGGGGAGACGCGATATGGTCTGGTCTGCAGAAGGTGGAGGCAATGGATTAGATACACACAGAGCAGCAACATGACTGGATGTTAACCATACGGCCTCGTAAAAAAGGAGAAAATGGACAAAATATGACTCCTGTCTGTCTCTCCCCTAAGATAATATACATTTGGAAATAACAGATTCACATAAAAAGATAGACACATTCACATACTGGAATGGTATCTTTGGAGGAATTAACAGGAGTCGGGTGAGGAATGTATGAGAACAAATAAAATGCTTTGTGTGGACCGAAGATGAGGATGATAATGCTCCATGAACTGAGGAGTATGAGAAATGGAACCCCTGCACCAGAAAACAAACAGAACAAAACAAATGCCGAAATGCTGCTCTTCTCCCATGCTGTTGAAACTCCAAATCGGTAACAGCCAGTATAAGGCAAACGGAGGAAAGAGGGTACTGGATTCTTCCTCTTTGCCCTCTGATGGAGAATTGGAGCCATGACTAAGAGTCTAAGGAGGAGGCATATAGCCACACCTTCGGGTGGTCTGACTCCAACAAGGGCTTCTATATATCTCAGTCTAGTGTTTTGCCATCTTGTCCTGCTGATAGTCACGGTTTCTTGCACTCAGAGGTGGTTTTCTTTTATAGATGAGGAGACCTTTCATCAGACAGCATAACAGCAAGCCAGCCTTCTCTTCAGTAAAACCATGGACTTAACCCATTTTACAAATGGTCTAGTAGCTACCAACACCTTCACCCTCATGCATCAAGGACAGGCCAGCCCATGGACAATAGTCAATGGGGAAGACTTGTGTCTCCGGTGCAGCAAGGTTGAATCAGTCATAGTCCCTCATCTTTAGATACTCAAGACTTGTAACCTGCTCCCTTCAGTACACACAAGAGGTGCCAACTGAATGCTGAGATTAAAAACTAAGAGCCATGGTCTTGAGAGCTGGAAGAAATACTCCCATGTCCACACTTGGCTTGGAACCACACTCAAGACCTGTAACTTGCTCCCATCAGCACCCACAAGGGGTGGAGCCATCCACCTTCAAATGAAAATGGACCACGTGACCCTGAACAGTTAGCAACTCTGTGATGAATGTTACAAATGAAGAACTAGAGATCCTCTTCCTGTTTGCCGGTACCACATACATCTTCAGATTTTTGTATAAACCCTAGGGAAGGAAAGGGGCCTGTAAACATAACTGAGATTGAGTTTACTACAACCCAGGTGGTAGGCTCAAAGCCCAATTAAAACTGATTTATCTAAAGAAACGTGTCATTTCCTGCATCTGCATGTTACAGAATAAATCCATGCTGACCACTCTGGGGGGGCTCCATTGAGAATTGTAGAAGCTCTTCTACAGAGCAAATCTAGAATTAGAGCCAGCTGCTACTAAGAAAATGGCTATGACCTTGCTGGGGAAATGGGGAGCAAAAATCCTTAAAGCCCATGCCAAGTCTCTGAATACAGTGAACGTGATACGAATGAGTATAAAGAATCTTGCAGAATGTTTTAAAATCCCTCAGGACAAGGTTGAGGAAGCAAGAGGGATGAATGCAGCCTCCATTTCTAAAGAGATTAATTTCTCTGCAAGTTGCAGAAAAACATCAAGAGAAAGAACTAAAAGGTGATCTTTTAAAGGTCCCTATACATCTGATTCTCAAGTTAAAAAAAAAAAAGAACGAAAACAATTTTAAAGCGCAGAACTTCTTCCTAGAGGCAGGAACATCATCGCCCAAGTGTGTAGCATGGAAATAACCATCTGTCCCGAAACCTGGACAGGTGTCCTAAGGTTTTTAGCAATACTTTGAGGCAGGTGTGGTGGAAGGCCAAACAGCAAACTGCCAGAAAGGAACAGGGATTCCTGGGGATGAAATTCCTCCACTGGAAGAAGAGATACTCAAGTCTTTGCTCGTCAAGCTACAAGAAGACAAGAAAACTTGATGGCTAGGATGGGACTTGAGTGTATCTGGTAAAGCTATTAGCATTGTTGAAGTGACCTTTGAGCAACTTTCAGCCCTGGAGATGAATGCCACAGGACATGCTTTAAGCCATGTTGAAATGCCAGGAAAACAGTGGACAGGCTCTTGAGTGTGACCTGAAAGTTTACAAAGAAGTTAAATCTTTTAACCATAGAGGCTGCTGAAGGACGTGGAACAAAGGAAAAAGGTGCACCCCATCACGAGCAAGAGAGTCAGACATAAAGAGGATAATGCCAGATTCACCTGTGCAGGCCTTGCTGGGGTGCTCAGAGAGGATTCACCCCATTAGCCAAAGATCTTGCTGCTGCTTTTCAGGGATGGGCAGACCTCTGCCGCTAAGTAAGCTACCAAAGAACATTTCGCTTTACAGGCCTCTGATGTGTGACCTGGGACACAATCTGAAAATTTGTGACGTGGAGGAGGAGGGGCCTACACTCATAGCAAGAGCACCACTGCCCGCAGAGAGCCATTGCCCTGTCCAGAGGCAGGAGCTAAATGTTCAGTAAAGGGCAAATTTCTCTGTACTTGCCTTCCTTTCCAAGAGGTTGGGCATTTCATGGCGGTTACTTCAAGGACAAGAATTCATGGCTTATAATAGGAAAGTTGTCTGCTTTCTTATTATTATGATTGGGGGATGTATCGAGGAACAATGGAGAGAAGAGCAAGAAGTGCCACCCTGGTGCAACAAGAGATCAGCATGACTGGCATCCTCTCTCCCTCTCGGCCTAGCTCCTGGCACTCAGGAGAGAGCTGGGAGGAAAGAAAGGCGCAGCACGTCATAGATAAAACAAGCCGGTTTGGAGAAACAGGAGTTCTGGGCCTGCATGTCACCCAGAGTGAAAGCAACTGTATTATTTACCTGAAGCCACTGTTCGAGTCTATTGTTTAAGAGGTCATGATTCTAGGTGATAAAATCAGGCTTCCAGTCATGGTTATAAAAATACTATCCTATGTTTTTCCCCCTTGTTACAAAAAAAGTTGCCAGGAGAACTAACAGAGAGAACAAGGGGAGATATTAAAAGAAAATGATGCAAGAGAAAAGGAAGAATAAAAGACAATATTAAGGAGACAGGGGTGTGAGTGTCAGGGGGAGGTGAAGTGGGGGAAAAAAGTGAAATTCAGTGCCCATCCACTGTGGCTGAAATTATATTCTCTGTAGTTTAGCATCTCTGATAACCATTGGTTTTAATTTTTCTAGAGTTTAACTGCTGATGTTAACCTCCTAAGGTACCTTCTGGGCATTGGTATGGCATCAATCACATACTAACCACAGAGTCAAACACACAGACATGGCTGAAATCAAAGCTGGCTTTCCCTCCCTCTTACAATGTGTATTCATTCACCACAAAGGGTTATGCCCATAGGACAAGAATGATACTGAAACACTACTTTGCTGTTTCACTTCCTTTTTTTTTAGACAGAGTCTTTGCTGTGTCATCCAGGCTAGGGTGCAATGGCGGGATCTCAGCTCACTGCAGCCTCTGCCCCCGGGATTCCAGTGATTCTCCTGCCTCAGCCTTCTGGGCAGCTGGGATTACAGGCGTATGCCACCATGCCAAGCTAATTTTTATATTTTTAGTAGAGACAGGGATTCACCATTGTGGACAGGCTGGCCTCGAATTCCTGACCTCAGGTGATCCACCGGCCTCAGCCTCCCAAACTGCTGGGATTACAGGCGTGAGCCACCGCGCCCGGCCGCTGTTTCACTTTTTTTACTTGGATCTCCTCTCCCACTTTCCCTGCAAGCATGTTCGGCCATTTTGATTGCTGGTGAGCACACGTGACCCGGGAAACCAGCACAAAGGAAGCAGTAGCGGATCCTTTTCCTTGTGCCTTTTAAAACCACAGCTATTTCTATGCCATAAGGCCAAAGGAAGTTTTTAGGCATAAGTGGTTTTTCTTTCATCATTTTTTTTTTAAACACGGCACAGTGGCAATTCAGTGATTAAAGCTCATTGTCTGGATGACAGAGCTTCTGGCCCACTGCGTCCTGTCATTGTCGTGGTTTCTGATTCAATTAGGGACTGCACACTGTGGGGGGGTGGGGGGTGGGGGGTTCTTCCTGGTTTCCATGGACCTAAGACTTTTATTTTTATCACCCTGAACTTGGTTTTAAACAAAGCTTTGAAGCTTCCCAGAGCTAATCTTTAATGAAAATGGAGAGGCAAATAAAAAAGGCTGAAATAAATTTCAATGAAAGCAGCAAAAGAGTTAATTCAGAGAGGTTGGAAGGAGATAAAAATGAAAATGGAGCTTGAAAGAGGCAAGCATGGATTCAACTAAAAGAAATCTTCAAAATTTAACAGTGATGAGATTAGCTACAACTATTTGGTTTTACATTTTATTAATTTTTTCCACTGCCTGAAGTGTCATTTTAAAAAGCAAAATATTAAAGATGCCAGTGAGAAATCATTATTAAATTATATAGTTTGCAGGGACTAAGCAATGCTACTAAAACTGAGAATATAAAAGCCATTATATCTAAGTCCTTCTTTTTCCTCATTCTTCATATTTTCTAGAAGTATCTTTTTACTGAAAAAATCCCACATTGATGCCAATCCAAACAGATTATTTTTAGAACTCTTTATAAAAGCTGATCAACCTGGCTGGGCACCATGGCTCATGCCTGTAGTCCCAGCACTTTGGGAGGCCAAGGTGGGCAGATCACAAGATCAGGATTTCAAGACCAGCCTGGCCAACACAGTGAAATCCCGTCTCTACTAAAAATACAAAAAAATGGCCGAGCATGGTGGCAGGCACCTGTAATCTTAGCTACTTGGGAGGCTGAGGCAGGAGAATTGCTTGAAGCCGGGAGGCAGAGGTTACAGCGAGCTGAGATCCCACCACTGCACACCAGCCCAGGTGACAGTGTAAGATTCTGCCTCAGAACAAACAAACAAAACAAAGACAAAACACCTGATCAACCTGGGTAAGCTTCTGAAAAGAAATAGAGAGAGGCAGATTTGTTTTGAAATGAAGAATGATAGGTTTGGTCTTCAAAATCTAGGCATTCCATTACTGCTAAACTATAACCAGGTTACATTAACCCAGGATGGATATTCTGTTCCACATAGCTCAGCTCACATTGTTCAAATGAACAACTTCAAAGAGGATCTTACACCAGAATCAAGTTAGAAAAATGTGACATTGGTTGAGCTGGCTAAAAATATAGTACAAAATTTACTGGTTTTTCATAATAATTGAGTTTTACATTCCCCCACTCCAAATTACTGCATATAGGTGATTTTTGTTACAAACCTATACTTTTCTCTGTCCTCTTCTTGCTGGGTAGCAAATACCTTCCACAGGAAATGGGCAATGATATTACTGCGGTTGTGAATGGTTATAGTTCGCTGATTGGCCAGAGATATATAGGTTTTCTCAATGGTCACGGAATTCTTATCCAGCCGTATATTCATGTCTATGGCAGCTCCATAGAGAGATACGAACACCTTTTCACCTAGGAATTAACAAAGCACAAACAAACTTTAAGATTTATTCTAGAATGACATTCCTAGGCTATCTTTTTTTCAAGCTAAATTTAGGCCTAATAGCATAAGCATCAGGATTTCACTCTTTCCACTGAACCTCCATCAGTCCAGAGATGAGATATGATCAGAAAACTTAAATATTATGCTTGGTGCAGTTATAGAAAAATCAAGCTATCTTGCTGGTCATTGTAAGAAATATATAAAATACAAATTGTTGTTGTGGGCACTCAATAACATTTTCTTCTTTGAAAATAGCTTTCAATCCTACAGCCTGACCAGGAGGGCAATCGAGTTCTAGAATTTTACTCTATGCCTCATCTGTAGCTCATGCATGAGCTTGATTTGTGGTTCTTAAAATGCTTGTACCAAGTATACTTGAGAAGAGCTGCTCAGCATGAGAGAATTTAAGTTCATTTGAGACTAGAGATCAGGAGGGAAAATTCAGTAACTTCAAAAATAGAAAACTATTTAAAAGAAATCACTTCCCTAAACAGCAATTAAAACAAAACAAAACACACACACGACACACACACACACACACACACACACACACACACACACCCCTGACATGCCTGGGTAGTGGCTATATAAAAAGAAAACAAAAATAGACAAAAATCATATTTAAATTTAAAATTTTTTAAATATCAGGAACACCTTCGTTCAGTATGGCAATGTAAGCCCCTGACTTATGCAGGACGCACCAATCACCTTGATTCTAAGTATATAAGTGAGTTTCAAGAAGACACAAATCTAAAAGAAAAAAGAAAAAAAAAGATGACACAAACCTATAAACTATATTTGATTTGATCTCTGCAATGTCACAGCAGGTGCATTACTCTGACATTACATAGAAAAAATAAATATTGAAATACTATGACTGCTTTGTTGATCTGTGTTTCTAAAGTTTTAAAGCATCATTACTTGCATTTTATTTTTTGGCAGACATTTCTGCTCCATTCACTATTGTATGAGCCAGTTATTCAGTACATCAACAACCCTTTATACATTTTAAATGTTCCTTAGGCTCCATAACTTTGGATGCAGAAAAAACTTTCCTCAAAGAAAGAAAAAGTAAGAATCTAGGCATTTGACTCTACAATTTTTATTTTAAAAAACTTAAGTCAAAATTTCAAAACTAAAAATTATAAAATATATTTCTCCCCCTTCACCAAACTCCAGGTCTGCTTTTCAGAGGTAAGAACTGTCAATATTTTCATGTACATCCTTTCCAATAAAAGATATGCACTCATGTCAACTTTAAAACTTTGACTGAAATGTAACAATCTGATAAGTGAAAACTCATTGCTACTTTAATTGGAATACTCTTAATTACGGATGATGTTGAACACCTTTTCATATATTAATTGGCTTAAACCAAAGAGAAAACCCCTCTCCCAAATAAGATAATACTCAAAGAACTATGCCTTCAAGATGAGGGTAAATTGGAAGTAGATTAGCCCCAGTTCGGAGTTGAAGATCATGCTGGAATTGCCTGTCTTGCAAATAACTTCAAACCTTGAATTCGATCATGATTGACTGCTTATACCCTGAGATACTTGGCAGAAGAAACTCATTTCTTTTTGGATAAAGGTACTTGCATCCAAAGTTGCAAAATTTTCAACATTTTTTATAAAGCACATAACCAGAACATAATGATGCAAAGAAATAAAACTCCATGTGTTGGAACCAGCAGATACAAAAAAAATGGAAATAGGCCCACAAAAATTTCACATACTAGGAATCATCAGATAGAAACTATGAACCAATTATACAGAGTATATTTAAAGAAACAAATGGTTTAGGTTGAAGCTATATGTAGAAAATAGAAAATCAATAAAATCCTAAAAAAATTTGAAAAGAGCCACACTCTAGGACTTACAGAAATACAGCCAACAAACATATGAAAAAAAAGCTCAACATCACTGGTCATTAGAGAAATGTAAATCGAAACCACTCTGAGATACCATCTCACACATTAGAATGGCGATCATTAAAAACTCGGGAAACAACAGATGCTAGAGAGCACGTGGAGAAATAGGAACGCTTTTACACTGTTGGTGAGAGTGCAAATTAGTTCAACCATTGTGGAAGACAGTGTGGCGACTCCTCAAGGATCTAGAACTAGCAATTCCATTACTGGGTATATGCCCAAAGGATTATAAACCATTCTACTATAAAGACACATGCACACATATGTTTACTGCTGCACTGTTCACAATAACAAACACTTGGAACCAACCCAAATGCCCATCAGGGATAGACTGGATAAAGAAAATCTGGCACATACACACCACAGAATACTATGCAGCCATAAAAAGGGATGAGTTCATATCCTTTGCAGTGACGTGGATGAAGCTGGAAACCGTAATTCTAGCAAACTAACCTGAGAACAGAAAACCAAACACCACATGTTCTGACTTATTAGTGAGAGTTGAACAATGAGAACACATGGACACAAGGAGGGAAACATCACCCACTGGGGCCTGTCAGTGAGTAGGGATCTTGGGGAGGGATAGCATTAGGAGAAATTTCCAGTGTAGATCACGGGTTGATAGGTGCAGCAAACCACCATGGCACATGTATCCCATGTAACAAACCTGCACATTCTGCACTTGTACCCTAGAACTTAAAGTATAATAATAATAATAATAATCCAAAGATGATGAGAAGGAATATGTATATATACTGCAGGGTTATTTATAGTAGAAAATGGAAATCAGTGCAAATGTTCACTAATCACAAATGTCTAATAAAATTGTGGTATATAAAGTGTTAGAATATTATGTCGTTATTAAGACAATAATTATGAGGGCATGCTGACAATCTGGCTCATGCCAATTTTTCGCTAGAATTTAGTCACCTGGAAATTATGAATATATGAAGCAAAATGTATGAAATTATGCTAAGTGAAAAAACAGAAAACAAAGAGTATATGTGTTCCTGATTAAAACTATGTAAAAGTTATGTATGTCTATGCCCAAGATGAGAAGAGAAGGTTTGGAGAAAAAGCATTTTTTCCTAACAGTTAAAAATCTGTTTTTATAGTGTTTTTAAAAAAGATTAAAAAAAAGATATTCTGTTGTTGGAATCAATTTCAAAGCATTCATTACACAATGACTATTGTAAAATCTAGTCATAACAAAATAATAATGCTCTTAGGTGAAAATTCAGCATTTAATGTGGAAGATAAAAACGGGCAGATTACCTCCTGATATATTTGCTTCAAAAACATATGCCAACAAATCTTAGGGAAAAAAGTGTATAGTGTGCTATAGCTGGCCTAAAGTTAGAAACTGAACAAAGTTATGTTTTAAAATAAGTTGTAACGGCTGCCCCACTCTCCTCACAATAACTGCTGGCCTTTGGCTTCTGTACATAAAACTGCTAGTTTGCTCTGCAAACTATCTACCTTTCTTATCAGTAACAGCCAGAATTGTCAGCCTTTGTGACTAGAATAGCAGCCCAAGCTAATTCCATCCTGGTCCCTGTGCCTTGTAATAAGTAACCAAAATCTGTTATTTCCACTACAGCCCAGAAGATGTGCAAACTAACGCTTATCCTGACTTCTGTGAGCCACTTAGGTAACAATCGAGGGGGGCAAGATGTCCTCAAGCCCTTGGAATGTCCGGAGCCCCGCTCCCTCCTCTGTCCGGGAGATGATTTACGAAAAACCCTAAATGTCTGTGTCCCTTCAGCCCCACCCCCGCCTCTCACCCTGACCCCCAAAGTGATTCTTGCGGGTATAAAAGGTCTTAACACCCTCCATTCGGGGCCACGGGTTGGAGAGATACGAGTCCTCCGTGGTCGCCGGCTTAATAAACCCTGCTATTTGGCATACTTTTGTCTTGGTGCTGGTCCCTTAATCTCGCCTCGAATATAACATTAGAGCTCCTCAAAATTAGATGAAGGCCTTGATTTATGACAGAAATTTAAAATTGGCAATTTAGTTGTTACTATGCTTTCAGTGTAAATATTTGGTCACATTTTTAGAAATGAGTATCCCGAATTTAGGAATTTCATGAAAAATTTCCTACCTGGAATACCTCTCTTCATAGTAGCTTAATTTGTTCACTGAATTCTGCAGAATAAAAGCATTTTTCACAAAAAAGAAATAAATAGTATAAATTATAAACAACTCAAAATATATCTTTAATAAAATAATTTTATTACTTTTTATGAAAAATTAGTTAAATGGAAGGTAGTTTGGAAAATACAAAAGGCAATATAAAGAAATAAAAACATATGAAAAAATACAGTGGATAAGATACAAGGAAGATAAAGTGAGAAGGTCTAAAAATATTGAATTGGAAACTCAAACGGAGAGGAAAGAGTGAAGCAAAGGCAGTATTTCAAAACCGCTGGGAGCCAGCCTAGCCCTGTACATGGGTGCCCTGAGTCGCAGCGGTGACGGTGACTAGGGAGTGAGAAAAGAAGACAAAGACAAGTAGAATTCAACAGCATGGGTCCAGAGTGCGGGTTGAACTGCATTGGCACTGAGCTCTGGGCTCCGCAGGCTTTTATTAGTTGCATTATCTTGTTAATCTTGCAGGCTGTGGGGAGGCCAATTGAGAAGGAAGATGGGGGTGGGGGGAAGAGCATGTGTCTGCAGCATTCAATAGCAAATGCGGTTCTTCTAAGTTAGAAGTGCTAACTAAGGACACTGGGTTTTACTACCCATTGTCTATCCACGTGCATCTGCAAAGAGGCACAGCGGATAAGGGACCATAATGTCTGACCACACACAACGTATCAAGGGGCTTTTATCTCCAGAGCATTGTGGACACAGAGTAACGAATTACTCCATATTCTGAGAACACAGGCAGAGTCTGTGGCGTTCCAGTTATCTCTGCCCTGCAAGGCTTTCAGGCTTTCCAAACTCCCATCTGCAAAGACCCTGCTGAGTCTTGTGAGCAGAGGTTATATTCCTTCCCAGAGTTCTTGCACAAGCCCTCTTTACTAGACCCTCAAGCAAACCCTATGTTGGGAAGAGATCCTGCGACCAAAGCGGTCTTTGCTGCCTTGCAACCAGGCTACAGCATTCTGCAGTTATAAAGCGCTCTCAGATGGTCTTCACCAGAGGCCTCCTGTTACCGACTGATTTCTGCTTTTACAGACCTTAAACAATTTTTATTTTACTGTACCACAGTTTGGAGTTTTCTTTAATTCAATATTTGATCCATGGCACAAATCTCAGGGTATAAAAGCAAAGCAAGCTTGTGATCATTTAACTGTAAGTAACACAGGTCGGCCCCTGGTGATCTTTTCCTACAAAAAGATGATGGCTAAGAATTTTCTTTGGAATTAAAGATATCAGTTCACAGTTCAAAAAGCCAGTGAAAGTCAAATGGGATAATTTTTTTTTTGAAAATCAGACCTAAATATATTGCAGTGAAACTGAAGAAAATCAAAGACAAAGAAAAAACCCTGAAAGCAGCCAGAGAAAAAAGGATTATTTTTAAAGGACCCACACTTGGAATTACACCAAACTTTTGAACTGAAACAATGGAAACTAAAAAAATAATGGAATGATATCTTCAACATGACGAAGGTGAAAACAATGCGATTCAAGAGTTCTACACACATTTTCCAGCTTTTTTTTTGTCTGCAAATATCTTTCGTGTTCACTTTTTAAGGACATTTTCAATAGTTTTATTAGCATTGTTTTCTTTCAGTACTTCAACGATGCCATTTGTCTTCTAACTTCCATAATTTGAGTAGGAAATTTTGCCATCAGTATTCTTAGTGTTCCTATTAAAGTAATATGTCTTTTTTTCTCTGGGCACTTTTATAATGTTCTCTTTGCTTTAGACTTCAGCAATTTAACCATCATATTGCTAAGTTTGGTTTTCTTTGTACTTGTACCACCACAGGCTTGCTGAGTATTTGTAAGCCTCTGGATTAATGTCATGTGTCATTTCTGGAAAATTCTCAGCCAGTATTGCTTAAAATATTTTTTACCCCATTATTCCTCCTCTACTTCTGAGACTCCAGTTACATGTATGATGACCTTTTGACTGTGTCCCACTTGGGTTTTTCTTTCTGTTCTATTTTTTCCCCATTCTTTCCTATTTCTTTCTGTGCTTCCATTTGAGTATTTTCTATTGCTCTGTCTTCAGGTTCACTAATCCTATCTTTTGCTATATCCATTTTGCTGCTAAAGCCATACAATTAGTTCTTAATTTCCAACACTGTATTTTTCAGTATAACATTGTTATTAAAATCTGATAAAGATATGACAGTGATATAGGCCAATCTATAGGCCAGTTGCACTTCTGAATAACAATGTAAAATTTCTGAATAAAAATGGCTAATCATAATATATCAGCACATTAAAAGAATGATACTTCATAACCAGGTGGAATTTATTCCAGAAATACAGCAATGTCCCACTATTAGAAATCTGTTTATGTAGCAATAGATCTAAGGAAAAAAGTGATATGATCTTCATTGATGCTGAAAAAGAATTTGACAAAATTCAAAATGCATTTTTAAAAAATCTATAAAATGAAATTGATAGAATTAAAATATAGTAAAGTCTCAGTAATTAAAATATTAATAGCATGGTAGCAGTGCATGAAGAGAGACAGATCAATGGAATACAATAAAGTCAAAACAGACCCAATGCACATTGGAATTTAGTATATTATAAAGGCAGTATCTCAAATCATTGGTATAAAGACAAACTTTGTAAAAAAAAAAAATGAAAAAAACAAAAACAAGTATTGTTAGGACAACTTCAGAGCCATATGAAAAAACATAACTCATATCTTATGTCAGAATAAACATCAAGTGAGTCAAATATTTAAATGTTCAATATGAAGCCATATATATAATATAAAAGAGAATTTCTTTGTAACTTTAGAGAGGGAAATGTTTTCTAACTATGACTCAAAATCCAGATCCCTCTAAAACACTAAGAAATTTGATTACCCAAAAATGAAAAAGAAATTCATCCAAAGAAATGAATACATGGCCCATCCAAAAACTTGAATGTAAAAAGGATATATGGCCTCCAAGAAACACGTACAGCTGCAAGATAGCACTAGTAATAAAAGAAGTATAAAATAAAGTATCATTTCATGACAATCAGATTAACAAACAAAAATCAGTTTTATAATATTGTTTCAGCAATATATTGGCAAAAATATGAAAAGAGAATTTTTGTATACTTCTGATGAAAGTATAAATTGTCACAATAACTTAACAAGTCAATTTATTATCCAGTAAAGCTCAGGATAATTCTGCCCTATACCCCAGCAATTACACTTGCAGGTATTTATCCCAAAGGAAAATCTCACACAGTTGCCCAGGAAGACAATGTACAAAGTTGTTCAATGCAGCACTGTTTGTAATAGCAGAGAAGTAAATATCCAATTTTCATGTACTGGAATGTGGCACATTCGTTAAAAAATGAATCAGAGCAATGTGTATCTACATGTTTAAATCTTTAAAACAACACTGAATGAAAAAGGCAAGTTGGAGAATGATATGTACAGTATGATGTCAGGCCTCCATGTGCAAGTCCAGACCCAGAAAGTCTAAAGTCCGGCCTGCCTCGGCTGATCACCCCCCACCCCCCTGCCTGCGTTTTCCATTATCCCTTGATTGCCCAGGGGGAGCTTCCCCAGACATTAAGCTTCTCAACCCACCCTGCTATCTTAACTGTTCTTATGATAACGTGAATACTCCTCACCCCCACCCTGCCATCTTAACTGTTCTTGCTCTGTGAATATCTCTCCTCCCCCAACCTACCATCTTAACTACTCTTCCGCCCTACCCCACCCGCCATTGTAACTGAATTTATGGTAATGATACTCCTTGTCTCTATCCCCCACCACTGTAACTAATCTGACTCTGTAACACCCCTGCCCCCTCCCAAAAAGATTTGCCCCGACCTATAAAACCAACTCCTATCCCAACGCCCTTCGCTGACACCGTTTTTGGCCTCAGCCCACCTGCACCCAGGTGAGTAAACAGCCATGTTGCTCAAAGCCTGTATGGGGGGTCTCTTCATTCAAAGCGCACGTTTTAACACATGACACTATCTATGTGAAGTTTAAAACTGCTCAAGACAATACTATATTTTGTTTATAGAGAAGTAAATATGTAGGAATAGCATTAAAATGCACCCAGTACAGCTCCTCTGAGGAGAAAGATATGAGAATTAGATCAGAAAAGGGTAACAAAGTGGCTTCAGGTCTGTAATCAGTTTGACTACCCAAAAAAATAAAACCTCTAAAAAGAAATGTGTAAGGCCAAAGGTTGAGATGTATTAAACATAACAGGCAGTGATTATATTATTCTCTGTGCTTTTGTGGTTATCTGAAATATTTCATTGTTTAAAAAATTAACCAAAGAGAATAAAAGATCTAAGGACTTATTTCACGCAAACCTATGGGTCACAGACTAATATCATTAATTTGAGCTGCTCACTGCAAGTCTTCCTTCCCAGAAATACAGCAAAAGCTATTATTTTTTTCAAGAACCATCTAATACTGATTTTTTTCCACCACTACCTTCCAAAACTCATCAGCTCCACAAAGTGAAGGAAGCAATAACTCTTCTCATATCCCCGAAGCTGTTGAAGTACTTGGTTTTTATAATACGTACTTTTATAGAGACAACCTTAAAAAGGTTCCCCAACCTTTGGCTACTTTGAAGACTGACAGGATGGAAGTGGTGTCATGTGCTTGGGAATGGATGGGGATACTGTTCCTCAACATTAGCATTTTTGTGTCCTTGAAGGACCTGTTCCCACACTGGTGCCTTTTTGGTTTCTGGAGTTGCATGCTGCAGTCATCATAGATGGGCTTAGGAACAGTCTTTTATTACATTCCAGTACAGATATATTTTGTGGAAGGTCTCATTATCTTTTGCCAGTTTTTCTACCATCAATCAAGTAAAACCAAATATGAACAAAACTAATTTTACGAAAATGAATGTGAAGCTAACTATATACACAATACACATCATACTGTGGTTTCTCAGACAACAGAGGACACTAAATTAAATATATGAGTGGAGCCATAGATTTTCCAGGGAACTAACAAGTTGATGGAAAGTTTTTCATCACTTGGTCACATCAGGGTCAGATTCACTATAGTAGTGCATTGCTGAACCAAACTTCTTTGGAAGTGCTCTTTGTTAGGGAAACTTACATTATGCAACTTGACAGCTCACCGGGCATGTCAGTGGCAATGCCAAAATCAGTATTCTCAATCTGCACAGAAGGCAGTGTAAGATGCAGAAAGTGTGCTGGCCTCAAGGAGTCCCAAAGACCTGGGTTCAAATTCCAGCTTTACTGAGCTGTAAAGTCATTTAACATCTCTGGGCCTCAGTTTACTTATCACTAAAATGAAGGAGTTAAAGAAATGTCTCTTTAAATACTAAACCTGGTAATTTGCAAGTCTTCACCTGATATGAATTTATGGAAATCTTATCTCACTTCCCTAAACATTTAAATTCCTGACAATCAGAGTGTCTTAACTTCTGCTACTCCCTATCCTAAGCTATGGAATAAGAAACAAAGAAAACAAGGTCAACTAATGTTTCCATTGCCTCTAAAGCCATGTGAAAACATGTGCTTCTTTTACAATACCTGTTTGGCTAGATTTTCTAATTATAACAGCACACATTTATAATTAATAATAATCCCACCACTGAAAAGAAGTTGATGTGGGTAAGTTTGCGTAGACATTAATAGATTCAGATAGATATTATTTAGCAGTTTCAACTGCAAAGTAGCAATATCACACTCAGTTACTTACTATATTATATTTTGGTATACTATTATTGGCCTTTATGAGAAAAAAAAGAAATTATGGTTTTAGAAAGCTACTAGAGTACGATATGTAAATTACTATAAAGCTGCCATGTGAAGCTCTAATATTATGACTGGGTGTATATTTAATAATAACACATTATCACATCTTTGGGGAAAATGGTTACTTGCCAACTTCTGACTCCTAAAGTATATTCTCTTTGGTAAGAGACATAATACTTTCAAAAAATGCTGAATAAAAGTGTGAACTCTATTTCCTGAGTATGCCAATGGTTGACGTCACTTCTAAGGTGAGATGAGCATCCTCACCAGGCATGGAAGAAGAAACCCTGCTGCACTACTATTTCTGGTACTCCTTCTAGTAGCCAAAGTTTCCATACAAATGTCTTTTTTCTTTTTCTTTTTTTCTCCCTTTTATTCAAATGTCTTTTTTGAAATGCTATTCTGAATAGTAATATCTCCTTGAACCCTTTGATTATATTTAGTTTCTCCAGACTCAGCTGAAAAGTGTAAAACTTAAGCAATTAACCATTTTTTTGTCTCTTAAGAGTCAAAAGATACTTCCACTTATTCGGTTTTGGATTTGGTTTTGGTTTTGTTGTTCAATGTAGCCTTGAGTAATTGTATTTTTAATCTCTCCTGGAAGGATGAGTTTATAAAAGGTATCACATTGCATCAGTTCTTTCTTAATTTTAGACTAGAATACAAAAGATAACTAAATCATTTCTCAGGTAGAATCGACTGTGTAAATAAACTTCATTTTACTACATGCAGGCACCCACAGGGAGAAAGAGGAAAAGAGAAGAGGAGGGGGAGAATTCTGGCTCAGAACACTGACGGGTAGAATATTAGATACTGCGGAAACTTTATACTCAACCTCCTTAATTGCTAGAGCACTGGTTCAAACTCTGGTTGTCAGACCATGCAAAGAAATCTCCTAGCTTCATTTAAACAAGAATATATCCAGTGGAGGGCCAGAAACGGAAGGAAGAAACCAACTGTTAGGAATGTGATTGACTACCTCCTGCTGAGGAGTGTCAATGCTGCACCTTCTGGAACATTGTTTTAGGAATTATACAGGAAAGACTCATCAACAGCCCATGTTAAATTTCCTTCCCCAAATAAATTCATATTTCAAACAGCTGCAGAAATTTCAATCAGATGTTTATTTAATGAAATGAAAAGCCAGTGATCGTGGCTGCTTGGAAAAGCTTCATGATTAATTGTGTTTAGGCAGTTATTAGCATTTTTCACTAATGGAAGGTTATGGGTTCTGGTCATTAATAACCCACAATAAAGATTAAAAGCATATTCTTAGCAGCAGTTCATTTCATGGAAGGAAAAATGCTCTAAGACAGTTTACCTCTGCAGTCTTCAGAATATGACTTTATTCGTTCACCACAGGTGACACCAGAACCTTGGTGAGTAGAAACCAACCTTCCTATGAATGATTAAATTTTAATACACAAATATTTATTGTGGTTCAACCTATCTTTCCTTTAGCATGCAGTATATATGTAAGTATGGGTGTCATTCCAAATATTTATATAAAAGTAAAATTGAGATCCAGGGGAGGCTGGGGAAAATGCAGATGCATTTCAAAGGCAGCAGATCAAGAGAGCAAAAATGTACTTACAGTCATATGGGAGATTAGGCGACCTGCTATAGTGAAAGAGCGCTGCCCAGGAGTTAAGAGGCTGAGTCTGGCTTCTAACTGGGCTTCTAATGAGTTCTGTGGCCTTGGGTGAGCCACTTAATTCCTTAGGGCTTCAGTTTCCCTATCTGTAAAATCTAAGGGCTAGATGAGGTTATCACTGAAGGTGTCACTCAAGTTTTGATTCTGTTGATCTATAAGCACTCTAAAACAGCTGAACTCAAAACCCAACCAAACAGCATTTTTTAAAATTATACCCCAACATATGTAGAGTTGTTTATTTATAAATTATACCCACATGTTAGACTGCTCATGTGTCAAATCTATTAAAAATACCCGCAAATATTTAAAAGAATGAGATCAGATGAAATAAACAATTATTTTAAAGACAATTTATTTAGTATGCTTACCAACAATTAATTATTTTAATAAGAGTATACGGGTTGACTCTGCTTCATTCTTTCTCAAACTTCTGACTTAAAATCTTGTTACATAGTGACCCAAATGTAATTCTAAGGCTACATTCATTCTGATACTTAGTTTTAGCAACTAACATAAATCAACAAGGATATAAGATGTAGGATGTAAGCAAAATCAACAAAGATATGGAGATTCAGACAGAAAAAAATGTATCACTGACCACATTTATTAGCAGGCACATGTTTCTTCAGTTTCATCCACTATCAGTACCAGTAAGACATGATTTTTGGCTAAAATTTACGTAATAATTTTACCATAGTGGGAACAATTGCTTAATAGTCAAACAGGAGGTTCAAATATATCCATAATCGCATTTAACATAAAAAGACTGACTAGTACAATTAAAAGACAAAGATTTTCAGACCAGATTTAATAATCAGCCTCATTGGTGATGCTTCCAAACGTCATACTTTAAATGTGAGGAGGGTTGAAAGTAAAAGGATGAATAGATTGTACTATGTCCACACTAATCAAAAGAAAGCTTCTATGTTGTATAAATATCAGATCGAGTAGACTTTAGTGTCATAAATCTTACTAAAGATTAAGAGACGTTTTATAATAATAAAATGGTTAATTCAAAAGGAAGTTATAATAATCCTACATGTGTAGACACCAAGTATCATGGCCTCAAATATATATAAAATGAAAATTGTTAGCACCAAAAAAGAGAAACACCTAAGTCTAATTGTGGATTTTAATACATCTTCCAATAACTGATAAAACAAGGAGACAAAAGATTAGTAAAGCTATAGATTGAATGGCATTATTATTAACAAATTTGACCTAATTGACATTTATAGAAGGTGTACCCTTTTCGAGTACACAGGGAACATTTACCAAAATGGAATATATTTTGGGTTGTAATGTAAGTCTCAACTCATTTCAAGGCCTGAAATCACATAGAACTTGATTTCTGTCTGATAGGATTAAGCAAGAAATCAATAACCAAGAGACCTAGAAAATTCCCTAATGTTTGAATATTCATCAACACATTGCTAAATAGCCTGTGGGTCAAAAAAGAAATAAAAATGTAAATTCTAAAATATTTTCAATCAAGTGTTAAGGAAAAAAATATGTAAAAACATATAGACTGAAGATTAAGTCAATTTTAGAGGAAACGTATTGTCTTAAACGCACATATGTATAAAAGAAGGTTGAAAACCAACACTCTGAGCATCTCTGTTAAGATTTAGAAAAATCTTAACAAATCAAACCTAAAGAAAGTAGGATTGAAAAAATGAAGAGCAGAAATCAATGAAATTGAGAACTGAATAACAAAGATAATCAACTAAGAGTTGGTTCTTTGAATAAACTAAGAAAACTGACAGAGCCCTGAAAATATAAATCAAGAAAATAAAAGACAGGAGGATACAAATTATCAATAATCACCAAGGATCTTACAGCAAACAAAGACTAGGAAAGGTTCTGAAAATTTTTATGCCAAAGTCTTAAGATTTTCGATTAAATGGAAAAGTTTATTGAAAAAGTTTAACAGAATCAATAATTAAAAACCTGTCCACCTTTTAAAAACTGAGGTTAAACAAATGGCTTGAGGAATAAAATTTTCAATTATTTAAGGAAGAAATAACATGAATCTTTAAAAGAATTTCTATGGAGAATTAAAAGGAGAGAACAATTCCCAGCTTGTTTTATGAGACCAATTTGTTTTGTTCTGACAACGGCATTACATGAACAGAAAATCACAGGCCAATCTTTCTCATGAATTTGGATACCAAACTCTTGAACAAAATATTAGCAAATATAATCCAATGATTTATTTAAATGATAATATACAAAACTTGAGTTTATCCCAGAACACAGCAGGAATTTAGCATTTCAAAATCAATCATCGCATTAGAAGAATAAAGGTGAAATAATGTACAATCATGTCAACAAATGCAGAATACTTGATAAAATTAAACATCCATTCAAGATTAAAAGTCTTAGAAACCTAGAGATAGAAGGAAATTTTTTTAACCTGATAGAGTACCCACTAAAAACCTATAGTGAACGTCATACTAAATGATGAACTACTGAGCACTTCTCTTTTGAGTCTGCGAACAAGAGAAAGATATTTGCTATCATTACCTCCAATGAACAGCGCACTAAATGTCTAGCCTGTGGAAGAAAGAGTAAGAAATGAAGAGCATAAGGTTTGAAAAAAAATAAAAACTATCATTATTTGCAGATGATCCGATTGTGTATACACAAAGTCCAAAATCATCTACAGATAAGTCAGAAGTAAATATAGCAAGGTCTGTAGATAAAAGCTCAACATACAAAATTCAACTGTAGTTCAGTGCCACACAAGTTTAGAAAACAGGCTTAGGAAGAAATACCACACTACCTATAAAATTAAAATTGATAAATTGTACTTCATCAAAATTAAATTGTTCTGGTAATGAACAGACATCAAGAAAATTAAAAAGGCAATCCACAGACTATGAGAAAATGTTCACAATAATTATTTCTGAAAGACTTATATAAAGAATGTATTTTTTAAAACTAACTCACTTTTTAAAAGAGGGGCAGGTTTTAAATTATTGCTTCTGTTAAACTTTTTCAATAAACTTTTCCATTTAATCTAAAATCTTAACATTTTGGCATAAAACTTTTCAGAAGTCAATAATAAAATGATAAAATACCCCATAAAGAATAGGCAAAAGACTTAAACATGTACTTCAGAAAAGAAGACATCAAATGCACAAAAGCACATGAAAAGACACTCAACATCATTAGTTGTTAGAAAAATGCAAATTAAAACCAAAATAAGATGCCACTTTATACCGAGTAGAATGGCTAATTAAAAGAATGACATGACCAAGAGTTGATGACAATATGGAGTTCATACATTCATTGCTGCTAGGAATATAAATAAAATGGTTCAACCACTTTAGAAAACCATTTGGAAGTTTCTTACCAAGTGAAGCATATGACTCTATGACTCAGCAATTCTACTTTTAAGTATTTACTCAAGAGAAATTAAACATATGTATATCTGCACACATACACATACCTGCACACACATATGATGTGTACAAGAATGGTTATTAAATCTTTATTCATAATAGCCCAAAACTTCAAAAATCCAAATTTACATTAATAAAAGAATGAATAAATTTTGTATAACCATACAGTAGAATGCTTCTTAACAATAAAAAGGGAGTTACTGCCAGACACAAGGACATGGATAAATCTCAAAAACATTACGTTGAATAAAGAAACAGGACACAAAAGAGTATATACTGTATGAGTACATTTATTTTAAGTCCAAGAAGAAGGAAAACTAATATAGGGTGATAGAAATCAGAACCTCTGGGTGGGGGTTGGAGGGGTTGCCTGGGAATTGGCATGAGGCAGTGGATGTTCTGTCTCTTGAATTGGACAGTGAGTACATAGGTAGTTACACTTGTCAAATCTTATCAAACTGTATATTTACGCTCTGTGCATCTTATATTTAAATTATACCTCAATAAAAATATAATAAAAAACTACTTATACTAACAGCAAAAACCACTGAAAGCTTACAAATTAATAATAAAAGAACAAGTGAAGAAGGGACTCGAATAGGATTAGATCTAATGAAAATATTCAAGACTTCTACACAGAAAACTACTGATGAGAGAAAGTAAAGAAAACCAAAAACATGGAAGGATAAACAATGTTTATATCATGATGGAGAGAAAGGTCTATAAAGTAGTAGGAAAGAAGGAACTAGTCTATAAATAATAATGAACAATGTGAAAAAGGCATAAACTGGAGTCACTTTCAGGCAGCCAATGAAACTAGAGACTTCATTGAAATATTTGAGAAAATATTTTTATTTATTTGATTGAGTGAGTGAGTGATTGAGACGGACTCTCGCTCTGTTACCCAGGCTGGAGTGCAGTGGGCAGAATCACCACAGTCTCAACTCCCAGGCTCAAGCAATCCTCCCACCTCAGCTTCCCAAGTAGCTGGAACTATGGCATGTGCCACCATACCCAGCTAATTTTTGTTTATCTTTGTAGAGACGATGTCTGGCTGTGTTGCCCAGGCTGGTCTCAAACCTCTGGGCTCAAGCTATTCTCTTGCTGTTGCCTCTTAAAATGTTGGAATTACAGGTGTGAGCCACTGCACTCAGCTGAGAAAGTACTTTTACAACTACTTTTAAATTCATCACTAACCTGATAGGACAATGAGGATATCAAAGTGAAGACAAGCATACCAAGAAATAGTCTAGTGCCAAGGCTGGCCTTTGCCCTAACGGCTTTTGTGAACCTTCAGACTTCTGCTTTAAAAATTACATTCTGTGCCTAGGACAGCTGATAAAGTCCAGGGCCTGCCCAGAGTTGGAATTCCAAATCCAAAAGTTGCAAAACGCAAAAAGACATAAGATACCCTGGTTGAAAACCAGCAGAAACAATAAACAGCATACTAAACAGTAGACTTAATTTATTTGAATTATCAGATACAAAATATTAATAACGACAATTAATATATTTAAGAAATCAAAGAAAAACTGGAAAAATAAAGAGGGGAGGGAGAGCAATCAGATTTGATAAGAACCAAATAAAACTTCCAGAAATAAAAACAATCATAATAATTAAAAAATTAAAACTCAGCAGGTCAGACTTCACTGAAGAGAAGATTATCGAATGGGATAATGGATAAGAAGAAAGTATCCAGATCAGTCCACAGAGAAAAAGAAATTAAAAACACAGAGCAAAAAAGGAATGAGTAACAGCATAATAACATATTAAATAATGGAATAATAGAGTAACTATTCTGTATTCCAGAATAAGATGGAAAACAGCAAATAATGCATATGGGGGGAAAAATGACACACGGCCTCTACATCACACATACACAAGTATTATATCAAAGATGGGGCATTAACCTAAACCCAGAAGCTAAAAGTATAACATTTCCAGAAGTAAACATGGGAAAATATATTCATGATCTCGGAGAAAGCAAAGATTTCCTAGGATGGAGGCAGAAAGGGTTAATCTTAAAAGAAAAGAAAATTGGTAACATGGATTTCATCAAAATTCAAAATTCCTGCTTATTAAGAAATATTATCACAGAAACGAAGGCAAGCTACAGACTTGGAGAAAATGTTAATACATATATCTGACAAATGACTAGTATTTAGACTACTGAGTAATAAAAGATACTTACAAATTAATAACAAAAGAATAAGCAAAGAAAGGTCATGAGCAGACACTTAAAAAAGATACATGAATGGCCAGTAAGCTCCTGAGAAGGCACCCAACATTATTAATCATTAGGGAAATGAAAATTAAAACCTGTTAGACCTTACTTTATACCACTAGTATATCCAAAATTAACAAAACAGCACTATCTGTTGGTGAGGGTGTGGAGCAACTAGAACTCTCATGCCTTGCTGGTTGGAATGCAAAATGACACAACTACCTTGGAAAACTGATGTCCCAATGTGTTATGAGCTACGCTTTTAACCAGACCGTTCTATCCTTTGGTTACATGGGCCAAACGTTCTCCCTTTTGCTTAAGCTAGCTTCTCTTGCTAAAAGCCAGTGAAGTGTAGCTAACGCTAATAGATAAAACAGACCACTTCATTGGCTGTGTGTTGTTCTGCTGGGCAATGTGGAGCCAGGGCCACTTAACCATGGGTCCTAAGGCAAGGGCTTGAGTCGTCCTGCTCAGATACGCTTCCACAAAGCCAGCAACTCTGAACTGTACCCTAAATGTCTTGTGCTGCTCCTTCTCTGGGTGTACCTTCAAGTTTCTATCTACACACAGATAACTTCAATCTACCAGTGTGACTTCTGGGGATGGGTTCTTTCCTGAGCCCTGTATTCCTCAGGCTTTCAAGCATTTGTATCTGACTCCGTATCATTTCTATGGGTTCTTTATCTTGTGGATCTTAGCTTACTCTTTCCCTGGCTGTGTGCTTCTGTTTTCTCCCTACAATGCCCTTCTGCAGATGATCTGGGTCAATCAACATGAATGAGTAAAACAGAAGGGAGAAGGAAATGAGAAAAATCATAAAATAATAAACAGCAATATAAAATATTAATCTGAAAGCCAGCAATGGAGACTGCATAATGTACATGCCATCTACATGACCATAAATTGACTATTTGCAACAACAATGTGTAATTTTCATGATTATGGAGGGTGTGGCCTTCAAGAAAATGCTCGTGGCAACAGAGTCCTATATTCATGTAAGATGTTATATAAGATATCTGCATGTTCTAAGGATTAAAGCAACTGGATCTTACATAGACTAGTGGGCACATACAAGAACATTCTGAATTGGGGTTTACATTTTTAAAATGCTAGACAAATATCACAATAAATCAAATGGAAAACCCATGGGGCATTAAATTACCTACAAATTTTAATATACAGACAACCTCAATCCACCAGTGTGGCTTCTGGGGATGGGTTCCTTCCTGAGCCCTGTATTCCTCAGGCTTTTAAGCACTGGGGACACCAGGTAGGTGAGATTTCTATCTGACTTCACATCATTTCTACTGGAGGCATTCATTGGTTTTTTATCTTGTGGATCTTAGCTTAGAATGCAGCCAAAATAACCATTTCCTATTCAGCTTTATCATATTTCCCATCTGACCTTTCTTTTTATATTTTTAAAATTTATTTTATTATTAATTTTTAATTTCAATAGTTTTTGGGGGAACAGGTGGTGCTTGGTTACATGAATAAGTCCTTTAGTGGTGATTTCTGAGATTCTGGTGTACCCATCAGAGTGCATACACTGTACACAGTACCCAATGTGTAGTCTTTTATCCTTCACCCTCCTCTCACCCTCTTCCCCAAGTCTGCAAAATCCATTGTATCACTCTTATGCCTCTGCATCCTCATAGCTTGGCTCCCTCTCAGGAGTGAGAACATACCCATCTGACGTTTCTTAACACGCAGAACTTTTAACAAAGATTAATGCATACCTGTGTCATAACACACGATAAGTCTTCCACTGTGATCGCCCACACTCTGTGGCTCAAACTCCACTTCCAGTTGCATGGACTCTCCCACATTAAGAGTTCCAACAGCTGGTTCTACAGAGAAAGGCCTGAACACAGAGAGGCACATCATCAGAGCATATATCTGACTAGTGTGAGAAGGGGAGGAGAGGAGATGGGAGTTCTAGTTCTGCAGACAGCTCAGACTCAGCGCTGCAATTTCATGATCTAGAAGTGAAGTAGACTTTGACTCCCTAATGTGAAAGAACTTAGTTTTAATGTTAAAATGACAGTATTAGATTAGCAAGCGTAAGGGCAAGTTAAAGGATGCAACAACATTCTTGTTTGTGTCCTTGCCATTCAGCCCTCCTTTTAACATTCATTGAAGATCCTGCTGGGCTCAGGCAATCAAGTTAGGGTGACTGCAAATGAATAAAATCCAGCCTTTGTCCTCAAACATGGAGATTGCTGTAAGGAACAGGCTTAAAATATGTATGCAAATATTGTCATTTTTGAAAGATCAGTGCCTTCAAAGGGATAAAAATTGAGTTTTGTGAGAATTCAGAGTAGAGAGGGCATCATAGTGGAAAAACATATCAGAGCCCCAGAAGGAAAGGGATGGCACCCTCACTCACCTTAGGATAATTCAGGACAGATTAACAAAGGGTTTATTTTAAAAGGATGGGAGGGGTGTAGAGGAACTACAGGAGATGATGCAATAGCCCAGCTGGTAACAGTAGTGCTGCCACGGAAGAGCCATGGGGAAGGCATGGTTTTGAAACCCACAAGGAGGGGCCTAAGAGAAGGCTGCCTTATGGAAAGCAAGGAGATGTAGCCAGGGGAGACAGCAACCCAGGTGGTCTCCCAGGAAAGACAATGGGGAAAACATATCCTGACCTTACATCCCCTCCCATCTCATTGCCTACCAGACCCTCAATGAATGAACACAACCAGAGCCAGAAATGGGAGTCGAGGGCTGTTGACGCAGGACGTAGAACTTGTGTCCTTTCTATTCAGCCCTTCTTTTACCATTCATAGAGTATTCCTGCTGGGCTCAGGCACTCAAGCTAGGGTGACTGTCATCCCACCCCAGCACTGACGTGGAACATGACAGGTATATAGGATATTTGGACAGATGTATGTGTGTAATGAAAATGCAAAAACCTGTTGGGAACAGATTGTGTGGGACCTGAAATGCCTAGGAGTTCGAACTATTACGCATTTGTAAAGCACCCAGGGATAGAGCGAACTGAAGAAGGGTGGAGAGTGCATTTGAAAAGGCAAACTCAGGACAAATTCCGTGTCTTGAAAATATAATTTGGGATGCAGACATTGTGGGGAGTGAGGGTTGATTTGGAAACAGGAAATAGTTTAATTGTTTTAGAAGTGAATAGTAAGAGAGAAGCTGGATCTGATGGTGAAATACCTTAAATAGCTTACAGAGTTCTTCCTAAATAGGAAACCCAGCCCATTTAATTATTTTCATGGTCCATTTCATTTCTTTAAATTGCTAGTTTTTCAAAGTAATGTGTTGTGGAATGTATCTGGCAGACCGAGCTGTTTCTGATTATTTACTTCGATCACAACAGTTCTTAGAGTTGTCATTTCTTAAATCTTCCCTTAGATGAGGAACTCAGTTTCAGAAAATCTAAGCTTTCTGCTATAAGGATATAGAGTTTATGGCAAGGGTAGCACTGGGTCGCATCTGGGAGTATTACTACAGGACCTCAGGTGTTTCTTATTATGAGTAATTGGTTATTTTCTCTGGTGCTTTCTATTTGATCACCTCTCCTTTCTTTTTTAAATTTTTTTTATCTTTTGTGGGTACATAGTAGGTGTATATATTTATGAGGTACATGAGATGTTTTGATACAGGCATGCAATGTGAAATAATCCCATCCTAGAGAATGGGGTATCCATCCTCAAGCGTTTACCTTTTGTGTTACAAACAATCCAATTATACTCTTAGTTATTTTTAAATGTACAATTAAGTTAATGACTCTAGTCACTTTGTGCTATCAAATCGTAGGTCTTATTCATTTTTTATAACTATTTTTTAATACCCATTAACCTTCCCCCACCTCCCCACCCAACCCCATCACCCAACCCCCCAACTCTTCCCAGCCTCCATTAACCATTCTTCTACTCTCTATGTCCACAAGTTCAACTGTTTTGATTTTTACACCCCACAAATAAGTGGATCTCCTCTCGTTTTACTTCTTGATTTTCCTTGCTTCCTTTCTGTGTCCTGTCCCCATACCTATGGCACCAATTCACCAGGGAACCCCAGGCATTGCTGTAGAGGGACTCTGGGGCAGTGCTGGCTAGCCTGACCTCTAGAGCCAACTAAATGAGTTCAAAACCCAGCTTGGCCATGACCTTGGGCAAGTCACTTAACCTGCAGTTTCCTTAGCTGTAAAAGGTGGGTAATGATAGCACCTACTTCATATGGTTACAGCGAGGACTAAAGGGGTTGATATAGGTCAAGTGCTTAGAATAATGTCTGGGACATAGGAAATGCTATACAAGTGTTTATTATTCTTTTTGTTATGGCTATTTTTATCTCCATCACTGGCAGCCTCTAGATGCTGTGTGATGAATCTGTGGATGTGTTTGAGTGTTTCAATGAGTTCAAGCTTTTATCATTCTCCCCTCACTCCTTCACACTGTTCTAGAGAGAGTGTAAAAAACACACACAGGTCATAACACATCAATCTCTTGTTCAAACACCTTCAGCAGTCCTCATCATCTGTGCAATCAAGTTCAAACTCCAAGGCATTTCAGGTCCCACACAACCTGTTCCCAACAGGTTTTTGCATTTTCATTACACACATACATCTGTCCAAATATCCTATACACCTGTTATGTTCCAAGTCAGTACTGGGGTGGGATGGGAGGCGGGCTTTAGTCTCTTCACCCACACCCTCCCCCAGCACTGCACCTGCTCTCCCTCCCCGCCAGATTGTGGCCCCCAGATAGGCAATCAGAACTGCTAGGATCACATCAGATGATCTGCTGTTTCCCACATGCCATACTCCTTCTGAAGCCACCTCTCACAGCCCAGATTCAAAGTCACCTCTTATATAGAATCTTTCCTGATTCTCCCTTTTGTAAATAGTATCTCTTTCCTCTCAGAGACTATAACTTCCCTTTTAGTTTTTACAGTGGTTTACTCTGTACTTTAGTTTTCATGTGTGCCTCTCTCAATAGCTAGAAACTCTCAAGAAGAGAGGAAAGGGAAACATAGTATCATGAGCACATATTCTATGCCGGGTCCTACACTGGGTGCTTTACATATGCCAATTCTAATCCTCACACGCCCCTGAGAAAGTCCATATTGTTATTTGCATTTCAGACATGGGAAAATAGATGCTCACAAGGGCAGGCAACTTGTCCAAAGTTGCCCAATTTAGTAGTGGTGGTGCTGAGAGGGAAGTCCCTGTTCTTTCTGCCTAGGCCATACCACCCTGAACATGGAAGCCACGTGGTTAAATTCATCTCTGTGTCACTCATCACCCTCTACACGGTTCTTTACTCACAGGAGCCTCACAGAAGAGAGGTTGCTGAATTGAATTGCAATAAACTCTTAAAGGTAATTATAAATATTTGTAATCAATCATCATTCTTAATGACATTGTGGTGGAATGAGAAGGAGCAGACCTTCAGTCGTTCAGGAATCTGTGCCTCATGGGAAGTCAAGGTAAGTCTCCCAGTCTCAAAGTTCTTTCCTTCCTTATGGCCTCAGTAAGAATCTAAAGAAGTGAGAACTGAGCCCAGTCTCCTGGCTTGGGGAACTACACCACAATATTTTCTTCTATCCTTTGCCTCCCTACTTCCTAATATTTTTCTTCCTGCACTGTGCTTTCATTTTGTTTTTAAACATTTATTGGTAGCAAAAGAACAGTTTTAAAATGAATTGAAATATTACATTGCAGAACCTAAACTATTTACAATTTTTACAGAGAAAGTGACACTATCATCCCATCTGTACAACCTCCAGGAATCCAAGTTCCACGGAGTGCTGAGGGTTACTTTGCCTTGGTGCTAATTGTTGGGTTTAGATTACAATGAACTTCTTCAGTAGTTATAATCACCTAGGATTGCCATTGCTGCTTAGAGCTGCCTAAGCTTTCTTAATCAATCAGATGTTAATTGAGTAGAGTGTGTTAAGTTCTGGAGCTTACACAATGTCTATAATTTGATTTTGTACTTCATTTTACTAAAAGACAGGCAGGCTGAACGGGCTAGAAAATATCAAGTATCAGAAAATGCTCTTACAAAGAAGGAAAAGCGTTGTTCTCTAAGGGTATAGGGACGGTTCAGTCTATCAAAATATTTGGTTTTGATATCATATCTTAATACCAAATACTTAATTATGGAGGGAGTTTGGTTTTGTGAAAAATTATGAGCCATGAAAAAGATCTGAGTTTCTGTTCAATCAATTATGAGCTCTTCTTATGAACTAAAAACATCCAAATGATTCAATATTTTAGCAGAAGACTATTAGTCCCACAATATTAAATATTGAATATAATATTAGTATTTATTCTTCAGATGATCTTTCTTATTTAATTCCTTCTTGAGTTTTTTAGATTTTGAAATTGCTTCTTCATCCTCTCTATTTCACCTTTCAGTATTAATCCTACTTTAATAATCAAAGTTATGCTGATACCTACTAGGGTTTTAGGTCAAATTTAACAATAATTGTTTCTGTTCTCTGTACATTTTATACGCGCATTTCAGCTTCTTTTATTAGTGTAAAAACATTATGCTTATTTTATAGTACTTGGAGAATGTTTTCTATTTTATTTTATTGTAGAGGTTTATAGTTGTAGTTTTGCCTTTGTGATATATTGTTGGTTGGGCATCTTATAAACATTTATTGGGCACTTATTTATTCTAGACAGTTAGATGTTGGGGACATACAAATGAAAAGAGCTACAATCCTTGCCTTTGAGAAGCTCACATTCAAATAAGGGTAAGAGACATGCAAAGAAAGTCTTAAGTTTTTGTGATTTATATGAACCTAAGCATTTTATAAACTTAACCACGAATTAAATCATTACTTCAATGAGAAAAGGGTGATCTATTTTTTTTAAAACAATTTCCTGTGGGACATTATTTCTAGCTGTATATTGACACTAAAAGTGGCAGGACCATGGGCTTTTCACTCCAAATTCTCAGACTGTATCCACTACTCCACCATATCTATAAACAACCATATTAACTGAAGAACACTGTCTAGGAACAGAATCGTCTGTGTGGATTTTAGAATGGATCCTTGTCAGGGCATTTCCTTAGAGGTTCTAATTCAATATGCTGTGACCACAAATTCAACCACATTCTTTCTCATTGAAGCCATCAGTGTTCTCAGTTGCAAACAACAGAAGCCATCTGTGGCTAATTTAAGCAGAAAAGGGACTGACTCGAAGGACTTGAGGCAACTCACAGAATCAATGGTGGTTGAAAACAGGCATTTTGTGGAAAGAACATAAAGCTATTATTTCACGAAGACTCTAAATAGGAAAACAAAAATATTTGCAAACAGGCAATTTGAGACACTTGGTTACACAGAAGATGGGAGAAGTGAGAAACCCAATGGAAGATGATGAGACAGCTCTGAGATTCCTAACAGTGGTAAGCTATTTCCACCTCTGGGCTGGAAGCAAAAGGAGAGGAGGAAGTGTTGTCAGATCCCCAGGATGTGAGGAAGTGTTATCAGATCAAAAAGTGTTATCAAAAGGAGAGGAGGAAGTGTTATCAGATCCCCCAAGTTCTAGCCACTGTCAGGCTGGCCTGCCATGGTTTTAACTTCTGCCAGGTGATGGGTTTTAACTTCTGCCATGGAAGAGATGCAGTGGCAGCTGGGAACTCTGCTGAAGACAAAGAGGGAGGAGGCTTCTTCCTACTCTCCAGCCTCCTGCTAGTGCCCCTGCCTAGTCAAACCTAGGGGAATCCAGCTGAGCCAGGAGGCTAAGAAGGCACATGAAGCCCCACAGTGACACTGGGCAGTGCTGGGGAATGGTGAGACATGGACCTGAGGGCAAACAAGCCCAGAACTGGCCCATGTTTGCATTAATCCAGGTTTTGATGTTAACTTACTGGGGGAGCTTGGGTAAGTCATTTCACTCCTCAGGCTTTACTCCCTTCATTGTAAAATGGGAATGCTGAGCCGGCACGTCTACGGCTGACGATTCCTGGCCAATCCCTGAATTGCCTCTCATTATACCTTAGAATTGTTTCTATATTAGGAAAACATGATGATTCATATTCATAGGTAGATGGATAGAAAGGTTTAGGTTTTTTTGCAACTTCACACTACTAAATCTGTGAAGTGATTTTTGCTTCACATTTATATCAATCTAATATATAAGAAATTGCCATTTTGGGGTGGTTTTTTTCAAATTCATCCAAACAACTTCCCGTTTGACATTATTTCGTCCAGGAAGATATGTCCCTTCACTTGCATTTCCACCTTAGGTGGATTCTTTTTTTCACAGAAAAAATAACAATGTAACAGTTTTTAATGGGTATTGTGAATAGTGGTTATAGGAAACCATTTTTTCAATTGAAAAAGATGTTTTGTTTTGTTTTTTGTTTTTGTTTTTTTTTTTTGAGACAGGGTCTCTCTCTGTCACCCAGGCTGGAGTGCAGTGGCGTGATCATGGCTTACTGCAACCTCGAACTCCTAGGCTCAACCAATCCTCTTACCTTGGCCTCCCAAGTAGCTGGAACTACAGGTATAGACCACTACACCCAGATCATTGTTTTTTTTTTGGAAGAGATGGGGTTTTACCATGTGGCCCAGCCTGGTCTTGAACTCCTGGGCTCAAGTGCTCTATTTGCCTTGGCCTCCCAAAGTGCTGAAATTGCAGGCGTAAGTCACCATGCCTGGCCAAGATGGGTTATCTCTAAGTCATGGTAAACTAATTGAACAACCTGCTTTCTTCTCCCTCCATCAGAATGTGTGGGATGTGCCATGAGATGACAAACAAGACCTGTAAAGCATTTATAAACATCAGGAGACACTGGTTTCCAAAAGAACTTTTCCTTTGTCTTTAGTGGTTGATTTATTTAAAGTGGTTGAGAATCTTGCTTCTACCTAGGATGCAGAAAGCTGGAAAGAATGTTTGCTTTACCCTAATAATGAGAAAAAGTGAGATAAATAACAAAATCACAAATTTTCTTCTGCTTGTTAAAGAGCTGAGGTATCACAGAAAATAGCCTGAAATCTAAAGACAGACCCATTCCTCCCAAGGGAGATGGGACATGTACATACTGTTTAGACTGTGGCTTTCGCCTGTGGTAGGCAGAAATTTCCCACAAACAGAAGAAAAAGTGAAAGATGGAACAAAAAAAATATTTGGAGATGTAAGAGCTGAGATTTTCCAAAAAATAATGAAAGATTCAGAAAGCTCAGAGAACCTCAAGTGAGATTAAAACCCAAACCAAGCAAAAGCAAAACAAAATCCTTAAAACAGAAAGAAAAACATAAACAAAACTTACACCTAGATAAATTATTTCCAAACTGCAAAAACCAAATAAATCATGGAAGCAGCCCAAGCAAAAGAGATAATTACATACAGAGGAACAAAGATAAGAATTACAGCAGACTTCTCTTTAGAAAAATGTAAGTCAAAGGACAATTGAGTGACATAAAGTACTGGTGAAAAACCCTGTATATAATTGTTGGCCCAGAATTCTATATGGTGAAAAATATATCTTTCAAAAATGAAGGAAAAATAAAGACTTTTTTTTTCCCCCCCAGATAGACAAAAACAGAGACTTTACAGTAGACTTGTGCTATAAGAAATATTAAAGGTAGTTTTAAGCCAGGAGAAATAGGATATCAGACAGAAATGTGGATTTAACATGAAATAATTCAGAGACAGCGATTCTCCTAGAATACTTGGAGAAATAAACACACATTCCCTCCCAAAAGATGTGCCCTCAACTGGCAATATGACAATGCTGCTAACCACAGTATGGCAGAGTGGGTCACTTGAAAAATTGCCCACCAGAAAATACCTAGAAAGACTGGATAAAATATAATGTAATTAAATGCATAACTGAGCATGCACAAAAATAAGAAAAACTCATATGATTCTAAAACAAAGAGGAACCTAAGAACCACAGCAGTAAGCCATGGAGCTAATGATAGGTCTGCACTGTGTTCCCAGTAGCCCAGAAACCTGGTTTTTCAACAGCCCTGCTAGAGCAGGAGACAAGGCCTCACAATGGTTAAGTTAGGGGACTGGTACCAGATTCCTCTATAACCCTGAGAAATGTGAAGGACTCCCCAGACATTCTCCCACCAGCAAAAAAAAAAAAAAAAAAAATCTGAGTTTCGAATTAAAGAAACAAAGTTTCTATAGGACATTCGTAACTTGAACCTGTGTCTTATGAAAGCATGGGATTTGCATATGAGCTATCAGTCCAGGGACTCCTAAGGCAGGAAATTACCAAAAGAGTACCCCGTAGTAGCCTGACTTTTGGGAACCAGGTGGAAGCAAATTCCAATCTCTTCTGGACAATGAGTTCATTAAGCCAGCAAAGGATGCCACAGACAAAGCCCTTCTGAAAGAGAACTTAAATCCAGTTCACACTACTTTTAAAAAAGTCATAGAAAAGAACTTGACCCCCGCTTCCTGTCTCCCCAGGCTGGTTGTTCTTTTTAAGATCCCACTGGTCTGCCACTTGCACTCATGCCCCAAAACAAATTCTTCTTTTCCATCCTATGAGAGAGGTCCTTGAGAGATGGGGGATGTCTCATCATTCTTTATACCAGCAGTCCCCAACCTTTTTGGCACCAGGAACGAGTTTCATGCAAGGCAAGTTTTCCACAGATCAGGGGTGGGGTGGATGGTTTCAGGATGATTCAAGTGCATTACATTTATTGCACATGTTATTTCTATCTTATTGCATTGTAATATATAGTGAAATAATTATACAACTCACTGTAATGTAGATCAGTGGGAGCCCTGAGATTGTTTTCCTACAACTAGACAGTCCCATCTGAGGGTGATGGGAGACAGTGACAGATCACTGGGCATTAGATTCTCATAAGGAGCACACAATCTAGATCGTTTACATGCACAGCTCACAATAGGGTGTTCGCTCCTATGAGAATCTAATGCTGCGGCTGATCTGACAGGAGGTGGAGCTCAGGTGGTAATGCAAGCGATGGGGAGGAGCTGTAAATACAGATGAAGCTTTGCTCCCTTGTCTGCCCCTCACCTCCTGCTGTGCAGCCTGATTCCTAACAGGCCACGCACTGGACTGGTACCAGTCCATGGCCCGGGGTTTGGAGACCCCTGCTTTATACTGTCCCATGGTGTCTACACTGTGGTTAGTCCACAAATATTCAGATTAAAATCCAACTCTATCACTTACTAGCTCTGTGCTCTTGAGGAAATGATACAACCTCTTTATCCCTCAGTTTTCTCATTCTCCAAAGCCAGCAACAGCAGGTTGAGTCCCTCTCACATCTCATCACTCTCAAGTCTTCTGCTTCCCTCTTCTATTTGTAAAAGCCCTTGTTGGTTACATTGGGCTCTTATATTGGGCTCATCCTGTGAACCCAGGATTATCTCCCGATTTTAACAGTAGCTGATCAGCAACTTTAACTACATCTGCAATATTAATTCCCCTTTGCCATGCAACATGATACAGTCACAGGTTCTGGGGATTAGGATATGGACATATCTGGAGAGCCATCATTCTGTCAACCACCCTGGCCATAGCTCGTCTGAAGGAAAAGGAAAAGAGCAAACACTGATTCTATAGCACTTGCTATGTACCAGCAGTTTCTTTGATTATCCCAGCAACCTTATGAAGTGGCCAGTATACTTTTCCCCATTTTTCAGATGAGAAAACTGAGGGCCATGAGCCAAGGATGTGGACATCCCCTAGAAACTAGAAAAGGCAAAGAAATGTACTCTCCCCTTAAGCCTCCAGAAAGGAATGCAGCCCTGCTCTCACTTTGATTTTAGCCCAGTGCAGCTTCTGACCCACTGAAATGTAAGATAATAAATTTGTGTTGTTTTAAGCCTCTGAGTTTGTGGCAATTTGTTGCAATGGCAACAGGAAACTGATCAAGCCAGTTATAAAAATTCTCGATCCAAACAAATTTATTTCTATATTCCCATGGGCCATTCTCTGTATTGAAAGAAGCACTTTTATCCAGCATTTTGAAAAACCAAACAGGTAAGAGGATTTAGTGTAATATGGATAAGAGATATTAAACCTTGAATTTTAGTTTCCTCTGAGGATGAAGAGGAAGTGTATCCTTCATCAGTGAGGTCTCCCAGCTTTGCAACTGAAGACTGTAACAAGCAGTTCCACCCCCAACGTTATTGCAGCAAATCACTTGAGCTGACTAGATTTAGCTATAATCAATCAAAAACAAGAGTCAAAGGCATGCATACCTACAAGTTTTGATGTGAAATACAGCATTTTTGTTGCCAATGTTTCGTACCAGCAGAATCTTCTGGGTGCTGTATTTGACAGGGCAGGTGGAAAAATTCAGCTTGTCAGGAAAATCGAGAATGGCTCGCGCACCTCTAGCTTTGATGGGTACAATAAACTTTTCTCTTTCAGTAACACAGGTCAACGTATGAGCATAATCCTAAAAGGGAAGGGTACCATCATTATTTGTGGAAAAAGCAACATGATCAAGACAACTGTGCAAGAAAAAGGGTCATATGCGAGGCATTTTGCAAAACAACTTCTAGTATATTTCTATGAAAACTTAAGACAATTACAGAAGTACAATGAGATTGTCTTTTCTGAGAGAGAGAGAACAGATCTAGTATTAAAACCTACAGCTGGCAGAGAAGCTATGCTTTGTGTTTCCCAGAATATAGGGGGGGGAGGATAAGGGACAGTGGGGCAGGACAAGCCCGTTTCTCCTGTAGATCCAAGGAGATTCACAACTGTTCCCTCAGGTCCTCCTTCCAAACCCTAGTTCTCCTTCAAGCCTATGTATTAGAATGATGTTTTTAATTAATGGCTCTTTCTGCCCATACTGTTTGCAATGTGACTTCATAGCTCCTCCATCAAGAAAGGAGCCTCTACTCCATTTGCTTTGAGCAATACAAGGTGGCAGAAGTTATGCTATGCCAGTTTCAAGCTGAGACCTCAAGAAGCTTTGGGCATGTCCAGTCTTGCTCTTGGAACCCTGCCACTGGCATGTAAACAAGTCTGTTCCAGTCTGCTGCTGGATGTGTACCTGGATGCTCCAACCAAGACTGTGTAGAGCAGCCTACGGCCAGCTGATCCCCCAGATACATGAGTGAGCCCAGCCACAGTGAGCAGGGCCGCCTACCTGATGCACAAGTGGGCCAAGGCAAGACCAGAAAAGCCGCCCAGCTGAACCACAGTCTTGTGAGCAATAATAAGTACTTATGATAGTAAGCCACTAAATGTGGGATTGTTTGTAATTATACAGCAATAGAGAACTGATACATAAGTCAGTTGAAACTTCACCTCTTGCACAAAGCCATTTCTAACCTTTCCAAATAAAAATACTGAGACCCCAGGCATCTCCCTTCCCCAGTCATGAGCCTAAATGCAACAGAAATGCTGAATAAAGTCACTCTTTGTGTCATCTCATAAGATAGAAATAGAATACTTGCCTGCAATGCAGCAAAGAAAAAGTTAACAGAGGTCACCATAAAAAGTACTTGATATCTAAACCAGCTTTATTGTCCTTCATTTTAAGTTTTCTCATCATTTTAATGTGGGTTTTAGCTGCAAGGCAATCTTGATTAATGAAAAGTCATTTTGAACATAAATTTCCTTTTGGTAACCATGCGATAAGTGGTAATGAGTGGTGGAGGTTTTTAAAAAGCTCTTTTTGGGCTTTGGGCATAGAATAAGAATGGGACCATCTGGCATACAAATTGGCATATAGGGCTGGCCACATACTCAACTTCTTGAAGCCACAGAACAAGCATGAAGCAGTGGCATCCCCCAGTTTATTCATTCAGCTGTGTTCATTAAGTGCCCAGGTGCCAGCACGGGACAGTGTTAGGTCTAGGAATGCAACCAATTAGGAAACGCAGGCATGGTCATGGTCCTCCTCCAGTTTACATCAGGGCGGAGGAGACGACAAACAGATGAATAAGGGATATGTAATGCACAATGCAACTCACATATAAATAAATATAAAGCTAAAACTGCCAGGACTGTTCACAAATAGCCTTTACGCCTGTAGTTCTATCTGTCCCCTTGAGCTCCAAGCTCATAATGAGCTGCCCAGTCAGCATCTCATTGGATATAAACTTATATCCCAAACCAAAGCCCCTAATAAATGTCACTGCCTGCAACTGTACATAAAGATTTCCTGCTGAGGGCCAGGAATGGAGGCAAAACAGCTTCAGCCCAGAAGGGGAACCTTTTTCTAGTACCCACAAAGGCTCCACAAAGCCCGCTGAGGTCTCACCTTCTCTCCACCCCAGCCCCATGCCCTTGCAGCCTCCTGGTCTCAATACCCTCCTGGTCTCAGTACCCTCCTGGTCTCAGAACCCTCCTGGTCTCAGTACCCTCCTGGTCTCAGTACCCTCCTGGTCTCAGTACCCTCCTGGTCTCAGTACTGGCATCTGCATCTCTCCAGCATTCTGGCTTTAGAACCCTGATATGAGGCATCCTTTCGTGCTCTGTTTCTCAATTTCTTGATACAACCCACAGGATCTACCTTCAAAATATATCTGAACTGCAATCACTGCTCACCACCTCTACCCCTGGTCCTAGCCACTCCAATCTCTCCCAGGCTAACAGGACTTTCTATTTCAATCCTTGCTCTCCTAAAGTCTGTTTTCCACCCAAGGGCCAAAGGGATCCAGTAAAAATGTAAGTCAGCTCAGGCTGCTGCTCTGTTGAAAAGCACCTAGGCTCAGGTTGGCATGCTTGTGAGGGTCCTGTGGCCTGGTGTCCTCGTCATTTCTCTGGCCATATCTCCTCCTCTCCCTGGGCTCCTCCTGCAGCCATAGACTTCCCCTTCTGAGCCTTCACACATGATGTCCTCTTCTTCCCTCTACTTATTCACGGTGCTCACTCCCTCACCTCTTCAGTGCTTAGCACAGTGATCCACCGCCTCCCTGAGGCCTTCCCTAACCTGCCGATTTTCAGTAGAACTCTCCCTCTCCTGCACCATCACTCTCTTGACTTCTGTCCAGCTTTAGTCTTGCCCAGAACCATCTAGTATATCACATATTCTACCTCCTTAGTGAGTATAGCATGTTTCCCCCCTTATTTCCATGTCAAGGGGGATTTGCCCGTCTTCTTGCCTTCTGTATACCCAGTATCTAGAACAGAGCCTAGTCCTTAGCAACTACTCAACAAATACTTGCTGAAGGAAGGAAAGTCAGTCATGGAACATTGGGTAGTGATGAGTGAAGGGAAAATAAATCATGATATGAAGACAGAGAGACTGGAAAGCTCTTTTACATGGGGTGGCTCAGGAAAGGTCTCTATGAGGAGGTGACACTTCAGCAGAGACATGAGTGACAAAGGAAGCCATATGGATGGACAGCTATCTGGGGGAAGTGTGATTGGGAACCTGTGGCCAGAGAGGAGCATGGGAAAGAGAGTCGTTAGACACATAGCCAAGAGGTGGTGGGGGCCAGATTCCACAGATTTTATAAACCATTGTGAGGAACTGAAAGGGCTCAAGGCATTCCCGAGGCTGGAAGCTGATCATGGAGTAACCTGAGTAACGTTTTGGAAAAAGCACTGAAGCACTGGCTGCGATGTGGGCCACAGACTGCAGTAGGAAAAGGGAGGCCAGCTAGGAAGCCACTGTTGTAGCCCAGGCATGAGATGACACAGATAGGGACTTGCGCGCGTAAGTACTTAGCCTAGCATTTAGCGAGCAGTAAGTATGCAATAAATGTTATCTGTCCTTATCAAACTTTTGTATTAAGTACAATCTGTGTAAGGCATATAGAAAAAATTCAACATATGCTTACTCTCGTTGGTAGGGAGCCATCTAGCCATCTATATACTAATAAGGATAATAATAACAGAACAAGATAATTTCAGAAAGTGATGAGAGCTTTGAAGAAAATAAAGAATGGTAAAGTGATAATATTGGATGGGGCTGGTTTTGATTCAGGTTAGAACAACTAAGGAGGTGACCTTTGGATGGGGACCTGAACAGCAAAAGGAGCCAGGTGGGTGAGATCTAGGAACAGAGTGCTCCTGGCAAGGGGAATTGTAAACATCAAAGTCCTAAGTCAGGAGTGAGCCATAAAAAGGAATAAATAGTATTCATGAAATTGATTAAACTTGGGTTGTTAGTATATTTATAAATCACTTAAAGAATCTAACTAGATTGTGAGTAACTCAAAGGATAAATGCTTGAGGGGATGGATACCCCATTCTCCATGAGGTGCTTATTTCACATAGAATGCTTATATCAAAATATCTCATGTACCCCATAAATATATATACCTACTGTGTCCCCCAAAAATTTCTTTTTATTTAAAAAATATTTTTTAAATGGCTGGGCATGGTGGCTCACAACTGTAATCCCAGCACTTTGGGAGGGTGAGGCAGGTGGATCACTTGAGGCTAGGAGTTCAAGACCAGCCTGGCCAACATGGCAAAACCCAATCTCTACAAAAATTAGCTGGGCATGGTGGCCCACACCTGTAGTCTCAGCTACTCAGGAAGCTGAGGCACAGAATCGTTTGAACCCGGGAAAAAGACACTGCAGTGAGCCGAGATCACACCATTGCACTACAGCCTGGGCAACAGAGTGAGACTCTGTCTCAAATAAATAAATCAAATAAAAATTTAAAAATTGACTTGTTAGACTCGAAGCTCTGCAATTGATTCTAGTTTCCAGATGGTAATACCAGACTCAAAACTTATTATATCCAGACATGAGGAAGTACAAATTGCACTAAGCACACTTGATCTTAGAAAACCCTGCAGAATTCAACAATACAACAGCCTTGTCTGATTACTACAGAATCCTAAAGAGATAAGTACTATTTTTGCTTTTTCTTAGATCAAATCCAGCCAGCACACGTTTTGTTGGGAATTATAAACTGAAAAGCCCCTGGCACATGTAGAGACTGAGCATTAACTGAGTGTTCAGAGCTAGAACAAAAGATGCTGCTGAATCCAGGATAAGAGGAGACCCTGAAGTGTTTGTCTCATTTTATTCTATATTCACATGTCGGCTGCCTTGTTCTAGAAGGAATTAAAGGCAGCTGAAAATAGTTTAGGACGCTAATTGAAATATTGACAGAGATGTTTTCAAACCTTTTCAAGTTCCCAAACGAGGCAGTTTTGAAGTTTGATGAAAATTATAAATTTTTTCATAATCAATTCACGCATCCATAAAAGAGTATAAAGTTCTTTAAACAAGTCCCTTTAAATGTATTTCAATCTCTGAAGTAATGCATTTAATAAGACTATACTAGACTATACATCATTGTATATTGCTCTGCTGGCTTACAATTAATTCAGATATTATGAGCTGGGAGGCTCTGGCGGCCTGCAGGCTTAAGTCATCACTTCAGTTATGAACTGAACACCCAGCCTCACAAACCTGCTTTTCTCTTCTGTTCCCTATCTCCGTAAATGACACCACCATTTGACCATTTGTTAGCCAAAATCCTACAGTTCACACTAGGTGCATTTCTTTCACGTACCTTCATCAATCCATCAGTAAATCCTGGCAGCTGTACAATAAAAGTATACATCTTGCCAGGTGCGGTGGCTCACGCCTGTAATCCCAGCACGTTAGCAGGCTGAGGCAGGTGGATTGCCTGGGGTCAGGAGTTCGAGACCAGCCTGGCCAACATGGAGAAACCCCATCTCTACTAAAAATACAAAAAATTAGCTGGGTGTGGTGGCAGGCACCTGTAATCCCAGCTACTCAGGAGGCTGAGGCAGGAGAATCACTTGAACCCAGGAGGCGGGGATCATGCAGGGAGCTGAGACTGCACCATTGCACTACAGTCTGGGCAACAAAGTGAAATGCTGTCTCAAAAAAAAAAAAAAAAAGAAAGAAAGCATACATCTTTACTCCTACTTTTCATCGCCATCGCTGTCACCACCCCCATCCAAACTTTTCTTATCTTATACCTGAACTACTAAAGTATGGCCCCTGTATGCATCAGGGATCAGTCAGCTACGTTATAACAGGAAAAACAGCAAAAATAAGAGGAGTTTAGACTAGGTAGAAGTTTATCTCTCTTATACAAAGAAGTCCAGATGTAGGCAGGCCAGGTCGGTAGGGTGGCTCAACAGCGTCATCAGAGACCCAAATTCCTAAATTCCTCCTCTACCATTCTAGCACGCAGCTCCCATCCTTGATGTCACCCTGTGGGGCAGAGTGATTCCTGGGACACAACTCTTTCACAGCCAAGCTGCAGGGCAGAAGGAGGAAAGCAGAAGGGACAGGGTACCTCCTGCTGTGTCAGCTCTCTTTAAGCAGGTGCCTTGGAGCCCTACTCACATCTCATTGGTTGACACACACAGCTGTGAAGGAGGCTGGGAAATGTAATCTCTTATTTCAGGCAGCAGAGTCCAATCAAAATTCATGGTTCTCCTGGTACACTGATGATGGGAATGTAAATTAGAACAGCCAGTATGGAAGACAGTATGGCAGTTGCTCAAAAAATTAAAAATAGAACTACCATATGATCTAGTAATTTCACTTCTGGGTATATACCCAAAGGAAATGAAACCAGTATGTGGAAGAGCTACCTGAACCCCCACATTCATGGCAGCATTATTCATGATAGCCAACATATGGAATCAACCCCAAGTGTCCATCAATGGATGAACAGATAAAGAAAATGTGGGTGGGGCACACTGGCTCATGCCTATAATCCCAGAACTTTGGGAGGCTAAGATGGGCGGATCACTTGAGCTCAGGAGCTCAAGACCAACCTGGCCAACATGGAGAAATCTCATCTCTACTAAAAATAAAAAAATTTGAAAAATTAGTTGGGTGTGGTGGTGGGCACCTGTAATCCCAGTTACTAGGGAGGCTGAGGTAGGATTGCTTGAGCCTGGGGGGTGGAGGCTGCAGTGAGCTAAGACTGCGCCACTGCACTGCAGCCTGGACAACAGAGTGAGACTGTCAAAAAAAAAAAAAATGTGGTATATACACACAATGGAATACTATGTAATCTTAGAAGAAAATTCCATCATCTGTGACAACATGGATGAACCTGGAGGCAATTATGCTAAGTAAAATAAGCCAGGCAGAGATACAAATATGGCATGATTTCAGTTATACATGGAATCTAACACAGTCAAACACATAGGAGCAGAGAGTAGAATGGTGATTCCCAGGAGCTGGGGCTGGGGAATTGGGGGATGCTGGTCGGAGGGTACAAAATTTCAGTTAGACAGGGAGAAGCAGCTCAGGAGATCTACTATACAACACAGTTAATAACCATGTATTGTAAAATTGAAAATTGCTAAGAAAGTAGATTTTAAATGTTCTCACTACAAAAAAATGACAAGCATGTGAGGTAATGTATATATTAATTAGCTTGATTTAACCATTCCACAGTGTGTATATCTATTGAAACATCAAGTTGAACACCACAAATATATATAATTTTTATTTGTCAATTAAAAATTAATTTTTTAAATTGTGGTTCTCTTACCAGCGAGGAAAGAGAAACTGAATGTCAAGGGGAGGCCACTAGCTGTGATGCCTCACGTGCCCCTGCTTCAGTCTATTCTCTTTCAGCAGCCAGAGTGGTCCTAAAATGTAAGTCAGATTGTGTCATTCCTAATCACAACCCATTAGGCTGGATAAAAGGAGGGGATCAAGCATTTCTCCTATCTTTCCGGAACGGACTGTAACTCAGGGTAGATGAAAAGCTGTTGAGGGAAAGTTTTGGTTTTGCTGTTGTTTTTGTTGTTTTTAGAATAATTCCAACCAGTAAGTACGAGATAAATTATGGAATTTGAAACTTAACCCTCGGTGATGCAGGGAATGATCTTTATTGGATTCTTGACCAAAAAGAAAAAAGAAAAATTAAACGACTCTAATCAAGGTTACAGATCTAACTATCAGTTACAGGCAAAGGGGAAAGGGGCCATTCTAAACGAAGTGTTGGGAATAATGAGCAAAACTTTTCTGGATCCTGATTTAAGAAAACCAATTAAAAAAAAAAACTTTTTCTTAATTGTGAACTATTGTTGCACTTAGTATGCAATGTTGTTGTTGTTTTTTTAAAACCAACATTCTTAAAGCTGGTTTTCTTAAATCAAGATCCAAACTATCAACCGGATATGTGATGATATTAAGGAGTGACTGTGGTTTTTTAGGCACGATCATGGTACTGTGGTTTTGCTAATTTTTAAGAAGGTCCTTATCTTTTAGAGAAAAATAATGAAATATTTGCAAATGAAATTACATGCTGTATGGGACGTGCTTCAAAATCTGCTGGGGGAAGGGGCAGGACAGATGAAGCCAGACTGGTCATGTGCTGAGATTTGAAAAGCTGGGTGATGACAATTCACTATGCTGTTCTTTCTACTTTTGCATATGAGGAAAATAAAGCCTTCCATAATAAAAATATTTTAAGTACTTTGTGGTTGCTTCCTATCCTGCTTTGCATGGCTTCTAAGATCCTTCATGAGCTCACCTTCTGCAATCTCCTTTCCTACCATGTTTCCAACAGCTTTCTCCCTCCAACCCCACTGGCCTTCTTGCACTTTCTCGAGCCTACTGTCAAGCATATTTCTGCCACAGGGCCTTTGCACTTGCTGTTCCTGCTCCTAGACAGCCCTTCCCTTGGATATTTGCATGGCTTACATTAGTTCTTTGCCCAGATGTCACCAGAGGCGTCTTCCCTTGATCTATGTATCAGAGAAGTATTTCTTGATCTTACTTTTGAAAGAAAATAGAGCCCTTATCATTCCCTACCCTCTATTATGTCAATTTCTGGCATTAAATTATATATGTTTGTTTGTTTGTTTGTTTGTTGATTCATTGTGAAATGTAAGCTCCATGAAGGCCAAAGCTTGTTCTATTCTCCATTGGATCTGGCTCAGAAAACTGGTGCTGGCACAGAGTAAATGAAAGAACATTATTCATTTTTAATATCTTTTCTAGGTACTATACTATCAAGAGTTTTTCATAAAGAAATTTCCTTGTCAACTGATCACAGAAAAAAAAGTTTACAGAATGAAAAAAAAATTTTCCTAAAATCCTTGTTAGCCTTATTATCAAATTATATTTATGAAGTCCATAAAGCTAAAAAGTATTGATATGACTATCTGGAAATATGAAACAAAGAGAAACTTCTTCAAGAAGACTTCCTAGTCATCTTAATTGAAATGACAAGGAAGAAAGTTAACATCTAATATATTCATGACACAAAAAGATATTTGAGCCCTTTTTACATTCTCTTATCATCTGTAGGCCAATCTCAAGTCATAGAAACTTCTTTATATTTTCTTAGATTAACTTTTACTTACTTATCTAACTCCACAAAAACTTACTGCACCCTTTCTATGTGTCAAGCCCTGTGCCAGGTACTGGGGCTACAGGGGTGATCCAGATAGAACCAGGGAGAGCGAATTTCAGGCAGGAGGAAAACAAAATCCTGATCATTATTTTTGCCAACAAAAGTCATTGATTGTGGGCAATGTTATGACACCTACATTTAAATTCAAATTGCTGGCAGTATAAGTTTTATTACTATTGCATACGTAGATAACATAAAACGTGTTTGCATTTTCCATTCTTCTTGGGCTATGGTTTTTAAATTTCATAGTAACAAGTTGGAAAAACCATTTTGACAACAAATTAGACATTTTCTTAAACCATAACTGAGCCACCCAGCTGCATCACTTTCTTCAAAGCTCGCTGTCATTTCCATATGACAGTACACTGCAAACAGTCCAAGGAAGGGCTATGTTTTGCTTTCCCACAAAAGCCTAATATTTTTCATTCTCATTTTAATGGTAAAGATACAGATTTAAGAGGTCATGAAAAATGTCAGGCTCTAGAATCTTATAGTGTTATTTTATGATGACATTAACCATTATATTTCTATAGTGTATGATATGTACACTAGGATTATTAGATTAATAACATATCCAATCATTTTTTTTTAGTCTGTGCAAGGAGAGATAAGGAAAGCCAAAGTGAATTTGCTGCACCTGTTATCTGGGCATTTGGCATTCTTAACAAGTTCCATCCCTCAGGCAGCCAGATTAATAGATGACAGGGGGAAAAATGTAAATTGCATTATTATCTTCGATGTGCTAATATACACGGGTACTGAAAATCCAATTGAAAGGAGACTGGCTTATTAACTGTGGCATGCTGCAATTTACATATCTCACCCTCCAGATGTGAGGAATGTAAATGAGAATGGAGTGTGCTCAGATCAGCAGGGGATAAGAAGGAAAAAAGTATGTACTTTGGCTATCAATTTTGCCAAGTGAAGAAACAGTGACACTTAGTGAAATGAATGACTTTTACTTTTCCTAAAATAAATCTAGCTCTAGCCACTCATTGGCTGCATTCTGGAGCAGCCCGAAAGACAGCATGCCTAACCCTAGCAGGTCATTCTGTGCATGGCCCTGTTGACTTTCCAACAGTGAAAGTAAATGTAGATACTGACTACGCCATCATCAGTGTTAGCTAGCCAGCAAAATGAGAAAACAACTCTGTCTTTGGAAATAAATTATATAGAGTTTAGAGCCAAGACCAACACAAGATCTTAATGTCTCCAAAACTGCATAGCTGAGTTTCTCACAGGTAACCATTATCCTCACTACATCTCCTCAAACATACATGTAGCTTTTGATAACTTTCAACTATTTAGAAGTAACAGTATAACCACATTTAAATTAGTTAATTTTTTAAATTAGGGGTTTCCCAATAGGCATGCAATGCTGGATAAATGGAATGGTAAGAAGGAATGAAAGAGCTGAGAGTAAGATAAACAGCCACAAAACACAGTGAAGTGATAATCCTCACCGGAAATGTTAACATTTCATATTGATAAACTATGTAGCAACAAACTTTAAATAAATTTCAACTATTTCTATGCTGGATAGATAAACAGTAATAAGTCTATCTTTTCTTTTAGCTTTTGATTATGGAAAATTTAAAACACGCACAAAGAAGGCAGACTAGGATGACAAGCCCCAATGTACCCATCACTCAGATTCAACAACTCTTAACGTTCTATTATTCTGATTCCCTCTATCCCTCTATCCACCCCCTCCCTCTTCTATTGTTATATAGGGTTTTTTTTTGTTTTTTTGTTTTTTTTTAGCTAAAATGTATGTATATATTGAAAAGCACAAATATTAAATGTTTTGACAAATGAATTCAGCCATGTAATCCTCATGCCAATATAGAACATCCCATCTCCAGAAAGTCTCATGTATCCCTTTTTCAGTCAGACTAGGTGCAGGCACAACGATATTTACCCAACAGAAGACATAATTTTTCTAGCACAGAAAAAAACTAAGGAAATCCACCTCCTGAAATCCAGTATGCTTTGTATTTCAAGCTGCACAAAGGCTTATAATCAGCTTTCTACAGAAATGACGGTGTAGGAATCTCATACCCAAAGTAAATCCAGACACTGTTCTCCCCACAAATAGTATTCAGATAGACAGCCTCCAGAAAAATTGAGGACTTCAACAATATGTAACAAAAAGCCCTACATCTGGAGTTATCTTTTTATTTATTTCAGTAGAACCTCAAACAAAATTATAGTTTCATAAATGCAACCCAAGATATAAATAGTAATACTACAAAGTGGCAAAATTGTAACTAAGGTATTATTATAATGGAATTTTTAACCACTCACCACAAGGAGTATGTACTTAACAAACCACATTAAATTCTCTTTCCTTGCTCTCCAGAAAAGTAGTAACCACAAGCAACAGTAGAAGGAATACTGGTAACGACACTGACAGCAGCCGATAGGTATTAGCAGTGAGGAAGCTAGTTCTGTCTGACTCCACTGTGCTGTGTTGATTCCAACCATAAGAGTGCAACACAGATGAGGATACCAGCTATTAACGTGATATACAACCTACATTTTGTTCTGCATATTTCAGACTTGTTCTCTGTCCTCACTCCTCCAATCATGCTGGTAAAACTCTTTTCCTCACAAGTCCCCGTTTAGACCCACAGAGAAAACTTGACCAATAGTTCTACCCCCTGGAGAAGGGCTGGGGAGGAAGCCTCCACCCTCAGGCCCCCATACCTGCTCCATCCCTCCTAGGAGAAACTGGAATTTCTATCACTGAGGAGAGTGAGACTGGACTTCATTCCCCTCCCCCACCACTGCAGTGGTGCTGAGAGAAAATGGCCTCCTTTTAGACTGCAGGCTCTTCCTAGACTGCCTGTGAGCTGACAGGGTCAGAGGCCAGGCAGGCCTCTGCTCTCAGCTCTAGCTTTACCATTACTGAGGCAGATACTACGATATTTTTTGAGTCTTGGGTTTCTTTCGCAAACTAGTTAGAATCTGGGGAGGAAAGTCATAACCAACTAAGGCCCTAAACTTCCTAAAAGCCAAAATCTTTATCCTTTATTTCAGCACTCCTCTCACAACTATTACCAGCTACACCACCATCAATGACAGCACCGTCACCATCTATACCACCATCACCATCACCCATCAATACTACCAATACCACCACCACCTACACCACCGCCGCCACCACCAACACTACAAATACTGACACCACCACTACCACTATCACCTACGCCACCATCAATGACAGCATCACAACCATCTACAGCAGCACCCACCACCCATCAACACTACGAATACTACCACCACCACTACCACCACCATAAGTGACAATACCACCACCATCTATACCACCAACCACCACTACCCACCAACACTACTAATAGTAACACCACCAGTACTGACATCAATAACACCACCACCGTCCACACCATCACCACCATCGGTATTACCAACACCATCAACACTACCATCACTACCATCACTACTCACCAACACTACCACCCTCCAGCACTACCACCATACCACCAACACTACCAACACAAATATCAACACCCACCAAGACCACCACCACCACCACCTTTGTTAATATTCAGAATTGATTTGCAATCTGCCAGTACAAGTATCCAATTTCTTGCCAGTCCTGGTATTACCTTGTTCTCCTCTGGAGTAAAGAGGATTCGGAATATGGAGGGCACTCCAGGAGCCACTTTGTGGCTAATATCTTTGGGGCTGATTACTTTAAAGTAAGGCGAACTTTCCTCCACAACTTTCACCAACCTCGGAATCTGCAGGGAAACACACAATGAACATTGTACATGTCAAAAAGCAGAGTTAAACACACACTGAAATCTCCATCAATTACTTACTAGACGTGTGACCTTGGTCGGGTCTGAACTTCAGTTTTCTCAAGTATAAAAGGAGATGATGGTAGTACTTATTTTTATACCATACAAACTAGGCATCCAATACCTTTTAGCTTTAATTTTTATTAACATTATTATTCTTACTTATTTTTATAATTATTGCAAGTCTTTAATCATTTTAAAATTAAATCATTTAAAAGTGATAATCTTCAAGGGTTAACTGCTTAATCAGCTAAAACTCACCCACATAACAGAGTTAAGCTGGATTTCCCAACATTTGAGCATTTGAGAAGTGCTATGAGAGAAGAAGTCACACTTCCTGCACCCCTTCAATGGCCCATCTACGGGCACAGGACATGCCACCTCATCCTCGCAACAACCTTTGAGCTTCATTATGACTCCCATGCTACAGACACTGCCCAAAGCGATGCAGTTCCACCAAGCAAAGGTGCTAGGAGTCAAGTCCTAGCCCAGCTCCACCCTGCCTCACCATGGGATGGTCCTGAGTAAACACACCACAAAGCAAGAGCAAAGAACAGCAGATCCCCCAGGCCAGTCTCAGAACAGCTCCCAACTTCTGCTGGAATCTGAACCCAGATTAGTCTGACTCTGGAGTGTGGGTCCTTATCTTTGTATCCCAAGTAAAATTATAAGTGTTCTGGCTTATTCTCATCCTGTGTGTGAGAGAGACACACACAAAAATAATAACCTGACAGGCTCTATCTTTTGTACCTCATGCCAACAAGCAAGCAAATAAAAGGTGAATGGCACAGAAAGCATTTCTTGGGACCCTAAATCTCTCCCATGCTTCCTTATGAGACCATGAACTAAGGAAGCAGAGGAGCAGGTTTACATCAGCCACTGGGTATGAGGGTCCTGGAGTCACCAGACGACAAGTATGCCTCGCCTGGAGAGAACTGTCTGCTTGTTGGTAGCTAGATGTTCCTCGGATGGGACCCTCTTTCCATGTGGCCAACACTCTGGCTGCATCTTATCAAGAGATGTTGAGTTATCCATGAGAACTGAGTGTTTGGCAGACAAAACTCACACATGCCCTTTACCCCAACTTGCTATTAAACAACCACTGATGACCATTTCTTGTTTAAGGTCAGGGAGGGCTGGCCAAAGGATGCTTTGTACTGTGCCACTTTAGTAGCCTAAAAATATCTCAGCCAGAGTAAAAAGGTAATATAGAAAGGGAAAAGAGATCAGAAGAGAGAACCGAACTGCATGAAAAGACAGAGTCCTAATGTCTGTGCAGTGCTCCTCTTCTGTGGTCTAGGAATGTAACCTTGTATCCCTCGGGTTCTTTTCCTTCTCTTTCGCTTCTGTCCCATGAGCTTCTCTTACTAATGCTACTGCAGAAAAGAATGAAACAGACCATTTTCTCGAGAGTCTGGCTTTGCTGTCAGTAAATCACCCCATTGATCTCTGTCAGGCATCGCTGATTCCCTTAATGAGCTGCGTTACCAAATATAACTGCAACTCTTCCCATTTTCTGGGGATTCTTGCATAGTCTTCACTTATTTTCTATTTTGTCTTATAGCTTGAATTGCCTTCATATTCTTAGACCCCTGAAAGTACTCCTCCTTGTCTTTATAACCAGAGTTTTCCATTTCTCCATTGCTTTCCTCCACATCTGATTACTTTTCACATTCAAGTGTGCTTCATGCTGAACTTCTGCTCTTTTCTTGAAATTAATCCTAATTTATCTCTAAAGAAAAAGTCATTAGGCTAGAAAAGAAATCTTCTGTCGCAATTACAAAGAGACAAGATACAGACAGTGAGAGAAGCCTTCCAAAACTGACTGTAGACAAACTCTGAAGGCTATCTCCTACAGAAAGAAGAAGACAGAAAATAAGGAAAGGGACCTACATTTTTTACAAGTGAAAAGAAAGGTTTTTAAAAGGTAAAGTTTGCAGAATATAAATATAAATGCTCAATAATTGCAATTCTTATGAGTAGAGTTTATACCTTGAATTGGGGAAATGGTGTCTCTAATGAAGAATACATAAACATTAATCGTAATTTCCCTGTCTTAAACAAAAACCTAGCTCAATTTTTCATGCTTGAGAATCCCATGACATTCATCTGGTAAATCTTTTAATCCACAAAAGTTAGTGCACATGTTGAGAGTTCACTACTTGTTAGGCACTGGTTAGGACTCAACATATGGCAACAAACAGACACAGCTTTGTCTTCATTAAGCTTATAATCAAAGAACATGTTTTCATACTATTTTCCTAAGTCTATCAAATTAAAGAACTTATCAAAGATCTTCCAAGATCCCATTTTACTTTAACCCATTTTCATATATCCTGGAAAAGTTCACCCACCCCAGAGAACATACTCACTTTGTCATTGTTCCTCAAAATCAGTGGAACTTCATAGACTTCACAGGGAGTGTAGTTCTGGAATATAATTTCTGATGGAAAGGGCTGGAATAATGTCTGATCCAGGTCAATTCCTGAAAACTTCAGTTGAAAGAGTAAATTATTGTTATAGTCACACATTGCCAAAAGTGACTGGGGAAGATAATAAAATACTACATAGACCTGTGGATATTAAAATTAAACATGGGAAATACCCAAAAAAAATCCACACCCAGGTACATAATTATAAAAGCACTGAAATCACAGGACAAAAGAATGTGTGAAAGAAACTGGAGGGAAGAAAAAAGAATATTTAACTTCCAAGGAGCAAAAATACATGCCTACTTTTCAACATAAGACAGAAGGAAGAGGAATAAATTTTTTTAAATCCTGAAAAAAAAAAAAAAAAAACCTCTGCAGGCACAGTATTTTTTTTACCTGGGAAAAGTCCCTTTAAAAACAAAGTCTGAATAAAGACATTTTCAGAGAAATAAAAATTGAAAACTGTTGTTACCAACTTCTAAAGGAAATACTAAAGGGTCTTCTTTATGGAGAAGAGAATTTATCTTAGAAATTCAGAGATTCAGGAAGGAAAGGAGAATAATAAAGGGATAAATATGTGTTTACTCTCAATGAATTCTTATCATACAAAACAATAATCAAAATAACAAGCTTACTAATAAGATGTGTGTACTAGGTGGGCACTGCACAACAGAACCAAATTGGACTTGGCCCCCCTCATTTCCTGTTCTATTTCGATTTTCACAAAGTACTTGCTTTTTATCCAACCAATCAACCAATCACTGAGAAGCCAGGTTTGTAAAGTATGAGATCACCAAAGTGAATATAGCATAATCTAAGGCCAAAACTACTAATTACCCCAAGCTAGTAGCCTGTTTAGCATCCAACCGATTTTGGGTATTGCCAGGTTTCCCTTCAAAATTCAGACTATCCCATGATGCCCTGTGAGTTCATGGTTACACTCTGGGGCATCTTGGCACACAGTTTGAAAACTGCAGCTGTAAGTATCCATCTTAATAAGTTAGAATAAACAACAACATAAACCCAAAGAAAGAACAAAATTAGCATAACAAAAACAAGAGAGGAAATTAATGAAATAAAAGCAACTGTACTATGAAAACAACAAAGCAAAATTCAGGTCTTTAAAAATATTAATAAAATTGACAAAATACCTAGTAAGTCTGATCAAGAAAATAAGACAGAAGGCACAAAGAACAAATACAAAGAATGGAAATAGGAATATTACAACAGAACCTGAACTCAGTAACAAGATAATAAATATTATGTCAATAAATGTGAAAATATAGATAAAATACAAAATCCTAGAAAAATACAATAAAAATTTATCAAAACTGGCACAAGAAGAAATAGAACATCCGAATAGCTCTAAAACTATTATAGAAATTAGATCTGTAAACAAAAACCTTTTACAGAGAAAACTCCAAACCCAGATAGCTTTACAAGCAAATTCTACCAAACATAAAAGAAACAATTCAAGTATTATAGAAACTGTCCCAAAGAAAAGAAAAACAAAAAATGAAATGTCTCCCAACTCAGTCTATAATGTCAGCATAACCTCCTTTATATACCTGAGAAAGACACTGAGGGAAAAGAAAACTATAGGCCAATCTCACTCATAAACCATAGCTAGACAGACAGACAGATGAAAGAGAGAGAGAGAGAGAGACATTTGTAAACTGAAACTGAAACCAGCACTGTATAAAAAGCATAACACAGCATGTCCAAGCTGGGTTCGTCTCAGAAAGTCAAGGTTATTTTAGTATTTGAAATCAAAGAAGAAGAAACGAAACTGCCATTTTCCCCCAAAGTAGTTGTTTATTTTGAAAATTCAAAATAACCTACAAATAAATAATTCTAATAATCTTATTAGAATTAATAAGCGAATATTAAGGTCAATGACTGTAAAGTCAATATACAAAATCAATCCTATTTCTCTGTATTAGCAACGAACGTTTAGGAAATGAAATTTATAAACAATATTATTTAAAATAGTATTCTAAAATGTAAAACACATTGAAATAAATCTAATGAAAGATGTATAAGACCTTTATCCAGAAACTAAAAACATTATTGAGAGAAATTAAGGAAGATCTAATTGAATTCAGGAATATGCTATTTTCATGAATTGAAAGACTCAATATTTTAAGGATTTCAAATCCTCCCCAAATTTATCTAAAAGTTCAATGCAATCCATTAAAAAAAAATCCCAGCAGGTTTTTTTTTTAATGAAAAGACTGATTGAATTTATATGGAAATGCAAAGGACCAAGAATAGACAAGATATGTTTGAAGAAAAAGATAGGAGGATTTGCTGTATCAGGTAGCACAACATTATAATTATATATTACATATCATATACTGTTACTTACCACAGTTATTAACATAATGAGATATTAGCACAAGATTTATCATAATTAAGATAATGAGATATTAGCACAAGATTTATCATAAAAATAAATGTAACAGATTAGAAAGCCCCAAAACCAATTATTAAATATACGGTCACTGGATTTATGACAAAGGTAACATGGATAGTCTATTTCTCACATCATAGGTTAGTTTTCTTGATTATATAAGTGGAATAACACAGTATATACCCTTTAATTTCTGGCTAATTAAATTCTGCCATGAAGCAATCAAGTCTTAACTACATCATTTCACCATAAGCTCAAAGAACATAACGGAAAAAAAGATCAAAGAGCACAAAGCAAATATTTAAGAATGTAAAGAAGTGAGCAGTTAGGAGAGATAAAAAATTGATGTCTTCATTCAATAAATATTGGGTTTCCAACATTTGCCAGGTTCTTTTGTGCATGCTGAATATACAGTGGTGAACAAAGCCAAAGAAAACCGCTAACTTCATGAAGTTGACGTTCTTGAGGCTCACGCGATCATACAAAAAATATAGAAATATATAATACAAAGTCAGGTAGTGAAAGGTTGTGAAGAAAGCTAAAGCAGGACAAGGAGATAGGGGAATGGGAGGTGGCTGCTCTTTAGACAGGCAGTCAAGAGAAGGCCCCTCTAAGATGACTTCTAAGTAGAGGTCTGAAGCAAGTCATGCAAAGGTTTGAGAACAGCACTCCAGTTAGAAGGGAAAGCGAGCGCAAAGTCCCTCAGGCGGAAACTGTCTCTGAGTGTTTGAAGAGCAGCACAGGAAAAACGCAGTGAGAAGAGAATGAGAGGGAGAAGAGGAGAAGGGAAAGAGGTCCGTGAGGGAGGCAGAACTAGACAGTACAGGACCTTAGAGGTTATGGCACTGAGTTTAGATTTCATTGTGAGAGTAATGGGAAGTTACTGGATGGTTTTAAACCTGGAAGTAACATGTTCTTTCTGATTTACATTTTAAAAAATCACTTACTGCTTTGTGATAATGGGGGCTGGGGGAGAATGAGATGGAAACAGGGAGGCAATTTTGATATTCTACATAATGGTGGCTTAAACTGGAATGGTGGTGGAGAACGTGGTGAGAATTGGTCTGATTAAAGATGCATTTGAGAAGGCAGAATTTATAGCACTTATCATTGGATCACAAGATGTAACAAAAAGAGAGGCATCAGAGATACAACTCCAAAGTGTTTGGTCTGGGAAAACAGGTACGTGGGGGTATGAAAAGCAGGAGGAAAGACACAAAGAGGAAAAGATCAGGCTTTTAGAGATGGAATGTAAAGCTATAATGAGATATTAAATATATTAAGTTTGAGCTGCCAACCATATATTCAGCTGACTTTTGCGCTCGCTTTCCTTTCTAACTGGAGTGCTGTTCTCAAACCTTTGCATGACTTGCTTCAGACCTCTACTTAGAAGTCATCTTAGAGGGGCCTTCTCTTGGCTGTCTATCTAAAAGAGCAGCCACCTCCCATTCCCCCATATAGTCAGAGGATAGACTGTGGCAGGAGATATAAATATAAAAGTAATCATCAAAAAGTAGAATTTAACGCCTTTCTTCCTAGAAGAGATCACTTAAGGAGCGAGTTCAGAAGAGAAAGAAGTTCAAGTGCCAAGTAATAGAAGCTCTAATATTTAGTGATCAGAAATGAGTGAATAATCCAACAAATAAAATAAGCAAAAAATCAAATGAGTATACCATGTCAGATACAGGTGAATAAGAAGGTACAAAAAGTGATGCTCACTGTGTCAACTGCTATGAGACAACATAGAAGTAATATGTTTACATTTTAAAAAATTACTCTTACTGCTTTGTGATAACGGGGGCAGAGGGAGAACGAGATGGAAACAGAAAAGCTATGTCAGTATTCTAGACAATGGTGGCTTACGCTGGAATGGTGGTGGAGGAAGTGGTGAGAAGTGCGATTATTAAAGAGGTCTGTTGAACCAGGTCTGGTCTGGTCAAAAATGAAGCATAAAAAACACATATACATAACTGAAAGCAAGGGACACAGAGGATAGCCTAATGAATGTAGTGACAATGAAATGGAAATGAACAGAAAGTGCAAATGAATGAGAGGAAATGCAAGCTGTAGAAGGCCGGACAAAGAAGGTCCAACATATTCATAATCGAAAAATAATATGAAAAAACACTTGATAATTCAAGAAAAACTTTCTGAAAATAAAATAAAGGCCCACAGTACCTAAGGAATAATGTAGTGGTATCCTAATACTGAACTTTAAGTAAAAACAATGTTTGGGCACATGGGCTAAAAGATTAATTTACAGGGGGGAGAAATCAAGCTGGGTTCAGACTTTTACATACCATCATTTAAAGTCAGAAGGCTGTGGGGGAAAATGCCTGCAGAACTGTTATGAGAATTTGTGGTCCAAGAATTTCATAAGTAACAAATCTGCAGTTCAGTATAAAGGCAAGACACAAATATTATCAAACACATAAAACAAAGAAATACAGTCTTCCTAAGCTCTTTGTGAATAAATTAGATGACTAACATCCATCTAAGAGATAAATGGTTAAATTCAGAATATAAATTTAAAATAACCAACTGAATTAAGAGGAGAGGAGAGAGGATACAATGGAAAGTATCTGATTTCCTCATCCTTTATAGCAGAGTTAAAACACATTATACACACGCTAGTAGTACACATGAAAAATTCCTCATAGCCTGATTTGTGTTACGCTTTCAGAAAAGAGGAAATGGCCTTTAATTAGAATAAATGTCTTGGAAAAGACCATGTTCCCTCCCCCTCAAATTTAGAAAGTGGTTGTAGGGAATAGACAAAACAATAAAAAGCTAGCAATGCTCAGAATGGTGAAGTTTATGCAAATCCTAGACAAGGGAAGCAACGGCATAGCAGTAAGAGCAGACAAGCCTCAAAGACTCATTCTTCATGAGGAACATAACATTGAAAAACTCTCAGGAATTTTCAGAGGAAAATTCTGGGGAACTCTTTGAGAACAGGTTAATCTTCAGCAGCCCAACTATTGGAGGTTCATACCATAATTTGTGCATTAAAAGTAAAGGAGAGGGATCCAAGATGCCCGATTAGGAGCAGCTCAGGATTGCAGCTCCCAGTGAAAGCGTGGAGAGTGAGTGGACGCCGCATTTCCAGATGGATTTTTATTGCCCATAGACCAGGAGATTCTCAGGCGGAGGAGGCCCACGGGTCACCAGCACGGCTATTTTGGCCGGCGCGGCTGTTTTGCTGGCACCCCGGCACGGCAGTTCTCTGTACAAAATACACAGGTCCGGGTGCTGTTTTAGCTGGTGATTGGAGCTCCAGGCAGGCAGAGTCGCCCATTCATCTGATTAAAAAGGGGACTGAAACAGGGAGCCAGGCTAGGAGATTCCCGGGCAAAAAGCACCACGAATCTCAGCGCCACTGTTTCAGCCAGTGCAGTGGGTCACCACACCAGAAATACAGATCCCGGCACCTTTTCAACAGGCGACTAGAACACCTGGGAGACAGTCGACTGTTCAACTAAAAAAAAAAAAAAAAGGCTCTGAGGCAGGGAGCCAGGTGATCAGGCTCAGCTGGTCCCACCTCCACAAAAAAACAGCAATCGGAAATGCTCTGGGTTGAAAGTTTCACAGCAAGCACAGCTGAACCCTGGATGGTCCAGCTCCGTGAGGGAGGGGGCATCTGCCATTATCGAGGCAGTCCACCACTACGGAGGTAGTTTGCCATTGCTGAGGCAGCCTGCCATTGCCGAGGCAGTCTGCCATTACAGAGAGAGTCCGCCATTATAGAGGTGGGCCACCATTGCTGAGGCAGTTCTAACTACACCCATATAAACAGGACTGAAGGGAAGTTCACATGGCAGGTGGGCGGAGCCCACAGCAGCTCAGCAAAGCCTCTGCAGGCAGACAGTGACTAGGCTGCCTCCTCGCTGGGCAGGGCAGCCCTGAAAAAAGGCAGCAGCATGACAGAAACTCATAAATAAAGCCCTAACTCCCCCGGGACAGAGCACCTGGGGAAAAAAAAAAAAACAAAAAAAAAACAGGAGTTTATGAGTTCTGCTGCAGCAGACTTAAACACACCTGCCCAGTAGCTCTGAATGAACAATGGAGCTCACAGCTCAGCACTTGAGCTCCTATAAGGGACAGACTGTCTCCTCAAGCAGCTCCCCTGATCCCTGTATATCCAAAGAGTCATCTCATAAAGGAGAGCTCAGACTGACATCTGGCAGGTATCCTTCTGGGACAAAGATAACAGAAGAAGAAACTGGCAGCAACCCTTACTCTTCTGCAGCTGCTGCAGGTGATCCCCCAGGCAAGTAGGGCCTGGAGTGTACCTCAGCAGTCCTACAGCAGAGGGGCCAGACTGTTAGAAGGAAAACTAAGAAACAGAAAGAAATAACTTCATCATCAACAAACTGGATGTCCACTTAGAGACCCAATCTGAAAGTCAACAACAACAAAGACGACAGGTGGATAAATCCACAAAGATGGGAAGAAACCAGCGCAAAAAGGAGGAAAACACCCGAAACAAAAACGCCTCTCCTCCTCCAAGGGAAAACAACTCCTCACCAGCAAGGGAACAAGGCTGGATAGAGAATGAGTGTGATGAATTTACAGAATCAAGCTTCAGAAGGTGGGTAATAAGAAACTTCTGTGAGCTAAAAGAACATATTCTAACTCAATGCAAAGAAACTAAGAACCTTGAAAAAAGATTTGACAAAATGCTAACGAGAATAAACAACATAGAGAGGAATATAAATGAATTGATGGAGCTGAAAAACACAACACGAGAACTTCGCGAAGCATACACAAGTTTCAACAGCCAAATTGACCAATCAAAAGAGAGGATATCAGAGGTCGAAGATCAACTCCATGAAATAAAACAAGAAGGCAAGATTAGAGAAAAAAGGGTAAAAAGGAATGAACAAAGTCTCCAAGAAATATGGGACTATGTGAAAAGACCTAATCTACATTTGATAGGTGTACCTGAATGTGACAGAGAGAATGAATCCAAGCTGGAAAATACTCTTCAGGATATTATCCAGGAAAACTTCCTCAACCTAGCAAGGCAGGCCAATATTCAAGTCCAGGAAATACAGAGAACACCACAAAGATATTCCTCAAGAGAGCAACCCCCAAGGCACATAATCATCAGATTCACCAGGGTTGAAATGAAGGAGAAAATGCTAAGGGCAACCAGAGAGAAACGTCGGGTTACCCACAAAGGGAAGCCCATCAGACTTACAGCAGATCTCTCAGCAGAAACCCTACAAAGCCAGAAGAGAGTGGAGGCCAATATTCAACATCCTTAAAGGAAAGAACTTTCAACCCAGAATTTCATATCCAGCCAAACTAAGCTTCATAAGTGAAGGAAAAATAAAATCCTTTACGAACAAGCAAGTATTCAGAGATTTCATCACCACCAGGCCCGCTTTACAAGAGCTCCTGAAAGAGGCACTAAACATAGAAAGGAACAACCAGTACCAGTCACTCCAAAAACATACCAAATGGTAAAGAGCATCAACACGATGAAGAAACTGCAGAAACTAACAGGCAAAACAGCTAGCTAGCATCAAAATGGCAGGATCAAATTCACACATAACAATATTAACCCTAAATGTAAATGGGCTAAATGTCCCAATCAAAAGACACAGACTGGCAAATTGGATAAAAAGTCAAAACCCATCAGTGTGCTGTATCCAGGAAACCCATCTCACATGCAAGGATACACAAAGGCTCAAAATAAAGGGATGGAGAAAGATTTACCAAGCAAATGGACAGCAAAAAAAAAGCAGGAGTTCCAGTTCTCGTCTCTGATAAAATAGACTTTAAAACAACAAAGATCAAAAGAAACAAAGAAGGGCATTACATAATGGTAAAAGGATCAATGCAACAAAAAGAGTTAACGATCCTAAATATATATGCACCCAATACAGGAGCACCCAGATACATAAGGCAAGTTCTTAATGACTTACAAAGAGACTTAGACTCCCACACAATAATAGTGGGAGACTTTAACACCCCATTGTCAACATTAGACAGATCAAAGAGACAGAAAATTAACAAGGATATCCAGGACTTGAACTTAGACCTGGACCAAGCAAACCTAATAGACATTTACAGAACTCTCCACCCCAAATCCACAGAATATACATTCTTCTCAGCACCACATCGCACTTAGTCTAAAAGAGACCACATAATTGGAAGTAAATCACTCCTCGGCAAATACAAAAGAATGGAAATCATAACAAACAGTCTCTCAGACCACAGTGCAATCAAATTAGAACTCAGAATTCAGAAACTAACTCAGAACCTCACAGCTTCATGGAAACTGAACAACTGGCTCTTGAATGTTGACTGGATAAACCATGAAATGAAGGCAGAAATAAAGATGTTCTTTGAAACCAACGAGAACGAAGACACAACATACCAGAATCTCTGGGACACATTTAAAGCAGTCTCTAGGGGAAAATATATAGCAATAAATGCCTACATGAGATGCAAGGAGAGATCTAAAATTGACACACTACTGTCAAAATTGAAAGAGCTAGAGGAGCAAGATCAAAAAAACTCAAAACCTATTAGAAGACAAGAAATAACTAAGATCAGAGGAGAACTGAAGGAGATAGAGACACAAAAAAACCCTTCAAAAAATCAATAAATCCAGGAGCTGGTTCTCGTAAAGATCAACAAGATAGACCACCAGCCAGATTAATAAAAAAGAAAAAAGAGAATAATCAAATAGATGCAATAAAAAACAATAAAGAGGATATCACCACAGATTCCACAGAAATTCAAACCATCATCAGAGATTATTACAAACAACTCTATGCTCATAAACTAGTAAACCTGGAAGAAATGGATAAATTCCTAGACACTTGCATCCCCCCTAAGCCTAAACCAGGAAGAAGTCAAAACCCTGAATAGACCAATAACAAGGGCTGAAGTTGAGGCAGCAATTAAGAGCCTACCACCCAAAAAAGGCCCAGGTCCAGATGGGTTCACAGCCGAATTCTACCAGACATACAAAGAGGAGCTGGTACCACTCCTTCTGAAACTATTCCAAACAATCCAAAAAGAGGGAATCCTTCCCAAATCATTTTATGAGACCAACATCATCCTGATACCAAAACCTGGCAGAGACTCAGCAAGAAAAGAAAACTTCAGGCCAATATCCATGATGAACATAGATGCAACAATCGTCAATAAAATACTGGCAAACCAATTGCAACAGCACATCAAAAAGCCTATCCACCATGATCAAGTAGGATTCATCCCAGGGATGCAAGGCTGGTTCAACATATGCAAGTCTATAAACATAATTCATCACATAAACAGAACCAAAGACAAAAGCCACATGATTATCTCAATTGATGCAGAGAAGGCCTTTGACAAAATTCAACAGTGCTTTATGCTAAAAACCCTCAATAAACTAGATATTGACAGAACGTATCTCAAAATAATAAAAGCTATTTATGACAAACCCACAGCCAATATCATACTGAATGGGCAAAAACTGGAAGCATTCCCTTTGAAATCTGGCACTAGACAACAATGCCCTCTCTCACCACTCTTATTCAATATAGTACTGGAAGTTCTAGCCAGAGCAATCAGGCAAGAAAAAGAAATAAAGGGTATTCAAATAGGAAAGGAGGAAGTCAAATTGTCTCTATTTGCAGACGATATGATTGTATATCTAGAAGACCCCATCGTCTCAGCCCAAAATCTCCTGAAACTGATAAGCGACTTCAGCAAAGTTTCAGGATACAAAATCAATGTGCAAAAATCACAAGCATTCCTATACACCAATAACAGACTTAAAGAGAGCCAAATCAAGAAAGAACTGCCATTCACAATTGCTACAAAGAGAATAAAATACCTAGGAATACAACTAACAAGGAACGTAAAGGACCTCTTCAAGGAGAACTACAAACCACTGCTCAACGAAATAAGAGAGGACAAACAGATGGAGAAACATTCCATGTTCATGGTTAGGAAAAATCAATATTGTGAAAATGGCCATACTGCCCAAAGTAATTTACAGATTCAATGCTATCCCCCATCAAGCTACCAATGACCTTCTTCACAGAACTGGAAAAAACCACCTTAAACTTCGTATCGAACCAAAAGAGAGCCCGCATAGCCAAGTCAATTCTAAGCAAAAAGAACAAAGCGGGAGGCATCACACTCCCGGACTTCAAACTATACTACAAGGCTACAGTAATCAAAACACCATGGTACTGGTACCAAAACAGAGATATAGACCAATGGAACAGTACAGAGGCCTTGGAGGCAACACAACACATCTACAACCATCTGATCTTTGACAAACCTCACAAAAACAAGCAATGGGGAAAGCATTCCCCTGTTTAATAAATTGTGTTGGGAAAACTGGCTAGCCATGTGCAGAAAGCAGAAACTGGACCCCTTCCTGACACCTTACACTAAAATTAACTCCAGATGGATTAAAGACTTAAACATAAGACCTAACACCATAAAAACCCTAGAAGAAAATCTAGGCAAAACCATTCAGGACATAGGCATAGGCAAGGACTTCACGACCAAAACACTAAAAGCATTGGCAACAAAAGCCAAAATAGACAAATGGGACCTAATCAAACTCCACAGCTTCTGCACAGCAAAAGAAACAGTCATTAGAGTGAATCGGCAACCAACGGAATGGGAAAAAAATTTTGCAGTGTACCCATCTGACAAAGGGCTGATATCCAGAATCTACAAAGAACTAAAACAGATTTACAAGAAAAAAACAAATCCATTCAAAAGTGAGTGAAGGATATGAACAGACACTTTTCAAAAGAAGACATTTATAAGGCCAACAAACATATGAAAAAATGCTCATCATCACTGGTCATTAGAGAAATGCAAATCTAAACCACATTGAGATACCATCTCACATCAGTTAGAATGGCAATCATTAAAAAATCTGGAGACAACAGATGCTGGAGAGGATGTGGAGAAATAGGAACACTTTTACACTGTTGATGGGAGTGTAAATTAGTTCAACCATTGTGGAAGACAGTGTGGCAATTCCTCAAGGACCTAGAAACAGAAATTCCATTTGATCCAGCAATCCCATTACTGGGTATATATCCAAAGGACTATAAATCATTCTACTATAAGGACACATGCACACGAATGTTCACTGCAGCACAGTTTACAATAGCAAAGACCTGAAACCAACCCAAATACCCATCTATGATAGACTGGACAGGGAAAATGTGGCACATATACACCATGGAATATTATGCAACCATCAAAAATGATGAGTTCTTGCCCTTTGTAGGGACATGGATGAACCTGGAAACCATCATTCTCAGCAAACTGACACAAGAACAGAAAATCAAACACCACATGTTCTCACTCATAGGCGGGTGTTGAACAATGAGAACACATGGACACAGGGAGGGGAGCATCACACACTGGGGTCTGTGGGGGGGGAAATAGGAGAGGGACAGCAGAGGGTGGGGAGTTGGGGAGAGATAGCATGGGGAGAAATGCCAGATATAAGTGATGGGGAGGAAGGCAGCAAATCACACTGCCATGTGTGTACCTATGCAACAATCTTGCATGTTCTTCACATGTACCCCAAAACCTAAAATGCAATAAAAAAATGAAAAATAAAGGATATAATTTTAGAAATTAATCAAACAATAGGAAACCAGACCTTTTATAATCATATGCTCCTAAAGCCTAGAATGTATGGTTTACATTTGAATATAGAAACATGAGAAAACTGCTATTCTTTAGAGACTGAGAGGATACATGTTATTGGAAATGAGCCAGAACAGACAACAAATGCCTACTTTAACAATTCCACCTCCTTCCTTTCTAGTGGGTGGCTCAGGCAAGGAAAGATTATTTGTTAAACTAAGACAATAACTTAATTGGGCTTGACTAACATAATTCTTAGAATTACTCCTAACCTGTGTAAACCATAGTGTCAAATAGTATTCAGAAATAGCTAAGACGTGTGATTAGTCAAAAGTTATTTTAAAAGAGGTTTGCACTTGTTTATTGCAGTCTTCACCACACCATATCACAGATATGAAGATATGCAGAGGCAGAAAAGGAGGATTGAAAACAAACCCAATAAAAGATTAGGTAGCCAAGAAACAAATTTTACTTAGTTATTGTTCCGGAATTTTTGCATTGTGCCAAGGCCCACTTTATATGCAAGTATGACAGAAAGCAGCTACCTTCTGATGTGTTGTTTCTCCCATATCTAAGAGTTCAACGATCTGTGGTCGGCACATCAAACGTGTTTTTGCTAGTCTCTGCTCGGTGGTGAGCGACATTTCCTTTAGGAACTCTGAGGGCGTCAGCTAGAAAGTAAAACAATAAGAACCAAAGATTCATAAGTGGTTGTATTGAAAAAGTGTTTTCATAAATACCAGTAATGAATAATTTGTGTTAGCAGCTTTCAGGAAAATTCTGGAATGCCACTAAGTTCCCTTATAAAATATTTAAAATAAGTAAATTATGTAAGAGAAATACCCATGCACTTTTGAAGTCTTTGCACAGTAATGTGAAATGACATGTGGTTTCTGTTTCCTTATGATTTTGAAGGAATCACACAAAGGAACCTGAGGGAAAAAGTCTAAGAAATTGCAAAGAAACATGTCCAAAGAGCTTAACATTTATGCTCAGAAGAGGCATCTGAGCATAAGACTCTCAGTTTGTAAAATCACTTAAGGGCTTCAAAAATAAGGAGTTTGAAATACCTCTGTTTCTCAAATAACATTACAATATGCAAACAAAGCTTTTGGGTGTTTAACTATTATATGATGTTAGAGAGAAATCTTATAAAATTGTAAAGGATATAGGAAGTGTGACTCCATCACTTAGGAATGAGTTTGAACTTTAGAGACATCACAAGAGCGCATTTAGACTTCACTTTGAAAGAGTTCTGAGCTAATCAGCAGATCCTACAGCCAGTCACATTCAGACACCCCAGTAAGAACACAAATTGCTTTTACCCTTTCCAATGTTATGAGATAAAAATGTAACCTATCATTTAAATAAAACTAACCCGACAAGGAATTCGTTACCCAGAACCAATGATAGCTATTGTGGTTATAGAATGTTCCTATTTTATGTGCAGGGAGATTATGATCATTGGCAGCTACATAATGCTTAAGTATATGCCAAGATTTTTCTTAACATGTGAAGATATAAAACTTAGCTGATTTATTTTGCCTTGGGTTAAATACAATGTACTTTAAGAATGCTTATTTTTCTGCAAATTTTATTTCTGTGATTGAATCCATTTAAATGAAGGTATATTTCTAATACAGCTTTCAACTTGGTTAAGTTTTTTTTTATTGGAACCCAGATAAGGATAATAAAATGTTAAGAGGTGTCAGCTATATTGTGATTTAAATTAAATTAGGTCTTAAAAGCAAAATGCCAGTAGTTTCTTTAAATATGTACCAACAACCACCACAAAAGAGAATAATGATTGATTTTATTTCTCTAGTTGGAATGCAACTTAACATTAGTTTTTAAAAGGTAGTGAACACTATCCCCTGGCACTATACATTTTCACTAATATTTTCTATAGCATGTGGTTCATAATTAAATTCTCACCAATCATTATAAAGTTATAAATATGTTTTCTTCTAAGGAATAGGAAAAATACGTATTTTTTTAGATACCACTTAGTCATTAATTGTGTGTGTTCTATAAATACACAAACAAAAATTACTCTTGCCAATCAGTAGTAAATTATTACGTTGAATCCTATGAAATTCTGATATTTGACTGTTTTTGAACCAAACGACAGTTTTTCATGGTGGTATCTAATATTTAGAAAATCTTAATAGTTCATTTGTAAAGTCTCACTTCAACAAGCCTCTACTTTGAAGAAGGTATGCAATTTCAAAACTTCTCAGGCTTTAAAAGGTACCTACACTGGGCAGAAAAGCTACCATTACAACTAAATTGATATTTATCAGTCAGTAATTCTGTTAGGCATTCTGAGAATGCCAAGTAGCAACTGTCATTTTCCTAAGGAGACTGCATCAAGTATTTTACATATTAATTCCCTGATACATTACCATTTGGTTTACGTCTTCTTCTGTAACCACCTTTGGGCTCAGGGGTGGCAAAACCTTGCTTTGAAATCCTTTGAACATATTGACCAACCCCATCTGAACAGCCCCCATGGATTCCTCAAGTCTTCTACTTGTCATTTTTATTAATTTTTTTTTCTTACCTAAGAGTGAAAAAAGAAGTCTTAGAACAAATACAGTTAATTCCTGAATACAGGTCAAAAATTTTTTTAAGCTTTTTCAAATACAGAAAGGTTTAGAAATACTGATCTTCCAAAATCCGAATGCTTGAAACAAACACCTTAACAAAGGATTCTATTCCATGTGACTAGATTTGTCCTTCTCCCAACATCTAGAATTCATTTTAGACAGAATAAGGAATTCTAGACTAAGCTCAGCAAAACACAGAAATACGAATTGCTTCTTCATTTTGCCCCTTTTATCTTCCCAATGGGAAAAAAAAAACATTGCCCAATAAACATACTAAATAGTTCAATAATTTATCTACATATTTGAATGCTCTCTCTTATGAGAATCAACACTTCAAACAGAATAAACACAAGGTTACAGGCCTTCACAGCTGGACAGAGACTCAAAATCGCGTGAAATGAGATGGGGAAAGGAAATTTTGGGGAAACATTTTACAGTCCTAAATAAGCCAGTAAACAGCCACCCAATATCTCCGAATCAAAGAAATATGGCACTACCTTTTGCATATTCTTGCTCAGACTTCTAGCAGAACATTTGCAATTTCAGGAAACCATCTATGACTAGGTAGGCATTTTTGTTTTTATTAATAGCAGGCTATGTTATCCAATCCTTGTGCTAAAAAAAGAGAACTAACTAAAATTTTTTTACAAAATGTCAAATTAAAAACCCTAAAACCATTAAAAAAACTCACGAGACAGTAAGGAAGTACCAGACCAAGACATAAGAGGAAAAGCTGTATAAAGGAAAGTATATTTGAAGAAAAATATAATAAGGCACACTGAAATAAAGCAATAAAACTCCCAAGAAAATGAATATGAAATTTTAAAAAAGGAAAAGAGGTCATTATGACAGAAAGCTTCTAAGATGGCAATCAATGAAACAGAAGAGTCAAGGAAGATCCAACATGCTATAACTGGAGCTCATTAAGAAGAAAAGAAAGTAATGGAATGAAACTAATATTGTCCTACATTTGAACAAGCTGATAAGAAAGCTCAGAAGTTCCCTCCTTTGGTATCCATGGAAAGTTCAAACAACACAAGGCCCAGACTACATAAAAACTATTATTTATAGCCCCACTCTTAACCACAATAAAAGCCAATCTAGTACATTTTCCCTATTCTCAAGTTATTTATTTTTTAAATATTTCTTCCCAACAAGAAGAATTCCATCTTTTTTTTTTTTTTTTTGCCAGGGTTTTGCTATGTTGACCAGGCTGGTCTTGAACACTTAAGCTCAAGCAATCCTCCAACCTAGGCATCCCAAGCAGCTGGGACTACCAGCTTCAAGCTACTTTTGAACCTGTTTAGGAGCCTGCCCTGCTCTCACAGAGAGCCTCCATTATGTGAACCATAACGTTTTCGTATCTTCCAGGTGCATGAGTGGCATCACCATTCTTGATATCCAAAACAAATTTTGGTTGGGAAGCCCATTCTGTCACAGGTGGGTGGTGACAACAACAGAAGCAATAAAAAAGCATAGACTGTGGTATTGATTTTAAGATAGATTTTAAAAAATCATTAACAAGACAAAGAATAATATTTTAGAGTGCTAAACGCCATAATTCAAAATGATGATATAACAGTTATTATTATCTATGCACCAAAATAGCACAAAAAATATCCATATAAAGTAGAAATTATGGGAGATGCAAGCAGAAACAAATACACAAATAATAAGAGATTTTAATAAACTACTCTCAGTAAGACCTGTTAGGTGGACAAAAAATAAGTAAGACCATAAAAGATTTGAACGCATAATGCATTAAATAGGTTTAGGGATATATATATCAAACACGACCTCCCAATAATAGAAAATATGCCTCCTCAGCCGGGCACAGTGTCTCACGCCTATAATCTCAGTATTTTGGGAGGCTGAGGTGGGTGAATCATCTGAGGTCAGGAGTTCGAGACCAGCCTGACCAACATGGAGAAACCCTATCTCTACTAAAAATACAAAATTAGCTGGGTGTGGCGGCGCATGACTGTAATCCCAGCTTCTCTAGAGGCTGAGGCAAGAGAATCGCTTGAACCTGGGAATCGGAGGTTGCCGTGAGGCGAGATCACGCCATTGCAATCCATCCTGGGTAACAAGAGCGAAACTCCCGTTTCAAAAAAAAAAAGAAAAGAAAATATGCCTCCTCAATAGCAAATGTAATGGTCACAGAAATTTGGTTATATATTAGAGAACAAAGAAAATACCGTGGTTCTATAATCTAGAAATATTATGATCAACACTCTGATCACAATACAATAAAACTAGAAATTTGAAAACAAAAAGAAACAGGAAGGCCCATTCACCTGGAAATTTTAAAGCCTTCCATTAAAGGACAACATAAAGTAAAAATCCATGAAAGGAAGAAACTACATTACCATTTTTTACTATATTATTACAGTTACAATTAACTAAAAATATGGTGTTATAAAATATCTAGCCAACTTACATATGCACATGCATTTGACTCAGCAATCTCTATTTTAGGAATCTATCCAAATGATACACTGGCTTAAAATATGAAAGAATACATAAACCAATAAGAGTAGTTGGTTACCTATAAGAGGAGTAAAGGAACAGGGTGGAGGAGACAGGAATGAAAGAGAGATTTCTCTGAACATACCTCACTATATAGTGTTAATTTTGAACCACGTAAATGTTTTACATATCAAAAATGAAAAAGAAACAAGAGGGAAAAATCAATTATTAAAAATAAAAAAGAAACTAAGACAAATGAACCTTGCTGTATATCCAGTTGGCGTCACAAACGCGGAAAGAAAACAATTATCCCAACTGACCTTAAAACACAGTATTTTTACTGTGTTCTCAATAAGATATGCTGTCAGAACACAGAGAAGAGCAGAGAAATTTATCATTTATCCAGTAATCTTGCTGTTGGTCACTATATTATTAATAACACTTTTCAAACAAGTAAGTATTTACATCAATATTGTTAGGAACCAAGCATTTCGGCATCTTTAAAAGTATAAACCAAAAAAGTATTTATATTAAGAAACCCTATAATCTTAACATTTACATTGAAAATAAATACAAGCTCATGATGATTTTCTCTTTTTAAATAAGCTGCCTACTGAAAAAGCCTATAAGCAATGAAAGTCCAGTAGCAATGACAGTGCAGAGACCTAGATTGTGGTCTCCAAACACTATTTACCAGCAAAAGGAATCATGCTCCTTGGAGAAATGGGTAATTTGAGGACAAGGGTATGAAAGGTATACACTGAACTTGGCACATTGCCTCATATCATAAAATGAGAACGTTATCAAGAGCTACCAGGGTTGTCAGGGATCCAGAGCAACTTGAAAGAGTTCCCATTTACCACAGATGAGACAATTTGAGCACTGAAAAAAATCAGCAATGGATTTGCTTTTTAAAATCTGAATTTAAATGATACTTGAAAAAAAATAATTGGTCACCTTTGGAAGTTGCTAAAGCACCAAACTAATTATTTTGGAAATAATAAAAGGAAAGAATCAACCATTTACTCTGCACTATTTTTGTACAAATCTCATTGTAGGTTAACCAAATAGTTGATGAAAGAAAATTATCTTAATAAAAGAATTCCAACTAAGAAATGCAGAAAAATGACAGACAAATAATCACCATTTTTCAGCCCCTAATGAAATGAAGGATCATCAGTGCTAAAACAATTAAGTAAGATGCTGCTGAAGAACTTGATAATGGTTCAATCAGGCTGACAACAGCTGAGTCCTCTAAATTAATCTTAACACTAAAAGAGTAAAACACAGGCGTTATGTGCCTCTTGATGTGACACAGTACACAGCACCACCTATGTAGTACTATTAACACAAATCTAAACCTAAATCTAACTAAGCCTCTAACCTACCAGCCCAGTTGCTGGACAAAGAGGGAAAGGAGGAACATGTATGTTCTGTAAGGATACAATTAATCTGAATCCAGAATGTGAAAAATGTTATAGGAAAATGACTCAGTTTATTCATAATAAACATAGCATGAGAGAGAGAGGAGGAGGAGAGAGGGGTGAGAAGGAGAAAAGAAGGGAAGGAGAGAGAGAGAGGTTATGAATTAAAAGAGTCTTACACCAACCAAATATAAGAGTAGACCTTGTTTGGATTATGATTTTAAAAACTGAATAATGTATGATATAAAATAACAACTGTTCATCAGATTAAATATTTTTAACTCATTAATTAATACTTTTATCAAACTATACCCACTCCAAAAAAATAATTAGTGCTATTGTTGTTATTATTAGTTAAGTATGTCAATAAACATAAAATAGTTTTTAAAAATATTGTTTATTTGTTGGGAAGGATAATAGTATTATGAGTCTGATTTTTTGTAAATGTTATTATCTGATACTTAGTTAATTATTTACAGCTAAAAATAAATGTTGTCTGAGATATACTTTAACATACTACAGGAAAAAATGTGGGTGTTTGTGTTTACCTTTGTAACAAACCTGTGCGTCCTGCACATGTATACCAGAACTTGAAAGAAAAATTTAAAAAAAGAAAAAAAAAACAACAACATGAAAACATCAGTTTTAATACCTACATAATATTCTATCATATCAGTCAACCATAATCGATGACTTGTTTTCCTAATATTTAACATTTAGATCATTTATATTTTTTACTCATTAAATATCTGTGATAACAATTTTAAAAATGTATATGTTTGTATGCCTGTATAGGACAGATTAAATAAGAACAGAGGAATGTTGGGAATTGTTGAAGCTGGATTTTACTATTACCTCTAATTTTTGCATGTTTTAAAATTTTCACAATGAAAATATTAATATACTAGATCTATTTTTTAAACTGGAAAGGGACTTAAACTACTGATAAAATAGAGCAAACTTACTTATTCCTTCCATTAAAAATAGCTAAAAAGTATAGGCATTTTATACACACACACACACACACACACACACACACACACACACACACACACACTAAACAAAAGAAGATTGAAAGGTTCAGAAAAGAATGCAGACTAGCTAGGGACCTCAGATCCAAGGAATAACAGACTGATGAGTTCCCTCAGCTTTCTTTTGCCTCATGTGCTCCAGACTTTGTATTAGATCAGCCAACAGTTTGGAAAGACTAACAAACATGACAAAAAAAATTCCCCAAAAATCATGCTCTCTCAAAAAAAAAAAAAAAAGAAGAAGAAGAAAAGAACTACCCACCAAGACAGAAAATTTTTAGGCAAAACTGTTCTACTGTAGCCACATACCAGAGGAAAAATTGCAACCCTACCAACAAACACAGAATGGGGAACCTAGACTTTCACCTTCAGCAGGTTGTAACAAGGTGCCTTAACACCTTGGTCAACATGGTGTCAGAGAAGACCAAGTGAGGTATACAGACTTCCATCCCTGTTAGGTACTTAACTAATGAAAACAACTCATAAACACACCTTGATGTCAGTGGAAACCATGTGGGGAAACTGGATGTCTACTTCACTCAGTGGTAATAGGGTCTTCCAAAGCCAGCCCTTCTCTGCCACACTACAGTGGTGTCAGGGGAGGCCTAGTAGGGAATCAGGATGCAATAAGGCAGTGCTCCCCCCTCCCCGCAAGGTGGAGCAGCATCAGAGGAGGGCTACTATAACAGATGATTCAGGTAAGACCCAGAGTCTCATAATATCCCAAGTGCCCAGGTTTTAACAGAAAATCACTCAGCATTTCAAGAACCAGGAAAATAGCATCTTTAATGAGAAAAGGTAATCAACAGATGCCAAGACTAAGATGACAAAAATGTTAGAATTTCTGACTAGGATTTTAAAGAGGTCATAATAAAAATGCTGCAACATATAATTATGAACACACTTGAAGCAAATGATAAATCTCATCAAGGAAATACAAAGTCTCAGCAAAGAAGCAGAAGCTATAAAGAGAGCAAATATACATCTTGAAACCTGTGGGACTATAACAAAACATCTAACATACATGTCATCAAGGTCCTAGAAGGAGAGGAGAAAGAGGGGTAGGCTGAAGAAGTATTTTAATGAAAAATGGTTGAAAATCTTCCAAGTATGGCAGAAACTGACAAAGTCAAAAAGCTGAATGAATCCCAAACAGGGTAAGTCTAAAGAAAACCATGTCAAAACACATCACAGTCAAATTTCTGAAAACTAAAGTCAAAGAAAAAATTTTAAAAGCAGCAAGAGAGAAATGTTTTACCTACGTACAGAGGCAAAATAATGTTGAGAGAGAAATTTAAAGCACTAAATGTTGATATTAGGTCGAATATCCAGAATCTACAAGGAATTTAAAAACTCAAGCAAAAAATAACCACGTTAAAAAGTGAGCAAAGGATATGAGCAGACACTTTTTTTTTTTAAATCTTTTTTAAAGACGGGGTTTCACCATGTTGGTCAGGCTGGTCTTGAACTCCCGATCTCAGGTGATCCGTCCACCTTGGCCTCCAAAGTTTTTGGATTACAGGTGTGAACCACCACACCCGGCAAGCAGACACTTCTTAAAAGAAGACATACAAGTAGCCAAAGAAACAAGAAAAAATGCTCAATATCTCTAATCATCAGAGAAATACAAATCAAAAGCACAATGGGATACCATCTCACACAAGTCAGAATACTTATTATTAAAAAGTCAAAAAATAACAGATGTTGGCAAGGCTGCAGAGAAAAGGGAATACTTATACATTATTGGGGAAGATGTAAATTAGTTCAGCCACACAGTGGAAAGCACTTTGGGAATTTCTTAAACAACTAAAAACAGAACCAGTATTCAATCCAGCAATCCCATTACTGGGTATGTACCCAGAGGAAAACAAACTGTTCTGCTAAAAAGACACAACCACTCCTATGTTCACTGCAATACCATTCACAATAGCAAAGACACGGAGTCAACCTAGGTGCCCATCCACAGTAGATTGGATTTAAAGAAATGTGGTATATATGCAGCATGGAATATTATGTAGCCATAAAAAAGAACAAAATCATGTCCCTTACAGCAACATAGATGCAGTTGGAGGTTATTATCTTAAGTGAATTAATGCAGAAACAGAAAACCAAATACTGCATGTTCTTACTTATTATCAGGAGCTAAACACCGAGTACACATGAACATAAAGATGAGAACAACAGACACTGGGGGCTATTAGAAGGGGGGATGGAGGGAGATGAGGGTTGTAAAACTACCTATTGGGTACTATGCTTGCTATCTGGGTGATGAGATCAATCATACTCCAAATCTTAGTATCACACAATATACCCATGTAACAAAACCTGCACATATACCCCATGAATCTAAAATAAAAGTTGAAATGTTTAAAAAAGAAAACAAGAAAAGTCTCAAATCTCTCAACTAAGCTCCTAATTCCAGAAAAAAAAGAAAAAGAAAAGCAAATAAAACCAAAGACAGAAGGAAATAAAATAAGCCCGTAAATAAATAAAATGGAAACAGAAGACATAGAGAAAATTAATAAAACAAAGAACTAGTTCTTTGAGATCAGTAACACTGACAAACCTCTAGCACAGAAAGACACCAATTAACAATATTAGGAATGAACAGGCGATATCACTACAGACCATGCAGATATCAAAACAATAATAAGGGAATACTATAAACAATTCTACACTCATAAAATTGATGACTTGGATGGACTGCACCAATTTCTAAAATAACCCACACTAGTACAACTCACTCAACATGAAATACATACTTTGAATAACGCTGTAACTATTAAGGAAATTAGATTCATAATTGTATAACTCCCAAAGAAGAAAATCTCCAGGACTAGATGGTTTCACTGGAGAATTCTACCAAACATTCAAAGAAAAACTAACGCTAATTTTACCAATCTTTTCTAGAAAATGGAAGAAAAAGGAACACTTTGCAATTCATTTTATGAAGCCTAAGATAAAACCAGGCCAAGAAACTACAAAAAAAAAAAAAAAAAAAAACCCTAAAAACCAATATCCTTTATAAACATGAATGAAAAAAAAATTTAACAAAATAGTGTCAAATTCTTAACAAGGTATTTAGTAATATCTAAAAAGAACTATATACCCTATTAAGTCCAGAGACGTAAGCCTAGTTCAATGTTCAAAAATCAATGTAATCCATAATATTAGTAAGCTGAAGAAGAAAATAATATGATATCAATTTATGCAGAAAAAACATTTGACAAAATTTACCACCATTCTTGACAAAAGAAAACTCCCAGAAACTAGGAATATAGGAAACTATAATAAAGGAAATATACAAAAAACCTACAGATAACATCCTACTAAATGGTAAAAGACTGAGTGCTTTCCCCATAAGACTGAGAATAAGGCCAGGATATCTACTTTCATTCTGGCTATCAAAGTACTAGAATTTTTGGTCATTGCTAAAAGTTCAAAAATATAAATAAATGGCACTCAGAGCAGAAAAGAAGAAATGAAACTGTCCCTATTTGCAGATGACATAACTGTTCATGTAGATACTCCCCCAAGAATCTACAATAAACCTCCTACCTATAAAGTGAGTACAGCAAGCTCACAGGATACAGAGTAAACATACAAAAATCACGCATATTTCTATATAATAAAGATATGAAACAAAGTTTAAAAAACCATACCATTTATAACTGCCACCACCCCTTCAAAAACAGAAGTAAATTGAACAAAACACATATAGGGCTTTTAGGCTAAAAATGACAAAAATGCTGATGATGAAAGAAAGCAAAGAACATTGAAATAAAAGATCTGCGTTCATGGATTTGAAGACTCGACGTTGGAAAGATGTCAATTCACCTCATAGGTTTAATGTAATTTGTATCAAAATATCATCAAATTTGGAGTTTTTAGACACAGACAAGCTTATTTTTAAATTTATATGGAAAGGCATAGGCCCTAGAATAGCTACAACAGTCTTAACAAAGAAGAAATAGTGAGAGGAATCAGCCTATCCCATTTCAAGGCTCATTATGTACTTATAGTAAAAAAGACCACGTGTTTTTGATGGAGGGATAGATACAGATCAATGGAATAGAAAACTCAGACCCACGTAAACGTGTCCAACAGATTTTTAACAATCGTGCAAAAGCAATTCGATGGAAGAAAATACCCTTTAAACAAATAGTGCTGGAGCAACTGGGTATCTGTAAGCAAAACATAAACCTCAATCCAAATCTCACATTTTATATAAAAATTAATTCAAAATGAATCATACATTTAAAAGTAAAACATAAAACTACAAAACTTTTAGAAAAAAGCATAAGAGAACATTTTCAAGAGCTAAGGCTTGGTCAAAGGTACTTAAACATGACTCCAAAATAATAATCTAGAAAATTAAAAATGCAGTAAAGAGGACTTCACTGAAATTTAAAACTTTTGCACTTCAAAAAATCCTGTTAAGCAAATGAAAAGAGTAGAAGCTCAGAGAAAATATTTGCAAACCATATATCTGACAAAGGACTCACATTTAGAATACGTAAAGGACACTCAAAATTCAAAAATAAAAAACAACAAATTTGTATGTTTCCTCTTGCTGCTGCAACAAATTACCACAAACTTGTAGTTCAAAAAACCACAAGTTTACTAACTTAAGATTCTGAAAGTTAGAAGTCTGACGTGGTTCTCACTGGGCTAAAATCAAGGCGTTAGCAGGGCTGTATTCATTTCTGGAAGCTGTAAGGGAAAATCTGTTTCCTTGAGTTTTCCAGCATTCAGAGGCCACCTTCATTTCTCAGCTTGTGGTCCCTTTTCCTCCATCTTCAAAGCTAACAAAGGCAGATTGGGTCTTTCTCACATTACATCGCTGTGACCTCCCTTTCTGCCTTCCTCTTGCACTTTTAAAAACGCTGCTATTACACTGAACCTACCCTGCTAATCCAGGGTAATTTTCCTTTCTTAAAGTCACCTGATTAGGAATGATAATTCCATCTACAATCTTAATTCTCCTTTTCCATGTAATTAGAATATTCACAGGTTCCCGGGATTAGGACACGGACATATATAGGGATGGGGCACGTTATTCTGCTTAACACACAATCAATTAAAAATAAGATACGAAGAGACATTTCACCAAAGAGGACATACAGATAACCAAAAGCATATGAAAAGAAGTTCAATATCACTAACCATCAGGTAAACACAAATTCATACCATGAGTTAATAACACATATATCTGTGAAATAGTTTGAATATGTGTCCCTAAAAATATCATGTTGAAATGTAATCCCCAATGTTAGAGGTGGGGCCAGATGGGAGGTGTTTGGGTCATGGGGAGTGAATCCCTCATGGCTTGGCAGTTAAGTGAGTGGCATCTCCCCCAACACTCTCTCTTTATTGCTCCCACCATGTGAGATGCCTTCTCTCCCTTCGCCTTCAGCCATGATTGTAAGCTTCCCTGAGGCCTCCTCAAAAACCGAGCAGATGCTGCTGCCATTCTCCCTGTACAGTCTGCAGAACTATGAGACAATTAAACCTCTCTTCTTTATAAATTACCGAGTCGCAGGTATTTCTTTACAGCAACGCAAGAACAACCTAACACAGTATCAGAACAGCTAAAATAAAAAATAGTGAGATTGTCAAATGCTAGCGAGGATGGAGAGAAACTGTTTCTCTTGCTGCTGATGGGAATGTAACACAGTACAGCCACCCTGAAAAATGGTTGAGCAGTTTCTTAGAAAACGAAGCATATACTTACCACATGACCCAACTATCACATTCCTGGGCATTTATCCTGGAGAAAACTACGTCTGCACCAAAACCTGTACGTGATTATTCATAGCAGCTTTATCTGCAATAGCCAATAACTATAAACAACCAAAATGTTCCTCAGTAGGTGAATAATGAAACGAAAATGTGGTCCATCCACATCATGGAATATTACTCGGTAATAAAAATAAATGAACCACTGACATAACGACTTGGATGCATCTTGAGCAAAACAAGAGAAAAAGCTAATCTCAAAACGTTACACACTGTGATTTCACTTATATAACATTCCCAAAATGACAAAATTATAGAGATGAAAAGAAATTAGTAGCTGCTGGAGAATAGGGATTGTGAGGAGGTGATTATAAAGGGACAGCACCAAGGAGATGTTTATAGTGATGGAACAGACGCATGAAGAAATAAAATGACAGACAAAGTCTGGAAGTTTTGGGATAAATAAGAGAAAATTGGCTAATAGGAAGTTTTTCACTTCTTACAAGCTATGAGTTCATTTCTATTACATTACTGAATCTGTGATTCCAGTCTATAGTACTTGGATCATGCTTTTGCAGCTCTGTGTCAAGGATTAAGGTATTTTTCCTTAAAAATGTGCTCACGTTTGCTCCTTCTGACTGCAATGTCCTTCCACGTCTGTGCAGATCCCTCTCTGATTCAAATGTCATTTCCTTATTAAAGCGATTTCTGATTCTATCAGCTGGGAGAGATTGTTCAGCCTCTTTGACCCTTCTAGTTTTTTACTTTTTGTTTCTTTCTGAGCACCTAAAACCTTCTACTTGGCAGTTCTATATGTGCTTATTCTAGTCTTAATAGACTTTATAAGCTCCTCGAGGTAGAGACTATAATGCATAGTGACTTGTCTATAATGGATGCATGTGAATATCTAATGAATAATCTACCAGTAGGCTAGACAGAGTCAACATTCAATAGTACGGGGTAAAAAATCATTAAAAATGAGTCACCTAGTCCACTGCTCCAATGTCTAACAAAGAACTAAATAGATGCAAGTGGGCCACATGCCTTCATGTCTCTGGAATTCCTTGGATCATGCACTAATCCATGGGTCAGTTTAACACCCTGCTTTTAAAGACCTTGCTCAGGTCAAGATATAGTAAAAGTGTCCATTAACCAAAGAATTTTTTAACTAAAGAGGTCTGCATAACAAATTACCTACTTATTATTTTCCTATAAGAATGTTCTTTTTTTTTTCTTTGTACTTTAAGTTCTGGGGTACATGTGCAGAACATGCAGCAATGGCAACAAAAGCCAAAATAGACAAATCGAATCTAATCAAACTAAAGAGCTTCTGCACAACAAAAGAAACTACCATCAGAGTGAACAGGCAACCTACAGAACGAGAGAAACTTTTTGCAGTCTACCCATCTGACAAAGGACTAATATCTAGAATCTACAAAGAACTTAAACAAATTCACAGGAAAAGAAACAACCCTATCAGAAAGTGGGCAAAGGATATGAACAGATACTTGTCAAAAGGAGACATTTATGCAGCCAAAAAACACATGAAAAAAAGCTCATCAACCTAAAATGCAATAAAAAAAAAAAAGAAAAAAGAAAAAAAGCTCATCATCACTGGTCATTAGAGAAATGCAAATTAAAACCACATTGAGATACCATCTCATGCCAGTTAGAATGGTGATCATTAAAAAGTCAGGAGACAACAGATGCTGGAGAGGATGTGGAGAAATAGGAACACTTTTACACTGCTGGTGGGAGTGTAAGTTAGTTCAACCATTGTGGAAGACAGTGTGGCGATTCCTCAAGGATCTAGAACTAGAAATACCATTTGACCCAGCGATACCGTTACTAGGTATATACCCAAAGAATTATAAATCGTTCTATTATAAGTGCCTACTTTTAAAATGTTTTTACTTTTAATTTTTGTGGGTACATAGTAGGTGTCTATATTTATGGGGTACTTGAGATATTTTGACGTAGGCATGCAATGTGCAATAATCATATCAGGGTAAATGGGATATTCACCACCTCAAGCATTTATCCTTTGTGTTACAAACAATCCAATTATACTTTTTTATAATTTTTAAATGTACAATTAAATTATTATTGACTCTAGTCACCCTGTTGGCAAAGCATCTACTTTTAATAGGACATTTACTGTACCAGTGAGACATCCGAAAACTTCAGTTTCCATCTAGAATACATTTTTATTTTTTAAAGGTAATTTCACAAACTCCTAGAATTATATTTTCATTAAATAGCCATTATATTCCTCTGCACCCCTCCTCCCCTGTGCATGCACACACACACTTCTTGTTCTGTCTCTTCCTCTATTTCTCATAATCTCAATTTGTCATCTCTCAAGCCAGTAGTCCAAGAATCTTCCTCAACCCCCCCTGCTCCCTCACCACCACCCCATCAGTCACTAGGTGCTATTCAACTGAATTTCTGCATCTCTCTTAGCCTCATCCCCAACCCCTCATATTTTTCCAAAACTCAGTACAATAGTCTCCCAACTGGGTTGCAGACCTCTAGTCTTCACATTCTTACCCCCCCCAAAATCTTTAAAATATGTAAATGTCCTATTCTATTCCTCCTGCAGCCACTTCCTATAGGATAAAGTCCATGCTCTTCAAGTGACACAGAAGGTTCTTTCCCTCTCCTGGTCTCCTGTCTCCTTGAAAGGAGGAGACATGCTGTTCAACCATGGTGATCCATGGCCAATCCTGCCATTCAACTTTACACCTGCTTCCCTGCCTTCACCTCTTCCATCTACTCACATCTTCACACTCACTCACTGATGATTCTGCCAGCTGGATAGCACTCTTTGCCTTCTCAACTCCTGCTATGGTCCTGGGTGACTGCAGCAACTGTGTAGCTAAAAACCCAATCAAGACACTTTCACCTCCATTATACTTCAATCTGCATTGCCATAGATGCCTGCCAGACCTCATCATTGCCAGAGGTTGCTCTCTATCTAAACATAATCTTTAGTTCAAATAGCCCACTCTCAAAGATTTACAGGTAACAAGAAATTATTGTATGCAAGACATATTAGAAGAAAAGCAAGTTTCAGAACAGTACATATGACATGATTCCATTTCTGAAACAATACTAAGAACTAATGCATAGAGAAATACTGAAGAATATATCTCAAACTATTAAAAATACATTTAAAGTAATGCAATTATAACAAACTAGAAGAATTATAAGGGACTTTCACTTCCTAAGTGGCTTTGATTTTCCTAAAGTGTTTGAAGTTTTTACAGAAAACGTGAGCTACATTTTAAACTTAAAAATAATAAACACTGTGATGAGAGGCGGAGAGGGCACCCCTCTCTCTATATATGATCCTGAGCTGCCACCTTCCAGCTGTCATGCTCGCTTTCTCTCTCTCCCTCTGTTTGTCTCTCTCTCCACCGCCCCCTACCCCCACCACCACCGCCCCCACCGCCGCCCCGCGCACTATCCCTGGCTTCAGCTTCCTCAAGCCCTTTCATCTCCTGGCCCCTCTTTGGCTCGCTTGACCATCTCATGTCTACTCTCTTCCCTCTTCAGCCTAGCTCTCATAGTTTTGTCACCATGTCCAAGCAATATTGTCAACATTCTGCTTCCAAGTCTTGCTGTCATAGGTAGTAAAACCCTAACACTGGTCAATCCGGCTGTTCTGATTTTCTACTACACCCAGGCTGTTAGGACTGCCAGAGAAAACCACACAGCAGCCTAGACTCACAGTCCTGCAAATTCAGTATCTGCAGCCTCTGCTGGGCCACTCAGACCACCTAAGCTCTTTCCTTTATCAGCTCTTTGCCCAGCAGCTGTTTCTCTTCCCACCATTCTAGAGGGTTTATCATACTCAAATCTCTTCTGAGCTCCAGCTCCTTCAAACCAACTGCCTTCAAGATGCTTCCATTTAGGTGTCCACAGGCACCTCAACCTCAGCATGTTCCCCCAGCTCTGCTTTCTCCTGTATTCCGTCCATGAATGGATTATCATTCACATAAGTGCCCATATCCCAAGTGCAGGCATCACCTATGACTTCTCTTTCCTCAAAATAACCATATAATACATATTTGTGGACTACTTACTATGTGTCCAACACTGTTCCACGCATTGTATGTTTTAGTTACTTTAATTCCCACAGCAACCCGAGATGAAGGTATTATTACCCTTCCCACATCACACATAAGGAAACTGAGGGACAGAGGAGATAAGTAACCTGCCCTAGTTCACACAGTAGCAGAGGATAGAGCCTGGAGTAGAACCAGTTACTGTGGTCCCAGAGTCCATGCTTTTGATCATGACATGATTCTGCCCTTACCTTGCTTGGGACTCTACCTCCTTAGTATCTCACAAATTCACCACTCCTTTCTATCCCTGCTGCCCCTCCTTTGTTAATGTCACTATCACATCTTGCCTAGATGACTGCAACAACTTAACTGACCTACTTCAGAATCATGCCCTTCCCATACCCCAGCCATTCTCCACACGGCAGCCACAGTGATCTTTCCAAAGGGGAAAATTTCATGCCACTTCCCTGCCTAAAACCTTTAGTCCAGAACACTCTCCACACTCCTTAGCATGCTGTTCGTCCCCAAAACTTGCCCATTTTGCACTTGATGCTCAACCTGAAGTTCAGAATGTGTCCTGTGCTCACACACCACAGACTCACACGTAACACCAGGAAAGCCTTTCTTGCTCTCCCACCCCATGGCAGCTAATTCCCATTTGTCTTTCTGGATTCAGCTGTCACCTCTTTCAGAAAGCTTTGCATGACTCCCAAGGCCCTTATAATCTCACAGGCCCTTGTGCTCACTCCTATCATGGTTATTGATCTACCTCCCTCCCCCCACTGGGCTCTAAGTTTTTTGAGGACAGGAAATTTGTCTTTTCCATCACTGTATTCCCAGCACCCTGTACAGGGCCTCATACACACACTAATATAATAAATATGGTTAATAATTAATTATTCAATCCATCCATCAAAATACTTTTCCCAAATCCCCAAATGTGCCAGACTATTTCACACCTCTACACCTTTGTACAGGTTCATCCTTTCCTCTCACATCCTGATCCCCATCTGCCTAGCAAACTTCTGTTCATCCCATAAAACCCATCTCAAGAATCTGCAGAAGGCAGGCTTTCTCTAGTGCACTTGAGCAGTGCCAATGCCATAACTCTGTCGGTCACATATGCCCCTCTAATTAAATGCACTGAATACACCGCATTGTAATTATTTCCTTACAAACCTGTTTCTACCTCCAGCTTCTTCCCTGTAGGGATCATGTGTAATTGGCACATACAAGGAGCTCAGTAAATAATTGTTGAATTGAATGAATATTAAATTGCATTTATTAAAAGAGGATTTTCACTAGGCCAAAACATTTCTCAGAGGAACTATTTTGCTCATTTGGTTTGTTTTTCTTAATTTAAAATGTCAACCTTTGGCTGCTTCCAATGTTTCTGCTTAACAGAGTGCAGGTTAAGTAAGAGTTCACTATCTATGATGTAACGTCTTCTTTCAGAGAATATTAAAGAAAAAAGTTAGAAAAATATATTCTCAGCTAACTCTTAGGAAGGAGAACCAGACAGAATAGGGTTTGCCATTAAAGTTCTATCTTTATAGATTTGTACCACTGAATTCTAAAATCATAAGGGAGCTGAGTCTAAAAAAGTTCAAATTTAGAGTAGATTGCAGCCTGGTAAAGCACGATTTCGTAATGTGTATTATTAAATTAGTGAATGCCTCCAGATGCTGCAGGGACGTGGACATGTCACATTAATAACTATCATGATCACCATAATCATACCCCCACCCCCAACTCTATCATCTCTTTTTGCTTTTTCTTTATCATAATGTCTCAAAAACTCATTTCCTATACATTTTTTCTGCCATCTTCTATTCCCAAGCTCCTCCCTTCTTTGCAGAAAAGCCAAGCAAAAAATTTTTTGCTCCCAGTTAAATCTTTGAACAAGTTAAAATCCCTTCTACCCAGGACACAGCATGTAAAATGTAAACAAATCTCAAAGAACTTTAATGTCAAACACTGCCTTTTCTATTTACACATGCATTACAGTAGCCCAGATCCTTTAACGCAGTTAAATAAATATAAACGTTGAGTGATAAAAGTATTTTCCCCAGTTTAAAAAAATAATTTTTGTTTTCCTCTCAGAAAGAACTGTCAGCAGTAATAACCCAAAACTCTGAGAACTTATCTTGTTTCCATTAAGACCAAAGGCTTGGGGGTCACCAGACCTAGGTTTAAATCTTTCTGAGCCTCAGTTTCCTCACCTAAATAATGGAGATAACAATAAAAATAGTGAGCCTACTCTAACAATTACCTATTGCTATCTAACAAATTGCCCCAAAACTTAATGGTTAAAAACAACACTAACCACTACTTACTTAACATAGTCTCCATGATTCAAGAATTCAAAAGAAGTTTGGCTACGTGATTCTGGCTTGTAGTCTGTCATGAGATTGTAGTCAAGGATACTGCCAGGTCTACAGTCATCTGAAGTACTGACTACAGTTAGCAAATCCACTTCCAAGATGGCTCATGACCAGCAAGTTGGTTCTGGTTGTTGGTGGGAGGACTCAGTTCCTCCTCTCACAACTCTTTTACCATGGCTGCTTGACTGTCCTCAAAGCATGATGACTGGCTACCTCCAGGGCAAGCAAGCCAAGAGACTATGGGAGAAGCCGCGGTGTTCTTTTTGACCCAGAAGTCACACACTGTCATTTGCACATCTATTAGTCACACAGATGAGCCCTATCCAGTGTGAGATAGGGCACACATTTATCAGAATGTAAATACCAGGAAGTCATAATAACTTGGAGCCATCTTGGAATCCATCTATCACATCCATCTCATACATTTATTAGGAAGATTAAATGAGATAATGTTTGTAAAGTACTTCACTTTGCACAGTACCTGGCGTATAATTGTTACTGGTGTTAACATTAGCAGAAAGTTTGGTTAAGAAAAAAAAAGAAAAGAAAAAAATTAAAATGAAAGAAATTCTATGCAATTAACCTTGCTTGCTGGAAGTCAATGTGAATGCATAAAACTGTTCACAGGTCTTCAATTTATTCTTCCGCTACAGTGAGGGCAGGGGCTACTATACTCTGGAATGTTGATAACATTATTTTTACCCCCAAACACCATTTTCACAAGAAAATATCAAATTAAAAATAAGGAAAATACTCAAATGCCATATGACTTTGGTTGTCAGTAGGGAGTTTTCTAGGCATTCACTGAGAAGGGATTAATTTTCACTTTTTAATCCTGCTTCATCTTCTAGCTTTCTACTGTCTCTAAAGCTGTTGTGTGCTATGGTTTTATATTCATCTTTTAAAAATTGGATTATTTCAGGTTTTATAGGTTTCACATTGGTCTCTCAGTCGCCCAAGCTGTAGTGCAGTGACACGATGTCAGCTAACTGCAACCTCTGCCTCCCAGGTTCAAGCCATTCTCATGCCTCAGTCTCTCGAGTAACTGGGATTACAGGTGTGCACAACTACGCCTGGCTAATTTTTGTATTTTTAGTAGAGACGGGGTTTTACCATGTTGGCCGGGTGGTCTTAAACTCCTGACCTCAAGTTATCTGCCCGCCTCGGTCTCCCAAAGTGCTGGGATTACAAGCATGAGCCACAATGCCCACACTCTTGATTCTTTTATGATGTAAGCAGGCATCCCTAAACATTATAGTTTTGCCTGGCTTTTAATATTTAGATGAATGGGAATCACATATTATGTACTTTTTTTGTGTTTAGGTTCTTTTACTCTAATGTGCCAATTTTATTACATACAGCTGTAGTCTATTTTGTGTGTAATAATCCACTATTCGAATTTACTGCAATTTATTTATCCATTCTACCACTGATTAACATTTGAGTTGTTTCCAACTTGAGGTTGTTTCCTATTATGAATAATGATGCTATGAACATTTCTGCAAATGTCTCTCCATGCACAAAGGCAAGCAGAGTCTATATCTAGGAAAGAAATTGCTGGATCATAGAGTATGTGCAGGATAGGCTCTCTGTGTGGTCTTGGACTGACTCTGTCCCCTGCATCTCTTGCTTGTTAGTTCTCAAGAATAACTGTAGAATGTGCTAGGATTGCAGCATCCTGAGATGGAAAGGGAATGGCTGGAACTGGCTGGGCTCTCTTCCACTACTCCCCTAGAAAAGGATGTCTTTCAATGCTGTAGCCCGGTGAGTCTTGTTATCCCAGGGTATAAAAACCAGAGAGGGCTACTTTCCAGGGTTCCTCAGCTGCAGTGCAAAGTGAGACTCCATCTGCCCTGAGCAGCTTTCCTGAGCTTTGGGGGACTGGCTTGCAATGAATCCTGGGTTTCTGTTGTCCCTTGTAATAAACTCACTTCAAGAAATTTGTTGTGAGTGTTCTGTCTCAACAAACTCAGACAAGTTGGTAACCAGTGCACAGTGAATCTGCTTCATAGTATGCATATCTTAAGCTATAGTAGTTAAGGCTGAATAGTTTTCCAAAGTGGTTGTACCTATTTATGCTCCCATCAGCAGTATATGAGAGATCTGGTTGCCTTCCAAACTTGCAAGCACTTGTTATTGGCAATCTTAATTTTAGCTGTCTGGTGGATGTGTCATGATAGCTCATTGTGGTTTTAATTTGCATTTTCCTGATTACTAATGAGCCTGCGTATCTTTGCATACATTTATTGGCCATTTGGACCTCCCCTTTTGTGAAATGCCTTGTGAAGTGTTCAAGTCTCTTGGCTTTTCTCAACTAGGTTGTCTTTTTCTTGCCGATGTGTAGAAGTTCTTTAAATATTTTAAATAGAAGCCCTTTGTCAGTTATATGTTTTTTACAAATATCTTTTCCCACTCTCCAGCTTGTTTTTCCATTTCAAATGGCTTCATGGGTCTACCTTCAGTTTATCCCTATCTTCTTTGAAAAAGAAACCCAAAGAGATGGGGGCTCTCTCTACCCTTGGCAGGCCCTGGTCACCAATCTCTATTGCATGAGCCCCAAAAGGCTGCCATCCACTTAGTCTCACAGCTTTTCCTTGAAATTTGCATGTGCTCTCAGGGAAAGAAAAGGTTCCAAGTTTGAGGTTTACCTCCCTGGGCCTCTACCCTCCCCTAGACTTGGCCTGGTAATCCTTCACCATCTTATTAGCCTTCTAAAGCCCTGAAGCAAGCTTTTGTTTATAATCTGTCCAGCCTTTCTAGACACCCTCAGGAGAGGGGGTGGGCCTGAACTACCTAGCCTACCATTATCAGAAGCAGAAATCCCCCATTTATAAAGTGAAGATGGTATACAGGGAGAGATACTAATCCATGCCTAAAGAACTTTCCAATTCAGAATACGAATTTTTAAAAAATTTGAAGAGAAAGTGGCAAAATAAAGCACAATACAAGTGTCAGAGGCATGTGAATCAGACCAACTCCATCTTGAGTAGGCTCTGGGTAAAGTGACACTGAGAGCTGCTGGGCTGCATTCCCAGACAGTGAAGGCATTCTAAGTCACAGGATGAGACAGGAGGTCAGCACAAGATACAGGTCAAAAAGACCTTGCTGATAAAACAGGCTGCAGTAAAGGAGCTGGCTAAAACCCATCAAAACCAAGATGGCAACAGGAGTGACCTCTGGTCGTCCTCACTGCTACACTCCCACCGGCGCCATGACAGTTTACAAATGCCATGACAAGGTCAGAAAGTTACTCTATATGGTCTAAAAAGGGAAGGCATGAATAATCTGTCCCTTGTTTAGCAGATCATCAAGAAATAACCGTCAAAATGGGCAACCAGCAGCCCTTGGCGCTGCTCTGTCTATGGAACAGCCATTCTTTTATTCCTTTACTTTCCTGATAAATTTGCTGTCACTTTATTCTATGGACTTGCCCTGAATTTTTTCTTGTGCAAGATCTAAGAACCCTCTCTTGGGGTCTGGACTAGGACCCCTTTCTGGTAGCACAAGAAGTGACCAGGACTAGTAAAAGTCTACTCAGAGCACGGCTCAGATTTCTGAAATTAACTAGGTTCATCCATTCATGCCACCTAATCCAAGACCTGTGCAGCTCGAGTTTTGACATCTCGATTGCTTCATTTTAGGTATCAGGCTGAGACATAATTCCTGTTAGCTGAGATGGGCATTAGTGTATCAACACTTAATGGCTACATGCTGAATTCCAGTGGCCAAAAGTGAATTTTTTACTTATCTACCAAGCAAGAAACGGCATATTTTCCTTCTCACTTGAAGAACACAAAAGAACAATATATTTTTTTTTAAAGATGTCACAATTGAGGTTCTCTGAACTTTATCAAATTCAAGCCTGGGTTACTAATCTTCTTTCAGAAAGAGTAATGATCCATTCATAGATCTGGACTAGGAGATTCACTACATGGACACCCTCAGACACCCTGGGGAAATGCACAACATTGATCTCTGAAACATCCAGCCTCTCCTTCTAAGTCCCTTAACCTAATTGGTACACTCTCTCCCTCCTCTGTCTAGGTTCTCCCTATTTCCTCTGATCAAACTGTTTAAGGGTAAAATGCCTGGAACTTTCTTATTCAATCCTGTCTCTTTGTGCTTGCTTCGACTCATCCCACAGATCTCAGCTGAAACAGCGCTCAATCTAGAAAGCATTTCTCTGAAGGCTTTCTAGACCCTTGACCTCTCTGAAGTCCTCTTCTTGTATGTCCTCACAGCAATGCACTTTGCACATAAGAAATAAATATGTAACTACATTTTTATGTCTTCCTTCCCTACCAGAGAGTAAGCTTCATGAGGTCAGAGATCTCAACCATCTTGTTCACTGCTGTTACACATGCCTTGCATAGTGATTGACATAGAGTCAATAAATATTTATTGAATGACTGGATTGATAGCTGAATCACTGAACTGTTCATTACATTTTCCTTCTAAAAGATTTCTTCATTTAAAAAAAGAATAATTTGGCAGATATTTATTGGTTTTTACTATCCTGCATCCATCTCCCCACCCCCTTGCTAGGAACAATGTCATGTGTTTCCCTAAGGAAACCCTCACTCCGATCCAGGAGTGGCCTATTCCAGTATTACACCTCCCTAGCTATATAGTTTAGAACATAGCACGTGACCCAAGCTAAGCTCATCAAAGACAATACGGCTTCATTCTGATTTGGGGGTGGGGTGGGGGGGATTGCTGCAAAAGAAGCAACGCTTTCTTTGTACTGAGGTGCTGAAATTGGGATTTGAGCCTGAAGCTGCTGGCAGCCATCTTGCCCCTAGAAGGGGAGAGGCTGTCTGAGAATAAAGCCCCACAAATGACAGCAGTGCCAAGAGACTGAGTTCTTAGGAAATCATTTGAATTCTTAGATCCAGCAGGAAACTTCTGAGTCATCTGAGCCAGTCAGTGTTTTTTAACATAAGTGTCATCTGAGCTGTATGCTATAACCATAGTATCTTGACAAAGTGAATTCCTTAGAAATAACTGCAGTCCATCTATTATTTGTAATGTATTATCATAGCATGAATAAGTTGAATAATCATCCAGAATGTAACTTGCAAAAGCAGTTTTTGATGGTCTTTTTCTATTTGTCAAATATGCTAATTTAAACATGGCAGACAAGCTATTTTAAAGCCATGTTTGCCAACTAAAATATAATAACTTCTATTTTATATGCCTTTGAGTCTGTCAGCATCAGAGTCTGAAAGACTGGCAGGATTTCAGGAGCACACAGTGAGAACTCCTTTTGTTTCTACAGCCATTACACATGACAAACGCTCATCTGGAGAATTTGCTTCAACTCAGACAGACACGTGCCTGGCATGTGCACGCACATACACACCACTTAAGCCAATCTATTGTATGAGATTCTTATGAATGCTAGGCAATTCATATTAATTCCATTGCAGCAAATTCTTGAACAAATTCACATTTGTTTACACATTTGCTACAATGAAGAACAGGTACTGAAATTACCGTTTATTGATAACTAAAATTCCTTTGGATCCAACCATCAAATCAATGAAGGCTTATTCATATTTTAATGTAAACAATAGATGTAATGGCCCTCTTTTGCTTGTTTAACAATAAATAAATAAGCTGCTGTCTACCATTTCTTAGTGACTTCTTTATGAAAGAAATCTAAGCAAAAGAAATCTCGAGCATATTAATTTCTTTTCCTAACACCAGCAACAATCCATCCTTTCATCCAGTTGTACCAATGTTTCTAACCTATGGAATTTTCTAGCATGAGAAAATGTCTTCTCATATGCATATATTATGAATTTAGTAGATCATTTTCTCAAACCTATTTATCTTGCTTGGATTCAAGGTTGTGTTTTCAATTAAAAATATTCTTTAAAATCTCTTAACCCTTTTCAAAAATCTATTAAAAGGTTTCTTTTGGCTATCCAGTGTAACTTCCTCTCCCTCGTCCCTCCCCTCTTCTCCTTCTGGTAAGAACCCCCACCCTCTCTAAAGAGGTAGGCAGACATAGCCAATCATAGTATCCTATTCTCTTCTGCTCTGATTGGTCTTGAGGGTGTATATGTGACCCTAAGAGTGCCAATCAGAATCCTTCCCTTGAATGATGGCTAGAAGTTGGGAAAGAGAAGTTCTTTCTTTGGGCTTGCTGAGCCAAAATGAATTTAACGGTATTGGCAGCCCCATCACATGGAGAAGTCCTTCTGTAGAACAAAGCCAAGTGTCTAAAAGTAGAGATGTGAGCAGCATGGATGGATGCACAGATGCATGGAAGGAGATAAGAAAGATGAATAACAGTGAATCATAGCAGGCACCAGAGCAGTTCCAAACTTGGAGACCCTGATGTCTGTGGCTCATCTTTCGATCCTGTGAACTATTCTAGTGTCCTAACTAAATGGACTAATACATTTCTTATTTTGATTAAGCTGTACTGAAGTAACTTTCTGTCACTTGAAATCCAGCATTCTCTATGATAATTACTATATTTGTAGGCAACATACATTTACTTGAAATTTATTCCTGGAGTTTATTAGGAAGATTTGCAAATAACCACCATGCAATGGCATGAATTGCTATTTCCAAGCAAGTTAAAAATGCCTCATTTCTATCAGAATAGGAGAGAACAAACCTATAATTTTTGTACCTATGTATAGCATATAGACTAATTAATCTGTGCCAAGGACAGTTAAGTATGTTTTACAATGCCTGGAAATTTAGAAATTATGAAAAATAGCTGGATCTCTGGATTAGGTAACCCAGGACAGGTAATTCCATACACAAATTATACTGTTCTTACAAAGCTCACATTTGAATATGACCAGCACATACCAATGTCTTTGCAGAGACTCATGTGGGTCCAAAGAATTCTGGTCATCCAGAATGTATGAGTCCAGAACAGATAATAGAAAATAGTTGCCCAGCACATTGGGAGGCCAAGGTGGGTAGATCACTTGAGCTCAGGAGTTCAAGACCAGCCTGGGAAATATGGTGAAACCCCACCTCTATAAAAAATACCAAAATTAGCTCTGCATTGTGGTGCACACCTGTAGTCCAAGCTACTTGGGAGGATGTAGTGGGAGGACAGCTTGAGTCTGGGAGGCAGAGGTTGCAATGAGCTGGGATTATGCCACTGCACTCCAGCCTGGGTCATAGAGCCAGACCCTGTCTCAAAAAAAAAAAAAAAAAAAAAAAATATATATATATATATATATGTAATATATCATTATCATATTCCAAAGATTGGGAAACTGACACATTTTACATGCATTTTCTCCAAGTGCCAACAATGTGAGTTATTTTTGCAAACATTATTAAACATATTAATATTTTGCAAACATCATAAATAATTGATCTTATTTGTCAACTAAATTCTTCTGACAAAAAAGTAACACCTTGGAATCATATTTCCCTTCACAGAAAAATGCTTAGAATTTTTAAAATAAAGGCAGCTAGACACATAAGGGCAAACTTGGATTTACTCATTGACACTTCCGTGGTTCCAGCTGAAATCAGTAAAGAAACGGACCGTGTTTTCATCAATCTCTACCAGCCATTAGGGATGTGGCAATTTCCAGAAGCAAGTGAACAGCAAGCTAGTCTGACCCTTCTCAAATGACTGCTTTCAACATCAATCACTGGCTCGTACATCCTTACTAGCAGATACTTGTTAAATGCTGCATGTCTACCTTTCATTAAAATGCCAAATGTAATTCTTTTAATTCGTATTGGATGGGTGTCATAACACAATTCAGTAATGAAAACCAATGACAGAGATTGGTTACACAGTATAACACTGTACTTGAGCTGTCTGGCATGTAACAGGGCCATTTTTCTTCTTTCAGTTATCACATTGGTAAATATTGAGAGGAAATTCTTACTGTGCTGTTTTCATAGGATTTGGCCAGATCAATTTCCATTAAAAGCATGAAAAACAACTGTATCCACTCTATATCTCTAATAAGGAAAACATGAAGACAGTCTTCTAAAATTGAAGAGGACTTCCACTTCTAGTAATGGCAACAAACAGTTAGCTGAACAAACCATCCATGTGAATACAAAGAAAAGCTCTAGGTGAAAAAAAATTTAATCTCCTTAAAGAGCTGTCAAGATAGTAAATGATTAACAGACCAAACCTAAAAAGAAATCAAGCACCACAGAAGTAAGCAAAGCCCTAGAATACCACAGTCACTTTTGCCCTTAGAGCATTTGCTGATCCAGAAAAACTGGGGCCTTGGTTTTGGTGGCCTTACCAGCCAATGAGATAGAAGTCAGGCGCTACGATGGCAGAGTAAAAGGAGCTCATGTGCGCCACTCTCATGGAGAGAGAACAAAAAAGCCAATGAATATGGACTCTGCAGACTGATCATCTGAGAAACCACAATGGGATCCATCGGGGCAACAGGGAAACACAGAGAACAGAGAGGAGCAAAGCTGGGCACCAGCCTGTTTGAGCTCAGCATGGATCCAGGAAAGGCTCTCCAACATGGGAAAGGGTAAGTGAGTGAGAAGCCTTCGGGGATTCATGCTCTCCACAAAGGCCTGTGCAAGACTGGGAATTAGAGAATCACCCTGTCCCCCTGAAACTCACCCCCACACTTATAGAATGAGGCAGAGAGCCACCCCGGTGTTTTACATGGGTATCTCCTGAGTACAAGGGGACCTCCACAAGCCTTGGGCCCCAGAGCAGACCAGTGCCAGTGCCAGAGCTCCAACAGAGGCCACGGTTGTGGTGCTGGGGAGAACTAACATTGCTCTGCCACTACTTGCCAACCAGGGCTCAGTGTCAGCTTCTGTCTCACCTTCGGGCTGAAATTGGCCAGTCACCTCTCCTACGCCCGCCATTGGTAGCCAGCTATGCAATACTTGCTAAAGCCTCCAGCCCAGTTGTTTCATTTTTGTGTGAACTCAGCTAGAGGGCACAGCCTCCTGTTGTCACAAGAAACCCCCAGACGACCTATCCACCCCTGCCACTGGTAGCCAGGTGGGCGACACTTGCTAGAGCTTCTAGCCCAGCAGCCTTGGTTCTGTGTGAACTCAGGTAGAGAGCACAGCCTCGTGTTGCCCTGGACAGCAGAGCATGTGACCCTGCTGACCCCAGCCACTGATAGCCAGGCAGACAACACCTGCTAGAGCTTCTAGCCCAGCAATCCTATGTCTGCCTGAATTTGCTGAGAGATGCAGCCTCCTATTGCTTTGGAAACACCCAGACGGTAGAGCTGGCAACCCTACCCATCCCAAACCCCCATAGCCAGATGGGCCACACCCACTAGAGTTTCCAACTCAGCAATCCCACTTCCACCTGAACTCTGTAGGTGGACACAACCCTGTGTTTCTACAGTAAACACATGGATAGTAGATTAGGGCTGACCTGGCAAGGACATGTCTTGTTGGCCACTTCAGCCCCAGCCTGAGGGAGCCCTGTGGACCAGAATACCCAGAACAAAAGAAATGTAGACACAGAGATAGTAATTGGAGGGGGACACCTCTAAGACCCAGAAGACTAGAATCAAAGCCAGTCAATCGAACTCGCCTTATACCATAATTAAACACTCAAGGGTATCAAAGAAAAAAATCAAAACAATCCATCCAAAGGACAGACTGAAGGAACAATGGCTCACACAGATGAGAAAGAACCAACGTAAGAACTCCAGCAACTCAAAAAGAGGGTGTTCTTTCCTCCAAATAACCACACTAGTTCTCCAGCAAGCGTTCTTAACCAGGCTGAGATGGCTGAAATGACAGAAATAGAATACAGAATATGGGTAGAAACTAAGATCATCAAGATTCAGGAGAATGTTGAAACCCAATCCAAGGAAGCTAAGAATCACAATAAAATAATACAGAGCTGACGCACAAAATAGTCAGGATAAAAAAGAATGTAACTGATCTGATAGAGCTGAAAAACCATTACAACAATTTCATAAAGCAATCACAAGTATTAACAGCAGGACTAGGCTAAGGAAAGACTCTCAGAGCTTAAACACTGACTTTCTGAAATATAACAGACAAGAATAAAGAAAAAAAGAATAAAAATGAATGAACAAAACCTCCAAGAAATATGGGATTATGGAAAGAGACCAAATCTATGACTCACTGGTGTCCATGAAAGAGATGGGGGAGAAAGAAGCAACTTGGAAGATGTGTTTAAGGATACCATCCATGAAAATTTCCCCCAATCTAGCTAGAGAGGCCGACATTCAAATTCAGAAAACTCAGAGAACCTCCTAAAGACACTTTATAAGATGATCATCCCCAAGACACATAATCATGAGCTCCCTAAGGTTGAAATGAAAGAAAAAATGTTGAAGGCAGCTAGAGGAAAAGGACAGGTCACCTACAAATTGAAGCCCATCAGACTAACAGCAGATTTCTCAGCAGAAACCCTATAAGCCAGAAGAGATTGGGGGGTCTTCAACATTCTTAAAGAAAACAAATTCCAACCAAGAATTTCGTATCTGGCCAAACTAAGCTTCATAAGCAAAGGAGAAATAGATCCTTTTCAGACAAGCAAATGCTGACGGGATCTGTCATCACCACATCTGCCTTACAAGAGCTCCTGAAAGAAGCAGTCAACACAGAAGGACCCCATTACCAGCCATTACAATAACACTGTTAGCTACACAAACCAGTGAGACTATAAAGCAACCACACAAACAAGCCTGCATAATAACCAGCTAACAATATGATAACAGAATCAAATCCACACATGTCAATACTAACCTTGAATGTAATTGGGCTTGATGCCCCAATTAAAAGGCACAGAGTGGCAAGCTGAATGACGAAGCAAGACCCAGTGGTATGCTGTCTTCAAGAGGCCCATCTGACATGCAATGACACCCATAGGCTTGAAGTAAAGGGATGGAGAAAAATCTACTAAGCAAATGGAAAACAGAAAAAAAAGCAGAGATTACAATACTCATTTCAGACAAAAGAGACTTTAAACCAATAAAACTCAAAAAGGACAAAGAAGGGCATTATATAATGATGAAAGGTTTAATTCGACAAGGAGACCTAACTACCCTAAATCTATAAGCACGCAACACAGGTGCACCCAGATTCATAAAGCAAGTTTTTGGAGATCTGCAAATTGGCTTAGATTCACAAACAATAATAGTTGGAGATTTCAACACCCCACGGACAGTATTAGGCAGATAATCAAGGCAGAAAATTAACAAAGAGATTCAGGACCTGAACTCAACACTAGACCAAACGGACCTAGTACACAGCTACAGAACTCTCTGCCCAGACACAACAGAATATACATTCTTTCATCACCACATGGCACATATTCTAAAATTGACCATGCAATCTGACATAGACAGTCCTCAGCAAACTCGAAAAAACCAAAATCATACTGAACACATTGTCAGACAACAGCACAATATAAATAGAAATAAAGGCCAAGAAAATCACTCAAAACATACAACTAAGGAAGCTAAACAACCTGCTCCCAAATGAGCCTTGGGTAAATATTGAAATCGAGAAGTTCTTTGCAACTAATAAGAACAAAGACACAACATACCAGAATCTCTGGGACACAATGAAGGCAGTGTTAAGAGGGAAACTTATAGCACGAAATGCCCACATCAAAAAGTTAGAAAGGTCTCAAATTAACAACCCAACATCACAACTAGAAGAACTAAAGAAGCAAGAGTAAACCAATCCCAGAGCTAACAGAAGACAAGAAGTAACCAAAATCAGAGCTGAGCTGAAGGAGACAGAGACACAAAAAAATACAAAACATCAACAAATCCAGGAGTTTGTTTTTTGAAAAAATTAATAAGACAGATAGACCACCAGCTAGACGAATGAAGAAAGAGAGAAGATCTGAATAAACACAATGAGAAATGAAAAAAGGGGATATTACCACTGACCCCACAGAAATACAGATAACCATCAGAGACTCTTCTATGCACACAAATTAGAAAATCTAGAAGAAATGGATAAATTCCTGGACACTTACATCCTCCCAAGACTGAATCAGGGAGAAATCAATCCCTGAACAGACTAATAACAAGTTCTGAAATTGAATCAGTAAAAAATAGCCTATGAACCAAAGAAAGCCGAGGACCAGATAGATTCACAGCCAAATTCTGCCAGATGTACACAGAAGAGTGGGTACTGTTCTTACTGAAACTAGTCCAAACAATTGACGGGAAGCGATTCATCCCCAACTCATTCTATGAGGCCAGCATCATCCTGATACCAAAACCTGGCAGAGATACAACAAAAAAAGAAAATGTCAGGCCAATATCCTTGATAAGCATAGATGCAAATATCCTCAACAAAATACTAGCAAATCGAATCCAGCAGCACATCAAAAATCTAATCCAGCACCATCAAGTAGGCTTTATCCCTGCAATGCAAGGTTGGTTCAACATATGCAAATCAATAAATGTGATTCATCACATAAAGAGAACTAAAGACAAAAACCACATGATTATCTCAATAGATCAAGAAAAGGCTTTCAGTAAAATTAAACATCACTTCATGTTGAAAACCATCACTAGACTAGGCACTAGGTACTTCACAATAATGAGAGCTGTGCATGACACACTCAGAGCCAACATCATACTGAATGGGCAAAAGCTGGAAGCGTTTCCTTGAAACCTGGAACAAGACAAGGATGCCCACTCTCACCACTCCCATTCAACACAGTACTAGAAGTCCTGGCCAGAGCAATCAGGCAAGAGAAAGAAATAAAAGGCATCCAAATAGGAAGAGAGGAAGTAAAACTATCCCTTTTTACAGATGACATGATCCTATATCTAGAATCTGCCTCAAAGCTCTTTGAGCCGATAAGCAACTTCAGCAAAATTCTGGGATACTAAATCAATTTACAAAAATCAGTAGCATTCATGTACACTAACAGCACCCAAGCCAAGAGCCAAATCAGGAATACAATCCCATTAACAATTACCACAAAAAGAATGAAATACCTAGGAATACAGCTAACCAGGGAGATGAAAAGTCTCTACGACAAAATTACAAAACACGGCTCAAAGAAATCAGAGAGGACACAAACAAAGGGAAGTACATTCCATGCTCATGGATAGGAAGAATAATTATCATTAAAGGGGCCATTCTGCCCAAAGTGGTTTATAGATTCATTGCTATTCCTATCATACTAGCAGTTATTATTACATTCTTCATGAAACTAGAAAAAACTAATGCTTATATACTGCTGGTGGGAGAGTAAATTAGTTCAACCATTGTCGAAATCAGTGTGGCGATTCCTCAAAGAACTAAAAACAGAACTACCATTCAACCTAGACAATCCCACTACTGAGTATAGTCCCAAAGGAATATAAATCATTCTACCATAAAGACACATGCACATGTATGTTCACTGCAGCACTACTCACAATAGCAAAGACATGGATCAACCTAAATGCTCATCAGTGGTAGACTGGATAAAGAAAATGTGGTACACATAGACCATGGAATACTATGCAGCCATAAAACAGAATGAGATCGTGTCCTTTGCAAGAACTTGGATGGAGACTTGCTCAGCAAACTAACACAAGGACAGAAAACCAAATATCGTATGTTCTCACCTATAAATAGGAGCTAAATAATGAGAACACATGGACAGAAAGAGGGGGAACAACAGACATTGGGCCTACTCAAGGGAGAAGGGTGGAAAAGAATAAGAGGTTCAGGAAAAAAAAAAATCAGGTACTATGCTTAGAACCAGGGTGATGAAGTAATCTGTATATTAAACACCCAAGTCACAAGTTTCTTATATAATAAGCCATATACGTACCCTTGAACCTAAAATAAAAATTAAAGTATTTTTTAAAAACACAAATTCTCTATGAATGCCAGTTATGTCAGCATGTCATTAATTTCTATCTATAATTAGACTAAAATTTTATTCATTTGGATGAAATGAAAAATGTTTATTAGTAAAACCTTTGCTATTTGGACCCACAGAATAATAAATGCAACTGTATTGATTTCAAAAAAACATTTCTTAGTTTATTGTTAGTAGTAATACTAATATTATAATTTTTACAGATTTGTGTATATTATACGATAAAGCAAATAATAAGTCAGTTAGCACCAAGGTATAATCTGTAAAAGAGATAAATATATAATAAAACAAGTTAATAAAATCATCTAACATTAAATTAGAAATATTAACATATGCACACAGATAGAAGTCAATGATTAGAGCCTGCACAAGATGGGAAGTATGAGAAACCTTTTCCACCTTAAACTGGGACCCAGAATTAAAGTTGGCCACTCACTACCATCTCTAGCAAGTCATAAAACCTGTCCTGGGGCCGAGGAGAAAAAAAGAATAAAAAGAAGAGAAAAAACACCCAAAAAGTTGAGGTTAATTCTGACTCATATTTGCAGCCCACGTCCATATCACTTAAACTGACAAGAGAACTTCAGGCCATGAGCTAGGTTTGGGGTAGTCCCAGACTAAAAGATCCTAAGGTACCTGGCAAATATAAATCCTCCCTGGAGGAAGGAACCATCATCCCAGACCACAAAGAGTAAGAATACCTACAGATAATATTTCAAGGACAATGAGAAACACATAATCAGACGTAAGCAAACACACAAGACAATAAGACACCACGAGCAAAAATTTGCAGAAACTAAAGATAGCAGAAATATCAAGAAAGGCTTCACATAGGGGAATTATTAGATACAGACTACAAAACAACTATGTTTACTATGTTTAAAGTACTAACATGCAAGCTTGACAGTATCTGCAAGGCACAGGAATCTAAGAAAAAAATGATACAGCAATTCTGTAAAACAATTGGACTCAAAGAATGTCAATGCGCTGAAAAACAAAAATCAACAATCAAAACAAGGAGAAAGGCAACTGTTCTACATTTAAAAAGACTTAAAAAGCTCAATAACTCAAGGCAGCATATGATCTTTGACTGGATCCTTGAAAAATTTTTAAAAACACTATAGTGGACATTATTGAAAAATTAGAAAAATACGAATATGGATTGTAAATCAGACAATACCGTTTCAATTTTAAATTTATGGGCTGTGATAACAGTATTGTGGTTGTGTAAGAGAATGTTCTCGGACTTAGGAGATACCAGCTAAAGTATATAAGGGATAAGTGTCATGATATCTCCCTTACGTAAGTCATAAACTTACTTTTAAATGATTCAGAAAACAGGGAGAGAAATAAGAGCAAATGTGGCAGAATGTTAACAAGGAGTGACTCTAATTAAAGGGTATATGGGTTTTCATTGTACTATTATTTCAAGTTTTCTTTAGGTATGAAATTAAATAAAATGTTATGGGGTAAGTTGTATAGAAGATTTCAAAAAGATTCAAACAGAACATCTAGCAATGAAGGATACAGTAACAGAATTTAGATATTCCATGTAAGTAAAGCGTATATATTTTAAATGGCTGAAGCGAAAAATTACTAAACTAGAAAATGGAAGAACTATGCAGGACAGTACATGGAAAGACAAAAAGATAAAAAATAAGAGACATGGAGTACAGAGGTTGACATCACCCAAGGCTTGAGAAAAGTAAGAGAAGAGAGATAAGGAGTCAGAGGCAACATCTAACAAATAATGGCTAAGAATTTACCAAAGTGTTGACAACACTTGAAGATTCAATACGAAGATTCAAGAAGCCCCAAAAGTCTCAAATTACATAAATGGGGGAAAAGAAGTCATATCTAGACTCATCCTAGTGATGGTGAAGAAAACCAACAATAAAGAGAAAATTACTAAAAGAGCCAGTAAAAAACATGGTCTCCAAATGAGCCATGGTTAGACTGAGAGCTAACTTCTCAATAGATGAGAAGCCAGAGGACGGTAGGGTGATGCATTCACATGTGCTGAAAGGAAAAACTGTCATCTCTTAACTCTAAAACCAGGACAAATATGTTTTCCTGAATATCTTTTCCTAAATAAGGGCAAATAAAAGACAATTTAAGATAAACAAACCTGGTGGATTCACCTTAGCAGACTCTCAATAAAGAAAAATCTAAAGGATGCAATTTGGGCAAAACAAAAGTGATCCCAAGTTGAAAAATTTAAGATGCTAGAAGAAATGGTGGGGGTGGGGGGTGGGGAACATGGTCAACAGTGAAGTGATTTAAAATGAACATGAGTGCTGTCATGAGTTTTAAAAATAGTATTAACAGTTAAAATAGACTTTAAAGAGATTTTAAAGTAAACAATATCAACATTTAAGTCAGGAGGAGGGTATACGGAGTTAAAGAGTTCTGAGAGCTCTCTAATGTCCAGGAGAAATAGAACAGTTTTCATTAACTAACTTAAGTATACATACATATTGGATTCCTAAGGAAGTACTGAATTAATGGAATGAGAGTGACAATGCCCAAACTAGAAAAGGGAAAAACTGAATAGTAAAAAGATTACTAATCCAGCAATAATATATTGAAATATGTTGAATTTAACCAAGAATGTAAAGTTATATTAACATTAGCAAAGCAATTAATGTAGTTCAACATTCAACAAAAATTATATAATAGTCTCAATAGATGCAGAAAAATAATATGATAAAATTCAAAAGCATTCATGATTTTTGAAAGTTATTAGCATACTAAAAATACAAGTAACTCCCTCAACCTAATAATGCATATCTACAAATGTATAAAAATCTACAGCAGAAATAATGCATAATCAGTAAACACTGAAAATTTTCACTTGATATCAAGAACAAGATCCTTATCTACTGACGCCCATCATCACCATTCCTATCAACAGAAATTTAAGGTCCTATCCAAAGCTGGAAGACAAAAAAGAAAAACTGGGAAGGACAAAACAAAACTCAAGTTGTTAGCAGATAATATGAATATATAACCTTTTTAGAAAATCCGAAAGCTAACATAAATTATTAGAATCAATACATTTAGCAATGTTGCTAAATACAAAATATATCCAAAAATTGCATTTCTATATGCTCAAGATAAGTTTAAAAATCAACCTGTTAATTACAATACCATAAAAAGTTCAAATTCCTAGGGCTATACTGCAGATGCAATGATAACACATTATTAAGAAAGATTAAAGATGACCTAAGGAATAAAGAGATATACCACACTCATGGGTTAGAAAATTCACTATTGTAAAGATATCTTTGTTCCAGATTGAACTGGAAATGAATCAAAACTTGACAAAATGTAGTCCTCAAAAAAAGAAACAAACGAATTTTTGATGGGACTTGACATGCTGAGTCTAAGATTTCTATGAAAATTAAAAGGGCAAGGAATAATGAAGATTATATTGAAGAAGAACAAATTAAATTATTGGAGGATTTTGTACCCAGCCTCACATCCTCTAGGCCCACCAATATCTTCCCATAGTGTAAGCTGGAAGCACCCCCCTCAGCTGCACTGCACTATTTCACTTTTTCTGTCCTTGGTTTTTCTGATAGGAACCTCCCAGTGCTCACACATATACAGCCTGAAAGTGTGAAGGACATATTCCTTGAGCAGTGGGAGACAGACAAAAGTTAGTGTATAAAAGCTACATTATTCTATTCTTTGGGTAGACAATTTTGAGGTACATCCTATAAAGCTCTTCAGAGGGATCCAGTGGGACAAAACCTCAGTTGTTCACAGTTACAGACAATTTAAGAACACAGCTTTAAACTACTTTTATTTCCTTCCCTGCCTCACTCTTTCAGTCCCTCACTCCTCCCTCGAAATCACTTAGCAAAAATAAACTACCAACGCTTAAGTCCTAGATTCAGGCCCTGTCTCCTTGGCAGAGATCCAGGATAAGATAATGGAGAGATCTGCTCCATCAGGCATCAACACTTATTATAAAGCCAAGTCTGGGGCAGGAAATAGACCAGATGAGCCTGAAATACCTGGTCATGCCTGAAAACAAGGAAACTATCACAGACTATGCAACCCCTTCATCCATCCATCAATCAATCAATCAAATGGGATAGAGTCCAACTTGTAGGGTTCTCCCCCTTGGCCAAAGACAGGATAAAACTAATTAGTCACCTTTAGACATCACTAGAGCACCAATTCATTATTCTGGAGAAGGAAGGAAGAAAGAGAGGAAGGGAGGAAGGGAGAAAGAGGGAGGGAGGGAGGGAGAAAGGGAGGCAACGCCAAGAATTCATGCCTTTCTTGTATAAAATGTAATTCATGGTAGCAAAATAGTAAATGAGAAAAAGTTCTTTAAAGAAAAATTGTAGCTGATGAATGAATGTACAACAAATGATAGTACTATTTGAAAATCATCACACTGCCACTCCTATTGAAAGGATTTAAGCCCTTATGCTAAAACTTTGGAGTGATATCTTGATGGGGAACATTATAGTCAATCAAGCTGGCTGATAACATGTAAATCCTGTAACCGATCTTAATGCCATTGAAAAACAACAACGACAACAACAAAAAAAACTAGCCAGGTGCAGTGGCTCATGCCTGTGTTCCCAGTACTTTGGGAGGCTGAGGCAGGAGGATCACTTGAGTCCAGGAGTTTAAAACACTATGTAAAAAATGAAAAGACAAGTCTCAAAATGGGAAAAGGTACTTATGACACATAACCAACAAAACTCCTGTAGCAAAATATTTAAAGAACTCCTACAAAACAATATTTAAAAAAAAAAAAAAAAAAACAGACAATCCAACAGGGGAAAAAAAGGCAAAAATATAGGCTCTTTACTATAGAATATCTAAACGGCCAATAAATATATAAAACATGCCCCAACTCATCAAAAACCTGGGAAATGCAATTAAAACCAGTATTCTGCTGTTCTTCTCTCAAATAATCCATCCAACAGATCATAAGAACAATGTACAACTATTGCCGAAGTGATTTTGAATTGACTTATGCACAAATTTACCCCCATTTTAAGTCTCCGTGATGCCTCAAGTTGTCATTCAGACAAGTTCATACATACAGGTACATTTATATTGATGAACCGTTCTCCACAATGAGGAGCCAAAGTCATTTGAACTAAGTAGAGATCTCATTTGTCCCTGATTCATGATAATATCTGTCCTACAGTCCTGTATTAATTATTTTGCCCATACACTACCCATATAAGAATTTCACTTCTGAACAAAACAAAATAGAAACCCACAAGTGGTGACCTCAAAATGAACTGGTTGAATTTAAGGACTCATTTTTAAAGGTCAGTGTCCTTTTGCTGCAAATACAGTTCCTATGCAGATGAGAAGTTGAACCTGCCCTATGGAGCCGAGCATAATTAGCCAGCTGCACCCTCATAATAAGGTGCAGATGGTTAATTGCACCAGCAAATAACTGCTTACTTGTGGGCACAAAAGCCTGTACCTAAAATCATTGAAAGTATACTTGGGACTATTTATGCTCATGGCAAACAAAACACATTTCCAAGGTTTCATCTGCGAACGGATCACAGCCAGCTCCAACCCCCTCCTTTGGGGGAGAACCATTCACACTGCTGAGGCCTGGTTCAAGGGAGAGACCACTGGCCACAAAGCCACATATCAACTGGTGAAATATTTCTTGGGATGCTGAATCCTTGTTGAAAAATTTCCTGAATTTGTTGTAGCAGGCATGAGGGGGATCAGTCAATATGGTGAGGCTTTGGTTTCCCTAGAACCAAAGTAAATTCTATATTGTTTTGATTAAACCCTGAAATGGGTTTTTTCATAAACATGTCAACATTAGTTTTCTGAATAAGAAAAAAAAGACCAATTTTCTTGAGCCCTTGAGGAATTTCATGTACTAGCTAAGCTCCTAGAATTTAGCAAGCTGTGTTAGATTCAACATACCCATTGGTTGTTAGACTGTTCCAAAGATTCATTCTAAAACCTGTTCTATTAATCCCAACGTGGTAAGAATAGGATATGGGGGAGAAACAGAGAAGGGATAACTACTCGATAAAATCCATGTTTGGGAAGTCCTCAGTCAGCTGCAAAGCTTTCAGTTGGGCAAGAGGTCAAGATGACAGGGCTGGGGAACAGAATACTAATCTACTGGAATCCACACAGAACCTTTCTTCTGAAGAACTCACTGGGTTATGTGATTCTATTCAGTGTAATTGTGTACTGGGGAGGAGGAAAAGCTGTTTGCCATGGTTTTAATTGCTAAGAACACACTATCTTTTTCAGAACCATCTGTTTAATTGTAATTACAAACAGCGATGTAGAAACGCAAATGATTAACAAGTACAAAATTTCCTACCACTAACAGTTTTAACATAACAAGCCATATTGTGAAAGAGTATGTTGCCTTTTCCCTCCCTGCAATATTTCATGATTTGGCAACTGACAACCTACCATTTGTTACAGAATGTCAGTCTGGTAGAGCTAAAGTTATTAATTAGTATTCTTACATTACATCCTCCTGTTATTGCTTTTTATTAAATTGTAATTCCCTCTAGGAGTGAAGGGATTATATCAGAAATGAAATGCCTAAGACCCCTTTGTTTCCATCTCCCACCAAAATCTTTGAGGTTTCATAAGATACACATCACCTATAATTAATCACCAGGCATATTCCAAAGCATTGCAAGACTAATTTTTGGCTTTCATCAACACAAATTTCTGCTTTCCTGGTTTTGAAATATGCTTCCCACACTGTTATTATTTTAAAAGCCAGGAGTACTGGTAATTGTTTTCAGACATCAGTAAAATAGCTTACCCTTGAAATTTATTTTAATTAGGGATTTTTCAAAGCCACTGCTGCAAACTTGGGTGGATTGTTTATAATAAAAACGAGCATCAACAACATCGTTGTGCAGAACATAGAATTAGGCAAAGTTGTTTAACTTAGGCTTATAATTAGCAGTTTAAAGAAATAAACACAGACACAGATACAGTCGGATCATAATGTTATTAGAGCAACCTTACATTCAGGACATTTTAGATAGCTTATTAAAAGCAAGAAGATGCCATTTTAAAATAAAATAAGGGGGGGGATTTATGAAATGCCAGTGAAATTACAAGAGACTCTTTTTCTAGTCATTTCACACTAATTTTTCTTTAAAGTCAACCAAGTTAACTTTCTGGTACTCATATTAAGTTGCAGATCACCACTTTAAGAATATAGTATCTAATATAGGATAGGCTAGTGTATTTGAACCAGTGGTTTCTAACAAGCCTTTCTATCAAGCACAGAACAATTTTTAGAAGTCTACTTTTCCTCCCTACCACCTCACGGGAAAAATGTGACCCTTTTAAAAATTAGAGAACTAAAACATTTTAATCCAAGTAAATTGAAAGACTGACTGCACAGTTTTTCAAATTAAATTGCATTAGAGGCATTTTATGATATGTCAATTTTCCTCACTTTTCCTTCTCCGCCCAACCTGAAACCCTTCCAGCAATGATCCTACAATTATTTTTGCCTTATTTCAAGCCCCCATCCCTCTCAAAAGACATTTTGTATGAAGAGCAGCCAAATGCTAAGTGCTTCTGCAGTGTTAATGAGGAAACAGATCTTGGAAGAAATCATTTGATAGGAAAAGTCTGCCCTCAGGAATGAGTTGCCATTTTACTTTTAATGGTGGTAACTATGGTTGAGTGTATTTCGGCCCATTGCATTATGAAACGTGCTCATCCCAGATTAGTAATCTTTAATCTTTGTGGTCCAAGTCCTACCAGGAATCTGATGATGGCTATGAACACTATCCCCCAAAAGATTAACATAAACAGAAAATCTGAAGGCCCACACATCCAGGGTCAAGAATGTCTATTACACAGATCCCGAATGTATATCAATTAAAACATGGTTTCGATACTAACAGGCTATGGGAGTTTCCCTTCAAACTTGATGAGCGTTTTCCTATTCTAAATGTTTTTGCTGCTAGAGTGAAAAAAAAATTCTCAAAACTATTCTTGAAGCCTGTGAAACTATATAACTACTAAGGGGTAATAACTTCCTTCTACTTTGTGACTGCACAAATCATTCTCACACACAAGCCAGAGGTATTCCTTCCCCCAAATAACTCTAACTTTACCTTGTATACAAGACAAAAAATAAAATACCACCTTACAAGTATCATTTTCTAAGAGCTTTTCAGACATGCACTCATTGTCATATCTTTAGATATAATATAGAATACTCATTTCACATAAAAAGAAAATATTTAAGTCCCTAGTCTGCATATATACATTCTTCAGTTGGCACTTGCTAAACCCGAATTTTTCCATCTTTGTCACACATGTATACAGCGAATACATCCAGGTTTCACATAAGATTTACTCTGATGAGCTCAATAAATAATTCAATACAAAAATTATTAAGAATAGTTGCCTCTGGGGAACCAGACTAGGAGAGAGAGTGGAGTAATGAGAAGCCTTTCATGTTTACATTTCTAAGGTATTAAATTTTTTACAAGGAGTATGTAAATGACTGTGCTAAAAAATAAGATTACAAAGTAATACATTATTTTCTAATATAGGATATGCTGGTTTATTTGAACCAACTCTATGGCTGAAAACAACTGAAAATGCTGGTTAAAATATTTTTTAATATTCTCAAAAGCATCAAAAAGCTAGCAAGATCATAAGGAATTACATAGTCAACATCAAACTGAAAACAGGAACGAAGAAAGGTAAGTGGAGCACTGAAACAAATCTGGTAGGAGATCATCCTCTAGACAAGGACACCTTGAGCTCTGCTTGTGGCTGCTTTGTAGAGCTTCCAGGAAAGGTCAACATCCAGGTTTCATCAAAGAGGGGAGATTCCACTCCAAGGGACTACACTTTCAATGTCTGGACCAAAAATAAACCCTTTCTATCCCACCATCCCCAGCCGAATGCAGGGGAAGATTCCTTGGCACCTAACAGAGAGAGACATATGAAGAGAAAAAAAAAAAACCTGAAAGGTTAGAATCACAGCCAACTCTCTTAGAGACGTGCAGCCAAATTTATATCACCTGTGAACTCCCTCAGAAAGCCTCAAGGTGTGATGTTTACTTTAAAATGAGCCTGGACAGGTAGTTCCCTGAGGTACCTAAGAAAGGCAAATACAAACCCTCTCTGATGATCCTCCTTCCCTGAAGACCTCTCTGAGGTCATTCTTCATCTTAGTCACCAAACACTTCCCATAAATAACTTTCCAAGGAAGATAAGCAGCTCTCAGTAAAACAAGCACACTAAGAGAACAGGAAAAGCCCCCTGAACAAGAACCAGCAAAAACATCCTGTAGGAAAAGAAACTCAAGAAGTGAAGATTAAAATAATTAAAATTAAAACTCAATGAATAGAATGTATAATTCTAAGACGAATGTATTTCATAGCAGAGGGCCCTTGCATCTACTTCAACAACTAGAAAATAAAATAGAAAAATTACCAAAATCATGTATTTTAAGACATTAAAGAGATATAGAAGAAATACAGTGTTAAATCAAGTTTAGCCTAAAGCTGCCTCCTTACATATTTTAAGTTTGGCCTAAAGGTTTCTCTGTACATTGTGAACTATAACCTAAATGAAGCTGTAAACAGACTGTAGCCTATTCTTGTGCCAATCACTGAGTTTTGGCCAATCAAAGGTGGCCAACTTTTCAAACTGTGTTCAAATAAGACAAGCACTGAGCTGTAACTAATCTGGCTATGTACCTACTTCCATTTTCTGTACATCATTTTCTATTCTCTAACACAAATCATCTTCTACCACACGGCTGCACTGGAGTCTTTCTGAACCTACTCTGGCTCAAGAGACTGCCCATAGCACACAAAAAAAGATAATACATCATGATCAAGTGGATTTCATCCCAGGAATGCAGAGATGGTTTAATATTTGCAAGTCAATAAATGTGATAAATCATACAAACAGAATTAAAAACAAAAACCACAGATTATCTCAATAGATGCAGAAAAAGCATTTGAAAAAAATCCAGCATCCCTTATGGTAAAAACCATCAACAAAATAAGCATAGAAGGGACTTACCTCAAAGTAATAAAGGCCATATGTGACAAACCCACAGCCAACATCACACTGAATGGCAAAATGTTGAAAGTCTTCTCTGTGAGAACCGGCACAAGAAAAGGATGCCCACTTTCACCACTCCTATTCGACATAATACTGGAAGTCCTATCCAGAGCAACCAGCAAGAGAAAGAAATAAAGGGCATCCAAATTGGAAAAGAAGTCAACCTGTCACTGTTCACCAGTGATATGATTATATACCTAGAAAACTCTAAAGACTCATCTAAAAGGCTCCCAGATCTGAGGAACAAATTCTATAAAGTCTGAGGTTACAAAATTAACATATACAAATCAGCAGCACTGCTATACACCAAAAATGACCATGCTGAGAATCAACTCAAGAGCTCAATCTCTTTACAACAGCTGCAAAAAAATAAAATAAAATAAAACACCTATGAATATACTTAACCAAGCAGGGGAAAGATCTCTACAAGGAAAACTACAAAACACTGCTAAAATAAATAACAGATGACATAAACAAATGGAAACACATCCTATGCTCATGGATGGGAAGAATCAATATTGTGAAAATGATCATACTACCCAAAGTAATTCCCATCAAAATACCATCATCATTCTTCACAGAACTACAACAAACAATTCTAAAATTCACATGGAATCAAAAAATAGCCCACATAGCCAGAGCAATACTAAGCAAAAAGAACAAATCTAGAGGCATCACATTACAAGGCTTCAAATTACACTACAAGACTATAGTTACCAAAACAGCATGGTACTGGTATAAAAATGGGTCGTCATCTCATACTTTATTAAAACATATCAACTGGATCCTCGTCTCATACTTTATTAAAACATATCAACTCCCGATGGATCAAAGACTTAAATCTAAGACATGAAACCATAAAAATCCTAGAAGATAACATTGGAAACACTCTTCTGGACATTGGTTTAGGCAGAAATTCAGGACTAAGACCCTAAAAGCAAATGCAACAACAACAAAACAAATAAATGGGTCCTAATTAAACTAAAAAGCTACTGCAAAGCAAAAGAAATAGTAAGCAGGGTAAACAGACAACCCACAGAGTGGGAGAAAATATTTGCAAGTTATGCATCAAATAAAGGACTAGTATCCAGAATCTACGAGGAACTCAAACAAATCAGCAAGAAAAAAACAAATAATCCCTTCAAAAAGTGGGCTAAAAACATGAATAGACATTTGTCAAAAGAAAATATACTACCAGCCAACAAACATGAAAAGAAATGCTCATCACTAGTCATCAGGGAAATGCAAATTAAAACAACAATGAGATACCACCTTACTCCTGCAAGAATGGCCATAATTAAAAAGTCAAAAAACAATAGATGTTGGTGGGGATGTAAATTAGTACAACCACTATGAAAAGCAGTAGGGAGATTCCTTAAAGAACTAAAAGTAGATCTACCATTTGATCCAGCAATCCCACTACTGGGTATCTACCCAAAGGAAAAGAAGTCATTTTATGAAAAAGACACATTCACATGCATGTTTATAGCAACACAATTTGCAATTGCAAAGATACGGAACAAACCTAAGTACCCATCGACCAACAAGTAGATAAAGAAAATGTAAAATGTATATACCATGGAATACTACTCAGCCATAAGGAGGGACAAAATAATGTCTTTTACAGCAACTTGGATGCAGCTGGAGGCCATTGTTCTAAGTGAAGTAACTTAGGAATGAAAAATCAGATACTATATTTTCTCCCTTATAAGTGGGAGCTAAGCTGTGAGATGCAAAGACATGCAGAGTAATGAACTTTGGGGGCTCAGGTGGGGAGGTCGGGAGTAGGATAAGGGATAAAAGACTACTTATTGGGTATAGTGTATACTGCTCAGATGACAGGTCCATGACAGTCTCAGAATTCACCACTAAAGAACTCATCCATGTAACCAAAAACCACCTACACACCAAAAATGACTGAAACATAAAATTATAAATAAAAAAGAGGCTGTCCAATTTGCAAATTTTTCTTTTCTCTGAAATGATTCATGAATCATTATTTAATTAAATTAAACTCAGTTAAATTTAATTTGGCTAAGGTTTTGCTTTTTTTTTTTTTTTTTTTTTTGCATTTTAGGTTTGGGGGGTACATGTGAAGAACATGGAAGACTGTTGCATAGGTACACACATGGCAGTGTGATTTGCTGCCTTCCTCCCCCATCACCTATATCTGGCATCTCTCCCATGTTCTTTTAACAATAGACTAGAAAAACTAAAATTTCAGAAGGAAAATGGTCTGCCATCAATGAGTTGAGGTTACTGGTCATGTTTTTCTTTGGGGACATTTGCTAATTCTAGGCACAAGGAGACAATTCAGCTTGGTTCAGGCAGAGGATTCTTAAGGTAAGAGGAGGCACCAACAGAATATTTGATGCTTGTAAAATCTGGCAAGACGAACAGGAATCTAAAAAGCCAGGGCCAGATCCCCCCTATGGGTGATTTGCTGAGAAGTGGAACAGCATGAGAGCTCTGAAGTTGAATGAGAAAGAGTATAGGGTCCTCCAATCCACCCTACTTTCTTTCTGTGTCCTGACTGCTCTGTGATCCAGCCAGTTGCAGGTGTTTTGTAGCAGACTGGAACCCAAACCTGGGCCTTGAATATTCCTAGGAACTGATAAAGATACCTAGGTTACTGCCTACAACACTGAAAAAGAAATTAGCCTTGGCTTTGAGCTACATTCCTTAAACTCTCATATAAACTCCCTACCCTGACCCTCTCACTGCAGTCATACCTAGGTAGAACACTCTTTTTCTTTTGCTGTACATTTTGAGGACTGCTGCAGCACTCTGTATGTTTCCCTAATAAATGCTTTGAATTGACCACTCTGGCATTTAGTGTTTTCTTCTTTCTTTGGAATCCCAACTGGCCCCATCTCTGGACAGTTTGGGACATTCCTTCATGGGAAATCTTCTGCCATCATTTTTGGGGGTGATTCTGGCCACAGGTGTGATGGGATGAAACACAGAGTGAAATATGCTATAGTCTCTTGGTGCTTAGAACTTGAGGTTTAGAAAGAGGGAGGAGGGGCTTGCAACAAACACAACACAGTTCTCCCTCTTAAGACATCTGAATAAGGTTTAACATTTGATTGGGTATCAAACAAGGAATGAAAAATTGGAAACTGAAAATTTTAAAACAGTATCATATACAATAGTATCAAAAAACATGAAATACAGAACTATCGAAACATGTGCAAAAGTTTCATGTTAAAAATTTTAAAACATCATTGAGAGGAATGAAAGAGGACCTAAATCAAAGGAGATATACCGTGTTCATAAATTGGAAGATTCAATATTGCTAAGATGCCAATTCTCCCCAAATCAATCTATACTCCAACGAAATCTAATCAAAATGCCCGCAGATTTTTTTTTTGTCGATATCAATCTTTAATTCTAAAATCTGTATGGAAAGGTAAAGGAACCAGTGTAGCCAAATCAATTTTGAAAAATAAGAACAAAGTAGTAAAACTCAAGCTACCAGATTTCAAAATTCACTGTAAAGTTATCAAGAAATCAATTTTATGCTGTTAAAATGACTGGCAGTTCATTTCAGAAAAAATTACTATTCATATTTTTCTGGAATATTCTGTTCCACTGATAAATCAGAAACATGTATTCACACATACATGATCAATTGATTTTTTTGACAGAAGTGCCAAGGTAAGTGGAGAGAGGAGAGTCTCTCTAACAAATGGTTTTGGAACATTCACCCTTATGAAAAAAAAAATACACCTCAACTCTTGCCTGATGTCATACACAAAAATTAATTCAAAATTCATCAAAGACCTACACGTAAAACCCAAAGCTATGAATCTCTGAGAAGAAAACATAGAGGAAAATCTTGTTACCTTGTGTTAGGCCAAAGGTTTTTAGATATCACACAAAAACATAAAAGAAAAAATTATTAAGATTAGACTTCATAAAAACTTTTGACTTCAAAAGACATCATGAAGAAAATTGAAACCAGCCCAATTTCCTCATAGAACTGATGTTTATGATCTTTTTAAATAAACAGAAATTGACCCTCCTGGTCTTAAGCTTGAAAGTTAAATTTGTCTTATCTGAGTTCCTTTCTCAGAAAACTGACCCTCACTACTCCTATGTAGTATAAAGGAACTGAAACTCACCAGATCACCACATCCAGACAATGAGAGACCAGATGTCTCTTCCTTACCCCTCCCTAATTCCTGTTTTCTAAATTCTTTCCCTGGTATTTAAATCTCCAATTTTAGTCAGTTAAAGAGACAATTTGAGACCTATCTCCCATCTCCACAGCTGCAGCACCCAAATAAAACCTTCTTCCCTGGTAGTACTCTTTGTCCCAATGATTGGCTTTCTGTGCTGTAAACAATGAGATCTAGATCAAACCCCTGGCATTTCTGCAACAAAATGTTTTAAAAAGGGAAGATGTGTCACATACTGGGAGAAATTATATTTAAATTAAATATCTGATTTTTGTCATATATGTACATATATATGAATGATACGGGCAAAAGACACAAACAGAAACTTCACAAAGTTCACCAAACTTCTTCACCAAAGATATAAAAACAAATAAGCATGTTATTCAACATCATTAATCACTGGGACATGCAAATTAAAAGCAGAATGAGATACCCCTACACAGCTATAAGAATAGCTAAACAAAATTATCACCTGCTAACAAGGTTGTAATTTGGCAGTTTCCTGTAAAATTAATACTTATCATATAACCTATCAATCCTACTCCCAGGTATTTATCAAAATAATTAATAACATATATCCATACAAAGACCTGTATGGGAATATTTATAACAGTTTTACTTATTCATAATTACCATATACTGGAAGCAATTCTAATGTCCATTGGCTGGTGGTACATCCATTCAGTAGAATAGTACACAGCAATGAAAAGAAATGAGCTACATACAACAACATGGCTAAATCTCAAAAGCAATATGCTAAATAAAACAAGCCAGACGAAAAGTGCTATATATGTTATAATCCAATTATGTGACATTCTGGATAACACAGAATCAGAAAACAGATCATTAGTTGCTATGGGTTTGAAGTGGGGGAAGGGGCATTGACTGCAATGACGTACAAGAGAACTTTTTTAGCTAAATGGAATCATTCTATATACTGATTGTGGTAGGTACATATTATGGTTTGGCTGTGTCCCCCACACAAATATCATCTTGAATTGTAACTCCCATAATCCCCATGTGCCATGGAAGGGACCTCATGGGAGGTAACTGAATTATGGGGGTAGGTTTTCCTGGGCTGTTCTCGTGACAGTGACTAAGTCTCACAAGAGCTGATGGTTTTACAAAGGGGAGGTTCCCCTGCACACACTCTCTTGCCTGCCACCATGTAAGATGTGACTTTGCTCCTCCTTTGCCTTCCACCATGATTGTGAGACCTCCACAACCATGTGGAACTGTGAGTCAATTAAACCTCTTTCCTTTATAAATTACCCAGCCTTGGATATGTCTTTATTAGCAGCATGATAACAGACTAATACAGTACAGAACTTTATATTTTCAAAACTCATGGAACTGTACACCTAAAAGGGATAAATTTCACTATATGTAAATTATATATTAATAAATCTGACTCCAAAAAATAGCTAAGAGCATACCAGGAAAAATGTTAATTTTAATATCTCAATGTAACGTACAAAGCACCAATATCCAGGGTATGTACAGGACTCTTACAAATCAATACAAAAATGATCACTGAATTTAAAATTGGGCAAAGATAAAGTCAGGCAATTCATAGAAGATCAAGGAAGTAAAATTATAAAGCAATAACCATTATTTTCCCATCAGAAAAATAAGAGTTTATGACCAATAAATCAAGTGTCGATGAGTCTGCAAGGCAAAGACCCCAAAGAGTTGCATCAATGGGGATGATGAAATTTCAACTATATTCATATTTGGCTAAATTGAAAGGCAGAAAAATAATCTTTTAAATAGTGAGTGATTGTCTTTGCTATTACAATAAGTGGACCACTACCTAGATGAGCGGAGGTGGTCCTGAATACTCGGGTGAGTTTCATCACTGACACGGGAGGTATCCACAAATGATTCTAAGGATTTTCCCAACCACCAAGCAAAGAGTGATGTCCAGATAGCCACGTAAATGGTGACAGCCTCCTTGACATTTTGAAGGAGGAAACTCAAGTGTGAAATGAAGGCACAGAAAAATTTAAAAGAACAAAAAACACGAAACTGACAAATGGATTCTACTAATTCATGTTGACAAATGGGAAGAGTCTATAAATTAGAATTTATGCAATTTGCTTAAGTATTCTCAGAATCAAAGCTTTCTAATGGTTCAGTTTCTGAACTGGGTTGCTCCTAGGTGATTTAAGGAATTTTCTGAGGATATTTTTGACTGTGTTAAACTCTGACCTGACTTAAGCACTCTTTTAATTATTTATTATTTATTTTCGAGATGGAGTGTCGCTCTGTGGCCCAGGCTGGAGTGCAATGGCGCTATCTTGGCTCACTGCAACCTCCGACTCCCGGCTTCAAGCGATTCTCCTGCCTCAGTCTCCCAAGTAGCTGGGATTACAGGCATTACAAGCGCATGCCACCAGGCCCGTTAATTTTTGTATTTTTAGTAGAGACAGGGTTTCGCCATGTCGGCCAGGCTGGTCTTGAACTCCTGACCTCAGGTGATCCAGCCTAAGGCAGAGTGAGATCGTGACTCCATTCCATAAGATCGTCAAAGGCGCAGATGCTGTCTTACAATACTTATTTTCTCCTGCAAAACACCTAGGTTAGTACTGGACCATGAAGTAGGACCTCCGTTACTTTAAGCAGTAAAGAAATGGAGAATGGGAAACAGACGTCTCAATAAAATATATCCGGGTTGAGTATTTGGAAATGAAAAGGACAAGACCCAGTAGAGGCAGGGAGCAAGACATTCAAGATAAACAAGTGAGCCCACAGAGAGAGCAGGACACCGTGCAGCCGGCACAGGCTAAAAGTCATACAAACAGCCACGCATCAGCCTGACCAAGGGGCACTTTTTGAGCCCAGACTGCTCAACAGTAAAGGCAGGTTAATCATTACGGTTCCTTCCTAGGACCGCTGAGGCTATGACTGGAGATCATACAGATAAAGCACACCTGGGGATGTACTGATCCTACAATTGACCCTCATAGTCATCCTGAGAAGAAGCTGGGGAAGGAGCTGAAGGAGGGGGGCTTGGCACCCCATTTTCCCAGGTAAGACGGGAAATGATTCATCTAAGGCCTGGGGGCTAATTTGAAGTTGGAAGCAAGGCAGCACCCCCAGGCCTTCTGCCCTTTAGGCTACCTGTCTGGCAGGGGAATCCCAAAAACAAAATCCGAGGTCCCGTAACTTTCACGGGAGTGAAAAGGGGCCAAGGAAGGCTGAGGAGGGGGAGGTGTCTGGAAAGTCTGGGAAACCCCTGGGACGGAGGGCAAGGACGAGAAGAGCGGACGCCCCTGCCAGTCCCCACACCCGCCACACTCTGACCCCACAATCTCTGCGAGGATCTCTGACCTTGTTGCACTCCGGGTCCCACATTTATTCCACCCTCATTCCCCGCCCAGACCCTGCATCCAACTCACAGAGGCCGCCGCCGCCGCCGCCGCCGCCGCCGCGGCTGAGAGGCTCCATACCTAGCTTGAAGCCGCCCGCGTTCCCTCTGCGCCGGAGCTGTTGCTATCCGTGGCCACGGCAACCACGGAGCCGCACAGCCTAGCAAGCGGCGCGATGATTGGAGGAGGCAAGCGTCCATAGCAACCGCCGCCCCAGCTGCTCGGTGCAAAAGAATTTGGTTTCCAAGGATTCTTAGGACACCACCTCTCCCCAAAGCCACACTTTGCCAGGCACTTGTCCTAGTTCTTTAAAGGTGCTTCGTGCATTATCTCATTGAACACCTGCCTCCCAGTGTTGCTGTAGGAATCTATCTCTATAGGAATTTTTAACCTGTGGTCCTTTGACCTCTTCAGGAGGTCCACAAACACCCTTGAGTTATAACCAAAAGTTTGTGGCCATTTACCCAGTCAGATGGTCCATAGCTGTAGATTCTCAAAGGAGCTGGAACCAGAACTCTGGTTGCCCAATGCCCAAGACAGCATAAGAGTATAAATCTCATACGCATTAACCCCATCTTCCTTCTCTGAGACAGCAAACAAATACAGGGCGGCTCTTCCTAGACTCCATTTATATTTATTCAAATCATGACTTGAGACATTGCCCAAAGACTTTAACTCTTCACCTTCAGTCATTCATTCATTTAATAAATATTGATGACTAATTACGGGTTCATATATTTATCATAGAGACACTTTCCTAAGCATTAAAGACAGCAATTGTCAAGGCAATTTCTTGGAAGTTTACATCTGATGTGGGAGACAACAGAAGCATAAACAAGATCATTTCAGATCTTGGTACTAAACAAAATGTCAAGACGTGATGAGCCCAGTAGACACGTGGTTAAGGAGGGTATCTTTGAGGAGATGATTGAGTTTGAGCTGAGATGTGGGAAGACACCAGCTATAGAAGAGCAAAGGAGAGGGTGGGCAGCACAAGAAAAAGCAGCAGAAAGTTAAAGGCAGAAATGAATTTGAAGTGTTTTGAGAAAATGAAAAGTCAATGTGGCTGCCTCAAACAGACACACTCAGATTGCCCTTCCCTGGCTCTTCATACTATCTCCTTCTCCATACTTCCTTGCTCCTCTGTCCTCCATCACACCAATCATGTCACCCTATTTATTTCCTTCAAAGCTCTTGTAACTTTTTATTGTCTGTGAGCTCCATGAGAACAGAGACCGAGTCTCCCTTATGGTATCACCAGCACCTAAAACAGTAACTGGCCCAGCATGGACACTAAATAAATATTTGTTGATTGCATCAATCTACACATCACAATGCTAGAAACTGTGGTTGACTGGGAGACACAACAGAGAACAAGATGAAGACACTTAAGCCTTCGAGAAGCTTAAATGCTTGTGGAATAATTGAATTACAAACTGTGTGGGCCAACTAATTGTGTGCAGAACTGAATAATTTAGACTGTAAGTACTGTGGGAAGACATTGAAGGATTCCCTTGGCAATTTCTTCATTCTTTCAATTATATTTCAGTTCCATTTCACAAATATTGAATGCCTACTCTATGCCAAACACTGTTGTTTATAAGAATGAACGAGACAGACACCAACTTTGCCTACAGAACTTACAATCTGCTTCTGTACTGTCCACTACAGTTGCCTCTAGTCATTTGTGGCCTTTGATCACTGAGTATGTAGCTGGTCCTAACTGGAATGTGAAGTAAGTGTAGACTCCAGATTTCAAAAACTTAGTGCAAAACAAGAATGTAAAATATCTTATTAGTATTTTTAATTGATTTCATATTGAAATAATGCTTCAGATGTGTTACATTAAAGAAGATCTATTATTAAAACTCATTTCACCTGTTTTTATCTTTTTTTAATCTGGCTGCTGGAAAGTGTTAAATTACATAAGTGCCTTGCATTATATTGCTATTGGACTGTGCTGGTCTAGTGGGAGCTTAATGCTATTTGAATAAACAAGTAAAATCTTGTTGGAAATGTTAAAATAGACATTTTGGTAGAGGCATGAAAAATTGCAAATTTCAAATAAAGAAAACAGATGAAGAATTTAAAAAGAAAACAAGTTAGGCAACTCTTAAATCTTCCACACATTGAAGGTATAAAAGGGTCAAGAGTGGGTGATTAGAGAGAATTTCTAAAGAGGATTTTCATGAAGGATTTCTTCAAAAAGAGCTGAGCTGTGAGTCCCACCTCCAAATCTCCAGTCACAAGAAAAGGGCTTTGAGGAAGCCACTGGATGTTTAATATGTGGCACCTACAGTTCAGTGGCACACTGGACTTGTGTCTGAACCCCACCTGGAAATTCTAAAGGGCAAGCGATATGCTCACTAGTCAGCAGACAGCAGAGCAAAGGAAGAACTGCTTGATTAGAAACAACTCTCCTTCTTCCCCTAGTATTTATAGGTAAAAAATGTGTGGGTTCTTTCTATGAAGGAGATGAAGGTCACTCAAGAAAAACTGTGCAGGGTCATTTTAGACCCTTTCCAGCTTGTTAAAGGTGTCTGAGAAAAATGAAACTGAATGCTATGGTTTGAACGTGTCCCCTCCAAATTCATGTGTTGAAATTCAGTGGCCAATGTGATACTATTAACAGGGGGAGGCCTTAAAGAGGTGATTAGGTCATGAGGGATCCTACCTCATGAATGGGATTAATGATCTCATAAAAGGGCTTGAGGGAGGGAGTTCACGCCTCTTACTCTTCGGCCTTCTGCCATGTGAAGACCCGGTGTTCTTCCCCTCTGGAGGATGCAGCACTCAAGGTGCCACTGGAAGCAGAGACTGCCCACTCACCAAACAACAAACCTGCTGTTATCTTGATCTTAGACTTTCCACACTCCAGAACCATGAAAAATACATTTCTGTTCTTTATAAATCACCCAGTCTTGGGTATTTTGTTATAGCAGCACAAATACAGACTAACACACTGAGAATATTGCTCGTTATCTAGGGATCAAGAAAAAGCAAAGAACCAGCCAAAAGAAAGATGTGTTTGACCCCAGTAAGAGAACTGCAGGATACAGATTTCCAGCAATGAGAGTAAGTTATCTTGAAAGACTCTTGAAAGTGCCCCACCAGAGGATGTATCAGCTTAATCACAGCAGTATCAGACAAGTAACAACTTTCTTATTGTCTTTTCCTCTCCTCTGCCTATGCCCCAATGCCAGAGAAACTGTTCTCCAGCTGAGGATACAGGTGTAACAAGACGTCAATGAACCCACAAAAAAACAACAGAGAAGAGAGAAGAAGGTGGCTATGCTTCCATTCCCCAACTGTAGGTCTCCTGTCTACAACAGGCCTAACATAAAAGAGGAGAGAAGCTGCAACTTTTAAAAGTTTTGATTATCACCTTGGACAGAACATTTGAGCAACTGCATTAAGGCTGTGTTTTGACACCTACGAGCATCCATAAAAGTCTTGGCGCCTAACTGGGTTTACCGAAGGGCAGGGAAATAATTGGCCACAAAGAGGAAATTTAAAGAGAGACTAGAAGACAAATATTAAGTTGCTTTATGACTGCCACCCACAAGTCATGCTTGTTTGGCTCAAGGGCTCCCTAAAAATATGAAATAGGCTATAAATAAGGACAGAAACATATATTCATCTTGAAGCATACAGAACAGAAGATGTATAAAGTTAAATATTAAAGTGCATATTATTATTTCAGGGAGGAACATGGATTATCTAAAGTCACATAGCACCTGCATCTCAGACCTAAGACCAGTGTTTAATCTCCCATTCCCAGGGGGTTAGGGATGCTGAGGCTGCAGAGACCAGTGGCTATCAGCTATGGGGCTGCTCCTCTGAGTCTGGTACGTTCTTAGTGCCAGATTGACAGGCAGACAGGCATGCAGCCTTCCCAGGAAAAGCAACAGAAAAACAAAAAAGCCACTCAGCTAGAAATGCATAGTGCACTGAAGGTTAATTACACTATTAAAAAGTAAATCAGATTTGAAAATCTTTTTTGTTGTTGTTGTTAACTTACATTTCCCCTAAACTAAAGAGGCTAACAGAAAGGATGAAGACTTCTCCATTCTTAATGAGAGCTGCCTGACTCCTAAGGAATAACATACTTGGATTAAGTTGGAGAGAGGAAGCCAGTGGCTTGTTTTTTTTTCTAAGGAGTGAGCAGATAATTGAGTCATTGAGCAGTGAAAACTGAGCTTCTTCAGACTTCAGAATGGTTAAGGAAGCCGGTTACGCCGAGAGCCCCAACCCTCTGATTTGCCCAGGCAGAGGAGGGTCCTGGGCAAGAACCTGGGTGACAGATATCAAAAATCCTAGACTCATCATTGTAAAACACCTTAGAGATCAAGGGGTATAAAACTCTTAGAACATAGCAGTTGCTCAATACATGAGCAATGATTTTTCTATTAGGAGATGACTCGAATTCCACCACTCACTGCCTGTGTAGAGTTTGCTACTTAACCTCCCTGTGGTGCAGTTCCCATTTCTGTAAAAACAGGGGCAACTGCCATATAGGGTTCTTGAAGATTAAATAAGATGATAACAGCTGGGCATGGTGGCTCACACCTATAATCCTAGCACTTTGGGAGGCTAAGGAGGGTGGATGGATTGAGCTCAGGAGTTCATGACCAGCCTGGGCAACATGGCAAAACTCCATCTCTACAAAAAATACAAAGATTAGCCCGGTGTGGTGGTGTATACCTGTAGTCTCAGCTACTTGGGAGGCTTAGGTGGGAGGATTGCTTGAGCCCAGGAGGTAGAAGTTTCAGTAAGCCAAGATCACACCACTGCACTCCAGCCTGGGCAACAGAGCCAGACCCTACCTCAGTCAATCAATCAATCAATCAATCAATCAATAACACAAACCAAAGGCTTAGTAAATGAAAACCATCATTATTATTAATATCATTATTCTTCAGTCCAGTCTCCTATCTTTTTGACATCATCCCAAATAGTCACTCAGCCTCTGTTAAAACTTCTGTTCATTCTGTCATTTATTAAGGAAGCACTGACAGAGAACCTGCTAAGCACTAGACCCTGTGTTAGGTACTGAGAATACCAAGATGAACATGACATAGTTCCTGACCTCAAGGGGCTCATGGTTTTTTTGTTTTTGTTTTTAGGATGCTTCCTTCCTTCCTCCTTTTTTTTTTTTTTTTGTTTCAGACGAAGTTTCACTCTCATTGCCCAGGCTGGAGTGCAATGGCATGATCTCAGCTCACTGCAACCTCTGCCTCCCGGGTTCAAGCGATTCTCCTGCCTCAGCCTCCGGAACAGCTGGGATTACAGGCATGCGCCACCATGCCTAGCTAATTTTGTATTTTTAGTAAAGATGGGGTTTCTCCATGTTGGTCAGGCTGGTCTTGAACTCCCAACCTCAGGTGATCCGCCCACCTCCCACTCCCAAAGTGCTGGGATTATAGGCATGAGCTACTACGCCAGGCAAGGATGCTTACTTCTTACACTTTCTCAAATCTCAGATCAGGCATCAGGATGCTCTAGTTTGAACTGCTAAAATTTTTGGAAACTCCTTCCTAAATTAACCCAGATTGTGACTCCCAATTTAACATCTAATTATTCTTACCTATGATGGTCCTTCAAGTTCAAAAACCATCCATCACAGCCCTTTGTTTTTTGGGGTAAACTTTCTAAGCATCTTCAGCAGCTTCTCATATGATATGATTTCTAGCAATATTATTTCTAGAAACAAACGACTTCTGTTTTATGTAAAAAAAAAAAATTCTGCTCATCCTTATTTTGTGAGTAGCCGCTATCAGAATTTTCTGTTGATGTTTGTGTAGCATTAATTACAGTCTTAAGAACATTGAAGGTTCACCAACTTCCCTACTCGTCCAGTTGTTCTATTTTGTCTTAGTCAAGTTGTTATAAATTACAAAACAGCAAATGGAAAAATTTGCTGAAAAATTCAAGTTAATTCTGGAACCTGAAAATGGCTGGGCTTCCTGGGAGACTGATACTAAGAATTGCAAAGTTAAACAGAACTAAGCAGAGCTTGTCTCTTGGTCTCTCTTGGCACTCAAATGTCCCTTTATTCTTGCTTCGCTCTCCAGATCACTTTTCTTCTCCACCTTAGACCTGTGTTTCTCTACTTCTCTACCTAAATCTTGCAAAATAATTTGTGGGCATTTCTTGAAGCATCCACAGAAAACTCGATACAAGTCTTAACTGCAGATTCTTAGGAGAGAATCCCGTTAGTTTAGGCTGACTCAAATGCAACCAATCCTCTGGTCCAATTATCTTCTGCCAGATAGATGAGTCGCATGAGATGAATATGGCTTCCAGGGCCCATTCCTATGTGGAAGACGGGTGTCGTTCTCAAGAAAGTGGAGGTGGAGCTGCACAGGGACCCCAAGAGCTGCCTTCTACATTGGAGTTCACCAGTTGTCCAGGTCCAAACTCTATCTCCACATCCTGTTCATTCAGCATTTTTTGGACCAGTTCTCTCTGCCTCCAACTTTTCACTTGCAAATATTTTTCAAAATTTCCCTTCTTTTTAACTTTTTGTAAAGTCCTCCGCCCCTGCTGTACCTCACACCAGCATTGTACCTTGCCTTGCTCCCCTGCCAGTTTTCAAACTGTGCCAGGCACCTGAAGGGGTACAGTGAACTCAAAGGAATATTTCAGGATGTTTTTAATTTTCAAGGGAATCATAGCAACATTTGTCAGACACCATGTAAACTACTAACTTGAGGTAGTTCACAGTTTCAAAATTAGTTTATTATATTTCTTCCAATGACATCAAATCTCTTCAAAGCTGGGTTTCCAGCAATGGCTATGATGAAAGGCAAGCACCCCTAAAAAATCACTGTGGAACAAGAAATGAGGGCGATGGTGTCTGATCAAATTCCAAGGCTTGAGAAAGTGTGCAGTGTCCAACAGGCACTAAATTGTTTGTGTATAAATTCTTATTAAGCTATTTCAAAACCTAACTACTTAATAAATGGAATTGTTAGTTCTTTCTTCTGGTCCAGAGATGCTGTGAAACAATTACTAACACTCTAAAAACATTACCCACCTTTCCATCCTTATTTTATTGAGAGTAGGAGATGAAACTGACTCTCATCTTAAGGGTAAGCCACATATAACCCATCATTAATGCCCCCTAGGAAAGATTAGCTGAACTCTTCTGAACAGAATGACTTTCTGAGATCGTTTGCTGTGTCACTTAGAAAATACAATTTTTCTTTGCTTTCTCTTATGGGAATGTCTAATATGTTCAAGTCAACTCAAAAAGCACATATTGAGCATTTACTGGGTAGCTTAGAATAAAAACACGAGACTCCGGGGAACAGAGGTTGGAGACTCAGCCCTACCGTCTATTAACCTTATGTCCTGAGGCTAGCTACTTCACCTCTCTAAACTTCAGTTTTTGCAGCTATTAAAGGGTATGTTCAATCATTAAAAGATGTTATTGATGAATCTACTATATGCTCAGGACTAGACAGAGTACTCAACCTCTTTTTTTTTCATTATCCTAAGGAGCCTTTTAAAACATTTTTTTCCTCATTATGCCCTCAAATGCTAATACCATGTATATACTATATACCTATTTGTGTGTTATGTTTGTGCTTTATACATGAAAGAGTAATATATACAACTATCATGGAACCATAATTTTTTTTTTTTTTTTTTTTTTTTTTTGAAACAGGGTCTCACTCTGTTGCCTAGGCTGGAGTGCAGTGGCACAATCTCGGCTCACTGCAACCTCTGCCTCCCAAGTTCAAGCGATTCTCTAGCCTTAGCCTCCCGAGTAGCTGAGACCACAGGAGCGTGCCACCACCCTTGCATTTTTTGCAGAGACAGGGTTTTGCCATGTTTCCCAGGCTGGCCTCAAACTCCTGAGCTCAAAGTGATCCACCTGCCTTGGCCTCTCAAAGTGCTGGGATTACAGGCATGAGCCACTGCAGCCAGTCAAAAGTTTTTACAACTTTTTTTTAAGTAGAAAGATGTTTTTGGCCTCAGAGCCAATGTTTGCCCCTTTGAGGATGCTACTGCCCCTGCTGATAACACACATCCTGAGGAGACGAAGTAGGCAAAATTGCTGCCCTCAGAGAGCTTATATTCTAAGGTGAGAAGTTGGATAATAAATAAATCAAATATTAGAGAGTGAAAAATGCAGTGTAATAGTAAAATAAGGTGCTATGATGGAGAGTGATTGGGGGTGGGAGCTCAACGCCTCTCTGAAGTGACCCAATGGTAAGGTCTGAATGAGGAGTCAGGGGGTCACCAAGGGGGAACCTTATAGATCAGAAGCCCCCAGCATGGAGTCTCCTTGCTGAGCAGGAGCTTGAGGAGCAAAGACAGAAAGGCAGAGCCCAGCGCGTGAAAGGTGACACAGCCACCCATGGGGCATTTTGAAGACTTCGTAAAGAACAGACTGCTAAATGAATAAGAGGGGTTATTAGGTACATTTTTTGCTTCTACTTTTAGGCAAGTAGGAGCAGAAAATGACTAAGCTCTGACCCCAGAGAACAAAAAGAGTTGTCTTAGAAAACAGCCAAAGAAGCTGAATTCTGGGAGAAGGTAAACACAGCCAAAGTCATCAGATATCTAGGTATCTAGACAGACCTGAGAAGAGAGAGAAATGTTAGAAGAAAAGAGATGATGTCCTGACATTTCTGAAGTGCTTACTAGATGCGTCTGTGCTAAGGGCTTTATGCTCGTGAGTCTTCACAACCTCATGGGGATATTCTCTACATTTCACAAATGAAGAACTAAGGCTCAGAAAGCATACACGACCTGCCTCAAATCACCCAGGTTTTAAGAGGCAGGACTTGGGTCTTTCCAACTCACGTCTAATGTCTTAATCAAAAGAGCACAACCTCCAGTTTTTCCCAACACCATCTGTTCTCTGCAGCACCCCATCCTTTCACACTCTCACCTCTGCTCTCAATGATTTATATTCATTCAATCTGTAGAACTGAACTTATTCTGCTAGAACATCAGACTCAAGTTCAACAATGAAAAGACTAATTATAATACTCTCACAAGGGCCTAGGAACAAAAGCTATGGGTACCATGTTTAATTACCCACTCTCTTGTTTACAGAGGGAAAATATATCTTACTTTATGTCCTGTGAGTCAGTATGGACTATGTCTGGTTGGAAGAAGTTTAAAGGCAGATATTATTCTGTGTTGGACTTCCTACAAATGCAAATCCCAGGACTGCCAACAAGACTATAATGCCAGTGATTAACCATCAAGAGGACAGCCAGACAGAAACACCTGTCAAAAGAAGACACCAGACTCTTGCTGTGTCTGATGGCCCTGGGACAAAATGTAAAGAGCAGTAGACGTGAACACCCAGGATCCTGGATTGATTCATGCTGTGACAGTGCCTTAGTGTTCTGGAACTGGAAGCACCTGACTGAGAAGACCTAAGGTTAAAAGAGAGAGGAGCCAGAAGCCAGGCTGTGAAAAATTCTTCCAATCAAGGATCAGGTGTGTACAAATGTAGCAAGAGGATTTGATCTTTCCAATACCCAGGCAAAGGCAAAGTGAATTTCTGTTAGGAAAACACTTGATACTGTAGTACATACAATTAGAGATGCACTATCCTTTAATTTTCCTCCAAGAATTATATAAGCTTCAAACCCTACAAAATCTGAAGTAGCCCCTAGATGGAATTTATAATCAAGGGGAGGGAGGCAACACAGACATGCAAATATTAATAGATAGTCCATCACAGAATAAATAACACTGGTGGCTCATGTCTGTAATCCCAACACTTTTGGAGGCTGAGGCGGGTGGATTGCTTAAGGCCAGGAGTTCAAGACCAGCCTGGCCAACATAGCAAAACCCCACCTCTACAAAAATACAAAAATTAGCCAGGTGTAGTGGTGCCTGCCTGTAATCCCAGCTTCTTGGGAGGCTGAGGCATGAGAATTGCTTGAATCTAGGAGGCAGAGGTTGCAGTGAGCCGAGATTGCACCACTGCATTCCAGCCTGGGTGATGGAGCAAGACGCTGTCTCAAAAAAAACAAAAAGTAAAAATCAATAAACACAAGAGTGGTTAAGAAGGGAAAGACCGTGGTTGGCTAGAGTTATCAGGAAGACTTTGAGGGAGTAGGGGTTGAACTTGAAGTGGCCATTGAGGTGGCCACCAGCAAAATTGTGATTCACTTACTAGTATGTTCTCTGACTGATTCATCAAATATTATATTCGATTTTTGTTGTAGCAGATTGTGCCAACTACTGTGGGGCCACAGAAAGCCCTCAGCCCCCTTCATTGATTTATTTGACATCTTCAGTGCTATTCAGCAAGCACTTTCTCCATACCAGGCACTGAGGATACGATGTGAACAAGTTAGAGCTCACCAGCACAGAGGAAAGAAGGGGTGAGGCTTCCAGATTTGCAGGGAGAGTGTGACATCTCTGTAAGCAGCTCATCAGGGCTCACCCATAGTGAAGATGACAATTTCACATAAAATCTAATCTTAGAGACTTGAGAACAAAAGTCTGGAAAGAAAAAAAAAATGCTAAGCACTGCATAAAGGGGAAATCAGAAATTGGTGATGGGCTCCTGCTTTGAGCCAAGAGGGAAGGGGTTGAGACACATCTGCTTCTCTTTCTTTTTCTGGCAAAATGAGGAAGGATTTGTGAAATGCCCAGACAAGATGACCTAGACAAGAAGAAGGAAATGTTTGAGTCCATATAAGAATTTTCCTCTGATAATTACAGTGTCCTGTTACAGAAATGAAGAGGAACTGTGAGCACACCTCCCCAGACACTGGGCGTTCAAGGTCCTATCAGCTATGTCACATACCTGTGTGGGCACAGAGAGGAAAACCCTCAGTTGTGTATTATCCAGCTAGACTAGATGTGAAGGGGGACAGCCTCTGTAATAGCACCACGGCCACAGTTCCTGAGAAATTCACCCTTATTTCCATCCCATTTATAGCTGTCATCATAAAGTAGGTCATCCTTATAACTCACTTTGGGAAGTAATGCAAGGCAAGTGAGGTTAGTTCCAGTTTAAAGGTGGAGAAACAGGATCAAGGACTAGACCAAATCCCAGCATTATTTAGTAGGGGAACTCAGAATGGAATTTGCAGTCCATGTGTCCAACGGCCAGCCTCCTCCACATTTTCTTATTTTTAAATAACACTTCATGTCCAAAAGCCTCGAGGCCACAGGAGGACTCTAACAGCCTGATTAATGAAACTGCTTATAACTTATTGAACACAGCCCTGCCCCACACGAGGCTGGGCACCATGCCTGTCTTTTAAGTGGAACCCAGTGGGAGTCCCAAGACTCATGGCCTTCCCTCATTAACAGAAAAAGAAATAGTTAAGAAAAGTCACTAGGGACAGGGTCATCAAGAACTGAGAAGATGAGCAAAGCACTCTAGAGAAAGATTCATTTCCTGAGTCACTCTCCACAACTGAGTTAAAGGGACCGGCCTGGCACTGATGGCCAAAGGCAACAGCAAGTGTGGGAGTGTTCTGTTCTGAGAGAAAGCACTGACTCCTGCACAAACAGGCACCCCGTGGGCCCTGGTCTCTCTTCAGCCTAGAGGAAAAGGAAGAGGCCGGGCGTGGTGGCTCAGGCCTGTAATCCCAGCACTTTGGGAGGCCGAGGCAGGCAGATCATGAGGTCAGGAGAACAAGACCAGCCTGGCCAACACAGTGAAACTCCGTCTCTATTAAAAATACAAAAATTACCTGGGTGTGGTGGCACTCATCTGTAATCCCAGCTATTCGGGAGGCTGAGGCAGGAGAATCACTTGAACCCAGGAGGCGGAGATTGCAGTGAGCCAAGATCACAACCCCAGCCTGACAACAAAGCAAGACTCTGTCTCAAAAAAAAAAAAAAAAAGAGGAAAAGGAAGAAGAATCACTCACAATACATAATTTCCTTTCTATGGTGCTTTTTCATTTATGAAAGTACATTTTGAAAAGCTTAAGGTTTCTGTAGGCACCACAAGGGGAAACCCTGGGTTATCAGAGGAATCATTCATTCAGTCATTCATTCACTCATTTATTCATCCAGTCATGTTATTTGAATATTTCTGGGTCCAGATGCTATAAAAAGCACTGAGAATACAAAGATTAATAAGAGATAGGCCCTGCCCCAAAAGCCATGATGTAATAGAAGGGGTCCTAGACCTTCAAATCCTGCTGTGCTAGTTACTAAGCAAGTCACTTCAGGCAAGTCACTTGTCCTCTCTAAATATTAGTTCTGAAGTCTATAAAATACGTCTAATCATACCTGCTTTTCCCATTCCAAAATGTTTGTAAGTTCAAGGGAGATCATGGACATGAAAGCATTTTGTAAACTACAAAGTTCCCACCTGGTAATCTTGCCCTGTGCTGACTGAGGGATGCATGGCTGTCTGCAGATTCATTATCCAGATGTGGTGACAATTGTATGGGGGCCAGAAACTGGCAGACACAGAGTCAGTGATCTTTCATACATTTACTGGGATGGATATTAGGAGGAAACAAGAAAATCAAACTTAAAAGCACCCCATTACCCTCATCCTCCCATTAGACCAAGCCTGAGGCCTTGGTGAGTCATCAGGCCTCTGGCCTCATTAGAAAAGCAGATGGATATATCAGGGGGGTTAATGGCAGCCAGTGATGACCCTGATCTGATCTGGTCCTAGCTCCTGCCCTTCTAGAGATGGTGATGACTTTGAAAACTGAAGGACTGACTTTTGGTGGGGGAATGAACAAGGCAAAATCTAAAATTATGTTAAGATTTAAGAAAAATAACTCCCCCTTTATAGGAATAGAACAAGAAAGGAGAAATAAAAATTAACATAGAATAATAGCAATGTTGCAGACTGTTAGTTAAATATTGCCTACCAGCACTAAGAAAGATAGTCATGCTGTGGGTAAAACACCAAAAAAAAAAAAGCATTTCAAAATATTGTTAGCGGTTCCATTAATGAGGGCAAAATTGGAAGTCTAGTGGAGGAACATAGTGGCTGACATTGTGTGTGTGTGTGTGTGTGTGTGTGTGTACACGTGTGTATGTACGTATGTGTGTGCCCATGCTCATGCATACCTTTTGAGTGCCCAGATGAAGATGAAGACACAAACCTGAATCCACGTGGATAAAGTGGAATACATGCCATGTTTTTTCTATGTGTTCTTCCTATTTCTGACCAACTTGGTCTATCAATGTCTTCCCCCTGCCACAAAACCCTTAATAAACTGTCTTAACTTATGCTACTGACAACTCTAACTGCCAGAGTTATCAAGCGCCACGGAAGACTGAAACCTTCTCTGCCATAAATAAATGGGACTCCCAAAGAGGGTGACAATACCAGTGGTTTGGTTTACAGCTGCTGCTTGTATCAGATGATCCATGGATGTTTTCCCATCCCGGAATAATAGTTTTTGTTCCTCTCTCAGAAAAGAGTTTGGTTATTAGCTCAGGAAATGAAACAGTTTCCAAATCAGTAGTGACTATTTCTGCACAGTCTCTGTCTTTTCCCATAGCACAGCTTCACTGAGCTGGTAACAGCTCAGTCTTCATAAATATGCAAAGACAGCATTCATCTTTCTGATTAATTAATCCAGTAACTGATCCAAGCTCTTGCCTGTGAGTGCTCTTGGACCCATGGCTCCTATTCTCTCCACTCTGGTTTCCCCCACCTGGGTCAGCCCTTCTCTTCATCTATTGTTAGGCAGCGTGTAACAAAAGGGGTCCCTGGTCTAGATTGTTCCCACATTCTCCAGCAGGCTGCCTATGAGAATTTCACAAACTCCTTATGCACTTTTAAACTTTAACAATGAAGACTGCGGACTTATGTGAATAGCGACAGATGGAATTTGAAAGCCAATTAATTTTGTTCATTAAAGTACAATATAGGACAGCCATATTACACAATCAAGCATGATGAATTCTTTTTACATTCTGTGATATAGACAACTGGCTATCCCATGAAAGGAGGAATTCAATTTGCATTTAAATGCCATTTCCAGAGTGTGACAGAGGCTGTCTGCATTATATAAGTTTCAAGAAGTTGAGGTGTGGCCAGTGAATTTGCAGAAGTGTTTGTGACGGAAGTACGAAAGTGAATGGAGAAGCCAACACCTTGATGAGGGATCTTGTGAATGACCCTCAGCCAGGGGGGACCAGCTGAGCTGTGCGGGGGATTCCTGACCCACAGGAACCAGGAGATAAAAGGTACTCTTGTTTTTTGTTGCTTTTTTCAATTTGATATTCAAATAATTGTCTTGGAGGTAGGAATTTCTATCTTTAGTGTACTGATAAAAAATCCATTTCTCAGCTGGCTTACTGTCCAAAGAATTTCATCAATTTTTTATGTGACCAAAAATTATGATCCATGGATCATTTTTTTCTTTTTTTCAATTATACTTTAATTTCTGGGGTACATGTACAGGATTGCCGCATAGGTACACACTTGCCATGGTGGTTTGCTGCCTCCATGCCCCTGTCCTCTATATTAGGTATTTCTCCCAATGTTATCCCTCGCCAATCTCCCCCACCCCATTATCCCTCCCCTAGCCCCCCACCCCCCAATAGACCCCAGTGTGTGATGTTCCCCTCCCTGTGTCCATGTGTTCTCATTGCTCAACACCCGCCTATGAGTGAGAACATGCAGTGTTTGATTTTCTGTTCTTGTGTCAGTTTGTTGAGAATGATGGTTTTCCAGATTCATCCATGTCCCTGCAAAGGACATGAACGCATCCTTTTTTATGGCTGTATAGTATTCCATGATATATATGTGCCACATTTTCTTTATCCAGTCTGTCATTGATGGGCATTTGGGTTGGTTCCAAGTCTTTGCTATTGTAAACAGTGCTGCAATGAACATACGTGTGCATGTGTCTTTATAATAGAATGATTTATAATCCTTTGGGTATATAACCAGTAATGGGATTGCTGGGTCAAATGGTATTTCTATCTCTAGATCCTTGAGGAATCGCCACACTGTCTTCCACAATGGTTGAACTAATTTATACTCCCACCAACAGTGTAAAAGTGTTCCTCTTTCTCCTTATCCTCTCCAGCATCTGTTGTCTCCAGATTTTCTAATGATCACCATTCTAATTGGCATGAGATGGTATCTCAATGTGATTTTGATTTGCATTTCTCTAATGACCAGTGATGATGAGCATTTTTTCATATGTTTGTTGGCCGCATAAATGTCTTCTTTTGAAAGTATCTGTTCATATCCTTCGCCCACTTGTTGATGGGGTTTTTTTCTTGTAAAATTGTTTTAGTTCTTTGTAGATTCTGGATGTTAGCCCTTTGTCAGATGGGTAGCTTGCAAGAATTTTTTCCCATTCTGTTGGTTGCTGGTTTTAATGATTGTTTCTTTTGCTGTGCAGAAGCTCTTAAGTTTAATTAGGTCCCATTTGTCTACTTTGGCTTTTGTTGCCATTGCTTTTTGTGTTTTAGTCATGAAATCCTTGCCTATGCCTATGTCCTGAATGGTTATGCCTAGGTTTTCTCCTAGGGTTTTGATGGTGTTAGGTCTTATGTTTAAATCTTTAATCCATCTGGAGTTAATTTTTATATAAGATGTAAGGAAGGGGTCCAGTTTCTGCTTTCTGCACATGGCTAGCCAGTTTTCCCAACACCATTTATTAACAGGGAGTCCTTTCCCCATTGTTTGTTTTTGTCAGGTTTGTCAAAGATCAGATGGTTGTAGATGTGTGGCATTACTTCTGAGGCCTCTGTTCTGTTCCATTGGTCTATACCTCTGTTTTGGTACCAGTACCATGTTGTTTTGATTACTGTAGCCTTGTAGTATTGTTTGAAGTCAGGTAGCATGATGCCTCCAGCTTTGTTCTTTGTGCTTATGATTATCTTGTCTATGTCGGCTCTTTTTTGGTTCCATATGAAGTTTAAGGTGGTTTTTTCCTGTTCTGTGAAGAACGTCATTGGTAGTTTGATGGGGATAGAATGGAATCTGTAAATTACTTTGGGCAGTATGGCCATTTTCACAATATTGATTCTTCAGATACAAACTACCATCAGAGAGTACTACAAACACCTCTATGTACATAAACCAGTAAATCTAGAAGAAATGGATAAATTCCTGGACACTTACACCCTCCCAAGACTAAACCGGGATGAAGTTGAATCCCCGAATAGACTAATAACAAGGTCTGAAGTTGAAACAGCAATTAATAGTGTACCAATCAAAAAAAGTCCAGGTCCAGATGGGTTCACAGCCAAATTCTACCAGATGTACAAAGAGGAGCTGGTACCAGTTCTTCTGAAACTATTCCAAACAATACAAAAGAGGGAATCCTCCCTAACTCATTTTATGAGACCAACATCATCCTGATACCAAAACCAGGCAGAGACACAACTAAAAGAGAAGATTACAGGCTAATATCCATGATGAACATCAATGTAGAGATCTTCAGTAAAATACTGGCAAACTGAATGCAACAGCACATCAAAAAGCTTATCCGTCATGATAAGGTAGGCTTCATCCCAGGGATGCAAGCCTGGTTCAACATACACAAATCTATAAACGTAATTCACCAAATAAACAGAACCAAAGACAAAAACCACATGATTATCTCAATAGATGCAGGGAAGGCCTTCGACAAAATTCAACAGGACTTTATGCTAAAAACTCTGAATAAACTAGGTATCGATGTTAATACGTTAATACGATATTAATGTATCACAATGATAAAATCTATTTAAGACAAACCCACAGTCAATATCATACTGAATGGGCAAAAACAGGAAGCATTCCCTTTGAAAACTGTCACTAGACAAGGGTTATCTCTCTCATCATTCCTATTCAACATAGTATTGGAAGTTCTAGCCAGAGCAATCAGGCAAGAAAAAGAAATAAAGGGTATTCAATTAGTAAAAGAGGAAGTCAAATTGTCTCTATTTGCAGATGACATGATTGTATATTTAGAAGACCCCATAGTCTTAGCCCAAAATCTCCTTAAGATGATAAGCAACTTCAGCAAAGTCTCAGGATACAAAATCAATCTGCAGAAATCACAAGCTTTCCTATACACCAATAACAGACTAACGAGGAGCCAAATCATGAGTGAACTCCCATTCACAATTGCTACAAAGAGAATAAAATACCTAGGAATGCAACTGACAAAGGATGTGAAGGACCTCTCTCTGCTCAAGGAAATAAGAGAGGACACAAACAGACGGAAAAACATTCCATGCTCATGGTTAGAAAGGTGCTCTTGTTTTAAGCCACTATAAAAGAAAATTGAGTAGGGATCTTGTTGAACAACTACACACACACTTCTGGGCAAGTATATTTTCTCCTTGCCATCTTCTCATCTTTTCTAACTTGATGTAAACGATGCAGCAAGTAGACAGGGTGTGTTCACCACCCTTTGAGCCATGGGTACCTGGAGAGAGATATGCATCCCCAGTGAGGTCTGCACATCATACATGCACGTGGATGTATGCACACACACAAATATACGCAGTGTCATTAACTCTTCTGCAGAAAACAATTTCAGAAAATGCCAACTTCTTTTTAGGTAATTAAATGTCTACAAACCATTAATTATAGAATAAGGGAACTAATGTTCACCATGAGGTCATTTGGAAGCAGCACCTGAAGAGGCTTGAATCCCACACTAAGAAATTTGATTATTCTGTATGTGACAGAACACCATTCAAAGATTTCTGAAGATGGAGATGATGTTAAACCACTAATAAACTGATAGTATTAAGAGAAATAAAATGGAGAGGTAGGGAACTAGAACATAGGAAACCAGTTGGGGCTATGGTAATCATTTATGGAAAAAATAATACAGGGTTAACCAGAGGCAGTGTGGATGAGAGAAGGGGAAAATATGGAAGCTCTGGGATCATGGCTTCTTAGAAATTGACTAGGTAGGTGGAGGATGGAGAGGAAAGAATAGATGCAATTTCTAGCCTTCAAGACTGTGTGTGTGATGAGACCATTAATAGGAATAGGAACTACAGGAGGAAACAGGTTTGAGGAATAAGGGAAAGATGATACTCTCACATTTTAAAAAGTTTGCTTACTCCTTTGATATGATGGGATGAAAATACTACTTTACCTCTATGATCTTCCTCCTCTAAACCCATAACCCCAGTTTAATTGTGTGAAAAACAACAGAAATATTCCAGTAGAGGGGCACCCTATAATATACTTGACCGGTACCCCTTAAAACTGTCAAAGTCAGCAAGAAAATCTAAGAAACTATCAGATGAGAGAGGAGCTGAAGGGGACATGATGGCTGAATGCAATGTGGGACCCTAGAGGGGGATCCTTGAATAGAGAAGATCGGATGTTAAGTAAAAACTAAGGAAATCTGAATACATTGTAAACTTTAACGAATAAGAATGCACCAGTATTCATTCATTAATTGCAACAAATGTATTATGGTAATGTATAATGTTAGTAATAGGAAAAACTGTGGAGAGTGGGGTTTGGGGAGGACCTATGGGAACTCCATAAAACCCCCTTATACAGAGGGGGTGGGGGGCTTGCTTATTAAAGTTTTGTTTGGTTGTTCGATTTGTTTTCTTCGTTTTAGGGACAAAGTCTTGCTCTGTTGCCCAGGCTGGAGTGCAGTCGCACCATCACAGCTCACTGCAGCCTTGATCTCCCAGGCTCAAGTCATCCTCCCACCTCAGCCTCCCAAGTAGCTGGGACTACAGGTGCATGCAACCACGTCTGGCTAATTTTAAGTAACATTTTTTGTGACGATGTGGTCTCATTGTGTTTCCCAGGTTGGCCTCAAGTGGTTCTCCTGCCTTGTCCTCCCAAACTGCTGGGATTATAGGTGTGAGCCACCATTCCTGGCCATCATTTTGATATCTGTTAACCCATCATGGGAGTTGGGGGACACAGAATAAATAAGCCCTCACACCCCATCTGCAATTACTCCGTTACAGATCAGACCACATCACTGACAACAATAGCACCTTTCCACCACCTACCTGGATGAGAAAGCTGAGATGGTGGAAAGCAACTTGTTGTCTTTGCTTAAAAGCTACAGTTTCTTGTACTGATGTTGAAATGGCCAGAGGGGGCATGTATGGGTGACATAGTTATGTGACTGTGGAGAGGAAAGCCAGCCTGAGAAGGACATGCTTTTTTCAATGACTGAGTTGGGGCTGCAAAGGTACCGAGTTCATACTTCAAAACTGTGCCTTTGAGATTGTTTGTTTGTTACCTCTGTCGTGTGTGTGTGTGTGTGTGTGTGTGTGTGTGTGTGTGTGTGTGTGTATGTAGATGAGGTCTCATCATGTTGCCCAGGCTGGTCTCAAACTCCAGGGCTCAAGCAATCTTCCCGCCTTGGCCTCCCAAAGTGTTGGGATGACAGGCGTGAGCCACTGCACCCCGTGTGTGTGGGGTGGTAGGGAGGGGGAGAGTGGGTAGGTGGTGTGTGATCTCTGGGCCTTTGGAGTTCATCCAGCGAACACATCTCCTGGGCAAGCTGAGTATTGTTAGACATTAGGGATATGAGGATGAATGTGTTAATGTGCCACATCTGCTGCCCATAAGGAGCTTACAGTCTACAGACAGGATGATGAATAATTACAGTACACTAGGAGAGCCAGAATGTTCTGTGTTAAAAAGAAAAAGAGTTTTGGAAGTGCAAGGACAGGAACAATGAACTTTACCCAGGAAGGTGGTGAGAGAAGGCAACACTAAAGAAAGAACTTGTGAACTGGGCTCTGGCCATGTTAAGTGAGAAAGGTACTCTAGGCAGGTGATTCAACATTTGCAAAACATGGCAACATTCAACAACATGATGTGCTTGGGGGAAGTGGCAGCTGGAGCATCCGGCAAGGGATTCAGAACCTGGGAGCTGTGAGAAAGATCTATTAGGGAGAAGAAGGGCTGAAGTTAGGGAGACCAGGTAGGAGCCTACTGCCATGATTCAGGCTGGAGAGGATGAAGCTCTACAATCGCTGGGGAATGTTAAAAGATGCCTTCACACCTACCTTCTCATTTCTCCACCAACCCATTCAAGCCAAACAAACTTGAGTCCCCAAAGGCCTCTGCTGTTGGCAACGTAGAAAGGCCTAGCATCTGTTTCTTGAGCAGAAGTCCCAGGTTGGCAGGGCCCAGGTTTCTTCTTATTTAAGAGCCCTGAGGTACAGGACCGTGCCCATTCCAGAGCTCACTGGGGAATTCCACGCACATGCCGCCGTCTGCTAGGTAACTTTTTCTCTCCGGTACAAGTCCTCTCAGTTCTAGCTGCTAGAAGGTGCCCATGTTCACAGCCTTTCCAGGAGCACTTCGACAAAGCTTCCAATTTTGAAGCTAAGAAGCTGCAGAGAGGACTGATTAAGTCTTTTTTGTTTCTAAGAAGACAGACAACAGCATGGAGATGCAGGTTTCCTCTTCTCTTTGAAAATCATGAAGATAACTTACAGCAGAGATTTTGCTCAGAAGCCAGTTGGCCTCATGAAACCTCAAGGGTTTAGTCTCAAATCTCCATTGCTGTTGTCAAGGGACATAGCTCAAGGAACTCAAGCCCTGTGAATGGGTGCAACCATTCCTGTTAGCACTGTGGCCCCGTGGCTTTGCTGTACTGTTGAGCCAGGTAGCGGGATGGCGAAGGCTCACTTTGAATCCTGGCTCCATCACATACTGGATGCAGAGAGTAGCTAAGGTCATATAACCTCAGATGACGGGCTTTACCTCTCTGCATCTGTTTTCCCTTTGTAGAAATGGGCATGATGACAGAACCCACTGGAAAGGGCTGTTGTGAGGATTAAACCTTATGTGCTAAGTAATGTTAATATACATAGCCTAGCACATGGTAGTCACAATTAGGTGGTAGGTGCCTTCTGCAAAGTCAGCCTGCACTAGTTCTACCATGCACACACATACCAAACACATGCTGCTTGTGTGAGTAGAGGCCCAGAGGGGCAATGGTGTATCCTGGTGAAGGGCTGGAACTCAACAGCCAGGATCTGAATCTTAGCTACTGCACTTCCCAGTTTACAAATGAGGAATCCAGAGCCCTCACCACAATTTTTGCTCATTCCAAACAGCTTAATTTTTTCTTTGCCCTCTCTTGTAGCTCCTGCATTCAGGCCTTCTTAATTTTACCTCTGGGGGACCTGCATGCAAAGCTTAGTTCCCTCACGGGTTTCTGCAAAATATTCACTCTCACCATGCATTTAATGAAGTAAGCAGCTTCCCTCATTGGTAAAATGGGAATAATCATAGGAATTGCCTCATAGGGTTACTACAAGGAGTGAATGAGCCTCATCCATTGTGTCAACGTGTAGTTAGAGTTCATTCATTCTCATTGCTATATAATAGTTCATGTTACAAATAGACTATGATTTATTTATCCATTCTACTGTTGATGAAGGTTGGAATTATTTCCAGTTTGGAGCTATTACAAATAGTGGTGTTACAAAAATTCGTGTACTCATCTTTTGGTGAACATATGTTTACAATTTCTGGGTCACAGGTATCAGTTTTAGTGGATACTGCCAGCAAGTTTTCCAACGTAGTTGTTCCCATTTAAATCCCAACTAGCAGTGTATGAGAATTCAGTTGCTCCACAACCTTACCAGCACTTAGTATTTTTCTGATGTTTTCATTTTGGCCATTCTAGTGCATTTGTAGTGCTGTCATATGGTGGCAGCAATTTGCATTTCCCTGGCGACCAATCAAGCTGAACATCTTTTCATGTGTGGACTACACACAGTTGGGGCACACAGTTAGCATTCAACAAATGTTAGCTATTCTCATTAGTACTGCTGTTTTCTGATCAGTGAAACTCAACTTTGCCAAATGGGGACATGGGCAGAGACTTGGGAAGGTTTTAAAATGTTAAGCTTTCTTGGCCTACCATTATCATCCATGTGTGCATGTCCCTATGCCTACCTCTTCTCCTGATTAGCTTCTCTGTAAGTAACACTCCACTCCTCACCTCTCCCAGAGTCCAGACATGCTAAATAATAGGAACTGAGAACCAGGTGAAACTTCTGACCTGCACCCCAAACAGGTTCCCACCCCTCTCAGATATGTTACCTCCAAGAGAAGCAGAATGAACCCCTTTCTCCAGAAACTACCTGGAATCTCATCTATCTGGCCCCACTCCTTCTAGCTTCTTCCTGATGAATGGCTTTGACAACTTTCTCATTATTAGGGCCTCTCATCCAAGACTGACTTGAATCTTTAATACCTTCCATTAGGAAAAATGCATCACTTGGTTTTTAAGATTCATACACAACTCCCCTTGCAGAGCCAGTATCCTGAGGGGTTTGTTAATGAATCAAATCATGGACCTCTGAGGAAAATTTCTTGTCCCCAAAACAAGAAGACAGTTAAGGTCTACCCTCAATTTAGCTTCCACTGGTAAACTCCAGGAGAAAAGAAAATAACCAGCATTGTGTAACTGGGGGGTAGAGTTACATCTTACAGAATCCTTGGGAAAGGGAAAAAGGAAGGCAGCTTAATAATTCCCAAACTAGGTCAAAAATTTATATCCATGTGTATATAAAATAGTCTTCATTATGTAATGTAATAAACATGATTTTCTTATCTTAGTCACTGGGTTAAGAATTCCTCTTAGTGAGACCCAACTTTGTTGGGAAAAGTTCTTGATATAACCTCACGAAATAAAATGTGAGACCCTTGCTACCAGAGATCTTGGGGAACAAGAATAGTCCAGATAAGACAGAGAACAAATTTGCTAATTGCAACAAAGACTGAAGGGAGGAGAATGAAAAAGAGGGACAGTGAGACGTGAAATGGGTGATTAAAAGCTGTCCAGTGGAATCTGTGACCCCCTTAAGTCTTCTAGAAAGCTACTTCATTAAATGCAGAGTAAAAGTGAATCTTTTGCAAAAATCCTTGAAGGAAGTCAGCTTTGCACGCAGGTCCCCCAGAGGCAGAATTTAAGAAAGCCTGAATGCAGGAGCCACAAAGAAAGGGACAGAAAAAAAATTACGCTGTTTGGAATGAGCAAAAATGGTGGCGAGGGGTCTGGAGTTAGATAAGGTTAGGGTGACCAACTTGTCACTGTTTGTCCAGGACTTCTCCAGTGTTAGCCTTGAGAGTCTCACAACTCAGGAAACCCCTCTGTCCCAGGTACACTTCAGCCAGAATGTACAATTGAAGGTTTGAGTTTTGTTTATCTAAATTTTTTAGGCTCAAGGATGTTCAGTTGATGGCCAAATTATAATTAAAATGGCACCTAGACTGTTCAACTTCTGGTTTCTGGGTTTGACGTTGACCCACGAACATATATACAGAAACACAAATACCAAAAGTATATGCTCGAATGCTAAGTGTGTCATGACAAGTGAAATCTCCCTCCTGGTCAAGAATTTCAGTTTCACCACAGTTTACTTGGGAGTTTTCTTTCCTTTGTGCATTGAGAAGGAGTCATAGCTTTGCCAGCTCCTGTCCTAACCCCCCAACTCAGCAGCCTTTCCGTGAAAAGACATTCCTTCTGACCTTGGTCTTTTGAGAGAGAAAGAATAAATAGCAAGAGGCAGGGCAGGTGCGGTGGTTCATGCCTGTATTCCCAGCACTTTGGGAGGCTGCGGCGAGCAAATCACTTGAGGTGAGGAGTTCAAGACCAGCCTGGCCAACATGGCAAAACCCCGTCTCTACTAAAAATACAAAAATTAGCTGGGCATGGTGGTGTGCACCTGTAATCTTAGCTACTCAGAAGGCTGAGGCATGACAATCACTTGAACCTGGGAGGTGGAGGTTGCAGTGAGCCGAGATTGGGCCACCGCACTCCATTTTGGGCCACAGAGCAAGACTCTGTCTTAAAAAATAAATTGCAAGAAGCTCCTTTCCCAGACTCACCACATTGCCTCCATTTTTCTCCCGCTGGCATTCTTCCCCTGACTCCATTTCCATGCAATGTTGAAGAACTGATCTAGGGAAGATTTGTGCGCTTTCAGGAGGCTAGGTCCACTGAGGTCGGCTAAATTAAATTATGTCTTCAATATGTTTAACTCAGACTCTGGATTTTTGTAGTCCTAGAAACCAGTAGAAATAAATTTATTAAGTATGTGATCTCATCACTAAACATTCACTCAGCCCCTTGACTCCCAAATTAGAGGACACATTTCAGGGGTTGGGTCAGAATTCTATTTTCACAATTCTGGGGTTAGAATAAGGCAATATTATCCAGGTGTGCTTTACAGCAAGACATGCCTGAATTTTAATTCATACCTGGCAGTATGGGCTTGGGCGTGTTCCCTATGAATGATGGGTATGAATGAAAGGAATCAAGGATTCAGACCTGAGGAAGTAAAGTAGCCAACTGAGATGGTGAAGGCTGTAGGTAGAGCAGGTTGAGGATGAAAGATCAAAAGTTCAGCATAGGATATGTTAAGGAGAGAGTTCTAAGCTGGAAATAGAAGTTTGGGAGTCACTGATATATCAATGGTATTTAAAGCTCTGACTAGATGAGATCACCATGGAAGTGACAGCAGAGAGAGAGATGTCCTTATGGCCACACCTGTACTAAACTAGGAAGAAGCTGGCAGGCTAATATTCCCTCCAGAGCCTCCTCTCTGCCTGCGTGCAATAGATCCATCACAGCAGAAGGTTCCATGCCCATTCATGGGGAGTTAGTAAGCGCAGAGCAAGGAATCTCAGGTTTGGAGACAGAAGAGGGCCTGGAGGGCCAGGCATGGTGGTTACGGCTATAATTCCAGTACTTTGGGAGGCCAAGACAGGCAGATCACTTAAGGTCAGGAGTTCAAGACCAGCCTGGCCAAAATGGAGAAACCCCATCTCTATCAAAAAAACAAAACAAAACAAAGCAAAACAAAAATTACCCGGGAGTGGTGGCACGTGCCTGTAATCCCAGCTACTCAGGAGACTGAGGCACAGGAATTGGCTGAACCCAGGAGGTAGAGGTTGTAGTAAGCAGAGATTGCACCACTGCACTCCAGCCTGGGTGACAGAGTGAGACTCTGTCTCAAAAAAAAAAAAAAAAAAAAAAGAAGCAGAGGGTATGGAGCTGAGTTTACCTCTGCCACTTCTGGGCTCTGGGCTATGTTATTTTGGGAAAATCACTTAATCTCAGTGAACTTCAATTTCTTCACCTGTAAGTTGAAGATAACATTGCCTCCCTCGATGACTGCTCATTTGGATAGCTATCACAAAATACCATGGACTGGGCAGCTTACACGACAAAACATCTATTTCTTGTAGTCTTAGAGGTTGGGAAGTCCAAGACCAAAGTTACAGCAGATTTGGTGTCTGGTGGGGGCCTACTTCCTGGTTCACAGATGTCCATCTTCTCAATGGGGTCAGGGAACTCTCTGAGGTCTCTTTCACAAAGGCACTAATCCCATCTATGTGGCTCCACCCTCATAATCTAAGCACTTTCCAAAGGACCCTCCTCCTAATACCACTATACTGGGGCTGAAGATCTCAACTTACTAATTTGTGGAGGCGAGTGGGACACAAACATTCAGTCTGTAACCCTCCCTTACAGAATACCTGTGAGTGTTAAATAAATTGAACAAAAATACTTTGTAAAATACTTTACACATCATTATCATTTATCCCACTACAATCTCTGATAATTTTAGGGAGAAAATGCTTTAGTGATTAGATATAAAGTTTAGAACAGTATCTACCAGTGTTTAAAATCCATATACCATCCCTTCGATGCAGCCATTCCAACTCTCCTACAGATATAGTTGTACACGTATAAAGATAAATGTGCTAGACATTGGTAATGATAACAACAAACTGGAAACAATATATATCAGTAATGGATTGGGTAAATAAGCCATATATATTCACACTGTGGAATACCAGTTGCTAAATATAATGAGAAAATGTATATATACAGACATGAAAAGATGCCCCGGATATTTATTTAAAGTAATAATAAGCAAGTCGCAGATGTCTATATGGCGTGATCCCATTTCTATTTTACATTTATATGTATTTATATTACACATTTTGACACAAGAATACCAAAAAGACGGAAGGCCGTACATGACACTGGAGAATAGTTACTAAGGTCTCTGTACATGTCACTTACCTCTGGGGAAAGTGACTGGTGTTGCAGAGAATTACTTCTACTTCCTCCTTTATACGCTTAGGAATTCTTTGAATTTGTGTAACAAACAAAATATATTTAAAGACATACCACAAACCAATCCCTGAGCCCCGAGGTTCTTAAGAGGGTGAGGGCACCAGGAACATACATCATACTTCCAGGCCAGAAAACCATGCCTCTGCTGGGTTCCCAACTATATTTCAATCCTGCAAGCCACAGCTGTGCTTCCCACCAACCCAGGCACTAACACAGTAGCAGCAGTCCAGAAGGCGAAAACATGGGCCTGGGAGTAGGGCCACTTTGGGTAGGAAAAAGAAAATGCAAATGTATTCTGAAAGCAGATGGTGTCTGGAAGAGAAAGTATGTTTGGCAACAAGAAGGGAATCACAGGGGAAGGAGAGAAAAGCAGTAAAAGAGAGACAGCCAAAGGAGGTGGTAATTAAGTGCAAAGCTGAAGATTTCCAAGGGATTTTTCAGCGTTGGCAAGAGTCAGGCCTCTGGACAATTCTGTGGAATTATGTAGAGCTTGTTTTTCACTTCTTTTCTTTATTAAAAGTATTCCACTAGAACAGTACCTCTGAACCATGATATTCTGACATGAGTTTGTGAGCAATGCTCCAAGTATTAAAGTTTTCCAATAATTTACTTTTCTTTATAAAGAGGAGCTGAGGTTGGCTGCCTCCTCACTGCCATTCTGATATGCTTCCTGGGGTGGGAGATAAAGCCACCACCAGCCAGGGGTGAGCGAGCTGTGTACAACCCACACACTATTTTTCTTGCCACCTCCTGACACTGTCACTCTTCTCCGGGCTCTGGAGCTTTCTGTGGGGTCACGTCTGTAACAGACAAGAGTCACGCCCTTCTCAACCCTTTCACAGCATTAACCAAGGCACAAGCATCTGAAATGTCCAATAACAAAGAGATTAATTGATGGATTGTTTTGTACCAAATTGCTTGCTGCCACAGCTGCTCAAAATGTTAATAAGCACTGCTGAACTATGGCCACTGCAGCAGGGAACAGCTGTAGAGGCTAGAGGCCAACTCCCCTGCCCAGCAAGGGACAGATGTCCTTATGTCTATATCAACCCCTCCACTCACACCAGCAACAGTTCACAGACAGGATTATGAAGGATAGGTTTTGCATTTGGTCCTAAGTAACCTTTTAATGTCATAACCTGAGCCAAGCCATGAATACATTATGACAGTCCAAATTATCAACTCTATCTCTGGGATAAGATGTATATTATGCACTAAACTGAAGGTCAGGAGACAAGTCTCCTACTCCAGACATGATCAAAACCTTCCTGGTCTTATAAAATGGGGCTTGTGATTCAAGTCTACTTTCAACAGGAAGCTTTTGGATTAAATGAGCTCAAATATTGCATGTAAAGGGCTGAGACTGCAGATACTTGTATAATAAGCTCAAGTTTAATCTCACATTATATATATGATATATAATTATATATATGTGATGTATGTATATACATAGTGTATATATATTATATATATATAATGTGGATATATGTATGCATGTGTGTGTGTATATATATATGGAATAGTAAATTAGATAGTCTTTTCCATATTCCACTTACATCTCACTTACCCCCCTTGAAGGTAGAGTTCACTTGTAAGTATGTCAGCTGCCTCTCTCAGATAAGGACATTTTTTTAACATGACTGCAATGACTTTATCATGCATAAGAAAATTAACAAGTCCTTGATATCATCTAATTCTCAGTTCATATAAACTTTCCCCAACGGTCTCAAAATGTGTTTTTACAATTAGTTCATTTGAACCAGAATACAAACGAGGTCCACTCAATGCATTTTACACAAACACACACACACACTCATACACACGTAGACGTATTTTTCTCTAGCTCTATCGCCTAGAAGTGTAAAGGGCTGGGAACAGTAATGCCCTAATGGTAATGACACCTGATCTTGATTTCTAAATACTATTCTTTCCAAAAAGGAATCAGGACTTGGAGAAATGTCTGTTTCCAGAGTTGGAGTAAAGAGAACACCAGATATGCCTGAGACATGCTGAGCCAGAAAGCAAGGATACACTCAAAGAAAGATGGGGCATGCCAAGTGGACACAGAAGCCAGACTGATGGAGCGCTGATATTGCTAATCTGAGAAACGTGAGCATCAAAATCTATAGTGATAGAAACAAATTATCTACAACTTGCTGAATAAAACGAGAATCCATGCATCTGACTGAAATAAATAAATGAATAAAAAGAATGTTTGACAAGAAACAGGATATTTAAATATTTTCAAAGTATCTCCTCATAAAATACTTGTTAGTAACAAAGAGAAGAGAAACTTGGCAGTGAAGGTGGCTGACAGGCACTGCCTTAATCAGTTGATCAAGGTGAACCTCATCAGAGATGGGATACACCAAAACTATGTTTCACTTGACAATAAAATGCAAAAGGAACAACACAACCTTAGTTCTGTGATATTCTTTCCAAAACCGCGCAACCTGAATCTCATCACAAGGAAACCAAACAAATCAAAATTGAAGGACCGACTACAAAGTAACTGACCTGTAATCATCAAAAGTGTCAAGGGCACGAAAGTCAGTGATCGAGAAACTGTTCCAGAATGAAAAAGACTGGAGAAACTTAGCAAATAAATGCATCACGTGATTGCAAAAAAGGGTCCTTTGGCTATAAAGGATGTTATTGGAACAACTGGTTTATCAGTGTTAAATTTCTTAATATTAATTGGAGCATGGTTATCTAAGAGAGTGTCCTTGTTTGTAGGAAATGCACACTGAAGTGTTCAGGAATGATGGGACATCATGTTGGTAACTGACTCTCAAATGGTTACGGGGGAAAAAGTAGTTTATGTTCTACCCTGACATCTTCAGTAACTTTCAAAATCAGAAAAAAAATGCAATAAAAAGAATAACTTGTCTCATCAGGTATTTTCCCCTATATTCCTATAGAAAAAACAGAATAACTTCTGGATTCTGAACCTTCATTAATTTCCAGAATAATGAGTTGGTGCCATAGAAATTTACAGTGATGACAGTTTTCTAACGTATCAGTATCAGCTCTGATATTTTTATGTTTGATATGCTTCAGTCAATTGCAGTGATGATTCTTTTCGATTCTCGCAATTGTTTCTGTTCCATTCCCCCACAACTCTGGTAGTCAATCATTTTCTTTCTTCCTGAACATAACAAAATGTTCCAGGTTCATCATTTACATTTCCTACCCAAACCTGGAATCAATTTTTAGACCTTGAAAAACTAAGAGGAGAATTCCTTCCCTTTTAAACTAACTTAATTAATTCCTCTTTTAAAAAAAATAGATGGGCCTGGTGGCTCACACCTGTAGTCCCAGCTACTCTGGGAGGATTGCTTGAGCCGAGAACTTTGAGGCCAGCCTGAGAAACAAAGCGACTGGGAGATAAAAATTTAGAACACTGTCTATTCTCAACTTCCTTGAAATTTGTTCCTTTTTTTTCCCCCCTCAAATATCCGACTAGTTCTGGACTCCTTCCAAGAGGAATGGAACACAGAAAAGAGCTTACTCTAAGTCAAATTCTGTAGGCATGACAACCACCTTCTTCTTAGTGTGGGGGAGAAGCTGGTGGAGGACTAATCTAATCCTTTTATTAACTCTCTTGAATCAGAAATGACAGACAGTGATTAAATTTTATAACTTTTCTCATTGTAAGCACTGAGAGATGTGAGTTGACTCACTGGATCAATGAGTTGACTCGTTTATTTCTTCAGTAAAAAACATTTACAAGTCATAAGAGGGGCAATTTTCAGAAGCCTCTCATCCTAAAACCAGAGCTGGCCAGGGTTGCATTGTTCATTCCAGCCTCCCAGTGATCAAGTGAGGTCTTTATTATTTTGATGGAAAGAAGGCGAAAACAAAATCCACTCACCGATGCTAGAGAGAATTAATTTACTCATTCACACACTCATTTAATTGCAAATCCACAACGAGCTGTTCTCAGTACCAAGGACGGGGCAGGAACACAAAGAATAAACTGCTTCCTCTGTGGAGTTTACATTCTAATGGAGGAAAGAGACCCTAGCAAGATAGATAAGTAAATTATAAAGTGCAGGAAAAACGAAGCATAAAAGGGCAATGCAAGGGAGATACAATTTAAATAAAAGGTTTTGGGGTGGGCCCCACTAAAAAGGTGACATGTGAACAAACACTTGGAGGAGGTGACAGAGCAAGCCATGCAGTTTTCTAGAGGGAAAGAGTTCCAGGCAGAGGAAACAGCTTGTGTGAAGAGCTTGACGTGTGAAAGTGCTTTGAATATTTGTGAAATCATAAGGAGGCTGCTGTGGCTGGGCGGTTCATGCAAGATGAAGAGAGAAGGCCAAGGACAGAAAGTGGGGGCTGGGGACACAGAGCACCTAGTGCCTTGTAGGCCATTTTAAGGATTTGGAGTTTTGCTCCCAATGACATGGAAATTTGTCTCTGGTTTTTGAACAGAGGGATGACTTTACCCAGCTTATTTTTCAATGAGATCACTTTGGTTGCTGTGTTGGGTATAGAATGAAAGGGTTTAAGACAGACACAAAGACACCAGTTAGAAAGCTATTATAATGGTCTATGGGAGGTGATGGTTGCTAAGACAGGGCAGTAACAGTGAAGGAAGAGAAAAGTTGTCACATTATTAATAACTTTTAAAAGTAGAGCCAACAGGATTTGCTGAAAGACTAGATATAGGTGCAAAAGGAAGAGAGGAGTCAAAGGTAATCTACAGAGTTTTTGCCTGAGCAATTTTAAGGGCAGAGGTTCCATCCACTGACATGGAGAAGAATGTGAGAGAAGCAGGTTTTGAGGAGGTTGCTCGAGAGCTCAGTTTTGCACAAAGTAGTTTGGAGATGTCTACCAAACATCCAAGGGGGGGGTGCCAAGTAGGTGGTTGAATATATAGTTCTTGAGTTCGGGAGAATGCTCTAGTCTGGAGACATATATTTGGCCATTGCTGTAGGCAGAACAATGTCCTCCTGAAAGATGCTCATGGGCTAATCCTCAGAACCTGTGAACATATTTCCTTACATGGCAAAAAAAAGGGCTTTGCAGATATGATTAAGGGGATGGACCTTGAGATGGGTGATTAGCCTGGATTATCTGGGCAGGCCCAATGGAATCAAATGGGTCCTTACAAGCAGAGAACTCTTCCCGCTATGGCCAAGAAGGCTCCAAGAGATAACATTTTGCGGGCTTTGAAAATAGAGGAAGTAGCCACAAGCTCAGAAATGCAGGTAGCATCTAGAAGCTGAAAAAGGCAAGGAAATAGATTCTTCCCTAGAACCTCTAGAAAGGAAGGCAGCCCCACTGACAGGCTGATTTCAGCTTAGTGAGACCCATGTCAGACAGTTGACCTAAAAACTGCAAGATAAATTTGTGTCGTTTTAAGCCACTATAGAAAATTAATGCCAACGTCATCAATATAGAGATGATATTTAAATCCATAAGAGCGGAATGATTAGAAACAGAGGGGAGAAGATGTCTCAGGACTGAGCCTTGGAGTATTTGGATGTTAAGTCAGGGAAATGAGGTCCCAACAGGGACGACTGAGAAGCAGGGGACACAAGACAGGAGAAAAACAGGAGAGAATGGTGCTCTAGAGGTCAAGAATCTGCGTCACACGCCACTACACGGTTATGTGAAGTGAGATCAAATCAGGAAGTAAAGACAGAACAGGGACAGCATATATGCTCAGGCCAGCTGCTACAGAGAAGGAAAAAAGTGGGCCCTGGTACTTACTACAGGAGAGACAGGCAGGGTACAGTGGCTCATACCTATAACCCCAGCACTCTGGAAGACTGAGATGATGGCAGGATCGCCTGAGTCCAGGAGTTCAAAACCAACCTGGGCAACATGGCAAAACCCCCATCTCTGAAAAAAAAAATACAAAAATTAGCTGGGGGTGGTGGCAAACATCTGTAGTCCCAGCTACTCGGGAGGCTGAGATGAGAGGATTGCTTGAGCCTGGAGGTTGAGGTTGCAGTGAGCTGTGATTGCACCACTGCATGCCAGCCTGAGCAACAGAGGGAGACCTTGTCTCAAAACAAAACAAAACAAAACAAAAACCTATGGAAGAAACACATGAATGGCATACACACTCAGAGTGCTGACTTTTTATACACAGGGACTCTAGTCACTAGGAAACTTGGCCCAACTAGAATACTGGAATATTTCCAATCATATTGGCACTCTTTCCCCTTGTGGAGGGAGGGTGTGAAAGTCAGTAGTAGAGCAGGAAAGAAGAGAAAAGAGAAACAGAATCAACTTTCAACTTTCTCTTACATTATTGCCTTTCCTTTTACCACCCAACATAGTCTTAGCCCTCCAAGGCCCTCACTTGATAAATGGCATATTCCCCATGCCCAAGGGAGTTAATAGCTTAAGACCAGAATATCATTTTCTGTTAAAGAAAGTATGATCTCATCAAAATTAAAATACATAACCTTCCAGTGCCTGGCATTTTATGTCAATCATAGCTTCAGACAAGGTTTTATGTTTTGCCTTCCTTTGCCTCGAAACTCAAAAGCTAGCGGATCATCTATGAGAGACTGATTGAAGTCAGGCGAGGAGAATCCTTGTGACTTCAGATAAATACAGCCCTTGTCACACTGTCTCACAATGACTTGTAGTTGTTTGTGTGCCTGTTCATCTTCACCAGATTTGAAGTCCTCAGAGAGGGGGAGACTGTACCTTTTCATCACTGAATTATAGGAACAATAATTCACAAACTGCCCACTCATTGAACTTGTCATACGTGTCAGACATGGTGCTAATTGCTTTCAGGCATTTAATTGTCAGACAACTCTGTGAGATGAGCAGTATTTATTCCATTTTGCAGGAAGGTTAAGAAATTTACATAATAGTCATATTAAATTGGAGAGTGACAGAGCAGTCCAATGCCCCAATCTGTGCTGAATGATGGCCCCACAAAGATGTCCACAGCTTCATTCCTGGAACCCATGAATGCTACCTAATATGGAAAATGGGACTTTGCAGATGTGATTAAATGACAGATTTTTGAGATGAGAAGTTTATTCTGGATTATCCAAGTGGGCTCATTGTAATCACAAGGGTCCTGAGAGGGAGGCAGGAGGTCAGGTTGAGTAGGAGGAGATGCAAAGAGAGAAGCAAAAGTTGAAATGATGATGAAGGGGTCATGAGCCAAGGAATGCACGTGGTTTCGAGAAGCCACAAAAGGCCAGGAAACAGATTCTTCCCCTAGAACCTCCAGAAACGAACAGAAACAGTCCTGCCAACATCTTGATATTAGATTTCTGGACTTCAGAACAGTCATGAGAAATTTGTGTTGTTTTAAGCCACTGAGTTCATCGGACTATGTTACAGCATCCATAGGAAACAGATGCAGTGCTCTCTGCCTCTGTCCTTCTGGGATCCTTACACCCTGGGACCCAAGGCAGTGCTCAACATGCAGAGCACTGCATGAATGTTTGCTAAGTGAACTGCTGAAGGAGGAGGAGATTCTCCTCTAAGCCTTCTCCTGCCTGGCACAGCCTAAACTCCTGACCACAAGAATCCAGCCTACCTCAGAGAGAGGCAGGCAGGAGTAGCCCAGGTATATCTGGGTTGGTATGTCTTTCCCTTATTGCTAAGTTGGATGGATGAGCTAATTATAATCTGAAGCGTATTTTGTGTCAGTCATTGCACCCCTGGAAGACATGACAAAATATAATTTACAGCTGTGATTTAGAGTTCCAGGGGTGGAGGTAGGTCAAAGGAAGAGAATTATCTATTTTTATATCAACAACTTAGGGTTGTTTTTTTTTCCATTTTCTACAGTACTACATTAGGTATCGCAAATGATCCAGTTGAAATTATAAGCAGCAGTAGTAAAAAGATGAGGGAAGATCATATTTCACAATTGAATTCCTTTATAAAGGTATTTCATGACAAATTGGAGCAAGAAATACACACATATATATGTAATACACACAACTCTACCTTCTCCTTTCTCTGAAACCATCCTTGCCTTCTCTTTAAACAAAGGAAGTCATATTTTTTATGTCAATATTCATAAGGGGACATTTTTCCAAATTAATAAAATCAATATGTCAGGGGCATTCAAGCCAGAGTGACTCCATTTTGAATAGGGGCTGGGTAAAATGAGGCTGAAACCTGCCGGGCTGTATTCCCAGGAAGGGAGGCATTCTTAGTCACAAGATGAGACTGGGGGATTGGCACAAGATACAGGTCACAAAGACCCCACTGATAAAACAAGACGCAGTAAAGAAGCGGGCCAAAACCCACCAAAATCAGGAGGGAGACAAAGACGACCTCTGCTCATCCTCATTGCTTATTATATGTTAATTGTAATGCATTAGCATGCTAAAAGGCACTCCCACCAGCACCATGATGGTTTACAAATGCCATGGCAACGCTGGGAACTTACCCTATATGGTCTAAAACGGGAAGAATCTTCAGTTCTGGGAATCCCCACCTCTTTCCTGGAAAACTCATGAATAATCCACTCCTTGTTTAGCATATGATCAAGAAATAACCATAAAAATAGCCAACCAGCTTTCTACAAAGCTGCCATTCTTTTGCTTCTTTACTTCCCTAATAAATTTGCTTTCACTTTATGGACTCTCCCAGAACTCTTTCTTGCACAAGATCCAAGAAGCCTTTCTTTGGGGTCTAGATCAGGACCACTTTCCAGTAACAAATATACCCCATAGCTTAGCTGCTTAAGAAATGAAGCTGCTTTGGAAACCTGGAAATTATTTAGATTTCACAAATGGCTCATGATGCTATGCAGAGTTACTTTACTTTTGGTATCCCAGTTTCTCTAGTCATTGAAAATCCTACACTTAGAAAATAGAAAGTTCAAAACAGTTTCTGATCTTTTAAGCACACATACTAAATAAGCAGAAAGATAATTACAACCCCTACTAAAAGCAATCATTTACAGCTGAATCTCAAATTCATGTTTGTAGTTCATAATCTATTTGTAGTTGACCAAGAAGGTAAAATAAATTATTAGGTAGATGTAAGATAAGATCAGTCATTGCCCTTAGTCTAGAACTTCTGATTAGATTGTCCCATGGCGTTCCCCAGAGCTCTAAGTGGTCCTGAGTAGCTTTGGAATCTAAATAAATCACACATACTAGTGGTCCATGGAGACCACTAGAAACTCAATTTATTTGTAACCTGAGGTAGGGTTTTATTGCTTCTCAGATTAACAGTTAAAAATGTTTAAATTTTCTGCCTCAGGGGTATTCATTTGATGTATGACGCAGAGAGATTATTAAAACTCTGTTGCCTTCCAAAGATGTAAATTAAACCACAGCACTCCCTTAGCCACCTTCCCTTTATGAACTGCTGATTTATTATTAACTTGTCACACTTGCGTGCTCATCAAAACAACCACACTATGATTAATTACTCCTGTTTAAGGGTGCTTGTCGTTCTAACTTTTTGTAGACAGGATATTACAAAGTATCCTGATTTCTTTGCAGAACAGTAGCATGAAGACATTTAAAGGACTAATCATTTCTATGGATATATTTTAAAAGAACAGTGGCATGCATGTAACTATATCTTTTCTATTTATTTTAAATAAAGCTGCACTTCCCTTTGGCTTCCCTTGCCTGGTCACAAACATCACACTGGCTGATTTCGTCCATTTGGACATCTCCCAAAGACTTTGAAGAGGTCTGACATTAAGTGGTCCAACATTAAACGGTCCAGCATAAACTCTAAAGTTCTCGTTTCAATTTTGTCACTCACAGTTCAATTCAATGAAGACAGTATTTATTTATCTTCTGTGTGGCAAGCAGCAAATGTGGATGTGTTCATTCATTTCTTCATACAATATGTATTTAATGTCTTTTATGTGCCAGTAATGGTAGTAGGTATATTGTTCACTGTTGGAAACAGTGAACAGCCCTTCCTCCACTGGATTTACAGGCTTGTTACTTCCCTTCCCAAAACATTTGTCTCTACATATTACGAGCAGGTGAGAATAAAATGACAACGCAAACCTGGATAAAGGGAAGAAAACCACAGCGTTCTCCCTCCAAAGTTTGCACAGAATAGACAGTAAGTTGAGTCAGGTTTAAGAAGACATCTCCAACGCTCATTCCCACGTCCTGGTCCAGGGTGGGTCTGCAGGACTGAACTGCATTGAAACCATGGCATTTCACCTCTTTCTATTGAACCAAAAAGTTTTCAAATGAATTTTGGAGGAACAGCTGCCTGGTATCTCTCTCTGCCACAAGAAAAATTCACCTTTCTAGTTTAAATGGTAAAATAATCTTTTTTTTTAACATATAGGTTACCTGATCATATCCTTGTCTCTCTTTAAAAGTTTTTACTATCTTGGGAGGCCCAAGGAGGAGGATCACTTGAGACCAGAAGTTCAAGACCAGCCTGGTCAACATATCAAGATCCCATATCTACAAAGTGTAAAAAATTAGCCAGGCATGGTGGTGCACATCCATAGTCCCAGCTACTCAGGAGGCTGAAGCAGGACAATCGCTTGAGCCCAGGAATCTGATGCTGCAGTGAGCTGTGATTGTGCCACTGGACTCCAGCCTGGGTGATGGAGTGAGACTCTGTCTCAAAAAAAAAAAAAAAAGGTTTTATTATGGAAATTGTCAAACACAGAAAAAAAAAATTGTCACAGCCTGGGTGACAGAGTGAGACTCTGTCTCAAAACAAAAACGTTTTATTATGGAAATTGTCAAACACACACAAAAAAACTGAGATAATAAGATAATGAATCCCAAGTACCTATCACCTAGCTTTAGTGATTATCAGAATTTTGCTGTTCTTGTCTTTACCTACCACCTTTCTCTCTCCCTCCACTTTTCTTTTTGTTTGAGTATTTAAAAATAAATCTCTCCTATCATATCATTTAACCTCCAAATCCATCAGAACATATCTCTAATAAATCAGATTTTAAAAACACAACTACAATATAATATCTAATAAAATAATAATTCTTTAATATCTTGTAATCCGTAGCCTATGTTCAAATGTCACTGATTCTCTTTAAATAAAAAATCCTTTGGATTGAAATAGGATCCAAACAAAGTCTACACATTAGACTTGACTGATATGTCTTTCACTTACACCTTTTCTCTCCATGTCCTTTTGAACATCACCAAAAGATCTTCAATATTTGATTTTTATCCAGAATAAATAAATCTGTCCAAACCTAACACATGCTGCTGCTGAAACCTCATTATGTAATATTTTCAAGGACAAACTACCAAAAGAAAAGGTGATCATACAATTTATCATGCAAATAGAGAAAATGAGTGAAAAATATGCTGTTAATAATTATACTGGTGTAAACCAGGACGCACGGTTACCCTCCAAATAGAAGATATTAGGGGTAAAAAGGAGGATCAGGTTTCTGGTTTCAACTCTGGAGCTGGGGAGCTGGAAAAGAGCCAGAAAGAATGCCTCTGCCACACTTAAAATTAGAAAAAAAAAGCTGGACAAACTGCAAGTTAACAACTTTTCTTGGATTACAAAGAAGAAGCACCAACCAGCCCAAAATCAGAGGCGACAGAAGTGCCTACAGGAAAACTCAGATGCAAGCACTTGTTTACTTGGGGCAGTTGAACACCGGGAAGAACTGGGAAGAAACTGGTGGAATCTGATTATTGGCAGGTGACAGAATATGGCCTCAGATACAAAGAGAGTTTACACCACTCACAGGCTTCTCTCTACAGGCCCTAGTGGGTGCTCATAAACAATGATGGCAACAGTCCTGAAAAGACATGCTTAGGGGGAGGGGAGAAGCAGCTGCTGCAGGAGGGCGTGGATACCTGCCCAGATCCTTCTTCCCTGCCTCCCCTATTAAAACAAAAGCAATACACGAAAACCCAACAACTTCATCTCAAGTGGGCAATAAGAGCAACATACACCATCGCCCTTAGAGCACTCCTGAATACCCCCTGCAGCTTTGAGAAGGAAATCGTTAAAAAAAAAAAATCCTCTACACCTCAGGGAGGAGCAGGAATATATGCTGGGCTCAGAACTATCACTGGGGGAGAAACAGAAGCATCAAAAAGTCACATTCCTGAGACCCAGAGACACAGTGTCCACGGAACATTGAGGCTTAGTCAGAACAACAGGAAACCCTTCTTTCACCTGCCACCACCAGAGCAAGAAGCATCACACAGCAACAGTGGACTACTGTGAGAGGGCCCAGAGGGAAGCAAGGACATGGAGAGAAACTCTCTAGGGGTCACTGCATAAGGAGAAAGTATAAGGCTAACGGAAGGCCTGACGTTGAGAAAAGCCCATTCAACGGGTAAACGAGCCTTGCTCCTAATACAATGTTTTGCTAGAAGAATTTGAAGTCTCTGGTACACTGAGGATAGCCCTACAAATAATAAACCCCCAAAGCTACCTCAATGCCTGTCTAGGTTGATTCACATTCTGCACTAAAAATCTAGAAAAAGAAAAAATGTACCCTATTTGCAGGCTACTATTTACCTCAATCTGTGCTGTCCAGTGTTCAGTATAAAAGTAAATAAAGTATGGGGTATATAAAACAAAAATAAAAAGCCCCATAATGCCAAGAGACAAAGCAGTCAATAGAACCAGATTCATCTACGACACAGATACTGGAACTATTAGATAAGGAATTTAAAATAGCTATGAAAAATGTATTAAAGTCTCCAGTTAAAGAACTGGACAACATGCATTGTCAGACGGGTAATTTCAGCAGAGACAATGAGAAATGTAAGACAAAAAATCTAATGAAGCTGATAGAAATGAAAAACACAGTAATAGAGAGCAGGATTGTCATTGACAGGTTCATCAGTAGACTTAACAGGGTTAAGGGAAGAATTGGTGAACTTAAAATCATCCAAACTGAAAGAGAATAAAGAGTAAAAAAATAAAAACAGAACATAGCATCCAGAAACTATAGGACAACATAAAATGAACTAACAGATGTATAACTAGAATTCCAGAAGGAAAAAAAGAGAGAGAAATGAGGTAGCATAAATATAACAAGGGATCCAAGATAAATACCCAGCCAAAGATAGACATATCATATTCAGGTTCTAAAAACACAAAACAAAGTCTTGAGGGAAACCAGCAGGGGTGAAAGACACATTAACACGGAGAAATAAACAGCCACCTTATTAGAAACCATGCAAGTCAGAAGACGATAGAGTAACATTTTTAAAGGGTAAAAGAAAAAATAGTGTCAACGTAGAATTCTCTATCTGGTGAAAATATCTTTCAAAAATAAAGGATAAAAATACTTTCTTAGAAAAAAAAAAACTAAGAAACTAATTGTCATCAGTACTAAACATACAAATTTTAAAGAACATTCTTCAGAAAAGAGAAATCTGACACCAGAGAGAAACAAAGATTTAGATGAAGAAACAAATAATGAAGCTAAAACCATTCTTAGAAGAAAATTCATTGCATACAATGCTTATATTAAAAAAAAAATCTCAAATCACTCATTTAAGCTTTGACCTAAGAAACTAGACAAAGAAGAGCAAATAAAATCCAAAACAAGCAGAGAGGAGATTTTAAAATATAGCAGAAATCAATAAAATTGGGGAAAAGTACACAAAAAGAAATTAAACCAAATGCTGTCTTTTTAAAGAGATCAATAAAATTGATAAAAACACTAGCCAGATAAGGAAAAGGAGGAGAAGGAAGAAGGGGATGGGAGAAAGAGGGAGAAAGAGGGGGAAAGAGGGTGGGGGGGAGAGGGGAGAGAGAGAAAGAGAAGAAAGAAAAACAAAGAAAAAGAAAGAAAAGGAAAGAGAGAGAGAGAAAGAGAGAAAGAAAGAAAAAGAAAGAGAGAAAGGAGGGTGAGAAGGAAGGGAGGGAGGGGAGAAAAGGAGGAGGAGGAAAGGAGGAGGAGGAAGGAGGAGGAGGAGGGAGGAGGAGGAGGAGAAGAAAACGGAAATTATGAGTTTCAGGAGTGAAAAAAAGGATGTCACTACAGATGTCACAGATATTAAAAAGATAAAAGAATACTATGAAAGACTCGATGCCCATAAATGTAAAAACTTACATAATATGGAGCAATTCCTTGAATGATATCAGCTACTAAAACTCAACAAGACAACCAGGAGAGTTGTGTATCTATTAAAGAAATAGAGTCGCCGCTGTCAGCCCGTGCACCATGTTCTCCCGAGGCTCCACTGCCCCACTCCTCTGCCTGCTGCAATGGAAGAAGAGATCGCGGTGCTCGTCATTGACAATGGCTGCGGCATGTGCAAAGCTGATTTTGCTGGGGACGACGCCCCCCCCCCAGGCTCTGTTTCCCTTTGTCATCGAGCGCCCCCTGCACCAGGGTGTGATGGTGGGCATGGAGCAGAAGGACTCCTACGTGGGTGACAAGGCAAACAGCAAGCGTGGCATCCTGACCCTGAAGTATCCCATCAAGCATGGCATCGTCACCAACTGGACGACATGGAGAAGATCTGGCACCACACCTACAATGAGCTGTGTGTGGCCCCGGAGGAGCACCCAGTGCTGCTGACTGAGGTCCCCCTGAACCCCAAGGCCAACAGAGAGAAGATGACCCAGATCATGTTTGAGACCTTCGACGCCCCGGCCATGTACATGGTAATACGGGTCATGCTGTACCTCTTCGCCTCTGGGCGCGCCACTGGTATTGTCATGGACTCTAGAGATGGGGTCACTCACATGGTGCCCATCTATGAGGGCTATGCCCTCTCCCACTCCATCCTGCATCTGGACCTGGCCGGCCGGGACCTGACTTTCTCATGAAGAGCCTCACCGAGCGAGTGTGGCTATAGCTTCCCCACCACAGCCAAGGGATTGATTGTGTGTGACATCAAGGAGAAGCTGTGCTAAGTTACCCTGGACTTCCAGCAGGAGATGGCCACCTGCGAATCCTTCTCCTCCCTGGAGAAGAGCTACCAGCTACCTGATGGCCAGGTCATCACCATTGGCAATGAGCAATTCCGGTGTCCGGAGGTGCTGGTCCAGCCTTCCTTCCTGGGCATGGAATCTTGTGGCATCTACAAGACCACCTTCAACTCCATCATGAAGTGTGACATGGACATCTGCAAAGACCTGTACGCCAACACGATGGCAGCATCGCCACGTACCCAGGTATCACCGACAGGATGCAGAAGGAGATCATCACCCTGGCACCCAGCACCATGAAGATCAAGATCATCGTGCCCCTGGAGCATAAGTACTGGGTTTGCATTAGCAGCTTCATCCTGGCCTCACTGTCCACCTTCCAGCATATGTGGATTAGCAAGCAGGAGTATGACGAGTCGGGTCCCCTCCATTGTCCACCGCAAATGCTTCTAAATGGACTGCAAGCAGATGCATAGCATTTGCTGCATGGGTTAATTCGGAAGTATAAATTTGCCCCTAGCAAATGCATACACCTCACGCTGGCCTCGTGAAACTGGAATAAGCCTTCGAAAAGAAATTGTCCTTGAAGCTTGTATCTGATACCAGCACAGGATTGTAGAACTTGTTGCTGATTTTGACCTTGTATTCAAGTTAACTGTTCCCCCTTGATATTTGTTTAATAGCCTGTACGTATCTTTGGTTTCACCCCTTAGAACATGTGGCTTAGTCACTTCGTGGCTGAGGTAAGAACATGCTTGTGGCAGACAAGTCTGTGGCTTGCAAGTCTGTGTGGTTAGAAGTCTCCGATCTGTGCAGGGTTTTAATGTGTAAGGCCTGAGTGTCTTGGATTTCTCTAGAGGCTGACAAGGGTTCCTGAACCACTTGTTTGTCCTGCCAGTCTGTCGGGGTTGGAAAGTCCAAGCCATAGGACCCAGTTTCCTTTCTTAGCTGATGTTTTCCTGCCAGAACACTGTGGGTGGGATGTTACTTGCCTTGAGTTGGAAGCGGTTTGCATTTATACCTGTAAATGTATTCGTCCTTTTAGTTTATGAAAGATTTTTGTGTGTGTGCAGTTCTCAATTCTTTAAAGAGATGACCACAAATTTTGGTTTTCTACTGTTATACGAGAACATTAGGCCCCAGAAACACATCACTGTGTAAGGAAAAATAAAAGTGCTGCCGAAAAAAAAAAAAGAAATAAAATTTGTAGTTAAAAATCTTCTAACAAACAGAAATTCCAGTCGCAGTTGGTTTCACCAGAGAATTATATCAAACACTTAAGAAAGAAAAATCAATTCCTCAGAATTTCTTCCAGAAAATAGAAAGAGACTACTTCTCAATGCATTTTATGAGGCCAGCATTACCCTGATCCAAAAACCAGACATTACAAGAAAAGAAAACTTCAGACCAATATTTCTGTGAACGTAGATATCAAAATTCTCCAAGAGATTTAAATCTGGAAATGCATGAAAGAGATAATATAAACAACTGGAGTTTATCCCAAGAACACAAAACAGATTCAGCATTCAAAAATTAGCCAATACACCTGGGTGCAGTGGCCTCACACCTGTAATCCCAGTGCTTTGGGAAGCCAAAAGGGAGGATGGTTTGAACCTGGGAAACATAGTGAGACCCTTGTCTCTATAAAAAAAAAAAAAAGTTGTTTTTTAATCAGCCAGTATAATTCACCATCTTAACAGTCTAAAGAAGAAAAACCACATGCTTACCTCTACAGTTACAGAAAAAACATTTAACAAAATTCAACATCCATTCATGTATTTTCTTTTAATCTCAAAAAAATAGGAATAGAAACATTCTTAATAGGATAAAAGACTTTCACTGAAAACCCCTATATCTAATACCATAATGATGAAAGACCATTTCTCCCTAAAATTAGGAATAAGGCAAGGAATTACTTTCTCACAGCACTCCTACTCAACGTCATAGTGGAAGTCCTAGCCAGAGCAAAATGGCAAGAAAATGAAATAAAAAGCAGGGAGACTGGAATAGAAGAAATAATAAGTACGCCAATAAGCAACTCAAACTAAGAAAAACAAAACCAGATTCAGTGTTACAGAATGGTGATGGTGGGGGAAGGTGAATGGGGCTAGGGCTAAGGTGAAATGAGAAAGTCTTTCTGAGAAGGTAACTTTTGAGCTGAAATTTCAAGGATACAGAAAAGCCAGCCATGAAAAAAAATTACACACACACACACACACACACACACACACACACACACACACACACTGAATTTGTATGTTATTTTCTTATCCCGGATTTTTCAACTCCTAAACTTACAGTTTCAGAGCTCACTCCTCACTGCCTCTCAGTTCTCCAGTTGCAAAAGACTCTGATCAGCTGAAATCATCTTTTTGCCTTACATTACAGACAGCCGAGCAAACTTGGTCCAATCAACTGGTAAGGGAGAGGGTGGGCTGGAAGGTAAGAGGTCACGGGGTTTAAGCAACAGGGATTAGGCAAGTAAATCTTAAAAGGTGATGGAGAGCAGTTTAGCAATTATTAACATTTCTCTGCAAAAACAAAATTAATAAGCCTCTGTTCATATGTAAAAACCGATTGGCCAATAAATTCCAAATGTTGAAAACTGATAAATCCAGATGAAAGATATAAGACAGTCATTGTACAATTACTGCACGCTTTCTGTAGGTTTTAAATTTTTCAAAAAGTAAAGTTGGAGGGAAAAAGGAAACCTGCATATTTTGCATTCTTGAATACATGTTATAGATGACATAATTTAGAAGTCTTTGTGAGTCAAAGCAATTTTAACACAAATGGCAAATACAAAGATTAGAAAACAACTTACCTGTATACTATTGTATCCCTGGTCTTTGAAATCCTAGTTAAAATTCCTCTGCTAACTATCAGAGTCTCCAAAATTCACGCTCTTAATTGCAGAGTTTACAGGAAAAAAAATTCTTTAACATTATCTTCCACTTCAATAGCACAAGGGCAGAAACAATATTTAAGTAAGCAAAGTACAATGTAACTCTGGAAGCCTAGTTAATGGAAATTTGCCCATTATTCTGCTAATTGATTTAGGGACCAGAAATACAATAATACAGCTAATACACACAGAGACCAACATATTTAGCCTGGAATGAATTCCAAGTTTTCAGTACCACCTCAATTTTCATAAGAGATTTAATCAACATTAGCAGAAATACGTGTATTCCTAAAACCAACTGTGCTCAGGCATTAGTAACTATGTTTAAAAACCACAGGTTCCTTGGTGACTAATTAGTGACTATTAGGCCAGGTGTGAACTATATTAATAAAACCAATTTCATCACTGTAATTAAATTTAAGTATAGAGAAGCTAAAAAAATACTGTTCTAAAATACCTCTGCATTTACAGTGGAGTAGCTTGCATAGGTTTAACTCTCTCTAGCAGATAATAATTATAAGTCTAAACAAAATGTTTTTTGAAATAAGTTATTTGAAGGTACTGTAGAGAGACAGACCAAAGGCAGCAGAAACTAGAGGGGGAGTTGACCTCTAAACTAAGGTAACTAAGACAGAGGAATATTTGCATTTAAAGGCTTTTCACTTAAGGGTACTCTCCAGTCTGTTCCCCATGGGAAGGCTGAACTGCAAGCAGAAATCTGTAATCCCATTGGCTTATTGAGCCAGATAGAGTTGGAGTCTCCAATAGCAGCTGAAAAGGGGGAGAATCCCAATAAGAAGGGGGTCAAAAAAGTAAGAGTTCTAAAATCTCTCTATATTTGCTACCCAATCCTTGACCAACTCTTGAACTACAAATGCACAGAGAAGACTATGAGGTTGCCAGCAAATGACAACAGCTGGAAAGGCTGAAAAAACTAAGCAGAACTTTCAGGGGCTGCCCAAAACATGGGAGGAGTCTGGAATTTGAGCCAGCCAAGTTAACTGCCCATAGAACAAAAATCCACACCCTTTAGAGTAATACAAGAGATTCAGAAATTGTCACAACATATCACCCTCAATAGCTGGTGGCCAAAACAATTACTAGACATGTGAGGAAACAGTACATTGTAATCTACAGTTAGGAGAAAAACCAGTCAATAAAATCTGACACTAAGAGAACCTATTTGCCAGAATTAGTAGAAAAGAAATTTAAAGTCACTATTATAAGTAGGTTAAAAGACTTAAAGAAATACATGATCATATGAAATGAACATATGGAGAATATCAGCAGAAAAATAGAAACTATAAAAGAGAATCAAGTGGGAATCACAGAACTGAAAACTAAAACACCTGAGATGAAAAATTTACTAGATGGAATTAACAGATTGAAGATGTCAGAAAAAATAACCAGTAAACTCAAGGATAGAAAGGTAATGAAGAAACCTGGCAGACAACATCTTAACCAAGTGATCAAAGTTAACATTACTGACACTGGGAAAAAACAACATCCTGTGCCTCCTGATATGATGCACTGTAAAGGAAATATTATCATTTTCATGGGGTTTTGTCAAAAATCTATAACTTGAATCAAAATATAAAGCAAATGCAAACTTAGGGCCAATATATAAAATAACTGACCTAAACACTTTGAAAATTCCAAAGCCAAGAAGACAAAGAATGGCTGAGAAATTATTCCAGATTCAAATAGACTAAAACAGACATAAAAACCAATATAATGAATGATCATGGATAGGATCTGGACTGGGGACAGAGGTGCAGGGAAGCAATAAAGAACATTAATTAGATAATTATTGAAATCTGAATATGGACTGTGGATTAGATAATAGTATTATATCAATGTTAAATAGTCTGACTTTGATCATTATACTGTGGTTACATAAGGGAATATCCTTGTTTTTAGAAAATGTATACTTAGGTATTTAAGGGTGCAAAATGTCTCCAAGTTACTCTCAAATGGTTCAGATAATAAAATTATATGCACCCACAGAATGATAAAGCAAATGCAGAAAAATGTAAACAACTGATGAATCTTGATAGAGGATATGTGGGAGTTCCTTGTACTATCCTTGCAATTATTCTGTTAATTTAAAACTATACTGAACTAAGTAAGTTGCCAAAAACTACTATACCCTATTGGAAGTCTGACACATGACCATCAGGAGTGTAGGTTAGTATACTACTCTGGAAAACTGTTGGTAGTATCTACTAACCACTTGATAATTTAGCAATTCCACTTCTAGGTATATACCTGTTATGGTTTAAATTGTGTCTGCCAAAAATTCGTATGTTGAACTGCTAACCCCAGTACCACAGAATGTGACCTTATTTGGAAATAGAGTTGGTGCAAATGTAAATAGCTGGTATCCTTATGAAAAGTGGAAATTTGGACCCAGAAATACTTACATAAGGAAAATTGCCTGTGAAAACTGAAATTACAGTACTGCAAGTCAAAGCATTCCCAGAAGCTAGGAGACAGGCCTGGAGCAGATCCTTCCCTAGTGCCTTCAGAGGCAGGATAGGCCTGGCTAACATCTTCATCTTGGAGTTCTGGCCACCAGAACTGTGAGATAATAAATTTCTGTGGTTTAATTCACTTAAGTTTGTGGTACTTTGTTATAGCAGCTCCAGATAATTATTCCAATATCCAACAGAAATACATTCATAGTAGCATAAAATGGTATATAAAAGAATGTTCATAGTAGCCCAAACTGAAAATATCACAAGTATCAGGCAATAGTAGAATGAGTAAGTTGTAATATATTTATATAATGAAATTCTACACATTAAACAACATAAATTAATCTCACAAACATCATGAGTGAAAGAAGCCAGACACAGATGAGGTAAAAGAAAAGAGAAGGTTCAGATACTGGCGAAGGAGGAAACTAGGGAAGACAGACCTTGAAAAGCACTCTAAAGGTGGCTACACACAGAGGGCATATTTTAAAATCTTTTAAAGTAACACTAAAGGAGAATGTCCTGAAAATATTGTACTAGGAAAGCTATGTATTTTGGTCTACTTCTACTATCACACAGGAACCTAAAAGTTCCTAAAAGCTCAGGAAAATGCATATCATTTAAACATTAGAGTTCCTAAAAGCTCAGGAAAATGCATATCATTTAAACATTAGAGCCATAGAAAATGATTGCAATTAAACCTATATATAGAGATATTGCAAGGAAAAGGCAGAAAATAATATGAGAAACATAACCCCTCCCAAAAAAACACCCTTAAAAAAAAAGTCACAAGATGGATTTAAGTGATATTAAAGAAGTTAAGAAAACAGAAGCTCTAAAAGAACAACATAAATTAAAATAGAAAAATACAGGTTACATGATTAGTCAACAGGAAGATACAAAAACAGAGCTCAGTAATGTTAAATCAAGTTTAGCCTGAAGCTGCCTCCTTATATATTTTAAGTTTGCCCTAAAGGTTTCTCTGCACATCATGAACTATAACAAGTGGAGGCATAAACAGACTGTAGCTTACACTGTGCCAATCACCAACTTTTGGCCAATCAAATGTAGCCAACTGTTCGAACCCTGTTCAAATAAGGCAAACGCCAATCTGTAACCAATCCAGCTGTTTCTGTACCTCACTTCCGTTTTCTGTATATCACTTTCCTTTTTCTATCTATAAATCTTCTTCTATTACATGGCTGCACTGGAGTCTCTGAGCCTACTCTGGCTCAGGAGGCTTCCCAATTCAAAAATTGTACATTGCTGAATTAAACTCCTTTAAATTTAATTCAGCTGAAGTTTTTCTTTTATCAGTAAAGAAATAAGAAAAAAACCAATCACTTCACACGTGAATTTTAAACATAAGAGCTAACATACATAATGGAAAACAGTCATAGAAATAGAAAAAGGAAATTAAAAATCAAACAAAATAAGAAGATAAAAAATAATTTGAGAGAATGCAGTAGATATGGAAGACAGGTGCTAATATACAACATACATTAACAGCAGTCCCTTAACAAGAAAATCAAAGAAATAATATAATTAAAACAATGGATTATATTAACAGAATTAAAGAGATTATGTTTATATCCACTAATTTTAAAAATAGAAACATTTAAACAAACATTGATTTTTTTAAATACCTCAAAAACTAGGAATACCTCCTTAATAAAAATAGTAAACTAAAAAATCAGCACCTAATATAATTGGGAAACACTAGAGTAGCAGTTCTCAATGTGTGGCCCATGGACCTTTTCAAGGGTCTGTGAGATCAAAACTATTTTCGTGGTAAAACTGAGACAGGAGATCAGCAGGACTTGTGTTCCCAGCACCCGGTGAACAAACGGAGCTGATCAAAACAGGACAGGGCAGAGAAACCAGCCAAAACCAGCTAAAACCAAGATGGTGACCAGAGCAACCTCTAGTTGCCCTCATTGCTCATTATATGCTAATTGTAATATATTTGCATGCTAAAAGACAGAACTCCCAAGAGTGCCTTAACAGTTTACAAACGCCATGGCAACCCCTGGAAGTTACCTTATATGGTTTAAAAGAGGAGGAATCCTTGATCCCAGGAACTCCCCACCTCTTTTCCAGAAAAGTTATGAATAACCTGCCCCTTATGTAGCATATAGTCAAGGAAAAGCCATATATACTGCTAGCCAACAATCCACCATGGCTGCTGCTGCTGTCTGTTGTTTGAATAAATTTGCTTTTGCTATGCTCTGTAAGTTCACTCATGAATTAGTTCCTGCATGAAGCCACGAACCCTCCTGGGCTGAATCCCAATTTTGGGGTTTGCCTGCATCAAAACCAAGACATTATGAATCATTTCCCCCTTTCACAATATCAATAGTGCATTGATTGTGAAAAACAGTAGTGAGCAAAACTGCTGTTGCCTTAGCACAAATCAAGGCTGTGGCACCAAACTACACTAGTAGGCACTGTATTCTTCATCATACGCTTAGAAGGGAGCCATTTTTACTTAAGAATGTCCTTGATGAAGTAGCAAAGATATAGTAATTGTATTAAGTCTTGCTCTTAGAGTACATGACTTTAATAATATAGGTGAAGAAATGGAAAGTTGTGCATACATAAAGCTCTTGCTGCACACCAAAGTAGAATGAGTGCCTCCAGGAAAAGCATTTGTGTAATCGAGTTGCAAAGTCAAATGGTGCATTTTAATGAAACATCATTTTTACTGGAAAGAAAAACTGGCAGACAAACTACAGTTATTGAGACTTGAGTATTTGGCAAATATTTTATCAAAAATGAATAAAGTGAGCAAGCACTTCAAGGAAAACAACTGTATTTGTTGCCATGATAAAATTTTAGAATTCAAGTAAAACTTAGAATTTTATAAAACTTGCACCCACCACTCTGAACTTGACAGCTTCCCAATACTTAATTTGTTTGATGAGATCAGTGGTGATGTTTTAACATGTAATTTTTTGCATAATGTATAATCAAATGTGTCAATATTTGCATGATCTGCATAACTCAGTGAACCAGTAATTTTTAAATGGCAAATTCATGGTGTTAAAAAAAATCACATATGGGTAAATGATCCATTCAAAGTGCAAGACAGACCAATGGTTTTTAGTGTCCAAAAAGAGTCCAAAAAATTCATAATATAGCTTGATTCTTCATTGCAACCAATGTTTAAGAAACTATTACCTGTCAAATTTTGATGTAACATCAGAAAAATCCATAATTACCTTAAAAGGTTATTAAAATACTCCTTTTCTCAACTTCATATTTATATGAGGCCACATTTTCTTAAATATTTCAACCAAAACAATGTATTGCAACAAATTGAATGTAGAATCAGATGAGAATCCAGCTGTCTACTGTAAAGACATAAAAATGATATGCAAGAATGTAAACAATATCACATTTCTCACTAAATTTTGTTTTGAAATATTTTTCATAAAATTATTTATAATAGTTTTATCATTGTTATATTAAAATTAATAAAATTTGTGTTATTAATTCCTGATATGAGTTATATCAACAGATATAACTCCCAAACAAAAGCTTTTTGGGTTCCTTGATAATTATTTAGAGACTAAATTTTGAGGCCTAACATTTTGAGATCCACTGCACTATAACCAATGAAACTGGTGAATATTATGCCAGAATGTGTGAAAGCTATCAGACTGTTGAATTACATTTTAAAAAATAACAAAGGCATCAACATGAAGGAGCCCTTCCTCTACCCACCAAGCCAAATTTTTGAGTGATTTAAATGTCAAGTAAGAATAGTCATCATTGATGAAAATATATCCAGTATACAACCAACTACATATTCCTAAAGAGAGTTTAAAGGCAACCACAACCAAGAAATCTCATTGGTCACCTTTCACGGTTGCTAAGATACAAACTTATCTTTGTGAAAATTGATAAAGGGTTAAAGAAATTAAGCATTTGTCCAGCTTTTCCTAAACTACTTCAGAAAAAAATAGTTGATGAGTTCATCTTCATAAAAATCCAGTTAATACAGAAAAACATGGTTAGGAAAACAGTTTGCAACCCTTAATAAATACAGCTAGTATCCATATTCAATGGATGCTAAACCTATTAAGTGAAAACTTAACTAATGGATCAGGTTGATAATATCTAAACTGATTAAACAATATCACTGAGGGGGGCACCTAGCCAATTTGTGCTTGCGAAGCGATGGAAAGGAAGTACACACCACCCTCATGAACTATTCTTGCCAAAAGCAATCAATTCTGTAGACTTACCTACCAATCAATGAGAATCTGTGGCATAGAAATGCAACTAAAAAGTAATCACAAATAACTAATCAGCCAAATTCAGATTATAAAGAAGGTTACAAGACAAATAACCAGTTCTTCAGCAGTTTAAATGGCATGGCAAACAAAACTTTGGGGCTGGGCTCCAGGACAGGGACTAAATAGGTTAAGAGAGACCTCGGAGACATCAAATAAACAGAAGGAGCCTTATTTGGCTCCTTAGTTGAAAAACAACGATAAAAACGAATTTGAGACAACATGGAAAATGAGTATTGGGTGATATTGAAAACGGGTATTAAACAGGGACTGGGTATTTGGTGATATTGTTAGGTGTGGTAACTTGCTTATCTGTTAAAGACACATATGTATTTCTACGTATGTATGTATTTAGAGGTATGTGTTTCATGAATTTAAAATACTCCAAGAAAAGAAGTAGCAGGTAAAACAAGTTCAGCAAAATGCTGATAGTTACAAAACCTGGGTGCAGGTACATGGGGTGGGGGTGGAGATGGTTCTATCATTTTAATTTTGTGTATGTCTGAAGGTTTTCTCTAATAAAAACAAAATCAAATAGCATTTTGTAGATACCTATATTGATGATATAGCATACAAAGTAAGTACATTTCATGTACTTATTCACAATAAGCACATGTGCTTGATAAATATATCCTAAAAAAATGAAATGAAAAAAGACATAACAGTGTAAGATCACTCAGAGTAATACTCAAACTGAATGATGAAAGCAGTAAGTGCAATAGCTCCACAAAAATTAACATTACTGGAGTTGCAGGAATATTGTTTACCCTACTAAAAAGAAAGCCACTCGAAAATATTTATGCTTGCTTTGAATTTTCCCAGCTACTCTATTATAGACACAGATTTTTCAATTCTGGGATTCAATGGAAACAAAATAGAAACCCTCAAAAGTAGTTAGAAAATACACATCTGTCTCGCCCAGTAAAATAATTTGGTGTTGAGGCAGAATCTTAAACAGCAAAAAGATGCAGAAACATATAAAATACGTTTATCCACAAAGATAAGAATATTTCAATGTAATAAACACAAATAGTTTAAAGAAAAATCTTTACAAATGTTTTCCTTAAATCAAAACAATCTAAGCCATAAATTAAAATATGGCTGCAATATTAAATAATACTACATATCCCATAACAGCCTAAACTGATGTGCTGCACTTGGTATGAATGAACACAGAATGATTACACCTCGTTGATACAATCACTCTGAAAAGACACAAAGATCAAGATCTGAAAAAATATTAGAGAAACATTATCATGGATACAATTTATAAATGAGTACACAACCTTTATGTGAACACAAGTAGATTGGACTAAAAGTTTCAGTTGAGTGAAATTAGACCACTCAGTCACGCTATCACATACAGACTGGGTTGAGTGGAATTAAATGCTGGCTATGCTTAGTGACATTTTTATAATATAATATTTTTATCTTTTCACTAATAATGCACTTTCATATATCTGTGGTCATAAAGAAGCTTCACCTCCTCCCAAATTATTCCAGTATAAACTTATGGTTATCAAAATAAGTTATTTGCATTTCTGTTTTGGCCAACAAAGAAAAAGCAAGTATTAAACAGACAATAAGAGAATGGGCAGGGCAAGGGAGAACTCCTTATTCAAAGCCTGCAACTTTATATAAGCTAAGAAATGCATTACAGTCTCAAAAGAATAACTCATTATATATCCATTGAGGATTATTTTAATTACACATCCTAAAACATACCTACATACTATGAGTTACCATATATAGTGTCAAGCTTTGAGTTAACTTGCTACTTGGCCCATCAGGCCAACCCTAAAAAATGAAATGGAAAATGAATTTCCATTTCCATATTGAATTTGAAATATTCGTATTTTGTTTCAATATTGAAATTTTTGTTTTATAGCGAGTTCTGCTCCTAAGATCAGCCTGAAATGTTTTATCCAGTTTTGTTTCAAGGTGGGGGAAGCCTATTATCAAATAAATGCGTCTCTCTTTTCAATGTTAACTATGTGGGAAACAAATTTGTAGCCAGGTCTTGTATATCTGTACCACCTAGATACAATAATTTGTCATCATTTTAAGAGTATAATACTTGCATTAAGTGTATGTTTTGTTCAAATTAAACAGATTACAAATGAAACTTAATTTGATGTCTGTTTTTTAATAGACATCACGAATTAAAAATCTCATAACCTGTGGAAAAAAAATTAAGAACAGTCTACCTTGGTAAAACATGCACACTCTCATCTCTTAACTGTTCTCTTCTACTTTTCCATTCATCTTTTTCATTTTTCCTCTTTCTCTGAGATATTCATATAAATCATTAGTACCTGTCATCTATTAATACATCCAGTTCAATGCGAACCTTCCTCAAGTCACATCTAACCTCTAAAGCAATTTGAATCCAATGAGTCAGCTGAGCAATTAATTCCAAAAGCCATGTTAAAAAGCAAAATACATTTGAGTATACTGGTCTTCTATATTCCAATACAGGTTAGTGTCAAAAAAACAAAACATAACACTATGCATTCAATACTTATTTGAGGGGCTTAAAGACAGTCATAATGCTAGAATCTGGACCTGTGCTTTCAACGTCATTCTTATCAAACAGTTAAAATAAGTAAAAATAAACTGCGTTATTATTAATATATTGAATCCCACTTAGCAAGGCATAAAGACTATTAAGTGCAAAATGGTTTTCCAAGAGTGGTCTTTTTTTTCCTCCTGGTATCAACTTTCTATCAGACTCCATCATCATACAACTGGAATTGCTTCCATAAAGTTTGTCCTGCTTCCAGTAGGAAATCAGATTTCTTTCAAAAATCTAATTCGAGGCCTCCACACACTCTCCTCCCAACCCCCCTAAGTATTCAATTTCTTTCCTGAAGTAGATCTTCCATAAATATAACAATACTAAGGACCAAATTTTAATGAATGCAAATCAGAGAAAATGAAAGAACATTAACTCTTATTCAAACCTCCCTTTAAAAATGTCTGTTTCCAGTCCCTACCCATTCCACATTGCAGCATAAGCATGAAGCACTAAAAAAAAAAGTCTGTTTACAAGTTATATTTTTAACTTCTCCCATGATTCCTTTTAAAAAAGATGAACACAAAATCTCTCTAGTAATGACTTTATTCATGAATCTATAATGGAATTCAAAATAGCAAAGAACATGAAAAATTTCAGATTTTTATTAACCAAATGCATCATAAAATACATCTATTTTCACATAACAAAAGTGCTTAAAATGCACATGTGAGAATATAAATATTCTCTACTTTGTGGAACTTCAGGATAATGAAAAATTGCTTACTACAGTCTGCCACAAAAACTCATTACACTGCAAATACAAAAGAAATAAAAAAGACTCATTACATTGCAAATACAACGGCAAAATAACCATTTCAGGGCTAATCTTTTGGTAAAGTGCTATTTTCATACTGAAAAAAAGAAATTAGCAAAGATTAAAAATTTTAAATTCTGAATCATGATTCTGAAAGTCTTCTTTAGTATTCACTACGTTCATCACATTCATGTGTTCCCAACATGAGACTAAACACTATCTCAAAATTTTTAAAAATCGTTCCATTCACAGATTATTTCCTGGAAGTTAAAAATTATTATACCATTGCTAAATGAAGTTTTCATGATACAGGTGTCCATTAGATACAACAAATAACTTTTCATTGATTAAACATGATCTTTGGCTTAAAGCTGTCCTGTTATCTTTTGTTAGTTGGATGTGTGGTCAGTAAAAGATTCATATACAGCACTAGTTTCATTTGAGCCACATAAGAAAATAGGGTCAATTGCCTAAGGGCAATGAATGGCATCAAGAATCTGGAGAGATGAATTCCCTAAAATTCGTAACTGATGGGTTAACAGAAATCATTGTTGCTGAACAGTGACTGTCACTCACTCCCTTTCATCAATTACCTCTATCAATTCATTAATAACATTAGCAAACGAGAGAAAATTAGTTGGAAAATTCATTAACAGCATTAGCCCCTAAGAGGAAATCGGCTGGGGGAAAAAAAACTAATCTGAATGAAAGCGCACAGATGCAAATCTTGGGCAGATTAAGACCAACTAAACTGCAAATGTTAAGTATGGCTGTGTCCACCCATACACATACACACACCTCATATTTACAGTGTGAGTATCTACCACTGCATAGATTCCGCCACATGGAAGAGCTCTATGCCTATGGGTGTGTACATCCTAGAGACTAGAATGGACAGTTTTCCAGAATTAATGAGACTTTGAATGATGCAAACATTGGCCTTTCCCCAAAATAAAAGGTTTTTAAATTAACAGAGCAACAGGATGCAATATTGAGTAAATTATATGAAGTCATAAAGTTGAATCTCAGAAAGAACATGTTCAGTTTTGTAACTGAAGGCTGCTGATAATTTCTTCTCTCTCTCTTTGAATAATGAAATGCAAGTGCCTTTTAGCAATGGCAGCATTCAAATCCCACAAAAAATCAAGCAATGCTCCCTTAAGGAGTACCTCCATTGGCACAAACTGTAAAACCTGCTGGGGTGAGTCAGAGTTGAGCAAAGTGCTCAACAATTCATTCACATTCTGCAGATACTGGAAAACTGGATTTGGAAGGTCCTGATAACCAACACATAGCAGGACTGCACAGCTCCTCAGGGGATCAGAGGATGTGGGACAAAAAAAAAGTGATGAATCTAAAACAACTGTGGAGTACAAAGATCAAACCAGCCATAAATCTTGTGAAACTAGAAAGTACAGGCAAAATCATGACATCTCCTGTATGAAGCTCCTGCAATGAACGTAGAAGGCAGTCCAAAAATAAATGCTGGTACGTAGGATCTCCATCATGAAGCAATGAACAGCTGAAAGTCGTGAGTTCAGCAGATTCTAAGAGTTGAAATTCCAACGGTAGATGCATTTTGATATTATGGGGAGTAGAAAAGCCCACAAGCAGGCACTTTATTTGATTGCTGGGTTGTACAACCTGCTCATCCTGAAGGCACTCGGTAAGGCTAAACAACTCAGAAAATATCAGTTCTTCAGAAAAAACATGACAAGAACAAGAATACTGCTGTTTTGGCCTAAATTTGGAATCCAAATTAAAAGCTCCTCCTAATGACTTTTCAATTGCTTCATTAAGAGTTTTCAAAATTTCACCATCACAAAAAGGGGAACACTTTACCTTTGGCAGTTTCTTTCCCTTCAAAATACGCCACAAGTGACACTCAAGATTGAAAGCGGTTCCTTCTAAAATAGAACTTTGCCCAGGATGATATACACCATGTTCTTCAGCCCAACTATTAAAGTATCCTTTGGCTACTTTATCGTTCCATGAAAGGGCTTCTAGCATCTTCCTTTCATTATAGGTTTTAAAGTATTTGTTCCTCTGTCCAAACCATTTTGTATTTGTACTACAACCAATACTAGATTTTTTTACTAGCCAATTATTTCTGGAAAGATGTTTCAGTTGAAATTTTTGCATAAAATATTGTACAGCACAATCCCTTAAATTATTCAGCTTTTCTTGTTCCACTTTTTTCATACACTCAAACAGACGAATGTTCTCAGAAATAGTTTCTAGCTGATATTTATGAAAGAACACACAACATTCTTCATGTCTCTTAAGAAAAGAATCAGGAATCACATGATGGGGAAAGAGGGCTTTCCTTTTCATTTCAGTCCCAAAATTCAAGATCATCTTAGATAACAGAGGATGGATGGCCTCTCTCCCATTATAGTGGAGACAAACCACATAGACTTCGGAGTTTCCTGCCTTGCTAGTAGCAGGTTTGAAAACATGGACTTGGTCAAAGCAACAGTTTAGCAGGTACATCAAGTTTATGGAACAATGTTCAAACATAGTAAACATCTTCAGAACAAAAGAGCCACCATTTCCAAGAGTGGTCAGAGCAGTGACAACCTCACAGTAATGCAAAGAAGAAACTAAAGCTTCCTGTTCACCTGGGTTTCCTTGGCAATCAAAACTCCCATCTGCAGTGATCAAGTGAATAGTAGCCATGCTGCTTATGAAATTCTGAAGTCCAGTCAGGTATTTCAGAGTCATGATGTCACCAGTGTTATCTGGACCAAAGTACCACCAATGCAAGGTATTTGCAATAAGCCGGTCATCCATAATCATCATGAGGTCATCATTTGCTTCATGGTATGGATTCAGAGTATTCGCTACCCAACTCCAATCACAAGGAAACCGATGAGATTTTAAGTAGTGGTTGAGACTAGCTATAAAAGCTCCTGGAGCTTCACAAAGGTGTAGAGAATTCAGTTTTCCATTCTGAAAAGCTTCCTGTGGAATAAGTGGAAAGCTGCACAAAATCTCATGGAACTTACACCATGCTTGAGTACAAAGTTCAGCATTCACAGATTTTCTAACATGAGAAATGATTTTCCCTGCTTTATTAGTGAAAGCAGTGTGCTCATGCCACTCATCCAGTTTCTTATCACTCAGTAGGTTTTTTACTTCATTTAGGGAGTTCTTCAAATCAAGAAATGCATTAAATTCAACGTGGTCACAGGTGAAAATCTCACTGGGATCCGGTAATTGCCACTCATTATTAAGTGGCTTGCCATAAGAAAAGTTCTTGGCAAAGAGTTCAAAAATCTCAGCAAGAACATCTGGGCTGAATGACTCAGGACTTGTTAGCTGCTGAACTGGTGGCTTTCTGCACTTACTCATTTTCAAATCAAATTAAAATCTAGGAAGAAAAGACATATAATTAATTGAATCAAATGTATTAGTGAGTGAAGTCTCATAAGCAGCAAATATGATCACACTTATGACAAACTCCAGAAAATGGGAAGGCTCATGTACTCTGTCATATAACCAGGTAATTCGGAATAATGAAAAAGTAAAGGCTTCCAAGACCTAGGTTCAAATTCCAGCTCTGCTACTTATGGCTTAATAAGCAGCCTTGGGTAAATTCTATCTCTGGGATTTGGTTTCTTCTCATTACAAAAAAAAAAATGGCCTTTTCTTTTTTTTTTTAAGACGGAGTCTTGCTCTGTCGCCCAGGCTGGAGTGCAATGGCGCAATCTCGATTCACTGCAGCTTCCGCCTCGCAAGTCCAAGCAATTCCTGCCTCAGCCTCCAGAGCAGCTGGAACTACAGGCGCACACTGCCATGTCCAGCTATTTTTTTGTTTTAGTAGAGATGGGGTTTCACCGTGTTGGCCAAGATGGTCTTGATCTCCTGACCTCGTGATCCGCCTGCCTCAGCTTCTGAAAGTGCTGGGATTACAGGCATGAACCACTGCACCTAGCCAGCATATCATTTTTTAAGAAGATAAAACATACTAGCAAGGATATAACAAAGAATAATCACCAGTGAATGACAGCTCTTACTATCAGAGTAACCCATCTAACTCCTCCCCAAAATTCTTCACTACCAACCGCTGTGACAACACCTACATGGCCTTAAACAAACACACCCTTAGAGATTAATCCCTGGACATGACCTGTGTTCAAGCTCTAACAAGCGACTTTTTGTTTTAGTTCCTGTAGAAGATCATGCACCTTAAGCCAGTACTGATCCTGCCACCAGCCACTTACGCCCCTGGTAGGATTGTTGAATACATCCTCTGTCCAGATTTCATTCTCTAAGACATGCACTTCCATAGTACCAATTACCTATACAGGTCATCAACTAACGCTCATCATGATACTGCTTGTAAACTATGTTGTACTTGAGTGGTTAGCCTTTTTCTGCTTGATGCAGAAGCTGACCAATAGTTTACCCTGGTATGTCTCAAACTACAGATTCCTGCCTTTTATATGGTTCAGACAGCTCCACACTTCCACCATAAAACATCATTATTTCTTCTAGCCACTAAAACTTCTTAACACTTGGATAGCAGAATTTTATACTGAAGAAATATGCTTATTGAATATACAAATTACAAGTAGTCATTCTACATACTCTAGTAGTCAACACTGCCAAAGAAACCAGAAATATCCGTCTTCTGAAGAGGAAAAAGGATATGAGAAGTATGGCTTAATGGCCTAGTTTTGGAAGTTACAAATTCCAGCAGCGAGAGCAATGAGTATTACATGGTACCTGTTAGGGCAATGTTAATCAATAGATGCTTTAGTTCATAAATTCTGCACTTATTTAGCACGTACAATGCATTCTACAAATGATTTTCCAAAAAAAAAATCTACATTTGCTAAATGTGAAAAAACTGACAATCACATCATCATCCCAGAAAAGCAGATGTTCGAGGACAAAAATGAGAAACAAAAGGGACTACTGCCATAATACATACAATAATATTCAGATAACTTTTCTTTTAGCATCTACTTTCTACTGCTCTTTTAGCACACTTTTTTCATTCTTTCTTATTTTATGTTTAAATTATTTGCAAGTCTACTCAACCAGTTTGTCATTTCCCTGAAGTAACAGGTGTCTTCTTAGTCATTTGTTTGCCACCTTATATTTAAGATACAAAAAGTTTTTGTTGAGACAGGGTCCTACTCTGCCACCCAGGCTGGAGTGTAGTGGCACAGATCACAGCTCCCTGCAACCTTGACTTCCTCCCAGTCTCGAAGGATCCTCTCACCTCAACCTCCAAAGTAGCTGGGAAAAAGGTGTGCACCACCATATCCAGGGAGATAAAAAAAAAAAAAAATGTAGAGATGGGGTCTTGCTCTCTTGCTCAGACTGGGCTCAAGCAATCCATCCACCTCGGGCTCCCAAAGTGCTGAGATTACAAGTGTGAGCCACGATGCCTGTTTTTCATTTGTTTTTTTACTGGTAGAACTATATTTAGACAAATTTCTAAAGGAAGACAAAATTGAGGTGTTTCCACATTCACTAAAATCTTAAGTAAGGGCAAATAAAAGTTTTGTATAACAAGCTCCTCTGTTTTAATTCACATTGTGCTTGCTGGAAATTGCAACCATGTTTCACTCTGATCTATATGCTATTTTGGAAAAAGTCTAATTTTAGTCATTAACTTCACATACTAATTAATAGCTGTAGTTAAGCTGTGAAATCTTACCTGAAGTAATAGGTAATTACCTTCACATGAGGACAACTTAAATGATTCAGACACTCCACCGTCTTGACTATACTTTTACTGTGTTGCCGCCTATTTCTTATTACTACTCCCTTACTCATTCCTCCAGCCAAACAGGCCTTTCTGCTGTTCACTGAAGACACCAAACACATTTCAAGCCAAAAGTCTTTCTGCATTGCTCGTCCCTCTGTCTGGAATGCTCTTTCCCCAGCTATGAGGACAGCTACCTCCTTCCAGTATTTGCTCAAATGTCATTTTCTCAGTGAAGCCCACCTTAGTTAAGATTGCATCTTGCATTTCCCCATGCCTCTTACCTCGCTGTATTTTTTTCCTATGGTACTCATTTCCTTCCAACCTATAATTTACTTCTTTATGTTTACTATTTATTATTTGTCTTCCCCAAATTAGAATGTAAGCTCCACAGGGCAGAGATCTTTGTTTTGTTTACACATAGACCATTCCAAGAAGTTAGATATTGCCTGGTACACAATAAACACTATTTACTGAATAAATGAATGGATAGCATACTTGGCACAAAAGGCACCTCTCTCTTCAGGTTCTGAATATGAGTCATAATAGTGCATTTCAACTTCACTCAAGCATTTAAATGCATGACTTAAAAAAAAAAAGGCATGTGGCTTACAGCGTATGTGGAAAAATTTTCCAGTATATGATCCTCTGAGCCTCCATTAAGCTTTGTGGCATCATAATTCTGCTAAGTGGGTTGCTATTACCATTTTTATATGGCAAACTCAAGCAGGCAGATATGGAGCCCCGCCCAAGGAAATGTTTGTAAAATTCGTGAACCCAAAACAAAACCCATAAGATCTCACCAACAGTTTTTACCTCTCAACACTTACGGAGTTTCAAGTGCTTCCACCAACTCCTCCTACCAGCAACTGTGAAAACAACAGCCAGTGAGTATCCAGGGCTGACTCTGGGCCGGGGCACCCCAGACCTCATTTCATCTAGTGGAAGTGAATTCGAAACCCCACTCTACAGGCCCAGTCCCTGACCTGGAGGAAACTCAGTCCCAGCCCCTGGCTTACCTAGGCTGGGAAGTCGAAAGAGGGCCCGAGCTCGTACCCAGGCCTGGATTACCTTCGCCCACGCCCACCTGGGCCCCAGGGTCAGGGTAGGCTGCACTTCACTCCCTCGGGAAAGCCATTCTGCACTTCCGCTCCCGGTGCTGCTTCCCGGGGTGGTAGCTCCTTTGGGTCCGCCGCGCCTCCAGCCGTAACCTAGGGAGGTGGCGCGCGGGAAGGCTGTCCAGACCCGCCCTCGCAGCACCTGAAAACCTAGCGCACTCCAGGCCGCGCAGCCGCCGACGGTGTCCACGGCCTTGCCAGTCCCACTGCGCACGCGCTCTGTAGGCCGGGCCGGCGTCACGTGCGTAAACGTTACGCACGCCGGCGACTCGCGCCTCGCCTAGGCCTCCGCTCCCTAGGTTTTGCTTTGAGGGGTACAGAAGCTGGGAGGCACTAGCCTCCCGTCCCCGGCCACTACGGCAACGTAAGAGGTGAGCGCAGGCAGAGCATTCTTGGCCCCGCCCCCGAAGAGGTGGAGGGAAGGGGCGGGGCAAGCCTGTCTGTCAGGACGTGCTGGTTCCGCCCACCTGGTCGCTGTCCCCAAAGGCTTTCAGGCGCTTCTGGACAGATGTTAGTTACTGTACAGACTGGGTTAAAATTGCAGCTCAAGAGACAATAGGAGGTTAAAAGCCAAACTGGGGAACTGCGAGATAAGATTGTTTATATCTACATGACAATAAATATTCATTATGTTGCTTAATAAACCAATAAGAAAAAGTCCAACAACCCCAGAAGGAAAATGAGCGAAGATTAGAACAGGCTTCCCAAAAAACAAAAAAAGTCAAACAAATAGCCAATAAGGATATACAAAGCTGTTTAAACTATTATTAGACAAGAATGGAAATGAAAGCAGTAAGTTTTCTTTTTACTCGGTTTAGCAAAGATTTAAAACATTGGTAATGGCCACTGTTGGTGAGACTATGGGGAAACAGGTTTATATCTGTGTATGGGAGAAAAACGTTATTATAAACCTTACGGAAGCAAACTTTGTTTATTTGTTTATGGAAACAAGGTCTCACTCTGACCCAGGCTGGTGTGCAGTGGCTCGATCTAGGCTCACTGCAGCTTCAATTTCCCTGGGCTCAAGCGATCCTTCTAGAGAGATGGCGTCTCCTCATGTTACCCAGGCTGATCTGGAACTCCTGGACTCAAGCGATCCACCAGCCTCGGCCACCCAAAGTGCTGGGATTACAGGCGCGAGCCACGCCACCTAGCCCAGAAGGCAAACGTTAAAAGAGACATGTATTTTGGCCAGGCGCGGTGGCTCATGCCTGTAATCCCAGCACTTTGGGAGGCCGAAGTGGCCAGATCACTTGCAATTCCTATTCCTAGCAATTTATCCTTAGGAAATAATTAAACAACTGGCACTCACTTTGGACAAAATGTTCATGACCAAATGGAAATACTCTAAATGTTTACTTTAAGAAAATTAATTTACAGTACATCTATATAATGCACATATATGCATTATATGCAGCCATTAATAGGCTAATGTGGCAATAGTATTGCATGAAAATAGAATGTTAGAACTATGTGTAGAGTTTTTAACCATTTGTGTAAATAGATATATAGACATAAAATTCATTTTTTACAAGTGTTCCAGAACATGAACCAATGGAGAAAAGATATTTCCACAAAATAGTGCTACGTCATTTGAGTCTCTCCATGGAAAAAGAATTTTATTTGGACCCTCCTCACGTCATAAACAAAACATTTGGATGTCATAAACATTTCATTTGAATGTCGGTCTATATTTTAAAAGTTAATAAGAGAACATCTTTGCAACCTTGAAGTAGTCAAAAAGTTTATAACAGACAACAAAACACTAAACATAAAGGAAAAATCTATAAATTGAACTATATTAAAACTAAAGATATCTGTTCATCAAAAGACACCATTGAGAGTGAAAAGGCAACCTACAGAGTGGGAGAAGATATTTGTTGTGTGTGTGTGTGTGTGTGTGTGTGTGTGTGTATTTATACAATAAAAAACAGAGGCTGGGCATGGTGGCTCACACTTGTAATCCCAATAATTTGGGAGGCCGAGGTGGCCAGATCACTTGAGGTCAGGAGTTAGAAACCAGCCTGGCCAACACGGTGAAACCCTGTCTCTTCTAAAAATATTTTTTAAAAATTAGCTGGGCTTGGTGGTGGGTGCCTATAAACCCAGCTACTCGGGAGGCTGAGGCAGGAGAATTGTTTGAACCGGAGAGGCAGAGGTTGTAGTCAGCCAAGATTGAACCACTGTACTCCAGCCTGGGCAACAGAGCAAGACTGTCTCAAAGAAAGAAAGAAAGGAAAAGAAAGAAAGAAAAGAAGGAAGGAAGGACAGAGGAAGAAAGAAAGGAAGAAAGAAAGAAAAAGAAAGAAAGAAAAAAAATGGACAGACACTTCAAAAAGGTATATCCAAAAGGCCTATAAACATATGAAAAGGTATTCAACTTCATTAGTCCTTGGGAAAATGCAAACCAAAACCACAATAAGATTCCATTGCATACCCACCAGAATGGCTAAAATGAAAAACACTGTAAAAGTGTTAGGGAGGATGGAGACAAACCAATGAAAATGTTTGAAAGAATATGATCTTCCAGACTCACTGGTTGGTTGCCTTTTCTTCTTTTTCTTCCTTTTTTCAAATATATTTCAGTTTTTTGAGGTGTACATATATACAGTGAAATGCTCAGATCTTAAGTGTTCTATTCAACCACTTTCAACAAATGTCTATTAAAAATTCCAGAAAGTTCCCTTGAGCACCATCCCAATCCATCTCCAACCTTCAAGAAGCATCCACTGATCTGTTTTCTATCACCATAGTTTAGTTCTACCTATTCCAGAACTTTATATAAATTCAATCATTATGGTTTATGCCTTTTTGTTTCCAGCCCCTTTAGATTCAGTGTAATTTAAAAAATATTTATCCATGCTGATTTATGTGTCTAGTATTTCCCATTAACATATAAAAGAGAGCTCTGAGTGAGCACTGAGTGAACAGCATCGGGCTTGGTGGAGACAAGGGGAATGTGCTTATAGCTCATTTGTTTGATCTGTTTGTCTGATTAAGTGGAACACCACACAGCGTTGGTTTTGGCTATTATAACAATCTTAAATCGTTCCTATTCTTTGTCACTTGGCGTTCCTTTACTCTCTTCTTGTTGCATGGAATGGACCACTGGTTAAAGGCAGCAAAGACAGTGCTCCTAAGGGAACACTAATGTTGAAATCCAGAAGTTGGTAAGAATTTTGAAACTGATAATTCTTCCAGTTTCCCTTAAGAGTTTTATTAGATCTCTTTCTTGCTTTCTTTTTCTTTTCTTTCTCTTCCTTTTTTCTCTTTCTCTCTCTTCCTTCCTTCCCTCTTTCTCTCTCTCCTCTCCCTCCTTCCCTCCCTCCCTCCCTTCCTTCCTCCTTCCTTATTCTTTGAGACAAGGTCTTGCTCTGTTGCCCAGGATGGAGTGCAGTGGCACCACCATAGCTCACTGCCACCTCAAACTCCTGGGCTCAGGGGATCCTCTCGCTTGGTCCTCTCAAAATGCTGGGACTTGAAGCAGGAGTCACTGCTCCCACCCCTTTACTAGATCTTTATATAGCATTTTGATCAAAATTTTCACACAGCACTTATGATATCAAAATACAATGTTAAAAGAAAATATAGTAAAAATTATAACCAATTCATGTCTTATACTATTGGGTAGAAGATCTACATTGTGGTATTTGTGGGAAAGTGCTTGTAAGCAGCAGCCTGAATCGTTTTTCTTACTATTTAGAAGCAAAAGTTATGAAAGCAAATTAATTGATCTGTAAGGATAAATACAAGAACTCTAAACATCAGGTCATGAAAGCAGTTTTTGTCTACTTTTAATGCTGTAACACACAGTTAAAATTCATTTTGCACTTTATACATTCAGGACTAAATTTCAGTGTGAAATGTCTTTCTTCAAATTTGTTTCTCAGTAATTCATATTTTTTTCTTATATAGTGAATTTAAAGTTAACTAAATAGTGTGAGTCACTAAGTTGGGGGAAAAGTCAAAGTGTATTTTTAACATGCTGACCCAAAATATGTTTTTACTTAAAATAGTTTTTCTTGGACTGAATTGTGCCCCCCACCACCAAATGCTTATGTTGAAGCTCTAACTCCTGATTGGATTTGGAGCTAGGGCCTTAAAGGAGGTAATTAAGTGTTTCAGAGATTATAATGGTGGGGCCCTAATCTGATAGGATTGATGGCCTTATAAAAAGAGGAAGAGACACCTGAAATAATCCCTGTCCCTCTCTCTCTCTATCTCCCTCCCTCCCTCCCTCCCTCCCTCTCTCCCACTCTCCCTCTCCCTCCCTCCCTCTCCCTCCTCTCTCTCTCTCCTCTCTCTCTCTCCACACACACAGAGGAAAGGCCATGTGAGGACACAGCAAGAAGACAGCTGTGTGCAAGCCAGAACAAGAAGCCTCACTAGAAACCAAACCTGCCAGCACTTTGATCTTGGACTCTAGAACTATGAGAAAGTAAATAAATTTCTGTTAAGTTGCTGTGTCTTATGATATTTTGTTATGGCAGCCAAGGCAGACTAATACACACTTCTTTATTTTCTTTCATGCAAAAATGACCAATATGACTTTTAGACTTTTGAAGAAAAATCATGAGTTTAATAGAGAATGTGTATTGCTATGAGATGGGCTCAGGCATTTAAAAATACTGGGAAACACTGATACGTGGAAGAATGCAATATGTGGCCCACCCTTGAAGAGTTTATCATTTCATTGCAGACACAAGATGTTTAAAAGTAAATAACATTTTAAAAAATAATGAAAGCATGGGCTGCACGTGGTGGCTCATGCCTGTAATCCCAGCATTCTGGGAAGCCGAAGTGGGTGGGCTGCTTGAGTCCAGGAGTTTGAGACCAGCCTGGGCAACATAGCAAAACTCTATCTCTACTGAAAATACAAAAAATTAGCTTGACGTGGTGGTGTGCACCTGTAATCCCAGCTATGAGGGTGGCTGAAGTGGATCACCTGAGCCCAGGAGGTCAAGGCTACAGTAAGCTGAGATCACACCACTGCACTCCAGCCTGTGCAACAGAGACCCTGTCTCAATAATAATAATAATGAAGTACAGATATTTGTTGCAAAGTGAAAAGTACACACTCAATAGTGTTTATACAAGTAAGTGCTATATGGTGTAGTACAAATTAAGTGTTGTAGGAGTTTAAAGAATGTAAAGTTAGCAGGAAAAATGTGGGGAAAAGACTAGGGAAAAAGAAACTTTACTTTTTGTCCCTCTAAGAGTGAAGTTTCTCAGGGGAAGGGGACAGCCAGCCTAGCTCAGGAAAATAACATGGGTGAAAAAACAGGCAAGAGGATAGGTAATGTAGATATGCAGAAAAGGGATGAACAATTAATACATTTAAATGCTACATAGGTGGCTTATGTGCTATATATAGTGTCTTAGCTTGGGCTGTGTATTAGTCTCTTCAGTCTGTTCTCACGCTGCTAATAAAGACATACCTGAGACTGGGTAATTTATAAAGGAAAGAGGTTTAATGGACTCACAGTTCCACATGGCTGGGGAGGCCTCGCAATCATGGCAGAAGGCAAAGCAGAAGCAAAGGCACACCTTACATAGCAGCAGGCAAGAGAACCTGTGAAAGGGAACTCCCCTTTATAAAACAATCAGATTTCGTGAGACTTATTTACTATCACGAGAACAGCATGGGAAAAACCCACTCCCTCGCCCGTGATTAAATTACCCCCCTCTGGGTCTCTCACACAACATGTGGGGATTATTACTGTAAGAGTTAAAGGAAAAGGAAAGAAACATGAAAGGAGGCTCAATAGTCAAAGACAGGTTTATTTTAGAGAAAAAACCTGAGAGGGGCTTCTGGCCAATTTCGGTCAGGAGCTCTTTCTCTTAGACTAAGAGTATATATTGGTTTTAGGGTGAGGGGGCTTATCACAAGCTTGGAATGTTTCTGTGTGGGGGGAGAAGTTTATATCGGGGTTGGAATATCTCTGTTATCTTGAGGCTGTCATGTTTCCAGCCAGAGGGGAGTTATGTAGAGGCTGGCATCTTCCCAGCTGGAGGGGGCTTATCTTGGGGCTAGCATGTTTCTGGTTGAGGAGGAGTTTGGAATGTTTCTGGTCGATGATGCTATTTGTGGTTTATGGTCATGCTGATCTTAGCCATTAGGCTGAAGCCCTTTGGATTTAGGTGGTTTTTGGTTAAGGTGAATTTTAAAATGACAATCCTTTTCCAAGATGGCAATACTTCTGCTCTGTCAATTACAATTCAAAGTGGGATATGGGTGGGGACAAAAGCCAAACCATATCAGGCTGTTACAACAAAATACCAGAGAGTGTTGCTTAAACATCAGAAGTTCATTTTCTCAAGTTTGGGAGGCTAGGAAGTTTGAGACCGAGGCTCTTACTGGCTTGCAGATGGCAAGCTTCTTGCTGTATCCTCACATGGTGGAGAGAAAGCAAGCTCTTTTTCTCTTCTTCAAGAAGGGCACTAATCCCATCATGAGGACCCCATCCTCCCGGCTTCACCTAAACCTAATTACCTCCCAAAGGCCTGATTGCCAAATGCCATCACATTGGGGATTAGGGCCTTAACACATGAATTTGGGAGGGTGGTGGGATTCAGTCTTTATCAAGTATTGAGGAACCAGAGTACAGAAGACCATGGAAGGCAGACTGAGGCACCAGATTTGCTGCAATAAGAAATGGTCAAGAGGGAAAGAAATAACTAAGCCTGGTTCTTACAGAGTTAGGAACAGTGGCATAGTCAAATGGAAATAGCCAGGGGGGAGTTGGAAATCAATGGGTGGCTAAAGTTCAGGTGAGAAAACTGAACTGAGGTAACACTCAGCCCTGTGGATTATCAGGTACCTACTTTATTATTATTCATTATTAGCAATCATTATGAGACTTAATTTAGAAGTGGAATCAATACCCAAAGTTGTTAAAGGACTAGCCCTAGGGACTCTCGCTGTTCATAGTTTGCCTAACACTGAGGGAGGTTGGGATCAATATGACTCTTTTTTTTTTTAATGCAGAAGGACATCAGCTGCAGCATCTCAATGCCTGGGTTAAAATTGCCACCTACCATGGGCTAGAAAGATACCTCTGTCCACCAGGTTGTATTGAAGATTACCAAACAAATGTAAAGTGCTTAGAACAAATTCTTCTACTTTGCCGGTATCTGACAAATGTTAGCTGCTCCCAAAAAAAAGTCAGTTCTCTTTTGGAAGATAGGGTGCTAAATTCAGACCTTCCATGTAGAGTTTTCTCTCTTCTGCTGTTTCCTTTTATATTCAAAATCCTTAATAGAGCAGGAGAGGAAAACGGAGGGGGGGAGGCTAAGAAGAAAAAAGGGAAAAGAGAAAACAATTGAGGCTAAATGATTTCATATCTGCTACAGAGAAGCTGTCAGATATATCTGCTTTCTATCTTAAACAATTTGGGCAGTTGTCAAAGAATAAAACGAAGACAGGCTATAAAATGAATGAACACATGAATCAACACAAAGCATTTCAGAAACATAGTATGGAATGATAAAGGCAAGTTGCAGAACAACGTTATTTGCCTTAGCATTTCTGTAATGTTTAAAAACACATGAAACAATTCTGTTTAGTGTTTATCGATATAAATATGGCAAAAACACAAAAACGTGGATGAAGAAGATACACGCCAACCTCTGGAAAGTGGTAACCTCCAGGGAGGAGGAGAGAATTCGGGAAGGGAAGGAGGCATAAAATGAACACTAACTGTATCTGTCATAATTTTATTCTTTTCAATAATCTCGATGCAATGGCAAAATGCTAGTACAGATGGCCCTCTGTATCTGTGGCTTCTACATCTGTGGCTTCTGCCAATTACAGAAAATATTTGGGGGAAAAAATCAATGTCGCATCTGTAGTGAACATGTACAGACTCTTTTTCTTATCATTATACTCTAAACAATACGCCATAGCAACTAGTTGCACAGTATTTACATCATATTAGTTATTACGAGTGATCTACAGATGGCTGAAAGTGTATGGGAGGAACTGCATTGGTTATATGCAAACACTCCACTATTTTACATAAAGGACTTGAGCATACGTGGATTTTGGTATGCTGGTAGAGGCGTCCTGAAACATATCCCTCATGGATACTGATGGACGTCCACTTTTTTTTTTTGAAACAGAGTCTCACTCCATCACCAGGCGCCAGGCTGGAGTGCAGTGGCGTGACCTCGGCTCACTGCAACCTACGCTGCCCGGGTTCAAGCAATTCTCCTGCCTCAGCCTCCCGAGTAGCTGGGACTACAGGCGCGCACCACCACTCCCAGCTAATTTTTTTGTATTTTTAGTAGAGACGGGGTTTCACCATATTGACCAGGATGGTCTTGATCTCTTGACCTCGTGATCCGCCTGCCTTGGCCTCCCAAAGTGCTGGGATTACAGGCGTGAGCCACTGCGCCCGCCGGACGTCAACTTTTAAAATCTGAGTAATGAATACATAGGTGTTACATTTTTCTCTTTATTGAATGTTTGAAATGTTTCCTTAAAATGTTAAACATAATAAAGAAGAGTATTGGCTCCATTCCTAAATTCATTCGAACTCCCATACATTTTAGAAATTCCTCATTTGCTCAGTTAAATCACACATAGGAATGATTTCCAGGAATGAGTATGCATCCTGGACTCAATTTGAAAGGACAGTGAATCTATTAAAGATAGATTATGTATTTGTATTATGTTTACGTTGCCAAAATATATTCCGGATTCTGAAACATCTGGGTTGAATGACAGATATTATCATATCATTATTAGGTTTTCATTTTGTTTAATTTAATTAATGATCAATAGTAATCGTAATACCACATTTTAAGGCGGGAGGTGCTTCGTAATTAACAAACTGCTTGTGTATGCATTAAGATGGGGGGATAACAAATAGATTTCATCTCAGGGGCCAACTCCCACTAATTGGTGGTGGTTGCCCAGAAAGCTCTTTTGAGACACATTGTGAAGCTACATCTGGACTCAGCAGGGAGGGCAACGATCAGCTAGAGAGGCGTGTCAAGGGTGGCGTGATGGGGTGGTACCTAATGTGTGTTCCACTGATATTTCAACTGCTAGCTATGTAACCCTGGGCTAAGAAGACACCCCCCTCCTACCAGGTTGTATTGAAGGATTACCAAATGAATGTAAAGTATTTACAACAGATTCTTGCACTTAGCCAGTATCTGAAAAATGTTAGCAGCTCTGGAAAAATGTCTGTTCTTTTTTGGAAGATAGGGTGCTACATTCCTAAAATAAACAAGGAACACGTTCCTGATTCTCCTTCTACCTCTCTCACTGCTCCTTCTCAGTCTCCCTTCCCTTAGCCCTTCTATGGTGGTGCTTTCCAGAATTCTTCCTCTTTTATTCTCTTTGTTCTTTACTCATGCCACACTCATCCCAGACTGGCTTCATTCTCAAACATAGCAACCTCATATGCCAATGATTCCCTTCCAGCCTCATCCAAGCCAGGTAAAACACCTCCGCTTCATCTGCACAGCATGCACATAGCATTTATCTCTAAGTATTCCAACTATTTGTTTATCCATCTATCTCTGCTACTTTGAAAGGACAAGGCTAGATCTTATTGATCTTTGTACTCCCAGCTTCTGGCACATAGTAGCAATCAATAAATGTTTGTGAAATGAAAGACTGATTTAATGAATGGTGTCCTTATTTTGCAGAAAAAGAAACAGACTCAGAAGTTGGATTTTTCTGAAGGTTGCCCTTTCTCCATAACCTTCCCATCTTTCCTGTAGAACAGGGATTGACAATTATTCTCTGGAAAGTGCCAGATAGTAAAAACTCTCATCTTTGCAGGTCATAAGGTCTCTGTCACAACCACTCAACTCTGATGTAACTGGAAGGCAGCCATAGACAATATGTAAACAGGTGGATGTGGCTGGATTGCAATCAAAACTTTATCACAGAAACAGGCAGTTGGCTGGATTTGGCACATGGGCCCTTGTTCGTGGACACTTGCTGTAGAAGATAATAAATAGACACTCCTACAGGTCTAATTTCTTTTTCTTTGTTGAACATTCTCTTGTTTCCTAGCAAAAGCAGCTCAATGCTCATTGTGTTAGAAGCCAATACTATGATAGTGGGTGTCTGAGAAGAGAAAGTTGACAAATAAGAAGAGAGGAGTCCAGCTCAAATCTATCTTCCTGTGCTGGCTTCAAGGCAGTATTGTATTAGAAATGGTTTGGCGGTGGATTCTGGGAATAGTCAGTGATTGGTGGAAGGAAAGAGAAGTTCTGAAAGTCCTCGGGGCATGCACAGTTTGTGCTTTATACTTCCGAATGGGTACCATCGTGCTACTCAGGGGGAGTTAGTATAAAGCCTGCAGTGGACATTCATGATGTCAGCAAGCTCAGTCCATTGCCATATTGCTTCCAATTGATTTCAGATAGTTTTGTTATTTTATAAGTGGAGGAAGTTTCAGAGTTCCACCAAATTGTTTTTTTATTTTTCTTTTTTTCTTTCTTTTTCTATTTTTTTAAAAATCTACCATCCTGTAAGGTCAAGAATTTCTGCTAGTCATTGGTTTCTTAACTCTTTAGGGCATGGTTTTACTCTCTGACTCAACCCAAATCCTAGGATCCTCATTCCAATGTTTCTGTGGTCTCTGTTGGAAGGCTTTGGAAAGAACAGGCTTCTAAGATGGATAAGGAGTTTCTTCACAAGGCTCTTAAGAAACCTAGAGGCATTCAAGCCCAACTTATCCACATCCTTCCTGATCACCCACTTTGAACACTCATAACATTCTTAAAAAAAAAAAAAAAGCAGGCCAGGCATGGTGGCTCATCTCCATGATCTCAGCACTTTGGGAGGCTGAAGCGGGAGGGTCTCTTGATGCCAGGGGTTCAAGACCAGACTGGGCAACATAGTGAGACCTAGTCTCTAAAAAATAAAAATAATCAGGCAGTCCATGTCTTTTAGAAAAAATAAATAAATAAATAGAATTAAAACAAAAAAGTTTGTTTATTGAGTGCAGTGGGGGAAAAAAAAAGTGGAACAAATAACTCCTCTCCGTTTCTCCCCACCCTCTTCTGTGTTTCTAAATGACTAGCCTTTTTTTCTTTCTTTCTCAGGGACTATTTCAAATTTCTCCCACTCTTCTCATATTTCCTACCCCACTGTCTTTTCACTCATTGTCAGGAGATGACCTCCCCTCCAACTTCACGAAAGAAACAGAGGCTGTCAGAAGAGAATGGCTTTACAATCCTGCCACTCATCACAAATTTACCTGCATTTATACCCATTCTTTCATCCTTCCTATCATAATGTAATGGAACAGCTGTGTAAGACCAATCCCTCCCTCTCTATGTCCCAGCGCTTTCCACCTTATTAAGGAATCTGATTTTATCAATTGTCCCTCTCTCTCTCTCCTGTCTCTTTCACATCTTTCTTTCTCTCAACCTCTGTTTTTCTGGACTTCTTCCCAAAGATACAGAAGTTTCTCTCTCCCTTCCTGCCCTCCTCTTTCCTCTCCTCCCTTCCTCTCTCCCCTCTTCCCTCTCTCCTTCTCTCTTTTTCTCCTGGAAACCTTCCATCAACATTTAGTCATGCATAGTTCTATCATCTTGAAAATAAGTCTCTCCTCCTCCAATTGTTGCCCTCTCACTCCCTCTACCTCCTTTACAGTCAAAGTTCTTGATGGGTTTCTGTGTTCACTGTCCTGGTTCATCATCTTCCAATAATTTCTCAACTAATGATAAATCTGCTTCTCCTCCATTATATTCCTGAAATGTTCTCACTGAAGACCCCAAATAACTTCCTGTGCTGCTACATCCAACCTAGAATTCTTTGCTCTTTACTAAATCTCTGACACTCTTCAACCCTGTTGAAATGAAACGTTCTCTTCCATGGTTCTGGTGACAACATGATCTCCTGATTTTCCTCCTATGGTCATTCTCCCTGAGGCTTCTTTGTTGCCTTTGTAGACCTACAAAGAAGCTACAGGAGAATGACCCTAGGAGAAAACCATGCCCCAAACACTCTGAAGATACAGATTGTTAACAAATACCTCTGCCTATTTTTAAAAATAGTTCTCTACTAGGCCCTCTACGCTTAGTCTACATATTCCCCTAGGGCATATCATCTCGTCTCTAGACATTTTTTTTTTTTTTTTTGAGACAGGGTCTGGCTCTGTAACCCCGCTGGAGTACAGTGGCTTGATCTCACCTTACTGCAACCTCTGCCTCCCAGGCTCAAGTAACACCGCCCCCCACTTCTTCAACCTCAGCCTTCCAAGAAACTGGGACTACACACGCTTGCCACCACACCCAGCCAATTTCTATATTTTTTGTAGAGACAGGGGTTTGCCATGTTGCCCAAGCTGGTCTTGAACTCCTGAGCTCCATCCCCCCTGCCTTGGCCTCCCAAAGTGTTGGGATTACAGGCATAAGCCACTGTACTGGGCCACATCTAGGCAATTTTAAATATAATGATGATTCTCCAGTTTATTTTTCCAACCCAGAGTTCATCACTGAGGCTAGAATCAGCTGGCCGGTTGCCTAACAGAATTAGAAATCATCCCTCTTAGCCTTACTCACCACATCCAGTTTCACCTTTAAAAAATAATTATCGCAACCCCACCCCCAGCCAGCTATCACCTACTTCTCTGCCCTGTTTGCAGCAAAACTTCTTGAAAAACTTGTCTGTATTTACTGCTCCAATTCCTCTCCAACTGTCTCTCTTAAACTCCCTCAAAGCCGACTTTCAACTGACAGCTCCACTGAAACACTCTTGTCAAGGTCGCCCGTGACTTCTGCATTGCTAAAAGCTGTGGATAATTCTCAGGTCTCATCTTTAGTCACAGTTTACACAGCTAATGGCATTTCTCCTTGATAGCTGTCCTTCACTTGGCCTCCCAGATCCCACCCTCTTCTGGTTTTCCTCCTTCGTCACTGACTTGCCACCTCAGTCTTCTTTGCTCATTCCTCTTCTTCTTCTTCCGATTTTAGTTTTGTTTTTCTAATTTTTTTTTTGTTGAGACAGAGTTTCGCTCTTGTTGCCCAGGCTGGAGTGCAATGGCATGATGCCAGCTCACTGCAACCTCCACGATTCTCCTGCCTCACCCTCCCGAGTAGCTGGGATTACAGGCATGCGCCACCACCACTTCCCGCTAATTTTGTATTTTTAGTAGAGATGGGGTTTCACCATTTTGGTCAGGCTGGTCTCAAACTCCTGACCTTGTGATCTGCCCACGTTGGTCTCTCAAAGTGCTGGGATTACAGGCATGAGCCACCACAGCTGGCCTTCCCAATTTGTTAATATTGGAGTGAGCAAAGGCTTATTCCTTGGCCTTCTTCTCTACACTCACCCCTTGAGTGATCTCCTCCAATCTCAAGCCTTAAATACCACCTGTATGTCTATGACTCCCAAATGTATATCTTCATCCCAAACCTGTCTTCCAACTTCTAGTCTCTTAGATCCACCTGCCTACTCAGCATCGCCACTGGGATGCCTCCTAAGCTTCTCAGATGGAGTTAAAATTGAAGTTCAGTTCTGAACACCTCTTCCACCCATAGCCTCCCACAGTCAACTGCTGGGGACTAGAATGAGATGGCAACTTATTCTCCCAGTTGTACAGATGCAAACCTTCTTATCATCATATATAAAAGCTGATTCACTTTGAGTCCTTTAGTAAAAGGATTCTATGGTTTCTCTATTTATGCTTTTTATATTAAAAAAATCATGATTTCAAGACTTTTGCCTTTTTTTAAGAGGGCTTATAGATTCCAAGTTTGGGCAAGCTTAAAATGTCTCCTATTGGCCAGGCATGGTAGCTCACACCTATAATCTCAGCACTTTAGGAGGCCGTGACAGGAGGATAGCTTGAGCTCAGGAGTTTGAGACGAGCCTGGGCAACATAGTGTGACCTCATCTCTACAAAAAATAAGCAAAGAAACCAGGCATGGTAGTGCATGCCTGTACTCCCAGCTGCTCAGGAGGCTGAGGTGAGATTATTGCATGAGCCCCGGAGGTCGAGGCTGAGGTTAGCTACGAACACGCCACTGCATTCTAGCCTGGGTGACACAGCAAAACTCTGCCTTAAAAAATAAAAATAAATGTCTTCTATTGCCTTTATCCCCCAAAGGACATTTATACTTTTCTTCCCCCATAGGTTTGCAGCAGTTGTTCCATGATTCCCTGAGAATGAGCGTCGCATTCCTTCTTTTTTTTTTTTGGCCTCTCTGTGTTTTGCTTTGTTGAATTTCATCACTGAAGTATTTGGGTTTTGTTTTGTTTTGTTTTGTTTTGTTTTGTTTTTGGCTTTTGTCTTATTGAATTCATGTTTTTAATAATTTCCTCTGCAGCTCAAAGTAATTGCAAGAAACTTTCCCTAGCTTCCTTGGGTTACTGTTTCTTGAGTCTTGCCTCCGTTCTGTGCCTGCTGTGCTCACTTCAGTGTTTGCTTTCATTGCATTCTCCTGCAAAATGCTTGCATAGTTACCACATTGCTTCTTTTTGCCTTGCTCTTGCTTCAGGCAAACAGCTCTGTCCAGTTCTTCTTTTGGCTCTGACAAAAAGATTAATTCTCAGTGAAACCTTCCCAACCTTCCCTGGGGTCTTTTTTCCATTCCAGATACTATATTAATACCTGGGTCCAGGAACCTGGAAAGAGCTTGGCAAACCTTCTGCAGCCTTTGGTATAGTACTGGGCTTACCCTCTCTTCTAAGCTTTTGGTAATGTCCAGTTTGGGGTACTCCCTCTTCTCATGGAGTGGGAGAATTCTTAGGCTTCAAATCAGTCCCCGGATTTAGCACAGACTCCTGGGAGATGGTAACACTTCGGGGCTTTTCCTGGCTCAACCTGAATTCAGCCAGGAAATATTGAAACCACACACAGGAGCCTCTGCACTTGGAAAGATTTCTCTGGCTTTTTTTCTAAGCCCCCTACTCTCAGCTTTGTCTGCTTCTATCCAATCAGAGGTTATTGGTGAAAATTTTCAACGTTTTGCAACTCACTTCCTTTTGTATCATTCTGCAGGAAGAAGAGCTGCATTAAGTCACACTAAAATCTTCTGCTTTTATTCTTCTTGGATATTTTTCAGTTCATCGCAAAAGGATTGACTCTTTCTTTGTCTGGTTGTTACCAGTTATTTTTTAAATTGGTTTATTTCATTGAGGATTGGAAAAGGGTGATTCTGGAAGCAAAAACAAAACAAAACAAACAAACAAACAAAAAAATATATATATATATATACTGGCAATCTTCCCCTAGTGTCCTTAGGGAAAGGATTGGGGTGAGGGGAGATCAAACGCAGTGACTCCCCACCAGACCCCAGAAGCACCCAGCTTCATGGCAGAGGCAGGCTGTCCTCAGTGGGATTGGTATTTTTTTGTAAAGTGTACCTGCCCATTGTACTTCTCATTCAGTCTTTCTGCTGCCCTTTGTTTTCTCAGCGAGGAGTAACGTCGCTTTTCACACAGAAAGGGCTTCTGTTGTGCCTGACTTTAAGACAGGAAAAGTGGGGGAGCTACGGAAGCTACCTACACCGCCCCTCACCCCCAGCAGCCAGGCTCAGGAAGGAAGAGGCACAGCGGTGTGAATGGATGCAGAAGAGGGGGGCCAGTAGGCTGAGCCCCTGACTGCTGGAACAAACACACAGCCATGGAGGGTAGGAAATCTGAACTCCAACAATGGCCTTGGGCTGGAGCAGTGAAAGGATGAAAGTGAGGGTGGGTAAGGGGACCTGCAAATCTAGCCTCTCCCACTACCACACAGGTCTGCAGCTCCCAGTGGTAGAAAGACAGCATCCCAAAGAGAAGGAAAACACAGGAACTGAGCATTTGTGCTTGGAATTAATAAGCAAATCCCATCAAACCCTTGACATCATGGGCTTTGGCCTCAGAAGGCAGAAACCTAGAAAGTGCCCGTGATGATCCCTGTGTGCCAGGCTCAGCTCTGTGGTGGACTGCCACCTGCACAGTGCCCTGGCACTTCCATGCACAAAATAATTGGCTGCAGAAGGTTGTCGGATGCCTTGCTGTGGGAGGAAACTACAAAAACAAATTTTATTCTATCAATTCAAATTGCTTTTTTATATTTCAAATCTGAGAGCACTCGTTCCATTTTTGTCTTCTCCATGATATGCAATTGTTCTTTGCTGTACAACCAAAATGAGTAAAATGAAAATAGATCTCTACATTTAGTAGTTAAATAGCCATTTGCTTCAAGATTTTTGGATATTTTATGCTCCTTTCCATATCATTTCTGTAAGGAGCATAAAACTCTCCAGATTTCTTTGAAGACAGAACTGAGGCAGCAGTGACCCAGGTGTGCAGGGTAAGAAGAGCTGTGACATCTCACTAGCAATAGCTAAACCTTACTGATATTGTTCATTTTCATTATAATTAGTTAATATTAACATACCTCAGCTAAGTGGAAGCCCTGGGTTTGCTCATTTCGTCCTCACAGCGACCATACTGTTATTATCTCTATTTTTTTTTTTTTTTTGAGACAGAATTGTGCTCTTGTTGCCCAGGCTGGAGTGCAATGACATGAGTTCAGCTCACTGCAACCTCTGCCTCCCGGGTTCAAGCGATTCTCCTGCTTCAGCCTCCTGAGTAGCTGGAATTGCAGGCGTGCACCATCACATCCGGCTAATTTTGTATTTTTAGTAGAGACAGGGTTTCTCCATGTTGGTCAGGCTGGTCTCGAACTCCTGACCTCAGGTGATCCGCCTGCCCCAGCCTCCCAAAGTGCTGGGATTACAGGCATGAGCCACTGCGCCTGGCCTATTATCTCTATTTTACAGAAGAGAATGTGGCTTGAATAGGCTCCATGACTTGCACAAGATCACAGCTGGTACATGGTGAAGCAAGGACAAGACACGGGCATCTGACCTCAGTCTCTCTCCAATCATGAAATACCTGTGTTATCTGTTTCTGCATAACAAATTGCCCCAACATTTAGTAGTTTAGGGGCAGGATTTCTGGAATGGTGGGGTAAAACTTAGCAGCTTAAAGCAACATCTGTCATCTCGCAGTTTCTGTAGGTCAGGAACCTGTGCATGGTTTAGCAGGGTGCCTCTACCTCACGGTCTCTCATGAGGCTGCCATCAAGGTGACAGGCAAGGCTGCGGTCATCTCAAGGCTAAACTGGGGAAGGGTCCACTCCCAATCTCTCTCCCCGATTGTTGGCAGGATTTAGTCCTTTGCTGGCACTAGGCCAGGGGCCACCCTCTGTGTCCCTTGCCACATGGACCTCTCCCCCAGGGCACATACAGCAGCTTGCTTTCTTAGAGCATGTGAACAAGAAGAACCAGAGAGAAAGAATTTGTGCAAAATGGAAGTCATGGTCTTTTGTAACCTAATTTTGGAAGTGACAGCTCCTCACTTTAGGCAGAGTTGATTCATTAGAAGTGAGTCACCAGGTCCAGCCCTTACTCAAGGGGTGGGCATTACACAGAGGTATGAATACCAGGAGGTCGGGATCACTGGGAGGCATTCCAGAAGCTACCTACCACCTTGCCCTTCTCAGACAACTGCCCGCCCCATCACTCCCGGGGGCAGGCTAAATGGTGTGCTTGTGTTCTGTGACTGTGACCCCCCCCCTCCCCCCCCCCCCCAGCCATAGCTGACTGGACCAGAGATGGACACCTGATTCAAACTAGGCCAATTAGATTCTCTCCCCCCAGGAATTGCGAATTGCAATTCAGAGACCCTGGTTGGTTTTTGCTAGAGGTTTGAAATGAAATAATTGGGAGCTTTGGGACAGCAATCTTCTGCTGTGTTCAAAGATAAGTAGAGATGGCAGGATATGAGCGAGAGAGAGAGAGGCATAGAAACAGAGAGAGAGAGTGAGGCAGAGACAGAGAGAGAGAGAGACAGAGACAGAGAGAGAGACAGAGAAAGAGAGACAGAGACAGAGAGAGAGAGACAGAGAGAGAGACAGAGAGGATGATTGTGGTTCCTCCCCCTGGATTTGGAGAGGTACAATAAAAACTAGGTTTCTGTCACTTGCAACCAGGGTTGACATTTCCATTTTTTTCAATCAGCAATTTTGTCCTAGGAGAGATTAAGATGTATAGCATATGATACTTTTTTAACTAAAGAAAAAAGAGAATATATATATATGTATGTATGTATATATATGCAATTATAATTCTTTTTTTCAAAGCTTTAGATGAATTAATGTTAACATTTAACAGCCAATAATGTCCAAATACCAACCAATCTGGAAGGCGCTCACCATAAACAGCTGGTGTGGTCCCACTGCTGAATGCTGGGGTGCCCAGCAGCTGTCTGCCATCCATCCCAAGGCCACTGCAATCCGGCCTTGACCACACTGTAGCTCGGAGGCAGGCAGGCTGGGGAAAGGTGGGGCTTAAGAACCTCAGATCATCAGCAGTGAGTCACGGTGGCCTAGCACAGAAATCTCCGTGTGATTGCAGATTTGCTCTGTAACCCACCGGGGAGCCAGTATCTCTGGCAGACAACTCACAGTGGAGGCTTTTGAGACAATGTCCAGTGCTTTTCTGGCTCACTCACTGTGATCCCCGGAGAACACACACAAGTGCGCTAGACAGGGATGAAAAGCCTATATCCGATCTGCGTGAGAGGGATCTGGAAAAAGCCACCTCTGGGAGGTGGGACTTGAGAAACGTGCCACTTCCTCTAAAACAGGCTCTGCAACCTGGGTCTGTGGATCATAAAGCTGTAGATCTTATGTGCAACATCCACAGCGTGTAGCTAACACCAGATACTCCAAAGACAGGACCCAACATAAGACAAAATAGTGCAACAGCCAGTGTCTGGGGAGAGGGTCAAGTTTTTTTTTACCGTTTTTAAAAATTAACTGAGAATCAACAAAATCAGTGAGTGCTCACACAGCGTAATTCTATCCAGGAACAAGGAGTTGACACAGCATTCCTCTGTAAACTGGGAGAATTTCCCCATGCCTCCTACCTGCTCCCCAGTTTCCCCTCTCCATTAGGAATAAACACCATGCACAATCTGAAAGCTGGTCAGGAAGTGATCCTTGAAAGTGTCACTCTGAATTTGAATTAAACCGAAGTCTAGCTTCTTTTTTGAGATCTCCTGATGAGTTATACCTTTACACAAGAGCTACTGAGTTGGAAGATTTTTTTCTCACCTGAGATATGGATAATTGCTCTGCTTTCTTGTTCAAAAAAATACAAGGAAAATCATTACCACTCACAACCCAAAGACATTTATGCTCTCGCCTAATACAAGAGCACAGTGTACACGTTTCTTTTCTAAGAAAATAAAGTTGACCTCAGTGCAGTGGAGTTCAGTTGTCCTAATTATAAGTCATAACTCACAATTCAAATTTTTTTGAATTGGCATTTTTGCCCTAGGAGAAATTTGGGATTAAGGTATATAGTACATGTTCCTTTTTTAATTAAAGAAAGGAGGAAATATGTATATATATTTATTGGAATATATATGTAGCAACATATGTATGTTACTTTTTTAGTTAAAGAAGGAAGGAATATATATACGTACATATACAATATATATGCAATTGCAATTCTTCGTTTTTTCAAAGCTTTAAATGTATTAATTGCAAAACTCTGTCCTGGATTACCAGCTGGATCTGTAGCAAACACATGGTGGTGTGTAAGATGTTTTTTGAAGATTTAATTCATCACCATCAACAAAAATGCTTAATATTTACAGAGTGGTCACTGTGTGCCAGGCACCATGCTACACACTCTACATATATTATCCCACGTTATTCCCACACAATTCTTTCCATCAACTATTATTACCCCGCTTTGCCAAAGAAGAGATCGAGGCATACAGCAGTTCCGAAATTTGGCCGAAGGTGGTGTAAGCATTTGGAATCAGGTCTGTCTTATTCCAGTGTTTACTCTGAATCATGTACCTATCATCAAACTGGAGACTTTAAAAATATCACTACTGACTTAAGTATTTAGCAATACAGCTAATACGTTGGCCACTTTTCAGACAGTCCTACCCAGCATTTCCCCCTCTCCTTCAATGAAGCCATGGAAAACTTTAAGTAATGTGTCATTAGCTATTGCTGTGAAATAGACTCTCTCAAAACTAAGTGTCTTCAAACAATAAGTATGTGTGATTGTTCACAAGTCGCTATAGGTCAGCTGAGAAGTTCTGGTGGCAGGTAGACCTGCTCATGTACCTGGGGTCAGCTGTGGTCAGGTAGGCAGTTCTGCTGATACTAGCTGGGCTCCGCCATGATTGGAAGTCCACTGTCTGAGCCCGGCCCGGTAATAACCTCAGTTGGGAAACTGGATTCGCTCTGCTCCGTGCCATTCTCATCCTCCACTAGGCCAGCCAGGGCTTCTCCATACAGTGGTGGCAATGTTTCAAGAGCAAGCAAGGGAGAACAGAAGAGTTCAAGGACCTTGGAGGTCAGGCTTGAAGCTATCAGAGTCACTTTGGCCAAAGTCACTTTGGCATTTCGTTGACCAAAGCAAGACCCAAGTCCAGCCTGGACTCAGAGTGGAAAGAAACTAGCAGGTCCCATAGCAAACAGTAGCTACAAGCAGGCATTAACCGAGGACGTCAAATACGATCAATCTTTCACACAGAGTAGCTATGAAAACAGTCAATCTCTTATTTTGATACTAACAGCAGTATCGACTGAATGCAGAGTATGCGTGGGAACTTCACCAAAACTGCTCTGTGAGATCAACACCGTTGCAATCACCCCCGCATATGAGAGGAAACTGAGGTTTAAAGGGATGGAGAAATGCGCTCACAGTCTCACACTCCTGTACAGAGGATATAGTCTTAGCTTTCACTGGCTCAGTCTAGCCAATCGAGCCCTGAGCCGGGAGCACTGGTGACATCTTTTCTTAACAAGCACAAATAAATGATCCCTTCTCACCTTCTCCCACGCGTGTGTTCAAAGGGATACAGATAGTCCTTTGACTTTGCATTCTTTCCGTGTAGGGCCTGATGAAATTGACAGTACCCCTGTGCCTCTGAACAAGCCCCTTCTCAATTTATTACCTTGGCAGCTCTTGCTCTAATTTCAATGTGTGTGTGCAGTGCCCCCGGGGGTAGAACATCCTTCTCTGCAATGAAAAACAATTAACACCTGGGCTTTCGGCTTTCACATCCTATAAGTGTATCGGTAGAAAGAACGGGGGCTAGGGACCAGGTGCCTCTCTAGGTCTCTGTTTCTGCAACATATTCAAAATTTAACCTGACCCCATCTCTCATGGTATATCCGGGAGGACCCAAGAAGGCAGTGGGTGTGAGAACGCTTTGCAAAGGAAAAAGGTAAGCGGCTGAGCCGAGGGGAGCAAGGAAGCAAAAAAGAGGAAGAGACAAGAGTGAAAGAGGGAAGAGTAGAATCCTGGAGGCGAGAAAGGGAAAACGCAGTCTTCTACTCACAGCCTGCACAGTTAGGCGCAGTTTTAGGTTGCATAAACTTTTTCCCCAGACCCTCCTGTGAAAAGCAGACAGCCCCTCACTCACAAGTAATATGTTGGCTACGCTGCCCCCTGCTGACCATTATGCGTAAGAGCACAGACGCCGACAGCCACTTGAAATAATGGACTTGGATTTCGGAGACCAGCAGAGGCTGCAAAAGGCTGAGAGGCTGGTGGTCATGTACCAAGGAACCTATGAGGACTTGTGCCTACTCAGTGCCAAAGCTACTTATTAGCCTAGCGTTCAATGAAACTCCCCCCTCCTCCCTTTGCTTTTGCTTTTTCCCCCAGGGATCCGGACAATCAAGTTTTTCGTTTCTTTCAGGTGCTGCTGCCGTGTCCATTCTATAAACTGTGGCTGAGACATGGGACCCAGCTTCCCTGTTTTCCACCCTTTGCAAAGACAAAGCTCAGGGGTCATATGTCTTTCCCAAGTTTTATTATCATACTAATCGCCATGAGAACATGGGGAGGGGGAGAGGATGCAATAGGGCAGATATTGTAGACACATTACAAAAGTTCTAGCATCTCGTCAGGTCATTGGATCTTTGTCTCGGTTCTGAATCTAGAGTGTCTGGCTCTCTCTGAAATGTTAACTGAAAATGAAAGCCCCTAAACATCCTAAGCATTTTTCTCTTTGTTTTTATGCCTGAGGAGGGACCTCTCTAAACAATTTCCCTAACCACCACCTGCCATGATGCTCATTTCCCCAGGACTCACTTCCTCCCAGATGGTCTCTTTCCCCTGCTCTTGTTCTGATGATGAAACTGTGGCAGATACTGAGTTGCCCCCTAGCCAAAGCAGAGCTTCCAAGGGGGACACACTCAAAACTACGGAACTCTAGCAGAGATGGATCACTTGTGTACTTCCTCCCAGCTCCCCCGGAATCCAAATGAGTAAGAAGTTTATCTGGCTTCAAGAAAACAATAACTTCAAACAAACGTCTCTTGAGCCCCTGCTCTGGGCTGAGTGTTTCAGTTACCCAGAAGACAAAGGGAGACTTCTTTGCATGATAGCCTAAAATGTGGCTCACATTCACGTGGTGTGACTAAGTAACAATGACAGTATTTGCTAAATGCTTCCTATGTGCCAAATACCATTCTAAACTCTGTGCATACATTACATCAGTAAGTCTATGAAGCATAATCTATTCTTCTTCTTCTTCCCAGTTTATAGATAAGGAAATAAAGGCAATGAGAAGTTAATGAAGTAATTCACCCAAGGTCATAGAGTTCATAAGCAAGGAGCTGGGATTTGAATGCAGGCTTTCTGGCCCCAATACCCACCTGCATGACCACTCTACTATCTGCCCCTCACTACAAGCAGTGAGACTGGTCTTTGAGGCTTATGGGTTCTGAGAGTTGGACCAGGCTAGGTTCTAATCCTCACCCTACTACTCTGTCACTCTCTATATGTGTAAACATGGAAAACATACTTAAATTACTGAAGCTTCAGTTTCCTCATCTATAAAATAGAATAGGATCCACCCCAGATAATTATGACAAATATTAAATAAAATGGTGCTTATAAAGCAATCAATTAAAGTGATGCCTATGAAGGACCTGGCAAACACTAAGAACTTAGTAAATACTAACTACTCTTCTGTTTGTATATTTTCAAACTGTACTGAATTCACTTGTTGTTGGAAAAAACATGAATTTTTACTCTAGGATCTGCCAGTAAGTCGCTATACAACTGAGGATTTATCTCTCTTTGGATCATAGCATAGCCTCTTACTTATACTCCCAGCTTCTCCCATGTCCATGCCAATGGACTAGTTTCTCCTTGAACAGGAGAGTAATCTTTTAAAAATAAATATATCGCTTTACTTCCCTGCTTAAAGCTTTCCAGTGGCTTCCTATTGTACAAAGAATGAACCCAAAACCCTTGCTCTGACTTACAGAGCTATACCTGATACAATCACTGCCCATACATGACACAGCCACTGTTACTCTCCTCCCCATTCCTCACTGTGATCCAGGCACACCAGCTTTCTTTTTTGAATTTAGCAGCTTATTCCCACCTTGTGGTATTTGCCAGAGAAGCAGCCAGAAAATCCTTCACCTTGAACTCTCTAAGGCTGGCTCCTTCTTGTCATTCAGAGCTCAACTCAGATATCACTCCCTGTTGAGGCGGGTTCCCTTGTTGCTGTGTCCATCCCTTGCTTTATCTTCTCCACAGTACTCACCACTATATGAAACTATGTTACACATTTATTTATTGACTGGTTTTCTCTTCTGTGTCATTCTATCAGAATGCAAACTACATAAGAGCCAAGAGTGTAGTTAGAAGAACCTTTTTAGTTATGATATTGCAGTCCATGAGTTCAGTGCCTGGCATCTAGGAGATCTTCAAGACATAGATGTTGAATTAATGAATAAATGAAGGAATTTATTAGCACAAGACTCATTTATGAAACAAAGTAATTTGTATACAGTGATATCAAAATTTCTTTCTAGCTCTAAATTCCAAGAATCTTAGAGCATTTTGAGGTCTTAAGCCAATAGAGAGATGAGAGAAAGGTCTGGATTGTGGAATCCCAGGGCATGCTATTGACAATATTTACCAGCCATGAGAACAAGGCTCTAATCATCGTCTATGTAACTGAAAAAAGGTATATTTTGTCCAAATGTCCCAAAAAATTATCTTGCTGTAATATTTCACAAGTCTCTCTAAGGTTTAACTTTCTCACTTCTTTACAGCTCTGTGATCACATCTCAGAACAAGCATAAAGGCACTATCAGAAAAAATGGTTGTGGTCAACTAACTGGCTGATGTGAACTTTGTCCCAAGTTCAGAGATGTTTGTTGACTCTCAGAATTCTCATAAGTATTTTGTCTTGAGAATGTCCCATCATATACCACCCAGGAACAATGAAAGGTTTCTGGATGAATCCAGAATTTATTGAAAATATTTGCACTAAGAGTACTTACTCATATCACTTGGGTACTTACCCATATCATTTTTTCATTAATGAGTTCAACGGACATGTATTCAACACCTACCATAAAAAGTCAAAGGGTGATCAAAATAGATATCAATACCTACCCTTACAGAGTATCAATTAATCAAACACCAAAATTATGTGTTACTTGTCAACCATGATAAAGTTGATGGTAAAATAGCCTCAGGAAAAAAAGTATAGATTGTTACCTTGTATAGTAGCTAAGAGAATGCAGGTTGAAAGAGCAGAATAGTATTTTTTGAAGAGGAAAAAACAGTAAGAAGTATTAACCCACAATGTAAGTGGAATTCAGAAGAGCTTTCCACACTTACCCTGTTTGAAACCGCCCTCTTCTGAGCCTTGGCTTGTTTATGGAGTTCTAATTAGCATGTTTGATTAGAAGTCAAGGAATCATGGGGAGCTGAGCCTCTCATTTCTACACAAAGAAAACTGGCTTCCTTAAAATCCTGATGTCACTAGATGCTGGCCTTCAAAACACACATTTATTTGTGTTTATCTCTGAAGAGAGCAAGAGGAGTTTGCAGAAAGAGAAGAAAAGAACAGAAAGAGAAAGGTAAAGCCTCAGGCAATACACAAAGCTCCATACTAAGCAGTTCTGGAAGGGAAGAGATTGCATCAGCTTCAATAGCAGATGAGCCTGGTCTTATTTTTCTTTGCTCATCTGACCAGGTACTCCATAAATGTCAGATGGAGGATGAGAAGAAGTAAACACGTTATTATAAGAGAAGAATGGGGCCATTTGGTTCATGTCAGTTGTCTAGATTGTAAAATATTGCAATGCCCAGCTGACCTTGAGAAAGCTTGCACTGGTGTAATATTGACCACTTAAGTAGCTATATAAAACTCTCTAGTTTAAGCTAAAGAATGTATTTATGGGGATTGCAAATATAGGTGCTGTTTGAACATGTATGCTCTCTTCCTGCTTTCTTGAATTGGCTGTGTTCTAGTTGGCTGAATTTGCTCTAAATCAACATATAGACATGTGGAAGGTGCATTTGCTGTTTTGGAGGGTCTGCTGTGTTTAGCAATCCTCCAAAACATAAGGGAAGCATTTCTCCAGATGGCAGGGTGTTTGCAGTTCAGAGGAATGTGTTTTTGGCCATCAGCAAGCCTCAGTCATCAGTGTTGGCCAGTCACCCACACTGAGCATCACGTGCAGTTGTGCCCTGTGACAATCCACCAGCAGCTCTGGGCCCTGGGGTGAGTACTGTTATTTGAGCAGAAAACTAAGACCTTCTGTCCAAAGCAAATAATGCACTGGAATCTATCTAAATTATTCAGCCTGCATACCTACACATCTGAAGGAGAATATTTTACTAAAAATGTTTAAAGTCAGAAGAGGTCTGGATTTAAGTCTCCACTCCAGTCTATGTAATTGTGCAATCTTGAGCAAGTTATACAATCTCCTTGAGCATCAGATTACTTATCTGGAAAATGAGGATGAGAACGGTGCCTACCTCTTATGAATGAGGTTATCATAAGAATTAAAAGAGATACTATATGCAAAGTACATGGGACAGTGGGTGACTGCAATTCACACAGTCCACACAATTCTGTATTGCCATATCCAGCACTGTAGACAGAGAATATAATCTAGGATGGGCAAAGGAAAAAACTAAGCATAAAAGTGTATCTTTCTGCAAAGGCCTTAGGATTTTTCTTTTTATATACCAAATCAATTTTGTGGGCAGAAATCAGCACTGAGGACAGCTCCATTAATTGCAAATAGGGGCAGGTGGTGCTCGCTTAAAATTAGACCATCTATATCAGTGTTTTTAAAACTGTAGGCCTATGCAAAATCAACACTAAAGGGCTGTGACTGTGACCAGCACTTTAAAAATAAAGTAAAGAAGGAAAGAATAAAATAAAAATGCATAGTGTATTTGCACATAGTCAGGGTTAGTATTGTTTGAGGAACCTATTGTCTTGTTCTGGTTTTTGTTTGGGGTGTGTGTGTATGTGTGTGTGTGTGTGTGTTAGTGAGGCCAAAAGTTGAGAGACCGCTGATCCATTAGATTACTTTTCTCTAGAAAAATCCATTCTCAAACTATTTCTGGCTTGACTATTTGGTCTCTGCCTCTGATCAAAGTTGCACATGTTATTTCTCCTGGTCTAGCCACAGTAAGTAAAGCAGCACCAATGGCCCAGCAAACTACATCTCTGGGGGAGGGGGTTGGGCTAGTACCCCGAATGTCAAAACACCTGAGTCAAAAATTCAGTCACACATCTGGGATTTGATCTATTTAATGCTAAAAAAAAATAAACTGAAATATTTTTCTCCACAAAATTTACAAATTAAGGAGTTTTCACTAGAAGTTGGCTCACTGTTGGGCATCAGTAAGACTGCTTATGAATTGAGGAGGCCTCTACAGAGTCACTTTCTGCCTTCGAACATAAATCCGTGTAACCATCAACCCAAGACGGATACTGGGAAGTCTGTATGGGCTCTGACTTCAGAAAAGTCTCCTAGAAAGTATCTCACCAAAGATCTCACAAGTTACTAAATGAGAAGGCTTGGACTCAGAGAAAAATATCCTGTTAATTAAATCTCTCATCTCTGTCTTTGTGTGTGTGTGTGTGTGTGTGTGTGTGTGTCTGTGTCTGCGTGTGTGTTTCCTATACTAAGCTCAGAGTTGAACAAAGGCAAAATCATTCCAGGTACAATGATCCTTCTCATTAAAATATACAAGCCTAGTTAGTATAATCGTGTAATATGGACACATGTAATGATTGAGAGAAAAGACATTTCTTTCTCATAAATGGTTTGAGCATAAATACAGCCAACATTTCGCAATAATTATTTATGGCAAAACTCATCTTCCCACCCCACAATTACTCTACTGATTAGCAAGGGATCAATGTTTTTCTCCCCCATATCTGAAAAGGCAATGTATTTGAATATGTGTTGCCCTTTGACCACTCAGCATCCACTTCTCTCTTATAAAAAACACTCCTACTTCCTTTGGGAATGTGCTTCTTCTCTCTGGGATGCCAGCACTCAGGTCTTTCCCTTTGCCACTCAAGGTGTGTCCTTGAGCCCACAGCCTTCAGCACTCAGACCCTCTTTCCCTAGAATTTTATATATGAGCAGAAGGCCAAAGAAACTGACCCAGGTGGGGTCCGTTCCTAACCAGCATCCATGTTCTAATCAGCTGGGGGACTCCAGCACTGTTGTGCTCCAGATTGGCCTTGGTTCTGCCCTATCCTCAGCCTGGTTCTTCAGCCTTCAGAAAAAAAAAAAAAATCTGTGAACTCTCAGTTCCTCCCATTGAATTCCCCTGTGCTTAAATTCATTTGAATCTGTTTCTAATGCCTGCCACTAAGGGGGATGTTCAAAATGTTGAAAAACCATTCCATGTGAACCAGATGCACTGAGCAATGAGAACAGGTGTCAGCCATAGATCTGGTGGGACTGTGCTGGTGTGTCCTGGCTACACATCAGCCCAGTTTGCAGCCAAAGAAGCACAACAAAAACCCAGGCCAAAACACCCCAGCCTTCATGACCCACAGAAATAATCTTACTTAGAAGGAAACACAGGGATGGGGACTTCTTCCAGGCTCAGAATAGAGATTTAATCAATATTGAGTCAGTGAATGAATTAATGAAGTAACTGCTCCCCCGAAAAAGACATAGGAGAATGGTAAATCTGACCTACCACCTACGGATAACCCAGAGCTGGGCATAAACTTCTTTCCTCACAGAAGGATTTAGCCTAATGTATTCTGTTAATGACCTGTAAGACAAGTGTAATTAGCACATAGATAAACATTGATAAAGTGATAATAATGATGTGACATTATCACACCTTTTTGTTACCTTCTGTTTATGGCAAGTAATCTTGGTTTTTGATTAATGGTAATGAGATCAATTTTCTTTTTTTCTTTCTTTCTTTTTTTTTGAGACAGAATCTTGCTCTGTCACCCAGGCTGAAGTAGAGTGGCATGATTTTGGCTCACTATGCAACCTCTTCCTCCTGGGTTTTAGTGATTCTCGTGCCTCAGCCTCCCAAGTAGCTGGAACTACAAATATACACCACCACGCCTAGCTTATTTTTGTATTTTTAGTAGAGACAGGTTTTTGCCATGTTGGCCAGGCTGGTCTTAAACTCCTGACCTCAAGTGATCCACCCACCTCGGCCTTCCAAAGTACTGAGATTACAGGCATGAGCATCCGATCATTTTTCTTATAAAATACATTATTTAAGTGAAAATGTGGGTCCATTTTTTAAAATTATGTAAATAAGAGTACAGGTGGTACAAAGATATAGTAAAAGCCATTCCAGCAGCATAAAAACACCTGGTATTTAAGAAACACTGTATTACACATGGTAGAAAAAGAATCTAAACTCAAGATGATGACTTGAATCTTGGCTTCTTCTTAGGCCTTCCAAAATAGCCTCCGCTCCTCTCTCTCTGCCTCAGTCTCTACATCCATTAAACAGGGATGACAATGCTAGCAGTATTTGCATAATTGTTATGAAGGGCAGCACCTAAGCACAGCCACAACATGGTTTAGAAAACCAAATGATGAAAAGCAAACTGAGATCCTGAGCCCTGTGCACATGCACTGCTGAGCAGCTGTTGATGCTCACATGTTTTAGACAGTTTTGCCTTGGGCTGGATTCAATTCAGTGACCTAGACGTGAAATACTGTCTGTGTCCCAGTTCCAAATTTCTGAGTTGTGTTTCCTATTCTTTTGCTTCTACTGTTCATGTAAAAGTAGATTCCAAAACACCAAAGGAGTTTCCTACAATAAATTCCTTTCAGTTTTCATAAGCAAGATGGCTTTAAAAATGAAAGGAGCATTCACATAGCTGAATGTATGTTTATGCATACATTCATCATGCACACATTGGTAATCTTTCTAGGCAAAGGGCATATTTCAGAGAAATTATTTTTAAGGGGTAATATTAGGACTAAAATTCCAATCTTGAATTTGTTTAACAGACCAAAAACCAACAAGATGTTAAATGGGAACTGTCACGCTTTATCTAATCAAGTGAAGTGCTATACAGCAGAAATTGTACACTGACAGCCCACAGATTGGATCAGACTCGTAGAAGGGGAAGTGTGGAACAGCAGGCAGAAGAGGATTTATTAAAATAAATTGCCCAAATCTTAAAATTGGGAGCTGTCACATGAAAGTGTTAATCTCCATCTTCTTGTGACAAAATGTAAATACCTGACAACACTAGGCTCAGGACCACAGTCAGCTCTATTTGAGAGATGGCTGTCCCCTATGGGTGGGCCATGTATTTTCCAGGTGGCCACAGCCCCCCCCACCTCAATTGTGCTACACCCAACCTCTTTCCTTCCTTATTACCTGCCTGAGACCAGAGAATGGTAAAAGGTCACTGTTACTTCCCATCATGGAATTAGCCACGTTTGTCCAAACATACTCAATGTGGAGACAGTAAGTTTCACGAGGGCAAGCATGCACTTTGTCTATTTTATCTTCCACTATATCCCCAGCATCTCGCACATATCAGGTGCTTAATATATTTCTGGGATAGGTGAATGGGAGAGAGGACACATGGGAAGGAAGGAGAAAGAGATAGATAAGAAGATTGTGGGCCCCTCATTGGAGGAGGGGAATATGTGGAACACTTCAGAGTCATCAGATACCACCGCCTTGCTAGTGTGGCTCTGGAGAAATATGGGGCCCCAAAGCCCAGCCAAAGAAAGGGTTATCACCCCATGCTATATTCATTGTCCCAAAGACTTTTTCTTGAAGAAGAAAGAAGCAAATGAAGGAAAGAGAAAGAGAATTCCCCAAAGATTTTTTTTTAAGAGCACATAGGCTAAGACCATGGACACTGGTGTCAGAACAATCTAGATTTGAATCTTGGTTCTTTTCACCTTGGCAACGTTGTTTTACCTCTCTGGGCCTCAGTTATCTAATATTTAAAATGGGATAATGCTTTCCTTGCAGAGTTTGTGGGGATATTTAATGAGATGATTCATATAAAGCACTTATCAGAGTGAAGGCAAATATGAACATCTTAAAACACATTGTAATTATCGTCAACTCTTTTTACTGGAACATCAGTTTTTTTATTCTCCACTGGATTATTTTCATAAGAATAAAACACATTGAAACAGCTCCTGTTTTAAAAAAATGTGTATATATATATATATATATATATATATATATTTAGTTTATATATATATATAAATCCATCTCTTGATCCATATCTCTCTCCAGATACCACCCCATTTCTTTGCTCTTTTTTAGAACAAAACTTCTCCAAATAAAAAGTTATTTAAACTCTATGTCTCCAGATCCTCTCTTCCCATTCTCATTTGAAGCTGTCAGGCTTTTATCTCCACTACTTCCCTAAAAGAGCCCTGGTTGGATTACCAAGGATGTTCCCATAACAAAATCCACTGATCAAGTCTTAGTTATCGTTTCACTTGATCATAGACACAGATGATCCCTCTCTGTCTTTTCTGAAAATCTTTCCTCACTTGGCTACTGGAATCCACTCTCCTTATCTCACTGGCCACTCCTGAACCTTCCTTGCTCACTCTTCATCTTGCAATTGATCATTGTTTTCTAATTACTAGAAAATTGTATCCAGTCTTACGACTTTATTGCCATTTTCATTATGATGACTCCCAAATGTTTATCTTTAGCCCAGACCCCTTCCTGAGCTCCAGCCCTCTCTATAGAACTGCCACTTGTGTATATATATTTACTTGTATGTCAAAGGAGAGGGTTTAACTTAATATTACCAAAATGGAACTCTTAGATTAGAAACAATAGCATCCTACTAGCAGTAAGGGAAAACCTGGCATCTGTACCCTGTACCTTGGTTTCAAATACCATTCTCCAATGAAAGGAACCAGGGTTCCTTAAAGAAATGGATGATTCTAGGGCTAGGGCAGAAAATAAAAAAGACCAGCCTGGAGCATATTATAATGCCAGAAAGTATGGAAGTGCTATACACACACACACACACACACACACACACACACACACACACACACACACACGTGGCATCTCAGGACTTTCTACCTTATGATCTCTCTATCTGAAATTCTTTCTCTTCCAGATAATCATGTAGCCTCTTTATATCCTTCAAATGTCAACTTCACCAGCGAGGCCCTTCCTGATTGTGCCTGTAAAACAAAAGAACACTCCACCACAGTATGCCCTATCCCCCTCAAACTGTCCTACTGTTTTTCATAGAATTTATGATCACGACAAAGAAAAAGCAGTCCCTGACAGCCAAGAGCTTGCCTGAAACCCTCAGCTAGGCTGGGTGTCTCCCGTTGAACATAAACAATTTCACAGAACAGGATCAGACAAGATCCCCTCTGTGTCCATGGTGGATCAAGACAAAACCAAGATCACTCCATAATTATATCTGAACATAGACAAAAACATGAGCATTGTCCAAAACACAACAGTGATCAAACATCCTGATATTCTGCTAACAGGAGTGACCGCTGCTGCTTCACCAATGACAGATTTGGCCTTGCTCTGTTTGCCTTGCCTTCTAGATGAGAATTGTTGAGGTACTGTGATAGGCAGAAGAGTGCCCCTCTGAAGATGTTCACATCCTAATCCCAAGAACTTGTGAATATGTCACTATACGGCAAAAGGGGATTTGCAGATGTGACCAGGTTGAAGATTTTTAGAAGGAGAGATTATTCTGAATTACCCAGGTGGGCCCAATGTAATCACAATGGTTCTTATAAGAGGAAGACAGTTTGGTTGGAGTCAGTGAAGGGGATATCATGACACCATGCTGCTGGCTTTGAAGATTAAGGAAGATGCCATAAGCCAAGGAATGCAGGTAGCATCCAGAGCTGGGAATGGCAAGAGATAGGCTCTCCCCTGGAGCCAGACCTGCTGGCACACTGACTTTTAACCCAATGAAACTGATTTTGGACTTCTTCCTCCAGAATTTAAGATAATTTTTTGCTGTTTTAAGCTACTAGGTTTATGATGATCCATTATGGCAGCAGTAGGAAACTAACACAGATACGCAGATGCAGAATGGCCTCTCCTTCCTGGAAGCATCCAATCTGGAGCAAAGAACCACTTCCTTGAATCCTCCCCCAAATCACCCAGCACAACTCCAAGTCCTATCATTTTTTTACCTTCTAACCTCTCGCTAAAAAGTCCCACAGCTCCCAGCATACATACTCTCTCACTGCCAAGAGCCAATAAAGGCAACTTCATTCAATTACAGGCATAATCCCATTGCTCTTTGGCTGGAGGGCATTGACAACCTTCTGGTGTTCCAAATATTTACCTACTTACTGTCTGTCTAACCCAGCACTGCATTTCCCAATCCTGGATCACAGATATATAATAATAAATAATAAGTCAAATTGTCAATAATAAATCAGCATTTTTAAGGTTCCTGAGACAAGTAGGATGAAATGGAAGGGTTTTAGGACTGTACATTAGGTAAGCTGAGCCAGCCAATCCAGCTTATGGCAGGTGAATGTTTATTTCCTGAAGTTTTAAAAGATAATAAGTGTTTTGAGTCACTAGAAGGGTTTATCAATCTTTCTTTTGCACTTGTGAAGTTCCACAAGTAAAATTCTGGCCTTGGCAAAATGGGAAAAGGTAAGGTCTATATTGCAACCAGGAGAACCTGGCTGGATGCCAGGTTGGAAGTAGACAGAAAAGAGCATCATTCTCAGCAAATTGACACAAGAACACAAAACCAAACACTGCATGTTCTCAGTCATAGGCGGGTGTTGAACAATGAGAACATGTGGGCATAGGGAGGGGGAGCATCACACACTGGGGTAGGTTGGGGGTGGGGGAGCTAGGGGAGGGGACAGCAAGGGGCGGGGAGGATGGGGAGGGAAAACACTGGGAGAGATGCCTGATGTAGGTGATGGGGTGTGGGGGCGGAACGGAGACTGCAAATCACCATGGCATGTGTGTACCTATGTAACAACCCTGTGGGGATGTTCTCATGAACCCGAGTTTAAAATACAATTATTTTAAAAAAAGAGTGATCCAGGGACCTATTGTCATGGTGATGTCACAGTAACCATTACTGTGATCTTTCTACCAGGTGGCAGGCACTCTTCACACACATTGTCTCAGGCAACCTGTAGAATAGCCCAAGAGTTAGATAAAATTGCTGCCTCATTCTACTAATGAGAAAAAGTGAGTCTCCAAAAGATGTTTGCCTCAGGTCAAACAGTTAACAGGTGTCAGAGTCTCGGTTTGAGCCCAGGTCTGTCAGATGCTAAGGCTTGATCATCCTTCTACAGCAACCAGAGCCCAGGAAACCCACCTGTGATGGGGCAGGGATGGAGTAACAGGTCAGGGCTCAGGAGGGGACGGTGCTGGAAATACCTAGATGTTAGTTTTTTGAGCTCACACTTTTCCAAACTCCTGTACAGCTGATGATTAAATGTGAGTTCTCAGAGTTCCCTGAAGAACTTCCTGGCTCTAAAGTCAGTAGTTACAATTTATTCATGTATTCATTCAATCAATGTTTATTTATGGAGTGCCTAGGGTGTGCCAGCACCGAGGCAGGGAACAGGGACCCCTACCAAATTATTTACAACTAGAAAATATTCCCGATAGGTCTGCTTTACCATGGTTCACCCTGGAGATCTAGGAGTGAACAAGATGATGATAACATTCCCTTCCAGCTTTGGGTCTGATGATCCTGGGTGCTCCTGAAACTGCTCAGCTGGCCAGTGAGTGCCCCCTGCTCATTTGTGCTCAGAGTGATTGACAGGAGAGACAACAAGGTCCAGGGCTGCATTCACCCCAGCGGCCCATGCATCTGAAATGCCTGTAGTGCTCAGCTTTTCAACAGAGCTGAGGAGTCTTGAAAGAGGCCCGTGGTATTCCCTGTGGGGTCTCCAGGCAGCTTTGATAAGGCCAGTTGGCATTTGCTACAAATACTTATTAAATCCAGGTCTTTCTTCGGCAGCTGAGACTCCAGGACAGCTGCTCCTGCAAAGCAGTAAAGAAGAGATCTCGAAGTCACATCATGGGCTGGAACCAGCAAAAAAAAAAAAAAAAAAAGCAAACCACTTGTCTGGCCCTGGCAGAATAATAACTTCATCTGATGCTGCTTTTCCACAGGGGCCACTGCAGGGGCCGTCCTGGAGGGAGTCACAATGCGGGAGGACAGTGGCAAGTTCAAGAGCTACTGCAGCTGGGGAACAGCAGGACAGCAGCGTGTTCAAGGGCTATTGCAGCAGGGCATAGCAGGGAAAGGCCTCCTTGGGTCTAACCAATTTACTCCCATTGATTTTCAGATCAGAGGGGGTTCAGCTCACAAATCAAAAGATGCTTTTCCCCTCCCTCCTGCTAAATCTGCAGCCTCTCCCAGACATCTCACAAATCTTGCTTTGGTCTTGATTAGCCTGGATGCTTCTAGGTTGGAAACAGTATGGAGGGGGCAGGGATCTAAGGGTAATCTGTGCTGCACCAGTCAGCCTGGCATGGACTGGTGCATGTGCATGTGCTCCGGAGGTCCTGGGTGATAAGACCGGGCAGCTCAGTGGTGAGAGGGCTGGGAGCAATATTTCCCAGATTCTATAGAATCTAGGTATGGCCAGGTGACTATGTTGTGGGTGTTGTTGCCCGAGGGCTGAGAGCTGGGTCCTGATGTGGGCGTCATCACCCACTTGTTTAAAACCTTTTACACTTAAACTCCCTAGGCTCTCTTTTCAATTGTCAAATGGGAATAAGAGCCACTCTAGGCTTATGGCTAAAAAACTGGAGCTTCAGAATCAAACAGAACTGGGTTCAACTCCTGTCTAAGTCCTGTGACCTCAGGCAAGTCACATCACCTCTCTGAGCCTCTATTCCTTCATCTGAAAAATGGGCTTCCAGTACTCTGATCTCTCAGGGTCACTGTGAGAATGACTCAAGATGATGCACGTAGAAGTGTTCAGCACTTGAATGGCTTCTAGCAAGATCAGGAAACACCACCTGTTACTATTAAATGGGGCTTTGAATAAAACAGAACCATGTGTGTAAAGTGCTTTGAAAAGTACAAAGGACTGAAGAGACTCTGAAGGCTTCTGGAAATCAGTCTACCACGTTTTGGAGCTGGGTGTTAGGACAGACCCTTGGAGGAGGATCCAAAGAAAGACACTCCAGAGCAAGATAAAGGAGGTCCAAGGACACTCTGCAGCGCAGGGCAGGCCACTTTCCAGGGCTCCAGGTGTTTTTCTATGTGATTGTGATCTTGATGCTCCCCACCTCACCCCACTGTCACACCCAAAAATGCCTGTTCTACACAATTTCTTTTACAAGTGGGAGTCATGCCACTAACACTGTCATCAGAGCCTTCCAGCTATGGCAAGGATTGCTTGTTGCTATGCCAACAACCATTCTCACCTTCCTCCTTTATAACAGGATGCCAGTTGTATTTAAGCAGCAATATTTCCCAGATTCTGTTGAATCTAGGTATGGCCAGATGACTATGTTGTAGCCAACAAGATGTAACTAGAAGTGTTGTATGGAGCTTTTGAAGAAACTCTTTTGAAAAGGAAGTAGTTTCTCCCCTTTCCCCCCCCTTTATGACCAGGCCCACAAACTGGCATGGATATTCACTGGCCAGTGCACCAGCAGCCATATTAGACTATGAGGTGACTCAAGGATGGCCATGTACCAGAGGTAGAGACAGGATTCCCCCTGATGACAGCCTACAGCCTCCACTACCAGGCCTGGACCAATCACCTCTGGACTTCTTCTACATGAGAGAATAAATCATTATATGTTTAAATCTGTGTTGTTTCCAGCTTTTATATGGTGAGAAAATGTCTTGCTAACTCCAACTGTTTAAAATTCTGTTCAGAGGCCCAATGCCTAGTAGGTTATTCCCAGCCTGAGCCCTCAGCTGAGATTCATTACTAATGGCTTTCAAATCAGTGGGAAGCAAGTTGGAAAACTTGTTCATCATCCTTATTGGTAAATATTGATTAAAGTTCCACCTGTGCCTTGGAGGTAGGAGGTGGCGTTAGCTTCACTGCTAAGGTTTTATAACACAGAAATCTTCAAGTAGAGAAGTACTGTCTCCTACTCCAATTGGAAAAAACAAACAGAATTTCATGGAGGGTTTTATTTTGGGGGCTAGGTCTCAAACAATGATTAGAATTTCCATGAGCATGAGAACACTTCCAAACTTGTTATAAGGCCAGTGTGATCTGATATCAAAGCCATAGGCACTACAGGAAAAGAAAACTATAGATCAATATCCCTGATGAACATGGATACAAAAATCTTCAGCAAAATATTAGCAAACCAAATTTGACAATACATTAAAAGAATCATATACCATGACTTAGTGGGATTTATTCCTGAGAGGCAAGGTTGTTTCAACATATGCAAATCAACCAGTGTGATATGCAACATTAACAAATGAGAGATAAATCCCCATGATTATTGATGCAGAAAAAGCTTCTGACAAAATTCAACATATAATTCATAATGAAAATGGTCAATAAATTAGGTATAGAAGGAACTTATCTCAACACAGTACATATTCATAGATGAACAACCTATAGCTAACATCATATGGTGAAAGACTGAGAGCTTTTCCCCTAAGATCTGGAACATGGCAAGGATGCGACTCTCACCACTTCCATTCAACATAGTACTAGACATGCTAGCCAGAGCAAATTAGGCAAGAAAAAAAAAAGACACTCAAATCAAAAGGAAAAAGTAAAATTATCCCTGTTTGCATACTTCATGATCTTATATATAGAAAACCCTAAAAGACTCCATAAAAATTGTTAGAACTAATTCAACAAATTTGCAGGATATAAAAAAAGAGAAACAAATTCAGCAAGGTTACAGGATATAAAATCAACATATAAAAATCAGTTGTGTTTCTAAACATTAATAAAGAATTATACAAAATGAAAATAAGGAAACAATTCCAATTACAATAGCACCAAAAAGAATACAATAGGAATAAACTTATAAAAGTAAAAGACTTGTACCCTAAAAACTATAAAATACTAATGAAAGAAATTAAAGACATCCCATGTTCATGTATTGGAAGAGTTAATAATGTTAAAATGATGACACTATTCAAAGTTACTTATAGATTCAATGTCATCCCTACCAAATCCCAATGACATGTTTGTAGAAATAAAAAAAAAAAGCAATTCCAAAATTTATATGAAACCACAAAAGATCCCAAATAGCCAAAGGAATTTTGAGCAAAAAGAACAAAGCTAGAGTATCATACTTTCTGGTTTCAAAAAATGCTACAAAGCTACAATATTCAAAACAATATGGTACTGGCATAAAAGCAGCCACATAGACCAATGGAATAGAATAGAGAGCCTAGAAATAAACCTATGCATATGTGATCAATATATCTTTGACAAAGGTACCAAGAACACATAATGGGGAAATGTTAGTGTCTTCAATAAGTGATGCTGGGAAAACTGGATATCAACATACAAAAGAATAAAATTCGAACCCTTATCTTACACTATACCCAAAAATCAACTCAAAATAGATTAAACACTTAAACATAAGACCTGAAACCTTAAAACTTCTATAAGAAAAACATAGAGGAGAATCTTCCTGATTTTGACATTAGCAATAATTTCTTGGATATGACAAGAAGCACAGACAGCAAATGCAAATATAGAAAAGTGGGATTACATCAACCCAAAAGCTTGGCACAGCAAAACAATCAACAAAATGAAAAGGCAACCTACAAAATGGGCAAAAATACCTGTAAATCACATATCTGACAAAGGGCTAATATTCAAAACATATAACTTCTACAACTCAATAGCAAAAAAACAAAACAAAGAACTCAATTTAAAAATGAACAAAGAAACTGAATAAACATTTCTCCAAAGAAGATGTACAAAAAGTCAATAGATGTATGAAAAGGTGCTCACCATCACTAATTATCAGGGGAATGAAAATCAAAACTACAGTGATATATGACCTCACACTTATTAGGATGGCCATTATCAAAACAAACAAACAAACAAATAACGAATATTGGTGAAGTTGTGCAGAAAAGCGAATCTTTGTACACTGTTTATGGGAATGTACATTGGTGCAGCCACTACAAAAAAACAATATGGGTGTTCCTCAAATATTAAAACTAGAGCTACCATATGATCCAGAAATACTACTTCTGGTTATACATCCAAAGAAAATAAAGCCAGAATGTTGAAGAGATAGCTGCACTCCTATTTTCATTGTGGCATTAGTCACAGTAGTAAAGGAATGGAAACAACCTAAATGTCCAAAGACAGATGAATGGATAAAGAAAATGTGGAATATATCTATATAAACATGGATGAACCTGGAGGGCATTATGCTAAGTGAAATAAGCCAAAAACAGAAGGGCGAATACTTACACGATGGACAACCATTTATGCAATCAGTCTAAAACAGTCAAATTGTTAGAAACAGAGAGTAAAAAAATAGTGTTACCAGAGGATGTGGGTAGGAGGAAATGAGGAGATGTTAGGCAAAGGGCATAAAGTTGCAGTTATACAAGATGAACAAATCCAAGGGACCTACTCTACAGCATAGTGTCTATAGTTAACATACACTGTACTGTGTACTTTGAAAGCCACTAAGAAGATAGATCTTAAGTTAACTGTATTTACCACAATAATAATAATAATAGTGTGGGAAAATTTTTTAAAAGAATTTCTTGTAAAAAAAAAAAGTATGTAATATAGCCAATTGATTCTCACAGAATTCTTTCTAATTTTTTTCATCAACTTTTAAGTTCCGTGGTACATGTACAGGATGTGCAGATTTGCGACCTAGGTAAACGAGTGCCATCATAGTTTACTGTACAGATCAACCCATCACCTAGGTATTAAGCCCAGCATCCAGTAGCTATTCTTCCTGATACTCTCCCACCCCCAAGTCCCTCGACAGGCCCCAGTGGGTGTTGTTCCCCACTTCATGTCTCCATGTGTTCTCATCCTTCAGCTCCCACTTACAAGTGAGAACATGCAGTGTTTGGTTTTCTGTTCCTATGTTAGTTTTCTGAGTATAACAGCTTCCAGCTTCACCCATGTCCCCCGCAAAGGACAGGATCTTATTCCTTTTCATGGCTACATAGTATTCTATAGTGTATATGTGCCACATTTTCTTTATTCATTCTATTACTGATGGGCATTTGGATTGAGTCCATGTCTTTGCTATTGTGAATAGTGCTACAATGAACATATAGCATGTATCTTTATAACGGAATGATTATATTCCTTTGGGTATATACTCAATAATGGGATTGTTGGGTCAAATGATGTTTCTGCTTCTAGATCTTTGAGAAACTGCCACACTGTCTTCCACAATGGTTGAAGTAATTTACACTCCAACCAACAGTGTAAAAGTGTTCCTTTTTCTCCACAACCTCAACAGCATCTGTGGTTTCTTGACTTTTTAATAATCACTATTCTGAGTGGCATGAGATGGTATCTCGTTGTGGTTTTGATTTGCATTTCTCTAATGATCAGTACACTGACAAAAGGCATTCAGAACACCAAATCATGAATAAACTCCTATTCACAATTCCTACAAAGAGAATAAAATACCTAGGAATACAGCTCAAGGGAGGTGAAGGGCTTCTTCAAGGAGAACTCAGACCATGGTTCAAGGAAATCAAAGAGGACACAAATAAATGGAAAAACATTCCATGGTCATGGATAGGAAGAATCAATATCATGAAAATGGCCATGTTGCCCAAAGTAATTTACAGATTCAATGCTATTCCCATTAAACTACCATACACATTCTTCACAGAATTAGAAAAAACTATTTTAAAGTTCATATGGAACCAAAATCCATATAGTCAAGACAATCCTAAACAAAAAGAACAAAGCTAGAGGCATCACACTACCCAACATCAAAATATTCTACAACACTACAGTAACCAAAACAGTGTGGTACTGGTACAAAAATAGACATATAGACCAATGGAACAGACAGAGAACTCAGAAGTTAAGACCGCACACCTACAACCAACAACTAATCATTGACAACCCTCATAAAGACAAGCAAGGGGAAAATAGTTTTCTATTTAATAAATGGTGCTGGGAACTGGCTAGTCATATGCAGAAAATTGAAACTGAACCCCTTCCTTACACCTTATACAAAAAATAACTCAAGATGGATTAAAGACTTAAATGTAAAAACCAAAACTATAAAAACCCAGAATAAAATCTAGGTAATACTATTCAGGACATAGGCATGAGCAAAGGTTTCATGACAAAAATGCCAAAAGCAATTGCAACAAAAGCAAAAATTGACAAATGGGATCTAATTAAACTAAAGAGCTTCTGCACAGCAAAATAAACTATCATCAGAGTGAATAGACAATCTAAAGAATGAGAAAAATTTTCTGCAATCTATCCATCTGACAAAGGTCTAATATCCAGAGTCTACAAGGAACTAAACGAATTTACAAGAAAAAAATAAATGACCCCACTAAAAAGTGGACAAAGTGCATGAACAGACACTTCTCAAAAGAAGACACTTACGCAGCAAACAAACATGACAAAAAGCTCAACGTCATGATCATTAGAAAAAAAGAATTTCAACCAGCCAAAAGGGGTAGGGAGACCAGACAAAGCACCAGCACATGCAAATAATCAATTTTGGAGTAAGATGGAGTGGCATGAGCTACAGACAGTTTTGGATGTTGTACGAGATTATTCGGGCATTATTATGAAGAATTGCACCTCTGAGAAGTTCAATAAGGGATCATTACTTTAAAAAAAATGGTCTCAAGTCATAATTGCTAAGAACTACAATTCCAATTTCATAAAAATATACAGACTATAAATATACAGACTATAATATAGACTATATATATAGACTATAATATAGAGATTTCATATATATAGTACACATAAGTTTTTTTAAAAGATTGCAATGAGATAAAAATGGTTAACGCTCATTGAAGATTTACTGCATTCTGGGTGTCTCTTCATGCTTTAGTTCTTTTTATCCCCCATGACAACCCTTTAAGACAAGTATTGTTATTGTCCTTATTTTGCAGACAAGAACTTCAGTAACTTGCCCACGTTGTCACATTTAGTAAGAGGCAGTGCCAGGATTTGAACACTGCCTGGGTCTTGTTTAATTCCAAAGTCCATCTCCTTAACCACCAAGCCCAACTCCTTACAAAATGATTCACACCAACATGTCAACAGCAGTTACTTTTAGGTGGAGCAATCAAAGGGAACTATTTTCTGTTTTGTACTTTGTACTATTTTGTTCTCTTCCCTAATTCTCTACAAGTAAGATATATTACTTTATATTTGTATTGTGAAATATAGCACATATAGAAAGATGTGTATAAAGCATAAATTTATAGCTTAATATACGGTAGAATAAACCCCATGGAACCATGGAACTATCATCCATATCGGCACCCTAGGAGCCCCGTCTGATCACAGCTCCCTCCCACGTAAAGATAACTGTTCTTACTGCCAAGTCGTCATGCCCTTGTCTTCTTTTAAAATCACCATCTAATCATGTATCTCTAAAAAATGTAGGTTAATTCTGCTCATTTTGAATATTATATAAATGGAATAACATAGTCTGTGTTCTGTTGGGTCTGGTGCCTTTTGCTCAACATGTTTTTACGAATATTATTTTCCTAATCTAAAAAAAATCATTAGTGGTATAAAATATTTTAAGCCTGGAATCACAGAAGGACCTCCTCAACCTGACTCAGTTGATACCTTCCCAGTTGTTACCTTCTAAGCAGGACCAAGCCACCTTAAAAACTAGAATTTGTTTCCTTCAAAAATCATGGCCAGAGAGAAGAGGGGTCAGAGCCCATAGCTGGTCCCCCTTTCTTGCCTGGGCCAGCTTGTCTTCCACCAGGCCAGCTCAGCCAGCTGCCTATAAGTGGATTATTCAATTCACTGCCACATTTTCTGAATCACTACCTGGCTCACCAATCATGGGTTTCTCAGCCTAGGGGGCACTATGACCTTTGGTGCAGAGGCTGTGCTCCTTGGAGCTGCATGCCTTCTTTCTTAGTGAACAACCCAAAATGCCTTCAATTTGAGGACCTAGAAATGCACTCTCTCCTCCTCCTCCTCCTCTTCTCCTCCTCTTCTCTTTCTACTCGAAATTTTTTTTTGATGGAAATTTCCAAACATACACTAAAGTACAGAGAACAGTATAATGAACCCCCACGTAACTTCAGCAATAATCAACACATTCCATCCTTTTTTCTCCTACACACCCACCCAATTTCCCCCATTCCTACTGGATTATTATTTTTTCAACTTTTATTTTAGATTCAGGGGGTGCATATGCACACATGGGTTTAATGCATCATGCTGAGGTTTGGGGTATAAATAATCTCATCACCCAGGTACTGAACATAGTACCCATCAGTTAGGTTTTCAACCCTGACCTTTTCCCTCCCCCATTTTTAAGTTGCCAGTGTCTATTGTTGCCATCTTTATGTCCATGAGCATCCAGTGCTTAGCTTCCACTTATAAGTGAGAACATGCAGTATTTTATTTTCAGCCCCTGCATTAATTTGCTTAGGATAGTGGCCTCCAGCTTCATCCGTGTTGCTGTAAAGGACATGATTTCATTCTTTTTAATGGCTGTGTAGTATTTCATGGTGCATATGTACCATGTTTTCTTCATTCAGTCTGCCATTGACGGGCACCTAGGTTGATTCTATGTCTTTGCTATTGTGAGCAATACTGCAATGAACATTGTAGTGAGTGCATGTGTCTTTTTAGTAGAATAATCTGTTTTCTTTTGAATATGTACCCAGTAATGGGACTACTGGGCCGAATGGTAGTTCTATTTTAAGTCCTTTGAGAAATCTTCCAACTGCTTTCCACAGTGGCTGAAGCAATTTACATTTTCACCAACAGCCTCACCAATATCTGTAGGTTTATTTATTTATTTATTTATTGTTTTACTTTTTTATAGTAGCCATTCTGACTGGTGTGATATAGTATCTTATTGTGGTTTTGATTTGCATTTCTCTAATGACTAGTGATGTAAAATATTTTTTCATGTTTGTTGGTTGCTTGCATGTCTTCTTTGGAGAAGTGTCTGTTCATGTCTTTTGCCCATTTTTAATGGGTCCTAGTAAATTATTTTGAAACAAATCCAAGATGTGTCATTTGTGAATATGTCAGTATATATCTTAAAAATATAATGTATCATTTTAAGAACATAGCCAAAATACAATTCTCATAATTCTTTAATTTCATCAAATATCAAATTGGCCTTCATTTTTCTATATCACTTTATAAATGTTTCTACACGGTTGTTCTATTCAAATCAAGATCAAAATGAGGTCCACACATTGCATTTTGTTCAAACATCCTACTTTTGTGGGAAATGGTATTTGGAGACTATAAACTGGGATTCTGGATTTCTCATTGCTATAGAGTTGGTCAGTGCTTCTAGGCCTTCTTGAGTTTACAGATGTAGGAAATACAAACCGTGTGTATGTGCGTGTTTGTGTGTGTTTAAAACAGAAGCTATAGTGTAAGTTTAAACAGATATTTCTTTTTTTTTTTTGAAACGGAGTCTTACACTGTTGCCCAGGCTGTAGTGCAGTGATGTGATCTCGATAAATATAAAATTAAAGGGTTCAAGTAAAAGTTCTGTAATTTAAATTTTGAATTAGAAATATCTGTTTAAATGGCCGGTTGTGATGGCTCATGCCTGTAATCCCAGCACTTTGGGAGGCTGAGGCAGGCAGATCATGGGGTCAGGAGTTCGAGACCAGCCTGGCCAACATAGTGAAATCCTGTCTCTACTAAAAATACAAAAATTAGCCTGGCGTTGTGGTGGGCCATCATAATCTCAGCTACTTAGGAGGCTGAGGCAGGACAATCACTTGAACCTGGGAGGTGGAGGTTGCAAGAGCCAAGATCGCACCATTGCACTCCAGCCTGGGCGACAGAGCAAGACTCCATCTCAAAAAAAAAAAAAAAAAAAAAGGTACATTCCAAGAAGTCAAGAAGTCTAGCCTTCTAGCCTCTGTTACCTCCACCTGTTCCTTCCCTCTGCCAATAGATAACTAGTTTTTCAAAAATTATTGTTATTGTTATCATTATATCATCTGCTAACAGATACAAATATAAATAACATATAATAAATATAAATAAAATACAAAAAATATAAATAAAAAGAATGCATTTCCAAATGGCAAAGAAAGATTTCTGCTTTTAAACAGTAATCATAAAATGCTTTTAAGTGAACAGCATTGCTACATTCCTTTTAAGATCTTTGCTCTGAATAATTTCTGAGTATCCAAAGTCATTTACAAAAAGAGATAGGATTTACCTATTTAATGGATAAGGAAATAGGAAAAGAGGAAGAAATTTTCACAAAAGCACAAAGCAAATTCTGCCAAGATTCTGACCAGCTACTTTGCAGGCGCTGATCTACCCAACAGATAGCACAGGCCAGCCCCAACCCCCAGATATTCTGATTCTCTATGTCTGAAGCGAGGCCCCAGCACCTGTTTTGGCAAAGCTTCCCAGGTCATTCTGAGCAGCAGTCTGGTGGACAAGTCACTAGTATAAGCCAGTGACACCCAAGCAGGCCTCTTTGGGAGAATCTCGAAGCAGCTTGTTGTTATGGGAGCAAATCTTGCATCCAAGTCTCAGGACTGCAAGAAATGTGACCATATTTTTCTTTACTACAATTTAATCTGTTCTGATCTCTCATTGCACCAGAAAACAGACACCAAATCTTGGCCAAAATGATGACCGCCCCCCCTCCACAACCCCACTTCCCCACATATGCTTCTCAGTTCCCAGGAGTGTCAAGGGGTGGGGGTAGAGGGAGATCTGATTCAGCCATCACCTCATCCACCCTCATTGCTGGGTCTCACAGAAGGCTGCTAAGACGTGGCTCATTCTGGCCATGGAGTCGTTCAGTTTCAGCAGCTCCCTGGCCAGCTCTGATGCTATATCCATCGCACTGAAGTCATCCCACTGGGCTACATCCTCAGAGGCCCTCACTGTTTAGATTGGATTTGCCATACAACCCTTTCTTTTTCTGGAACCCCACCCAGGAAATGGAGAATGAGTCACCGTGACTCTTAGATTCCACAAACTGACCTGAGGATTTTTGCCATATCCACCTGCCCTAACCTGGATTTGACCCAGAAGGCAAAGTGCAAGATCCTCTTCTCAGCGAACCACTGACTTCTACACACTTGTTGCTTCTCTTTTCTACAGTCCAAGGAAACTGGGCTAAAGTATCCTTGTTCTTCATTATCCAGTATTTCTCATTCTTTTTTACTATGTTATTTATATTTATACCTGTTAGCAGATGACATGATAACAATAATAACAATGCTCCCAATAATCTATGCTACCAGCTCCTTTTGTTCCCCCTAAGGCCAGGATTTTGCATCGAGAATCTTGAAAGCATCACCCTTTTTCTTTGTTGCTACATCCCTTACCAGGGCTACCATGTTGTGCAATTTCAGGGGTATTGTGCACAAAGCCCGGGTGGACTTATTCCGTGCACAACCTGAACAGCTGTATGGGTATGCACAGCTGTACATTCTGCAGAAATGTTGACCACATAGCCATACACTCTGAATGGGGGAGAAATAAATTCCCCTGGGGGAAATAATATTAGTTAGTGCTTCAAAAGCATTGTCCCACCACTTAATAAAGATGCGGAGTATGGAGGGTCATTTGGATGTTTGGAGCAAAATATTAAAGGTGAAAGTGACCTTCCTCTCCTTGCTTTTCTGTACCCCCTTGCCAACCTCATCACCTTGGTAAACCAAAGAAAATCTCAGCCTGCCTCATCTGAGCCTCAAACAACCTGAGATTCAAGAGGATAAGCTGGAGATACCACAAATACTACCCATAAAAGCCCTTAAGACCCCTGCCCAGAGAGAGGAAAGCACTGAGTGTTGGCATCATGGAGCACTTGGCCAAAGTCAGTTCTCATTCATGAGCTTCCAAACACCAGAATAATTCCAAAAAAAAATCCTCTTCAAAGATACCTGGTCTCTGCTCTGTACCCAGTCCCCAAGTTCTAAAAATCAGACAGTTACCATGGCAGCTGCTGTCCAATCAAAACGTTCCCATTTATAGAAACTGGCTGAAAACATTTGAATCTGATGGGGTCTGGTCATCGAGCAGAGGATATCACTCCCCCAGACACAAAGGATGCTTTATCCAGAAAGCATGGATAGTGCCTGGCCTGAGAGACAGACTCCAGGTCCTGGCACCAACGTGCCACCAATGCACTATGAACAGGCATCCCACCCAGAAGATGTTCCCGCTGACACTTGTGCCTATGTTATCATCATCCATTCATTCACTAGATGACATCAAGCACCTTCTCTGTGTCGAGCAAGGTACTGAGGTTAAATGGTGAATAATGCTGTGTTCCCATGGTCACCAAGGCAGTTTTGATGAGGAAGCTGACAAAAAAGCAGAGAATGGCAACTCAGTGTGATTTAAATAATAATCATCACAAAATAAAAACCATGAGAGCAGATCTGTGGGGACTGCTGAGGCACCCGCCCAGGCATGGGGTCAAGGGTGTTTTCCAGGTGAAACCTGAGTCTCGACGGTTGAGCAAGTGTTAGCTAGGATGCAGTGGGGGAGTGCATAGGAAGAAGGTCCCAGCTGTCTTGGCCCTGGGCGAAGACATATATGCAAAAGCCCAGACGGGAGAAGAGCATTCCATCCAAGGTGCCTCAAGGGTAGCTCAGTCACTGGCTCAGAATGAATGAGGGCAACGACAAGAAGAAATGCAGCTCAAGAAGGCTGTGGGGGACAGGAAAAGGACGGTCTCTTGCTTCTCTGTGAGCGTCTTGTTGCCTGGTTTCCATTTAAAGTGGAACAGCCCAGGAAGAGATTAGTTGAGAACTAGCTAAGAGGAGGTTCTGTGTTTTGAGGGAGAAAGGGTAGTATCCGCAAGAAGAAAGGATCTAAGAGGGTAAAGGGGGGGCACCATGGCTGCAGCCCCCCATTTCCTGTGCAACCATGAGCTGGAGAAGCAATCAAACCGGACATCCCCACACCTCCCACCTCCTGTCTCCTCAGAGCATCTCTGCTGCCCAGACCCACAGGATCATGCCACAGCAACTTCCCAATCATTCCATCCAGCCCTTCTAGGGGGTGAATAACAGCTCATTGCACATGAACCTAGGCATGGCACTGTGCTCAGTACTTCCCATGTAAAATCCATGCATTTCAAAGATCATGTTTGAGGGTGGGCATAGTGGCTCACGCTTCTAATCCCAGCAATCTGGGAGGCTGAAGTCGGAAGGACTGCTTGAGCCCAGAAGTTTGAAGCCAGCCTGGGCAATGTGGTGAAATCCTGTGTCTACAAAAAATTAAAAATTAACTAGGTGTCGTGGTGCATGCCTGTGGTCCTAGCTACTCAGGAGGCTGAGGAGGGAGGATCACTTGAGCCTAGGAGGTTGAGGCTGTAGTGAGCCATGATTGCACCACTGCACTCCAGCCTGGGTGACAGAATGAGACCCTGTCTCAAAAAAAAAAAAAAAATTTAGAGCTAGGTACAGTGGCTCATGCCTTTAATCCCAGCAGTTTGGGAGGCCAAGGCAGGTGGATCGCTTGACCCAGGAGTTCAAGACCTCATCTCGAAACTGGCGAAATCCTGTCTCTATTAGCTGGGCGTGGTGGTGCGCACCTATAACCCAGCTACTCGGGAGACTGAGACATAAGAATCATTTTAATCCAGGAGGCAGAGGCTGCAGTGAGCTAAGATCGTGCCACTGCACTCTAGCCTGGGCAACAGAGTAAGACCCTATCTCAAAAAAAAAAAAAAAAAAAAAAAGAAGAAGAAGAGGAGAAAGAAAAAAATCAAAGAATGATGACTTTGTAGACAGCTTAGAGAGTAATTGAACTTCTTCTTCAACAGAGGTGTCTGGATGGGGTAGATGGAGAGAATCCAACTACTTAATTTAAGATTGCAGGAAATTATACTGATAGAGTCTTTGTGAGTGTGGAAAGTATTAGCAATAGGTACAGAGAAAACGAAGCAGGTATTTAGCATTTAGTAGCTCCTTGAAAAAAAATTTAAGTCATGTTTGAGCAACTTCTATGCAACAAGCAACATAATTCAGATACTGGTGACATGGCCCTAGGAAAAGATAAGCTCCTTGTCCTCAAGGAACTTATATTCTTGGGAAGGGGGTGATAGAGAAAAACCAAACAGATATGTAAGATGACAAGAGGTCACAAGTAGTCTAAGAAAAATAAAACCCAGTGAAGTAACAGAGAATGATGGCGAGGGAAGAGGGTCAGTAAAGGGGTCATCTGAGCTGAGACCTGAGTGATGTGAGGGAGGGAGCAACGTGGAATCTGGAGGAAGGTGTCAAACTGCGGGAGAAGCAAGTGCAAAGGTCCTGTGGCAGAACACATCAGTGAGGCTAGGGATCGGGGCAAGGTGAGAGCTGGAGGACCAGGCTGGAGAAGGGCCAGGCAGTCAGATCCACCTCATAGCAACACAACAGAGTGGGGTACTGTTGTTCCCACATTACAAATGAAGAAACCGAGGTTAAGGAAAATGCCCAGGGTCCCTAACCTTTGCTAGGCAGAGCTGGGATTCAAACCCAGCCACTCAATCTTTAATCATGTGCCTCTAATTATTTCCTTAGAGTGTCTGTGCCAAGGAGTTATGGATAACTTACAACAAGATCAGTAAGGTTCAAACCTCCCCCAAAGTTCCCCTAAACCCCAGCGACTCCACACTTAAAAATGTAACATCATCGAGAACTTGAACAAAGATTTAGCTACTTTGTTTATAATAGCAAAATGACTGCAAACAACACCTTCTCCTTAATAATAGGCAATCGAAAAAGGAAGTCATAATACACACATGCAAAGGACGTACCATGCACGGTCATTTTAAAAGACACTGTAAAAGAGTGTGCAACGACATGGAAAGATGGTCAAAATTCGTCACTGGAACTTAGCAAGACATATAGGAGAATCTCATTTTTTGTAATAAACAAATAATGTGTAAATGTGTGCAGAGGCAAAAGACTGGGAAAAAATCAACCAAAATGCTAATAATGGCTAACCCAGGCAGTGGAATTGTGGGTGACGTCTTGGTTTTGCTTAGCAGTATTTGCTACAATGAATATAAATTATTTTTGCCCGGCCTGGGCAACATGGCAAAACCCCCTTTCTACAAAAAAATACAAAAAACTTAGCCAGGCGTGGTGGCATGTGCCTGTAGTCCCAGCTACTTGGGAGTCTGAGGGAGGAGGATCGATTGAGCCTGGGAGGTCGAGGCTGCAGTTAGCCATGATCACATCACTACACTCCAGCCTGGGTGACAGAGCAAGACCCTGTCTCAAAAAAAAAAAAAAAAAAAGAATAAATGATTTTTGCAAAGAAAAAGTTTGCATCTGCACACACACAGTTCATCAGAAAGCCTTCCAGGTTGGCCAGCCACCAGGCACAGGGGACCTGAGCTCCTCTAGGCCCCCACCCTACACTCCAATCTGTGCAGAAAATGAGGTTCTGCACGTCACCATTAAAGTCCCATTCAGGTTGGAGACCCCTATAATGAGGCAGCTCCCTGGCCAGAGCTGGAAAATTTAGGACATACTGGCAGCCTCACCTCCCTTCTCAACAAAGACTTCATAATGCAAAGCTAGGGTTTGGGAGGGTGCGGGGATGGCAGCAGAAGCTTCAGTGGCACATCAGCAGGGGTGCCAGAGCTTCAGGGTAATTATCGCTAGACTTGTTAAAGGGCCTGGTGCTATTTTTAAAATCTTTCCAACACATTTGGTTTCATAAAGGATTCCAGAAGTTCTTCTCAGTCCACCCAGTGCTCTAGGAAGGCAAATGAACCAATTAATAATTTAGTGGAAATCACCCAGAGCTTTAGGGGAAGATGTGTTCACCCTCTCATGTATTTGCTACCCTTCCTTCTAATTAAGTCAATCAGAACTTTCTCACCTGCACCATTGTTTCGTTCGACCTTGGAGACACCTGGAGCCACTCACTGACTACAGCCTACTAAACATTGCTGCAGGAGGCATTTCAGCAGAGGAGTTTCAGATCCAATCTGCTGGCCCTGCTGCTCACCAGTGTGTGACCGGGGGTGGGCTATTTCACCTTTAGAGCACTGAGCTTCCAGGGGTGATGTCCTCAGTCAAAGGTAAGCAAACTATGGCCCTCAGACTCAATTCTGCCCACCTCTTGTTTTTACAAATAAAGATTTATTGGAACACACCCATGCAGATTCATTTACATATTGCCTATGGCTGCTTTTGTGCTACAGTCAGAGTTGAGTAGTTGTGACAGAGACTACACGGCTCACAAAACCTAGAATATATATATTACATATGTGTATACATATATAGAGAGAAGAGAGAGAGAAAGAGGTGGAGGAAGGAGAGAGAGAGAGAGAAGAGAGAGACTGAGGGTCTCACACTGTTGCCCAGGCTGGAGCGCAGGGCACATTCATGACTCACTGCAGCCTTGACCTCCTGGGCTCAAGCAATCCTCCCATCTCAGCCTCCCAAGTAGCTGGGATTACAGGCACATGCCACCACACCCAGCTGATTTTTGTATTTTTCAGTAGAGACGGGGTTTTGCCATGTTGCCCAGCCTGGTCTTGAACTCCTGGACTCAAGCGATCTGCCAACCTTGGCTTCCAAAAGTCCTGAGATTACAGGTGTGACCCACCGTGCCAGGTCTAGAGTATTATCTGGCCCTTTACCAAAAAAGGTTGCCAACCCTGCCTTAGATCAGACTCCCAGAAGCAGAACTTGAGATGAGGATTTGGGCACAAACAACTTACCAAGGAAGTTGGACCAAGAGAAGCCAAGGAGAAAGCAAGAGAGGCAGCAGGTCAGTGAAGGAAAAGAGGCCACGCAAGGGTGTAATGTCAGGGAAAGTCCCGCCCCAGCCTGCTCCCGTGGGAGACCTTCTGGGTCCCGCGCAGGTGAAGTGACTTGGGCAGGCCCTGAAGAGGTAGCAGGTGTGAGCTGGGAGGAGCAAAAGCCACAGAAGCTCGGTGGGGAGGCCCAGAACGTATTACGGGCATTGGAGGGGTTCTGAGCAGAGCTCTGATGGGTTGGCCTCAGCTGTTAATAACTGCTCCAATTTAGGACGCTTTGACAGGGACGAGGACTTGGGCCAACATACATTTCCATGTTTACTTCTTGCCACAGCCTTAGGAGTGGGAAGTATCTGACGCCCACTTTGCAGCTGAGAATGAAATGAGATCATGCAGACAAAGTACTCAGCCCAGCACCAGCCCCAGAGAAAGCACTCACTAAGAGGAAGCTGAATGTGTCTGGAAGCTGGTTGTGTACTGAGTCTGGGAGACACAGGGGTCATTGGGGAATCTAGCATGTAACTGACAAGAACTTCTAACAGAGCCCTAGTCGGTCATCCTGTCAGGGAGGTCAGAGAAGGAGGCTCTGAGGAATCTTGAAGGAGGAGTGGGAGTTGCCAAGTTGGGGAAAGAGCTTTTTCAACACAGGACATAGCAACACAAAAGCTAGGTGGTGGGGAAGAATGGGCACATTCTGGCAACCTCGAGTAGGTGACAGTGAACACGGAGGTGGTAGGGGGGGAGATGAGGCGAGGGGAGGAGAGTACACCCTCGGGGATGGAGAGCCAATGAAGATTCTAAACCAGGAGTTCTGCAGTGAGGCTGGCATTTTGGAATGCTCGTCCTGGTTTTGGTTGAGAGCACAACTTAGAGAACAGAGGCTGGAGGTGGCAGGCTGGAGTGAGAGCCTACTGCAGCTGTCCAGCCAATTAAGCCCTGTAGGAAGAATGGCTGATGCCGCAGTCTATGGGATGCTGAACAGCGGTAGCCAGGCTGACCTGGCCCCGCTCTCCGGCTGTGACTGACCTTCAGATGCAGGCAGCAGAGAGAAGAGGACAAAGGTGCACCGCTGGGGAAAGGCAAGCAGCTGGCACCCAGGGCACCAAAGGCCTGCACAGCGAGCATCAAGGCCAGCAAGGACACAAAGCCAGCTGTCACCTGTCCTCTGGGCCAAGCCAAGAGGGGTTGGCCTCCTGGCCACCTCCTTGGGGGAGCAGTGGTACCCCCATTGTCATGACTTGTTCACAGATTCCCAGACCTCCCAGTGCTATCAAAGGAGCCTTGTACTCAGGGTTGATTTGTTATTTTTTTAATTGTGCATTTTTATGGATTTAGGGATACAAGCAAAATTGTGTTATGTGGCTATATTGCATCGTGGTGGAGTTTGCCTTTTCATGTACTCATCACCCTATTTGAGTTTTTTGGGTTTTGATATTTTTTTTGAGAGACAGGGTCTTGTTCTGTTGCCCAGGTTGGAGTGCAGTGGTATAATCATAGCTCACTGCAGCCTCGAATCCCTGGGCTCAGGTGACCCTCTGCCTTAGCCTCCTGAGTGGCTGTGACTATGAGTGTGCACCACCATGCCTAGTTTTAAAATATTTTTTTGTAAAGATGGAGTCTTGCTATGTTGCCTAGTCTGGTCTTCAACTCCTAGCCTCAAGGGATGCTCTTGCCTCAGCCTCCCAAAGTGCTGGGTTTACAGACATGAGCTCCCATGCCCAGCCCATAGAAGCTTAGAGTTCACATCAAGAATGGAGGCACCTTTTCTAACCTGCCCTTAGAAGTTCTGGAAGCCAATAATGTGGAGCGCATACTACTCATTCCCAGGTGGTTCTTCCCCCAAAGAATCTATTTCTCTATTTCCTTTGGTCCTGGGCTCTGAAGCATCCAAGCTTCCACCTTTTATAATTACAAATCTGTGTGTGTGTGTGTCTTGTACATGTGCACACACACACATGCACACACATACAATCTGACACATTCCACAGTTCCTCAAACCCCACCATTGAAAGATTTATTCCTGTAGTCCAACCTCCTGGGAGAAGGAGGGTGCAATACATGAAGTCACCAACACCTTTGTGTGAATTTTTTAATTGGATCCTTCCCTCTGCATCAGCCAGGTGTCTAGAAAATTCCAAAGATTTGAAGAGAAAGCTTACTGAAAAGGGATGGAATTTTTGGCAGGGGTGGGGAGAGAGGGGACTGTCAGCAGCGGGGGATGTAATTTCCCTTTCTGCTCAATCTTGGTCAGCCCAATGCACTTAGTCAGGAGTCAGCAAACTTCATCTGAAAATGGCCAGATAGTAAACACGGTCAGCTTTGCAAGCCATAGAGTCTGTCGCAACCACTCAGCCCTGCCATTGTAGCACAAAAGTGGCCAGAAACAATAAGCAAAGGAATGAAGGCAACTGTGGTCCAAAACAGCTTTATTTATGGACACTGCAATTTGAATTTCATATAATGCTCACAAAGTATTATTCCTCTTTTATTTTTTTCCAGCCATTTACAAATGCAGAAACCATTCTTAGCTTGCAGACCACACACACACACACGCACGCACGCACACACACACACACACACACACACACACACACACACACATAGAGGAAATGGCTGGATCTGCCCCCTGACCACTTTTTCATCTTGCTGAGATGCCCTCTCCCCAAGGACAAGCCCTTGATCTTTCTTTGCTGGGTGCCATCCTTGCCTCCCCTTCTCCAGGCCTAGAGGGGAAAAAAACGTGGCTCCTTGTTCTGTGTGCTTTGTCAACAATCCCTGGGGATCTGCTTTCAAGTGTGGAGGCGATGACAGAGTGACAAATGGCTGGCAAGCAGGTAAGCTGCCGGCAGCTGGAGAACAGTGGCCATAGGGTTCACGCCAGTTTGACTGAGAAGTGAGCCCAAGTGGGCTCCGTCTGCCTGCCACTCCCCAGCCCACATCCCATGCATCACACCTCATCTGGTCCATCTGCCACACTTCTGGGACACTCTTCAGGCACCTCTCATGAATCCCAAGGGTATTTATTGTCATTTTTACCACCCGACTTTACACATATAATTCACATTAATAAAAATAACAATACTCACTTCTTACTGAGTACTTAGTGTGTGCTGGGTGAGAGCTAAGCTCTCTGGCTCGTATTTCACTAAGTGGGCCAGGCTCCGTGTGAAGCGCTTTGCACGCAACTAGTGCACTCAGGCACCTACGGCTTCAGTGCTATTATTAACTTCATTTCATGGATGAGAAAACGGAGGCCAGAGAAGCTTACAACATCCAAGGTCACAGAGCTGGGCGGGTCTTTGTGACTCTAAAGCCAGGTTCTTTGTCACCGGGCACCCCTGCCTTTCCCTATCTCACAGCCACTCTGCAAGATTGTGTTAGGATTCCAGGTCTTTGGATGCAGAAACAGAAACTCTGAGAAGTCAAAGTCTTGGTCCAAGTTCATACAGCAGATAAAGGGTGGTGTGAGAACGCTTTGTTGGCACGCCATTGCTATGGAGAGACGTGGGGGCACCTGACTGTATGTGAAAATGCACATATTTCTGGAAGTTTCAGAAACTTGGGTCCTAGATGAAGGGTTGGGGCTTCAATGAGTGGTGAGAGACAGATTTTAGCCTGAGAGCATGTCTTTGGTCTGCTGGAAAAGTCTTGTGCGGGTGTGTTATCATAGAAGGGCTCTAAAGTACAGAAAGAGCCAGAGGAGAAGGCTGGGCAAGGAAGAAGTGGAGGTGCAGGTTCTGCTGAAGTCTGGCCCCAGCCCGATCCCACGGGGAGCTCTGGGGCATAAATGGTACTGCAGGGTTTTCCCACCTCAAGGCAAGGCACTCAGCCTCCATACCTCTTTTCTATCAGTCATTGGCTAAGGATTGTCCCATGGTTGGGGTGGGAGGAGCACCTCTGTGCAAGGTGACAATTCTCTGGAGAATGGTCCAGGTCTGAGCCTTGGCACCCAACACTCACAGCAGCTGGGGAATCGTGCACAATTGTCAGAGGGGATCTTGGCAGCTGCCACTGGCATCTACTACAAGCGGGAGACCCAGGAGGCCCAGGTATCACTGACTGGCTCTGCAATCCCTTGAAAATCACATGCCTTTCTCTTTCCTCCCTTCCTCTCCCGTTCTTCCTCTCTTCCCTCTTGATCTTCTCCCTGGCAGGCTGGGCTGGTCCCAGGCTTCTGGCGCTTGTATCATACCATCAGCAATGACAGCCAATCTGCAGTCTCCATGAAGCACCCCAGTATGTCTTCTTCTGGCCTTGGCCTGATCACCACTTGCCCCCTCCTGTGGCCTGCCTGTGAGGGGATTCCCACTGACGTGCTCAGGAAGGCAACTCAGGGAGCAGCTATGAGCCAGGCAGCTCCTCCTGACCAGACGGTGCCACGGCCCCCAGCAGGGCAAGCACCTGCCCTCCGGAGGGCAGCCCAAGTGGGCTCACTGCCTGGCACTTGCTTGCCAGGAGCTGAGCTGTCCCGGTGCATGCAAGGGGTCATTTCTAGAGCTTCCAGAGGGGTCTTGACTCTATAAACAGAAACATCCTTTTCCACTCATCTGACCTTCATTCAGTCCTTCATTCATTCAACAATTACCACTTGAGTGCATATGGGCCATGAATGGTGCTGCGAGCTGGGAAGAAAAGTGATGTGCAAAATAGACAAGGTCCCTCCCTGCATTCTTGCCGGGGGAGACAAGCAAGACTGGGCACAGTAGGGTCACAGATCCGCTCCGATAGATGTGCAAAGAAAATATCGTTCCTTTGTTTTCCTGTAATTGATCTGATCTTCCTCAAGGAAAGAGGGGGATGGGGTGAAGAAATACCTTAAACTTACCCATTTCCGGTTCTAGCCAACATGTCCGTCTTAGGAGGGGGCAACTCTCGCTTTTAGTGAGACTCATGATCCAGGATGTGAAGAGCAAGGCCACGGACACCTTCAACCTTGGAGCCATTGCCTCTGCCCCGAATGGCTACTAGGCATGGGAGCAGTGGGAAGTGGGCTTAGAGATAGCACCCGAGGACCCCGAGGCAAAGAGCAGCCAAGTGTGTAAGGCTGGGTCCGGTGCAGTTTCAACACCCTGGGATTCCCAAATGTACCTCTCTAGCCCAGACCTCGCCTCCAAACTCTGGGTCCATAAATTCCCTGCCTGGTTCATGCATTCCCTTAGATGATGTTGTGGTCAGCTCAGACTTCTATAACACATATACCATAGACTGGGTGGCTCAAACAACACAATTTTCCCCCGGTTTTGGAGGCTGGGAATTCCAAGTTCAAGGTGCCAGCGATCCAGTGTCTGAATACCCACTTTGTAGTTTGCAGATGACCGTCTTCTTGTATCCTCATAGGGCAGAAAGCACAGAAAGAGATCCTGTGTCTCTTCCTTTTTTTCATAAGGGCATTAAGCCTATTCATGAGGGCTCCAGGCTCATGATCTAACCATGTCCCAATGACTGCACTCTGAATACCATTATATCAGGAGTTAGGCTTTCAATATCTGAATTTTAAAGGGATACAAACATTTGTCCATAGTAGATTGATTCAAAGACAACTCAAACTCAACACATCCAACAAACGCAGGGTATATCCCCCTCAAGTCCAGTCCTCCGCCAGCATCCACCATCTCAGTCAGCAACTGCTTTTCACCCAGGTGCCAGTACCAAGGAGGGAATCTCCCTCTCCCTCACCTTCCACACCCAACTCATAGCCAAATCCTATTTCCTGCCTACATAGTTCCTGACCACTTTGCTCCATATCCACTGCCCCTTCTGGAGGCCCAGTTATGGCCGTCTTTCCCTGGCAGCCGCAGGAGTCACCTGATAGGTTTCCCTATGTCCACTTAGACTCCTGTCTAGTCACCCCCTACACAGGAGCCAGAGGGAGCCCATCAAAGGCAATCCTGGTTATGTTTGTTGCTGGCAGAAAGCCCTTTGATAGCTCCCAGTGCTCCAGGGTCTGGCCCTGCCAACCTCTCCAGGGTCACTTCCACCATTGCCCCCGAGTCCCACTGAGCTCCCACCTCTCTGGCTTTCTTACAGCTCCACCAGCATGGAGCTTTGGTGCATGGGGTTTAAATCCAGGAATGCTCACTCCTCCCTCCTCCTGGCTGACTCTCAGGATGGCCTCCTACCCAAGCTAGATAAAGTTGCTCCCTGATAGTCACTCTGTTTTCACATATATGTGTGATTGTGTGGTTTCATCAGTTGTCTGTCTCCCTCACTGGACTTTAAACTCCTGAAGGGAGGAACCATTTCTGTTTTGCTAACCACTGAATCCCTAGGCCCTAGTACAGTGCCTGGCACAAAGTAGATGGCTCATCAGTATTTTTTCCACAGCATGAATGAGTAAAATGTGTAATGAATTCATGAGTGAATGAAATGCAGCCCTTATCTCTGAGCCTCTCATTCTCACATCCCTGCTGCATTCTGGGGAATCCTGGAAGTGGGACACTGCCCCTCTAGGGACACTTTTCCCATCCTTGGTAAAAGAATCCAAATTCCTGGCCACCTGGAAGTCCTTTGCTGGCAGGAAACAGAGCAAATTTGTTTGCAAATCAAGCCCAGAGCTCCCTGCCAGGTCCCCAGACAGAGCCAAGCCCGCCTCACACTGACGGACGCCCTGCAGATCTGGACTCATGCGCTGCTGCATTTCCTTTTGTCCTCCTTGCCTGCGCCTGGTCTTTCTCTTCCTCCTCCACCTCCTTTCCTTAGAAATCCCATCTCACCTTACGAAGGGACGTGATCAGCTTCCAGCTCTGCTCAGAGAAGATGAAGGGACTCTTCTAGATTAACCAAGCACATCGGTGGATGTGGAACCCAGTTATTCTCAAAGCCCACTCCACAAAAAAGGGAACGAAATAGCCAACACCCATCAACCCTGTGCCAGTCACTGTGCTAAGTAATTTACATGGATTATTTTATGAAATCATTACAACAATCCTTCTACATAGATTCTATTAGGGTTAGAGAGAACCTGGAATTCATTTAATAGATGAGGGTCAATAAACTATGTCCCACAGGCCAAATTAGGCATACCACTTAACTTTTTTTTTTAACTAAAAGGAATATTATTGGAACAGAGTGATTTTCCTCTGTTTACACATTATCCATGGCTGGCTTTGCACTACAATATCAGGGTTGAGTAGTTGAGACATTATCTGGCCCATTACAAAAAAAAAGTTTGCCAACCCCTGTTTTAGATGACACCCTCCCCTAGATTCTCCCTTTAATATTTGGATTCATTGATTGGAATGTTTTTCACCCAATTTTAAAGCAAACGTGTTCTGTGGCTTATTTGAGTTTTCTATGTTGAGCACCCAACACTAGAGGCCTCAGTTAATTCCACCACGCCCACAGATGTCCCTAAGGGAAATGGGCTCCTCTCTGTGCTGTCCACCGCCCTCCTGAGACTTGTCCCCAGCCACAGCTGATTGGACTAAGAGATGGGTGCCCAACCCTAGGGGACCTTCCAAGGCAGGACAGCAGCCGATGGCTTGAATGGCTTGACATGAATAGATAAGCTAGACCAACCAGATTCTTCTCTCGGAAGTCTGGAGTATGGAAACAGGGGCAAGGCTGTTAGGGGAAATGGAAGGTAGAGGAGAGTCTTGAGGACAACTTGTGGCTGATGACTATGAAAGGCAAGGTTGTAAGGCTGCTTCTGGGAGGGAGAAGAAAATAGAGACAGCACACACAGTCTGTGAAGGAGGGGCCCTAGTGCTCTAAGAGAAAGGGGAGAGACAAGTTTGGCTCTAAAAGGTTGCCCGTTTCCATCTCCCATGAGGACAATTGTCCTCTTCGTGGATTATCAGTCAGGACTTTTTTGTTGCAAATGAAAGGAAACCTACCATAAATGGGCTTGAACACTAAAGGGTATACATCGATTTCAGCAACTGAAAAGTCCAAAAGTACTTCAGGCTCAGCTTGATCCAGCAGTTCAAATGATGTCACCTGTGACCTGATTTCTTGCAGTCTCTCTGTCCTGCCTTTTGCAACACTGGCTCCATTTCTCAGTGTCTACTCTGTGCCCTCTCCCATTTCTCCCACTCCAGACTCTGCATTCATCGTGTCAAGATAGCTGCAGCGATTCCAGACCTCAAAGCTTCATAACAGACTGTCTGCTAATAGAGAGGCGGCCCCAGTAGCTCCTTTGCATTCTGGGATATGATGTCTCATTGCCTATCCCTGAACCCGTCGTTTGGCCAGGGTGGAGATGGGTTGCACTCATTTGGATTAAACACGACATCACTTGCCTTTGGTTTTCTCCCGCGTAATAACAACATTTGAATGCCTATTTTGTCCCAGGCCTTGTATCCCCTGTAACATGCATTGCCTCTCTTAATGCCTACAAAAGCCTCTGAGGCAGTTACTAGGATTATCCCCCCATTTTACCGATGAGGAAATCCAAGCTCAGAGAGGGTAGGCACCTTGCCCAGGGTCACAAAGTGGGCACATGGTAGAACTGCCAATAAACAGCAGATCCAGGAGCTGAAAGGGGCCTGTGGAATTCTGGTACCTGAGCCCTCGGCCCCTGTGTCCCTGCCCAGGGAGAATCACCCAACAGCCTCCAGCTGCTGCTGTCACCTCCTGTTGCTATCCTGTTGACCCAAATCCTTTGCACAGAGGGAGCGGTCCACAGATCTCAAGCTTCAGACCAGGTTATTCAAAAGTCCTGCTTCCACCTCTGGGTTCCTCTGGTTTCTCTATTTTCTCCACCACCTCAGTTCGTTTCCATGGAAACTGCTGGGCTCCTGCATCACTTTCATCCTCCTTTCTGGGAAGCAAGGCCAGCTCTCTGGCACTCCGGTACCCAGGCCTAACCATTATAAAAACCAAAGAAGCAATACCTGGAAGAAACATTTCTAGGCATAGGGAGGAACCGGGTCGGGCTTCTTACTTTTTCCTTTGAAGTGCTGCAAAATAACACCAGGTGCTCTGAGGAGCTCTGCCAATTACCAAGCCCAGTGGATTCTGGCTGGAAAGTTGTTTGTCATCTGTCCTCTGACATCTCACCGCTTCACCAGGTCTGCCTCCCTTCTTAAGGGAGTGATTCTAGGGTCCTGGGGCAGAGGGACAGTTGGGTGAATCTCCTTGCCAGTCCTTGGTGTCAGATCACAGCACTCAGGATGAGTTGGTGGGCTGAGGATGTCAAAGTGATAGTGGTCCCCCAGTTTGCCCTTCTGGTGAAGGGAGGAACCAGCCATCAGAGGACTGGGGGGCATCCTGGAAACAGTGGGCCTTGCTCCTCAACACTGGGAGGGGCCCAGTGGCTCTGGTGGCCAGGGTCTGGGGAAGAGCTTTATACATAGTGCCCAGGAGCTTGGCACCTGGTCCACAAAGACTCCATATACCCTGGAAACTGGAGGGGACAAAGTGTTCTTGAAACCCCACCCCTCCCAGGTCTTGGTTGGGTGTTAATCTCTCTAAGCCTTGGTTTCCTTATCTTTGGGATGGGTCAAATTCTTGCACTGCACACCTGATACGGTAGTTGTGAGGACCAAACAAAGCAAGACACATCAAAGTCCCCTCTAAAGGCATTTAAAGGTATCCTCACGGTTCTCGCCATCATCATCACCATCATCCTCGTAACAAAACTCGAGGGGAAGTCCTGGCAGGGAAGCTGAATCCCAGACATCTGAAAACACTCACAAGAGCCTTAATTCATGGAGATGTGCTGATAAAAGTGCTCCGTCTTTACTGTCATTGCTTTACAATATGCTCATCGAACTGCCCTTTCCTATCCCTGAATGATTTCTTATCTGAGTCCATGCTTCCCCCTCACACATTCGGTTATTGAAACTTGGACCAGTCCAGCTAAGACTCCAGTCTCTTTTCCAATTCAAAGCTCTTCTCCTTTCCCATTGCCAACTGGACAAGGGGCTTGGTCTGAGGCTGAGTCTGGAGAGAAGGGGTGGCTAGCTCCGAGACATCCCCTTCTGGTAGGGCAGAGGGGAGCTGCAAGGAGAGACAAGGTGGAAGAAATCTTCCTACCTATCTGGTCCCCTGCCCGGTTGTCAGAGCATCCCAGGCTCTGGCTCCCGCTGCTAGACTCCGAGGAGTTTGAGGGCCTGTGCAGAGTGGAGTGAAGGTTTTCTGGAGCAGTCTTCAGCTCCGCTCTAGCTTCCTAAAAACCGAGGGATATCATAAACACCAGCAGGTATCTGGCTTCGGCTCCTCCTGTAAACCAGATGCACCTTTCCCAGGAGCCACAGCAACCCCCAAGGGCTGCAGAAAACCGTGGTGACACCCATCTTCCTTGTAGACACAGGACAGGGCAGTCTAGGCTGCTTTCGTAGGCCTTCAGACAGCTCTGAGTCAGAAGCAAGTGCCGGTCCATCTTTTCAGGTGTGGCCCAAACTCCAGAACACTGCTCACCCCAGCCCACTCCAGAGCCAGGTGGAATCTCCAGCTCCAACTTACTGCAGGCATCCCCCCACAACCTGGAGCGGATTTCTGGGCGTTCCTCCAACAAAACTTGGCTTCAGGGCAGCCACAAATGCTGCACTCCCCCGAAGGCCAAGGCTCCTCTCTCTCTCCTGCACCCAGATATCTCCCCCTGATAAACCCCAGTCTTGGTGGGTGGTGGTGGGCAGGCTGGGCAAGCCAGGAACACACGAGGTATCTGATACCTATGACTCGAGAGGAGGCCTAAGTGCCACTATTTCAGAACAAGAGGAAAAATTCCTTCTAACACCCTCGCATTGGTAATAATACCTACCTATTAATTAAGCACTTACGACTGCTGGGGTTCTTGCTAGCTAACCCCTTGATTACATTATTTTTGGTCCTTACACTGACTTTGTGAGACTAATTACCTTGATTTTTACTAAGGTTCAAAGAGGTTAAATAGCTTTGCCCAAGGCTTCACCACCAGCAGGAGGGTTTTGAGCCCATATCCATCTGGCTCCAGGGCAGGAACTTGTAACTGCTAAATGTGGCTGTTTCTGCAGGACTCAACTTGGGGATAAAGGACAAAGGCACCTGCTTGGGCTCCTCAGACCTCCAGGAATGGGCGTTCCAGAAACAGACCAACTGTGCATCTGAAATGAACGATGCAAGACTGTGCCAGTAGAGAGTTTAAAGGTCACTGTGGCTACGCTACTGTCATACCCAGAACCATCTTCCCCTGATCTCAGCAGCTCTGGAAAGCAGCAAGTGGGAGTTTCACTCTTGACTCCTCACCAGGAAAACCAAAGTAGCAAGGGGGTACTGGCTTTGCTCCTTGGAGAACCACGGATGACCTCTCTCACCCCACACAGATCTGGGACAGAGGCCTGAATGGCAGGTGTCAGAGCCCACAGGGCTGAGCCTGGCCCCCTGGGGGACTGTGCAGCACAGTGGTTAAGAACTTGTGTCCTGGAGACAGCATCTGTCTTAGCCTTTCCCATTTGCCTTTCTGTGGGGTCAGCCCCTCCAGGACCCATTAGCTACCCTAGGGGAGGAGATGCTGACTGAGAAATTTCTTGCCAAGCCAACCACTGATCACTGGCTCCATGAAGGGCGGCAGGAGCCCTAATTCATTTAATCCTCAGAGCAATTCTAAAAGGTATAAGCCCACACTCCCATTTTGCAGAAGAGAAAAGCTGAGGCAGAGACAGGTTATATAATTTGCTCGAAGTCACACAGCTTATTCTGGAATTCACACCAAGCAGCCTGATCCTTAAGTGCCTGCTCTTAACCACCAAGCCATCCTGTCTCCCTAGGGGCTTTGGTGAGTCTCTCAGCAAGGTGGATGGGTACCGCTACAGCTAGCTTTCCCTTCTAGTCCGTTCCTGCAGGTAACTCTAAACACATTCACCCTGGGCAAAGAACAAGTGGTTTTGAAATCTGCATTCTTTATTGCCCCTTTGAGACTCGCTCTGGACTTGGCCCCTCTCTCCAAGGGACAACCTTCCTCCTCTCTGTCTCCTCCTGGGTTCCCCTCTACCCCAGCGACCTCCTTTTCATTCTCACTTACCTCCTTCCCTTTCGCTCACTTCTTGGAAGGTGGTTCAGCTAACACTTTTTTTTTTTCCCCCCCCCCCCCCCCCCGCATTAGCACATGTTAATGAGCGTCAATTCAAGTCTCAGTCACTCGGTAGGAGGAGAGGAGAGAAAGGATGGATGATGCTGTCACTCTGTGAGAAAGGTGTCGTACCTTCCCACAAGGCCAGGACAGACCCCAAACGGCCCAGACCAAAGGAGAGAATGGGGAGGGGCCCCAGCTCCCTGCTTGGGGCGTCCTGTCTGCTCCCCCTCAGGATGTGCGCTCAGTAGCTGCATCTATTTTCTCTGAGACCAGCTCAGAACATCCCCAAGACACAGTTGGACGTTGTTCTCTGCTCACTGGAGCAGGCACATTCCCACGATGTCCCTAGGTGGGCGTGGTTAAGACCTGGTACGGGTTGATCTACTTCTGCCACTCCCTGGCCAAATGTCTAAAAGTCCTCCAGCCACGGCCAGGGTGAAGCAGGTACCAGGGGTGGAGGGGAGGCTCCCAGGGGGACGGATATACCAGGACCCAAACAGACAGTGGAAGCCCCCCTGCCCCACCTCACTCCCATCGGTATCCTCCCGGGGCACTGCTGGTTCCATCTGCTCCCCACTAAATAAAGCCTTGAGAACTCTTGGCTGCTCGGCAAGACTGGGCCCCATGAAGCAGCCACATGGGGTGTGGAAAGAGTGCTGAGTTCAAATTCTAGCTCCGCCACTAATTTGTTGGGCAAGTCACTTAATTATCTTAAGTCACAAGTAGCTCATCAGAAAAGCGGTTCCTGCTCTTCCTGCTGTGGAAGGATCAGGAGAGCGGAGGCACGAGAGATCTAGTGAACTCCGAAGCCTGAGTGCTAAATATCTGTCAAATCATTGTATTGCTATTAGTGCTGTTACTACTGTTATTATTGCTACTGCCAGCAATAATAAGGGGTGGATGCACTCAAGACGGTCGAGGAGGGTGGCAAGGGCAGCCTCTCCCTCATTTTCACCGAAAAGCCTCCAGCTGTCCCTCGCTCGGCGCGGAGAGGTCTCAGCGCAGAGGTGAGGGCCCCCCCAGGAGTCCAGGCCAAGCCCCTCACGCCGCCGTGCCCGAGCCGCGCCGCGCCGCGCCCCCGCTGGATTCCCTGAGCGCGCGCGCCCCCTGCTGGCGGCCGGGCGCGGGCGCAGGCTCCGGAGCATATATAAGGGCGCCGTGGCGCGCAGCCCCAGCGCGAGTGCCAGAGCCGAGCCGGCGCGGAGCGGGAGCGGTGCAGGCAGAGGTCTCCGAGCGGCTCGCCATGGCTGGCCCGCAGCAGCAGCCCCCTTACCTGCACCTGGCCGAGGTGACGGCGTCCCAGTTCCTGGAAATCTGGAAGCACTTTGACGCAGACGGTCAGTAAAGCTCCCAACTTCTGTGCCCATTGGCACCCAGGGGGACCTGCGGTAAGGGGGCAAGGGGCGGCGCTGAATGCGGGCGGGTGTACGCTTGCCCTCAGGAGGTGATCTGGTCGCAGAGCCTGCTGGGGTCGGGGTCCCGAGTTTGGGAGACATCCAGCACCTCTGGGGACAACTGTCAGTAACTTTTCTTCCCTAGCATAGAATGACCCAGAGCCCACCAGCATTTACAGCCTCATTCTGAGCAAGTGGGGGCTTTCCTGAGAGGTGGCCCGGGCTGGGAAGGCCTCCGGGTTCCCCCTACCATCTCCCCAACCTCCCCTGCCTTCAGGGGCTCCAGCCTCAGATCTCAGAAGCACACTCATTTCTTTCCTCCTCTTCCCCTTTTATTGAATGCCAGGTTAGCCCCGTCACCCTGCTGGAGGCTGGGATAAACTAGGCGGTCGTGAAGGGAAACTTGGCCTCCCCAGCTTGGTTGGGAGGGAGCAGAAGTGGACAATGGCACTGGGGGCCCTGAACACTCCCCGACTTCCTTTGTCCATTTGCCAGCCGCCATGGGCATGTGGGTTTCCCAACACAGCAGTAGTGGGTGTGGTGGGGGGAGCTTTGGGATGCCAGCCCCAGACCTGTGCCCTCAGAGTGATCATCCTGGGTGCTCTTGGTGACTTCGTCTCTGGGTAGGGAGAGGCACCACCCTCACTGCCTCTGTGACCAACCCTCTGCTCTGTGTGGTCTTGACACTGATTCACCCAAAAAGCAAGGGCCAGACCAAATGACCTGTCCTGGAGGTAGCCCCCAGCACTGGGATTCCAAGAGTCTGTGGTGGTCTGACTCAGGCATAAATTATGGCCCCCCTTTAGAGGCTTCTGATATCACTAGAGATTCTGTTTCTGTCACTCTGAAAAAAATAAGTGATCTGGCTTCCCTCTCTACGCACAGACCTGGCTAAGATGAGCATGCAACACGTCCTGGCATCTCAGACATTCTGTGGTGTCTGTAGCTACCCTCCCCTGGGGTAGCTCCTGGAGGGGCTGACCCCAAAGGGAGGCCAACGGGAAAGGCTAAGACAGATGCTGTCTCCAGAACACAAGTTCTTAACCACTGTGCTGCACAGTCCCCCAGGGGCCAGGCTCAGCCCTGTGGGCTCTGACACCTGTCATTCAGGCCCCCGTCCCAGATCTGTGTGGGGTGAGAGAGTGGTGACTCAGAGAGTTTATCCTGGGGTCTGAGAGCAAGGGGGTTGGAAAACAGAGGAATATCAGGTGTGCCTCACTCCATTTTTTCCTCCTCCCTTCCTCGCCTCGGCAGGGTGTGGAGGTGTCTGAACAGAGATCCTCTGCCCAGAGTGCTATGGGGAGGCAGGAGTTAATGTCTGGAGAGGCTAATGGGTGAGATTTTGTTTCTTTGGAGCCAACTGAGAAAGCTGGAGGGGTAGGGGACAAGGTATTTGAATACCTGGGTTAGGACTGTGATCTGCCTATGAATTACCGAGGAGGTGGGTAGATTCTTAAATCTGTAAAATGGGGCTAAAGAGGGGTTGCATTTCCAATCCCCAGCTCCTGCCATAAAATTCCCTTGGTACAAAGGGCTCTCCTAAGAGAAGTGCAGCCTTTTAGTATTCCAGATGACATGCACATTCCCTAAGGAGGCACCTGCCAGTTTATCTGCACCAGAGTCTTGCGTGATTCAAGGAAAGTTACCAAGCAGCCAAGGTTACACCACTGGCCTCCTGCTAGATGAGTCAGCTATAAACACAGGACTCCACAGTTCTACTTTCCCCATTCTCAGTGGGGCAACCAAGAGCACCAGCCGTAACCATGCAGATCCTTACGTTCATCTGAGACACTGGACTTTTCAAAAACCAACTGCACCTTCTCAAGGTGTGAGACTGCTGTGCAGACCATGACTCCCCCTTGGACAGATGAGGAGACAGACACAGGTGTTGACTTTTCCTAGGTCATTTAGCAAGTTAGTGGTGGGACTGGTTCCTGCCCAGCGTTTATTTCCCCCACTCTGGCTCCTGGACACCTGCTTGGTTTGGAAGAGAGTTTTTTTTTCTTCCATGCTGATAGGTACTAATCTCCCTCTCATTCCCCCAAGAAAAGCCCCCAACTCAGCCTCGGGGGTGATGGGCTGTTTCGTGTATCCCAAAATGGGGCCCTTGGCTTGGCTAGAGTATAGCTAAGCTACCACCAAACCCAAGATCTTCAAAGCCTCCCAAAGCCATCGTGCCTCTGGCTCCCTCCTGCTCTGGACAAGAGGGAGCTCGATGATTGCATCTCTTCCTTGTCCATCAGTCTCCCACTGCCATCTCTGCATCTCAGCCTCAGGGAAGTCCCAAGAAAGGGCCATGGACCCAACAGAGAAGGAAGGCAATGAGGATTAAAATGCCAGAGATGAAAGAGAGGTGACTTAGGAAAATACGTATATAGCCAAATTAGAATTCCACGAAAGGATCCAGAGTTAAGCTTTGGGCGACCTTCCTTCCCTCCTGAACACCCAAAGGCTGCAGATGAGCCCAACACGGCACTGCCTGAGGTGCTCCCGGCCCTATCGAGGCCTCTCTCCTACCAATTCTGGCTTCCGTTTTCAAAGTGGGGTTTCTTCCCAACTCTACGAGTGCCCCCCACCACTTGCAGTCTTAAAGATGCCTGAGAGAACTCTCCCTTGCAGCTCTCCAGGTCCCTGGAGTGAGCTCGATGGAGCCCAGTTAATCACAGCCCCCAGAGAGTGGGAGCCACCTGCCCACCCCTTCTGGATGCTGGCTCATAGTAAACAAAGACAAAGAGACCTTAGGAGGCAGCTGGATACCAAGGAGAGGGGGGGATGGGGACAGGAGGACCCTAAACTCAGCCCACTCCAAAACAGAAAAAGCCACCATCCCCTAAAGAGTTGGATTATTTTCAAACTTCTTATTCGCCTTGTGGTAGAGAAGAAGAAGCGTGTGTTTGGAGCGTGAGAAACTGGGACTCAAAGAGGCAAAATTCTTTTCACAAGATCACACAGTAAAGCAGGAAGAGGTAAAGGGGGGAACCAGGAATCTGGTCTCCTAGTCCCCAGCACCACTCCACCAACGCTGCCTCAGCAGGCAGCCAAGGCACGCACTTGGGAGGTTCCAACATTGTCTCTCAAAGGCTGAGGTAGGAAAGACGGCAGCCAAGCCCCCCCCAGTGACCCTGGAGGGGTCTAGGGCTCTTGCACACATCACCTCCGTGCTCCAGGTGGACCTGACATGGCCTTACATAGCTAAGCCCATTGCTCTGTTGCTTCCTGGCCACTTCTGCATCAGGAACTTTCCCACTCTAAAGGATCCAGGTGTCTGAGAGATGCCTCGTTCAGAGTTCACACTTTTATTTGTGGTGCTGATCGGACAGGCCACCAGGCTCCTATTTTGCTGACCATCCGTGAGCAGCAAATCTGTGGCTCCAAAGAGAAATGCCTTAGTTTTTGCCAGTCCTTTGGAAGCAACTAAGAGTGTAGAGATAAGATACGTTCTCTTCCAGGGGCAAGCAGACATTCATGGGACCAAGCTGAACATCCTACTCACTTCCAAGAATGTAACCTACATAGATATACCCGTATGTGTGCACAAATTTATCCAAACAAGCATGTCTATTACAGTATTCTTCAGAATTACTAACAATTTCAATGGGCAGAGGGAGGAATGTGCTTCAGAAAAAATAAATATGGTCATCTCTACAATGGAACATTATAGAGCAATGTGAAGCTTTTGTAGTGACATGGAAAAATGTCCAAGATGTATTATGAAGATATTGTTTAAAACTGTAGCAGAACGCTATTACGGTATAAGCCCATTTTTATTATGAATGACATATGTATGTTACAGGGTATTTAGAAAAATACAACTGAACAATAGTGGTTCTCTCTGAAGAGTGGGTGAGACAAATCAAAGGGGATTTTCTTTTACTTTCTAAGTTAATTTCTGTAGTGCTTGAAAATTTTACAAGAGCATCTGTTTCCTGTGTAGTCAGCAAAACAATAAAGATATAAGAAGGGAGGCCAGGTGCAGGGGCTCAGGCCTATAATCACAGCACTGTGGGAGGCCAAGGCAGGAGGATCACTTGAAGCTGGGAGTTTGAGACCAGCTTGGGCAACACAGTGAGACCCCTGTCTCTTCTAAAAATTTAAAAATTAGACAGGTGTGGTGGCACACGACTGTATTCCCAGCTACTTGGGAGGCTGAGACAGGAAGATGGCTTGAGCCCAGGAAGTATAAGGCTGCAGTGAGCTGTGATTGCACCACTGTGCTCCAGCCTGGGCAACAGAGCCAGACCCTATCATTAAAAAAATAAATAAGGCCGGGTGCGGTGGCTCACTGCTGTAATCCCAGCACTTTGGGAGGCCGAGGTGGGCAGATCTCAAGGTCAGGAGTTCAAGACCAGCCTGGCTAACATGGTGAAACTCCGTCTCTACTAAAAATACAAAAATCAGCTGGGCATGGTGGCACATGCTTGTAATCCCAGCTACTCGGGAGGCTGAGGCAGGAGAATTTCTTGAACTGGGACCCAGGAGCCAGAGATTGCAGTAAGCTGAGATTGTGCCACTGCACTCCAGCCTGGGCTACAGAGTGAGATTCCATCAGAAAGAAGGAGAGAGAGAGGGAGAGAGAGAGAGATGGATAGAGGGAGAGAGCGAGAGAAAGAGAGAAAGAAAGGCGAAGGAAGGGAGGGAAGGAGGGAAGGAGGAAAAAGAAAGAGGGAAGGGAAGGTGTCTGTCATTGCTGTGATAGACACCTTCCCTTCCCCTCATAAGAAATATGCATACATCTCCAGGTGGGGAGATCTGCCTAGACTCTTCTGGGCCTCTGTCCACCTCCAAATGGCCCTGGTGATGCAGGGGTTGCTCAAAGCTCTCACAGGGACTGAGTCCTGTTCCTTATCTATGTGGGCCCTGAGGATTTTGAAAATAACAACAGAGGCCACAAAGGGGTGAGGAAGGCTCTGCCCAGGCTCCCATCCTGGCCCTCTGAAACCCAGTGGCCTGGCAGAAGTCTTCTCCAAGCCCACACAACACTGAGGGGCACTCAGGGCCAGACCGCGTTGCCCAGGCAGGCTCTCCCATAGTGTAGCTCACTGCTAATTTGTTTTTCCCCTGGTTTAGGGAATGGGGAGGAATATTAGAACAGCAGCACCTCTCAGAGGTGAACGGGAACCTGGGCAACTGGCTGCATGAGGGTCCTGCAATACCAAAATGAAAGACATGCCGAAATAGGGTCACAAACAACGTGATGTATATTAAGTATTTATATAAATGACACAACAGTTACAATGCAACATAACAGGACTATTTATAAGGTAATCATAGGATTTATCAAAACGACTGGGTCTTGGCCCATTAAAATCAACGGGGTCTGGCGCTGGGAACTAAGAATCACATTGTCAGAGGATGGTCTGTATACCTCTCAGTTGGGCGTGGCATGATGTCAGGATATGAGGCTCGTAGGGAACAGCCGCCTGACCCATCTGGGGTAGGCACTAGAAAATGTCCCCTACCCCTGCCTCTGCTCCCACCCGCAACTCCCCAGTTGTTTCGCTAACAGTGTCCTTGGGTTGTGGAGTGTCCCTGTGTGCCAGCTTTACGCTGGGTACTTCCAGGTGGGCTCTTGCCCCCCTCTGGCTTTGCATCTCAGACTGTGATTGCACCAGCCGGCAGGGGGGAGCAACTGGTCTGTGAAGAGCTGGGGCTCCCTGGGGAGGCTGCCTAAGGGACCCATTTCACAAACAAGACACCAGCCCCGCATTGCCAGGGCAGCCGCTAGCCCAGCCAGTCCAGGTGTGCCTGCCCTGCTCAGCTTGTATATTCCCCTCCGGACTGCAGCAGCTGTACCAGCCAAGCCCCTGGGGGAGGTTTCCAGGGCTAAGGAGACCCCTCAGGGAAATCAATTCCAACACCAAGGGAGCCAGAATTACTAGGGCAGGCCTGAGGCTCTTGAAGAACAGTGTCTCTCCAGCCCCAGCCCACGGTGGATTGCATCACAGGCCCTCCTTTGCCAAGCCGGCCCATCTGGGGCCTCTGGCTTCAGCCCTCCCCCCTGTCCTTGTTGGCTCTCTACTACCTCCCCCTCTCACCCAATCTGCCCTATCCTTCTGGCCTCTCTCACGCCTGGGACTCAGCCCAGCATTAGGCTGCCAGATGTCCACAGGTTCAGGGGACCCAGCCCAGCTCCGGAGCCACTGGTCCAAAACAGCACAGCCCAGAAACACAGATTGAAATTCAAGTGCCCAAGCATTCAGCTGGTAGCTCTTCACTCTGGGGCTTTTTCCAGAGCCACTGGAAGAAGAGAGAGAGAGAGAGAGAGTGTGTGTGTGTGTGTGTGTGTGTGTGTGGGAGAGAGAGAGAGAGAGAGAGACCAGGACAAATGCAGATATGGACAGACATTGTCCCTGGGACGAACAGAAGGAAGCCAGGCTGGTCCCAGACCTCTGTCAGCTGTGGCTGAATCTCCTTCCCCCTCCGATTCCTCCTTTCTGAGATGGGGTTGATAACTGTTTACCTGGCAGGGTGGTAAAGAACAGATGAGGTAGGAAGCAGAAAGCTCTCTGTGAGTGGTGTGCACCATACAAGGCAAGATTAATACTGGGGCAGAGACTGGGGAAGCCAACTTCTTACCCCAAAGGGTAGGATCTGACCGTCCCAGAGGGTGCTCCAGATGGAAGTTAGAGGACTGCTTGCCTTCAATAAATCTGAACTCCAGACAGACCAACAGGTAGCCTGGTCTCCTGGAAGCCTTCTGGTGCAGCTTAACGAGGAAACTTGGAAGGCGCGAACCTTCCCTCCTTTGACCTCTCTAATCTATGGACTGCAGACTGCTACACAGACTGGTGCAGTAAAAGCAGCTGGACACAACATCTTGAGAGTGCTGGAGGGCAGGTTAAAACACAGGCTTCTGGGCCACATCCCCAGAGACTCAGATTCTATAGGTCCTGGGTCAGGCCTTAGAATTTGCATTTCTAAGAAGCCCCCAAGGGACACTGATGTGTCTGGTCTAAACCAAAATTTGAGAACCGCTGAGCTAGTGCTTCTCAGATTCTAGCATATTGATGAATCACCAAGACAGTATGGTCCATAGATTGTTGGGCACCGCCCCCCAGAGAAAGAGATTCAGTAAGTCCAAGGTGGGGCCTGGGATTCTGCATTCCTAGCAAGCTCCCGGGTAGTTCCAGTGCTACTGGTCCACAGACCACACTTTGCACGGCACACTCTTATGCTCCAGTCCTACTGAATTAGAATCCTCACTTTAATACAATCCCTAGGTAATTTTTATGTGCCCTAAAGTTTGAGATATGCTGCTCTAAAGCAGTTCTGAACCTTGACTGTTCTGAGCGTTAGAATCACCTGCAGAGCTCTGAAACCACTACCACCACCCACCACCCCCCCACCCCACCACGGCATCCATTAAATCAGAAATTCTGGGGATGGGGTCAAGGCCACAGTGTTGTTTTAAAATCTTCCCAGGTGATGCTAATAAACGGCCTGAACTAAAAACAAGTATTCTTTTTTCTTTTTCTTTCTTTTTTTTTTTTTTTTTTTTGAGAGAGAGTCTTACTCTGTCACTCAGGCTGAAGCGCAGTGGCACAGTCTCAGCTCACTTCAACCTCTGCCTCCTGGGCTCAAGCAATTCTCATGCCTCAGCCTCCCAAGTAGCTGGGACTGCAGGCACGCACCACCATATCCAGCTAATTTTTGTGTTTTTAGTAGAGATGGGATTTCACCGTGTTGGCCAGGCTGGTCTGAACTCCCAGCCTCAAGCAATCCACCCACTTTGGCCCCCGCAAAGTGCTGGGATTACAGGTGTGAGCCACCACACCTGGCTTGAGAACCAGTATTCTAAGGAAAGCAGTGGTGCTGGAACTCTTCTGGCTAAAGGGTTTTCATCTATAATTGACTTAGAAGAACTTAAGAGGAGGGAGTTTAAATGGAAGGCAATATTTGTTCCTTCCATTTTTGTGAGATTTTACATTTTCCAGAGTGCGTCCTTCCACATTACCTTGTACAGCTGTCACCATAACTTTCTAAAGTAGAGAGGGCATAAATAGTTATGCACATTTTAGAGATAAAGAAACTGAGGCTCAGAGAAATTGACGTGCCCAATGTCATATGGATAGTCATAGAGCAGGTGGTAGAATTATTAATATTATACCTCTCACTCAGGTACATCTTACCTGTTCAACTTTTAGAAAATCTGAACACACAAGGCTCAGAAAGAACAAGGTCTATTGTCAGATATCAAAAAAAAAAAAAAAAAAAAAGAACAAGGTCTCCCTGAGGTCTCTTTCCACTGAGGGGTGAAGCCTTCTGCAGACATGGCTTCTCAAGTGTCTGTGGTCAGATGAAAGGTAAAGAAGTATTATCTCACTTTAAACTAAGGGAAACTGAGGCACAGTGGTGGTGAGGAATGGTAGCAAGAGGAGACTAAGGAAGGATGCAGGTCCCTGGCTCTCACCTTGCTCTGCTCCCTCATGTTCACAGGATGTGGTTTGATAAGAGGTTAGGAGTAACGGTTGCCATGGTAACCACATCTTTATTGATGCTTCGTATCAGCCTTGCTTGGTGACCAGTCGCCCCATCCCCTAAAAGAGGGTCATAGAAACAGCAGACCATTCGTCCAGTGCCCAGGTCCTCCTAGAAGGGTGTCCACCTTCTCTACCCCACCACCAGTGATAAGGGCCTCCTGGAGATGGATGGGGAGTTGCTTTGAGGGAAGCCAGAGCAACGAAGGCCATTTTCCATCCACGGTTGGGGGCTGCGTGTGGAGTGTTCCTTCTGGACCCTGCAGCACCACCTGCCAATCTCTCCTCTGCTCCTCACTGTCTGCCGTCAGCCCCCAGTCTGCCTGCCTCTCCCTGCCTCTCCAGGCTGACCATTAATGCTTCTGGGGAATGGGCCACATCTAAAACTTGGTGATAGCTCCCCAAGCACCAGGCACAAAGTGGAACTGGGACTCAATTCAAAAACATGAAGCCTTATTGCATCGAACCACATTTCTGTTCTGTTGTTGGGGTGCACAGAGGGAGGTAGTGGAATTCCTAGTGTGGGGAGAGGGGTTCCTCCTGGCCCAGGAACCTCCTGCTGCCTGTGCTGCTCAAGCTGAATTGAGGCAGGCAGCTTCTCTCCACAGTGCTGCCCTTCTAGCTCCTGGACCCCTCTCCTTGGCTTCAGTTTTCCTCCTTCCTTTCTCGGCCCCCTTCCCAGAGGCTGAGGCTTCTTGGGAGGTCTTTCCTGCTCATCCTGTCCAAGAAGCCCTGGAAGTCGACCTCTACTCTGTTACACTGTCATTTCGTCATTGCTCTTGACACTGGAAACACCATGTTTAAATTCATTTCCTTGCTTGTCGTCTGTCCCTGCCCCACCCACACCCCATTAGAGCATAAGCCCCACCATGGCAGGACCTAGCTGGCCTTTACTCCGCCAGTGCCTGCACAACGCGGATGCTCAACACAGGTTCCCCCAGTGGGCTGCGCACGGTGGCTTACGCCTGTAATCCCAGCACTCTGGGAAGCCAAGACAAAGTGAGGTGGATCGCTTGAGCTCAGGAGTTAAAGACCAGCCTGGGCAACATAGCAAAACCCTGTATCTACAAAAAAAAAAAAAAAAAAAAAAAACACCAAAACTTACACATATGCCTGTAGTCCTGGCTACTTGAGAGGCTGTGGTGGGAGGATAGCTTCAACCCAGGACATTGAGGCTGCAGGGAGCCGTGATCCAGCCACTGCACTACAGCCTGAGTAACAGAGCAGACCTTGTCTCAAAAAAAAAAAAAAAAAAGTTTCCTGGAGTGAATGAATGAGTGAATGAAACCTGGATCTGGATCAGGAATTAGGACACTTCCGTTCCGGTCCTCCCTGGTTGTGTGGTCCTGAGCAAGGTGCTTGCCTTCTCTCACCAGAAAATGATTCTACTCTGCCATGCCCATGTAGAATCATTTTCCACATGGAAAGATTATGTGTGGGTTCATTTCCCCCACAGCAACCCACACAGGCCTTACCCATAGTGAGGGCTCAAATTACCTGGTGGAGCAAAGAAAGAGGGCAAAAGCGCTTTGAAAAGTTAAAGACATTCCATTGCCCTTCAGAACTTTCCTGCTGGATGAGGCACTGACTGATTGTCTGAGTTTCTTGAGGTTGTTAAACCTCCTTCAAACCTTTCTAGAAAAAAAAACAAAAGATGGAGTAAAAATAAATACTTATTCTTTCTAAGTCCCAGAAAAACTCCGAGGAAAAGGTGGCCCTAGAGATTTGTACTTTTCTTCTCTGGGTTCAGATCGTTTGGTGGGGCGGGGCTCCATGCTAGCCTTGCGTGCTCTGGCCTCCCTCTGTGCCCCTAAATCGTTCCATCCTGAAGAAAGTAGCGCAAGGCCAAGGTGTTTGCAGCATGGGCGGGAGGCACCCACAGCAGCCATGATGGCAATGCCTGCCAGCACGTGTGAGGCTTGCTGCAGGCCAGCACTGCAAGTTTGTTACTATCCCCTTTCATCTTCACAGCAGCTACATGAGGAGGGTGCTACCATTGCCCCCATTTCACAGGAGAGGAAACTGAGGTTCACACAGATGGTGTCCTATAATCTGGGTATGATAGAGGGAAGAGAAGCACCAGGTCTTGGTGCCTCAGCAAGAAAGGCCAGTGACTCCGCCGACTCCCTAAATAGTAGGTGAAGGGGCCAGAGAAGAAATGGCATAACATGGAGGACCTGGTGTAAAACAGGGCTCCACGGAGGGATGGGGGCACTGTCCAGAGCTGAGTGGAGGCTGCTCTTGGAAACATATCATGCTGCTCTGCAGGCTTCCCCCAAGCCAGTTCCTCTCAGCCACCTCCTGATACACTCATGAAACAGACATGCACTTGCTCCTGTGTCTGCTCAGCCCTGGCTCCTGTGGCCTCTGCTTCACTGAACCACGCCATGCACTAGTGGTGCCAGCCCCCACCTCCCACCCCAGCCTCGGGCTTCTGGAAGCTGCAGATGCACTCAGGGCTGAGCTCTGCTTTTCACCTCCCCATCTGACTCTACAAAGCCTCCGAGGAGAAGAATGTGACTTTGCCTTCTCAGTCCAGAAGAAATTGCACCTCACCGAAAGGAGAATAGCCAGATCGCTGCAGGGAGTGACCAGGAAGAGAAAAATTACTCATTCTTCCAACTCAGAGCATCATCAACTAGAGGAATGTCTTTTTGCCTAGAAAGCCCACTCCCTCTCCCTCACTCCCCTACTTTAACCAGCCTCACAGCAACCACGCTCTTCTGAAATTCCAGTTCTCCTAAGAAGCTTTACAAATATCCTAGGAGAAAGATAACCATCCCATTCTAGGATAAAGGGAAGTCAAGTCTGGCTCTGCGAGCCCATTACAATCACGTCTTTTCCCTACAGACAAAAAATACATAATTTATCTCATGTGATTCTTGCCATGCAATATTCATTGTAGCATATTCTCCACTAGAGAGTGTCTCTAAGTTTATTTATTCGGAATTTAAATTCTCAGGGGACCCTAGAAGGAGAAGCTGGGAAAAGCCTCCCCCTGCAACCCCACACAGAGGCCAGGGTAAATGCTCCTTTATTTTCTCTGTTACATTTGTAATTCTATTTACCCTTGGTGAAAGCTACCATCTCCATTCCTGTCTAAGTTGAATCTCCTCTATGGGAATCTTGATCAATGGCTTTAGATCAGATTTGGAACTTGACTTAAGGTCAGTGGATTTCAAACTTTGCTGCACAGTAAATCACCTGGGAGTGTAAAAAAAAAAAAATGATGGTGCTTAGTTCACACCCCAAACAAAGTCTAGAGGTGGGGGCCAGATATCCACATTTTTTAAAGATCCCCTGGGGGCTGGGTACCTGTAGTCCCAGCTACGTGGGAGGCTAAGGCAGGAGGATCACTTAAGCCCAGGAGTTTGGGGCTGTAGTGTGCTATGATCATGCTTTTGAATAGCAATGAACTCTAGCCTGAGCAACACAGTAAGACCCTGTCTCAAAAAAAAGGAAAAATCCCCAGGAGATTGTTTGCTGCAGCAAAGTCTAGGAGGCATGGCCTGAGCCTTTTCAGATTTCACAGGCACAAATGCTTCCTTCCCCATCACAGCCCTGCCCAGGGACCTTGACCATGCACTCAGCTTGGTCCTGTTCTCTAGACCATCCAGGCTCAAGACGTGAGAGCCTAAAGGACCTCACTACTTATGTGATCTTGCAAGTCAGGCTCTGACCTCGGGACCTGGTTCTGATCACTGCACTTTCCCCCGCAGATTCATTCCCACCTTAGACACAGGTTCTGGCAGTGGAACTCAATAATAACATTTATGCTGCACTCATACTGACTGTAGGGTGGGCTTTCCATACAAAATCCTGTTTGATTATAATAACCTACTCTGCAGATGTGATGGGTTAAATAACTGTCTCAAAGTCACACTGTTGGTACGTACAGCAGAACCTGACTTTAAATCTGCACTCACAGGCCTCAGAGCCCCCCTCTCTTCATTACCAGCTGGAATGCCTCTCCTACTCTAGATCCCTGTGACCAAGTCTCAGGTGGGGCGGGGGGTGAGGGGTGGCGTTCCATAGGACAGATGCCCCATGGTTCTCTTTTTTCTGGGCCCTTCTGTTTTTGTTTCCTAGGACTGTCATTACACGGCACCACAAACTGGGTGACTTAACACAACAGAAATGTAGTCTCTCGCATTTCCAGAGGCTGGAAGTGCAAAATCAAGGTGTCAGCAGGCTCTCCTCGAGCTCTAGGGGCAAATCTACTCCCTGCCTCCCTCCTGGTTTCTAGTGGTTGCTGGCAGCCCATGGTGCTCCTTGGCTTGTACACACACCACACTGGCCTCTGCCTCCGTGAAGACGTGGTCTTCTTCCTGGGTCTCTATGTCTCCATGAGGCCTTTTTATAAGGACACCAGCCACTGGATTTAGGGCCCACCCCAATCCAGTAGGACTCATCTGAACTAACAGTATCTGCAATGACCGTTTCCAAATAAGGTCCCATTCTGGGGGGCAGCACTCTAACCCACTACACCTTCTGAACCCCAGGGACCCCAGTTCTGCCCCTGACCAGGGCCCGCCACTTGCTGATGACCCCTGATTCTGACACCTTGTCTCCGGTCACACCTCCGTCACTTAGTGCTTGCCCAGGCGTGAAGGGCAGATATGGAAGCTGCCAGCTTCTGCACTCCTCTGTCCTCTCGGACTCTGCGCAAGTTCCTCCTGGCATTTTCTAGCTGCTGAATGTATGATGTTCACCTTGGATCGCTAAGTGCAAATGCCCTGAGGGCTGGACCCACACCCCTAGCTCCACTGGCCTAGACACCTGCTTGTGGACCAGCTGGGAGAAGACATTCTCCATGAAGTCCCCGACATGCCCACCCCATTCCCCCCTTTACTATTTAGCGCTGAGATTGATTTTTTTCTGTCTCTCTTTACAGGAAATGGGTATATTGAAGGTAAAGAGTTAGAAAACTTTTTCCAGGAGCTGGAGAAGGCAAGAAAAGGCTCCGGCATGGTAAGCCCAGCCCCATCTCCCATTGTTTGGGATTTTCCTGACCTATGCCTTTGAGCATGCTCTATCCCAGTTAGGTATCCCATAAACAGGCCTCATATCTCTGGTTATGATACAGCATTTTATTTGTAAGGATGAAAAATAGACTATTCCCTAAGAGTACTTTATCTCAATATCCTTGGGTGTCTGGAATTGAGGGGGATTCGTGAATCAACACCAGGGGTTGATGAACCCTCCTGCAAAACTGCAAAGCTTTATGTCTGCAGATGCATGTATTAATATATATACTATTTTTTCCCTAGGGACAGAGTCCATAGCTTCTGTACCCTAAGCAAAGATGCTGAAGGGTCATGACTCCAGGCTGGATGCCTAGGAGGTTTCAAGTGCCCCAATTCTAAACCAGAGTTTCTCAGTCTCTGCACTGTTGGCATTTGAGGTGGAATAATTTGTTGTAGGGGCTGCCCTGTGCATTGTAGGAGTTAAGCAGCATTCCTGGGTCTACTCGTGAGATGCCACTATTATCCTCCTTCAAGCTGTGACAATTGAAAATGTCTCCAAACATTGCCAAATATCCCCTTGGTGGGAGACTGGGGGCAGAATCGTCCTCAGTAGAGAACCACTGTTCTGGAGCAACATGGGCTAGAATCCCCAGCAAGGAACTAGAGGGAAATTAAGAATTGCTCTAAGCCAGTATTTGAACCAGATGGCACTGGCTGGCCTCATTCGTGGTGGAATCAAGACCTTCTGAACTTCCCCAAAGTGACTCCAGATCACATCTCAGCCCTGTAGTGACAGGATTGTTGCTTTCTCTGGTGCTAACATGGACTATTGAGTTTGCTAAAGCCTCTAAGGGGAGGTATTTGAAATACTGCAAAGCCCAGGTGATGGAACTAGTGGCTGGTTCTGGAGTACATGGAGTCAGCCCCACAGCCTCCCATCAGCTCCCTCGGGCCCTCTGGAGGCGTCTCTACTCTCCCCTGCTGCGTGTCTGTTAGCCAATCCACTGTTTATTTGCAGCTCTTTGGGGGAGCAGTTTGGGAGATGAGTCACAAATCCTCCAGTGAGCTCCCTGTTCAAAGCTCGGCAGAGCGCCCCAATGAGAAGGAGGTCAAAGTGATGGGCTTAAAGGGTTGGAAGTGATTCATGGGTTTGTTTATCAACAGTTCTCCCATCAGCTCCTAGGATAATGAAGCCTGGATCACAGAAGGCATGGGCTTCAGAACTGATTCTGGGATCATGGATGAGACAGAGTAATGTGTTTTCATGAAGTGCTTTGCATCTAAAATCCTTTTCTTAGTCATTCCCTTCCTCAGATGTCATTGGGGTAATTTTCAAGTCTGTCAAAAATCCCAACTGATGTCATCCAGGACTGGTTCTCAGAGCAGCTGTTATATGGTAGAAAGAATATTGGCCTTGGAAGCAAAAGCCATGAGTTCAAATTCTGGCTATACTCACTGGGAGACCTCTGGAGAAGTCACCTTGGCCTCCATTCATGTGTAAAATGGAAGGGCTGCTAACATTACAGGGGCTTTTACTGTAAAACCTAAATAGGATGGCCACACTTGTGACAAGTGCCTGGGATCAGACAATGTGCCTTTGTAAATAAATATTGATAAACGAATAAATATTGGCAAATTGATACCAATTCCAAAAGTAAAAAGAGATTAGAGGGATTCAGGAGACTCTCCAAAGTGGTAGGATTTCCCTTGGCCCAATCCTGGGGAGCACACAACTCATATGGAAGTCATCAGTTGAGTGATGCAGAGGCATTGGCCATGCAAGGTGGGCTCCTCATTGACTAGGGAGAAGGAAGAGCTCCTTAACGCTGATAATTAATCAGCATTATCTCAAATCAGGGGAAAGCTGGAGAGCTTCAAGTCTATATTTAAGATAGACAGCCATGGGCTTGAAAGAAGGTTTTAAGTTCTTTACTTTCTGGTAGTCAGAATAATTGGGTGGACTATTTAAATTACCCTTCAGCTACATGATGACTTCCTCCTCATGTTCCTCCTGGCATGAAAATCAGGAGTGAAAATGTTGTAGAATTGCCAGTTAGTCTTTGAAGAAGAAAATGAGCAATCCACCTTGCTATGATGAAGTGATTAGAACCTATTAGGGGGCACTGAATTAAGTTCAGTTTGCTTACAAGCTGCTTCAGTAAAATGATGAGGCCTTAGTTCTCACATCTGAGTGATGGGAACGAGTCTAAGCCCTTCCTATAGAGTTGTAGCTTAATCCCTCTCAAAGACAGCAGGGCACGTTTGATTACGTAGTATGGAGCGTGGCCACGTGTCCTTTGAAATTGTTATGACTGAACCTTGAAAAACAGATGACTTGGTTTGTAGGGAATCTGAAAAGGAAAACAACACAGCCTTGATAAATCAGAGCAGCAGCATAACCTGGTTCTGCACCCCCTTATCCAGGATGCAAAATGATTTCCAAGCTTCCTGCTCTGAGATCATGATTCACATGAGCTACAGCAGCAAAAATCAGCCCCCTTTGTCTTTCCACAGATGTCAAAGAGTGACAACTTTGGAGAAAAGATGAAGGAGTTCATGCAGAAGTATGATAAGAACTCGGATGGGAAAATCGAGATGGCAGAGGTGAGCCCTGCCTCGCTGGTTAACAGCTGTGTGGGAGGGGCCCTGGGTCCCCTGTGCCTCTTCCAGGCATGAGCATCCTGCTAAGGACTGGAGTGAGGGGGGGCACCTCAGAACTCCTGCAACCCCAGCGCTTGGGCTGACCAAAGAGAACAGCTGGGGCTTTTCTTGTGTGTCACCCAAGGAAGGAGGAAGCAACAAACAATGACCTAAGATAGGGGTGGAGACCTTAAACACCCACAGGGGCCAACAGGTATTATAACCGAGTGGTGAGCCCAGCTGAAGATAGTAGGGAGGCTTAACACAAGTGAACAGGAGACTCCATGCCCCACCTAAAGGCATCCAAAGGCATAATTTTTTAAAGTTATGTACATAATTTACACAACTATAATCTATACATTTATAGTTCACATTGGCAATTTACATATATAAACATATAATTTACATATAACACAATTTATACATATCCATATATCCATATATCCATTCATATATGCACACATATATACACATACACACATACACTCACACATACTCATATGCAGGTGCATGTCAAACACCTCTGGCAATCAGTGACCACAGTCGAGGGGCTCAAGAATGCTGGCCGGACTCAGTGGCTCATGTCTGTAATCCCAGCACTTTGGTAGGCCAAGGCAGAGGACCCTTGAGGCTGGGAGTTTAAGACCAGCCTAGGCAATATACCAAGACCCTGTCTTTACAAAACATATAAATAAATAAAAAAGAATGATGATGGTGGCACATGAATTAGGGCAGAGCTCCACCCAGGGTACATTGTTGGGATGCTGCCTTAGGTTGGATGCCTGAGACAGATATTTGAGTGGAAGTGACTTATTGAGGGAGAACTCTCTAGACAAGGCAGCAGGAAAGGGCGGGGGGACAGTGCTATGCAAGGATGCAGGCTCAGCTGGAGCCTCGCCTTGGCTAGGCTCAAGGAGACTTTGGAGTGCAGACTGTGTCACAGGGTGGGTCCCACCTTGAGGCAAGGGGGCTGGTCTGTTGTACCTGTGTCAATCAGTCACTGGAGGCAGGCTGCCCTTCACTGGGCAAGGAGGGGACCCATGGAACTTCCCCAGTGGGGCAGCTCTGGTCTGGCTGAGGGCAGTTCTCATGCAGGGGCAGGGCGGAGCTGTTAGCAGTCTGACATCATAGCAGCTGAGAGATGGGCACCAGCCTATTTACAGAGGAGCAGGGATAGGCACCCAGAATGGCCACTGTAGATGCCCATGCTGACTCAAGGGGGCTTAAACCAAGGGTTGGCAGACTTTTTCTATAAAAATACAGATTAAGCTAAATGTGTTAGGGTTTGTGGGCCATCCAATCTCTGCCACAGCTCTTCAGCTCTGCCACTGTAGCACAAAAGCAGCCATGGGTGGTACGTCCCTGAGTGGGTGTGGTCACATCATATAAAACTTTACAAACAACTCCTGGGCCATCTTTGGCCTGAGGGCCATAGCTTACCATGAGAGGTTCCTAACAGAAAGGCCAGGGGAAGGGTTGGCTCAGGTGGAGGCCAGGGCTCCCACTCTGCCTCCTTGCAGTTCTCTTGGTTCTGTTCTATGCCCTCAAAACCTTTATCTCAGGTTACTAGCAAGATGGCTGCCACAGCACCAGGCATCACATCCACATACACCCACATACAACACCACACACCCACATACAACCACATACATCCACATACACCCACATGCAACATATGACCACATACAGCCAAATACAACCACATACACACACATATATTCACATACAACCACATCCACATACGGCCACACACATCCATATACAGCCACAAACATCCACATACAACCACACACATCCACATACAACCACATATACCCACACACATCCACATACAGCCACATACACCCATGTACATCCACAAATACCCACATACACCCACATACATCCACACACACCCACATACATCCACATAAAACCACATGCACCCACATACAACCACATACAACTACATGCACCCACATACAGCCACAGACAACCACATATGCCCACACACATCCACATACAACCACATGCACCCACACACATCCAAATACAACCACATACAACCACATGCAAACACACACACCCACATACACCCACATGCATCAGCGTACAACCACATACACCCACATACAACCACATACGTCCACACACAACCACATGCACCCACATACAACCACATCCAACTACATGCACCCACATACATCCATATGCAACCACTGTCCAGCTGCAGAAAAGGGCCCTCTGAAGTGCAAGGAAACTTTCCCAGAAGTACCCAAGGCAGCCCTTTCCCCACATTTCATTGGTCAAAACTGGGTTACTTGCCTACCTGCAAGCCAATCTCTGGCAAAGAGAATGAGAGACTCACACTTCACCAAGGTGGACTCATCAGGATTGGCCTGTGACCCAAGTGTTCCAGGAACTAAAGAGGGGGCAAGACCGGTTGGGTGGACAGCCAGCAGTGCTTACTGCAAAAGGGTACTTGCATCTTTCAAAAATCGAATTGTTGCAGTATCAATTTACATACAACAACTGCATCCATTTGAAGTGTAAAATTCCTTCAGTTTAGATTTTAGGCCATGAAATCGCCACCCCAATGAAGATATAACCTATTACCCCCCCAAAATGTTCCTCTAGCCTGGTGCAGGCCCTCTTACCCCAGGCAACCACCCATCTACTAATTTTTCAGAGTTTTACATACATGAAATCATCTATTAAGTATTCTTTTGAGTCTGGGGTGCTTGCCTTTTAAAGTAGCACCACTTTTTACCCCTCCAGTTGCTCATCCCCTAAGATTGGGACAACTCAAAAGCACTTCTCTGAACACCCTTCTTTCCTTTTGAAGGGCTGCCAGCACCCGTTCTCAAGGAAGGAAGCAAAATGCAGTTCCCACCCTGCCTCGCCACTGGCCCTTTCCATCCTTCTTAGGGGAAAGTCTGCTCTGTTCCCTGGCAAGTCCCTCCATAACGTTAGTGTCACTCTCTGTATTTTCACAGCTGGCGCAGATCCTGCCAACCGAAGAGAACTTCCTTCTGTGCTTCAGGCAGCACGTGGGCTCGAGCGCCGAGTTTATGGAGGTGAGGCCAAAGCACTAGCTTCTTTCTAAGCATTGGGACCTGCCTTCCACCCATGTTCAGAGCCAGACCCACCCTCCTGCCTGGTAATGGTCCCTGGGAGATGTCAAACCCCCTAGAGCTCTGCTACTCAAAGAGTGGTCCATGGACTGGCAGCATCAGTATCACCTGGGTGCCTATTAGAAAAGGAGAAAGGGGCTGGGAGTCATGGAGCATTTTGGGAGGCTGAGGCCTACGGATCACCTGAGGTCAGGAGTTCGAGACCAGCCTGGCCAACATGTCGAAACTCCATCTCTACCAAAACACACAAAAAATTAGCCAGGCATGGTGGCAGGCACCTGTAATCCCAGCTACTGAGGAGGCTGAGTCAGGAGAATCGATTGAACCCAGGAGGCAGAGGTGGCCGTGAGCCGAGATCGCACTACTGCACTCTCAGCCTGGGTGACAGAGAGAGACTCTGTCTCAAAAAAATAAAAAAAGAAAGAAAGGGAGAAAGGCCTGTAAATCCCTACTCAGAGAGACTAAGGCGGAAGGATCCCTTGAGGCCAGGGGTCAAGACCAGCCTGAGCAACATAGTGAGACCTTGTCTCTACAAAAATAAAAAGCTACCATAGTGAAGAGGAATTTCTTTTAAACAAACATAAAATACTTAGTGGGATATGGTGGTGCACACCTGTAGTCCCAGCTTCTCAGGAAGACTAAGACAGGAGGATCATGAGCCCAGGAGTTTGAGGCTGAAGATCACACCACTGCACTCCAGGCTGGGCCACAGAGCAAGACCCTATCTCAAAGAAAAAACAAAAACAGAAAAAGGCAGACAGATTCCCTGACCCAGTAAATCAGGATCTACATTTTCACAAGATCCCTAGAAGATGTGTGGGAATAAGATGAAAAGTAAGCTTGGGTCGAGTACACTTGGGAAATACTGTGTACATGCATCTCTTATTTGGGGATTTGCTGTGGTCATTTGCATATTACAGGCTCTGAGAAATCATGCAATAAAGAAAACTGTACCACTCAGTTTGGCTCCAGGATCTCATGCCACTCAGTAATGATGTTGTGTCTCTCAAAGTCAGAGTTCAAAGAAACAGGCTTGGGAAGGGTGGACTTACGCACAATTCTATAGCTAGAAAGTCCAGCGATGATTCCAGTTTCTGGTATCTTCCACATTTGATCTTGACTGTGATAAGGTTTCGGTTTTTCTTTTTAAAATTAGCATTCCCATCTGGGCATTGTGCCCCACGCCTATAACCCCAGCAATTTGGGAGGCCAAGGCAGGTGGATCACTTGAGGTCAGAAGTTCAAGACCAGCCTGGGCAACATGGCAAAACCCATATTTACTACAAATACAAAAATTAGCTGGGCGTGGTGATGCACACCTATAATCCCAGCTACTCAGGAGGCTGAGACAGGAGAATTGCTTGAACTAGAAAGGCAGAGGTTGCAGTGAGCCAAGGTCACACCATTGAACTCCAGCCTGAGCAACAGAGCAAGACTCTGCCTCATAAATAAATAAATAAAATTATCAATCCCCTCTTGGCAATATAATTTCCTTGAGATCCTCATGTAAAATATGATGTTCTAACTCATGTCTTTTGAGTAATATTCACCTGATAAATTGAGCCATATGAAATTGATGATATTTAACTGTTTTTTACTTACAAAAAGTGGAAATTCTATGTGGTTCAACCAAATATATTACTAATCCTGATGTCCAGCAAACTACCAATAATTTCTCCCTTTCTTTCTGGGATTCCACACTCTACACTTGATCTTAGCCAAAAGGCCAAGAAGCGATCCACACTCTAACCATTCAGCGCATGCATCCCTCAGAGTGAAATCCAACCCATACTCCCCTCACGAACTGCCTGCTCTGATAGATAATGACTGGCCTGGCCTTCAACGTGACTCTCCTTGCTGTTCATCGGGGTTAAATCCATTTCCAGCCACCGGTAATCCCCTCTCCGTGATTCACTGCCCAAAACAACTGGAGAGCTGGCCTGGACACCTACATGACAGCAAGTTCCCCTCCCAGGCAGAAAGTCAGAAAGAAGCAGTTCTCAGAGTGGAAGAGTCATTTTTTTAAGTGACAGCTTGCCAGAGCATCAGAGATGGATTTAATTTTATGGTGCGTTAAAAGATTTTTCTCCAGTTTTTTCAAGATGGCCAGATTCCACAAGCTGATAATTGACATTCTGGCTTCTGTTCTTAGTCTTTCACTAGCCTGCCTGGGAGAAAAAAAGTTCTGCATATCCTTATAACTTGTCAGGGTGTTACTTTTGTATCAAGTTTTCCAACTATAGAAAAGGGAGCATCAAGCCTGACTCCTTTCCTGATAGAGAGACAGCCAAAAATTGGCCTCTGTTCCACCTCTGGTCTGGAAACAGGGATGGTGGCACCTTTTAGAGGTGCGCGGATGCTTATAGAGAAGCCAAAAGCATCTCCCCCCAACGCTTTTCCCTTTCTCTTTCACAAAATCATTAGTGGCTTCCCTGTGTGGCTAACAGGATTTTATATTATTCTGTTGCCCAGGCTGGAGTGCAGTAGCATGATCTCGGCTCACTGCAACCTCTGCCTCCCAGGTTCAAGTGATTCTCCTGCCTCAGCCTTCCAAATAGGGGGACGATAGACACATGCCACCACACCGGCAAATTTTTTGTATTTTTAGTAGAGATGGGGTTCCACCATGTTAGCCAGGACGGTCTCGATTTCCTGACCTCCTGATCCGTCTGCCTTGGCCTCCCAAAGCGCTGGGATTACAGGCAGGAGCCCCACGCCTGGACATTTCATATTCTTATATGCATTTGCCCTTCTAAGCCTTAGCATAACCTCACAGCAGACATGCCCACCAAAGTTTCTGGGACCCCACCCTCCCACAGTACCATCCCCCTGTCATCTCCTGGGGTCTGTTCCATTTGTTCCATTTTTACCAGCTGGAAACCTGAAATGGTCCCTTCGTCACCCTGAAAGGTTTGTGCTCTCAGCTAGCTCCCATCACAGCACTCAGCACAACAACTTCTAATTTTAGTGATGCCTTGGGATTTCTTTGAGATTTCACAAAGCCCAGGCCTCTTGAACTCTTTTCCTTGAATGAGAAGAGAATAAGGATGCACTGGTGATGATGAGCACAAGTGCTGGAGGGGAGAGGAGGCATGCAGGGGAGCCCAGGGCTGGCGTCCGGTGGGAGTGCATGGTCGGGAATGGACCCGATGGCCAGATGGATTGGAAAGCAGCCACTGGTGCTTTGCTCTGTGCAGGCACTGGGGTTCCTTCAGGTTATCCCCCTTTTAGGCAATTTGGAGCGGGGTGTCTTCCTCTTTTCAGGCAAGACTCAACTTAGATGAACTAAACTCTAATGCACTAAGTGTTGGCGAAGTCATATTTGGAAATCCTCACACGTATCTTTTAGTACCTTTTCAAGGGCAGACTTTTGGCCATGGGAAAGAGTATTTCAAAGAGTCTAAGGCATTTTTCTGCAGGGAAAAGACACTCTTGTAATCAAATACCATCTACCTGGGTTGCATATAGTACAAATCTATCTTTTTTTTTTTTGAGATGGAGTCTTGCCCTGTCACCCAGGCTGGATCTCAGCTCACTGCAACCTCCGCCACCCAGGTTCAAGTGATTTTCCTGCCTCAGCCTCCCAAGTAGCTGGGATTACAGGCGCCTGCCACCAAGCCCAGCTAATTTTTTTGTATATTTAGTAGAGACGAGGTTTCATCATGTTGGCCAGGCTGGTCTCAAACTCCTGACCTCGTGATCCACCCACCTTGGCCTCCCAAAGTGCTGGGATTACAGGCATGAGCCACGGCACCTGGCCTAAACCTACCCTTTTCTTGGAATTTGCTCCTGTCTTGTAACTTAAAAAATAAAAATAAAAATCAGGACCAAAATTTCTGAGCTCTGTCACTAATATGCCATGAAAATTCTGTAACCTTGTTTTCTGGTGTTTAAGAAAAGACCTTTTTTCATAAAATACAACTACACTCTAAATATCCATAAACTGTAACACCCCCTGATAATGAAAGAGGCACATTCGATGGAGAAGTGGGGGAAGTAGGAGATTAAAGGATTAGTGGTTGCTGACTCTCAAAAAATCAAGTGTTGCTGGTCTTTAGGTGTGCAGTTTGGACCTTGTGGAGAAGGGAAGAAAAGTCAGGGGAACAAAACTTGAAAGAAAATCTGTAAGCCAGGCATGATGGCTGATGCTTATAATCCCCCACACTATGGGAGGCTGAGGTACGAGGATCACTTGAACTCAGGGGTTTGGAGACCAGTCGTCTGAGCAACACAGTGAGATCCCATCTCTACAAACAAATAAAAAGTTAGCAGGGTATGGTGGTGCATGCCTGTAGTCCCAGGCACTTGGAAGGCTGAGCTGGGAGGATCACTTGAACTTGGGAGGTGGAGGCTACAGTAAGCTCTGGACACCACTGCACTACAGCCTGGTGACAGAGTGAGATCCTGTTGCAAAAAAAAAAAAAAAAGAAAGATGAAGAAGAGAAAGAGAAAGAGAGGAAGAGAAGAAAAGAGGAAGGGAAAGGAGGGAAGGAGGGGAGGGAGGGTGGAGAGGGAGGGGGAGGGAAAGGGGGAAAGGGGGAAAGGAGGAAAGGAGGAAATGAGGAAGGGAGGGAGGGGAGGAAGGAAAAAAAATCTTAGAAATATGCGGCACCAAATAGACCAAAGATTTAGGGGAACACGGTTCTCCAGGCATCTCTGCCACAGATAAGAGCAGTCCCCCTCCTCTTCACCACTCCGCCTCCTGTGGCTTTCCCTCATCTTCACCAGATGACTTGGTAAAAGGCAGGGATGTCAGAGCGGTTGTATACAGAATCATATTTTCTCAGGACCATAGAATGAGTTACTTATTGCTGTGTAACAAACTACCCCTAAAACTTAGCAGCCTGAAGCAACAAACACTGATTACATCCCCGTTTCTATGGTCAGGAATTTGGAAACAGCTTAGCTGTGTGATTCTGGCTCAGGCTCTCATGAGATCACCGTCCAGACACTTTCTCTCATTTCCTCCTCTGTGACCTTGAAGGTCCTGGGCTACATCATCTCCATGTCTCCGTCCCATTCTGATATCCTTGAAGGTTAAGACCCTGGCTGGCCCATTAGAGAGGAATGGAAGGGAGGCGAGTCGATTTTGACACATCTCTGCTAAGAGGTTGATATTCCCATTGTTTTAGGCTTGGCGGAAGTATGACACAGACAGGAGTGGCTACATCGAAGCCAATGAGCTCAAGGTAGGATGGGCCTTGGGGAGGGTGTGAGGCCAGAGTGGCGGTGGGCTGAAGGAGCCTGGGGGAGGGAGGAGACGCTAGATGAGGGGCATGGGTTTGCGGGTCACTTAGGAATACTCAGGCCTGGCACTGAATTGTTGGACTTGTTCAGAGAAGTCAGGGGAGATCAGTAACATACAGCTGCCGGGCTGTGGAGTTCAGCCAAACCCAGCTCCTCTGCACCTCCATGCTCAGGACAGGCATCCTCCAGGCAATTTCAGAAGATTGGCCTTCTGGCTCCTAGGTCCACCTCCAAATTTCTCTGCCTACCCAGTGATTCCCCAGGCACTGCTTAGCCCTATATAGTGAGCTCCAAAGAGGCAAAGCCAATCTCTAGCACCCATTCTTTGGGGCAGGGTTGCACCCAAGAGCTAGTAAAGCCTTTAAAGTCACTCCCCCAAGAGTTAAGAATTATGAGGGCCCTGAGTCATAGAACTCGTAGACCTGGGAAACACACACACACACACACACACACATATTGAGAGACTGAATGAGCAAGTAAGTGAATGAATGAAGGACCTAATGCATGAGTCAAAAGTATTAAAGAGGCCTTTTATGTTCCAGGGATTCCTGTCAGACCTGCTGAAGAAGGCGAACCGGCCATATGACGAGCCCAAGCTCCAGGAATACACCCAAACCATAGTGAGTGGACAGAAGTGTCCCTCTTCTCCAGGATGCAGGACTTGGGCCCCAAGCCATGGGGGTTCTGGCGTGCAGGGTCTTTTGTTTGCTGATTCTTCAGGCCCAGGGGAAGTGACTCACAGTGGCAGATGGCAAAAAGGGATGCTCGTTCATGGCTTCACATACCCTTTGAGGTCCTGGGTGGGAGCTGACTCGTGGGCCAGTGTTAGCATCTGTCTCCATGGCAACCTCTGCAGCTCCAGGAGAGGATGACCTTGGAGAAAATGGGCCTTCAGTGCTGGCCTGCTGTGCCCCAGCTGCCCCTATCCCTAAGAAGGGGAGAGATGAGCGGTGAACAAGTCCCTGTGGCCCCCCGGGGGGACCCCCATGACTGATTTAGGCCATGTTGGTCCCTGGCCCCCAGGGACCTCACAGAAAGCATTAGCACGTGTCACCTGTCCTCCTTCCTCTTCTCTCAGTAGAAGGGGATGTCAGGTCAGAGAAATTCAAAGCAAGTAACCCAGGCACCTCTTTCTGTCCCCAACAGCTACGGATGTTTGACTTGAACGGGGATGGCAAATTGGGCCTCTCAGAGATGTCCCGGTAAGCACCTCACCTCCAGGGTCACTGATACCGACTCCTGCAGGTTATCCTGGGCTACCACCCGTCTCTGAGATCAGTCAGTGGGAAAGGGACAGGTGCAGGTGTCAAGAACCTCAAGACAAGGTGGGATGGAATTGTGAGCGTCACCACCTCGCCTTGTCTGTCTCCCTGTTTTGAACTTCCCACTGCTTCTTCTTATGAAGTGCTCAGAAACTGTTTCTGTAACTGCAGGCGCCGCCTCTGCCTTCCCCCCGGCTCCCGCTTGCCCTTGTCTGTGCGGCCTCCTAATCTCTGCTCTAACATTTTCTCCCCAGACTCTTGCCTGTCCAGGAAAACTTCCTGCTTAAATTTCAGGTAAAACTTTGCTTTCCTTCCTTTCCTCTTCCCTCATCCTTCTGAGCCTGGCACTGCATCCTCCTTCCCCCCAATGCACCACATACTACACACTATACACACCCACATACACCACACACAGACCACACAAACACACAACACACACAGACCACACACACTGCACACACATCACACACATGTAACACACACACCACACACAGATGACACAAACACACAACACAGACCACACACATTGCACACATGTCACACCCATATAACACACACACACCACACAGACCTACCAGAGAACACATACCACACACACACATTACATACACACCACACACTCAGACCATATACCACACACACACAACACACAGACCACACACCACACACACCCACCACACACACAGACACCTCACACACACATCACACACAGACCACACACCACACACCACATACACACCACACACATACCACACAGACCACACACCACACATAGATTGCACATCACACACACCACACAACACACACCACATACACCACGCATACACCAAACACCACACACCACACACAACACACAAATACCACACACAGACCACACCACACACACATCATACACACCCCACACACACCACACATCACTCATACCACACACCACACAAATACCATACACAGACCACACCCCCTCACACACACACACCATACAACATACACACACAACACACACACATCACACACACCATACACATCACGCACACCACACACACACCAAAGACCACACATCACATATATACACACAGTACACATACTACAAACACTACACACACACCATATCACACACAAAACACACCACACACCACACAAACACACACACACCCCACTGCGCTTCTGCTTCTGTCTTTAATACCCTGATTCTTGCAGGGCATGAAGCTGACCTCAGAGGAGTTCAACGCGATCTTCACGTTTTACGACAAGGTAAGATGGGGAAATGGCATGGTAGGGAAAATCAGAAGCCCATCAGCCTTGTCAGAAGAGCTCAGCCTCAACCCTGAGAAGAAACAGTTTTCCAGGGGTGGCCTGGGCAGTGTGGTTTTTTCCGGCTGCATCTTCTGCTGTATGAGAAGGCAAATGCCATTCTCCACTGGTGGCTGATGGAGCCCAAGGGGTCGGTTTCTGCAGAGTGCAGCCCAGAATCGTTGGAGGAAGAAGGCTGTGCTAAGAGCTAGACTGTGACCACGCTGTCGGGGGCCAAAGGGAAGAGACACTCAGAACTGTCCTGGTGCCTGATAACAATTCTGCCCAGAACCAAGTCTTTAATTGGGAATTTGGAAGTGGAATGGCCTCCCTACCTCCCTACCCATCCCTCCCTTGGCTGTCCCCTGCCCACATGACTCCAGTGGTCTTCTTCATAACCAAAGTGTTGGAGGTAAACTTTAATTAGCCCCTGGACTCAGGGAGTTAACCAAATGCTTCTTGAACCTCACTTATATTTTCAATGCAAGTAAAAAGCACCACAATGAAAGGCTACACAAAGCTTGCGCTCACTGCCACCTTCCTGCCATGACTGGTCAAGACAGAAGGGATGCATTATTGTGTCATTACATGATCTGAACACCTCATTTTGCACAGAGTAACAGAGAGGCTAGCCCCTTAGACATCCCTGGAATGGGTTGGGACGTCGGGGGCCTGGACTTTAGAGCTCTGGGCTGACTCTGTTCCCATCCTCAGGACGGAAGCGGCTACATTGACGAGCATGAGCTGGATGCCCTCTTGAAGGATCTATATGAGAAAAACAAAAAGGTGAGCCGCCGAGCCTGAGGCCTGGCCACCGTTCCCAGGGCATGGGAGAGGCTTCTGCAGGAGAGGAGGGGGAGAGGTGCCTGGACCTGTTCTCTGCTCCCTTCTGATCTGCCACAGCAAGGCAATAACCATTTTGTGGGTTTGCTTTTGGTTTTTAAATTTCTGGTTGGCTGATTGATTAATTGACGTTTCTTTTTAAAATTTAATTGTGGCAAAAAACACAGGACAGAACGTTTACCATCTTCACCATTTTTAGCATACAGTTCAGTGGCATTGAATACATTCATAATATTGTGCATGCATCACCACCTTCTCATCTTGCAACACTGAAATCTGTACCCATTAAAAAATAACTCCCTCCCCTAGCCCCCCAGTCCCCGACAGGCCCCGGTGTGTGATGCTCCCCTCCCTGTGTCCATGTGTTCTCATTGTTCACTCTCATTTATGAGTGAGAACATGCGGTGTTTGGTGTTCTGTTCTTGTGTCAGTTTGCTGAGAACGATGGTTTCCAGCTTTATCCTTGTCCTTGCAAAGGATGTGAACTCATCCTTTTTTTTTTTTAAATTGTACTTTAGATTCTGGGGTACATGTGCAAATCATGCAAGATTGTTGCATAGAACTCATCCTTTTTATGGCTGCATAATATTCCATGGTGTATATGTGCCACATTTTCTTTATCCAGTCTATCATAGCAGGGAGTGGGGGGGGATAGGCGAGGGATAGCATTAGGAGAAATACCTAATGTAAATGAGGGGGTGATGGATTCAGCAAATCACCATAGTACGTGTATACGTGTGTAACAAACCTGCACGTTCTGTACATGTACCCCAGAACTTAAAGTATAATTTAAAAAAAAAGAAAGAAAGAAAATTCAGGGGAAAAAATAACTCCCCATTCCCCCTGTCCCCCAACTCCTGGCAACCACTCTACTTTCTGCCTCTGTAAATTTGACTGCTCTGGGTACCTCATGTAAAGGAAATCGTATGATCTTTCTGTGCCTGGCTTATTTCACTTTGCATAATGTCCTGCAGGCTTATCCATGTTGTGGCATGTGTCCGAATTTCCTTCCTTGTTAAAGCTGAATAACGTTGCATTGTATAGATAGACCACATTTGTTTACCCATTCCTCCTCTGTGGACACTGGGGTTGCACCCATCTGCTGGCTATGGTGAGGGGTGCTGCTGTGAGGCGAGGACAGTGTTGTTGACATGGCCCCGAGTGTGAAAGTGTTAGCCAAATTGCCAACAACAACAACAACAAAACACTTGCCACACAGAGAGATTCTGAAGGGCAGGGGTCAGTGGGAGGTGAAGGGCTACTGTGGACTGATGCACTGCAGAATCCGCGCTGGGGGGAGGGGTTCAAAGGAGCCACTGAAGAGTTTGTTCCTCTCAAAGAGAAGGCAGAGAAGTGAATTATTTTCCCTGGTGTTGCCTCCTGGGAATACCCTGGAAGATCCTCCCCTGGGCTCAGCTTGGTGCACTGGGTGGAGGAGTCAGGTAGAATGGCAGCCAGGAGCCAAAACGTTGCAGCTGTCCTCCTTCACCACCTGGAAAATGTCTTTCTCTGAGCAAATGGTTTTGCCGCTTTGACTAGACGACGAAAGCTCTGTAATTCCTTATCTCACCGCCTTGGCTGACAAGCAAGAGCTAAATTTAATGCTCAATTTCAGGAAAAAATTCTCTGCAGCCTCTGAGTCTATTTATCTCTCTTTCCAAGCGCTTTCTGATCTCTTTATCTTAAATATCATCCTTCATTTATTTCATCTTTTTTTAAAGATGTTACCTACAATTACTCTTGAAAGAGGCAGAAAATAAATGATAAGTAAGCAAATCCTTCCTGGGAAGAAGGAAGTACTCACCAGGTGTTTGAACCTGGCAAACCTTTTTCTTTCTTGGCACTAAATTCTAGAAGAAAATTATGTATGTGCCGTTATGCAGCCAAGGAATATTGGGCACCATCGTGGAAAATATCTTTATGTGTAATTGTATAAATGAGGCGTAGTTTGTCTCCATGAGACCCTGCCTCATACCTGAGGTGGATAAACCCTGAGGACATGCGTTAAATCTCAGAGTGACCTGAGTTCCCTGGTATCAACTCACTAGGCTCCTTCTTGGTTCCCATGAAGGGCAGCTTGGGGTGCTGCACAGCTTGCCTCCAGGTATGGAAACAAAAGTAATGATTCAGGTATTGGGATTCGGAAGCCACTCCGAAGGTCAGAGAACAAGAATATTAACCAAGCTGTTTACCCAAGAGCCTTCCACTGGTACCAAGTTTCAGATTTGGCCCCTGGGGATCGGGAGAGTCAATAAGTAGCAAGAGAGAGCTGCATGATTATAAAGCACAGCACCTGTGCTGGAAGGGAAGGGCCATTTCTGGTAAACCCATGGAAGCACACATTCCATTTGGATGGTGCCTGCATGGAGTGTCATAAGGTTTCTGAGCAGATTAATGTTTGAGGCTCCTGGAGGGGACAAGCCAATGGGATTGAACTTCAGTATTTCTTAGCATTCCTGAGGCCATGCCAACTCACTAGAGCCTTCCCCCGGTTTTAAGTGAAACTTACAGACCTAGGAAGTAAGCAGCCCCTCCCCCACACTGCTAAGTCTCTCGCTGCCACAGTTCACTGTAGAAGTTGTCTCAAGCTTGGGGTTGATATATGAGGTCCCTTCCTTGGCTCCTGATTAAGTGGCAGATATCTCAGGTGCACACCAGTGTTATGTGACATTTCCAAGAACGTCACCACTTTAGGGAAGATACCTCTCCAAGCTAGACATGCTTGCAAAGTGCTCTTGGGTTTTGGTGGCACCAAACCAGAAATTAATAACATAAAAAGAGAAGTCCTGGCACAATGGGGAAAAAAAAGACTGGCCTTTGAGCCCTGAAAAAGAGGCGACAGAATAGTGCACCAGTGAAACATTAGACTTCAGGACTCATGATGAGACCACAAATACTCATGACCATGACTGTACCTCAGTTTTCTTATTACCAGAATGAAGATAATGACCCATCACCCTAGAAAGGAAAAAAATTTTTAAGTATCTGCCAACATTTTCAATACAAAAGAATAAAAGTAAGAACTGGGTGTGGTGGTACACACCTATAGTCCTAGCTACTTGGGAGTCTGAGACAAAAGGATCGCTTGAGCCCAGGAGGTCCAGGGTGCAGTGAGCTGTGATCACGCCATTGCATTCCAGCCTGGGTGGCAAGAACAAGACCTTGTCTCAAAAAAAAAAAGAGGATGGAGTAGGGGAGGAGAAGAAGGAAAGATAGGAAAGGTTAAGTGATTTTCCAATGTTGATGAAGACCTAGCTATACTTCAGACCCATTGGTTATTTGTATCTGAAGCAATCATTGTAAAGCATGTATTTAACATCAGGTGAATCAGGTGTTGGTATTTAATTTGGGCTTCCATTTCTATGAGACACTGGGCATATGTTCATGGCTTACCTGTCTCAGTGGTCCCTGAACACCACAAGAAGCCAATGAACAAGAAGTAGGCTGGGGAGCTTTATTGCTGGAGAAGCTGGGATTTAGAATTCCTTGCTTAAATAGGGGCTGGGCGCAGTGGCTCATGCCTATAATCCCAGCACTTTGGGAGGCCGAGGCGAGTGGATCACCTGAGGTCAGAATTTCGAAACCAGCCTGACCAAAATGGCAAAACCCCATCTCTACTTAAAAAAAAAAAGAAAAAAATGAGCTGAGTGTGGTGGCAGATGCCTGTAACCCCAGCTATTTGGGAGGCTAAGGCAGGAGACTCCCTTGAACCTAAAAGGCAGAGGTTGCAGTGAGTCGAGATCATGCCACTTCACTCCAGCCTGGGCCACAGAGCAAGACTCTGTCTTAAAAAAAAAAAAAAATAGAATTCATTGCTTAGATAGATGAGGCTTAGTAAACAGTGGTCCAGGAGGCTGGAAGGCAAGACCAGGGAGCTTTCCTGGCCTTCTTTTCATCACCTGCAGAGAGCCAGATTGGCCTTGAGTTAATGGAGGCCCAGTGAGGTAGAGGAATATATACATGTTGTACATGGATCATGACTGTGACAATAGCTACCATTTATTTTTCGAGTGCTTGCTGGTGTGGTTTATACTCATTCCCTCACGTAATCATCACAACACCTCAATGAGGCATGCACTTTTAGTGTACCCACTTTATAGGTGAGGCAGCTGAGTCTTAGGAAGGTTGATTACCCTCCCCAAAGTAATGCAGCCAGTAAGTACGAGAGAGGCTTCAACACCATCTGTCTGGCTCCAAAATCCATGCTTTGCATTCTTCTAAGCCACTTATCCTGGGATGAGATGAGAGAGAGGTGCGGGTGTTTGTGTTTGTGAATGTGGACTTGGGCTCCTTGGGTTGGGGCCATCCTCTGAACCTGCTCTTACCCTCTCCCTGTATCTCCTAGGAAATGAATATTCAACAGCTCACTAACTACAGAAAGAGCGTCATGTCCTTGGCCGAGGCAGGGAAGCTCTACCGCAAAGATCTGGAGATTGTGCTCTGCAGTGAGCCCCCCATGTAAAGTGGGGACCGAGGCTGCTTCTCCACCTCCCCCAAACCCTGCTCCTGCTGCCCTGATGCGTCTACCCAGACCCAGAGACCGTGAGCGCCCCACCCCCAGCCCTGCAGCCTCCACACACCTGCCTGCAGAGCAGGAAACGAGAGATGGAGGATGGGCTGCTGGAGCGGGGGGCCGTCCTGAGCCCCCTGCACCCACCCCTGCCCAGGCAGACTGCTCTGCCTCAGTGGATCACACACACAGAAGGTGATGGGGGCATGGGTGGAGGGTCCCTAATTCTCTTCGCTGTGATGCATGAGCTCCCTCGCTGTATGATTTAGGCTTCTATGTCCAACAGAGTGGACTGTTCCCTCTCACTCCCTCTGTTGGTCCCCCGTGCCACCACCTCCCCCAAGCTTCCAGGTTCCACCCACCACCTTGCTAATGGTGTAGCTGTCTTCTCAGAGCTCCTGCGTGTGGAGGGCACCCGCCCTTTCCTTGCCTTCTTCACTCGCTTGCTCCTTTTGTCTTTGGGTGTGTTGTTTACCAAAGAAGAGTTTACAGACAATAAAATGGAAAGGTTCTGCTGTGGAAGCTTACCCAGTGTTGTCTAGTGGTCAACTTCTCTCTGCAGCTAGCAAAGAGAAGGCCCTCTGCTTGACAAAGGGAGGGCCTATTCTCACGTGGGTGGGGGAGGGTAATGGGACCCACCTAAGTGGGGCGTAGGACCCCCAAGACTCTATGGCTCTCACTCACCGTTCATTGCCTGTCTGTTCACCAACCTGAGTCACTTCTTTGTTTCATGTCTGTTCCTGTATCTCTGAGATTGGTGATGGCATAGCTTACAAGTTCACTGAAGTCTTACTAGGGGCAGTATTAGTATTTGTTCAACCATTGACCTGGAGTATCTCTCTAATCCTTAGAGAAGTGCTGTGATTGTCTGCACTGTCCAGGCAAGAAAACTGAGGATTAAAAAGGTTTTGGGCCAGGCGTGGCGGCTCATGCCTGTAATTCCAACACTTTGGAAGGCCAAGGTGGGCGGATCACCTGAGGTCAGGAGTTCAAGACCAGCCTGGCCAAGATGCTGAAACCCTGTCTCTATATGGTGGTGTGTGCCTGTAATCCCAGCTACTTGGAAGGCTCAGGCAGGAGAATCACTTGAACCCAGAAGGCAGAGTTTGCAGTGAGCCAAGATCATGCTAGTACACTCCGCCTGAGCAACAGAGTGAGATGCTGTCTCAATACCTACATACCTACCTACCTACATACATACATACATACATAAAGAGGTTTAGTAATGAGCCCCAGCCAGTTGGGGCAGAGCGAGGGTATAAATCCAGCAGATTGGATCCACCTTATAGTAGAGACACCAATGGGGTCCCTACCACTGGGACCAGGTGATCTCCACCAAGCAGGAAGAGGACCTCCAGGCAGAAGCTCTGGACCACCAAAATTTAACTTTTCCTCCTCAAAATGCAGGTTACCCAACACCCGATCACGTGCCTCTTGGTGTAGGGCCAGCTTGGCCTTTGAGTCCACAGAGCTCTTAGATCCTAGGATAGAGAGAGGACTGATTTTTTTTCATGCTGTCATGTACTGATTGTCTACAAGACATATTTTGATGACACTACCTCATTTAATCCCACAACAATCCTACGAGATGGATACTATCTTCAGATGAAAACAACCAAGGCTCAAAGACATTGGGGGTAGGGCCAGGGGAAACTAGGGACTCGCATTTCTTTGCCTACCTCGTGTCTCAGGGCCCATGCTTTTCCCACTGGCACCCTTACCTTGGGATAGGAGCTCTGCCTCTGCAAACCTGCAGCCCCTGTCAGTTCAGCCATATCTGCCCTTGGACCACAGGAGATGAGGAACTCCTTCCAGCTCACCCCAGAGGTCTTCTTAATCTTCATGTGTGCTCTTAATTGTATTGTCGTTTTAAAACTTCTCAGTCAGGCAGGGTGGCTCACACCTGCAATCCCGGTACTTTGGGAGGTGGAAGCAGGTGGATGGCTTGAGCTCAGGAGTTTGAGGCCAGCCTGGGCAATATAGCGAAACCCCATCTCTACAAAGTATATTAAAAAATTAGCTGGACATTGTGGCATGCGCATGTGCTGCCAGCTACTCGGGAGGCTGAGGGTGGGAGGACTGCTTGACCTGGGAGGTCGAGGCGCTGCAGTGAGTCAAGATCACGCCATTGCACTCAGCCTGGGTGAGAGATTGAGACCCTATCTCAAAAAATTTATCTTTTTCCTTATGTGTACTCTCTAGAGCCACAAGAACACTCCAGATGATCCCAAAATCTTTAAATTCCTTTTGATTGCCATAGGAACTAAGTACCACAACCATTTGAAACCTCAGTGCTTTACCCTCTGCTCACGTATTATCCCCATTCCTACTAGTGATCATTTGAGGATTTATGAGGCCACCACCTGTGATGAAGAATGCATGTTCTGTTTCCCTGACAAAGAGGCCATCTCTGTCTTTCTTGAATGATTTATCAACCCAACCCCAGAATATCCAGACCTCATTCCCTAGGAACATCTCCAGTACCAGTTACTAATTCAGGGTAGTCCCAACAGAAAACAATGGCATCTTCCAATCATATCATTCAAGGTGGATTTGTTCACAAACATCTTCTGTACACATGCAGGTGAAATACAAGGGACTCATAAAGGACAGTGGAGAACCAGGGACTAGTGACAGGGAAGTGACTAGTGACTAGTGACAGGTAACTAATGCTGTTACCACACTTAGGCCCAAAGGAATGAGGGGGAACCCAGAAAGGTAGAGTCATGGAGGGAATGTCACATGTTCTGTTCAAGTACACAGCCAAGCCCAGGTTAGCTCTTATGGAGTAAACACACACCCCCTCCTCCCTGCTTCCTTCCCATCTCCTTCTAGGGTTCCACATTGCCTGAAACCAGAGGGCCAGGAGCCTGCTAATGGAGTCCACACAGGCCAGCCTCAAGGACAGAAAACAAGCAGAGAAAGGTGGGGGAGTGATGAAGAGGGACAGTGGGGACACACCCAACACACTCAGAAACTAGAGACACCAGTGGACACTATATATGTGAATCTGAAGTTCTGGAAGATGTCGGGGCTAGAAATATGAATTTGTAAAGCATCTGTGCAAAGATGGGGTTTAAGGTGGAGGGAATTGCATGAGGTTCCCCCCAGGAGATGCTAGAAAGGAGGTCTGAGAAAGGATCTCTGGGCCCTCCCATAGCGAGAGTTCTGGAAGGGAAGAGGGCATGGCCAGGCAGGCAGAGAGAAACCAGGAAGATATGGTTTCCTGAAAGATAAGTGAAAAGTCATGTCTGAAAATGAGGTAAATGATCAAAGGTATCAGATACTGCTGAGACGTATGAGGGCTGAGATTTCAATGCCTGCTTGTCTCCTTATCCGAGTCCTCCAAAAGGATAATGGGAACTCCTAGAGGCAGGGCTGTGTTTTTTGAGCAGTGCATGGCTGCAAGAGTGCACACATGAATGAATGAGTGACTCCACCATCAGGGCAAGAGGGTGGATGTGACCCTGAGCTGAGCTCGAGAAATCCTTTAGGGAATCATAAAATAATAACAACTCCAAGAACTGTGGGATATGAGCCAGTCAGAATGTGTTATCTTTGCAGTAGTCAGGTCTTTGGAAAGTGACAGAAATCCGGATACAACTGGCTCAGGCAAAACAGAGAATTAAGGGATAGAAGTTGGACTATCTTGTATGTCTGGAAGGGCCACCTGAACAACCTGAAATGGGAACTCAAATATTGCCAGGACTCCTCTCTCTCTTATTTCTGTTTTGCTCTAACTGACGGCTTTATTTTCTCAGACTGATGTCTTCCATATGGCAGGAAACATGACCTTAGCTGGCTGTATCCCCATCATCTAGAACAATGCCAAGCACACAGTAGGTGCTCAATAAACATTTGTCACATGAACTCATTGGCTCTAAGCTACGCATCTGGCAAAGAAGGATTATTCCTCTTCCCTTAGTTCCAGTTCAAAATGCCACAGAGGAGGAGCTCTAATTGACCCACCTTCCATCACGTGCTCACCTCTGACCAGTCAACCATGGCCAGTAGGTGGGGTGTTCCTCTTAGAATCAGACACGTGAGACAGGGGATGGGAATTCCAAAGAGTAGATGGGTGATCCAGTTCCCAGAGCAGGGAACAGTGGTCACTCAACAAATCCCCATTTTACAAATGAAAAAAATCGAGACCATACTATTTAAGTATCTTTCTCCAGATCACAAGACCACCCAGAAGGAAAGAGTTGTACAGAGAATGACACACGTTTAGCTCAAGCACTAGAGCCCAGGTCTTCTTGACTCTTGGCCCACTGGCAGCAGGAAAGGATTGAAAGAGGAGAGGGCAAGACAACAGGAATTTACATGTTAGAATTCAAAAACTTAGGGGAAGGAATGTTAGATGCATATGGAAGATGGGGTACATATGTCAACACGTGGGCATGTATGTAAGTGAACCTGCAAGAGGGTATAGGATACATATGTCAGTGCGTGCACAGGTACACAAGTAGCCAACAAGGGGTCTGGGAGACCACCTCAGGACTGACGGTGGATGTGGAAGAGCATGGGATTGGGTATGATACGTAAAATGAGACTGGAACTTCATCCAGAAGAAATCCTTCCCAAGGCATATTCTCATCCTGCTGGAGTCATAACAAATTAGAAACTTCTCGGCCCTCCTTCTCCTAGTTCTGGGAAAGGGTGAAGAGAGAACAGAGGGACTAGGCCTGTGTTTTGACTCTTTTGGGTCCTGAGCACTTTTGCTTTGGGGGAACGCCTTCCTTCATTAAAAAATATCATAAAATATACTGTATGACTGCATTGGTATAAAGACAAATATGTTGATATTCTGTTGTAAAACATTTTCTTCAACCTAAGATATCATCTTGCCTTGACTTTTAAAAAGAAATTAGGACCTTTTTGTGTGTTCCCTAAAGTGGCCTAGGTGCTGAGGACTGCACTGACCAGATCTCATGGAGAAGACAGATTGGAGAGGGAGTGGCCATCACATTTTCAGGTGGGCTTTGGGTCAGGAGCCACACACACATAGAGGCAGGGGCTCTTGTTGTTTTGAAGGCAGAGTGGCTAGATGTAGTTCCTACCTGAAGCCAAAAAGAATATGTGGGGTGAAGGGGTCTCCAAGTGTCCTATCAGGGAAAACTGCTCCGGAAATAGAAAATGGCCCAGCACAGAGAACCACGGAATCCCTCAACGGGGCTCCCCTTCTGATGATCAAAGTATTCTGGACCTTGACTTTATGCCCTATTTTCTTCTGTTTTGTTTCAGGGTAACTGATGGCTAAAAGTTGAGTGGGTAAAAGCATACACACAAAATATTAGAGACCATTGGAACAGGTTTTGGGGGCACATACCCTGTGTCAGGTTCTCTCGTAGGCATATACCTGGGGTTGGCTAGCTTGGTCCTCATACCAGCCCTGTGGGAAAGGTACTACTATTATCTCCTCTTTATAGAAAACAGTGGCACAGATCAGCAAAGCAATTTACCCAAAGTAACACAGAGTCAGAATTCAACAAGAGGCAGTTTGATCCCATATCCTGTGTTAACAATAGCTGTGCTGTTCAGCACAGGGACCGAATAAATCGTAGAGAGTGTTTATTCATCTCAGATATTTATTGAACACCTGCTATGATCTAGGCCCCATGCTAGATGCTAGGGACACAGTAGTGAATGTGACAATCTCCAACTGCTGGAAGCTTCAAGACTGAGATGAGGAAACTACCAACTCAGTGTGATGAGATGATACTAGTGGGTCCAAAGGAAGCCCAGGAAGAGAACCCTAACCTAGATTTGGAGCAGGGCTGAAGTCCTGGGCGAGGTGATGAACAAGCTGAGACCTGGAGGTAATGTAGGATTTGGTCGGGAGAAGGGGAAGAGGAAAGAAAACCGTCTCAGGCAGTAAAATGGTTTGGCTGTGTCCCTGCCCAAATCTCATCTTGAATTGTAGTTCTTATAATCCCCATGTGTCGTGGGAGGGACCCAGTGGGAGGTAATTGAATCATGGGAGCAGTCACCTCATGCGGTTATCAAGATAGTGAGTTCTCACAAGATCTGATGGTTTTATAAGGGGCTTTTCCCCCTGTTCCTCAGCACCTCTCCTTGATGCTGCCATGTGAAGGACATGTTTGCTTCCCCCTTCTGCATGATTGTAAGTTCTCCTGAGGCCTCCCTGAAGAGGCCTTACAATACAAGAAGGAAAAAAAATAGCATCAACAGTGGCACCTTGCTTATAGCCATTACTGGAGATACTGAAAAAAAAAAATTAAAAAAAAAAAACAAAAAAAACAAAAAAAAAACAGTGGCACCAAGGCCAGAGGTAGCCCGTTTCATCTGGGGGAACTGCGAGCTGCTCAACAGAGAGGAAGCTCAGAGGGAGAAGCAAGAAATAAATCTCAAAGTGTAGCCAGAACCAGCTCACGAAGGGCTTTGCGACCTGCTGGGTCTTTGGACTTTACTCTTTCCCCAGCCTGCGGTGAGGCTCCTTTTCCCCTTCCAGGCTTGGCTCAAATGTCACCTCTCTCATTGAAGTCTGATTAGGCTGCGGCCTTCTGCCACCCACTACGCTCCACACCCTCCCCAGCCATATTTTTCTCCATAGGATGTTGGCCATGTGAGATAGGTTTTGGCGGCTCCCCCAGTAGAAGCTCACAAGTGACTCACATATTGCTCTTCCTGCCTACATCTATTGAACCCATACCCTAGGGGTACCCGACCCTTTCAAGGCTCCTCCTCGCCAAGTACACCCCTCCTCCCCAGAACAATCAAGTCTCAGGGGCCAAGCAAGCCGTGGAAGGTTGATTAATCCCCACCAAAGCTGTTGGTGTCCTAATCCCATGGGTATGGTAACTATGTGATCTCAAGTGGCAAAAGGGAGTTAAGGTTGCTAATCAGATGACCGTAAAATAGGGGGTTATCCTGGATTGTTTGGGTGGGCCAGTATAATCACAGGGGCCCTTCCGTGTGAAGGAGTGATGCGATGGAAGAAACCCTCCACCAGCTTTGAAGATGGAAGAGGTGGCATCTAGAATCTGGAAAAGGCAGGAAAGGAGATTCTCCCCTGGAGCTTCCGGAAGGAACACAGTCCTGCCAAGACCTTGATCTCAGCCAGGTGAGATCCAGTTTGGACTTCTGACCTCTGGATCAGAAGATGCTGCCTCTACTTCCAGGTGTGTGTTCTGCGGCTGCCCCAGGGCTCATGGGGACTCAGGTACTTCCATGTTCAGAAGTCCTTAGACAAGGCGCCTACCAGGTACACTCTTTCCTTAGTGGGTGTGAGTCCTCTGAACTGTATGCCAAAGGAGCAGCTGTGCTGAGTTGACCTGCACATACCAATCCCACGGTGGGGCAGAAGAAAAGCCAAAGAGACGGGCGCTCCAAAGTCTGCCCCAAGGCCTGGCTCAGTGAGCTCCGTCCTCCCCACATCTTTCCTCAGTTTCTACTCAGAGACCGCAGTTTGCTATGGAAAAATGGCTAGCCATCTCCTTTTGGATCTCAAGTCCTTCATCTGTAGAATGGGGAGCTTGGAACAGATGGCATCAAAGCGCCCTTCAGAATCTTACTTCCTAGGCCAGGCACAGTGGCTCACACCTATAATCCCAACACTTCGGGAGGCCATGACAGCGGATCACCTGAGGTCAGGAGTTCGAGACCAGCCTGGCCAACATGGCGAAACCCTGTCTCTATTAAAAATACAAAAAAATTAGCTGGGCATGGTGGCTGATGCTTGTAGTCCCAGCTACTCAGGAGGTTGAAGCAGGAGGATCACTTGAGCCTGGGAGGCGGAGGCTACAGTGAGCCAAGATCATACCACTGCACTCCAGCCTAGGCCAACAGAGCAAGACGGTCTCAAAAAAAGAAAAAAAAAAATCTTCCTAAACAAGTGGCAAACAAACACATAAAATGTGGTGAACATCATTAGCCATTAGAGAAACGCAAATTAAAACCACAACGAGATACCCCTGCACAACAGCGAGAGTCAAATTTCATTTTAGAAACTTTTATTGCAGTATACAAAAGCAGAGTCCACTAAATTGTGGTGTGTTACATGGAGCCAAAGAAGAGAAAAGGTTTCCTCTTACAGCCTGAAAATAGAACATTGAAACAACCTTAACAAGAGTTTAAAGAAATAACTATGATGAATCTCCCACAGCACCTCATGCAGTCCCATGTAATAAATTCTTGTTCCACTGGTTCTTGGATTCGTACTCTCTGCTTTCATGAAGTCATTAAAAAAGAGTCCTGGAAATCCTGACTCCATCCACTGTTATAATCTGAGAGCTGCTTAAGTGATGCTAGCTCAGATGCCTGTGCTCATGAGTCTATAAAGTGCAGACAGTGGAAGTACCTGGTCCAGTCATTTACCACCAGGCTCTAAAACTGTTCTTTTGTTGATGACACCAACTGCAGCCTGTAGCTTAGGGCAGGACCTTCAAGCGAGCATCAGAGAAAACCAAAAACTATCTGTAGATGACAGAGACTTCATAGCTGTGGTTAATTTATTACTATAACCAATAATATCAGAATGGAGGAGAGCAAACTTCTCTATCAGGAGACAGTACAAACTATTTCACAACAGTCTGGATCTGTGTTTTCCCTGAGGGTAAAGGTATTCCGGGTGGTGAGGGCATTGACAAATCACCAGGGACTTCCCATAAACACACAGTTTCTAAAATACATAATAATTCATTAATAACATTTTGTCTATATAACTTTAACCTCTGCCAATCTGACAATTCTTCTCACGTAAATCTTATCATAGGAACACAACAAACCTAGCATCTCTCATTTTACATAAGGTGGATGAACAAATCTCTGTCATTTTCCAAGGCTCCTCTAGGAAATTACCGTAGGTGTGCAAGATGTCCCAAAAGTTCCTTTTTATTTATTTATTTTTTCCCTAATTTGGCAAGGCAACATCTAAAGAGTTGTGAAGAGATTTGGATGCTTGATGAATATACGCTCATGGGTGCCTGAGAAACAATCTTTGGCGACTCATTTAATTGATACAAAGGCATTAAAAAATAAACAGACCCAAGAGTATCGAACACATATGTCCCCATAAAAACCTGCACACAAATGCTTCTGGCATCACTCATGATAGCTAAAAGTGGGAGCATTCTAAATGCGTATCACCCGATGCACGGAAAAACAAAATGTGGTATACCCATACAATGGAGTGTCAATCAGCCATAAGGGGAACAAAGCCCTGGTAGTGCTCCAGCGTGGATGAACCTTGAAAACATTGGGCTAATTGGAAGCCAGACATAAAGGGCCACGCATTGTGTAATTCCATTTCTACGAAATGGCCACAATAGGGAAATCTGTAGAAACAGAAAATAGATCAGGGGTTGTCAAGGGGTTAGGGGTAGCGGGGAGAGTAGCAGGAAGTGTCTGCTGATGAGCGTGGGCTTTCCTCTTGTAATGTTCTACCAGTAGACAGGGGTGGTGTTTGCAGAGCCTAGCCATATACTAAAAACCATTGACCCATTCTCTTTAAAAAGGCGGAGAGGATCCCAATTTCTTCAAAAGCCTATGCAGACATGAACTGCAAAATAAATAAGTAAAATAAACACAGAAGTATGTACAAAGCTTGCTCCTGAGCAAGGAATTTTTGTTGTGTCCTATTCTTGGGCATTACAAATTAAACATAAAACGCCATAAAGTATTCTGGTATGATACAGAACCTTTGCTATCCAGAATCACCTCTCCTGTTTGAGGCAGTGGTATCCATCAGTAACCAAGGAGGCAAGCTCATGAAACCAGAGCAGATTTTAACTAAAATGAAATATCTTTCACAGTTTCTTTCCAGAACCAGGTATTATAAAACAACATAAATAAAATTCGCTTTCCAAATTTTGTCCCTCACAGTACCCCTTCATATTCTAAAACAAACTGACACTGAACTAGGACAGGAATTCTGCGAGGTCAAAACAATTTTCATAATAATGCCAAAACGTTATTTATGTTAACATGCCATGAGTCCATCACTGCTGTTTTCAAACGAATTCTTTCAAGGGTCTCCATTTCTAATGCAGCACAAAGAAACAGTGTTAGCCCACATGAACAAAAGCTCTTTGGGAAATCTCAGTAAGTTTTAAGATCGCAGATAGGAAGGTCACATCTTAAAACATAGCATTGAATGAGAAAGGGGGGAGGAGGAGGAGAAATGGTAGAATGATACCACCTATGTGAATTAAAAGTACCTACATGGAAAACAGCGACAGTGCTTCGTTAGAGTGTTTTGTTAAAGGCACCCAAGATACACTGGAACGACTGCCTGCAGTGGGAGAGGGAGGCATAGGAAAAATCTCGTTCAAAGGGAATGAAACAAGAGAGGGAACTCACACAGACCCCTGACAGTGAACTTCCACGTTTGCGGAGTGTGCTTAACTCACCCTCTGCACCACAGGCTTCCGCCTTCCCTCCCACAGAAAAACAACCCCCGTGTCCCCCTTCTGCACCTGCAGTTCCCCAGGACAGAGCTGAGGCCATCCAGAGAGCCTCCCCGGGGGCTCCCAGCATCATCCGGGAAGATTTTCTCCAGCAAATCCACACAAGGTGAGGAGCACGGGCGAGTCAGTCTCCTAAGGAGCAGCATTGCAGGGTAGGGAAGGCCGGTGGTGAGGCGGGCACACTGATCAGTCAGAGGTCACCAACATGACTAAAGGACTGGGCCAGTTGCAGGCCCTGAGCGGGAGCACCGGCCCAGTGGCAAGCACGACACCAGTACAGACACAGGCAGAAGGAGGCAGAAGTGGAAGGCAAGACCCACCACGCCCTCATCCAGGTAAGAGCACATGTTCAAGGTGCATGTGGTGGACAGCCCCGTGCACAGGGTGTTAGGGAAGGATGAACAACAAACCCAGTGGTCACATACGAAGAAGCCACAGTGAAGCGCCAGGAGCCCAAGGAAAAAAGTTCTTTGCAGGCACAGAACAGCCACAGAGGCCAATCCCACCGACAAGCACCGAAGGGCGCACGCTCCATCACTTTAAGCCAGCAACAGAGATACTTGTCATCAATACCAAGCAACTTCCCTGGTTTCTGCGTAAGCAGCACTCCTGTCAGGAAACTTGCTACTTGTCAAAGAAGCATGCCTTACTGTCATACAGTGTGGCGGCTGTGACATTGCTCGTAGGACACTTTTTGGCATGAGCTGTCATAGGACAACTTCTTTTATTCGAGCATTAGTACAGGCTGTGCATCGTGAGGTCCTCACACCCAGGGGTACGGTGAGGCACAAAGGCAGCCCAACCCCCGCATGCACACAGGAGCCCCGTCTGGTGATACAGCAAATAATCACAGCAATGCTCCTGCCCTCCAGAAACTCATCCAAAACGCCAGCCTCTTCATCCTATCCAACCCCTTTGGTGAGCAAGCCCCTCTGTCCCCCTCCGTGTCATCTTCCCTCCGTCCCCTCGGCGCTCTCCTCAAGCCCAGCCTCTGACTCGGCCAAGCTGGTTCCCATGGACTTCACAGCCCCCATGAATCAGCTCAGGACAGCCTTCTTCCCAAAGACTGTCCTCTTTGGGACCAGGGATATGATCTGTAAGTCCCAGGGCTGAAAAGAGATGCGAGGCCCCTTCTTCAAAAGTCATTAAGCATTAAATGATGAATAATCATTTAATTATTTAATTAATCATTAAGACAGCAGCAGAGCATTAAGCCAAGCTCAGGGCCTGAAGCCAGCCCTGCCCCCTCTTGAATGTGGAGACATGAGTTTATCTCCAGCCTGGGACCCATTAATGTGTCCTGTCGTGACCAGGGGTCATCATCGGTCTCATCACTAACTGCTCTGAAAGCAACCCAGAGTCTCATCCACCCCCACAAACAACTTGCTGAAATTCGTCTGAACAGAAATTGCAAACAGAACTGCAAGGTGAAGGAAAAGCAAGGGTTTTCGATATGAGTTTTTAAAAGTTGTGAAGAGTCCTGCCTGACCACAGAGCTATACCCTAAATCCCAAGAGCCCCTGGCCCTGCTGCAATTGTTCTCTCTCACCCAAGGCAGGGACAGTGGGGACAGGACAGAGGGTCAGGGCTTGCTGTGGGCACCCAGAGGGCAGAGGCCGAAGGGGTGTGAGCTGTGTCCAGAGACACCACCTCAGGGAGAGACACCCGACTCACCAGGTGGCCCTGGGAGTCCTGGAGGAAGTGGCTGCCATGGACTCCCTTTCCACTGTGACTTTCCTTAACCTCTGGTTTTAGGGAAATCACTTAAGTCAGGATATTTGCTCAGAAGACAGGATATTTCATCAAGAACCAAGCAGTTCAAAGCATATCCACAATCATTGTTAAGACGCTGCAGAGATACAGGCAAAAGTATAGCAGGGAAAGAGATGGACTGCAAGGGTCCGTCCCAAAGACTCCAGCTGTGTGGCAATCAATAAATGCACTCAGACACAAATTTCCAGTGAACAAGTGGGCTGCGGGGTCGTGAGCTCCTCACAGGTAACTCGTTGCAGTTCTATGACACTGACTGGTCTGCCATCTCCCCATTTACTCAGTATAGATTTAATAACAGAGACTTTAAGTCAACACACTTGCAGAGAAAGATTAAACACCAGATTCCGAGCCTAAACACCATTAGAGGGTAATCCCCCCTGGTCGACCTCCCGCTGAGACTGCCATCTGGCTCAAAGGTTAGTTTTAAGACCACGTGAGTAAACAAGTTATTCAGATGAATTCCCTCACATACCTTAGCTATTTGCTTTTCTTATTAACTAAAGGTAAAGGGGATTTAGGCTGCCTTCCGCGGAAAGTTCTACTGAAACTATGCAAACTTCTTGGCTTTCCAAGAAGGTTTGTGACTATATTCTGTAACTTTCTCTAATATTTTTCCCTTAATATTTTTGCCACCACCCTGAGTGAATCCCCACAATGGCCCAAGAGGGCAGGGAGGCCACAGATCCTGGAAAGGGGGAACCCCCCTACCCAGAGGGTCCCTCAACCTGTGAGAGACAGAGTTGGTGGGTCAACACCCCAATTTCCAGTGCCATTGGCCATCGCTCACTGCGCCCACCCTGCCTGCCTCACCCTCCCCTGCATCCAAAGCACCACAAGTCAGAAAGCAGTTGAATCTCAGGGTAAGAACAAAGTCTGACGCGCCCACTCGTGATGAACCCAGGACAAAACACTGTCCGCCATGGTTCAAAGAGGCGGCCCTCTTCCCTTCCAGATGGAAAGAAGAGGTTGTCACTGAGCCATACCCGGAAGAACAAGGGAGGCCCGGGTACAGCCAATGCTCTCCCAAAAACTCAAGATGAAACTTCACACAAGCCTTCAGGAGGCCGTCTGCAGCAAGCCATGGTTCTGTAGTCCAAACAGAGTCAGGAAAAAAGAGGGAGGTTTAAAACGATGCAGCCTCCCAGGCCCAAGTGAGAGGCTGGGTCAGCTGGGCAGGAGTGACCATGCAAGGATCACAGTGAAGGAGGCTGAATACTCCTTGTATTGAGTCAATGCTCATCTGGATAATGAAGGTACAATCTCACAGGCCTCCAGGAAGGCCATCGGCAAAAAGTCCCGCCAGTGGACAGACACCTGATCACACAGGAGTAAGAGCAGAGGCTGCTTGAGGAAGCGAAAGCAAACAAACAGAAAATCCAAGACCTGGCTGAAAAGTGAGAACCACAAGAAAGGCCTTACACAATTAATTCCAGGTTGCTTTCTGAACAAGAACGCCCATGAACCCCTCTCCATGGCACAGGATGTTAAAAGAGGCCTTGCCACAGTCACTTGAGATATGTTTCAGGACAAACTGGAGACACATTTCAGGGAAAACACACCGAAGAAGACTCTTCAACCAACTGTGTCCCTCAAAACAGCCCTGAGAAGCAGCAGTCATCAGAGACTTCCCAGAAGATACCCCTCGACCCCTAGAGTTCTGGCCCCAGTCCCGTACTAGGTGAGGTCCCCGCCCGACCACCCCGCCAACCACAACCAGCTAACCTGTGGGGTCTTTTTCTTCTTCCTGGAAAAGCCCAGTGTAGACTGGAGGCATCAAGACTGGTTCCTAGGGCCATCTGAGGCCTCCAGTGCAGTACCTACCTCCTATTACCTACAGCTGAGGCCCCACCAATACAGACAAGAAACCCTTCTCTCCTAAAGAGCTGGGGTGTCACAGGCTGCCCATAGTTTCCATGATTTCCAAAGGAGGTCAATCCAGGGTCAGCCCAATCATCAGCTCTTCAGCATCCCTCCCTGGCTCTCCTGAGTTAGATTTAGAAGATTGGGGCCCCACCTGTGGAGGCTGGACGTGCTCCAACATTGGCTGTGCTGTCTGTATATAGAGCAAATGAGAGGACTCGACACTGCTAGGATAATCCACACCACAATCCTCTGTGCAGTGTGCCTGGCTTTAAGAGATGTATTCTTGGAGGCGTGTTTGCAATTGACTCCAAATCTGATACTCCAACACTGTGGCCACCACACTCATGGGAAACCAGAATTTCTGATAAAAATGATGACCTGCAACACTGATTTGGTCTATACCATGTGGCAGCCGACGTTCTAGTGTCATTATTTAGAGAGCCCTGGGATAATAGCCACCTCTGCAGAGAGCCTCTTCAGTGACTTGGAAACAGCCAGCAGCACTTCTACGGTGCACACACCTCACCCAGCTCTGTTCATCTCCACATGTTACCTTCTTCTGTGGCACAACCATGGTATCACAAGGTGCTAATTGGAATCTTAAGCACCAAGTTCACAGGACGAGCTGCGTGCACAAGTGACAGCCAGGTCTGCAGGACCGGAAGGAGGCTCCAATGGCCACGCCCAACACCATTGAGACATTTCTCCTAGAATTCAACTCCATGCTGATTCTTGTAATAGAAAGATACTCTGTGTGATACCTGGGGCCAACAACCAACTCAGGGCAACAGCTAGAACCTGCTTCCCTACACCAAGGCATAGAGGCGCTCCTTGTTGCAGCAGCTGTGTTTCCAAAGCTTGCTTCTGGTGCTCTGTGCCATTCCTGGGACAACCTCAGCAAGGAGCAATTATGCTGCTGCTAAACTTGTGAATGAGGGGCTGCCCCAAAGCAAGCTCTGGAGTCACCCAGAAAGAAAGCTTCTCAAAAATCTGGAGGAACATTCCCCGCTCCTAACTCAGCAACACTTCCATGGGTCGTATGGAATTCCAGGGGAGGTTTTTAGAGCAGGTGTACAAGAAGTCCCACAAGGGAAAGGCCGAACCATCCATGGAGGATGGTGCAGCAAAGCAGCAGCCAAAACAGTGTTGGAGACCCTCCTCACATCCAGGGTGCCAAAAGGAGGTGCCCACCCTGCTCCCCAGGATATTTTAGGCCACATCCTACTTAGTGGAGACTTCAAATGCATCCAACTTTTCTTCCACCTCTGTCTCCTGCTGGTCCTTCCTCATAAGAACCTTCTCCAATCTTTCCTCTGAATGAGGAACTACTCATAAAGAGGAACTACTGAGGCTGGTGGTTAAACAAATGTATTCACCACAAATGAAGATTACCTCAATATCTTGCTCCCCACAAAACCAACTGTTTCATTTAATTGTAGCTCATACTTTAACTAATAGTAAAGGACTGAAAGATTTATGTTGCACTTTATGCTCTCACAAACCTTTAGGGTGTGTGTGTGTGTGTGTGTGTGTGTGTGTGTGTGGAGAGACAGGGTCTCACTCTGTCACCCAGGCTGGAGTGCAATGGCACAATTATACCTCTCTGCAGCCTTAAACACCTGGCATCAAGTGATCCTCCTACCTCAGCTTCCTGTGTAGCCGGGACTACAAGCACGTGCTGCCACGCCCTGCTGAATTTTGTTTCTTTTCTCTCTCTCTCTTTTTTTTCTTTGTAGAGACAGGGTCTCACTATGTTGCCCAGACTGGGATCCTTCAGGCTTGCATAAGGAGAAACACAGTAAGAACCAAGTTCCAGTTGATCAGGCTGCCTCAACCAATGAGAGGACAGAGTTTATATCCAATGGGGTTGGAGTTTGGAAGAGCTGAAGTTGTGAACTTTCCCAGGATTGCTCTGGGTCCTTTCAGCAGTGCACAGAAATAGGAGATCAACAAGGTCCAGAAAAGAAACCTTGCCAAACTTCAACACAGCAAATAGTAACCACTTATCGAGGGCTCACTCCAACTCGGAACATTACAAGCCAGCAGTTCTCAGCTGGGGGCAATTTTGTCCCCCTAGCACCTCCCCCAGAGACACTGGACAATGTCTGAAGACATTTTTTATTGGCGAAACTAAGGTGGGGTGCTACTGCTATCTTGTGGATAGAGCCAGAGATGCTGCTAATCATCCTGCAATGCACAAGTCAGTCTGCAACAACAAGGAATGATTTGGCCCCAAATGGCAATATTCCTCAGGGTGAGAAGCTCTGGTCTAAAATAAGGGCACTTTAAACACCCCCTCGCCCCAGGCATCCAATCTTTACATCATGAACCCTCTGAGCATCTTAGTTAAGCTATTGCTTTTGCTCCTAGGGGAAAAAAAATATTTATATGGGCATACACAAAAACAAAGCTTTGCAATTTAGGGGGGCAAGGTGACAGAGCAGGAGACTCGCCATCGTGGACTACCACCTCATTTTAAAATCCACCTTAATCAAAAACCACCTAACGCCAAAGGGCATCAGCCTAATGGCTAAGGTCAGCATGGTCATAAACCACAAATAACATTTCCGACCAGAAACATTCCAAACTCCTCCGCAACCACAGACAGGCTAGACCCAAGATAACCCCACTCCAGCTGGGAAGATGTCAGCCCCAAGATAACCTCCCCCTCTGCCCAGAAACATTCCAACCCTGCCATAAATTTCCACCCAACCCAGAAACATTCCAAGCTTGTGAAAAGCCCCTCATCCCAAAACCAGTATGTACTCTTCGTCTGTAAGAGAAAGCACTCCTGTCCAAAATCGGCCAGAGGCCCCTCTCGGGTTTTATCTAAAGTAAATCTGCCTTTAACTGTTAAGCCGCATTTCATGTTTCTTTCCTCTTTCTTTAACTCTTACACAAGGGTTGATCAATCCCTCATGCCCATTCAGGAACACCCCCTCAATCCCAGACACCCAAAGATATTGAGGTCAGGTACTCTTTTTAGTGACTATTCCAACTTTAAAAAATCTTTTTAAATAAAAAGAATGCTGCTCCAAAAAAACTTTTTGCATGTATAACCTCATTGAAACCTCAGAGTCATCCAACCAGGTCTGGACTACTCAGATTGCCATGGGACAAAGAAGACTGGGGCACCAAAGGGTTTAGATAACCTTTCCAAGGAGACACAGCCAGTGAGTGGCGAAGGACAGGAATGCCACCCCACCCCTGCCCCAGCTGCCACTAGCACTCCAGGTTCTGACACCCCGTGGTGTGGAATCTCAAAGTGGGATCCCAGCTTACCCAGGATGGTCCATCTCCACCCTAGCTTTCCATCTGGCTCACATACGTGAAGTGCAAAGGCTGAGCTTGAGAGAAACCAGCAGGGGTATCTAGCCAGCCATATCACACTGCCCTCAACAGTGATAGTCACTCTCCTGGCCAGATGCACAGACATGGATGTGGACGACATCAGGTGTGGAACAGAGGCAGTGCACTCCTCAAGCCCCATGTGTTTGTGGGAAGCCAGTCATGCCCAGACTCTCTCCCAGGTACAGAAAGGCCCAGGTGCAGCTCTGACAGGCTCGCTGCTCCTGGGGGAGGAAACCTCCAGGCGTCAGTCAGCTCCTCTTAATCAGCCCTGATTCATCTCTGACCAGGATCACCAGTGTGCCAGGCCCTTTCCTGTGGTCCTTGGGAGGCCAGCAGTCTGCCAATATCTGGAACTTAATGAAATGAGAGTAAAAGTAAATCCCTGAGGTTGCCTTATTTTCCTCCATTGAACCTCCTTCCGGTTCCCTCAGTCTCTCTCTGCCTTTGTTTCATAGCCAGAGGCTGCATTTGGACCAGGTGAGCTAGTGGTCATGCAGGAGTCGAGCTTGCTGTCCTCCTCTGGCTGGACACTATGGCCTGGGACTGACTCCCAGCTCAGAAATTTGACCCCAGGAATCTTATCCTCTGTCTTCACATCCTACTAGTCACCCTTTTGGTCTGATTGTTATTGAAAACCACCCAACACAACGCCTGCAACTCTGTCGGAAGCCGGTGGCAATCAAGAAACTGCATTCCACCAGACTGCATTCAGAGGTGCATGTGTCTTCGAGTTTGCAAATACACATATTCGAGTCTAAAATCTGTGTTTCAGAAAACAACAGCCAACCAGATTTAGTAGGTGCCAATTGCCGTAGGTACACCAAACCAATTTTTTAAATGAGTAAACATTATTATTATTATTTGAGACTGGTCTCACTCTATCTCCCAGGCTGGAGTGCAGTGGCACCATCTCCACTCACTGCAACCTCCGCCTCCTGGGTTCAAGCCATTCTTATGCCTCAGCCTTCTGAGTAGCTGGGATTACAGGCATGCGCCACCATGCCCAGGCTAATTTTTGTATTTTTAGTAGAGACAGAGTTTCACTATGTTGGCCAGGCTGGTGTCAAACTCCTGACCTCAAGTGATCCACCTGCCTCGGCCTCCCAAAGTGCTGGGATTACAGGCGTGAGCCACCACACCTGGCCAAAACATTATTTTAAATCTAAGCTCCCCAACCCCCTTGCTGTTCCTTTGAGTCCCCCTCTCTCCCTGGGACACACCCCATTCAACTCCGATGGGCACCCATCTCTGGATATTTCTCACTGTTACAGGGCAGTCATGTAGCCAGTACTAATGTGTCCTGATGTCTAGTGCGTTTGTCAACTAACAGAAAAGGGATTTGGGGAGGGTTTTTTTGTTTTTGTTTTGAGACTGGTTGGAGTACAGTGGCGTGATCTTGGCTCACTGCAACCTCCACCTCCCAGGCTCGAGTGATTCTCCTGCCTCAGTCTCCCAAGTAGTTGGGACTATAGGCATGCGCCACCACGTCCAGCTAATTCTTTTTGTATTTTTAGTAGAGATGGGGTTTCACCATGTTGGCCAGGCTGATCTCAAGTGATCCTCCCACCTCAGCCTCCCAAAGTGCTGGGATTAGAGCTTGGCTAGAAAGAGATCTTCCTGTCCCCAGCTGGGCCCTATTCAGGATCAGTCTTTAGGAGGGCCCTCTCTCCTTTCCTGGGCTGAATCTTATCCCCACGATTGTACAAGGGTGGTTTTTGGGAAGAGGATGGGAAAAGTTCAGCCCAGAACCAGGCCCTACAGCAGAAGGCAAAAAAAAAAAAAAAAAAAAAGTTGATTCCCTTGACTCTGGCCCCCTAAGGGCAATGTAAGCCCCAACAACCATGAGTCCAACTCCCTGTTGCCTGGAGAGCAGCACCACAGCCCAGGATGGCTTGGGGGATGCATTGGATGAGGGAGAAGCAGGCCCACAGAGGGGATACGAATGTGTCAAGATCACACAGCAGTCAGGGCACGGTAGGGAAGACACCTGTGCTCATGGACTGGGCCACTTCGCATTTCTGAATGGGCAGCAGCATCAGAACCTTCCTACTCCTCATCCCCACCGACAGCAGGCTGTGTGCATGGGGGTCTCCTTGACCCTGAACCTGGCACAGAGGGAAGCCAGACAGCTGCAGACAGCCACGCGGAGGGCCACGCGGGGGGCCTCTGAGCTGCCGCATTGCACCTGGGGCATCCTGCACCGAGATGGACAGTTCCCAGTCAGGAGGGGAAGACTAGGAGACCCGACCTGGGAACTCTATGTGGCGCCAATGTGCCCCTGCTGGCTTACCGCCAAGCAACCCAAACCTCACGTCTGCATCTAAGACTTCTTGTGGCTCCCGCCCGGGAGAGCTGAGGATTGGGCTCAGGGCACACCTTCTCCTAGGAAATTTCTCCTGGACCTGCTCTATCCAACCTCTGTCTCAGTTGCCGACTACAGGGCCCCCTGCTGTTTTCAGTTTCTGCCCCACCCAGAGTTTTCCCTATTCATGTGGGCTATCCCCAGGCCACTGCGAGCAAGGCCCTTGTTTAAGGAATCGTCTTCAGCATCAGGGCAGAGGAAGAGCCCGCCCATGGCACGGTGGGTGCTGGGGTCTCAGGGAGGCCTGTCCACCATAGGCAGCGGCATTATTTTTCTAATTGTTCTGCGATTCCCACCTCTCTAGAGAAAAGGTCTTGAGATCTGACTGTGGGTGAACGAGATGGCCACAGGGGGGCAGCAGAGACAGAAAGCGTTGCCTGAAAACCCCTTGCTGAAGTTCTCCATCCACGAGGTGGAGCAGTTCCCAGTCCTGGCGGCACACAGGATTCACCTGGGGAGCTTTAACTACGGATACGAAGTTCTTACCCCTACAAATTCTGGTTCAATGGCCCCGGGGTGCCATCCTAACATCTTTGTTGTTGTTGTTGTTGAGACAGTCTCACTCTGTTGCCAGGCGCCAGGCTGGAGTGCAGTGGCACAATCTCGGCTCACTGCAACCTCCGCCTCCCGGGTTCAAGCAATTCTACCTCAGCCTCCCGAGTAGCTGGGACTACAGCTAATTTTTGTATTTTTAGTAGAGACGGAGTTTCACCATGTTGGCCAGGATAGCCTCGATCTCTTGATCTGGTGATCCGCCCGCCTCGGCCTCCCAAAGTGCTGGGATTACAGGCTTGAGCCACTGCGCCTGGCCCCTAACATCTTTTAACAATCTCCCAAGGGAAACTTTAATTTAAAATGGAGAATGGAGTGGAGGAGGGAAAGAGTGACCTTTCGGGCCACTCTTCTACCGGGCTAGGGCTGAGGACCACTGGTCTAGACCCTTGTTACTGCAAAGCGTGGCTCACAGACCACCAGCATCAAGGCCACTTGAGAGCTTGTTAGAAACAAGGACCTCCCGCAAATCTACTGAATTAGGATCTGCAATTTAACAGATTCTCCAGGAAATTCATGTGCACATTAAAAGTCGAAGGACTTAGTCTTAGTTACCAAACAGGCGCTGGGAGGTCCTGGCCCAATGCCACATCTACACTCTGTGGCTGCAGAAGTAAAACCCCAAGGGAGGAGTCCCTCTGTCCAGGGTCATTGGCTGTGTATTCAGTGGGATGGCACAGACCTGAAGACCCTGACTCCAGGACCACTGCTCCCTCTCCCACAGCACCCTGCTCCTCCAACCCAGAGGTGGGCCTGGGCACAAGAGGGTGAGAAATGGTGGCAGGAGTTTAGTGGGGTCTTTGAATTTCCCCAGTAGCACATGTCCTGTGGGGGATGCCAGGGTTGACTAAGATACCATTCCTGGCTCAAGGAGCCTCTATCCTCATAGCTGACTCCGGACAGACACAGGTGGTATCAGCCAAACACAGCCTCTTACCTTGAGTCAAGTACTAGATCCATCTCCAAATCTAGGAAAACAGAAAAGGGAGAAAAAGACCAGTTTGGATATGTAATCTGGGAAGACTTCCTGCAGTCCGGGGAGTGCAGGAGGAGGGTGGGTTAGGTTTCAGGGGCTGATGGAGGGAGGAGCTGCATTTCAGACCAAAAGACCAAGATGAACGAACGAACGGTGTTGATATGCAAGAAAGGCTCCACAGGACCAGGGCATAAGTAAAGGCTGGGCAGTTGTGGGAGATAAAGCTTGGGATGGGACAGGGCCTCAGGGCACAGACCAGACCCTAAAAGTACTCAGAACACTTGGGCCAGGTAGAACCAATTCAGACCCTGGGCTGGAGGCCACAGAGAGTCATGGAAGGTGTTTGAGCCAGGGGAGGAGTCTGGGCCTTGGAAAGACCTTCCAGCATCAGTCCTGTCATGTTTTGGAGATGATGCAACAAAGAGAGAGGCTACAGGAACCCTCATCCTGAGGGCTGACTGAGGACGTGGCTCAAGGCTCATTCATCTCAAGGTCACCAGCCTTTACCAGAGCCAGAGCATTAGCCCTTGGAAGGTGCCCTGCAAACGACCATCTCTAAGGGAGACCAGGCTTTAACCCAAGGGCTATTTCATTCTCAAGGTCCAGGCTGGGCGTGGTGGCTCACGCCTATAATCCCAACACTTTGAGAGGTAGAGGTGGGCGGATCACTTGAGACCAGGAGTTTGAGACCAGCCTGGGCAACCTAGTGAAACCCTGTCTCTACAAAAAAATACAAATATACGAATATATATATATATATCTCCAAGTGTGGTGGCATGTGCCTGTAGTCACAGATACTTGGGAGACTGAGGTGGGAAGATTGCTTGAGCCTGGGAGACTCCAGTAAGTCAGGATTGCACCACTGCACTCTGGCCTGGGTGGCAGAAAAAGACTCCATCTCCAAAAAAGTAAAATAATAAATAAATAAAACTTAAGGTCCAGATCAGAACAGGAAAAGTGGGTCATACTCTTGTGACCTTGAGCTCATTACACTGTGGGGGTGGAGATGGCCATAGAAATTCCCTCCAGAGACGACAGTGAGACTCACCTATGATAATTCATGTTACCTACCTGGCATCTAGCTGGGCTCAATGTCATGGTGACTCCATTCTACCTGCTCTTCCCCAGGACTTCCATGATGCAGGCAGTAGAAAAGTTCCTCTTCAAAGTTTCCTTTCTTATTTAAGAAAAATCATAAGTATTAGAAATAACAGTTTGTTTTAAACACTTTCTTCAAAGCCTTCTTGCTTTTTGCTAATAGCTCTGTTAAGCCCTATCTATGTGGCTGTTAGACAGGCTTACAGGCACGTAGTACATTCTATGTCCTTGTACTTTAACCAAGGTGTCTGTGCTGGACGTGCTCACAGGCATGTCCCAGCTCGCAGCCTATGCCCCTTTCTTATTTGTACTTCTTTTTGTTCTCCATTGCTTTTACCTGTTTGGAATAGTTTTAAGTTGTTAGCCAGTCAGGTTTTAGTTTAGATTAGGAAGTCTGGCTCTAACCAACAGAGATCAGACACAGCAGTAAGGACAACCCCAAATGCATAAGGGATAAATATGTCTGCTTTTCCTTTGTTCGTTGTGCTTTCATGGCAAGATTGCAAATGAGGATATCCTTTCTGCAGGAAGTAAAAAGAATTGCTTTGCTGAGAGATCCTTTGTCCCAGTACTGACTTTTCTTTGTGGCACCGAAAATTTACATATAACACATGACTTTGCACCATCGTGGTATTCTTAGTATCTCTGGAGCCCCTGGAGTTGCTCCTTCAATCTCTTCTTGCCCCCTAATTAACAGTAGCATTTGTTGAGTGCTTTGCCCGTATTAAAACACTTTGCATATATGAATTCATTTGGTCCTACAGTCATGCATTGAGATGGGTTTGATTCATCCCCCAATTTAAAGATGAGAAAACTCAAGGGCAGAGCTGGCACATGAGCATGACAGGGACTTGAATCTGATCATTGGCTCAAGAACCCCTCTCCTAACTACTCTTTCTTGTGGCCTCCAATGTGAGCCTGCCTAAGACTCTACCCTGGCAGCTCCATGACCCTCAGTCCACGCTCTCCTTCCATAACTCCTTCTCTGACAGTTGTGGAAGCAAATCTCAAGTCTTTGTTCTGAGCCTTGGTCTTCTTCTTGACCATCACAGCCACATGTCCAGAGAACCAGTGGGCTAGATCCACATGGACATCTGTCTTCCCCTGAAACCCAACCAGCCCCAACTCTAGTCTGAGCCTTGGGAAGCTTGCCCCTGGTCCCTCCACTAGAGCACTAAGTTCATTCTCTCCAGACATCTAGTTCATCAAAGCCCTGCTTGTTTCCACTCAGGACCGTGGGATCCTGGAAGGCAGGAATCTGTCCTCGGGTGCCTCTCACAGCCCCAGTCACAATAAGTGCAGGACTTACCTCTTCTCTCGCATCCCCTCCCAATTCACCTAATTCAGCCTACAATGCTACCCTCCATCCCTTGACCTATCCCTCTCCAACAGGCGCCTCATCACGCAATGGTCCTGTCTGCTCAACTGCCAGGTCCAACTGCCTCTTAGATTGTTCACTCCCCAACATTCCACCCCACCAACTGTCCTCCCCGCCTTCAAGCAGGCTCCTCAGATGAAATCCACCCCACCCCTTGATTTTATTTATTTTTTGAGATAGGGTCTCCCTCACCCCGCCTGGAGAGCAATGGTACGATCATGGCTCACTGCAGCCTCAACCTCCCTGGCTCGAGTGATCCTCCCACGTCAGGGCCCCAGGTAGCTGGGACTAGAAGCGTGCACCACCACGCCTGGCTAATTTTTAAATTTTTTGTAGAGATGGGGTCTTATCATGTTGCCCAGGCTGGTCTCAAACTCCTGGGCTCAAGTGATCTTCCTGGTTCAGCTTCCAAAGTGCTTGGATTAGAGGCATGAGCCACCACACCCAGCCTGCCCCTTGAATCTTAACCATACTCTGCCCCCATTCAAGTTAGTTTCCAGTGTGTGACTTTCCCAGTGAACTGGAAACTCCCTGGGGGGAAGGAACTGTGTCTATTTTTGTCCCCACAACACTGTCCCAGTAACTGGCATATGTTTGAGGACCATTTTAATATATGTGTGAATTGTCCAAGTCTTTTCTCATTTTTCTGTTGAGTATTTCATCCACTGTCCATCAATTTTTAAGAGTTCTCTGTATATTAAGGATATTAGCCTTTTGCCTGTGGTATGTGTTACAAATATTTTCTCTCAGTTTTTCAGTTACTTTGGTGTTCTGTGGTTTGGTTTGGTTTTGTTTTTTGCCATGTTCAATTTTCCAGTCTTTTATTTCATTGCTTCTGGATTCTGAGTGATGCTTTCAAATCCTTTCCTTACACTGAGGTTAAGAGGAATTCACCCTCTCCCTCCTAGTACTTACATGTTTTCATTTTTTACATTTAAATTCATGATCCATTTGAGTTTATCGTTATATATGCTGTGAACAATGGATCTAATTTTATCTTTTTTAAAAACAGAGTATCCCATTATCCCAGTACCATATCCTGGAGGGCAGAAATCTGTGTTCAGATGCCTCTCCCAGCCCCAATCACAATAAGTGCAGGACTTACCTGTTCTGTCGCCAGCATTCCCTCCCAGTTCACCTATTTCAGCTCACAGTGCTACCCTCCATCGCTTGACCCATCCCTCTTCAACAGCCGCCTCATCTCCCAATGGTCGTCTGCTCAGAGCCACTTTCAACTGCCTCCTAGATTGTTCACTCCCCAACATTCCGCCCCACCAACTGCTCCTCCAGTAACTGGCATATGTTTAAAAAGCCTGGGCCAAGCACAGTGGCTCATGCCTGTGAGGCCAAGGTGAGCAGATCACTTGAGGTCAGGAGTTTGAGATCAGCCTGGCCAACACGATGAAACCCCATCTCTACCAAAAAAAAAAATACATACACACACACACATATATATATACCCACACACAAAAATTAGCCAGGTGTGGTGGTGCACACCTGTAATCCCAGCTACTTGGGAGGCTGAGGCAAGAGAATCACTTAAGCCCAGGAGAGGGAGGTTGCAGTGAGCCAAGATTACACCACTGCACTCCAGGCTGGGCAACACAGCAAGACTCCATCTCAAAAACTAACTAACTAAATAAATAAATAGAACATCATTGCCTCTGAGATTTGACATGCCACCTTTATCATACACTAAATTTCCATTTGTACTTAGGTCTATTCTGTACTTTCTATTTTATTCCACTGCTCTGTCTGCCTGTTCATGTGGCCAATGCCACACTGTTCTAATTACAGAGGCTTTATAGTTTGTTTTAATAGCCTGTAGGGCTAGACCCCCATTTTGTGTCAGTTTTTCCCTGGCTATTCCAGCATGTGCATTTCCCACACAAACTTTAGTATCAACTTATCAACTCCAGAAACAAAGCTTGTTGGTATTTTTATAGGAATGACATTCAATTTGTTAGTCAACTTCGGGAGAATGGGCATCTTGATGTTGAGTTGTGATCGCCAAAAACAAGGGATGTTTTCCCACTCTGCCTGCTTTTCTGTTTTCCGGAAGTGTTGTAAAATTTTCCTTTTTTAGATTTTGCACATTTCTTATTAAGTATTTAATCTTCTTTGTTGCTATTATACATGGGGTTTTCTTAAGTCCTCTAACCTAAGTATTGTTTGTGTATCCAAAGGCCATTGATTTCTGTGAGTAAGCCGATTTTTCAGAAAAAGGCTAAAACTGCAAAGGAGATGGTGCCAAGCCTTGAGCGCTGAGCCCAGCTGCAGATCTACGTCGCTGCTGGCTATGAGGAGATGCAAGCATTTTGAACTGAGAGGAGATAAGAAGAGAAAGGGCCAAGCGATTCAGTTCTAAATTTCACCTTTTGTTTTATTATGAAGACAATAAAAAACTTGAGGTTATGTTCACTTCAAGAAAAAGAAATGTATGACACATTTTACGCTGTAAATAAATTCTTTTTTGTGGGTGAGTAGCAGGCATTCCTCAGTTATCCCAGTGGGAACCAGGGGAATATAACAGACTGGCCTAAAATTTGGCAGCTCTGCAAGCCTCTCCTACTTCCTAGCAGGGGGTCTTGAGAATAACTGGACCCACTCCACACCACGTGGTGAGGAGAGAGGGCTCAGCCAGGCCACGAGGGATCCTCCAGCTCTTAAGTGGCCGCAAGTCAGTGATCAGTGACAATCAGTGATCACTGCCTTCCTGTGCTAGGCACATTCTTTGCACTCTATAATATAATCTCCCTCCAGCAGCCTAGTGAAGTAGATTCAGGTATGTTCACTATTTTGTGGGAACAGAGAGATTAAGACACTTGTCAAAAGTCACACAGTCAAGCATGACAGGCCTGGGGGAGGAACAGATTACTCCAACAACTGTGCGCAGGACTGACCCCATCATTTCATGGAGGAGAAACAAACCCAGAGAGGGAAGAGCCATTCTCAAGGTCATGCATCCAGTCCAGGTCTCCCACACAGGGCCCTTTGCATCCATGGCCATGTATTGGGGTGTAAGATGCAATGCAAGACTTCCCCCTGGAGGAAGGGCCAGAAATTACAGACAACCCTACCAGAGACCTGGGCAGCTTCACTCTGCATGATGGTGGATTTAGTGACCTACCCCAGGAGGTTCTCCTATTTTATTTTCTCACCCAGGCTAGAGTACAGTGGCACCATCTCAGTTCACCACAACCTCCACCTCCTGGGTGTCAGTGATTCTCCCGCCATTCTCCAGAGTAGTTGGAACTGCAGGTGCACACCACCACACCTGGCTAAGTAAACTTTTTTTTGTAGAGACAGGGGGTCTCAAAGGACTGCGATTACAGGCGTAAGCCATAGTACTCAGCCCGCCCTTCCCTCCCTTCCTCCCTCCCTCCCTTCCTTCCTTCCTTCCTTCCTTCCTTGTTTCTTCTTTTTTGTTAGAGACTTCCTGGAACTTGAATCTGTAGGTCTTCAGTGAGTCAGTGATTTCAGCCATACAGTGAGAGGAAAAATTCCCTTGTGTATACTGGGACCCTGATATGACCTCACCAACAGGGTCCTGAAGATTCCACAGCGGGGCACAAGTAGAGAGAAGCCCGATGCAGTGGCTCACGCCTGTAGTCCCAGCACTTTGGAGGCCAAGGCAGGAGGATCGCTTGAGTCTAGGAGTTTGAGACCAGCCTGGGCAACAAATTGAAACCCCTCTCTCTACAAAAAAAAAAAAAAGTTAGCTGGATGTGGTGTCACGCACCTGCAGTCCCAGCCACTAGGGAGGCTGAGGCAGGAGGATCACTTATGCCCAGGAGTTTGAGGCAGCAGCGAGCTAAGATCATGCCACTGCACTCCTGCTTGGGTGACAGAGCAAGACCCTGTCTCAAAAAATAAAAAAAAGGCTCTGCATGGTGGCTCATGCCTGTAATCCCAGCACTTTGGGAGGCTGAGGCAGGCAGATTACCTGAGATCAGGAGTTCAAGACCAGCCTGACCAACATGGTGAAACCCCATCTCTACTAAAAATACAAAAATTAGTGGGGGCTGGTGGTGGCACATAACTGTAATCCCAGCTACTTGGGAGGCTGAGGCACAAGAACCACTTGAACCCGGGAGGCGGAGGTTGCAGTGAGCTGAGATCACACGACTGCACTCCAGCCTGGACAACAGAGCAAGACTCTGTCTAAAAACAAACAAATGCCAGCCAAAGAAGTGAGGCGACTCCTCACGGTCGGGATCATATCTTAGCTGAGTGTGAAGGGGGAACGGCTTCAGGCATAAAGAAAACAGTAAGAAATGCCTGGGGTGACAGAGAAGGCATGGGTGGTGCCTTTATCACTGCTCCCTGGTCCTGCTGCCTCCCATCCGCTTCTCCCTCCCTGCCCACCAAAGTCCTGGGGCTGCTCCAGTGCCCAACCGCTTCCAATCTTCCACTGCCTCCCCCCTCCCTGCTGTTCATGCCAGCCTCATCTCACAGACACCCTGCCCCTGGCATTGTCCATGTCTCCTGTTCTCACCACTCACGCAGCCTCGCAGACCCACCTCTAACACTGAACACTTGGATCTCTGCATCCTACGTAGAACTGTCTCCAATCTCAACATTTCACAAATCAATACGCAGAAACTACTTCCTGGGAACCTCCTGCAAGGAATTCAGAAAACTCCATACCAGCCTCTGCCCCTAAGAAAATCAGCTCAGGGAAAGAGGAAAGGCACAAAGAAGTAGCAGAGAAAGAAAAACATTCCCTGCTAGTTCTGGGCCACTGTGGCAAAGAGAGCCCAGAAGGAAAGGGTTTTGTGGATGACAGATGCTGGAGTAGGAGCACTGGGTGAGGGGGAGGATGGCAGGAAGGTTCTGCATGGGTCCGTAGAAGTGTGTGCCCCTTTTCACCTGGGTGGAGAACGTGGGTGGCCTTGTCCTTGCAGGGTCCTGTGTAATATTCTCCCAAAGGCAGGGAGAAGCCACTCAAGGTTGGGAGGAGGGACATCTTGAAAAGTGTGTTTAGCAGGATTGCTAGAACAAACTATGTTCCTTCCCTCTTCAGCTTCTCTGGCTGAGCAGCTCTTCAGAGCACCTGGGGAACCACCTCCACTGGGGATGCTGCCTGTCCATCAGCTTCCCCCTACTGCTCCCCCAGGGAAGAGTGAGTATGGCCCTAAGAGGAACAGGAGGGGAGCCCCAGATTCAAGGCTGGCTGCTGGCAGAGAGAAACACACCCAGGCCACAGACGCCGCGCAGTGCCGCTTTCCCCCTTCAAACTCTCCCTCCTGCGCTGAACCTGGAATGGAGACAGCAGCTTGGGGGAATGGAATGGCTTGGAGGGTGGGATCCAGAGCCTCCCTTTCCCCATGACTCTGGGTACATGGAATGTGGCCCGTCCAGGGGTGGCTCAGATCCTGTCTCTGGATGCTGAGGTCCGAGTCTAATGGAGAAGACAGGTCTGACACAGAGAGAACAACTGAGAACCGTCTCAAACCCCGGAATGTACTAGTCACCAAGTGGCCTACGAGATCAGAGAAGGAAGAATCAGAGTAACAAGCTGTGCGAGAAATCACCCGAAACCAGTTTCCAACAGAGCACTGAAACCGGGTACAGAAAAGCAGGTGTGTGCATGTGGGGTTGGGGGTGGAAGACGCTAGTCCTATCAGGTATTGAAATATATGATTGGTTATCTGGTGAAAACAAGCAAAAATGCCACAAGGGCTTAGAGAACGAGTAAGCTGGCAAGCTCAAGGTCGTCATCTTACCCAGAATGGGTTTTGGGCAATGCGATGGGGTGAAGACTCCCTGGGGCAGTAACTTCCCTGAAGGAGTGAGGAGGGAACCTTGAGATGGGGAGAGTTCCCTCCACCCACCCATCCGCTCGTCCATCCCTGCCCGCACCCTTTATTCCTGTCATCTTTTCATGTGACAATAAATTGTAGAGCCCTGCTCGGAGCCAGCAGTGCGACTCTGCTGCCCTTCAAAATGAGAGGCCCCTGCATGTAACCAGGAAGCAAGATTATTTGAAAAAGAGAGAGAAAAAGAAAAACGCGGGATGCAATAAACAAATGAACTGGCAAGTCCAAGACAACCATAATTTCTTCCCTCCATTTTCCGATTGAATTCACGTCCTGGAATCTTCTGGAAGCTTCCCTCCCTTCTTCCACCTCACCCCCATCCCGACCCCAGGGCCTGGGCCTGGAGATGTCACACCCCAGACCCCTTCTCCACCCTCCTGCTTTCCTTCTCCCACGCGCGCCGGCTCCCCAGGGCCCCAGGCACCCCTGGCTCTGGGGTCGCCCCTGACGCCCACCCGCGGCCGGCGTCGCACGCTCCAGCCTCAGTCCACTCTGGGACCCTGCAACTAGCAGCCACGCGAGCCTATCTCCCGCCCACTCAAGCGACCGTCGCCCTGGAGACTGAGGACCCCAGCTGGGGGCTCCCCTTGCAGCCCCTCCTCTCCCATGCGCCCCGGTCCTCGCCACCCCCACCGCTTGCACCAGACCCAGCCGCGCGTCCTCTGCTTCCCCAGCGCCCCGGCCCTGTCACGCCTCGGAGCTTGTCCCCACCTGGCCGTGCCCAGAGTCTGCGCGCCGGGCGTCCCACACGCACCCCAGGGCCCCACCGCCTCCCGGTGAGCCGCGGCGGCTCGGGTTCCGGATCCCCACGAGGATGCGCTTTCTTCCGGCAGGCAGCTTTCTTCCCGGCGCGGGGCTCGTTCCCTGAGCCCAGGCCGCTCCGTTCCCGCGAGAGACCCTCCCACGTGTCCCCACCGGGGGAGACCAGGGGCTTCTGGCTGCAGAGCCCGACATTGCAGAAGCGAGTCAGCGAGCGGAAGGTGCTGCAGGTATTTCTTATGAGAGGTAGAAACCACCCCTATACGGAGGCCCTCTTAGCGCAGTGGGCAGCGCGTCAGTCTCATAATCTGAAGGTCCTGAGTTCGAGCCTCAGAGAGGGCAGCTGTTTTGTTGTGTTACGATCTGCTTTACAAATTGAAAAAATATGCAGCAAAGGTAATTAGAAGTCGCTAAAGGGATGTCACCCTGCGAAGCACTCCGTGGGCAAGGAGTAGGTGTGCCCCTCAGGGACTTGAGGGTAAAGAAGTGTCGACATCTGACAGCCAGGTGTACAGGAGAGGGGGGACCCCGCCACACGGCTTCGTAAGTACGTGCTTAGGTAAACTCCAAAGATTCAACCTCGCTCATAACAAAAGAAACTCAGATCACAGCCACAGGAATGGCCATTGTCCCCTCTCCAAGGAATTGAAATCCACAAATGAGGCCAGGTGCATTGGCTCACATCTGTAATCCCAACACTTTGGGAAACCAAGGTAGGAAGGAGAATAGCTTAAGCCCAGGAATTTAGAGACCATCCTGTGCAATATAAATGGGACCCTGTTTCTACAAATAAAAACTTAAAAATAGCCAGGTGTGGTGGCACGTGCCTCTAGTCCTAGCTACTCGGGAGGCTGAGGCGAGGATCACTTAGGTCGAAGCTGAAGCTACAGTGAGCCGTCATTAAACCACTGCACTCCAGCCTGGGATTTTTTTTGTTTGTTTTTTAAAAATACTCTAAAATGAGAAAACACGCATGTTGGCGTGAATGTAGGCAAATGGACACTAAGAATTGCTGATGAGAGCTAAATTGAGTCAATTCCTTTTGCAACATCTGTGAAAATCAGTCTCCTAGACTACTCACGATCTCCTTTTCCCTGACCTTCCTCTGCTAGGAAAAAGGCCTTGTCTCCACCCTGGCTCCATCCCAGACCCAGCTTCCAAGAGCCACGAAGACCCAGGCAGTCAACGCCCAACCTCAAGAGATCCAGGAGTTGGGGATGGGACATGGCTTGAATGACAAGCCCTGATTCTAGCTCTAGCTGAATCCTTCCATATTTTTCATTACAATAGCTTCTAATTATTTTGTAATTTATTCTCTATTAGTTATTTAGAAGTTTTTCTTAATTTCCAAAATAGGAAAATTCTAGTTTTCTTTTTTATTATTTATATCTTAATTGCATTGTGGTCAAACAATATATTCTGTAAAAGTTAAATCCTTTGAAATTTATGGCTCAAGTATATGGTCGTTTGTAAATGCCGTGTGTATGTGTGTGTGGGGGTGTATTCTGTAGTGGTTGTGTGTCTTGTTCTAAGTTTTCTAATCATGTTATTCAAAAGCTTCTGTACCCTTATAAATTTTTTGTTTATTTGAACTCTTGGTCACTGTGAGACATAAATTTGTCTAATTTGTTGATTTTTCTTTTTGTATTTTGAGGCTAAAGTAACAACTACATAAAAACAGAATTATTGTGTCTTCCTGATGAATTGAACACTTACGAAGTGTTCACCTTTATCTCAAATATTTTTTGTTTTATAGTATATGTTGTCTAATATTAATATAACACCAACTTTCTTTGATTGTGCAGAAAGTATCTTTTTCTATTCCTGCTGTACTTTCTGTGCCCTTATGTTTTAATGTATCTTTCAAACACAGCTGAGATTTTTTAAATTGTTATATGACCTCTATAGATTAAAAGGAATATTTAATCCACTTACATTTAATAGAATTACTGCTATATTTGGATTTAAATCTATAATTTCAGTAAGCATTTCGTTTTCTGCTTCTTCTTTGTTCCTTTTTTCCTTTTTTCTCTTTTTTTTTGGATCATTATTATATATTATTCCAGTTTTTTCCCTCTTTGCTTGGAAGCTGTACACTTGTTTAATATTCTTTTAGCAATTAACCTAGAGATTACAATGCTACTCCTTGATTTATCAACACTGCTATTAATTGGGACTTTTATCTTATTTCCAGAAAGCATTTTAAAATTCTTGTACTCTCACTCCCAATTATTACCCTCCCAACTTGTGTGTCTTTATTTCTCTTGGACACATACTTAGAAGTGGAATTACTGAATCATATGGTAACTCTTTGTTAAGCATATTGAAGAACTACAAACATTTAAAAAGTGACTGCAACATTTTGCAATCCTACCAGCAACATATGAGGATTCTAATCTCTCCACATCCTTGCCAACACTTGTTATCATCTTTTTCACTCTAGCCATCCTAGCAGATGATAAGTGATATCTCCCTTGGGTTTGTTTTGCATTTTCCTAATGGCAAATGACATTGAGCCCCTTTTCACGTATTTGTTGGCCAGTTGTATATCTTCTGTGGAGAAATGTCTGTTCAAACCCTTTGCCATTTGAAAAAATAGGTTGTCTTTTTGTTGTTGAACTGTAAGAGTCCTTTATATATTGTGGATACAAGTGCCTTACCAGAAATATAATTTGCAAATGTTTTCTCCCATTCAGTGGGTTATCTTTTCAGTTGCTTTTGATGTCCTTTGAAGCACATTTTAAATTTTGATGAACTTTGATTTATTTTTTTAAAAATGAATATTGCACAGAGGTGAGGCCCCTTTCTATTCCTTTATGATCAAATTAATCCCCCTCTGTCCCTAGAGATCACCACTATTCTGAATTTGATCTTTATAATTCCCTAGATTTTTTTCTTTGTTTAAAATACACATAATATAAAATGTACCATCTTAACATCTTTAATTATACAGTGAGTGGTATTTCATACATTACATTATTGTGCAACCACCACCACCATCCATTTTCAGAATTTTTTCATCTTGCAAAACAAACTCTGCCCATTAAACGATAATTCCCCACACCCCCTCTCCTCAGCCGCTGGTTACCACCATTTCACTTCCTGTCTCTATGAATTTGACTAAATATCTGATGTGAGTGGAATCAAACACTTGTGTCGTCCTTTTGTGACTGGCTTATTTCAGTTAGCACAATGTCCTCAAGATTCATCCATGTTGTAGCACGTGTCAGATCTCCCTCAAAGCTGAATAAAATTCCATTTTCGGTATCTATATACACACACACACACCATATTTTGTATATTCATTCATTCATCGATGAGCACTTGTCATAAATTTGAGTCTATTTGTTACTACAGCCCAATAGGATATATCTACTGGTAGCCTCTACCCTCTGTATCATATTTAATAGATCCCAGTTACAGTACCACATTATTTAGAGGTGCACTGGGTATAGCAGATGTTGCAAACTACAGCCAGCAGGCCAAATCTGTCCCATTGCTGTTTTTATAAAGTTTAATTTATAAAACTCACCCTTACTCACTTATGTATTATCTATGGCCTTTCATGCTATAATAATAGCACAGTTGAATAGCTGCCACAAAAGTCATATGGCAAAGCCTAAAATATTTACTCTCTGGCTACTTAAGAAAAAGTTTGCTATTTCCAGAGATGTAGTGACAAATAGACCCCCACATCAATAACAGGTCAAATATAAGCTTCTTTTTCTTCTATGCCATAGCCCAAGGTGGGCAGCTTTTCTCCACATCTGATTCATGCACACAGGATGCTTCTACCCTGTGGTTCTGCAATGCCCTGGGGCCTCCACGTTATTTGCCTTGAGCTGGTGGAAGGGGAAGGAGATCCTGGAGGGAACAGTCCTGCTCCTTTAGGCTTGGTCCAAAGCTGACACGCATTATTCACTCATGATCCACTGGCAAGCACTAAGTTCCTGACAATGTCTACATGTTGCAGAGGATGGCAAACATGGCCCTTGGCATTGCAGCTTCCTCCCAGGGAAAACTCCAAGCCATGAACTTCAGTGGGCAGCTAGCAGTCTCAGCTATGCAAACACCAACCCAAAAATAGGGTGCTGATGGAAGAAGACTAGAAATCAGGCCTATATGGGTTTTTTTTCCCAAGAGCTGGGACCTTTCCAGCCTGGTGAAGCCCAGATATAACACTACATTGTCAAATTCTCAAACATGAGGAAAGTGTTCTGAAACTGAACAGAACTAGGTGAAGCCCAGTTATAATATTGGTGAAGCCCAGATATAATACTACATTGTCAATATGTAGTATTATATCTGGACTTCACCAGATATAATACAAAGCCCAGATACAATACTACATTGTCAAATTCTCAAACATGAGGAAAGTGTTCTGAAACAGTGAGCTAGGTAGCTCTGATTAGCACCAAACACCAGAATTAGCATCAGGACCTTTAAAGAGTCGGAGAAGGTGAGTGGCATGAAGCAGGGAGCTTCTCTATTACCGAAGTTAGGCACAAAAAGGGAGCCAGTCCTCACAACATGGCTAGACCAGCTCCAGGACTTTTACCTGAGTCAAGAGTTGAGCATTGCTGGTCTATCAACACCCTGATACAATCTGAAAGTCAGCACCTGGACTTACATTTCTTGAGCTTTAAGATTCCAAAAATTCCTCACTTCAAAAAAATATATATTTACAAACAAAACTAAGTCTGGTCTAAAATTCCTTCCCCCACCTGGAATTTGCTGAAGGCATAAGCAATCCATCACAATGAGTTTGTGACTTGAAAGAAAGGGACATATATACAGACCATTGTGTTTTCTGCTTTGCTATTTTATTCTTTACAAAGGGATTTCAAGTTTCCTGCCAAAACCCAGAAATCGGTGCTAGAAAGATAACAAAGGAAAAAGCTCCAAGTTATCTGATTAAAATCTGGAGTGTGGGCTGAGAATGGGGTGCTGGAGGGGGAGGGATGACCTGCCACTAAAGCCAAGGCAGAGGAGGCGGCAGGCATTAGAGGTGTCCAGCACCCTGAAGCCATCCTCTCAGCCACACCGGGCCAAGACTGGGCCTTCACTGGCAGGACCATAGCATGCCATCTTTAATACAAGAGCTGGTAGATGATGGCACTGCTCTTGGAGCCCATGACCAGATACTGGTTGTCAGAGGACACGTCACAGCACAGGATACCTGAAGACTCCTCTACCTAGATGGATGGAAGGGCCAAAAAGGGATCACATTTGGAGCAAGGATTGGGGCAGACACGGAGGCTTCATGTAGGCCTGTTTCACAGCTCAGCATGGACCTAAGGCTCAGGCTGAGGACAGCGCCAGGTCTCAGGGCTCCAGGTAGCTTGGGAGTTCACAGAATATGAAGTCCTCATTTCCCCACTCTGTAAAACTACCCTGGGTGCTATCTCAGAGGGGTTTTCCAGCACCCCCTAGAATCCAGTCAACTGGGATCTGGAGCTGTAAGCTCTGAGTGCCTGCGTTAGGCATCCCTGTGTCCAGTACCTGAAACAACTTTTGTAGAGAAGGTGCCTCCAAGCCACTGATGCACGCATCTTTCGCAGTCACAAAATAGCTCCCTGGTGAAGAAAAGAACAGATGGAGAGGGCAGAGACCAATCCTGCATTCTAGTTCTAGCACTGTCCACAACCAGACTAAGAAAAGGGCAATTCTTCTCTGCCTCAGTTTCCTCATCTATGAAAATCAGACACACAACCTAAGCCATTCCCTTATTTGCCCCCACCCTCCTACCACACGCAGGATCATGGTTATCACGGAACCACAGAATGACAATCAGATAATGCCTTTTCCGTCTGCCTGTGTCTTTGGGCTATCATTCTGTGACAAAGCTCCCATTACGGAGGGAGCCAGAAAACAAAGGGGGGTGAATAGAGAAAGAAGAGACAAAAGTGAGTTCAAAACCGGACACCCAGAGGTGTCACCTGACTTCTCACCACAGGAGGCAAACTTGAGGCTGTGGTGGCGGGTGTATTTTTCATGACAACCTTAAACTTCTCATTCCGAAGAGTGTGAAGGAATGCGATATCACTTGTTCTCAAGCCTGCCAATATCCATTCTTCACCGGGGTCATGGGTAATGCTGACGATCTGTTTGTGGAAGGAGGCTTGAGGTCAGCACCCAAAGTTGCCAACGCCACCCTTTGTGCCTACCTCTCAAGCTCAGACTGCTACCCCTGCCTCCATGCACGGTTCCACTGCAGGTGGCATTCTGCTAGCGGTGGCCAGCCAGGCACCTCATTCTCTAAGTCATATTGGTGCAGCCTCTGGTAGCTCCTCAGGTCCCAGGAATACAGGGTGGTGTCTTCACCTCCCCGTCCAGAACATATTGCCTGTGATGTCAACACATCGGGACGCGTATACAGGAACTTGGTGCTTCCTGGTGGGTGGGAAAACAACTCAGAGGGTCACTGAATGGCTTGGGCTCCCCCGGAAGTTTCAAGGTCAGGAAGCCCCTAGGAGTACCCCAGATACATCCTCTGCACTGATTCACCCGGCCCTAATGCAAAGAGGGGGAGAGTGAGCCTTACTGGCAAGCCCTTCCCCCAGGTACACCTGAATGGCTGTGGAGGGAGGTCATACCTGATCAAGATTTGGTTCTGCAAATCCCAAATCTCAACAAATCCTTGGAAACCAGCCAACAGATATGGGCATCGGAGGACACAGCCAGGGAATAGCACGTGGGGCCCGTCGAGGTGAGCTGTGCCCTAACCTGAGGGGGTGGGTGCCAGGTCCCAGAGAGTCACGGCCTGGGAGGCACCCCCTGTGATCAGGCTCTGTTCATCGGGGAACAGCTTACAGGTAACGACACAGTCCTGGCGGTCCTGTAGGAAGGGTTCACACACTGGTATCCGCTCAGGGCACTGATTCTGGGTCTCACGTCAAGGCCCTGTCGGAGTTCCCTGAGCCCTGTTGGATCCCCCTCACCTGAAAGTCCAGCTGGGCCTGAGGGACCTTGCCCCCCCGCATGCAACGCACCCTCATCCACACCCTGATGTAGCCAGAGCCACACGTGTACACATGGTGGGTTGAGCCGCTGATGGCCGCAGTGTAGACTCTCTTCCATGGCGGAGTGTGCCGACCTTCCAGGAGCCCTGTGGGGCCCTCTTCTGCCTGACCACGACTTCATCTGGAATGGAGGGCTGGGCAAGGAGAGGGTGGGTAGCAGTGGCCCTGACCTGCTGTCATTAATAAGCCCGCCCTGTCTTCCAGCTAGATTCTTAACCACCCACCCATCCACCCACCGGCAGAGCCTAGCCCCCTGCTTCCCAGGGTCACAGCTGTTGAAGAAATGAGACTGTGAGCTGAAGGCCTTACTTCTCAGGATGGGGAACGGGGATCATAGCTCAAAGCAGCAGAACCCAGGACACCCCCCTACCTATGGGAGAGAGAGTGAACGTGCGGACACATGGTTTCTTGATTGGGGGGTAGGTGGGAAGGGAAGGATCCTGAGTATGAAATAAAATAAGACACTTACAATTGCTCTGAACCATGACTGGACTTCTTTACTGGGAGGGGAAGAAGAGCAAGGCTGGCCTGCAGGGAAACAACAACGCCTACCTGCGCACAGAGTCCCACACTTCAGGGAGAAGGCTGCTCTGTGGACATTAGGCCCCTGTTCCTAGTCCCCATCTGGGCTCCAGCTTGGGCAACTGCACGCACTACCACGGCGGGTACTCACCAACCTCAGAACCCGGTAGGAAGCTACGACACAGAGAGAAGAGGGAGGGAGGAGACAGAGCGTGAGCCACAGAGCTTCTTGCTGGGACCCTCTCTCCCCCAGGCCAGTTCACCACCCCCACCCAGTCGTGTTCAAGCAAAACCTGCCTTGGGCCAGACTCTGCTGCTTCTCCTGGTTGTGCCTCAGGGAGCCCAGCAGGCTGGAGCTCAGATTTACCCAGGCCCTGGAGATGCCAGTGCTGCTGGGTCACCATGCTTGTCTCTTGATCAGCAGGGCCATGCCATGTCGGGGGGCTGGGGGGCTGCCAGGGCACTCCATACGGACTTCCCAGTTGGTGCAGCACTTGTGGCTCATGCTGAGAGGAAACGCCAGAGCTTTCCGGCACACCCCCTCCTCCCTCCGGCTCACCAGAAACCCCGAGCATTCCGAACCAGGCCTCTTCCTTCTCTGCCTTCACGTTCCTAGATCAGTGAAGTGCCTGGATCACCTGGTTCTAGAGCTTGAGAAATATATCCACCAAACAGATCCCAGGTTCCCAATGTGTCCTGATCCCCCTGTGAGGTGAAAAAGAAGAGAGGCAGCTATGCACATGTGCTCTGTAGGGTCAGAGAGGGCATCCTTTGGTGAGAAGATTCAAAAGACTGGTTGCCAGCTAACTTTTTATATTAGGTGTTGTCGGCAATGGCGTTAAGGGTGGAAGCTTCATACAGGCACTCTGAGATGTTAGTGCCAGACACTGTGTTTTTCCTTTCACGCACATGGACTGCATTTCTGGTCATTTAAAATCAAACTCACCGGCCTGGCACAGTGGCTCAGGCCTGTAACCCCAGCTCTTTGGGAGGCCAAGGTGCGCAGATCACTTGAGGCCAGGAGTTTGAGACCAGCCTGGCCAACATTATGAAACCCGATCTCTACTAAAAATACAAGAATTAGCCGGGCTTGGTGGCGGACACCTGTAATCCCAACTACTTGGGAGGCTGAGGCAGGAGCATCACTTGAACCCAGGAGGCAGAGGTTGCAGTGAGGCAAGCTCACACCATTGCACTCCAGCCTGGATGACACAGCAAGACTCTGTCTCAAAAAAAAAAAAAAAAAAAGAGTAGATGTACCAGCTGGAGAACAGCAGCATTGTCTGTGACCATGTTGTGACACTGTTTCTTTGTCGTAACCTTTGCAGAACCAAGACTGTAACACTGCATTCCAGCCTGGGATTTGACAGATGACTGACCAAAGCCCAAAAGGCCATGGGAGGAAACTAGTGCAATAAGTTAGAGTATAGCCATATGGTGGAATAGTATGCAGCTGTTAAAAATAACAAGGACGCATACATTGATATGGAAAATTCCAAGGTATATTAGTAAATGGATGAAAACTGCAAGGTTCAGAAAAATGTGCCAAATGTGCAACTTTTATGCAAAAGAAAAATGGAAATTAAATGTATCTTTGTATATCTTTGTACATAAGAAATTAGAAACAGTGGTTGTCTTTCAGGGATAGAAACTGGCAAATAGAAAAGAAGAATGGGAGGGAGATTTGTCACTGCATAATTCAGTATTTTTTTCTGCATATTTCTGGATATTTGAACCTAGGTTAAAGATGATTGGACCTGGGCCGGGCACAGTGGCTCACGCCTGTAATCCCAGCACTTTTGGAGGCCGAGGTGGGCACGTCATGAGGTCAGGAGTTTGAGACCAGCCTGACCAATATGGTGAAACCCTGTCTCTACTAAAAAATGCAAAAATTAGCTAGGCATGGTGGCACGCACTTGTAGTCCCAGCTACTCGGGAGGCTGAGGCAGGAGAATCTCTTGAACCTGGGAGAGGGAGGTTGCAGTGAGCTGAGAAGATGCCACTGCACTCCAGCCTGAGCGACAGAGTGAGACTCAAAAAATAAAATAAATAGTACAATGGTTGGATCTTGCACCTTTTTCATCTTGCCCCAAATGTTGATCCTCATGATTCTTAGTTAGTTGTTTAAATAATTTCACACACTCTCCCTGACTTGCATCGGGCTCCTCTCATTGGAGACATCAGGGCTGAGCATGCAGCATGCAAACTGCCAGCAGAGGCCACCGCTGCTCAGGCACCCTTTTGGGGGCTATGCAAAGCTTAAAATCAGTGAAGCTATTTAACCAGGGCTTCAGACTCCAAATTCACCAGAATTTCACCCTAGGAATAAGAGAAGGCTTTGAAAGAGCAGGAGGAAGAGTCAATATCACTGATTCCCTTCTCTTCTCTCTCCCAGAGCTGGGAACACAGAGACACCCCACTCCCTTACCAGACAACTCTTCTTTCCAAAGCCCCGAAAAATGCTGGTGCTGGGGGATCACCCAAACCCCCCATGGCAGGAAACTCACCTCTGAAGGAAGACGATCAAACCCTAGACATGGGAAGTCAGCCAAGCTAAGACCCAGCCAGGCATAAGAATCCCCACCCCCTCTCCCAGCCCCAGACCCTCCCATCCACACCCAGGTGCTGCCCCTATCCTGTGGTGCTGCTGTTTCTAAACATGAGCCTAATGGGTCATCAAGCCCTGGGTCAGAACCTCGGTCAGGTATCCCGGCCCTGAATGGCTGTCAATCAATCATCAGGCGTGGCCAACCAACCAATCCGACTGAGCCAAGCTACTGCTGGCGCTATCTGCGGTTAACCTTTGAGTCCTTGAATTGGGGGTGGTAAGACAGGGATCGACCAAGTGTTTTCAGGGCAGGAAGCAAGACAGAGGGAGACATTTTTAGGGAGATACATCTTTGGACTGGATTCGAACCACCCTGCAAGAGCCAGTGTCTGCGCACAGATGGCGAGTTGAGTGGAGAGTCTCATCTCCAGGTGAATCTCCTTTGCTTGAGAAGGCTGATCTTGGCCTGAAGCCAATAGTGGGTGATTGTGAGAGGGACGTGGGGCTGCTCTCCTCTTCCTCCCCTGCTCCGGCCGGAACTTGCCTGGCTCTGGGCCTCTTGTCTCTTACCAGATTCCCTGAAAGCAAAGACTGAGGGACCCTCTCTTTTCCGCGGCTGACTCAGCCAGTGGTTCTTACACTGGAGCACACATCAAATCCCCTGGAGGCCTTGTTAAAAGTGTGCTGGACCTACTCCCAGAAATTCTGATTCAGGGCCGGGTACGGTGGCTCACACCTGTAATCCCAGCACTTTGGGAGGCCGAGGTGGGCAGATCACTTGAGGTCAGGACCAGCCTGTTCAACATGGTGAAACTCCGCCTATACTAAAAATACAAAAATTAACTGGGTTATGGTGGTGCATGTCTGTAATCCCAGCACTTTGGGAGGCCGAGGTGGGCGGATCACCTGAGATCAGAAGTTTAGGACCAGCCTGGTCAACATGGTGAAACCCTGTCTCTACTAAAAATACAAAAAGTAGGTGGGCATGGTGGTGCCTGCCTGTAATTCCAGCTATTTGAGAGGCCCAAGAATCATTTGAATCCAGGAGGAGGAGGCTGCGGTGAGCGAGATTGTGCCACTGCATTCCAGCCGGGGTGACGGAGTGAGACTCTGTCTCAAAAAAAAAATAAAAGAAAGAAAGAAATTCTGATTCAGTAGGCATGGGCTGGGGCCTGAGACTGTGTTTCTAACAAGTTCCTGTATGCTGTTGGTGATGCTGCCGCTGTGGCCACCAGGCTAGGGACCATGTCTGAGAGGCACTGGGGAACTCTTCAGTCCTGTGGTCTCTTTCTTGAAGGCGGGGAAGGGGTGATGAAGCTAGACCCCTTTCCTCCTCTGCTCCTTGGTTTTGCCTCCATTCCCTGATCATCACCCTCCCCCCATGGAATCTACTCTCTCCTCTCCTCCGATTTCTTTCTCATTCATTGGCTTCCTTCTTTAGAAGCAGGAGTTCTGAGATGGCTGCTACTTAGAGAGAAATCTTTTACCACCCCTGACCTCCAGTCTCCAAAGCTGTCTCTTCCTTCTCCCCTCCGCCTCACTTACACCCCTTGTCCCCAGTATGTCTGTGGCTGCCTATTGCCTTAAAGATAATGTTGCTGGAAAAGAGGGTCCTGATTCAGACCCCAAGAGTTCCTGGGTCTCACACAGGAAGGAATTAAAGGCAGGTCACAGAGTGCAGTGTGAAAAAGCAAGTTTATTACACACTACTCTGTTACAGAGTAGAGCATCCTCAGAAAGCAGGAGGAGGAATACACCATCCTTTGTTAGTGTCTCTACTTATAAGAAGCCATAAGGAGTGGCTGGATGCAGTGGTTCACACCTGTAATCCCAGCACTTACGGAGGCCAAGGCGGATGGATCACCTGAGGTCACGAGTTCAAGACCAGCCTGGCCAACATGGCAAAACCTGCCTCTAGTAAAAAAAAACAAAATTAACTGGGTGTGGTGGTGCGCCTGTAATCCCAGCTACTCGGGAGGCTGAGGCAGGAGAATCACCTGAGCTCAGGAGGTGGAGCACTGAACCAGATTGCGCCACTGCACTCCAGTCTGGGTAACAGAACAAGACTCCATCGAAAAAAAAAAGAAAAAGGAAGGCAGGCAGGCAGGCAGGCAGGCAGGAAGGAAGGAAGGAAACCATGAGGAGCTATAATGAAACGTGGAATGTGCCGATGTGCTCACTAAAGGTAAGGGATATTGGTGCTATCTATGACCATTAACCCTTCAACCTAAACTCACTCATTAACATTGCTCTTAATTAAAGTGGGCTGTATTTTTAGGATACCCCGACATTCTGGAGGCTTAGTGGGAGATGCTCTGCATGGCTATAAATACTCTGTAATTATAATTGGTGGTCAGCTTTGGATGTGGCTGTTTTCTGACCATAAGCGTTAACCTGCTCACTTCAAGATGGGGTCACTTTAGTCACGTTTTATTAAACAGCGGCCTAGTAAGCAGGGGTTCCTCTAACAATAATCCCAACTCCTGAGCCTGGTATGGAAAATCCATCCCCATCCTACTCTTCCCCAGCTTGTACTCTGTTTCCACCAACGCTCACTCCCAGTGGACTCAACTGCACTTTTCCACACTCATGCTTTGCTTGTGCGCTTCCCTCATCCAGGAATTCTGTTCCTTGCCCACTCCGTGGAAGCATGGAATGTACACGTCCATTCATGTCATGTGTTGCGTATATGCTTCCATGCACTGTAAGCCAGGCTCATGCCGGGTGCCAGGGACCAGAGATCAGGCTAAGGCCCAGCCCACGTCCTTGAGGATCTCCAATTTGAGAGTAGGGATAAGGGGCCATGTACACATAAATCCCCGCCCTGACACTGATACATTTTTGGTGCATTATCTCTTTTTTATTCTCACAGGAAACACAACAGTGAGGCACACAGAGCATGGGTTTTAGCCGCAATTTGGAAGTGGGATAATTAACTCGAGGGCTCAGTCCCTGGAAAAGATTTGTCCAAGATCTCTCTAAATGGACAGAAGCACGAGCTAGGCTGCAAATCCAGGCCTGCAGGACTTTTTAAAAATGTGTGTTTATGGGCTGGACACGGTGGCTCACGCCTGTAAACCCAGCACTTTGGGAGGCCGAGTCGGGCAGATCACAAGCTCAGGAGTTCAAGACCATCCTGGCCAACATGGTGAAACCCTGTCTCTACTACAAATACAAAAATTAGTCGGGCATGGTGGCAGGCGCCTGTAATCTCAGCTACTTGGGAGGCTGAGGCAGCAGAATTGCTTGAACTTGGGAGGCGGAGGTTGCAGTGAGCCAAGATCTTGCCACTGCACTCCAGCCGGGGCGACAGTGCAAGACTTCGTCTCTAAAAAAAAATGTGTGTTTATGAGCGAGCCTTATTAAAGCACAGGGTTTCTTCATTCTGAGTGTGAATCCTTCATCAGACAGTCATGTAACAATGATCGCCTGCCAGTCTGCGGTTTGCCTTTTAATGGTGTCTTTGGATGAATAAAAATTCTTAATTTTGCAGCCATAAAAAATAATGAGTTCATGTCCTTTGCTTGACATGGATCAAGCAAGACACCATCATTCTCAGCAAATTAACACAGGAACAGAAAACCAAACACTGCATGTTCTCACTCATAAACAGGAATTGAACAATGAGAACACACGGACACAGGGAGGGGGAACATCACACACCGGGGCCTGTGGGGGGTGGGGAGCAAGGAAACGGAGAGCATTAGGGATAAATACCTAATGCATGCGGGGGCTTAAAACCTAGATGATGTGTTGACAGGGGCAGCAAACCACCATGGCATATGTATACCTGTGCAACAAACCTGCACGTTCTGCACATGTATCCCAGAACTTAAAAAAACTTAATTTTAATTCTACCATTTATCTTTTAAGGTGAATTTTTGAGTCTTATTTGGGAAACATTTGCAGATCCCAACATCATGAAGCTATATGCTCCTTGGTTTTCTTCCAGAAGCTTATTTTACCTTTCATATTTACATCTATGAAATTCAGGACATTGGCAATATCTGGAATGGGTTGCAGGGAAAACAAAGGACCCAGGACAGCAGCCTGGGCCTAAGCAGAGGCAGCACACATGGCGGTGAGGAACCCAGGCCTGCCACCTCCAAGCAGCATAAGCCTTGATGGGTTACCAGCCGCTGCCTCAGTTTTCTCATCTGTGAAATGGAGCTGACAAGATTAGATCCTTTCTGAAGCTGTAGTCAGACCCAGAGGTTAATAAGGCCTTTGACTGTACCAGATTTCAAGTAAATGCTCAATTCTTAGACAAGGTAGCATGAAAATAACATTTATTCTTAAAAAGTAAATGCTCATTAAGGGTTGGTAGTTTTCAGGGGCCTCTCAAGAGAAAAAGTAAAGTGAAGCTGGTGAGAGGCTGGTGATTTATAAGAAAAACTTACAACTTTACTATAAGGAAAGTTATAGCGGGCGAGTGCAGGTCCTGGAGATTTCTAGAAGGGGCATGGGGTCTGGATCACAGTTGGCAGGCCTTGCCTGAATTCTCATAGTCTACTCTCATAGCTGTCCTAGGAGGGGAAGCTTACATTTAAGGAGACTGTGGTGCAGAGAGTTGAAGTAATTTGCTCAAGGCCACACAGCAAGGAAGTGGTGGAGTTAGGATTTGAGCCCAGGCCTGCACAACCCCACGTGGCCCTCTACAGGCTGCAGAAAGAGAAGGAGGGGAAGGAACAGGGGGCCATTTAGCATCAACAACCTGGACGGGGAGGTTTCTGTGCACTCTTGGGCCAGATACTATAGATTGCTAAGAATGGAAGTGTCAGATGCTGAGAAGACGTGGAAGTGGGGGTGGGGGTATGGGGGTAGAGGACTCAACTGAGACCTTTGAATAAAAGTGAAAATGGCAGCTGGGCACAGTGGCTCATGCCTGTAATCCCAACACTTTGGGAGGCCAAGGTGGGAGGATCACTTGAGTCCAGGAGTTTGAGATTTGTCTGGCCAACATGGCAAAACCCGATCTCTACTAAAAATACAAAACTTAGACACGTGGTGGTGGGCACCTGTAATCCCAGCTACTCGGGAAGCTAAGGGAGGGAGAATCACCTGAACCCGGGAGACCATGGTTGCAGTGAGCTGAGATTGTGCCACTGCACTCCAGCCTAGGTAACAGGGAAAAACTCCATCTCAAAAAAAAAAAAAAAAAGTGAAAATGGGGACAGCCTGAGGAGCTGCAAGAGTCAATGAGTGCCGTGGTTCTTAAACCCACAGGCATGTTAAAGGCAACTGGTGCTTTAAAAATAACTGGATATAAAGGAACAGTGCATCCTGTTGTTCCACAGCCAAGGGACTCACCTTGAGCTGAGACTGTGCCATGGTTGAAATTCAGGTGTATGTGGGCAACAGGTGGGGACCCCCTTGACTAAAACGGTCAAAACCAGTGTAAAGTTGATTCCATGAAAAGAAAGCAAACAGGGCTCATGATAGTAATCAAATACACCTGTGCCCCTTCCCCAACACCTTTCCATCCATGTGGTGAGTTGTCACAGTCTTGCTAAGCCCCGCTGTGCTGGGCACTGAGATGAGGCTGGGCCTACAGAGCTGACCATAACCTGTATGGAATTCCCTCTTTGGGGGGAAACTGACCATTGAACTGGAGATTACAAGTCAGAGTGGAAAGTGACATAACCCGGAAGCGAAAGGTGATAGGGAGTAGGTGAGGTTGCAAGGATGGAAGGACTCAGTAGTGGAAGCAGGGTAGCGGAGACCATAGGAGAATGTTCCAGGCAGACAGAAGGGCAGAGGCAAAGGATTGGAGGAGGAGTATATTCTAGAACTTGGAAGAATTTTCTAGGGGCTGGAGCACAGAGGGTGTGTGTTTTGGAGGCAGGGAGGGCAGGAATGTGTGCTCCTTTCCAGAGAGAGTTGGAAGGGATTTGGGGGTGGTTCTGAGCTGAGGGAGACATATCAGAATTGGGTTTCAGAAGGAGGACTCGGCCTGTTCTTCTATGGATAGACTGGGGGGGAGGGGACAAGACGGGAGGCTGGGACCCAGTTAAAAGAAAAAGACACTCACATCACCAGTCATCCAGGAAATGGAAATCAAAGCCACATGCAATATCACTTCACACTCCCTAGCACGGCTATGACACCAAAACCACAGAAAATAACAACTGTCAGTGAGAATGTGGAGAAATTGGAACCCTCATATGTTGCTGATAGGAATATATTGGGCAGCCACTGTGAAAAACAGTTTGGCAGCTCCTCAAAGAGTTAAACCTCCGACCCAGTAGTTCCAGTCTTAAGTATATGGCCCCAAAAATGAAAAACAGGGACTTAAATACTTCTTGTCCACCAACGTTCACAGCAGCATTAGTCACAATAGCCAAAAAGTAGAAATAACCCAAGTGTCCACCAACTGAAGAATGGATCAACAAAATGTGGTGTAACCATACCATGGAGCATTACTTGGCCATAAAAAGGGAATGAAACTCTGATACATGCTACCACATGGGTGAACCTGAAAACACTATGCTATGTGAAATAAGCCAGACACAGCCAATATTGCATGATTCTATCTACATGAAATATCCAGAAAAGGCCAATCCCTAGACACGGAAAGCAGGTTAGTGGTTGCCTGGGACTGGCAAAGGGGAATGGGATGCCACTGCTTAATGGGTCTGGGATTCCCTTTGGGGTAACAAAAAAGTTCTGAAACTAGAGGGTAGTGATGGTTGTACAACACTGTGATGTACCTAATGCCACTGAATTGTACCCTCTGAAACAGTGAAGAGGAGCAGGGCGTGGTGGTGGGCACCTGTAATCCCAGCTACTCAGGAGGCTGAGGCAAGAGAATCCCTTGAACCCAGGAGGCGGAGGTTGCAGTGAGCCAAAACCAGGCCACTGCACTCCAGCCTGGGCAAAAGAGTGAGACTCCGCCTCAAAAAAAAGCTAAAATGTTAAATTTCATGTTATGTGTATTTTACAAGAAAGACCCAAAACCAGACATGGGGTCATGAGTTAGGGGTCCTGCAAATCCCAACAGCATTTTTCCTTCTTCCCCCTTTAGCCAGCAGACTCCAGGGCAGTTTAGCTGGTGGTTTTCTTCCCATTGCTCCCCTAGAAGAGCCACTCAGCTGCAGGTGCCCCAGCCGGGACGCTATGGGCAGCTGTAGTCAAATGGTGGGTGGGACCCTAGGGCCTACTGAGCCAACACAAAGGCCAGAGAGAGGGGGTCAACTGGGCAGGACCGTGACTGTCAGCCTCCAGATCTTTATTTGAGAGCTGGCGCGCCCTCTGGCGGGCACCTGGAAGGGACACTGCACCGCCAGGCCCCTCGTCGCTGCTTCCTTAGTCCCTGACGCTTCCTCCCAGTCCTCCCTCCCGGTCACGGGGAGCCCCAACTCCCTATTCCTTGCCAAGCCCCATTCCTGCCAGCATGATGGCGTTGCCCTTCCCACAAGCACGGTGGCGTCTCCCGCATCGTGCACTGCTCTTCCCCACCCATCTAGCGACCCGTCCCTGCCATGGGACACTTGCATTCCCAAGTCCTGCATTCCGATTTCTGTCCTGACTCCATCTCTTATCTGCCCAGGGACCTGTTGGCAAAGCCCCGCGCTCAGTCACTCTCAGGAGCCCGCCAGCAACTCTCCGCCTCCCCTCACAGTCCTCGACAGCAACTCTGTAATGTGAGCCTCGGAGCAGGATTTCACTCGATTTGTTTTGTAAGAAAAGTTTACTTTTTGTTGTGGCAGTGGTGGTAAAGACAAGGGTCTCACTTTGTTCCCCAGGCTGGTCTTGAACTCCTGGCCCCGAGCAATCCTCCCGCCTCGGCCTCCCACAGTGCTGGGGTTACAGGCGTGCGCCACCGCGTTGTAATGGCTGCGCTAACCGCTCTGAGCGCCCTTGGGATGCTGGCCTGCAGGGCGCGGCGTGCGCGCCCGGGCTTGCTAGGTCAGGGTCTCGGAGGTCATCTCCGCCCCCCCACAGACCCCCATGCACCCACTCCTGGCGGATCCACAGGAGGCTCCGACCAGGAGCTCGGCCCCGCTTCCCCAGACTCCGGGCAGCTGTGGCAGGGCCACTCCTCCCGGTCGGGCGGGGTCGAGCCCTCGCAGGGCCCGGGGCGGCAAGGACTCCTCGTGGCTTCTCCGCCCACGGCGCAGGGCGCAGAACCCAGAACCCCGGAAGCAGAGCCCCGCACCCCTGCCCCCTTCCACACGAGGTCAGAGCCGAGGCACAGGCTCAGAAGCGCGGGCCCACGGCCGGCGCAGGGGCACGGGCCCCCCCCAGGCGCTCACGCGCAGTCTCCAGCTCCAGGCCTCGCGGGCCCCAGCACCTCCGCGAACGGCCCCAGCGAGGGAGCACGTGGGCCGCGGGGCTGCGGGCCAATGGCGGGGTGGGGACCAGCAGACGCGCGGGGACCTACTGCAGAATAACCCCTTACCGTGGCAGGGGCGCTGCGGTTCTTCGGGGCAACCGGAGGACAGAGGCTCAGTGCCGCAGGGCGGTCGGGAAGGCTTCCTGGAGGCTGGGCTTGAGCCGAGGGTGGGTGGGATTTCGGTGGCCAGTAGGGGTGGGGGCCACGCCTCAGGAACACTTGGAACCACTTGGGGAATAGGCGGCAGAGTGGGAGATCCAGATGGAGGAGAAGGCCGGAAAGCAGGCAGAGGTGGCCCGGACCATGCACGCGAGCCCCTGAGACTCTGGCCCGCACAGGATGTGCTAAGGACCACCTGATCTGTAGTGCATATCCGGGCCTGCGAGCTAGGGGAAGGGGCCACAGGGATCCCCGCCTCTCCTCCAGACTGGGACATTACCCAGGAGAAGGCAAAGGTTGACCCATCTAGGGTTCTCCTACAGGTGGTCAAGCCCTGGCCTGTGGAAGGGGCCTGCGGACAGTGCTGGAATGGAATGTGTCGCAGGATGTCCTTATCCTCTCCAGACCCGAGATAACAGATGTGCAGGAGTGGAGATTTCAGAGGCTGAGAGAACAGGAGATAATCCACAAGCCTCTTCCCAGACCCCCAGCCCCTGCAGAGAGAGGCCCCCAGGTCTCTGGGAGGCTGTGCAGATGACACAGGACCCTTGCTCCCCCAGCGCGTGGACACCCTGCTTAGGCCTCTCACCAGGCTCTCCCCACGACCTGCAGGTTCCCTGAGACAGCCACAGCCATGTTTTCCTCTGAGTTTCCATTTCCCCTCCTGATCTGGCCAGGGCAGGCCCAGGTGTTCTCTGAGGTTCCTTACAATGTGACAGGCCAGGGTGGGTGTGTGCACCCTGCACTGCAGGGGCAGAACATGCTGATCCAGATTGAAGGAAAAAGACCTTAACGCCCACCCTTCCAGGCCCAGGGCTCCAGTTCAGAAAAGCAGAAGTGCTATTGTGCAGGGACCGGGGTCTCCTGTGCTCAGGCTTCTTGCTGTCCTGGTAAGACCTCCACTGCACCCACATGGGAGACTGGGGTGGTGGACACCAAGGCTACCAGGCATCAGGACTCTTGGGTGACGGGGCCACATGACTTCACAAGGCTTTGCGGGTGTCTGACTGCCTTCCTTACCCTCTGGCCATTGGGGCCTGAGCAGATGGACCTGCCCTGGACAGTAACAAGCCTATAGGGAGGGAGAAATCATCAGAGTCCTGGAACCAGCCCCACCGTGCACTGACCAGGAGCCAGAGCCCTAGAGAGGCCCAGGGTCACATGGGACATTGATGGCACATCTATCAGGTTCTGTCCTCTGGGATTCTCAATCCTCCAGGAGTCCAAGCCTTGATCCTGCCCCCTGCAAAGAAGCTGTGGACCCTGCGGGAAGCCAGGACTGAAGGACTTCTTGCCCCCCTTTAATGAGTACTAGCGTGGCCGGGAGACCCCCCCATCCAGGCGGCACTGAAGAAAATGAATAGAACAGATAGAACAGCAAAGTGGGTCTATCCGGGGGCCAGCAGCCTACCGAGCTGAGAGCCTCAGGGGCTGACAGCTTTCCAGGCTGAAGGCCTGGAGCAGGTTCTGATTCACGTATTTATTCTCTCTGAACAGGTGACTATTACTGACAAACAGGTGTTCTGTACTTTTCCATAACTCAAAAATATACCAAGTAGGAGCTGTTACCTGCTCACCACTGATTACAGACAAACTAAAAGGTATTCTCCATGTGGGAGCCACTGGGGCAGGGTAAACTTAATATTTCTCAACACCCCTTACACTGACTGCCATGTCTCAGAGACCTGCAGAGGCTGTCCATCAACTGGGAAGGCTAGGGTGAGCCCTGGCCTTTTGAACTCTCCTCTGGCCCCAGTGAGAGACGACATCAGCCACTAGTTTGCTGCATGACCAGCGGGTCGTCCCATCCATCTCTGGGCCTCAGTTTCTCTAAATGTAAACCCAGAACTTGGACCCTGTGGCCAGGTCCCTCCAGGCTCTAGTGTGTGATCTGGAGCAGCCCAGAGGAACAGGGCTGGCTGGTCAAGGGGAAGAAGGTTCCTGCTCTCCCCCTCTCCCCAAGGTGTGGCCTGGGGGATCCAGGGACTGCTTCTTCCCATGCCCAGCTCCCGGGATGCCTAGGGTGGAGCCAACTTACATGATGGCATCCCTAGAACACTCTGCCAAGGTCCTGTGCCACGTGACGAGCTTTCGGACAGGAATGGCTCCTTTGAAATACTCAAGGCAGCACTTCCAGCCAACACCAGCACTCAAGCTACAGAAAGCCGGCACAGGAGTGTCTATATGAGGGTGTGGCCTGTGGCGTGTAGCATGTGTACCTCTAGGTGTGTCTGTGGATGTGGAGATCTGCAGGGTACACGATGTGTGTGTCTATGTGATGTGTTGAGGGGTCTCTGTGTGTTTATGTTGTATGTCTATGTGTGTGTGGGAGGGGTCTGTGTGTGTGCATGTGTGCCTGTCTGTGTGTGTCTGTGTATGTTGGGGGGTTTGTGTGTGTCCATGTGTGTGCCTGTGTGTGCACAGAGTCTGTGTATGATCTGTGTGTGTCTGCGGATGTGGAGATCTGCAGGGTGCACTGGGTGTGTCTATGTATGTGGGGGGTCCATGTGTGTCTGTATATGTGAATGTCTGTGGAGTACACTGTGTGTGTCTGTGTGTCTTGGGAAGGCCTGTGTGTGCATCTTGCTTGTGCCCATTGGAGAGGGATTTGGGGGCTTCCTGCATGTGTGCACCTGTGTGTGACTGTGCATCAGATGTGCGCACACTCAAACCACCACCCCCTTCACCACCTCTGGGCCAGGCTCTGGCTGAGCCTTTCCCGGCAGCAAGTAATTCAGGCCTCACAACCATATCTGGGAAGCAGGTTCTCTATTACCCCCATTTTACAGATGGTCAAATGGAGGCCCAGATATATGAAGACACTTCAGACCTCAGTTTTCTCATCTGTGTGCCAAAATAAATATATATACACATATATATATACACACAAAACTTGGAAATGGGCGAAATGATAATTGTATGGCTTTTTAAAATATATATTATACATTTTCTGGGCATTTCTCCCCCAGCTGTCCTCGGACTCTCCGGAGATAAAATTCAGTTTGAGTAACGCTGATTGGGGCCCCACACTTTCACACCCCTGTGAACTTAGAGCAAACCTACAGCAAACATAAGGGTGAGACCACATCATTTGCCTGATTGAGAAGATAACCTGAAATGATACAATTTCACGGCCATGCAAAGTTAAGCAATCTTGCTTCTAAAGCAGGAATCTTACTTCAACTTTTCCTTTCTAACTGAATAATTTTTAAAATCTCTTTTTTTGAATACTCTTGGAACTGGTTCCAAGAGTGGCATCTGTTTTATAAATATACATATATATAACTCAGGAATGACCTAAATGCTAATGAATAGTTCTGAGGATTGTTCTCTTACAGCTGTGAAACCAGAATCAGTCACCGTCATTATCACCATCACGTAGGGCTCAATCACAGTTTGAATTGTGCAAAAATGTTGTAACTCACCAAGTGAATCCCGGGTGCTGAGGGCATTGTTATTGCATTTCTTTTGCTACTGCCCCTTAAAATCCCCACTGGGAATAGGCCTGTACTATGCCTCAGTCCCAGTGCTCCCATCCTGTGCCCACAGATGCCTGGGGGACACCTTCAGGCTGCCTCTCCCTGCTCTCACCTGCATGGGTGGTTGAAGAGAAGGCCCCAGGAGGAAGGCGACCAGGAACAGCATCTCCAGGAGAGTCTTCGTGCCCAGGAGGTGCCTTCTGTGCTGGCTGGTGAAGACGATCTGTTCAGCCCCACGTCCTCCTGCCTCCCCCACATCCCTCCCTAGTCCAGCACACCATGGAGAACGTGAGATGATTCTGCAGGAGTCCAGACTTGGAGCATTTGTGGTTTTCCAGAGAATGGATGCTCAGCTGGGGCAGAGGTGGGTGGATGTGCAGAGCCGGGAAGGGGTGGGTGCAGAACAATGATGATGCACAGCTCCTTCAAGGGGGACATTTCTTGACCCCTGCATTAATAAAAGCCCAAAAAGCGCTCTATTCTGAACTTAGTTTACCTATGTGCTGCATCTCCAAGGCTGGGGGAGCTTCTACCAACAGCGGGCCCTGGGCAGTGGGCAGGTGGAGGGCAGGCAAGAAAGGCAGGGGCAGAGGAGATGCCTTAACCAAGCCCCACAGACAAACTTTGGGTGCCAGGAGACCCCTCAAGTGGTAGAGAGATGACTGGATGTGGGCAATTGGGCGTCTGTTGGGAATAGATGCTTGGTACCACTAAGAAAAATTAGCCCTGAGACAAAGGATCTTTCAGCAAAGCAATTTTTACTTCCTGGACTGCAGGAAGGGTACCCTCACTAGCCATCTTGCCACAAGAGTACAATGAACAAAGGGAAACACATAAATTTATTCCTTACGCATTTGGGGTTGTCCTTACTGCTGTGTCTGATCTCCATTGGCTGGAGCCAGACCTCACAATCTAAACTAAAACCCAACTGGCTAACAACTTAACACTTTTCTAAACATATAATAGCAATGGAGAGCTGGAACATGCCTGTGAGCACGTCCAGCACAGATACCTTGGTTAAAGTACAAGGACATAGAATGTACTACATGCCTGTAAGCATGGCATGTCTAACGGCTACATAGGATAGGGTTTAACAAAGTTATTAGCACGCTTATTCTTTAATAAGAAAGGCAACTTTAAAAAGGAATTTCTCTACTTCCCACAGACTGTTACAATATGGTATTATAATCTTATGAGACCACTATGGTACATGCAGTCCATTGTCGACCGAAAAATCATTATACAGTGCACGGCTGTGTTTAGACTGGACAAGCCTTGGGTGCCAGGTGATCCCTAAAGTGGTAAAGAAATGGCTGGTTGTGGGCAATTGAGGGTCTCTGGGGGAGGGTCCACAGCTAAATCTGAGAATGAAACCAAAATAGGTTTAAAAGGCTGGGCACTGAATCACAAAAGCCCAGAGGCTGATGGGATGTTTGTCTCTATCCCATCCACATATTCTGTTCCATAGATCTGGGAGCCAAGTTCCCGGAATAAGAGGATGTCATGCCTGAGGTCACAGAACAGAGAAAAGGAGTTGGTGGAAAAAAAAAGATGCCTCACTTCTAACAGGGCCACACCTGGGCAATTGGAATGAACACCTGACCCATGTCCAGACTGAGCCAGGTCCTGAGCAGTTTCCATGAGCCCCATGTGGGGCATGCTGCCCATCCCACACCCACAGTCTCACTGCCTATGGGTCACTTCACCACAACCAGAGAAAATGAAAAATTATCCACTTAGGTCTCCTGTGGGGCCAGAGGACGGATGGCTACTGGTGTCAGCCCCCCACCCTAGCTCTCTGAGTTAGCGCTGCAAACAGCTCCAACCCCCAACAACTGTGGAAGCAAGAGAGTTAGTGGGGAAGGCTAAGGGAGTTGTGAGTGTGAAGGGAGAGTTTGGGGAGAGGGAGGAAGGACAGGGGGAGGATGGGTTTCAGGGGGAGGAAGACAGCGAGCAGGGGGAGGCATAGCTGGCAGTGGCTGTGGCATGAGGCCCCTGTGGCACCTCTCTGGGACCCTAGAAGAAAGTGACAGCCCACATGGAAGCTCTTCCAAAGTGGGGTTTGTTTTCCTTCTGGTGGTGCCCCCTTGCAGACACCGCCATAAATAGCTGCTGTATTCTGTTCTCACAGGTGAGGACACTGAGGCACTGAGAGGGTACAGTACCTACCCAGCCATGTCCAGGTAGCCACTGGTGCGCCAGAACCCAGGCCTGCTTGATATCTGAGCCTAAGCCCTGAGACAGAGTGTCCTCCTCTGTGAACGGGTGACAACCTTCTCAGGCCCACATCATGGGGTGCCCTGACATTTGAGTAGATGGCATATGGGGCAGGCTCTGCTCCTCCCTCCTTTCCTGAAGGCCCAGCTGCAATCTCAGGGGGCTTGAGACTGCATCAGTGTCACTAGAGGGTCCCCATGCCCACCTGCTCATGCAGAACCTCCCTGGACACCACACTGCCTCACTGTGTGACCTCAGCGGCCCACAGCCCTCTGCTGCTCCATCAGGTAGGTGTGCAGCTGGCTGCATGGGGCCTGGTCGCTCTTCAGCATGAGATCCCACAAGAGCTTGTCAGGCCTCAGGGATGTTCCTTGCAGAGTTAAATTTGGACTGTGTCAGGGGCACAGCCAGGACTGCAGATCTGGGGAATATGTGGCCCTCCCTTGTACCTGCTCATACCTACAGGACATCCCCTATTGATGACTTGAGTCACCAATAGTGTTACCAGTGGACAGTCTTGACTACGAGTCATCCAGGTTCTTGGCATTTTGAACAAAGACAACTTAGAAAATATGCACAAACAAAGCAACAAAGAATGAAGCAACAAAAGCAGATTTATTGAAACAAAAGTACACTCCAGAGTGGGAGCAGTCTCGAGCAAATAGCTCAACAGCACTGGTTACAGAATTTTCTGGAGTTCAAATGCCCTCTAGTGGTTTCCCATTGGTTACTTGGTTACACCCTATGTAAATCTGATTGGTTCTGGGAGGGGGACCAATCAGAGGTACTTTCCATTTTTCATCTGCCATGCAGTACAAAGGGCGCAGCCTCTGATCCTTTTGTTACTTGGGGGTGGAGAGGTGGGGTTTTCCTTTGATTCAGTTCTAGGAAGTCACTGGGAATCGGCCTCAGGTTCCCTGCCTCCAGACCCTATTCCCCTGCCTCAGTAGGATATTCCAGAAATGATAAGTGGCTTCCAAGACTGATATTCTGACTTCTGCCTTGCTGTCTTCAACATTCACTTTGATGGAAGACAGTCACCATGTCATAAGGACACTCAAGAAGACCAGGGAGAGGCTCCCACGGCCTCCTGTTAACAAGCACCACATCTTTGAAACCCCAGATGAGGCTTCAGATGACTGAAAACTCATGAGAGACCCCAAGCCAGAAGCACCTAGCTCAGCAGCTCTGAAATTACTGACACACAGACACTGTGTGAGATACTAAATATCTAACTGTTATTTTAAGCGACTACATTTGGGGGTAGTTTTGTTTTTTTTTTCCTGCAATATATAGCTAATACAGTATCAAATGAATAATTTCAGTTTAAACTTTTTGAGGGTATTTGATGAAGTTTGTAAATGGAAACAAGAATGCTTCAAAGGCCAGCTGAGCTTCTGGATCCAGAGGATGTGGAGAAACCAGATATAGGTTCCCTGCAGGGCACTGCATTCAGCAAAGAGAAGGAAAAGGATTCCTTCCTGGCAGAGAATTTAGAGTTGCTGTGCTGCTTCCAGAAGCTTTTGAGTCTTTTGAGGCCAAATGTAAGCGTTCTCAGTATTCTACATTCATTTATTTGAAATGTCAATGTAAAGATAAATTGCAAGTCTGCACCTATCGGTTTGGTTTGCTCTCCTTTTTCTTCTTTTCTTCATTTGAATGAGTTGCCTATGTTTAAAAATGTTGAGAGCAGGCCAGGCATGGTGGCTCATGCCTGTAATCCCAGCTCTTCAAGAGTCCAAGCAGGAGGACTGCTTGCCCCCAGGAGTTTGAGACCAGCCTAGGCAACATAGCAAGACTCTTTCTCTAAAAATAAAAATAAAAATAATTAGCCAGGCAAGGTGTAGCCCCAGCTACTTGAGAGGCTGAGGTAGGAGGATTGCTTGAGTCTGGGAAGTTGAGGCTGCACTGAGCCATGATCACTCCACTGCACTCCAGCCTGGGCAACAGATTGAGATCCTGTCTCAAAAAAAATCACAAACATAGGTGTTGGCAATAAAAATGACAGGGAACTCCAAGGGCCTGTCCCTCAAGAGAAACATACACACACAAAATTGGCAAAATACTGTCAGAATCAACTTTATTAGAACTCTGGAAAACAGCCAAATATTTACAGCAACCAACTGAATTCTTTTTTCTTAATCAATAAAAAAGCAACTGAAACCTGATAGGAGAGCTTTGTGGCATCTTGATTTGCCCTTGTCCCACCCCCTTCCTCCCTAGCTCAGTGGCAGTCTTAAAGATGAAAACCCTTGTTCTTAGTGGGGGTTTCTGATGCCTGTGGGAGCAGAGCAAACCTTGTTCTTAAATAATTATGTCTGTCTTCACCTCAAGTGGCTCCTGAAGGACCAATACAAAGCACTTACCTTTATTTCACTTTACTTGGAACTCTCTCAGGCCAGAGAAGCATGCACATGGGAGGGAATTTGTAGAAAATATTTAAAGGTAAATGAACCAACTGCTGCCACCTAGGGTAAAGAATATCAGACAAGGCAAACAATACAAATGCTGAAACACTGAAAGGAAAAGCTGGAGAGGAAAAGCTTTGGGACCAGGGACTTAGAAAAGCTTCCACATATTCCTAGGAATGTAGAAGCCCATATGCATGTCTAGGCTAGGCACATACTCACAAAAAAATCTCAGAATGCCCTAAGCTGTCACTGCTGGCTGACCTTCAGGCTCTGTGCAAGTAGGAAGAGAAAGTGAAGGTGAAGGTGAAGGCAGAATTGTAGACCACACACCGAGTGTTGAAGGCATGCTTCAACTTAAACGCAGAGCCCAGATGTAAAGAATGGGAGGTTGATTTTTCGTTAGTTTGTTTTTCTCTACAGGAGTTTAAGAAACGCTCTATCAAACAACTAGCTGATTACTAAGCAAATGAAACACAGACTTCAGTGAACATGCATGCCAAATAATACAGTCTTTACAAAAATAGTCTAGAAAGTCACTAAACAAACTACAGCCCACAAGAAGTAACAATGATTAACCCTAAGGTGGGAAGAGACTCCAGTTTTGAGTTACCACATTGTAATATTCAAGATGTATGCTTTTCAACAACAAAATATGCTGCACACAAAGAAATAAGAAAGTCTGAATCATTCACAGGGAAAAATGAAATTCACAGGGAAAAAAGAAATCTGAATTATTCTGTAAATAATTCACAGGAATCTAAATTCTTCCGTGGAATAATTCACAGAAACCTGAATTATTCTGTGAAATAATTCCAATGTCTGGGAGGAAGCTATCCTCCTGCCTCTGGCCTCAAGCTTCCTCCTGCCTCTGCCTCCCTAAGAGCTGGGATTACAGGTGTGAACCACCACACCTGGCCCAACTGATTTTTGTAAAGCATGTCAAGATCATTCAATGGAGAAAAAATTGTACAACAAATGGTACTGGGACAACTGAACATCCACATGCAAAAGAATGAAGCTGAATTCTTAACTCACACAATATACAAAAAAACTCAAAATGGATGATCAATCACCTAAATATGAGCTAAAACTATAAAACACAAGAAAACAAAGAATAAATCTTGGTGACCTTGGATTTGGCAATGGTTTCTTGCTCTGACAACAAAAGCACAAGCAACAAATTAAAAATAAATAAGTCGGACTTCATCAAAACTAAAAATTTTTTGTGCCTCAAAGGGCATTATCAAGAAAGTGAAAAGACAATCCACAAAATTGAAGAAAATATTTGAAAACCATATATCTGATAAGGGTCAAGTATCCAAAATACATAAAAACTCTTACAACTGAACAAAAAAAGATAAACAGTCTCATTTAAAAACTGGCAAAGAGGCCTGGAACAGTGGTTCATGCCTATAATCCCAGCACTTTGGGAGGCCAAGGCAGGCTGATCACTTGAGGCCAGGAGTTCAAGACCAGCCTGGCCAACATGGTGAAACTCCATCTCTACTAAAAATACAAAAATTGGCTGGGCCATCGTGGTGCATACCTGTAATCCCAGCTGAGGCACGAGAATTGCTTGAACCCAGGAAGCAAAGGCTGCAGTGAGCCAAGATCACACCTCTGCACTCCAGCCTGGCTGACACAATGAGACTCTGTCTCAAAAACAAACAAAAAACGGCAAAGGTTTAACTAGACATTACTCCAAAAAAGATATACAAACAGCCAAGAAATATATGAAAAGATGTTCAACATGATTCATTATTAGGAAAATGCAAATCAAAACCGCAAGATACTACTTCATGCCCACCGGCTATAAGTTAAAAATTTTAAATGGAAAATAACAAGTGTTGATGAAGATGCAGAGAAATCGGAACCCTCACACATTGTTGACATGAATTTAAAATGTTTCAGTTTCTGTGGAAAACAATTTAGTGCTTGCTCAGAATGTTAAAGACAGAATTACCATATGACCCAACAGTTCCACTCGGGTATACCTAGAATTAAGAACAGGTGTCAAAACGTGTGCACAAATATTTCTAATAGCATTATACACAATAGCCAAAGAATGGAAACAACCCAGATGTCTATCAACTGATGTATCATTTAAAAGGCGGGGCCTATTCATAAACAAAATCATTTCGCTATAAAAAGGAACGGAATCAGCAGGTCATGGATTCTTAAAAAATAAAAAAAGAGAATGGAGTCCTGATACATCTTACGAAATGGAGGAATGTAGAAAACATTAAGCTCAGAAGCCAGTCACAAAAAGTAACACACTGAATCATCCATTAATATGAAATATACAGAATGAAAAAGTCCACAAAGACAGGAAGGTTTGTCAGGGACTGGGAGATGAGGGGCATAGAGAGACTGCTATATGAGTATGAGATTTCCTTTTGGGGTGATTAAAAAGTTCTGGAACTAGATAGTACTGATGGTTACACAACATGGTCAATGTACTAAATGTCACTGGATTGCACAGTTTACTCTTTAAATTTTTTTTAAATTAGAGACAGGGTCTTGCTATGTTGCCCATGCTGGTTTTGAACTCCTGGCCTCAAGCTGTCCTCCCACCTCAGCCTCCCAAAGTGCTGGGATTACAGGTGTGCACCACCAAGCCTGGCTATACTCTTTAAAATGGTCAAAATGGCAAATCTTATGTGGCGTGTATTTTACCACAATTTTTGAAAGACATTTCAGAAAAAAATGCAACTGCATGGGGAAAAAATATTGATACTCTTTGCGTCTTTCAATCTTTATGTCTATGTTCATGGTTTTTGATTGCTTAAATGTTGCGAGGCTTTCATTTTATCTTAGCTAATACCTTGTACAAAAACACAGCAAGTAGGTTTAAAAAAAATTTTTTATGTGAACCATAATAAATGGATTTCTGCTTGTGGCATTAAAAAAATATGTTTAGACTCTGTCCCAAGTTCCTGGAAGTTGTAAAACCTTTGCAATTTCCCAAACATTGTCTTCTGTTATTCATAATAAGCACCTTTCAGTCACACCTGGGTTTATGTTAATAAGACTCTTGGTGGGCCCCTAGATAGCTTCAGGAAGGAGGCTAGTTGCCAGAGGAACCAACCATGTGCTTAGAGGGTTGGAATTTTCAGCCCCATTCCCTGACATCTGCAGAGACGAGCTTAAAAATGAGTTATTCAACAATAGCCAATTACTTAATCAATGATGGGTGTGTAACGGAAACTCCATCAAAACCCTAAATGATGGGGTTCAGACTGCTTCTGGATTAGCCAACACATCCTGTGCTGGGAGGGGTAGTGTACCCCAATTCCATGGGAACAAAAGCTCCTGTGCTTAGGACCTCCAGTCCTCACCCCAAGTACTTCTTCATCTGGCTGTTCATTTGTATCTCTGACAACAAAATGGTAATAGTAACATGTTTCCCTGAGTTCTGTGCCATTTTAACAAATTACTGAGCTGGAAGACGGGGAATGGGAACCCCCCAATTTGTAGCCATGTCACATAGAAGCATGGTCAACCCAGGGGATCCTCTACTTATGACTGGTGTCTGAAGTGCGGGGCAGTCAGGCGGAACTCAGCCCTTAACCTGTCGAGTCTTCACTAATTCTGGAAGTATCCGTTAAAACCAACTTGGTGTCTGCAGAGAACTGGAGAATCGTGTGAAAAACCAACACATTCAGTATCAAAGGTCTCGTGAAAAGCAGTTTTTCTTTACTACCAATAACAGGTGATGATACAGATACAATCTGTGATAACCCTATTTTCTCTATATTCAGTTATACTGTCCTGATGTCCACAAATAGGTTTTGCTGTATGATTTATTGAAGAAACCACCTAGAAATGTTGAACTTGTTCACGGATTCAGGGACTTTAGCTAAAACTGTTCAAGGATTCAGGGAAAATAAATCCTTAACATGCAAAAAAAGAGACAGAGATTTCAGATTTTTAAAAACCTGATTTCTAACTTTTTGAAGACTCAGAATATTTGGCATTACTGGAACTGCTTTCCTGCCTACCCCAGATTTGCTATAGCTGAGGCTGCCTTCTTTAGGTAGGGCATGCACTCTTCAATTCTCCATCCTCCCTACTCCTTGTTGTCACTCTGAGCAGCCTCATGCATCTCACCCTGAGGACATTTGAGTATCTCTGGGCCTGCAGGGATGCTTATGAGGATTTGGAGTTGGCTGCTGATGGTAAGTCTCACTTACTAGCAATTGCTTTTCTCCTGGAACATGAGGATCTGAAGGAACAGTGATGCTCCCAGTCCAAGTATCTTAAATAACTGTACTACATTCGGAAAACCTCCAGTGGTTCATTCTAAACTAAATGCAGACTAGCTTCTGTTCTAAGGAGCCTAGGGGCCAGAGACAGCATTTGCCTTACAGAGCTCACAGGTGGGCATGGTGAAGAGGTGTGTGGCACTTGAGGGAGGGCAGAAGTTATCATGTCCTTGTCTTGCCTGTGTTTTCTGGTCCCTTTCTTACTACTTACTATTGGGCTTGCTCTTCTTCAGCTTCCTGATAGTTAGCTTGCCTGTTCCTTTTATTGCTTACAATTTTTTTTAAGTGGTGAGTTTCCCTTCTAAAAAGTATCTTGAGGCTTGCAGAATTTTCATCAGAGACCTTGAAAAGCACCAATGAGACCAGGAATCCAAGGCAGCCACCTTCCTTCAGGACCTGAAAAGTCATGTTTGTGGAAGAGTTCCAGTTATTACAAAATAGGAACCATGTAACATGCTATCTTGTTGACTACATTTCATACTTACATAAAGGGCATCTATAGTAAATGTTATTTTCAACAGCTGAATAGTATCCCATGTATGCATATTTAACAATGTGATATGCAAAAAACTTACTAATTTTAACTCCTTAGAGTACTACTGAGACTAAATATCTCTTACTTTTTTTCTTTTTATCTGTTTAAAAACTGCCTGTTAGTGTGTCTAAATTACTTACCTTTAGATATTAATGTTTTAAGAGACAGGGTCTCACTGCTACCCAGGTAGCTAGGACTGCAGGCACACACCACCATGCCTGGCTAATTTTTTAATTTTTTGTAGTGATGGGGTCTTGCTATGTTGCCCACGCAGGTCTGGAACTCACAGCCTCAAGCAATCTTCCTATCTCAGCTTCCCAAAGCACTGAGATTAAAGGTCTGTGCCACCATGCCCAAGTACTACACTTTCATATCACAAATTTTACAAAACTATTTCCACATTTTGTGCTTTGTCTTTTAAACTTTAAAACAAAAACATACAGAACTATTTAGTTTCTAGTAGTCAATTTATCAGTATATACCCTGTGGGTAGTTTCTGGCTTTCATCTAATGCTTAGAAAGGTTTTCTCTATTACATGAAAATAAAACACATACTCAGATCTTTTTCCTTTTTTAAATAAATCTTTATTAGTTTTCATCTTTTCAAAAGTAATGCATGCTTGTTGTCAAAAATTAAACAAATAAATTAAGGTAGGTAGAGTAAATATCTTTATTATGGGTTTTCCTATTCAAGAACAAGGCTTCTCTCTCTCTCCATTTATTCAAATTTCCTTTATAAAGAGGCCCTCAGGTGAAGACTTAAATTTCTCCATACAAGTCCTCCATAACTGTTTATTTCTAGAAAATCTACTTTTCTTGATGCTACTGGGAATGAAATATTTTCCTTCATTATACTTTCTAAGTCCTGTTGATACAAAACAAAGCTATTTATTTTTGGATGTTTCTCTTTAACTGGTCACCCTTTCCTGATTAAAAATTGAATAGAATAAAAACTGTTTCCATAAGAAGACTCTGCCACATTCATTCCCTCTTGGGGGTTTTTCAATGGATGAATCTGATGATACTTGATACATTTTGGCATTAACCTTGAGAGTTTTCTACATCTTTCTCATTATTAGGATTTTCCTTCACTATGGACACTCTGATGCTGACTGAGCTGGAAGCTAAACCTGAATGCTTTCCCACACACATTACACATATATGGTTTCTTCCAAGTGTGGACCGTCTGGTGTATAATGTAGTCAGAACTAAAGCTGAAGCCTTTGCCACATTCAACACATCTGAAGGGTTTCTCCCCAGTGTGGCTTCTCTGATGCCGAATTAAATGGGCATTAACATGGAAAGCTTTTCCACACTCCTTACACTGAAAGGGTTTCTCTCCAGTATGGATTCTCTGGTGCACAATATAGTTGGAACTACAGCTAAATGCTTTCTCACATTCCATACATTTGAAAGGTTTCTCCCCCAGTATGTATCCTCTGATGCCTAGTTAGTTTGGCATTGATACTAAAGGCTTTCCCACATTCCTTACATTGAAAGGGCTTTTCTCCAGTATGGATTCGGTGATGATCAAGTAGGTTTCTTTTAGAAGTAAAGCATCTCCCACACTCATTACATTCAAAAGGTTTCTCCCCCAGTGTGAATTCTCTGATGCCGCATTAGTTTCCCATTAACGCTGAAGGCCTTTCCACACTCATTACACTCATAAGGCTTCTCCCCAGTGTGAATTCTCAGATGCTGTCGAAATTGGGAATTACACCTGAAGGCTTTCCCACATTCATTACACTCATAGGGTTTCTCACCTGTGTGAATTCTCTGGTGTTGGATTAACTTCCCTTTGACACTAAAGGCTTTTCCACATTCAGTGCATTCGTAGGGTTTCTCACCTGTGTGGATTCTCTGATGCTGAATGAGTTTTGTATTATTACTGAAGCCTTTTCCACACTCCTTACACTGATAGGGCTTCTCTCCTGTGTGGATGCTTTGATGCTGCCTAAGCTGGGAGCTGCACCTGAAGCCTTTTCCACATTCATTACATTCATAAGGTTTCTCTCCAGTGTGGATTCTCTGATGTTGAATTAATTTTGCATTAACATTGAAAGCTTTCCCACAGTCATTACACTCGTAAGGTTTCTCCCCCAGTGTGGACTCTCTGATGTGTAATATATGCAGAACTACAGCTGAAGCCATTTCCACACTCCTTGCACTGATAGGGCTTCTCTCCCGTATGAATTCTCTGATGCCTACTTAGGCTTCCATTAACACTGAAGGCCTTCCCACACACCTTACACTGATAGGGCTTCTCCCCACTGTGGATTGTCTGATGTGTGATATAATGGGAACTGTAGCTGAAGCTTTTTCCACACTCCACACATTTGAAGGGTTTCTCCCCACTGTGAAGTCTTTGATGCCAAATTAATTTCTCATTAATGCTGAAAGCTTTGCCACACTCCAAACATTGATAAGACTTTTCCTCAGTGTAGTTTTCTTGATGTTGATTAAGCTTAGAGTCACACCCAAAGAGCTCCACTAATTCTTCACATTTGAAAGCCCTTTCCTCAGAATTAATTATTTCATGCTTAACGAGTTTTGTATCAAAGCTGATGGCTTTCCTCAATCCTGTACACCTAGAGGGCTGCTCTACAGTGATGGTATGACATGGATATGAGTTTGGACTATGACTGAAAAAACACTCCTCCATGGGGTTTGTCTCATCTGTCACTGTTCCAACAATGGTGTTGCTTTTATCCTTCTTTATATTTCCTGCAGAGTAGACTTCCTGTTGTTTCTCTAGAAGAGAGGTTTCTAAAAAGCCTGTTTCCTGGGAAAAGTCCCTTTGAAGTTCAAATGATACATCCTCTTTCCCGTCATACATTTCCTTTGTCAAATCACTGTCAGTCTGAATATCTACTATAAAAAACAGAAAACATAAAATGTCATGCAAGAACCATGGTAGAAGAGAACTGTGCTATAAAAGACCATAATAATCAGGGGCTCCCTAAAATCATCAGACTAAGTCAAAGAACCTTGGGTTTCTCTACAAGGTGGGATAAGTAATATGTAGCTAGTAAAAGAATATAATAAATCCATACATGCTGACAGAAAAGACATCCAAGATACAATCAAATGGAAAAACAAGTTGAAAAAACAGTATATAGGTTTCCATCTATATAAAGAAAGATATAAAAGGCAGATATATATATTTGTACATATCTAGAAAACTTCTAGAAGAATCCACAAGAAACTAAACAAACTGGCACAGGAAGTTTGGTGGACTTGCTTCCCCTTTATACATTTTCTGTACTGTTCTGAGTTATGTGTCAATATTACAAAGTAATGATTTAAAAAATCACCAGTCTCAACTGTGCCTAACACAAGGCCATTGTAGAGAACATAACCAATCACATGAAGGTTAAAAGTGATGGCCAGGCGTCATGGTTCACACCTATAATCTCAGCACTTTGGGAGGCCGAGCTAGGTATTTATACCTGAGCTCAGGAGTTCGCAACCAGCCTGGGCAACACAGGGAAACCCCGTCTCTACTAAGATACAAAAAATTAGCCAGGTATGGCAGCATGTGCCTGTAGTCCCAGCTACTACTCAGAAGGCTGAGGCAGGAGAATTGCTTGAACCCAGGAGGGAGAGGTTGCAGTGAGCCAAGTTCATGCCACTGTACTCTATCCTGGGAGACAGAATGAGACTCTTGCCTCAAAAAAAAAAAAAAGTGACAGCAGTGGAATAAAACTCTAAGTCTTGTCCACCAGATTGGCATTCTTTTCATCACACCATGCTTTTCTACACCCTGCAGTTTCTTCTTAGTTGTTCCTACAGCACTGTGTGCCTTAGTAAAAAAAAAAGAAAATGCTGAAGAAGGGAAAGGCACAGGATCCAACAGGATGTGGCAACTTGGGGGATGACAAGAGCCAGCAGCATCAGGAAGCAAAATGGAAATAATTTTGTTTCTTTCCTTGAGAATGTTAACTGTGGACCTTCCAAAATTCCTCCTTCGACTTCATTTCTCCTTTATATGGGTTCTATTTAAGGCTCATCTCATCTCATCTCTCCTCATTCCCCTCCAAATACTGCTGCATTAATCTTGTCTTTTCCTTTCACTTCTTCCTCCAAACCTAAACTTTATCATTCCCTAAAAGTCTTTCTACAATCCCAGTAGTCTTTAGAACTAGAACTACTGATCTCTGCATTTGTTCCCAAATTTCTCAAAAGCTTAGCCCCAAAATGCTGCCTCATGTTGTTTCATCTTTCATTACTCCTCAACCATATGTAATATGCCTCCTCCCCAATATTTCATAATTGCCCTCAATAAACCCCTCCAATGGCCTAGATTCCCCAGCAAGCATTTTCAAAATAATATTGGTCTTTTCTCAACTAAAAAAATAATACTCATCTGTTGCTATAGACTGAATGTGTCCTCCCCACAAATTCATATTCTGAAATCCTAACCCATGATGTGATTGTATTAGGAGGTTGGGCTATGGGAGAACCCTGATGAATGAGATTAATGCCCTTAAAAAAGACCCCAGAGAGCGCCCTTCCTTTCCACCATGTGGGGATACTGTGAGAAGATGGCTGTCTATTAGCCAGGAAGCAGGCCCTTGCCAGACAGAACCTGCCTGCACCTGGATCTTGGACTTCTCAGCCTCTACAACTGTATGAAATAAATTTCTGTTGTTTATAAGCCATCCACTCTATGGCAGTCTGTTACTGTAGCCCAAACTGACTAAGACATCTGTACTATCATAGGTCTAGTCATCATCTCCAGAAGTCTATTCCTGTTTTGCTGCACTCTCACCAACATTGAATATAATTTAATTATTCTCAATATGATAGGTAAAATATCTCTCCTTGTTTTACTTTGTATTTTACTAGTTTCTACTGAGGGTGGACATTTTTCACATTGATTTCATATTTATACTTATGTGGACCAGTTACTTATATTCTTTGCCAATTTTTCTACACTGGTGACTTTCTATTTACCACATCCTATTGGGTGGCAGATGTCAATATCCATCTTCCCTTTTTTCTTTACTAGCACATCCTCCATTATTTTGAAGTCACAAAACTACATTTTCCTCTCTTACAGTGAGGATGGCCATTTGACACAGTTGCAGCAAAGGAGACTTAACAGGTATCATTGGGTGGGCTTCTGAACATTTTTAAAAAGAAAGTCAACACTGCTGCCATGGGCCTCATGCCCTTCACTGTCCCTTCTGCCTGCCTAGAGCGTATTTGATTCCTCATCCCAATTAACCCACATACATTAACTACAATGTTTCTACCCCAGCTAGGAGCATCATGGGTGCCTGGAAAGGTCAAAGACTTCAGGAGAGTCAACTGCCTACAGAACGAAATCCAGGCTCCTTCAATTAAGGACCCCACAATATCACTTCATTCCCTGTATTTGCCAAGCACATCATGTGGCAAACTCTCCATTTCCAAAACATGCCTTCCTTGGTCATGTATCATCTGACAGAATGATCAAAAGGAATAAAAACCCATGGAAACCATCTAAGAAAAATGAAGACTCACTGAAAAAATGCAAGAGAATCTCACAGACCCTAAATGTAAGAAATAACAGGGGGCCTCAGGGGGGATGAGAAGTCATCTGGCAGCTACTCTGCTGGCACCAATTAGAGCCCTGCTCCTTCAAGTGTGGTCTGGTAACCAGAAGTACTGGCATCACCACCTCACCAGGGAACTTCACAGAAATGCAGACTCCTGGCCCTGCTCCACACTTACTGCATATCTGTAAGACCTCAGGATTCATTTACACATTAACACTTAAGAAGCACAAATCAAGAGCACTTCCTCCCTTCCACATTACTTTCCCCATGTACAGCTGTCTTCCCCAACACCAAAGTAAAAATATTAAACTGAGCACGCTAGGCATTTCATATGTGTTATCTCATTTAATCCTCAACCCACAAGACTAGTACTATTACCTCCTTTATTGCTAACCCATTTTCAGAGATGAGAACACGCAAATAACCCACTCAAAGTCACACAAACTAGGAAGCAGCACAGCTGGGACTGGACCTCAGAAAAGTCTCCTCTAAAGACTGTGCGCTTTTAACCACTCCTGTCTGTGTGAAAACGCTGTTAATTCTGTATCCTCCACACTAAGTGAACAATGCTTAGAAATGGCAAGGAACCCCAAAATTGCTGAGTCCATTAATTTTGTCTGAGAAAGGCAGGATTCCAAAATTAGGACTGAAAAGAGTTGGAATACAGGATTTGAAAAAAGATGTATTCTTGCAATTAGACATAACAAACTTTGAAGACAGACAGAAAGGACTGTACCTATCTCTATGAATTATCAAAATTTACTCAGACTTTACTCTGTATGACTGGCCAATAAACATAGCATGTTTATACGTTGCTAAAGTTGGCTTTCTGCCTAAAATGCTACACTCCAACAGAATGGGAATATGTACCTCCCTTACCAGTCCGGAGGCCCTGGAGGCCTGTTCCTGCAGCCAGTGGAGATGGGCCCCCCAGCTCACCTCCTCCCTCCAGTTGTGAGATCACAGCAGGTTTGAGAAGTGAAAATCCTGGTTTGGGAGAGGTAAATAGGAAAGACAGATGAATAATCGCCCACAGATAAATTCCTAAGCCTCTTCTCAGATTGTCTCAGCAATGGGAGGGGAAGGTAAGAGCCCCAGGAGGTCCCAAGCCTAAGGACTATGGGAAAGTATGTAGGGCTTAGGAAGGACTAGAGAGACCTTGGATACTTCCGAGGGCTTTGGGAGGCAAGTGTGGGGTTTGAGGGTTAAGGCTTGCAAAGGTGTGGGAGAGCCTGGGAAGGGCCCAGACTGTAGGCCTAGGAGACCTCATGCAGGACAAGCAGGGAGATTCTTCCCAAAGGGATACCACTTTTTGATGTTGGCCTGAAATATCCAGAGTACACTGCAATCCTTGAAAAGACTCAAGATAGGTAAGATGAGAGGGGACCTGAAGATGCCACTGTGGAACAGGAAGTCACTGGATTCCAGTGCTTCCAAAACATAGCTACCATGGGTTGGATCAAGAGTGCATACCAATTCCAAGCGAAGTCCTATATAGGCCTACAAAAGGCTTGCGCGTTGCCCCTGCCAGCAACCCCTAAGTCTATGAGATTAGGAACAGCTCTGGGGTTCTCATTTAGCAAAGGATTACCAGAGATCCCACCAGTAACTTGTAAGGGAGAAGCAAGCCAGGAACCCCAACTGGCAGAGTCCAGGTTCCCAGGGGAGAGAGGTCTTACCCAGGGAGGCCACATTCCCATAATTCTCCAGCATCACATCCCTGTACAGGGTCCTCTGTGCAGGGGACAGGCCATCCCATTCCGCCTGGGTGAAGTACACAGCCACGTCCTCAAAGGTCACCGACTTCTGAAACAACAGGTTCCTGCTGCCCTAGGGCCAATTCCATGGCTCAGGCCCTAAGTGAGGGGCAGAGGGCAGTATAAGGGCTTGGGGAGGGTGCTTGTGAGAGCACAAAATTAATATTAACAACAAAGGAAAGATCTCAGAAAAAAACATTAAGAAAGTGAACTACAGGGTATCCACCTTCTCCCACAGCAAGGAAACCTCACGCCATTTTTTACACAAATAAGAGGTAACATAAGACAGGCTGACCGAAAAACATTTTCCATAAGCAAATGCTCTAAAGCCACCTCCACTCTTTTAGATAGGCTGCTCCCTCCCGGCAAGCTCGGGGCCGACCCACCAGCCGTTCCCACACCACTCGCCTGAGGTCTTGGCTCCCCTGCACCTAACCACAGCCCTGTTCTTCTCCCCCCATCATCCTCATCCTCACACCTCAAGCCACCCCTAAAGATCAGCCATGGCTTCTGTCTCACTCAGCCCCCACCTGATTCCCCCTCACAGACCCCACAACCAAGGGGCTGTGCAGCCTCTGCTTGGGCACCTCCAGCCAAGGATACTTTGTGCTGCCCAGGCTGCGGGGTCTCCTAGAAAGCCAGCATTTTCCTTTCCCTCTCCCATTCAAGTCTCAAGCTTTACAACCTCTCCGAAAATTTCACTAAAGTTTCTCCAAGAACATTTGGGAAAGCAGGGAGACTGGCCTTCCCACTGGCCAGCTACTCTCCCCTTTCCATCAGTAAGCCGTGTGGTTGGCACAAGCTCCACCACTCAGGGATGCTGTGTGTCACTCCCAGGCCCAACCACCCCTCCTGGGCAGCTGCAGCCTCTGCCAGGCTCACCCTCTGCCCACCTCAGTCTGCTCTAACAGCCATGGGGGCTCACTGGCAGGGATCTGCCGCTCAAACTCTCTCTGCCAGGAGGTGTCTTCGTGAGCCTACTGACCTCCACCCACCAACAATTCTAGCCAAACTCTAGGTGTTTCTGTGAGTCTGCTTTGTGTAACCCTGAACAACTTCTCTGCACAAAATGTTATGTCTTCACTGTGTGCCGCCGCCGCCACCCCAGTACGTTGGCACTTCCTTCTGAACTTATGCCTCAGCTGAGGCCAGAATCACCCGCACAAGAAACCTCAGCCAGAAACCTGGGGATTGATCTTGACTTGCCGTCTTCCTTATCACACTAATCCTTTGACTCTCTGTGTCCGAAAGATTTTTTTTTTTTTTTTTTTTGAGATGGAGTCTCACTCTGTCACGCAGGCTGGAGCGCAGTGGCATGACCTCAGCTCACTGCAACCTCTGCCTCCCAGGCTCAAGCGATTCTCCTGCCTCAGCCTCCTGAGTAGCTGGGACTCTGTGGGATTCTTTGTAAAGTGATCACCTTACTTTTGAATCTTCCTTAAAAATTATTCCATACACATCACAAATCTGACCAAGTTAACATCAGTGGTTCCACAGCTGTCTTATGGCTGAGCAGTTCCGAATCACACAATACCTCTCTGATCCCGGGCAAGTTATTTTACTTGCCCAGGATCACAGAGTCTTTTGGTAGAAAGAATACAACACAGTACTTATCACATAGGGCAGCAGTCAGGACCAAAAGACCATACAAAGGGCTGAGCACGGGGCCTGCAGCATAGTAAGCCTCCAACGATACAACTGGTGTGACTGTGGCTACACTGTTCCCAACCAGTAGTCCATGGAATTCCATGGATGAACTTCAGGGGATCCATGAAGTCCCTGAAAGTGTATGGAAAGTTTGGTTTGCAGGTTTATTTTTCTGGAGGAGAAGGGGGAAAGCTCTTCTCAGAGACCTAAGTCTGCACCCTAAGCCTTGAAAGCTTCACAAGAACAATGAGACATTCCATCCCATGGGACTTCCTGTCTTCCCCCTCCCTTGAATCCACTCCCCGTGACCTTCCCTTTCTTCTGAATTACAGGCACAGCCATCATCCTCTCATCTGGTCCTGCTATTCCTCTTCCCTACATCCCCGCCACAGATAGCCCAATCCTCTGCAGCCTGTTCTCCATGCACAGCCCTAACAGAGCATCCCACACACGCGGCTTCCATGTCCCCATTCACCCAAAGCCCTATGCGGGGGATGCTCCCGTACAGAAGAGCAGAGACCCTCAGTGTGCAGAAGACCACCACCCTCCTTCTCTCCCACTCACTCTCCCGCTGCCTCCACTTGATACTGTCTGGGTCTCTGCCGCCCTCCCTTCGCACCACCTCTTTCCCACAAATTCCAGTACAGCAGGTGGAAGCAGCCATCATCCCAAAGCTCACCAGCAATCCTTCTCAATTTTTTTCAACCTGAAACTGCCCAGAGGAAGAGCTGAAGGACCCAAAGCTCACCTGGGGCCAGGCTGTCAGGTGCATGGCTGCCATCCCCCGGTCTCCCTCTCAGAGAAGGGCTGGAGCTAAAGAGAAACACAAGCAGGGACAAGTATGAGGCAAGCCACCCCCCACCAGAGCAACATAGCTCCTCACAGAAAATGCAAGACACAGGCAGCTTGCATCCAAATGGGAGTGTGAACAGGAGCCATGCAAGAAAGGAGTGATCTGTTCACTGGCTCAGTGCCTAGGACTTCAGGCTATGACACTGAAATTCACTGCCAGGAACCCTAGGACTTTATAATTCTGACACATATCACACAAACAGAAGAGTGTATATATAAAATGTAAAAATAAACAAACAAACAAAAATCAAAAAAAAGAAAAAAAAAAGAAGAGTGTATATAAAGCCTGCCAGGCACTGTGGCTCATGTCTATAATCCCAACACTTTGAGAGGCCAAGGCAGGTGGATCACTTGAGCCCAGGGGTTCAAGACAAGCCTGGGCACATGACAAAACCCTGTCTCTACAAAAAATACAAAAATTAGCCATGGGTGGTGGCACGTGCTCGTGGTCCCAGCTACTCTGGAGGCTGAGGTGGGAGGATCACCTGAGCCAGGGAGGTCAAGGCTGCAAGGAGCCAAGATCACACCACTGCACTCCAACCTGGGTGACGAGAGTGAAATCCTGTCTCAAAAAAATAAAAAATAAAAATAAATAAAATAAAATGTATGCAGAACCTGAAAAAGAAAGCAAAGAGTTATGTATCAACAATTAAGTTCAAGAAATAGGACAGTACCAAGATCTTTGGCTTATTTCTACTTCTCAAAACAAGGATCATCCTCAGTATCACAGCAGGAGAAGCTGGGCTGGCTGGGCTCAGCCCCAGTACACAGGCCTGGGGGAGTCAGGCCCTAGGGAGGCAGCACATGGAGAAGAGGGCAGCTGCTCCCCAGAATCCTGCCTCATTTCCTCAGAGCTCTGAATGTCTTCAAGAATTCTAACACCTCTGGAGAGGTCTTGGAAAGTCAGTCTCCTACATGGCCCAAGCTGTCCTTAGGAGGCTGAGCTGGAAGGTAGGGACCAGGCTGTCTCCCATTCTTTCCAGTCTTCCGATAGTGAATGAGCCAAGGCCTAGACTTCTGCCTCAGCTCCTGAGAGAGGAGATCACTGTAGCAGCCAGAGTCCCAAGACGCAGCACCTCTTGTTTATTATATTCAAAAACATGCAGACTGGTGATTTTCTGACTTTTACTGCTCCTACAGTCAGTCTTGAAATTACATTTTCCTAAAATATCATCCATTTCTTCCAGGATTTCAACTTTACTAGTATAGAGTTGTAGAAAATACTGGTTCATGATTCTTTCCATTTCCTCCAGAAATGGAAATATATGTGCTTTCTTTTGAATATATGTACTTTCCAGACCTTTTTCCCAGGGTTAGTGTTATGGACTAAACATTTATGTCCCTGCCGAATTCATATGTTGAAGCTCTAGCCCCCAATGTGACTGTATTTAGAGACGGGCTTGTGAGGAGGTAATAAGAATAAATGAGGTCCTAAGGGTAGAACTAAAGGTCCTAAGGTTAAATGAGTTCCAATAGGGCTAGTGCCTTTATAAGGAGAGACACAGAGCCCATGCACCCACTCACTCCCAGTCTCCTCCATGTGAGGACACAATGAAAGGGCTACTGTCTATGAGCCAGGAGGACAGCCCTGGCAGGAGCCGAAATCAGCTGGCATCTCGATCCTGGATTTCCAGTCTCGGGGACTGTGAGAGATAAATACATTGGTGAAGCCCCCCCAATCTATGATATTTTGTTATGGCAGCCCAGGCAGACTAATACAGTTCGGCTGAGCAGTGGTTTACTTATTTTAATGTTGTTTCCTTTTATTTTCAAGGAACCAGCTTTTCCAGTTGAGCAACACTACTTTCCTCTATTTGTTTTAAATCACCAATTCTGCTGTCTTAGTTTGTTCCTTCAGCTCTGTAAGGGGCAGTTTAAGCACCACTCCAATCCTCTTGTTCCATCCTTAGTCCAGTTCTACAGAGGCTTTAGTCAGTTTTGAGAAGCTGCAACCTACCAGGATCTTCATAAGGACCTACACCACCTATGTCTGGTTCCTGCCCTGGGGCTTCTCTGGTGTCCTATGTAGGACACCTGTGGACAGCTGCTGGGCCCTGAAATGCAGGGGTATTAAAACCTGTGGGACCCCCTTGACCAATAGGGGACAAAGGCAATGGATAAATGTTTTCCCCTTCCGTCCCCAAGCGGTGCGGCCTTAAGACTCCAAGGCTCCTCAAAGACCCTGCAAAGCAGAGGCTGTTGAGGCCCGAGTGTACCAATGCATCCTTGTATCAGTTCTCCCACTGTTTCACTCCCCTTGTCTTTCACTCTGCCCCTGTGACCACATTCCTAAATAAGTTCCTACATACAAATCTTTGTTCCATGTTCTGCTTTTGGGGAAACAAGACTACAAAGGCTTTTTTCCTACCTTCTTGAGGTTGCATGACTTATTTATTTTCATTCTTTCCTGTTTGGCAATTAAAACGTATAAGGCCACAAATTTTCCTCAGAATACACTATTTGCCACATTCCAGAGGTTTTTATATTTCATGTTTTAATTACTATTTTATAGTCAGTTAGCAATTCTGTTTTGTCTCTGACCTAGTAATTGTTTAGGATAATTTGCTGTTGTTAATTTCTTCTCTGTTCATAAGTTCTGGCTTTATTGCATGATGACCATATAACCCAATCTATTAACTTCTACTTTACACATTTTTCAGGATTTTTGTGACTCAAGTGTCCATTTAAAAATATATATTATCTGGTGTTTAAAAAGAAAACTTATTCTGTGATGGGAGAATATGTAACTCCATTTTTAGATAATAAATCAATTCTACCAATTACATATGTAGTGTGAGGATATCCTACTCAGCTAGTCAAGGTTGTACAGTCAAAGGTGTACACCTGCTGCCTGAACTTTGATGGCCAGGCAGTGAGCCAAGACCACAGGGCTCAGCAGAGGAGCAGGTGTTCGCAAGAATGCAAACGTTCTAGAGAGTATATGAGAACTTACCAAGAAAAGTCTCGTTTAAATGCAGTAGGCAAAGAGCCAGAAAATTAGCTTAAAAGTACTCAGAGACAAGGGGCACCACAGATCTCTAAAGCTGTCCTGCTGCCATTCAAGAGTAAGTATGTAAGTCCTAATAAATTCATCCACTTGCCAAGCTAGACTTGTCCAAAGCATTCTTTGGTCTCTTGGCTCCCTCCTAGTTTAGAGGAAGGTTTTAAAAAATATGATTCTGGGTTTTTTCTTGTTACAACACTGTATAGATTTTCTACATAATCCTAATTACTTTTACCTATTAAACCAAGACAGCCAGTGAAGAGCTAACTCTCACACACTGAGCTCAGACGTGGCATGAGCAAATCCATTCAAATGTTTCAGAAATGAGTAATTCTAACATGACGTAAACTGTAGCAGAGCACAGCAAAATAAGTTTCCCAATTCTTTTTGTGGTGCCAGCACAATACTGATACAAAAACTACAGACCAGTCTCATTTATGAATTCTAATGCAAAAATTCTATCAAGGAATAGACTCCAGTAGTTCATTAAAGTAATACATCATGAGTAAGTAGGATTATCCCTTGAAGATAAACAAAGCTCAATGTTAGGATACAAATTACTATACTTTTCACATTAATAAATCAAAGACAGATAAACACACTGTCCATCTCAACAGATGCCAAAGGTATTTAACATAATGCAACATTCATGCCTAACTTTAAAAACTTACACCCTAGAGAAACTTTCATATGTAGGAGGTACGTACAAAGATATTCATTATCAGCACTATTTTAATAGCAAAACACTGAAAACAACCCACATGTCCATTGAAAATACATCGATAAATTTTCATACAGTTTTTACAATGGAACATTACCCAGAAGCTACACAGAATGAATCTGGGAACATAACATTGAATTATTCGAGTCACTGATGACTTATACACACAATAGTGCTATTTATATGAAGCTCAAAAACAAAAACAGTTTAAGTACATTGCTTACAAATACATGCATATGCAATTATCTTTAAAAATAATAGGGCTACAATTAACACAAAATTCAAGACAACTGTTACCTCTAGTGGTGGGAGGCTGGGAGCTGGAGTGAGGAAGAGGAACACATTGATAAATTCAGCAGTACTGGCAATGTTCTGTTTCTTAATTGGGTGGTGTGTTCATGGATGCGTTTTACTACTATATAACATATAAATATATATATTTTAAATAAATATATAAACGAGCAAAGATGGGGTGAAAGTGAGGACCCAAAATGTAATACAAAGAACAGCCAGTGTGGCTAACTATACTACAATGAACATAACCACACTTAAGTGGTAGACAAGAAAATAAGTAAGCAACTTTGGAAAACAGTGTTTTGACTAAAATACCGTAAGATTAAAGACAAAAAGACCTGTATCCAAGTACCGTACTTTAGGTAGTGAATTTGCTTTTCATGGGGGGGATGAATTAGCCATTCTGAAACTATTAAATATATTCTAAAACTGACTGAATTCGTAATCACGTTGTAGACGTCATTCCCAGGTCGTTGTCACCCCAGAGCCAAGAGAAATAGGGCTGAGTTACCTTTTGGGCCTGACACTGCTCCAGGAGACAGTGTCCTCCAAAAGCCGGGGTTGCTTCTGCTGCCGGGTGACTGGGAGGGGCTCTGCGCTCCCACTCGGCCCTAATTCATGACCCCGTGTCAGAAGCCTGGGAGCACAGAGTCCATACTTGGGATGCACATAGGTTAATGCTCCTGCCAGACCTCAACTCGTCAAAAGACTTGCAGTATCATCTAGGGCCGCTTCATGCCCACAAATATTCCACCCTTTAGCTGCACCACACATCTTCCCCAGCAGACCAAGTGCTAAATGCCCGGGACCTCGTGGCTGTGACAGCAACACAGGTTTCCCCTTCCAATGGGTGCAACCTATTGGGCCACAAAGACCAAAGTTGGAGCCGAGGAGCGCGGAAGAGCACCCCGGGCCGCCTCCCTGCTCCCTCTCCCAGCCTGGGCCTCCTGGCAACACAGGCCACGGGAGACCCAGCTCCACCCAGGGTAGGAGTGCGTCCCAACCGCACCCAGAGCCTAGGGAACAGGCAACGACGCACATTGCCCGCAGTCCTGCACTCACCCCCGCAGCAGGCGGCTCCCCGGCGCTGCCGGAAGTGCGTCACCTAGAGAGGCGACCCGGCCTCTCTAGGAGCAAGGTCTTTTCTTCTTGGTGTTCCTCTCTCCGGGTCCCCCGCGGCTGCAGCCCGATTGATCCTCAGGCTCGGGTCTGGCCCATGCTGACTGTTAGCCCTGGGTGAGCAGGCAAGAATCAGAGCCAAGCGGGGGACCTAGCCCGGGGAAGTGAAGCTGCAGGTGCAGTCTAGGAGTCTTGGAACTGGACCCGTGGATGGCGCGCTGTCACACCCAATGACCCCTTTTTCTAACAAATAGTTTGTAATGCCCATCGTATTCTCCTGATCTGATACTCATACACAATGGCCTAGAAAATCGTACATAACATACACACCTACATATTAAAAACTAATGTTATACCTTAAGTGTAATGAAAGAGAAAAAAAAGAGGAACGTCATCTGTCGTTTAAAAACACATACTTCAATATGTTTGGTCATGACTGCTGCAGGAGACCTAACGAGGTGGTCCAGTAGTCGCCTTTACACATAGACGCTGCCCGAATGCCACAGCCACAAAGCTGTGACTTATATTGTTTCAAAAATCACAAAACTGATCCAAAATGGCAAACACTTTTTAGTGAAATTCTGAATGAAACACAGGACGATCTTCTCTTGATTATACAATAACTACATTTCTGGAACATCAATGTATGTTAAAACTGTGCAAAAATACATGTGTTTACCCAGAAAACAGGTTTAGATTCAGATAATTTCGAAATAGGATTTTCACCTACCTGAATGTTCAGCAAGGCAGCTGAAAGTGTGAACATTTTCTCAACGGGCAGGACTGTCCTGTGCATTGCAGGATCCTGGCTGCCATCCACAACGCTGGTAGAAATGCTATCACCACCACCAAATACAACAAAATACCTCCCATAAAGTTCCAAAATGAGCCCTGGGGGAAGGGAGACAGTACTAAAAGCCACTGGATTGGACGACCCTTAAATCTCCACCCCCTCACACACCCCGGAACCCTGGTAATGCAGGCTTTTCTTCCTTCCAGCTCTGATTTATCCAACGCTGCTGCACTAGAGAGTGGTGTTTGCCCCCACTCGCCTCTGTGGCCTCTATGACTCCCATTGATTCCCTGACTCAACTTCTGCCCTACATGCTAAAAATGCTGCTCTCTAAATCTAGAATGCTCTTCCCTTCCCATTCCTACCCTCCATCTTGACTGTTACTGGAAGTGTGAGCGCAAATCCCATTTCCCATGGGAAGCAAGCCTTCCCTAATCACTCATAATAAGGCAGGGCGCTCATTTATGTGCCATCCCAACACTGTGTACTCATTTAATGGTGATAGCTTATTTTTATGTCTGTCTTCTCTGGTGGCTCCAAGGAACAGACACCATATCTATCTTGTTCAACATCATCATACTCAGCTAGAGGATAACCTGGCAGAAATAAGGAGAGCAATAAACATTTGTTGTTGACATGGTCGAAAGGCTCCAGCCCTAACTCTTAGGTGGAAGCCTACTTTGTGTGTCCCCAAGGGTACGATAAGGGTAGGATATGTCTTATGCCTCGGATCATGGCAGTGACCATGACCAGGTACCCTTCTCTGCCTTGCCCTGACCTTGGTCTTCACTGTTTTCCAAAATTAGCTCATTAAGAAAATGGTCCCCATGATTGAGCAGAGTGATAGCTGGAGATTACGTTGCTCTTGTCAGTAAGTTCTGGTTTTCACTTTTTGTAGGCTCAGAAATCAGGAGTGAAAGCTTGTTGAAAGAAATAGGAAGGAATCAGATCACATAAATGCTGGCCCCAAATGTTTGCATCATAAACCCACTGCCTAATTTTACAGATAAGAAAATGAAGCTCCCTAAATAACCACAAAACTCCTACTCCTACTTCGGGCATATCAGAAAAATTAGATAATAATGCACAAACCAATTTACAAAAGCTTTATGGTAGGTATGGAGAGATGGAGACCAGTTCTTATCTTTCAACCCCCGTTCTTCCATTCTTATATGATTACAGAATCTCTAGCAAGGAATGTGACAGCTCAGAGGAAAAGTGCACATTTCCCAGAATTCTTTAAAATAAAGTGTGTCCATTTGACCAACTTCTGGCAAATAGGCTGTAAGAAAATGTAATGCTGAATCCTTAAAAACAAGGGACATGCCCTCCCTAGCCCCAAATCTTCATCGACCAGGTGGAATGTTGACAAGAGAGAGCATCTTGGACCAATACAAATAAGGGTGTGGCTGCTGGGAATGACAGAGCAGCTAAAAGGAAGAGTCACAGAGCTGCTATATCAGCCCCAGATGGCTTACTTTCTGTTGGTACATGAAAGAGAAATAAACTTTCATCAAATTTAAACCACACTTATTTGAGTTCTTCAAATTAATTACCAAGCCCATAGCCTAACTAATACCCGTAGAAATGGGGAAAGATGGAACAATCACACAACACAACAGTTACAAAATTAAGCTGGCTCTTCGACTTCAGCATTCTAAAAGTTCATTTCCTTGCCAGGCCTGCAGCCATGTAGTGTCAGTTTCCTCCTACTCAGCTCTAAGGCTTCTTCTCCTGCACCCTTTGTCCCTGCAGTCCCAAGACTTCCCTAAAACCGTTTCCCTCTGACCACCAGGGAAAACTGACAATCTTCTCGTGATAAAAAATTATTTTTGTTGTTTCCAGTTTTAATAGGACAGAGTAACGATGGTTTTGGCTGTTTCTTCTCATGCAAATTGTGACAAAACAACAGTCTGGTTGGTGTTCATTCCAGGAGTTCAAGGATGTTTTTATGTTATAAAATTTTTATTCACTTATTGATGTTGTGAGTTATATGAACAATCATTTAATCTATGTGAAGAAATGTACTAGGGTAGGGAGAGGTCTTATTCTCAAAGCAACCAAACATATATATGAATAAGTTTACTAATAAATACTTAAGACATATATCAAGAAAATTTTAAATACTTGGGGACTAAACCAATGAAAGCCAGTTGTTTAAGTGAAAAGGCACAGGTAATTCTTCAGTAGAAAGTGTATTGTTCTTTATTCAATCGAAGGTCAATGTTATACCAAATAAAACCCCTACAGAATATGTTTTAAAACTTGTGAAAATGATTCTAAAACTTGTGTAGAGAAAAATGTTAGATGCAGCCAGGCACAGTAGCTCACATCTATAATCCCAACACTTTGGGAGGCCAAGGTGGACAGATCACCCGAGCTCAGGAATTTGAGACCAACCTGGCTAACGCTGTGAAAACCCATCTCTACAAAAATACAAAAATTAGCCCAGCGTGGTGGCACACACCTGTAATTCCAGCTACTGGGGAAGCTGGGGCAGGAGAATTGCTTGAACCCAAGAGGCGGAGGTTGCAGTAAGCCGAGATCTTGCCCCTGCACTCCAGCCTGGATAACAGAGTGAGACTCCATCTCAAAAAACAAAAAACAAACAAAAACCGGTGCTTAGAAGGTACTACTAACACTTAGGAATGCACAAATATTAAAAGTTAAAGAGGCCGGGCATGGTGGCTCACGCCTGTAATCCCAGCACTTTGAGAGGCCAAGGTGGGCAGGTCACAAGGGTGAGTTCAAGACCAGCCTAAACAACACGGTGAAACCCCATCTCTACTAAAAATACAAAAAAGTAGCCAGGTGTAGTGGTGCACGCCTGTAGTCCCAGCTACTCAGGAGGCTGAGGCACGAGAATCGCTTGAACCCGGGAGACAGAGGTAGCAGTGAGCCAAGATCGCACCGTTGCACTCCAGCCTGAGTGACAGAGTGAGACTCCATCATAAAAAAAAAAAAAAAGAAAGTTAAAGAATGGAAAACAGATATATCAGACAAATATTAAGTTAAAGAGAAAATGGCATAGTTATATTAATATCTTACAACAATGAGTTTAAGACAATAAATATTATTCTATTCTATTCAGAATTCTGTTGAGGGCAATGTAGCAAATAATATCAAAGAGAATCTCAAAATTTAGAATAAGATGTAATATTCAACATCATTTTAAATACTTAGCTCACAGGAAAGTGTAACCAGGTACCAAAAACAAACAAGAAACTAAAACCAGAAGTGTTGGTTTGGCCTGAGGAGCTCAGCTGATGCTTCAGACAATATGAATGGGAATGGTCAAGAGTTGTAAGTCTTGATATCTGAGAAAGCAGAATTGTAATATATAGGAGACTGGCATGAAGCAAGAAATAGAAATGGAGACTTTCTCCCACACATACATTCATCCAAATTCCTGGACCCAGGAAAGGATAAATCTTTTTAAAATCTCATGAACAAAGAGAGATAACAAAGAATCTTATGGTCCTTGCCTAAGCTTTGAAGTGTTAGTAGAAATATCCCATAAAAATTTATAATCATAGTTTGTATCATTAAGTATAGAGTTTAAATTAATACTACCTACTTTGGCCAGTAACTCATAATACATGAAATTACATTAAAAACTAATCCTGATAGACTTCTGAAATAGTCATGACAGAATTCATAGGAAATGACATTTAAAAGTTATTACAACCATATCTGATACATATAAAAGGTTAGTGGAGAAATGAAAGAGATATAAAAATACCCAAATCAAACTTCTAGAGATGAAAATCTATAATGTGCAATAAAAATACATTGGATGGTATTAACAGCAGATGAGACATTACAGTAAAAAAAATTAGTGAATCTGAAGACAGAGCAATAGAAACTATTCAAAAAGAAACACAGAGAAAAAGAAATTGAAAATAAATGTACAGGATTGAGAAGTCCTGTTTTCTCCACTTACTAGCTATGAGACCTTGGGCAACCACTTAGCTTTTCTGAAATTCCATTGATTCATCTGAAAAATAAAGTAATAATGCATAGTTGCTGTAAATACTACACATGCATACAACATAAAGTACATACAACAGAGACAAGGATTCAGTAGTTGCTCAATTAATGTTACTTTTCCCCCTCCTCTAACTTATTTGTGGACCTGATTACACCTTTTACTTTGTCAATAGGGGAGATATTAATGCATAAGTTTGTAAATATGACATATTATAACTAGGAGAAAGACCTACAGTGCCAAACTCCTTCCAAGTTTTTTGTGCATAACCTCACAGAAACTTGCTAACAAAAATCAAGTTCAGAAGCTTTTTAGCACAGAGAAAGCAGATCCAATCCATTGTATGTTTCTGAAAGGAGGTTAACGGGTGGGAGTTAGCAAGTGAAAAGAGGGTATGAAAAAGAATCAAGGAGCCTGTGTCCAAATGAATACAATATACCTTCTTTCTCACATGCATTGCCTGATAGTTTGCTTATATGCGTCTAGGAAGAGCCCTGATCATTCTTCCTTAGGTAGTACAACCAGCTAGTACACATTTTCCCCTAACTTGAAGGATGCTGGCCTCCAGAATAACACACTGTTATTAGGTACCAATCCCATAGAGCTCCCAAGGGAGTCGGTCCAATTATCAGCTCTGATGCTGAAGTTCCTAGAAAGAAGAGAAAGAATCCCAACCCCCACCTTGTCCTAAAGAACCTTCTAAATGACTGCTGACTTTAGAGGATTACAATTGCCAGGTACACAGGAGTCGAAAGTCCCAGGAAATTAACAGTGACCACTGCAACGTGTGTTGATAGTATCATCCAGGTCCAAGGGATGGCAGTAGAAAAGAAGGAAGCGGTGGTGCTGTCCAAGGTGCTACTTCCGACTCTTTCGGGTGTCGGTGGAGCTCTCCAAGGTTCTGGAGCTGGCCTCGGAACCATCGTCCTCCAGCCTGGTGCTGCTCCCCCTCTGGAAGCGGTGGCTCACACCTGTAATCCCAGCAGTTTGGGAGGCCAAGGCGGGCAGATCACCTGAGGTCGGGAATTCGAGACCAGCCTGACCAACAAGGAGAAACCCCGTCTCTACTAAAAATACAAAAAATTAGCTGGGTGTGGTGGCGCGTGCCTGTAATCCCAGCTACTTGGGAGGCTGAGGCAGGAGAATCGCTTGAACCCGGGAGGCGGGGATTGTAGTAAGCCAAGATCATGCCATTGCACTCCAGCCTGGGCAACAAGAGCGAAACTCCATCTCAAAAAAAAAAAAAAAAAAAAAAAAAAAAAAAAGAGTAAGGTGTATTTAGGAGATATTATCAAGGGATATTTCCTTACCTCCATTTTAACTGGGAGGTAAGGAAAGGCCTGAGGAAGTGACCTTGGGCTGAGACCTAAAAAATATGAGTGAGATATCTGGGCACATAATCAAAGAGAGAGCATTCCAAGCAGGAAGAATAACAAATGTGTAGGCCCTTCAGTGGAGAAAAGAAAGCTTGACACATCATGGGTACAGAAAAGGGAGGAAGTGCAGTCAGAGCTTTGCAGCCCATGTTAAAGAGCTTGAATTTTATTTCAAGGTCAATGGAAACACATTGAAATTTTTTAAGAGAAGCACGTTATGTTTTATATTTTTAAAAGCACACCCTGGCTGCTGATTGGCAGACAGATTAGAAAGATTCAAGAGCAGAAGTGGGAAGACTACTTAAGGAGCAACTGTGGTAGTCTGGGAAATAAAATGTTGGTGGCTCAGAACACGGCGGTAGCAGCAGGAACTGGAGAGAAGCTCCATGTTGCTCATCAGTAACATGTTCTATCATCATGTGCTATCAGCTAGCATGTTGCTTAGCACACAGAAGTCACTAAATAAATATTTGTTGCCAGGCACAGTGACCCATGCCTGTAATTCCAGCACTTTGGGAGGCCAAGGTGGGATGATTGCTTGACCTCGGGAGTTCTAGACAAGCCTGGGCAACATAGTGAAACTCTGTCTCTACAGAAAACATAAAAATTAACTGGGTGTGGTGGCATATGCCTGTAGTCCCAGCTACTAGGGAGGCTAAGGTATGAGAATCACTTGAGACTGGGAGGTCAAGGCTTCAGTGAGCCATGATTATGCCACTGCACTCCAGCCTGGGTGGAAGAGCAAGATCCTGTCTCCAAAAAAATGTTGAGTAATTAATAAAATCATTTATTGTATGTGGCACACTTCTAAGGATTCTTTTATTTGCATGACCCCAAGTGCTCATTTTAGTTGATAATCTGAGGGACATGCCTTGCCAGCTTCTCCTCACAGGCTGATCACTGTGATACTTACCATGTTTTAGCTCCTGAATATACAGAGCTACAGTTACACAAACAACTTAGTCTATCTAAAATTATGCACGTTACTGAAACACAGAAAAACATTGTGCCCCACAGCACAGTTGCTCTGAGAGGAAGCTTCTTTGAAGTAGAAATCAGAAATGTGCAGCCACCACTGAAAACAGAATGGGATTCCATCACGGAAATGCTCATCGGGGCCATCCTCTAACATCTAAAGGATTCCAGTTGAGTAGACTACTCATATTCACTACTGGAATATAAGACACATTCTCATTGCCTGAAGGTTCTGTCTTCCTCCCTTTAGTTTGGATTCCCGTGAAGGCAGGGCTTGAGACAAGGACTTGAATGCCTATTTATTCAGGAGTTGATCCCAGGAAGCAGGACTAAAAGAACCCAGTGAGTGAGACAGGATAGGAGGAAATGACAATGTAAAGTGTTCTAAAGGTTGATGCTATGAGCACTGGGAGCTCCAGAAAAGAGTAAAGAATTTCTCCTCTAATTGTCCACTTGAAAGGTGAGAGACTGGAATGTTTATCCTCAAGCTCTTGTCTAGCATTATTAAGGGTTTTCCTGGGATTGCTAACTTGCCCTGCGTATTCCCAGGCTGTGCTTCCTAGGCGAGTGAGCTCTGGAAAAGTGCCTGAGGAAGAATGTCAAAAGGCATACGGAGTGTCTGAGCAGTGCCACGGGAGCTCTAAGTTAACATACAACTGTTCACCACAGCTACAGCGAAAGCCAGAGGTGTGCCAAAGTGATGTGAGTGCATTTTAGAGGCATCTGCTCCATCCTCCCATCAATCTGCTGGATTTCACTGTTCCCAACCTGTAAATTGGTGATAAATATAGCACCTATCCTAGAGTTATTACACACATTTAAATTCAAATAGCACAGCCAGCTGTACACCAAAGTTTTTTCCTTATCCAAAGTTTTTAGACATGTAGAATTCGATGGCAATCATACACCATGGCAAAGGCTGCTAGTTACCCACTCAAACATTTGTTCTCCCTCCTCCTCCTAAACAAAACCGTGAAGTCATTTGATGTAGCACACTCTAGAACTGTGAGAATAGATTTCTGTTGTTAAGAAGACAAAGAAAACTAACACATAAATCATAACTGATTCAGGGACAGTTACTCAATTGGAGGGGGCTTCCTGACAGTGGCACTGCAGTAAGGGCCAAGGGAACTAACTACTCAGTAGTGAAGTCCTGAAGAAAGGAAACAAATCTCACTCAGCTATCCCTATACCTCAAGGCTGAAGTGAGAGGGTGTCACTTGGACCTCAGTGGAACCAGCTCTCTGGTTCGGGTACATGACATGAAGACACCCATTTTCAGACGGTGTTGAGAGGTACACAGCCAATAAGTCAGGGACCAGATCATCTGCATACTGGAGGCATGCTACCTCCTTCACGACAGCTCTGCTGGAACAGTCTGTACTGGACATGTCTTACGACATCACCTCAACCTATAGTTTCCTCTCTGATGCCAATTTCCCACCTCCCATTGTGTGAAGCCAAGCACAGCCTCCCCAACTTGACTTGATCCTAATATTCTCCTCTACCCAAAAGGAGCTTATCTGTTTCTTCCAACAATGTCTCTTCTGTTACCAAGACACAGCATCACATACTTTACATACAACCTCTATAGGGCCATATCGTGCAACGGTTAAAACACAAGTTCTGAAACCAGATGGCCTGCGTCTGAATACCTACTCCACTACTGCATCCTTGGGCAACCTAATTAATGATTCTTCAACTGTAACATGGAGGTAATTATAGCACCCTCTTCATAAAGTTATCATACTGAGTAAATCTGTGTGATTAGGAAAGTGTTTGTCAAGTGCCAAAAAAATTTACTGCTGTTATCATTTACTACAGGACAGCTGGGCTGACGCAGCACCATTTGAAGCAGCCCCTGACCACCATTACTTTAAACAGTTTTTTTTCTGGGTGGCTTTTAGATTTTCTGCCTCCAAAATGATCCCCCTTGAAATAACCCAAATGCCCACCAACAGTAAGCAATAAATTGTGGCATATTCATGTAATGAAATACTACGTAGCAATGAGAATGAATTTGTACTGATTATTCCAGTGACACAAAAGAACAAAATAACTTCTGGTAATAGAAGTCAGGGTACAGGTTCCATGAGAACTGTAATAAGGTACAGGGAGACTTGCAAGGTGCCATGTTCTATTTCTTTATCTTGGTGATTATAAGGCTATGTTCTTTCTTTGAAAAACTCAAGTTGTACAACCATGACTCACTTTTTTTTTTTTTTTTTTTTTTAGAGGGAGTCTCACTCTTTCACCAGGCTGGAGTGTAGCAATGCAATCTCAGCTCACTGCAACCTCCGCCTCCGGGGTTCAAGTGATTCTCCTGCCTCAGCCTCTCGAGTAGCTGAGACTACAGTTGTGCACCACCACGCCCAGCTAATTTTTGTATTTGTAGTAGAGAGGGGGTTTCACCATGTTGGCCAGGATGGTCTCAATCTCTTGACCTCGTTAATTGCCCGCCTCGGCCTCCCAAAGTGCTGGAATTACAGGCGTGAGCCACCATGCCCAGCCAACTCACGCATTTTTATGTTTGTGCTAGATTTCAGTTAAAAAGCATTTACTTAATTCCCCAAGTCTGTCATTCATTGGTTAACCCAAACACAGGATACAAGTGCTCATTCATCTGCTGGCAAGTAAGGAAGAGGTGGTGAAGCCACCCAATTGCTAGACTCAGTGAGCCATTAAGTCTGAAATTGGGTAAGAAGATTCCAACACTGGCTGGCAGCAGGAGGGCACATGGGAGAAAAAGAAGTGTGCAGATTATGTTCATCACCAAAGAAAAGGGTCAGCTCTGTTTTCCTAGTGAGATATCTCTGCAGTGTCTTATGACTAAGAACCATAGCATTTCCTTGGCTCCCTAGCCAGATCAAAGGCCAAGTGAACATGCTGTCCTAGGAATTAAAATGGCAAATGCCAAGCTATAATAGCTACAACAGCTGGCATTTCTCAGTTCAATGCCTAGAGTAGCATTCATTCCAAATAAAAAACCGAATAAGCAGAAAATAAAAGCTTTAAGAGTGAAAGCCTTTAGTTACCTAGTTAAGACTTTTCTTGAGAACAGATTCACTGGTGCAGACATAATTTTGTTATATGAGATTTTTGTTACAGAGCTCAAGTTGTTAGAACTTCTATTTACTTGTGGTGTCTGATACAACCTGGGCTCTCTAGTGTCACAGTGTGCTTCTCAATCTCATTACAACCATGGGGTTTAGGAGCTGCCATGGCTATTACTAAAGACTTTCCTACATAACATATGCACAAAACATTTCTCCATCCATTCGAGTATGTTATTCCTGAAGACTTTTCAAATAAGTCTTCAGAGATAACATGTTGAAGACTAACAACACTGTTTAACTCAAAATTCTGTTCCAAGGGAAGAACACTTAACTCAAATGTACCAAAGCCAAAAACAGCCAAACAAAAATGGAATTTATGCTACTGCAATTCAAAAACCCATTTGTATTTTTAGGTTCAGACATGGTCTGATGTGGCTGTTCAAACACTATCTTCAGTCTTTAACTGCTCGCCAATTCTCAGATGCCTTTTTTACTGTGTTGACTTCATTCTCAGCCTCTGTGAGAATCTAGTTCTTCTCAGCGTTAAAACCAGTTGGTGTGGGGAAGGAGAGTATTTCTTCCTATTAGCTCTTGCAATCCTCTTGAACTCTAATTAGACCATCTTTGGTCATATACTAACATCTGAATCAGTAACCGTTGCTTGAGGGATAAATCAGAGGCTGAGCCAGGCCGGTGTCACACATTCCATTCCTGAGTAGAAGACAGAATCCACTCAGTACATTTCACTGGAGTGTACTGTTACCAGTAAAAAGGGGTAAAAAATTCTGGGAGGCCAAAACGACAAATATCCAGCACAGGCTTCTCTCCAGAGTGCACATGCTCAAGATAACCTAGCTGGGAAGAAGTCCTAAAGGCCTTCTCATACTTGCTACACCCATAGGGTTTCTCTCCATTATGGATTCTTTGATGCTGATGAAGATTTCTTTTGCTAGTGAAGGCTTTTCCACACTCATCACATACACAGGAAGATTCCTGAATATGAATTCTCAGATGTCTTTTTAATTGTCCCTGAGCACTGAAGGCTTTTCCACAATCTACACAGTCAAAGGACTTCTTCTCACTGTGAATTCTCTGGTGCCGAGTTAGTTTTGTATGACAACTGAAGGCTTGTCCACATGCTTTACAAAAATAAGGCTTTTCCCCTGTGTGAATACGCTGATGTTGGCTTAGATGGGATGTCCTTCCAAAGCTTTTGCCACACTCATTACACTCATAGGGTTTCTTTCCAGTGTGGATTTTCTGATGCCGAAGTAGGGGTGAATTACCAACAAAAGCTTTGCCACACTCATTACATTCATAGGGTTTCTCCCCAGTGTGGATTCTATGATGTATAACAAACTCAGAACTACTGGTAAAACTATTTCCACACTCTGTGCAGTAATAGGGTCTGTTCCCACTGTGGATTCTCTGATGCCTGATCAGATTTGCATTATCATTAAAGGTTCGCCCACACTCCTCACACTGATAGGGTTTCTCTCCAGTGTGAATCCTCTGGTGCCGAATTAATGAAGAATTGCCATTAAAGGCTTTTCCACACTCATTACACTCAAAGGGTTTCTCCCTAGTATGGATTCTATGGTGTCTAAGATAGTAAGAAAAATAGCTGAAGGATTTCCCCGCACTCCTCACATATGAAAGGTTTCCTTGCAGAGTGGATTCTTGGAAACTTTCCTCGGATGTTTTTCACTGTGGGGGATGTCCTGGTACTTCTCCACATCACATGTTTCTGGGAAGTCAGTTCTCTGCGGGACACTCTTCAGCTGCCCATGTGACATCATCCCATCTCTTTCTTCAGAAATTTTCTGGGTTAATGTGGACTCACTGTCAGTGTTGGTCTCAGCATCTGACATAACAGACAGAAAACACTAATAATGCCACCTGAGAACTATACTAGATAGAGCAATGAAAATTACAAGGCTTTAGAAGAGATCATTTCAACTTTCACATCAGTACCTGGAACTCATCTGCTGGCTAATCAAGTTGATCCTATAAGTGTGAGTTAAAGGAGTAAGGGAACTCCAAAGGAGAATGCTGGGAGAGGAGTAATCTGAGATGGAAGTAAAGGTGGTAACCAAAAGTCTGAAAAAGAATCATCACCAGAGAGAGGAGGAGTGTGAGAACAGACCACCAGGTTCTCAATTGTCTTGATGATTCTTTTTCAGATTCTTAAGACTGAAGTGCTGCCCCAGCTTCATCACTTTCCATTTACTTGCTCTCTGCAGACCACCTGCACTGAAACTCCTGTCTCTGCCTTCAACTTCACTATTTGCTCTTGGTGGCACCCATCTGACTATTTGACTGTCTACTTTCTCTTCCTTCTCTCACTGAAACTAAATATACCTTAATGGTTAAGATTCAGCCCTCCTTTCTCCCTGGGGGTCATTTCAACCCAGCTGTGTTAGAGTACCCTTTCAGACCTGCCTTTTATCTCAGACTCTCCACCCACCTTCTCAATGGCCTGCTCTAATCATCCACTTGCCTACTCTAAAGGAACCTCACATCCTGTGCTCAGTTCTGAATTCCTATGAATTAAAAAAAAAAAACTCCTCTCATGCCATGACTTCCCAGTGTTATCTGACTCAACTCTCCCCATTTATGGCCAACCTTGGGAAGATCTGGTCCATTTTACCTTCACATTGTCTATCCTATTCCCAATAGCACTTAAAACTTTTGTTTTTGGCTTTTTACATCTATCTCCATAACTTGTATCTTCCAGAACTTCTTAAACAAAGTTCGGAACAGAGCAAGTTGCTCAAAAACTGCTCCTGAGTAAATCCATCCCAACCAAGGAAGACCACTGAGGTAGGCAATGTTGCAACTAAGAAGGAGCAATGGATTCAAGGATTGTCAATGAGACGTACTGAGTGGTTACAAGTTAGTAAGAGTTAAGATTGGTGGGGAAAGGTTTCATATTTTAGTTATTAGGTGAAATCATCTATTGTATTTAAATCCTGCCCAGCATGGTTCACTTTTAAATACAGTGCTCCATAAAACTCCACAGTTGTTGGTTCTAAACCTGCCTCACCTACCTTTACAGATGTTTTTGGTCCCCTCTGCCAGGGGATCATCCTGTGCTTCCAGGCTCCAAGCCATGTCCCTCCCTCCAGAAGTGAGATCAGTGCAGATTTGGGAACTGGGTACCCTGAAAGAGGAAGAAAATGGTACTTTTTAGCCCTGTATCTGGTGTTTCAAAAGAAGGAAAACCCTAGGAGTCTCAGTAAGAATAAGACCCAGAGAAGAGAGTTCTTGACTGGGGAAGGCCAAAGAGATTCTGATCAAGAGGAAACTGAGCATTTGTGACTTCTTCCTAAAAAAAACAATCAAGAAAAGTTAAGTTAGTGAGATCTGCAAGGCATGAGCAAACACAGGGGAAGAAGTCACATTCTTCCCCAGACAAGAACACTACTTATTCCTTACCGTGCAGAGCCCCTTGGAAGAAGAAACATACTCTTACCAGGGGACAGTAGTTCCCTTCACTGGGAGACCAAAGTGACCCATGACCTCTCTCTACCCAGCAATCTTTGAAGTTGGTCACTGAGCCTCAGCCCTGCAGTCACTCAGTGGAGGACACAAGAGACAACCTCTCCTCTCCACACCACACCCATCACCCAGTCTGTAAAAGAAGGAAGAAAACTGAAAAGTACAGATTTGAGTCCTAGGAGGAAAATGGCCTTACCCATAGCAGTCAGGTTCCCATAATTCTCCAACATCACACTTCTGTACAGGGCCCTCTGGGCAGGAGAAAGTCCAGTCCATTCTGTCTTAGTGAACTGCACAGCCACATCCTCGAAGGTCACCATCTCCTAAAACAACAGGTTCCTGCTACCCCAGAGCCAATCCTCTGGCTCCAGGCCAGAGTATGGGGCAGAGAGGACAGGTAGGGGGTTGAGGGAAGGTCCTGTGAGGGATATGTAATGAGAAAAGGTGAAAAGAACTGGATATTAGACCATTATATGACTATTTCTACAAGCAAAAATCTGGAACTTCTCTCACTACCAGAAGAGCTTCAATTAGGATACAAAATTTACTGTCATAAAATGGGATTTAACATTTTTACACCCTAAGAAAAAGTTTCTTATTAACCTTCCTAGGGCAAAATCTTTGATTTAGTAAATATTTTCAGTTTTTTGGTGTTACACCTACAAGTGAACAATTTGCTTCAAATGGTATCTCAGGACCTATCTGTTCCTATTAGGTACTCCCAATTCCCAGCCAATCCATCTCTTCCCCACATGTGCTCACCCTGCCCCAAACATTATGCCCATGAAACAAGAACAGTCATGGTTTGCACTGATGGGCCTGTCTCATTCAACTCCCATATGATTCTTGAAAAAGGGCTGTGCTGTCTGTGCTCAAGAGCATCCTGCAGAGGGAGCTGAGAGTCTCCTGGTACAATCCACTCCGCTCCTTGATGGGTTTTCCTAGAAAATGATGCTTCTAGAATTAAATGGCTGCTGCTGGGTAGCTCTTTTAGCTCCTTATCTTTATACCTCAAGACAATCTGTAATAGCTTCTGCCAACCAAGATTCATGCATCTTGGGGTTTTAGTTTGTTTTTGTTTTTGTTATTTTTCTCCTTTTTTCTTTGTTTTTTGTCCTCTTTTGACAATGTCTTGCTCTGTCACCCAGGTTGGAGTGCCGTGGTACAATCTCAGCTCACCTATGGCTCAGATGAGTCTCCCGCCTCAGCCTCCTGAGTAGCTGCGACTATAGGTGCACACCACCATGCCTGGCTACTGTTTGTATTTTCTGTAGAGACACAATTTTGCCATGTTCCCCAGGCTGGTCTTGAACTCCTGGGCTCAAGAGATCCGTCTGCCTCAGCCTCCCAAAGTGCCGGGATTACAGGCATGAGCCACCATGCCCAGTCCCTCATGCTTTTTCAATAGATACTCTTTCCCTCCCTGCTGGCCTCAACTCTACCTTTCCACAAAGTTCTGGCATCTGGTTTAGAGCCTCTAGTCACTCCTCAGATGTGGGTATTAAACTTCATTACCAGAGTGCTCAGGGAATATACTCGCACCTTCCAATGCCTCAACTGATTTTGCACATCTCCACATCCCCCTCAACCCAGCACTGCCTCAGACTCTCTGGATGACCCAATACGCTGGCTCATGATGCAACACAAACTCATCTTCCCCAAAAAGGCTCCCATTCTAATTTATATAAACTAAGTGGCATAGTGAGTGACAGTATTTTTCCCTCTCGGTTAATAACACCAATTTCAGCACACTCTCTAATGCTAGAACTTGAGATTAATCCTAGACATTCAAAGCCCCATCATCACTAACTGCTGACAGTTAATACTCAAGTCCTGCCAATTTTATCACCTACATATTTCTGGAATCTGACTCTTCCTCACCATGGTACAATCAGCACACTAGGTTAACAGTTGGGGGACACATTAGCTCCACTTCCAGGCTTGTCCCACACTGAATCTACCCTCTGCCCAGCTGACAACCCGACGCCATCAACTCTGGAAGGAACCTCTTGAATGAATTGCCACAAACTAGAACAGTGGTATTCAGAGTATGGTCTCAGCCTCCCAAGTAGCTGGGATTATAGGCATGTGCCATCACACCTGGCGCATTTTTGTCAATTTAGTAGAGATGGGGTTTCATCATGTTGCCCAAGCTAGTCTCAAATTCCTGGTTTCAAATGATCCACCCACCTTGGCCTCCCAAAGTGCTGGGATTACAGGCATGAGCCACCGCACCCAGCCAAGTCATGCTTTTAATAACTACACTAAATTCTTTCCAATAGTAATCCTAACAGAAATGCTTTTAGAACTTGGCAAAATGATTTTAAGGTTAATATAAAAGAATAGACAAGAATGGCCAAAAAATTCAGGGAAAAAAATACCCGAGTAAGTCTTCTTTTACTTGGATCTGGGGCAGGCATCCTTTTTGTTCATTGCCCCATTCAAGGGCCTGGTGATAACCAGAAACTGACTACCCAAAAGATCCTGAAGGGCCACCTCGACACACTAAAACACCAGGTTTATTGTTTTAACTATATCATCCCCTATGGACAGTTTGTATTCTTGTAGCTGGTGCATCACTTGGGAACTTGTTAGGCAAATTCTTGGGCCCCATCGTTAGAGCGGTCCACACTTCAGTGAGCCTTCCAGGTAATTCTGATGTACACTGAAGTTTGAGAACCCTATATTGGAGGATAAAATCCAAACTCAGGAAACTGAGGTGTATTAAGTGACAAGGTAATGGGAAGGTGCACAACTATACATAGAGAATCTATCTAGGCAGCTCTGCAAACAAAATCCCAGAGAAGGAACGACAAACTCTAAATGTAATAGAAAAGATGGCCCAAGTGAAAGAGGGAGAAGGAAAAACAAGACTTCGTGTCTCTCTAGAAATGGTATTGGGGAGAACACAGTCAATAATTACACAGCAATTCAGAAACTGATTAATCAGGACTACAATATAATGTGATGTCAGAGACTTGTGGAAAAACCAGAAGAGGGTAGGAACTCCAAGGAAGCTGATGTATCAGTGAGACAGTCAGGTAGAGAGAACTGAAGGATGTGAGAAATATGAGATTGGGACAGGACACAGTTGATGGGTACTAAGTTACTAGATAAATAAGTGCCAAGAGGAAAAAAATGACCAAGCAGCAACTCCGGCTCAAAAAGTGAAATATAATTCAGGAAATCAATTTCCCTGTCCCAAAAATGTAATGTACTTATGTCCACTTTACAAATGAATCCAGTTAAGATGCAAAGCAGTCAATAACTTGCTCAAGGCTACCATGCCTCTGAGGCCTAATGAAATCCCTAACTTCAGGTGTGCTATCCTAGCGTAGACTTTCCCATCACAGCCCACTGCCTCACTTAGCCAGCAGTAGTGCCCTCAAGGATATATGTTCCCTGATTCTGAAGCCCAAACTTCCTTCTTTCTTTTGGAGGACAAATGAGATAGGCCCCCTCTTTCTTGTCTTCTTCCTGCTGACCCTCCACTCCTACTTTCCAAGAACCTTGTGCCCTTGCTGATCTTGATCACTTCCATCCTATCCTGGATCCCTACGTCACCAGCCTGAGTCCCTCATTCTCAGAATTCCCTCTGCAGGAAGACAGCTACTGAACCTGGGGATTCTCCAGTCCAGGAGAGATTCTCAGTATTCAGGAGGCTGTACTTCGGCTTTCCAGGTAACTCTCTCCTGTTTCCATCTTCACTGGCCCTAGCTCTTTCCCCAGCACCCAGTCCTACCTCTTTCCCCAGCACCCAGTTGAGGGAATCAACAGGGGTCTTCCTATTGTTTTGGCTCTAAAACTTGCCAGGATCACCATTATCTACCTGCTCCCACCCCTCACTTCTTTCAAATCAGAACTCCATAAAGCTGACCTCAGGGATCCACAGCTCACCTGGCATTGAGCTTTCAGAGGTATGGCTGCCATCACCTGGGCTCCCTCTTAGGAGGCAAAGGCTGAGGGGAAGAAACAAAGAGAACCAAGAGTGAGCTCAGCCCAGTAAAAGGCTCTCTTTAATGCAAAAAAATTGACAATAACAAGCAGCAATCACTTACTAAATGCTCACTGGATAAGTGGTGTATACATATGTACTTTTTAGTCTACATCATACCACGAGGCTTTTAATTCTGAGGGAAACAAGATTTTGAACAGAATAAGTAACTTATCCTAGGACACCAGAGCCTGTCCTCACCAACACCAAGCTAAATGATGAGCAAAACAAGCAAAAGACACCAATAAACATCAGAGCAAAACCTACAAGAGGAATCCCAAACCTTTATTTTTAAAAATCAATTTTACTGAGAACATAAAAGGTTAAAAAATAGGAAGAACATGTTTTTGGGTGAAAAATACATATTATTTAGTCCTCACAACAATTTTCAAACATTTAATTTTTCACAAATGAGAAGGCTAAGAGAATAATTTCTTCTACCAAGACACTCAGCCAGTGAATGGATGAACTTAGATCCCACACTAGATCTGCCAGGCTTCAAGGGTCATGTTTTTCATGTTTTTATGTTTTCTTTTTTTTTTTTTTTTTTTTGAGACAGAGTCTACCTCTGTCACCTGGGCTGGAGTGCAGTGGCGCAATCGCAGCTCACTGCAACCACTGCCTCCCAGGTTCAAGGAATTGTCCTGCCTCAGCCTCCCAAGTAGCTGGGATTATAGGCATGCATCACCACACCTGGCACATTTTCATAAATTTAGTAGAGACGGGGTTTCATCATGTTGCCCAGGCTAAGTCTCAAAGTCCTGGCCTCAAGTGATCCACCCCCCACTGGCATTCCGAAGTGCTGGGATTACAGGCATGATCCACCGCACCTGGCCAAGTCATGCTTTTAATAACGACACCAAATTCGTTCCAACAGTAATCCTAACATGAATGCTTTTAGAACTTGGCAAAATGATTTCTAGGGTTAATATAAAAGAATAAACAAGATTGGCCAAGAAAATTCAGAATTCAGGAAAAAAAAGTCCCAGAGTAAGTCTTTCTTTACTTGGACCTGGGACAGGCATCTTTTTAGTTCACTGCCCAATTCAAGGTCCCGGTGATTACCAGAAACTGACTACCAAGGGATCCTGAAGGGCCACCTCAACACACTAAAACATCTGGATTATTGTTTTAACTATATCATCCCCTACAGACACTTTGTATTCTTGTTAAACAGCAATATTCTATAAAGAGCCAGCATCTTCCCTACAGGGACTTCATGCATGATGTAGTTTTCTGCCAGCCTCATCTTGTGCCACCTTCCTCTTTTCTCTTAGTTTAGCTACAACGGCCACCTTTCAGTTTCCTCTATGCTAACTCAGGACCTTCATACCTACTGTTGGTTATATATGAACTACTCTTCTCCAACCTCAGAACCATTGTAACTGAGATTCTCTGCCTGCCATACTCTCCAGTAATCCAGCCACCCTTCACCTTCAGATCACGATCTGTCTCTACAGACCAAGTCTGGTGACCCTGTTAAACACTCCACTCATACCATATTCCTTTTCCTATATACCACTTATCCCCAGTTTGAAATTATACACTGATTTGTGCTTTCTTCATTCAACAAACATTTATCGCATACCTATTTCATGCCAGGTCACGTGTGACACACAAGAGATGAAGTAGAGAGAGAAGGGGCACGATCCTGTCCCTTGCGGAGCTTTGTCTAAAGCAAAGACAATACATTAACCAAGATTTTTTCAAATAACTTTTTTTTTTAAGACGGAGTTTCGCTCTTGTTACCCAGGCTGGAGTGCAATGGGGCGATCTCGGCTCACTGCAACCTCTGCCTCCTGGGTTCAAGCAATTCTCCTGCCTCAGCCTCCCAAGTAGCTGGGACTACAGGCGTGCGCCACCATGCCCAGCTAATTTTGTGTTTTTAGTAGAGACAGGGTTTCACCGTGTTGACCAGGATGGTCTCGATCTCTTGACCTCGTGAGCCACTGCGCCTGGTCTCAAATAACTTTTAAGTTCACAACTTTGATCACTTCCAGGGGAAACTAACCTGGATGGGAAAGCTTAAGAATATAAATTAACTAAGGTATAAAGGAAATCTTTACAAAAGTAGCAGCATATGCAAAAGCTATGTTCTAGTAGTGAATCGTCGAGAAGACTTTAGTAGCACAGTCAAGGGGGAGTGTGCTGCTAGATGATGCTGAATAAGTCACAAGGGACAAAAGCACGCTTTGTGCAGGTCAAGAACTTGGTCTTCGACCCACATGCACTAAGTCACGGGCAGGTGCAGTGAAATGACCAGAGGTGACTGATACATGACTTTCCCATTGGGCTGAAAGCTACCTGGGGGCGGAACCCACGCCCCGCCTGATTCACGACTGCATCACCGGAATCTAGAGCAGCAACTGGCACTTAGCTGCTCAGTAAGCAGCTGTGGCCCAATATGCAGACGAGGTCTGGGATGTGTCGAGAGCACAAGCATCCTTTCCATCCAGCCGCCCATATCCACAGCCTCCATTACCCAAGGCGCCAACGCGGGCGTTGGGGGAGCGAAGGCACCTAAGGGAGAGCGGGACCCGTCCGCGAGCAGCCTTCGCTCCCCGGAACCGGGAGGGGGCCACCCTGACTCCCTCCACTGCGGCAGCAGGGACGAAGCCGACAGCCTTCTCTACAGCTGAAGTGCCTGCGCCTAGCAACGACTCCTGGGCGACAAACCACAACACTCACCTCGGGAAAAACGGAAAATGCTGCGTCAACGGAAGTGTGTCATTACCTCGGCCTTGCGCCCAGCATCACGTGCTTCCTCTCTAGGATCCCAGAGCGCTCTTCTCAGTGGTTCTGTGGTTTTACTCCTAGGAGGTTAACCCCGAGGGATCCTTAGAGACCTTGAGTAGGAAATAAAGTATATCATTGTTTTCGCTAATCCCTAACCGAAATTTAGCATTTTCTTCTATGTTGGCAACAAACTACAGTAGTATCAGCCGTACCTGTGACTGTCACCGATAGAAATCACAGATATTTTCATATCACATTACAGTTTATGCAGATCTCAGAATATGGCTATTCTCGTCACCAGTTTGAAATTATCCTTGTTGTTAGTTGGGCCCACCTTTAAGTCTTGTTATTTCATTTCATCACGTTGGCAAAGATGCACTTACATTTCTGTATCACAAATTCTAAAAACTTTAATTGTATTTTAATTGGTTTTGAAGGTGTAACCAGATTGCCAAAGGGTCATTGGACAAAAAAGCTATCTTCCTTAGAGGTAAAGACTAGACACATTAAGAAAGAGCAGATCTGAGGAGGGATATATTAAGTAACTATTTAGGAAGTGAAAACAGTGGATATTTTTTTAAATGACTGAATACAAGGCAGCCAGAGCATCTATGATAGCATGAATTTTGGATGACCTGATAGATGATGGTGCCATTAGCTGAGATCAGGAATTGAAGAAGAAGAGCTGGTTTCAGGAAAGAAGGTGAAATAATTTCGTTTTAGAAATACTAACATTCACACATGCCTGCTTTATTAACATTTAATTCACACACCATACTATTCATCCATGCAGAGTATAAAATTAAATAGGTTTTAGTGTGTTCACAGACTTGTGCAAGCATCACCACAGTCAATTTCAGGACATTTTCATCTCCCCAAAGGACATCTCATAACCCTCAGCAGCCACCCTCCATTTTCCCTGTGGTAAGCAGAATGGTGTTTTTCCCCTCAAAGATGTCTATGTCCTGATCTCTAGAATCTGTGAGTATGTTAGGTTACATGACAAAGGGAAAATGAGGTTGCAGGTGGAATTACGATTGCTAGTCAGATGACTTTAAGATTACCTTGGGGCTGGGAGCAGTGGCTCACATCTGTAATCCCAGCACTGTGGGATGCCCAAGTGGGCAAATCACTTGAGCCTGGGAGTTTGGACCAGCCTGGGCAACATGACAAAACCCTGTCTCTACCAAAAAAAATCCCAAAAAGGAACAAAAATTGGCCAGGTGTGGGCACAGGCCTGTAGTCCCAGCTACTGGCTGAGCTGGGAGGATCACTTTGGCCTGGGAGATCAAGGCTGCAGTGAGCCTGGATTGAGCCACTGCACTTTGGCCTGGGCAACAAAGTGAGACCCTGTCTTAGGGGAGGATGGGGAGGGATAACATGGGGGAGAAATGCCAGATACAGTATGCACCTAAAGTAAAATAAATAAAATTTTAAAAATTATCATCTTGGATTATTCAGATGGGCCCAGTGTCATCAGTAAGAGTTCTTGAACATGGAAGAGGGAATTGAAAGAGAACCACAGAGATGAGAGCACAAGAAGGACTTGGCCCAACTTCACTGGCTTTGAAAATGGAGGAAGGGGCCAAGGGTCAAGGAAAGTGAGTGGCCTCCAGAGAATAAAAAAGGCAAGGAAACAGATTCTTTCCTTAGTCTAAATCCTGAATTTATATCAGTGAGACCTGCTTTGGATTTCTGGCCTCCAAAACTGTAAGATAAATTAGTGTTGTTTTAAGCCACTACTCATGGCAATTTGTTACAGCAGCAATAGAAAAGTAATACACAAATAAGTACACACCCTCTCTTCTTCCCCCAATTCTAGACAACCACTTTCTTACTTTATAGATCTGCCTATTCTGGATATCTACATTACATAAATGTCCGTTAAGTCTAGGTATAAAACAAAAAAAAAATTACTGCTAATTTTATCAGTTTTTTAAAAACATGGGAACCTGTGTGTTTACTTGGTGAAGAGTTGAGCATATTCTTGGCCAGAAGATGGGAGCACTAAAATAAAAAACAAAAAGAGTTGGGAATAACTTGTTTTTCTTTTGCAGGGAGTGAGGAGGAAGAAAATTTCCACTCTCATTTGTCTAGAAAGGTCTCCCAGACAGTTTTCAAGATCATTAATAATAATAGCTAATTCACACTGGCCTGGCTCCCCCAGCCATTATATCACCTCTAAGGAAATATATCCTTGATATGGTTTGGCTCTGTGTCCCCAGGCAAATCTCACGTTGAATTACGATCTTCAGTGTTGGAGGAGGGGCCTGGTGGAAGGTGATTGGATCATGGGGGTGGATTTCCCCCTTACTGTTCTCCTGATAGTGAGTTCCCATGCAATCTCGTTGTTTTACAGTTTGTAGCACTTCCTCCTTTGCTGTCTCTCTCCTGCTGGCCATATGAAGATTGTGCCTGCTTCCCCTTTGCTTTCTGCCATGATTGTAAGTTTCCTGAGGCCTCCCAGCCATGCCTCCTGTACAGCCTATGGAATTGTTAGCCAATTAAACCTCTTTTCTTTATAAATTACTCATTCTCAGGTATATCCATATAGCATTGTGAGAACGGACTAATACAATACTCATATTCATGTCTGTCACAGTCTCTCTCATCAAACATAATTATTTTCAAGCCTGACCATTCCTTAGATTTGAATGGGAGCCACCTTTCTGGTTACCTCACAGCCTAACTACCCAGGTCTCCCCCTAACTCCTACAATATCTTTAACTGAAGCTATGAGTAATAGCAGATCATGGTACCCAGACTATAGTATATGATCATGGCATATTTACTGTACTCCTGACTTGAAAATGGTGGAGAAAATACTAACTTCTCTCCCACATCTCTGAAAATCCTAGCCACAAACTGGCTGAGGCTTAAGTTTCATGCATGAAGTCATTTTTGTCTTGGCTGCCAAAAATATGTAGTTAAGCTAAATATTGTGCTGCAGTAGCTATACTGACATATAATTCAATATTATTCTCTCCTTGCAGCTGAAAACATACTTAATGATGAAAGACAGAGTGTCTTTCCCTCCAATATTGTGAACATGGCAGGTATGTCTGTGCTTACCACTACTATTTAACATCATATTGGGAGTCCTAGCAAAAGCAAGGCCAGAAAAAAACAAAGAAAAGGCAGACAGGTCAGACACAGTGGCTCACACCTGCAATCCCAGCACTTTGGGAGGCCAAGGTGGGTGGACTGCTTGAGGCAAGGAGTTTGAGACCAGCCTGGCCAACATGGCAAAACCACATCTCTATTAAAAATACAAAAATGAGCCGGATGAGGTGGCACACACCTGTAATCTCAGCTACTCAGGAGGCTGAGACATGAAAACTGCTTGAATCCAGAAGGTGGAAGTTGCAGTGAGCTGAGAATGTGCCACTGCACTCCTGCCTGGATGACAGAATGAGACTCTGTCTAAAAAAAAAATTGAAATAAAAGACACATGGATTGGAAAGGAAGACCAAAACTGTTACTATCTGCAGGTGACATGATTATGTATATAAGATGTCCCAAAGAATCTACAAAACAAGGTCCTAAAATTAAAAGTGAGTTCAATAAGGTCACAGAATAGAAGTCAAGGTACAAAATGCTAATTTCCTACAATGTATTTCTTACAATGCAATTTCAATAATTATTTTTAAAGTACCATTTACAGCAGCACAGTAAATGCTTAGGTATAAATCTAACCAAATATGTACAAGATATGCAAACCAAAAATTACAAAAAAATGACAAAAGAAATGAACAGAGAGCTATACCATGTTCATGGATTACAAAAGTCAATATTGTTAAGATTTCAATTCTCGGCCGGGCACAGTAGCTTCCACCTGTAATACCAGCACTTTGGGAAGCCGAGGCGGGCAGATCACGAGGTCAGGGGTTCGAGACCAGCCTAGCCAAAATGGTGAAACCCCACCTCTACTAAAAAAAAAATGCAAAAATTAGCCGGGTGTGGTGGTGCATGCCTGTAGTCCCAGCTACTCAGGAGGCTGAGGCAGGAGAATTGCTTGAACCCAGGAGGCAGAGGTTGCGGTCAGCTGAGATTGTGCCATTGCACTCTAGTCTGGACAACAGAGCAAGACTCTGTCTCAAAAAAAAAAAAAAAAAAAAAAGAAAAGTCAATTCTCCCAAAATCAATCTAAATATTCAAAGCAATCCCATTCAAAATCCCAGTAAGACCTTTTGTGGAAATCAAGTATGCTAATAATACAATAAAGCTGAGGAAAAAAAAGCAATGGAGAAAGAAGGCATTATTCAATAAACAATACAGGAACATTTGGATATCTCAACAGGAGAATAGAATTAGATTCTTCATACAATTATGAAAATTAATTCCAGGTGGATTAAAACTCTAAATGAAGTAGAGTTTAGAGAAAATACGGGTGGTATGATATATATACCAATAAGCTTCATTTTGTCTGCCTCAACATCTGATGGCTGAACCCTGGAATGAATGCCTAAACAAGGGGCTGGGCAACCTGTGTTCCAGCACTACCACCAGATGCCTCCTGAGGTATCTCAGATGGCCTCCCTGTGTCTGTACCCACTTGTAACCTACCTTGCCATAATAACCAACTGATACTGATTGCCAAGTCCTGTGTTTTCTCTTAGCTACTCCTCTCTTCTCCTCCAACTTGTGGTGGTACTGCAGATAAGATTCTGCTCTGAGGACTACTGGAGCCCAAGCCATTCCCTGAGGATGTGCATTTTCCTGCTAGAGGCCAGGGATACAAGTAAACATCCTACAGTGCACAGGACAGCCCCACCAAAAATGATCAGGTCCCAAATATCAATAGTGCCAAGTCTGAAAAACCTTGCTTCACATTGTGAACCAAAAGCTCCCTAACCAGATCAAAGATCAGGAAGGGCATGCTGTCTAGACATTATTATGATAATGTCAAGCTTTTGCAAGTAAATGAGTAATAAAAACTCTTGATAGAGGTTTTATAGACCAGTAAACTTGGGAATGACAAGGGGCATATGTTGAAAATATTTTTATAAATAGAGCTGGGTGTGATGGGTCACGCCTGTAACCCCCAGCACTTTGGGAAGCCAAAGAGGGAGGAATGCTTGAGGCCAAATGTTCATGACCAGCTTGGTCAATACAGCAAGACCCTCTCTCTACTTACATACATATACATACAGGAAAAATCACTTGGATATATTTCTGGACTAATGGATTTTTAAATGTCAGTATGGAATTATAAATCATCAACATTGGCTCAAGAAGAAATTGAAAATGTAATTTATCAATGCCATGGAAGGAATTTAAAAAGTTATCTTCCCTATTTCTACCTATAAAAGCATTGGCTCAGACAGCTCTGTAGGTGGATTTTGTTTTCAAACATCCAAGAACAGATAACTGTTATTCAAACTCTCCAGAACACAGAAAGAACAGCCTCTGAACTATTTTTAGGAAACTGGTATGATCTAGTGCTCAAGTCTTCACAAAGATGGGGGGCAAAATTAGAGGGAAATGTCACTTATGAATATAGATGCCAATATCCTAAATATATTAACAAATACAATCCAGCAGGAGCTAAAGAAACTTAAGGCTGGGCATGGTGACTCACACCTGTAAAGCCAACATTTTGAGAGGCTGAGGCAGGTGGATTGCTTGAGCTTAGGAGCTCAAGACCAGCCTGGGCAACATGGCAAAACCCCATCTCTAAAAAAATCACAACCATTAGCCAGGTGTGGTGGCATGTGCCTGTAGCCACAGCTACTCGGGAGGCTGAGGTGGGAGGATCACATGCACTTGGGAGGTCAAGGCTGTAGTGTGCTGTAATCATACCACTGCATTCCAGCCTGGGCAACAGAGTGAGACCGAGTCAAAAGAAAGACAGAAAGAGAGAGAGAGAGAGAGAGAGAGAAGGAAGGGAGGGAGGGAGGAAGGGAGGAAAGGAGGGAGGGAGAGAGGAAGGAAGGAAGGAAGGAAAGAAAGAAAGGAAAAAGAAAAAAAAAACTTAAAAACAGTATCCAACTAAATTTATAAGAACATAAAGATGACTCAATATTAGAAAAGCACTAATATCTTCTATAAATAGGTCAAAAAAGAAATATCTTGAAATATCTAAAATAAGATTAAATCGTTGGCATCCATTTCTGTTAGAAACTGAATGGCAAATAAATACTTCTTTTTAAAGAGTTTAAAAAAAAAAAAACCAACCATCTTCCCTACAAAATATTCGTTTGATGGAGATTTAATTTTATGGTAACTTAAAATTTTCATTATAGTGCTTAAATTGTTTTAACTTCCATCCATTAGGGATGCCTGAATGTGCACCTGATTGAACTGAGAGTTAATGGCTTTCCTCATTTGCATTAAGAGCGTTAGCCTGTGTGTGAACCATTAGAATCACAGCTACAGCTTTTCTAACACATTATACCTATGAAAGGGTCTTCATAGTATGGACTTGATGCCAAATCAGGTTATGTTAATTCCAAAGGCTTTGAAACACATGAGACATTGAAATAGCTCTATATCAATAAGGATTGTGTTACAAGTGATGGAAAATCCAACTCAAAACTACTTAAGCAAAAAAAAAAAAAAAAAAAACTGGAATGTATTGATTCATAACACTAAAAAGTCCAGAGATAGATTTAGTTCTTTCCATCTCTCAGTTTGTCATCTGTAAGGTTGGCTTTCTTCTCAGCCTTCATATGGATTAAAGCTAACATCCAAGACCAGCAGAAAAGAATGTCACTTCCTGGTAGATTTCACATGGTCACAGGGTCCATCCTGATTGGATCAATGTTGGTCCCCAAACCCATCACTGTGGCTAGACAGAAAGAATGGTATAGATGGGTCACACTAGACCACATGTTCCATGCTTGCAGTGGGGAACAGAGCCCCATTGAAAACACATGAACTGTTGAGTGGGGGCAGAGTGGTTCCCTCTACCCCAAAGAGGGGAATTACCATGAACAAGGTGTTAAAAAATGCTGGGAGCCCAATAGAACCAAGGTCCAGCATAGGCTTCTCTCTAGAGTGGGTGTGCTCATGATGGTGCAGCTGGGAGGAAGTCCTGAAGGTTTTCCCACACTTGTTACACTCATAGGGTTTCTCTCCCTGTGGATTCTCTGATGCCAACTCAATGTGGATTTAATGGCAAAAGCTCTCCCATACTCATTACAAGCATAAGGTTTCTCCCCAGTATGGATTCTCTGATGTATAACCACCTCAGAATTACTGGGGAAGCCATTTCCATACTCCTTGCAGAGATAGGGTCTGTCCCCCACTGTGGATTCTCTGATGCCTGATCATATTGGCACTATTAATAAAGGCTCACCCACACTCCTCACACTGATAGGGTCTCTCCAGTATGAATGCTCTGTTGCCAAATTAATGAAGAATTGCCATTAAAGAATTTCCCACACTCCTCACATAGATAGGGTTTCTCCCCAGTGTGGATTCTCTGGTTCTAAGGTAGAAAAAAAAAAAAAAGCTGAAGCATCTCCCCACACTCCTCACATCTGAAGGGTTTCCTTGCATAGTGGATTCTTAGAACCTTTCCTTGAATATTTTTCCCCCGTAGTAATTTCCTGGTGTTTCTTCACATCACATGTTTCTGGAAAGTTAGTTTCCTGTTAAATACTCCCCAGAAGCCCATTTAAATCATCATACCTCTTTCTCCAGACATTTCCTGTGTTGATGTGGACTCATTGTCAATGTTGGTCTCAGCATCTGACATACGAAATAGAAAACACAAATACCACCTGAGAATTACACTAGAAAGAAGAGATCACTGAAATTACAGGGCTTTCAGGGATTGCTGTTCCAATCTCCATGTCAGCATTCCAGAAATACGAAGCTACTGAAATGCAGTGCCAAATATCACAGAGGTGGAAGATAGGGGTAATCCAGGAAACTGGATTTTGAACCCCAGGTCACTCTACTTTCCCACACAGAACGTTACTTCCTAAGCTTCTCACAAACTGTGTATCCCCAGTGACTTGTGACTTCATAGTACTTAAATGCCTGAAAATGTTCATGGAGGAAGGGGCACAGGGACTAAGAGTAAGAGGCAACTTTTGGTGGCTACAAGGGTTGAGTACACACTCTACAGTTAGAAATTGTTGGGCCTATGTACTGCTGTCAGACTGAAAAGCATCTGCTGGACTACTTGGTAAGGGAAGGGAACAGTTTGCTTAGAGACCCAGGAGACTCACAGTACCTTTTCACACTGAGGAAAATGGAAACTTAAAGTGAGAAACAGACAATAGGAAGAGAGAATTCAATGGCATTTGTGTTTCTAAAGACTGGATGACATTTTATTAAATTCAATCTATTTTTTGCAACTTTCAGTTAAATTCTATATTCAAGTATTGATCTTTATCAATTTGTATGCTTTTGTTAAACATCTGTATGCTAACATGAGGTATTAGCTTTTTATGCCCTTTGCAAAATAAAATTGTGCGGAACACCTGTTTTATTTTTTTCCCTTTTTTCACAAATCAGCTAGACTTGATCTTAAAGCACTAGAACAAAATCCTCCATGAGAGCAAGGGCTTTGTTTACTTTCCTGCTGTACCCCAGTACCTCAAACAGCTCCTGGCACAGAGTAGACATTAGAGAAACAGAAAAAATTATTGAATAAATATTTGATACTGTATGTAAGATAGGTATATGCAGGACAGTTCTCTGGGTTGATTTGGACCAACCCAGTTTTCCCTTCTTTCTTGTTTGTATTAGTAGTTCTCAAGAATAACCATAGAATGTGTTCAGAATGCAACATCCTGAGCTGGGGGGGACTGGCCAGAACAGCCCATGCTGTGTTCCAGTCCCTCCTAGACAGATGTCCAACAGCACTTTAGCCCAGCAACTCATGTTGCTCCAGGATATAGAAAGCCAGGGCCAGCTGCTCTCTGGGATCCCTCAGCTGCAGTGAAAGTAGGGCACACACAGACGAGACTCCATCCCCCATCAGTAGCTTTCCTAAGCCTTGGGGTACTGAATCCTTGCCTTCTGTTGTCACTTGCTGCATATCTGTAAGGAATAAACCTACTTCCTGTAAACTGCTGTGGGGGGTGGGGGGTGGTCTTGACTCACCAGACTTGAGACAAGTTGGTGACCAGTGCACAGTGAACCAGCTTCCCACTATACAACTTACATACTACAATAATCAATGATTTTTCCTCGAAAATAACTAGATCCATATGATAACATTGTGGCTGAAAAATTTAACAGTGAGTTGCCTGGGGGGACATATCTGGGCCTTCCTCTGCTCATTACCCTGGTGCACTGAGTTCTCCGGGTGTGAATTGAAAGAGCGGGCTTACTCAGAAGGGGAATGTTGAGAAAAGGAACAGGGGGACAGCTGAGACTGTTAGTAAACAAGGCAAATAAAAATCTGAAAAATGGTGACCCAAACAGTGGGGGAGACTAGAGATCAATTCTCATAGATCTTTTTCTGTCTGGCAAAAACCAAGTGTTACAACTCAGGATTGGAATAATGGATGACCAAAAAAAAAACAAAACAAACAAACAAAAAACCCTCTTTTCTGCTGCCTTAAAACTCTATCATTCATAGTGACCAGGTGCCCCAGAGCAGCTCTTCCAAGCAGTTACCACTTTCCCTACACCCTCTACTGCCCACTTTCCTAATTCTCCAGCCACTATCACCTCTTTCTTGCTGTGAAAACCAAGGTTGCCTAAAAGATGCTCCTCAACCTCCTTGCACTCTATTCCCACATGGCAGTGCCCCATCTCCTGCCTTCCCATAAGGCTCACCCTTCCCTCGCCATGATGCTGGCTCTTCCTGTTCCTCTAGCACACAGCTCCACGAGGTATATCCTCTCCCTGTCTCACCTTTAACCTTCCCTGATATTAGACATTCAGGTGCACTTGAGGATAATTCTCTTTCTAGACTTGTTTTTCTTTTTAATTGTTTGAGAACCCCTAGTAGGTCTTGAGATAAATGTGGTGGGCTGTGAGCAGAATTTTTTTAGATTGAAAACAGATAAGACTAGATTCAAATAGAGAGGTAATTTTTTAAAAATACCAGAGGTAAGAGCACATAGGAGAGTTAAGTATTGATCTGAAACTTTGGTTTCAATTATATATACAAGTGTATATACTGGATTGCAACATAAAATAGATTTCTTACTGCAGGTTATACTGAAAACTGTTTGCAAAACATTGGCTTAGCTACTATTTACAGTCTTTCCTTTCACTCCTAAACCTCACAAAAGAAGGCTTCAAAGTGCTGCCTTGATTTGTTCAGTGCCCAATTACCCCTCAACTGTCTTATTCGCCACTGCCCACCATCATCCTTGAAAATCTTTCTGCCCTCAGCTTCATCTCACCCTTCTTTCTTGGTGGTGCTCCTGGTTATCTCTACTTCACCTTCCCTCTCTTCTTAACCCTAAGTATTCCTTAAGATTCTGTTCCCTGTCCTTTTCTCTATTCAGAAGACATTTCAGCTACATAGTCTTTTATAGAGAGCAAAGTTTCTTAATCTCAGCACTATTGACATTTGAGGCAAGGTGATTTTTCACTGTAGGGAGCTGTCCTCCACATTGCAGGATGCTGAGTGCCATCCCTGATAAAATAGCAGCTCTTTTCTCTGGTTTGGACACACAAATATGTTTCCAGACATTGCCAAATGTCCCATAGGGTACAGAATTGCCCTCGATTGAGAACCCCTGATTAGAGGAGTCTCACATATACAGGGTGACCATAGTCTGGAAACACAGATAATAATATTTCTTAATAGACTGAGGATGTGCCTAACACCATTATATATGTTTGTATATGTTTCCAGACTTTATGACACCCTAATTCCAGACCAACCATGCCCAACATTACAGAGTATTATTCTCAACAGCCTATTACACCCAGGGAGTTGTGTGTCCCAAGGAAGACTCATCTCCACCATAAAGCTGTTCTTAAATCATGGCTTTCCTTTGTTATCTGACTTATTTACACTTTTCCTTTGTCAATGCTATCGCCACACTCCTCACAATCCTTTCATCCCTAATTCCTAGTCCCCACTGTTGGGTAGACCTCCAATGTCATTAATTGATATATAAAAACAATGCAAGAGTTTTATGTCTTTGTTTTCCCTGCAGTCCAATCAACCCACACACTTCATCAATATTACAGGCTTGTGTCACTAGTAGCAAGGTCACTGCTCCTGCTCCATGCTCTGTCTTGTCTGCTCTCTGATTTCCTCTTCCCATGTTGTGAGTTCCCTAGGACAGGACTCTTCAGGTCTGCAGTGACTCTGTTCTAGATTTTCCACCTACACCAATGCTGTTTGCATACGGCCGGCTAGGTGAGGGCACTGAAGAATATTAATATGGTTTTGCTGTGTCCCCACCCAAGTCTCATCTTGAATTGTAGCTCCCATAATTCCTATGTGTCATGGGAAGGACCTGGTGGGAGGTAATTGAATCATGGGTGTGGGTTTTTTTCATGCTGTTCTAGTGATGGTGAATAAGTCTTATGAGATCTGATGGCTTTATAAAAGAGTTTCCCTTTGCATACCTTCTTGCCTGCTGCCACCTAAGATATGCCTTCGCACTTCCTTCACCTTCCACCTTTTGCCTATCTTTTACCAACATGGTTAAAAAGAAATGTTTCTTTTACAGCTAAAGCCCCATTTTGCCCTATCCCTCCTCTTTTTTAAAAAATTATATATCCCAAGTCATCGAGCAGTTCTCTTTTAATCCATCCCTTTCACCCCCTCCTGGCATAAATAACTATACTGGGGTTAGTATGTATTATTAAATCATGTATGTTTTCTTTTAAAAATATTATTTGTTTATTTGAATTGACAAATCTTTTTTGGCTTTTGCTATGTGTCTGTGTCCATAATGATCCATAAGTAATACATCTCTTTAGGATTTACTTATTTTTAAGTATAGAAAAATTTTATGTCATATCCTTTGCCACATGCTTTTTATTTAACTGGACATGATCTGTATGATGGAAATAAGCATACCTAACAAGTTTAAAGGTATCTATGGGCACAATGTTTAAGAATTCAGATGATGACTACCACTGGAGCCACAGAGGGAAATACAATAGGAAAGAGGTACAACTCCATCTGCAATGTTTTAGTTCTTCAAAACATGGAACTATAATAAAAGGTTCAGATTTAATCAAGAAAAGGGTAAATATGTATGTGTTCGCTATTCTCTGTATTTTCTTCATCTGAAATAGTTCTAAATTTAAGGAAAAAAATCCCAATGGTACCACTAGAAGAAAAATAGGAGATGTATCTTCCAAAATAACAAAGAAAGCAGCGTCCATATAACAAAAGGGACAAAATAGGAGCAAGTAAGCATTAAAAACTAAAAACATTTAAGATGACAGATGTCAGAGCAAAACTTACAATAAACATAAATAGATGGAATAGCTATTTTTAAAACTAACATACAATAAATAGATGAGCCAGTCTTACTCAAGACTGGGATACTTTCCATAAGTCCAAAGGTAAATAAGCACATGCATAGGGTGAAATAAGCCTGTGACTAGGGTTATTGTCTTCACCTAGAATAGATCACATAAATGAGAGCCCTCCTGTTTCTAGCATCAGGAGAGTCCTTTTTTTTTTTCAGTGAGAACAAGATGTCATATGCCCATGCAGTATACTCCCTGCAACAGAAATCCCTAAACTACTAATGCAACAAATAAAAGTGGTCTCTCTTGCTAACCCTTCTTCTATAGCTCATCTACAATCTGCTTTTCCTGTATTTCTTGCTAAAGCTCAGGAATCATTAAAGACTACAGGGACAGTCTACAGCCATGCTACCCTGGACTAGCCTGATCTCAGGAGCTTAGTAGGGTTAGGCCTGGTTAGTACTTGCATGGGAGACGGCTTGGGAATACAGAGTGCTGTAGACTTAAAAACATAAAAAGACTACAGAACAATGATGTGTGTTTGGACGCAGGCCCCCAAATCTGCCTTTTCAAAAGAAATGGTCACTGCAACAGCCTTGGTTAAAGATTCAGCCTTTGGTAACACAGTCCAGGGAGCTGTTGAGTCTCCAGGGCCAGGAAGTTTCCTCAGCTAATAGCGGGGACAGCTTCCCTGGAGGTAGGAATCAGCTGGAGTCCCTGCCTCTCCCCTTCTGGTGCCCAGGTAATGCCATCTGCAGACACTTCTGTCATCCTCCCATCCTTGGGGGGCTCTTCTCCACCTCCAATTCGCGCGCGTCAAAGCTTGCAGCTGTACAGCCTCCAAGAAGAAGCAAGCCCAGGTCCCACATGGCCACAGTTGCACAGACACGCCCTCCCCCGTCCGGTTCTCTGAACTGCGCCCAAGGGATCAGCCTGGGCTACTATGCTGTCTCACTCCCAACGCAAGCTCCGCTCAAGTGTGAGTCCTTGCACATTAGACCCTTTGCCTGAGGGCTGGCGCAAAACAAACAAGCCGAAAGCGCGCCACTAGTTCGAGGCGCTAGGAGGCCAGAAGTGCGTCACCCGCGTGGGGCGCTTGGAGGCCAGAAGTGCATCATGCACACGGCTGCTCTTGCTTTCTAAGGTGCAAGTCGTACCCATCTCGGCGTTTCCGATTGGGAGACATCCACTTCCTTTCCTCTTACGCACTTTTTTCTCTTCTCAGGAACTTCACGCCTGGGTCATTCTCCATATGGGTGGGGTCAGGAAAGCGGTCGCGTCTGCCTGGGATCAGTTGACTGTCAGGAAGGAATTCATGATAAAACCGCGGTCACCACAGGGCCTAGATGGTGACGTTCGTTTCCTGGGTGCTTTCTTACTGGTCTTTTTGAGTTTTGGTTCACTTCACACTGAATCAACTTCCTTCCACAAGCTCTGCCACTTACAGGCCATTGAGGAAGACCCTTATGTCTCTGAGGAGCTTTTGTCTTCTGTAAAATGAGCCAGTCAGATTATACCATTCAAGGTGTCCTTAACTCCATGCACTGTAATCTCCAATGATTTGCCAATATCCCTAGAGTCCAAGTCAACATTCAAAGCTCCTCAGAGCCTTGCCCTCCTTCCCCTCTAAATGATAAGAAAATGCCAAAAGCATAGAGTATATCCTTTGCCAAGCTTGGTAAGAGAGATAGCTCCGAGGTGTTAGTGCCTGTGGCTTTCTGGGTCCGCAGAAGAGAACTCTGGCCAGGATTTTGCCGGACTGTCAGAACGTTTGTGATCACTGTCAAAGAATTACGTAACAGACGGGACTTAAAGCTTCTCATTCCCATCTCCTTTACAACAGTATGACACGGTGGTAAGGAGCACAGCCTGGCATCAGGATGCTTTGTTTCAAAGGCCAGAAGACTACTCTGTGACCTTTGGTACAGTATTTAACCTGTAACTGTCTCATTTCTTTATGTCTAAAATTGGGATAAAAATAGTATTTATTCCTGGGATTGTGAGGATTAGATATTAGTACTTGTAAATCAGTACAGTGTCTAGCACTTAATAAACACTAGATATTAGCTAATTACACTCATTAGATATTAGCTATTAATCCAGTGCTCAACCCTTTTATGAAAACCTTTGAAAATGATTATTGTCGTCAGTGGGTTTGGGCATCTGTACACTTGTTACTACCACACCAGATAATATAAGCAAAGCCTGGTGGCAGTTCAGGGTTGGTTCTTAGGAGATCAGAGTGCGGAAATGGCTAGCTCATCATGAGCTGAGGACTTCCAGGATGACTAGCTGGACTTGCAGTTCAGTTGGGATTTCTCTAACACTAGTCCAGGGAAATGGGACTATGACCTAGGTCTTCGAGAGCAACCCTCAGGTTTTCTGCAGAGTGTAAGCTCCTCAAAGAAGAGGCTTTTCTATCTTGTCTCTGTATCCCAAGTTTCTAGAATAGTGTTTATAACACAGTTCATGATCAATAAGCATTTTTTTGGATGAATAGAGTTGGACATAAATGATTATATGCCCTTACTATAAGGGAGAGTGGGATAGATAATATAGGCACTCAATGAAGAATGAATCATTAGTAAGAGAAAAATCAAGACTCAAAAAGTTTTGGTAAGGTCACGGCATATAATAGGTAGCAGAGATAAGACTTAAACCCTAGATTCTTTCCACCATATCAAACTGGCTTTCCAGAACAATATATTAGATGGTATTCCAAGTTCCAATAAGCTTTTCTATGCTCTTACACCATGGGTACAAGCTCTCTGACCTCAGTCCCTTCAGTAAGAGAGAGAGAAAACTGACAGTAACTGTAAGAGGAAAAATCATCAAATTCTTAAATAAGGGCCAAAGAACTATATAAGATGACACCATTCCCGTTTTACAGATGAGGAAACTGAACACAGAAAGATTAAATAACTTGCTCAAAGTCATGCACAGCTCCTATGTGGCAGAGCCAGAATTCAAACCGTGATAGCTTGGCCTCAGTGTACACACATAAGCACTTTATCACTGCCTCAGAAATGCAGTCCTATGTCTCATAGTGAAGAAGAATTTGAAATCTGTTAAGTCAAACTAATGTTTCCAAGCCTCCATTTACTAACTGTGATTTGGGGCAAGTTACCTAGAGTCTCTGTGTCTTCAATTTTCTCACCTATCGAATGGGTACAGTATTAATACCTACTTTGTAGGCTGTTGAGAAGATGAAACAACATATGAAAAACTTACCTTGTGTCTAACTTACTGTAAACATTCACTACATTTCTAATTGATTGTTTCATTTTTATTGAGTTTAAAAAAAATTTTTTTTTTAGAGTAGGGGTCTCTCTGTGTTGCCCAGGCTGGATTTGCACTTCTGATTCTCCCCAGTCAGCCTCCCAAATAGCTGGGAATATAGGAGCATGCCACTATGCCAGATGAGGTACAATTTGAGTAAAGAAAACAAATCTTAAGTGTATAACTTGATGAAGATTTACATATGTAACTCCAACCAATCAAGATATAGAATGTCCCCAGCACCCCAGAAACTTCTCTCTCATACCCTTTCCTAGTTGATAGCCTCCCCAAAATAATCACTATTCTGACCTCCATCACCTTAGCTTTACCTGTATTTAAACTTTGTATAAATGGAATCATATTGTAACAAAACCATGCAGCTGGCTTCTTTCACCTAATATCTTTGAGATTCATCTATTGGATGTAACTACAGTTCATTCGTTTTTATCATTGTTTAATAGTTCATTGTTGAATAAACCACATTTTTTATCCAAAAAATCTCCTGTGATATTTAGGTTGTTTTTATTTTTTGGCTCTTATGAATAACCTTGAAGCTTACTTATGAATAACTGCAATAAAAATTTCCACACGTCTGGTGAACATAAGTTCTTATATCTCTTAAACATACCTAAGAGTGAATTTGCTGTCATTGGAGATCATACATTTCACCTCAGTCAATAACTGCCACCAGACCAGGTGGTAGAAGCAAAAATATAACACAACTTTATTATCATTAATAATTTTTTTTTCTTTTTTTATGTTTTAGAGATGGTGCCCAGGCTGGTCTCGAACTCCTGGGCTCAAGCGATCCACTGCCTCAGCCTCCCAAAGTGCTGGGATTACAGGCATAAGCCACCATGTCCAGCTAATAACAACTTTTAATATCCTCTAATTCCCAGCCATAATCCATTCTCCCTGATCGTCTCAAAAATGTCTTTTTACAGGTTGTTTATTCTAATCATGACCTAAACAAGGTCCTCATGCTGCATTTAATGATATGTCTCTTAAGTCTGTGTCAAATGCGGTTTTTCAGAATGGTCGCACCAATTTACCCTTTACTAGCAGCATGTGAGGGTACCACCTGTTCTACATCACACTCAATAAATGTGAACCATTATGAGAATAGTAACTCTAATTATTTGGTGAGTCAGAGGAGGAAAGCTAAAATTATACTGGGTTTTGCCTGGGGTGACTGCGTAGGTGGTGATGTTTTGGGGGGAGGTGGACAAGCAATAATGAGCTTTTGGTGTCTGCATGGAAACACATCTACTTGGACATATCATCTGAAGCTGAGGGGACAGTGCAGGGCAGAGGCAGCGATATGGGTGGATAAAGAGGTAAGACCAGATGGGATCACACTGAGCCAACAGAGAATTTGTAAGCAAATAGCCTGCCTGAAAATGTACTTTAAAACATTTTTTCTTTTTTCTGTATTTTCCCTAGTTTCAAGATACAACCTTGAAGCTTACTGCAGATACTATTGTTTTCTTCTCGTTTGTCTTAAAATATAGCCTTGAAATTCACATTCTTTGAAACACCACACCCCTCCCTTTCTCACCATACACTTCCTTACACCATGCACGTTTATCTAACTATATGCTTCTATCTAATTATGTGATTACGTAGAAATTCCAGGAGCTAATCTTGAAACAGACCAAGCATAGGGACCCAGAGGCAAAATTCCAGAAATTCAAGGCAGTTAGTCAACAACATGGCCATTGTTGAGATGATGCCAGCCCATGCTTCAAGGGGACCACAGCTCAAGATACCCACTGGAACAAGACACGCAGACCTTGTACTCAGCACCCCTCTCACATGCCTCCCACTCCAAGTTCCACTTTTTAAGCCCCTCTCCCCAGCCCAAAATTTGAAGTGGTTACTTTGGATGTGAATCCAGCCACTTCCCCATTGCAAGTTTTGGTAAGTAATGTCACTTTCTTCCTATCATACCTCGCTCTCGTTATTGGATTCTGCAAGCAGCAGAGACGTGCATTCGTTACAAGTTCAAAGGCCAGGTGGCTCATTTAAATAGAATAGGGGCCTAGGCTTCTGTATTTTTCACATGTGCCCTGCATGGTTATGACATACATCAGTGTTTGAGCACCACTGATGAAAGCAGTGGGTTAAGGAAGGAACCCAAGAAAACAATGACATTTTAAGAGGAAACAGAAAGAAGAACCTTCTCATGACATAGGCTCAAACTAAGAGAAGAGAACCAGGAGAATGTAGAATCTTGGAAGACACAGAAATACGGTTTTATGGAGTGAGAGTTCAACTGTATCAAATCAGCAGTTTTAATAAAAATGATATTAATAACATAAGGATCACAACAGCACCACCTAGTGGAAACTTCTGGGAGATGTAATCAGCCATCCTCTCTCTTGCTCCTCTTTCCTGGAATCTAATCCAAATAGGAGGAAGAGCCATTGGTCAGTTCACTTGCAGAGATTTCATTACATATCTGTGTCCTACAAGTTTCATTCCTGAGGTCTTTACCTTTCATCTTCTCCACAAGTAGACCCAAAGTTTGCATCTAGTTTGTTATTTGCAATGTAATACCCTACTTCATGGTTTGTTTGTTTGCTTTAGATGCTGTCTCACACTGTCGCTCAGGCTGGAGTGCAGTGATACGATCTTGGCTCACTGCAACCTCTGCCTCCTGAGTTCAAGCAATTTTCCTGCCTTAGCCTCTTAAGTAGCTGAGATTACAGGTGCCCACCACCATGGCTGGCTAAATTTTGTATTTTTAGTAGAGACAGGGTTTCACCATGTTGGTCAGGCTGGTTTTGAACCCCTGATCCACCCGCCTCAGCTTCCCAAAGTGCTGGGATTACAGTAGTGAGCCACCATGCCCAGCTTACTTCATCTTAAATATTTAATTTTGGGTCTTTTCCAACATAGCTTGAATCTTTTTTGCATATTTACTTGCTTTAATAATGTAAATGTGGTCTCATACTGGGTAGAATTATCTTACTCGTTGCTCCTTGGAAAAACTTCTATGATCCCTGCCAGGCGAGGTATCGGAGACCCGGCAATGGAAAGTGGTTGGCTGGCAGGTGGCAAAAAAATAATTTACAGTACAAGTTTGTAAAAAGAAGGTTTTGTTAGATAGAAAGAACACAGCAGAAGAGTGCAGTGGAGTACTTCAGCAAGAGAGGACTGAGCGTGCTGGTGGGTTTTCCTTAGGGGTATTAATGAACCTTAAAGTAGGGGTTTAAGGGTAATTTGGACCACATTAGCAATGTAGGTCATGAAAAATGATCACATTTGTAGACATTTTGGTGCCTTGATGTCAGCAAGGGTTGCACAATGAGTTTCAACATGCATGCATTCTGGAGATGTATAGAAATTCTAGTTACTTATAAATTTGGCGGAAAGAAGTCTGGTACCAGATGCCAACTTTCGATAACACGGAAGTCTAATTACTTCCGAATTCCTCAGACAAGGAGTTTTGCCTCTGGATGGTCTGCTTGATGGCCACCAGGTGATATTTGCTCCCCCTCCATCATTATTAGTATCGTCATTTTTGAACCAGACCATATTCTGGCATTAAGAGGGAAGAAAAATTAACAATCTTCAACCATCTAAAGGGCCTGACTCTGTCCTGAATATCAAATAGCACTCTGAGAATTAGCTACATTTACATAGCACGATGGTGACATCTAGTGTCAGCTGGATACATTTCAGCTAGCTCTGCAATTTATCTGAAATTTAAGCACAGGGTCTCAGTGCCTCAGAATCGAGCCTCAGCTTCCTTCAGGGCCAAGAAAATGTTTCCTTCCAATTTGTAATTTGCCTTTGGATTTTCTTAACAATTGTTCTTTAATTTTGTGCATTATTGGGTTTAAAATTAATGTACAATAGACCAGAGATGTTTAGAGTGTACAATGTAATGAGTTTTGACCAGCAGAGAACAAAATAGAAAAGCAAACAAACAAAAAACCCTTGTCCACATAGAGCTTACATTCTTAATGGCCAAAGTTATGTCACATGGATGCTCCTGACAGCAAAGGCATCTGGAAGGCAAGTTTTTTACTTTCTTGCTTCCATAGTAGGAAGAAGATGGAAAGGAGGTTGCATGAGCCCGTCCACAATTCCTGCCACAGTGAGACTGAGAAGCACTCCAATTATGTAAGTGCTTACATACAACAGTTAAGGTTAAAGCATGTTTCAGAAGTATTGACATGCATGTTCTTTACATCAGCCCTATTTATTATTACTACTATTATTAACTTAGATGCTTTCATATTTGATGACATGTAAATACATCCTCTAGCACAAGACCTTGATTCACAGAGGACCTCCAGTCAATGATAGATCTTATCTTGGCACCAATAATGTACACCCCGTGGTTTTCTAGTGTTGATTAGATCTTTCATTAGTTTGCATGCCACGTTCACTGTAAAGGTTCTCTGTATGCTACAAGCTCGTCTGGCTTTGCTAGTTCTCAAGTTGTTCACAGACTGTTTGTTTTCCAGATTCCCCTTGATGGAAATAAACAGATACCTACGAGATAGGATGAGTGGGTCCACTCATCTGGCTCAGAATACATCCATTCTTACTGAGTAAACATTATATCACAGTTTACAAAAATGTACTCCAAAATTCCTGGGACTTACCACCAGGGTACACTTCCCAAGGGAAAATCCATCAGAGCACTGGTTCTCAAACCTGGCTGCACATTGGGATCACCTAGGAAGTTTTTTTTTAAAAAAAAAAAACATAGTGCCTGAGACCCACCCCCAAAACAGTGATTCTCAACTAGGTGATTTGCCCCACTACTAGAAATACATACATGGATATGTCTTTTGGTCAGTACAAATAGGTAAGTGTGCTACTGGCATCTAGTGGGTAGAGCCCAAGGATGCATTTTAAAAACCCACAATGCACAGGACAGCTCCTATAGCAAAGAATTATCTCATTCCAAATGTCTATAGTGCCAAGGTGGAGAAACTCTGTCCAAAGAGACAACTCTCCATATGCAATCAGCCTGGGCATGGGATTTTTAAAACCTCCCCAGGTGATTATACCATGCAGTGAAGTTTGAGAACCACTGCTAGAGACCCCTTTCTAGAGAATATTCAATTATGTGGCTAAATTACTCTCAACCCCATGCCATTGAGCTCGAACTGAAAATTTCCATCTCTTCTCATTTGATTTGGGAGTTGTTAGTTTGGGAGGTGAGGGTGGTTGGAAGAAGGAAGAGCTAGTTGCTTATGTGAGAAAGCCGAGGTTTCCCAGAGCATGCTAGAATGGGCATCTCTACAAATAGAAGTCTTGCTGTTATTATTCACCTTGTGAGTTGGCCTCCCTGGCATAGCTCAGGAGAATCATTAACCACAGTCAAACACACACTTCCTGGGGTACAGGTCACTCAAAATTACATGTGGGAGAAGCAACTCCTTCACAAATGAATACTCCCTGATGTTTCATAGAATAACAACTTCTCCCACTGGGGGGACCTCCCAGGAAGGACTACTGCAGTTGTGAAATTAGGGAGAACCAGTCACACAGAACCAATGTGAATGATGCTCCCAGGCTTCACAGCCCTCGAAGTAAATTTTACATTCACCAGAATGCCTAGATTTTAAATCCCCCCCCCCCCCCCCCCCCCCCACACACACACACAAACACACACTGGTTCAAGCGATTCTCCTACCTCAGCCTCCCAAGTAGCTGGGACTACAGGTACATACCACCATACCCAGCTAATTTTTGTATTTTTAATAGAGACAGGATTTTGCCATGTTGGCCAGGATGGTGTAACATGGTGAAATCTCTCGACCTCATGATACTCCCAGCTTGGCCTCCCAAAGTGCTGGGATTACAGGCATGAGCCACCACACCTGGCAAATATATATATATGGAGGAGAGAGAGAGAGAGAGAGAGAGAGAGAGAGAGAGAGAGAGACAGTGCCTCGCTCTATTGACCAGGCTGGACAGTGCAGTGGCACCATCATCACTCACTGCAGCCTTAACCTGCTTGTCTAAAGCAGTCCCCCTGCCTCCGCCTTGTGAGTGGCTGGGACTACAGGTGCATGCCACAATGCCTGGCTAATTTTTTCATTTTTTTGTAGAGCCAGGGTTTCACTATGTTGCCCATGCTAGTTTCGAACTCCTGGCCTTAAATGATCCTCCCAGAGTGCTGGGATTACAGGCATGAGCCACCACACCTCGCCCAGTCCAGGCTACATGAAATATTTAAATACTCTGGCTACATGAAAATATTCCACTAGCTCTCCATTTGTACTTCAACATTTATTTATATTATCTCAGATGATGCTAGGAAAATGTACTTACTCTATATGTTACTATATACTAAATATGTTACTATATACTATATATAAAATATGTTACTATATACATACATGTATATATACTATATGTATACATAGGTATATTTATAGATAATATCTAAAATTTGTAATGCAAATAGGGTCATATTATACAAGCCAAGCTACAACTTGCTTTTTTCACTTAACGCTCCACATTACCCACTTTGCATGTTCAGGTATGCAGATACATGCTATTCCTCTAACAGCTGCAAAATATTACATTGCATGGACTTTATTTTAAGGAATAGCCACATATTAGATGTGAGTGGAATGAACACGGGCGTTTCCTGAGCCCCATAACATGACACTTAAACGACAAAAAGGATGCAGATTCCCAAGGACAAGAGAGTGAGAAAGGAGGCAAAAGCAGATGAGAGATGTTCACACAGTTTGTGAAGATGAAAAAGGATGGAGAAGCAGTAAATAGAGAAAGCCTTGCCTGGGAATGGGACTGGGAGGAGTGTGGTCAGGACCACGGGTAATACCAGGAAGCAGTCTGATTCACCCAGTGGGAAGGCTCAGGGATCGGGCATCAGAGACTCCACAAGGTAGAGGCGAGCCATGTGACAAATGTATAAGGAGCAACTGGACTGGCCAATCCCATTCCCGCCTGCAAAGCCCAGAGACCTCTCCTCCCAAACCATGTAATACAGGAGCTTTATTCTCTGGGGAAAAACAAGCAGAGAGCCAGATGGAGGCAGTGGATTTAAAACAAGATGATTAACAGTGTGCATGCTGAACATACAGACATCACAAGGCCTTGCCACTGCCCCAGCCCCATTCTCCCACCTGGCTCTCAAAATACTATCACGCAGGCTTATACCCTCTGCACAGGAACCTTACAGGCAATGAATAACCCCAGATAACCATCTGGGGTAAGGGTCTATCCATAAAACAATGCCATAGTCTCACCAATTCTTCTTTACCACAGAGGGCTGGGTGTGATTCTAGGATGTCAAACACAGCCATGCCTATAGGTAGCACAAACCTGAGAGAAATGACAAGGAAGAAGAGAATTTCTAGAAATAATGATCAAATGTATATTTAGCCCTAAAACTAGTGATCCAATGGACACACTGGTAGGAGGTCATGGGGAACCATGGAGGATGTCAGACTGAGCTGGACAGCGATGAAGGCGGAGCAGGAGCAGCACCCAGGATGTCTACCTCTTAATTCCCATCAAGGAGACAAGGGGGACTTGACAGAGTCATCATGGGACAGAGATCAACAGTGACCAGCCTGATTCAGCAGATGCCTTGGTGTACCTACTATGCGCCAGATTCCGTGTCAGGGAACACATAGGAATATAGAAGTAGGATGCTGTCCAACGATGTAGCAGTGCATCTGGGGGAGATTGCCACTCATGACGTTCCCTGCTTTCCTAGAGTCCGGAGACTCTCCCTTCGTACTTTCACAGCTCTTTGCCCAGCCACAAATCCATTTGCCTACATGCTTCCTAGTTCCCTCACTTTCCTCCAGCCTGACAGAGAAATGTCTTTTCCAGTGCACTCCCACTAAATATCTGCGAGGATCACCACTGAAGGTCCCTTCTGCTTGTCATGAAAAACCAACAAACCAGCAAGGGAAACACTGATTATGTGCAAGGGACTTAATTTCATCATACAGGATAAAGAAAATGTGGTTCATATATACCATGGAATACTATACAGCCATAAAAAAGAATGAGATCATGTCTTTTGCAGCAACATGGATAGAGCTAGAGGTGCTTATCCTAAGCAGATTAACACAGGGACAGAAAACCAAATACCACATGTTCTCACTTATAAGTGGAGGCTCAACATTGAGTACATAAGGACACAAAGAAGGAACAACAGACAACAGAACCTACTTGAGGGTGGAGGGCGGGAGGAGTGTGAGGACAGGAAAACCATCTATCGGGTACTCTGCTTATCACCTGGACGACGGAATCATCTGTACACCAACCCCCTGTGACACACAATTTTACCTGTCTAACAAATCTGCACATGTACCCATGAACCTGAAATAGAAATTTAAAAAGAAAAAACAAATTTTACCATAGAGGCTTGAAACGTTGGCATTTATAAAAATGTCTTCAAAACAAAGGAGGACTAATTTAGCAGATAGGAGAGAATGATTTTGTTCATAACACCCTACTAAAAGGGAAAGTGGTTTTAAAAGATTTTTAGCTCTGCGCTTCTAGAAGAGAGACGTGTTCCTCAGACAAACTCACCTGAAGCCTTGGGGTCACAGATGATCCACTGGAGAACGGTGGGGTACTTTGGACAAGATCTTCACAGTGGCTTAGGCTCACAGCCAACCTCTTTTTGTTTTCATACCTATTAAAACAGTTTCATGAAAATATTAGATAGTCATGGCCAACAAGCACATGAAAAGATGCTCAATGTCGTTAGTCATTAGGGACATGCAAATCAAAACCAAAATGAGGCCGGGTGCAGCGGCTCATGCCTGTAATCCCAGCACTTTGGGAGGCTGAGGTGGGTAGATGACCTGAGGTCAGGAGTTCGAGACCAGTCTGGCCAACATAATGAAACCCCGTCTCTACTAAAAAAAAAAAAAAATAGCCAGGCATGGTGGCAGGTACCTGTAATCCCAGCTACTCGGGAAGTTAAGGCAGTAGAATCACTTGAACCAGGGAGCTGGAGGTTACAGTGAGCAGAGATCACACCACTGCACTCCAGCCTGGGCAACAGAGTAAGACTCTGTCTCAAAAAAAAAAAAAAAAAAAAAGTGATACTACTTGACACCCACTAGGTTAGCCATAACTAAAATGGAAAATAACGTTGTGGAGAATGTGGAGAAATTAGAACCCTTGTGCATAGCTGGTGGAAATGTAAAATAGTGCAGTCACTGTGGGAAAGTTTGGTGGTTCCTCAAAAAGTTAAGCATAAAATCACCAGCAATTCCACTGCTAGGTGTATAGTAGTCCCCCCCTTATCCTCAGGGGATAGGTTCCAAAACCCACAGTGAATACCTGAAATCATGCACAGCACCAAATCCTATGTACACCATGTTTTTTTCCTATACATACATACCTAAGATAAGGTTTAATTTATAAATTAGGCACAGTTAGAGATTAACAACAACAATGATAAAATAGAACCATCATAATAACCTGCCAGCATCACTACTCCTGCATTTTGGGGTCATTAAATAAGGGTTACTTGAACACAAGTTCTGCAATGTGATGACAGTCCATCTGATATCTGAAACAGCTACCAAGTGACTGACAGGTAGGCAGCGTCGACAGTGTGGATACGCTGATCAAAGGTGTGACTCACGACCCAGGCAGGACAGGGTGAGACAGGGTGAGGTTGCAACACATTACATGCAACTGAACATGCAATTGAACAGAATGACATGCAACTGAACACCTATGAATTGTTTACTTCTGGAATCTTGCGTTTAATATTTTCGGGCCATGGATGACCAAGGATAACTGAAATAGCAGGAAGGGGGAATACTGTGTACCCAGAAGAACTGAAAGAGGTATTCAAACAAATACCTTGTACAGGAATGTGTGTTGCAGCAGCACCAGTCTCAATACCGAAAAGATGGAAACAGCCCAAATCCCCATCAACTGACAAATAAATACAATGTGGTGTATTCTCATACAATTGAATATTATTCAGCCATAAAGAGGAATGAAATACTGAAACATGCTACAACGCAATGAACCTTGAAAATGTTATGCTAAGCGAAAGAAGACAGACAGAAAAGGGCCACATGCTGCATGATTTCACTTACAAAACATTCAGAACAAACAAATCTATAAAGACAGAAAACAAGCCGTGGCAGGGGGTGTGGGGTGACAGAACAGAGAGTGACTGCTTCGTGGGTACAGAGTTTCCTTTTGAGGTGATAAAAAGGTCTCCGAAATAAATACAGGTCGTGGTTGCACAACATTGTGAATGTACTAAATGTCACTGAATTGTAATCCTTGAAATGGTTAATGGTTAATTTTACATTATGTGAATTTTACTCAATTAAAAAAATCCATAAAATAAACCCAGACCCCTATATGTTTTTAGCTAATATTTAACATTTTCAAATATAAGTGTAAATCATTGCAAATGATGTAATTTAAAATAAACCTGTTGCATCATTCATTTAAATACAGCCATATAGTCTTAATGCACTATTAACTTCAGACTTGATCACCTATTTTTAAAAACATATGAACAACTCCTTCTTTAACTGTCATTTTATATCATTCCTTTTCCTCCTTGGAATTGTTTCCGTTACACCTCTCCACAAACGTTCAACCTTGTATAATTTTTTTAGGTTTGAAAGTCTTCTCCCAATTATCTTATCATATATAAAATATGTATTTAATTCAAATTAGAAACTTTTGAAAACTGCACTGACACCAAAGTCTTCAAAGAGTGGAAACTTATTCTGGATTGGTTATTACCATTGGTGTTAGTATATAACTAATCAAAACAACATAAATATTACAAGTTTTGATAAATAGCATAAATAATTATTAAACACAAAAAGAAAAAAATTGTTAAAAATACAGATGTTTTAATAGGTTGGGTGGGGCTTTTTTCTGTTTATTCACACATTCGTGGATAAATATTACACTAGAATGAGAGTTCAGCATAAACTTTTTTTATTTTTTATTTTTTGAGACAGAGTCTCACTCTGTCGCCAGGATGGAGTGCAGTGGTGCGATCTCAGCTCACTGCAACCTCCACCTCCTGGATTCAAGCAATTCTCCTGCCTCAGCCTTCTGAGTAGCTGGGACTACAGGTGCACGCCACCACGACCAGTTAAGTTTTGTATTTTAGTAGAGATGGGGTTTCTACTAGATGTTGTAGATGTTGGCCAGGATGGTCTCAATCTTTCAACCTCGTGATCTGCCCGCCTCGGCCTCCCAAAGTTCTGGGATTACAGGTGTGAGCCACTGCACCTGGCCCATAAACTCTATTTTTAAATTTTGTTTCTAGAAATATAAGCACTGTTTACACATACAAGAAGATGGAAATGGAGCGTTTTGAGATATCAGTGTCAGTCACTCAATCCTTTTGAGTTTTATGCCCCAAATCACACAGTTGTTAATCATTAAAAAAAAAAAATTATCTCTTGTTTTGAGACAGGGTCTCTCCTGTCACCCAGGCTGGAGTGCAGTGATGCAATCCTCACTCACTGTAACCTCGAATTCCTGGGCTCAAATCCTCTCGCCCAGCTTCTCAAGTAGCTGGGACTATAGGCACATACCACCACACCTGGCTAACTTAGAACAGTTTTGTTTTTTCTTTTTGCAGAAACAGGAGTCTCACCCAGGCTGGTCTCCAACTCCTAGCCAAAGGAGTCGGGATTACACCTGCCAAAGCGCTGGGATTACAGGCCTGAGCCATCACACCCCTCCTCAGAAATTTATCTTTAGTGATCAGCTCAGGGCTAGATTAGGTATTCTTTCAATGCATAAATTTGATTTTTAGGTTTGTTTTTATTTATTATTTAGTTTTTGTATTGACAAACTCAAGGCGACACAAATATAGGAGAATAAAAAGAATCCCTGTGTGCCTATCACCAGCATCAACAATGTTATCATTCACCCATGACCAATCTAGTTTCATCTCTGCCCTTCCCATCTGCTCTCCACCCCACGCCACTTCATCACTGCTGGACTGTTTTGAAGCAAATCCCAGGTTACACACATTTACTTCATCCGTAAATACCTCTATATATCTCTCTCAAAAATAAGAATGTTTTGAAAACATAACTATAAACCAGTATACCTAAAAAATACAGGTCATTCAATGTAATCGTCTCACATTTTTGTTTGGATTTGGTTTAGATTTTAGGGTTGGTTTTTCTTCTCTTTCTTTTCTTTTCTCTTTTTTTTACAGTTGGTTTTTTTAACTCAAGATCCTAACAAGACCAAAAAATTGCATTTGGCTGACATTTCTCTTAAGTCTCTTTGCATCTCCTTGGCTTACTGTTTAACATGCTCTACTGGCCTCTGAATTTCCTGAAAATTGATCTTTAGATCTCAAGGCTTGGTCAGATTCAGATTTTATACCTTGGCAAGAATCCTTCATAGGTAGTGTGTGCAGTGGGTTCAGTGTCATTAGCTTTTCATTTAACGGTTTTAGCAGCCATCAATGACATGACCTGGATCCATCATTCTGAAATGGAGTTCTCCTTCAATTTTAATCAAAGTCAGTAAATGGAAACCTGCAAAAGAATTTGTTTCCTACTTATTAGGGTCACCATCCTCTTAATTTTTAGAAACTAGTATACTCAAAGAACTTCAGGAATTATCATTAATTATATTAATTATTAATTTTGAGACTCATCACGGAATTATAATTAATTATATCGGTTATTCTTTTTTTTTTTTTTTCTTTTTTTTTTGAGACAGGGTCTTGTGAGTCACCCAGGCAGGAGTACAGTGCAGTGGCACAATTATAGCTCACTATAGCCTCGAACTCCTGGGCTCAAGTAATTCTCCCACCTCAGCCTCCCAAGTGGCTACGGACTACAGGCATACACCACCATGCCTCATTAAATTGTTTTATTTTTATTTTTGTAGAGTTGGAGTCTTACTGTGTTGTCCATGCTAACCTTGAACTCCTAGCTTCAAGCAATCTTCATGCCTCAGCCTCCCAAAGCACTAAGATTATAGCGCATCAGCCTGCTAATATTCTTTCACTTAAGATACACCTTGTTTAACCTGATATACTCAGAAAATATTGAAAACTTAAAAATACTCATATCAAACCATCATCACCAATTCAATATTTTTTCAATAAAAATATTTTTATCTCATCCCAGGTTTTAAATACATTCTTGTTAAAAAGCCTTGGAAACTTATTTCATTTCACCTGTGAAAAATACCCACCATATAACCTAACTGTACACTCCGATCCTCATTTTCAAACCGATAACATAATCAGAGTTAATTTCTCTCTGACTTTTAAAATTCAAATAAATGTGTGTCGTAGTCTGTTTGTGCTGCTTTAAAGGAATACCTGAGGCTGGGTAATTTATAAAGAAAAGAGGTTTATTTGGCTCATAGCTCTGAAGGCTGGACAAGAGGCAGGATGCCAGCATCTGCACCTGGTGAGGGCTTCAGGCTGCTTCCAGTCATGGCAGAAACCACAGGGGGAGCTGGCATGTGCAGAGGTCGCATGATGAGAAAGGAAGCAAGAGAAAAGGGAGGAAGATGCCAGGCTCTTTTTAACAATCAGCTCTTGCAGAAACCCATTGGTCAAGAACTCACTCATTACTGTGAGGATGGCACCAAGCTATTCATGAGAGATCTGCCCTCATGGCCCAAACGCCTCTTATTAGACCCCACCTCCAACACTGGGTATCAAATTTCAACATGAGATTTGGAGGGGGAAATGTACTATAGCAATGTGTTAATAGGCACTATTGAGGAGTATTATTAAAATTTCTGAGAAGGCCAGGCATGGTGGCTCATGCCTGTAATCCCAGCACTTTGGGAGGCCAAGGCGGGTGGATCACCTGAGGTCAGGAGTTCAAAACCAGCCTGGCCAACGTGGCGAAACCGTGTCTCTACTAAAAATAAAAATAAAAATAAAAAAATAAAAAAATTAGCCAGGTATGGTGGCAGTCACCTGTAATCCCAGCTACTCAGGAGGCTGAGGCAGGAGAATCTCTTGAACCCGGGAGGCAGAGGTTGCAGTGAGCTGAGATCGCACCATTGCACTCCAGCCTGGGCAACAGAGCAAATACTCTATCTCAAAAGAAAAAAAAAAACCACTAAGAAATAAATTATGGAACACATCTTGTAAGATACATTACCAAAAGGAGAGCTTAGCCAGGTGAGGTGGTGTACACCTGTAGTCCCAGCTACTTGGGGGGCTGAGGTAGGAGGATCACTGGAGCCCAGAAGGTCAAGGCTGCAGTGAGCTGAGATCATACCTGGGCAACAGAGTGAGACCTTGTCTCAAAAATATAAAAACAAAAAAGTGGGAGGGATGTAAACTAAAAATAAAATTCTAAGCCCCCCGTTTCAGGCCATTCTTGCGTTGCTATAAAGGAATGCTTGAGACTGCGTAATATGTAAATAATAAGAGGTTTAATTGGCTCACAGTTCTGCAGGCTGTACAGGAAGCATGGTGCTGGCATCTGCTCAACTTCTGGTTATAACTTCAGGAAGCTTATAATCATGGTGGAAGGCAAAGCAGGAGCAGGTATGTCACATGGTGAGAGTGGATGCAAGAGAGAGGGGAGGTGCCACGCTCTTAAACCACCAGATCTCATGAGAACTCACTCACTATGGAAAGGACAGCACCAAGCCATTCATGAGGGATCCATCCCATGACCTGAAGACCTCCCCCAGGCCCCACCTTTACCATCAGGAATCACATTTTGACATGAGATTTGGAGGGGGAAAAGCATCCAAGCTATATCACCCCCAGCAGCTGAACAAACCCAGAGAAATCTTAAAAACTGAGTTTTCAGCAATGATGGAACAAGAGGTCAGACATGCCTCATTATATCCCCTCCCTTTTGCAATTTATTCAAACTGACCAGCATTAATATTAAGATAGAGATGATAAGACTGACAGAATAGACTCTTTGGGGCAATAAGACACCAAATTATAAACAGTACCTAAGGCTGCACCAGGCAAGGATTAAGTCATGTACCCCTACACTTAAAGAATCAACTATGTTCTAACTGACACAAGGTTTTTCTTTTTCTCTAGCAGCTAAACAAGCACTGGCCTCAAGATAAACAATGTTAAAATAATCTGCAGCTCATCCACCACCAGGCACCAACTTACTGAGTTCACCCATTCCACAAGCCACAACTACAGCTTTGATTGGACAAGAGACTGATTGTAGTAACTTTCTCCAGCTAAGAGACCACAGACCATGGACTGGTTCTGGCTGGTGTACAGAGGCTGTGCATTTTATATCCCAGCTTCACCTTTTGATGTACAGGACCTAATTGTAATAAATTTAAATGTTAAGTCTCCATCCCAAGGTGAACATGGGTCATAAGTAACATGCATGTTTGTTCAGTATGCATGCATTAAGGTCAGCTTCATGAATATTCATAGCTTCTCTGGTAACATGTTGAATATATGAAACTGGCCAACCCATTCAGCTCAAATGACTGCCTTACCTCTCCTTCCCTCAAAATGCCTGCTTCTGGGCTTTGACCAAAGGCTACATTTCCCAGTCTGTTAGGATGGCCACCCTGCATCTTATAAAGGCTGTAGCCCTTTACAAGAAATAAAGTCTCCTTTTCACATTTGTATTGTGATTTTTCAGTTAATACAGGCAAGATTAAAATAATGTAGCTCTTGCTGGATGCAGTGGCTCACACCTGTAATCCCAGCAGTTTGGGAGGCTGAGGCAGGTGGATTACTTGAGGTCACGAGTTCAAGACCAGCTTGGCCAACATAGCAAAATCCTGTCTTTACTAAAAATACAAAAATTAGCTGAGCGTAGCACTCACCTGTGATCCCAGCTACTTGCGAGGCTGAGGCACGAGAATCACTTGAACCAGGGAGACCAACATCACGCTACTCTCCTCCAGCCTGGGTGACAGAAGGAGACTCAGTCTCAAAAATAATAATAATAACGTAGCTCTTATATGATTAACTTATTCACATTTAGAATAATTTATGAAAACAAGATAATTATGCTACCTGCTATCACTTAATTATAATACTCCAATGTTCTGTGCAGCTAACATTGTAAGCTATTTACAAAGCAAGAAATACAAAGGGAGACCCGATATTCCTTTGATATATGTGTGTGCATAAATCAAAAAAGATATTCAGCCTTTCAGAATAATTAAATAAAATGAAGTATAACATCAGAATTAACTTTCCTAATTTTATCAGACATCTTGATTGAACTTTTCCTGTGAAAGAGAAAAGTATATATTGCACAAATTGGTCAAGCACTTGTAACATTAAACATTTATAAGAGAAAATAAAATGAAGATCAACTGCTATTGGAATTAATAACTGATGATATGATTTGATAAAACTACCTTATCAGCTGTCATACTGATCAGTGCACAGAGCATCTGAAGGAAATCGTATAAAGTTTTGTTGGCATGTTTATCCAGTATATCTTAAATAATTTATTAGTCCCATAATAAATTCCAGTTTCCTTGAAAATAATCGTTGTCAAGTTCTATCCCTTTGAAGGCCCTTTTCTTTTCACCAAAGACATGTCTTGGGAATGTACTGAATAAAGTGGTTTACCTTAAATATCCAGAGGGAAAGACATCTTTGGGATTTAACGCCTGCCTTGTTTTCAAGAGGTTCTCACTAGAAGCAAAGCTTTCTTCAACAATAAACTAGAGATGGAAGAGGTGAAATAACTTCTATTCCACTATTCCTACTCCACAATATTTAATTCAGAATATCCATTTGCAGGCCAATTCCTCCCAATAGGAAAATGTACAAGAAAACGGAAGATAAGTGGTAGGCAATTTTTCCCTGCTTCCCCTTTGATTATTAAAAGAGCAAAGACCTGGAACCAACCCAAATGCCCATCGATGATAGACTGGACAGGGAAAATGTGGCACATACACACCATGGAATATTATGCAGCCATCAAAAACAACGAGTTCGTATCCTTTGTAGGGACATAGATGAACTTGGAAACCATCATTCTTAGCAAACTGACACAAGAACAGAAAATCAAACACCGCATGTTCTCACTCATAGGCGGGTGTTGAACAATGAGAACACATGGACACAGGGGAAGGGAGCATCACACACTGGGGTCTGTCGGGGGGGAAATAGGGGAGGGACAGCGGGGGGTGGGGAGTTGGGGAGAGACAGCATGGGGAGAAATGCCAGATATGGGTGATGGGGGAGGAAGGCAGCAAATCACACTGCCACGTGTGTACCTATGCAACAATCTTGCATGTTCTTCGCATGTACCCCAAAACCTAAAATGGAATAAAAATTTAAAAATATAAAATAAAAATAAAAGAACCTTTTCAGAAGTCCATACCTCAGAGTGTCTCTTTGTTTGATGCCCCAGAGGTTTTGCCTCCCAGGGGCAATTCAGGGCAGGGTAAGGGTATACACCTCCTTTTGCAAAGCAAAAGAAGAACAGATTACAGGAGGCGCTTCGGAAAGGAGAACCTGTATGAGCAACCAGGCCCACTCCCAGAAGACGACACATGAAGCTGAGGATCTAAAAATGGATTCCCTTAGAACTATCCACTCCGCTCTTCCCACTTTGAAGACCACTAACTGCTGACCTCTTGCTTTAAGAATAATTCCTCAAAAGAGTGGAAAAAAGGCAGATAACAGTGGTCCCAACCGTTACTGACTGACTTTGAAACTTGGAGAACATTCCTTAGTGTCTTACTGTGCTAATCTGAAATTGGAATCAATATGTAGTTTCCTGTTTCCTTCTCATGGTATTTTGAGAATCAAACATTGTCAACAAAAGGAGTCAAAACCCTGTGAAATATTTGAAGAGATTTATTCTGAGCCAAGTAGGAGTGACCATGGCCCGCGACACAGCCCTCAGGAGGTCCTGAGAACACATGCCCAAGGTGACTGGGGTGCAGCTTGGTTTTATATATTTTAGGGAGGCATGAGACATCAATCAAAAACATTTAAGAAAGACATTGGCTTGGTTCAGAAAAGGCAGAACAACTCGAAGTGGGTTGTGGGATGGGAAGCTTTCAGGCTATAGGTAAAATTAAACATTTTCTGATCGACAATTGGTTGAGTTTGTCTAAAGACCTGGGATCGGCCAGGCAGGGTGGCTCATACCTGTAATCCCAGCACTTTGGGAGGCTGAGGCAGGAGGATCATCTGAGGTCAGGAGTTCGAGACCAGTCTAACCAAAATGGAGAAACCCGTCTCTACTAAAAATACAAAAAATTAGGGTGGCGCATGCCTGTAATCTCAGCTGCTTGAGGCAGGAGAATCGCTTGAACCTGGGAGGTGGAGGTTGCAGGCAGCCGAGATCGTGCCATTGCACTCCAGCCTAGGCAACAAGAGTGAAACTCCATCTCAAAAAAACACAAATAAATAAAAATAAAATAAAGATGTGGGATCAATAGAAAGAAAATGCTCAGGTTAAGATAAAAGACTGTGGAGACCAAGATTCTTTTGAAGTCATATGGTGGCTGCCTTAAGAGACAATAGATGACAAATGTTTCCTATTCAGATCTTTAAAAGGTGCTAGACTTTTACTTAATCTCTTCAGGATAGGGAGGGGCTGGAAGAAAAAGATCTAACTATGTGAATAGAGATTCTTTACAAGCACATTTTCCCCCACAAAGGACAGCTTTGCAGGATCATTTCAAAATATGGCAAAGAAACAAGTTCTGGAGTAAAATATTTAGATTTTCTTCTTTGTCACATAATGTTATGCCAGAGTCAGATTGGAAAGTGAGTTACAATACATAAGGTTAAATAAAACCCAACTGATGAGAATTTATGGTTTGTATAGCATGACTCCCAGACCCCTTACATAGGAATTTGGGCAAGAATAAAACACCAGAGGTATTTTTTGTTTTGTTTTGAGATCGAGTCTCACTCTGTTGCCCAGGCTGGAGTGCAGTGGCGCAATCTTGGCTCACCACAACCTCTGCCTCCCAGGTTCAAGTGATTCTCCTGACTCAGCCTCCTGCGTAGCTGGGACTACAGGCACGAGCCACCATGACCAGCTAATTTTTGTATTTTTAGTAGAGACGGGGTTTCATTATGTTGGCCAGGCTGGTCTCGAACTCCTGACCTCGTAATCTGCCCGCCTCAGCCTCCCAAAGTGCTGGGATTACAGGTGTGAACCACCACACCCTGCCCAGAGTTTAGTCCTCAGCATGAAGAAGAGTTAGCGGTACTACTCAGGTTTTGAATAGCACTTTTAACTTTCTGAAAGACTTTGCTGCCTGGATCTCTTTCCCTCTCAACTGTCCCTCAAAGGCAAGTCTCACCCTTATACAACAGGTATGGGTCACAGAGACCCAGGGCAAGACTTGCCAAAGATCACACAGCAAATAGGTGACCTGGTTGGGAACAGAACCTGCATTTACCTCCTTTCTCCAAATGCATCAGCATAAGAAAATACGGAGAAAACAATGAAAGCAAAACCTGAAGAAATCACCAATTAAACACCAGCAAATAAATAAAAAGTAGACTCAGGATGTATACTATATACAATATATAGTATTGTTTATGTCTATGTTTACACTTGATCTTAGCCAAAAGGATAAGAAATAATCGTATGTCTAAGTTTATAGTACATAAGTTTTTTTTTGTTTTTGTTTTTTTTTTTTTTTTTTTTTTTGAGATGGAGTCTTGCTCTGTCATCCAGGCTGCAGGGCAGTGGTGCGATCTCGGCTCACTGCAACCTCCACCTCCCAGGTTCAAGCAACTCTCCTGCCTCAGCCTCCCAAGTAGCTGGGACTACAGGTGCACAACACCACACTTGGCTAATTTTTTCTATTTTAGTAGAAACAGGTTTCACCATGAAGTACTAGGATTACAGGTGTGAGCTACTGCACCCGGCTAAGAGTTTTTAAAATAATGCTCACAAAGTAAGAGAGGCCAATTAATATTCTTAGTTTATTCCAGCAAACTATGATTCAGATTTCTGAAGGGGGGAAAAAAACAAAACCTGAAGTTCCCAAAGGCAGTCCCCATCCTAAACTGCACCTCCTTCTGCACAGTCCAGTAACCTTTGACATGCGTTCTGCTTCTGAACCCACCTGTAAAATGATCCTCTCCTGAAAGGAGTGCCACTACCAAACAAGGACGTTCTAGACATAATCACGTTTCAGGAGATATTTGTGTATGGTTCGTTTTTTGTTGTTTTTGCTTCGCTTAAAGCAAATTTTTAATTTAATTCCTTTAAGACAAAAGCTATTACAAAAGAGGTAAGATTTTTTTCCACCTATTCCTTTTCTCCTGCCACCCAGTTCCTCTCCCCCAGAGGTAATCAGTGAGAAATCATTTTAGAACATAAGATACGTTGTAATTCTGTACAGGCCATGGCAACAGGAAATAAACCATTCAGGGCTCTACTGGAGTCCAGGAAGTGTTTGGATATTGGGAAAAACAACAACAGTATAGAAACTTGGGAGAACTGTCTACTCCAGGATCAAGGTAAAAACTGACAAGTCACATAAGCATGAAAGAGAATGGGGGGACCAACATGGAGGAACACCGTCTCTACTAAAAATTCAAAATTAGCCGGACATGGTGGCACACGCCTGAAATCCCAGCTACTCTGGAGGCTGAGGCAGAAGAATCGTTTGAACCTGGGAGGTGGAGGTTGCAGTGAGCCAAGATCATGCCATTGCACTCCAGCCTGGGCAACATGAGGGAAACTTCTGGGCTCATGTGATCCTCTTGCCTCAGCCTCCCAAGTAGCTGGGACTAGACCTCCTCTTGCCCCCTAACCAAATTGAGAATGGGGAATAAAGGAATAAAATGAGGCTACCTGGGAGCTATGTGTGAGCCCAAGACAGGAATGGGAATTTCCAGAAGTTCACAGAGCAGTTAAGGCCAAAATAAATCCAGGTAACCAAGACCAGTCAGGCCGTGGCAGGGGAGACAGACCCCAGGGCTGCCCCTCTTTCCACGCTGATCTGCAGACCGAGAATTTAGAGCAGTTACAAATGATCTAAACTGCCTCAGGAGCTGAGAATCTTTATATTTCAGAGCTGTGAGGAAACAAATATTATCTAATACCTCAATTCTCAAGCATTTTGTTTGCAGGGCCCCATAATACTTGGAAAGATACTGAGAATCCCACAGTGTTTTTGCTTATGTGGGCTTCTCTCTATAGATATTAATCATATTAGAAATCAAAACTGATAATTTTTAAATATTTATTAATTTATGTGAAAATAACAATTATGAACACATTACATGTTGACATAAATAATATGTCTTTATGAAAAATAACTATGTTTTTTTTTTTAATTAAGTGGAACGTTTAGCATTATTTTACATTTTTGAAAATCTCTTGGCCAGGTGTAGTAGCTCACACCTGTAATCCCAGCACTTTGGGAGGCTGAGGTGGGCAGATCACAAAGTCAAGAGATCAAGACCATCCTGGCCAACCTGGTGAAACCCTGGCTCTACTAAAAACACAAAAATTAGCTGGGTGTGGTGGTGCATGCCTGTAGTCCCAGCTACTTGGGAGGCGGATGCAGGAGAATCGCTTGAACCCGGGAAGCGGAGGTTGCAGAGAGCTGAGATCATGCCACTGCACTCCAGTCTGGCAACAGAGCAAGACTCCCTCTCAAAAAGAAAAGAAAATCTCTTTAATGTCTGCCTTAATAGAAGACAGCTGGATTCTCTTTTCTGCTTCTGCATTCAAGGTGATTTGATATAGCATGACACATAGCCTCAGGAAAGCCACCATACATACACATGAGAATGAAGAAGGCAAACAATGTCCTAGTATTATTATAAACATGATTTTGCACCTACAGACCTCCCTGAAAGGGTCTCGAGGACCACACTTTGAAATAATAATTTAGGATTAATAATTTAGGATTGCATTCTCCTGTAATGCCGCATCTTAGCAACATGACCTTGGGTGAGCTACTTAACTTCTCTAAGCCTCAGCTTCCTCTGCTGTAAAGCAGTACTAAGAATAGAAGGCCACCTTTATGGTCGCATGTGTTCCTATGATCTGGGTATCTTCACGGTCATTAAATGCATAAGTGAGGTAATGCCTATAAATGTTTAATACAGTACTTGGCCCCTAGTAATCACTCAAATAACAACTCTTCCTACTATTATTGTTAATATTTGTTATTACTACATAGCAAGCATTGTGCCAGGCACTGTGTGGGTCACATCACAGGGTCACATCACATTAACAGTAGGGGACATAGAACAAATACCTACTTATAGAACAGATTTTGTCCAGAATGATACAAACCAGGAAGAGGTCACATTCATTCACTCATTCAACAAATATTAATTAATTGTCTCCAATGTACCAGGAACCACAGGGAGGACGAGGCCAGAGTTGCAGAGCCTGGGGAAATGAGAAATAGCAGGAGGTGAAGGGGCCAGTGACGAGTGGGCTGGACGTGGCCAAATCAGGTAAAGCTCTGCAGGCCCATGTAATTGAGGATATAAGGAAAGGTTTTAAGAGAAGGCTGCATTTGAGTTAGAACTTCAAGAGGCAGGATTCAGGATAAAGTTGATGTGCACATTCTTTTATGCACTTTCAGCAAACATTTGAGATTTCTGCCAAGTCTGCTGCACAAAGGATCACTACTTCCAAAGATATTTTTGCATTTAACGGTTTTTATCACATAAGAAATACATGCACACTTTTTAAAATTAGGAAATACAGGAGTGGCCAGCCTGATGCACACCTGTACTCCCAGCTTCTTGGGAGGCTGAGGCAAGAGGATCACATGAGCCCAGAAGTTCAAGGCTGCAGTGAGCTATGACAGCACCACTGCATTCCAGCCTGGGCAACAGAGCAAGACCCTGTTCCCCACCCCCACCCCACCCACCCAAAAAAATACAAATGAGCAAAAATGAGAAAATAAAAACATTCTCCTGGCATGGGTTGTGCATGAGGCCCCAGGACTATCCACCTACATACAGGATTCAGCCCTAAGCTGGTGGGACCAGTGGTTTGTCTGCAAGATGCTAGAAGCAGCTGGAAAAGTCAGGGTAGACCTCCTCCTCGCCCGGCTAACCAAATTGTGCTCACGTTCCTTGAGTCCTTACCACCAGATTGCTCATTGGAGAAGCTGGAAGGAAAACTCGTGCAAGAGAAAGCGCATAGCGCTCACAAGCCCCCTCCCCGCGCCGCCCCCGGGCTCTGCCAGCTGCTGGAAAAGGATGTGGCTAGAAAGGCGGATGTCCTCTAAAGGGAAAACAAAGTTCCTGGGTGGAGGAAATGTGAGAAAAGGATAAAAAGGAATAAAGAAGAGGTTGCATCAGCGTGGGAAACGCAGCAAGGCGCACAGCGCATGCATACTGTGCAGAGCGCAGAGGCGGGGCGGGGCCGGGGAGGCTGCGGGGATCCCGTAGCAGCCCCCTAGGTGAAGCTGGGAAAGCAGCCCCATGACGACACCCTGACGGCTGCGGGAGGGCTGAGAAGCCTCCTTCCCCAAATATCTTAAGGAAAAAAATTAATCCAAGTGGGGCTGGTTTTAGGTGCTGCCTCTTTATCTTTTGCTTAGATTTTGGAAGAGTTTAAAATTTCCCTCCTTGCCTTTAGATCTGTCCCCTTTATCCGACATTAATTAAGCATCTACTGTGTACTAGATGCTGGTGTTGAGGACACAAAAGGGAAGACCCCTACAGTGCTATAGGGAGACATATATGTAAACGGGTGTGCATCATTACAGAGGTTTGTACAGTTTACTTTGTGGGGCGAGGAGAAAGAACTGCCACGGGGAGAAGCGAAGGCTGCACAGGAAAGGCATGTCTGAACAGGGTTTAGAAAGGCTGAATTTTTGGCAGGTGGAATGGGAGTAAGGTGAGAGGAGAGCATTCTAGGAGAAACAACAGGTCTTAGAGAAGCATGGAGTGTGAAAAGACGTGCTTCTGTGACTAACATAACAATATAATTTGGACAAAGTTATTTATTCTTTCTAATTCTAAGCTCCGCTTAAATAAAAAGAAATAGTGGCAGCACTATAGCAATGTATCCAATCAGTGGATTACGAAACACACTTCAAAGACAAAATGATATCCTCACACCCAAAAGGTAAATGGTATCATAACTCAGGTGAACTGTATTCTTGGAAAGGGCACTTAGAACAGTTTATCCCAATGTTGATTCTGGTTTTGGCTACGTGGAGTCTCATTCATTCTTACTTCTGACCTCTACCCCTGGTTATAATTATTTTTTCAAGGAACTGGACCAACAGGAGCCAAGGGAGAGTATCAAAAGCAAAACAAAAGAAAATGAAATCAACCCAATATCCAGGGAAAAAAAACACACACACACAAGTAATTCATGGACTCCCAACAGGCAACAAGCTAGATGACTGTCAGGAAGAAAACAGCAAACATTATGATCTCAAAATGATTTACTGGTCATTTGCATCCTAGCATCAATCTAGACTTTAATGAGACATGTGATTTTTAAATAAATGGATACATCTGCATAACCGTTTTTTGGCATTAAATTATTTTATATGACTATTAAACATGTTTCTGCAAAAACCATTTTACGATACTGCTGGAATCCAGCAGCTAGATTGACCCAACACTTCATTATATCATTCCCTTGCTCAAAGGTTAAAGCAACCAGGTACAGTGACTTACACCTGTAATCCCAACACTTCAGGAGGCCAAGGAGGGAGGATCACTTGAATCAGGAGTTCAAGACCAGCCTGGGCAACATAGCGAGACCTTGTCTCTACAAAAAAATAAAAATATGTAGTCCCAGCTATTTGGGAGGCTGAGGTAGGAGGATCACTTGAGCCCCAGGAGGTTGAGGTGACAGTGAGCTGTGATCGAGCCACTGCACTCCAGCCTGCATAACAGAATGAGACTCTGTCTTAAAAATTAAAAAGAAAGTTGTAACTATTCCCTGCTAAGCAGAATATAATATAAAAATGCCCTAACCTTACACTCAAGATTTCTACAATTAAGCTCCATTCTGCTGTCTACCCACACCCTTTTCCACTATTTCTCTACAGAAACCCTCTTCTTTGAGAAAACTAATTTTCTCAGTGTGCCTCAAACACACGATCCCATGTGACTGCTGACCTTTCGTAAAGATGATATTCTCGCCATTCCAACCATACACCTTACTAGGCTACTAGATGTATGTTTCCTCTGTAGTCTGCTAGTGGAATACTCTCTTTTTAACACTGATACAAATAACTTTTTAGACAAAGCAAGATTCCTGACATTGTTTAGGAAACGCCAGTAGTTAGAGTGGTTTAGTACTGTGTACTGAAGATAATAGAAAAAATATCGACACTGAGTCATATCTACTTATTTACCTTCGACCTTTTAAAATGTACTTGTGGGATTTAGATTATCTTTGGATTGATCTATACAATATAATAAAATGTAAAAGTAAGTGCCCCATGTTTGAGAAACAATCATTGTACTTGAGATAGAAAAGCTTTAATCTGTGATGAGAGTTGGTTTTACATTGTTGCTTCACATATGTTTGTTGGACCAGGTTTTCTGTGGGTACATGTATTTGATTACATTGTTTAGTTATAGGAAATGTGCACCTTTTGTGCACAAAGTAGTAGGTTTTTTGTTTTTTCTTTTAGCCAGGCACAGTGGCTCACGCCTGTAGTCCCAGCACTTTGGGAGGCCAAGGTGGGCAGATCATTTGAGGTCAGGAGTTTGAGACCAGCCTGAGCAACATGGCAAAACCTTGTCTCTATTAAAAATACAAAAATTAGCTGGGCATAGTGGCACAAGCCTGTAATCCCAGCTTCTAGGGAGGCTGAGGCATAAGTATTGCTGAACCCAAGAAGCAGAGGTTGCAGTGAGCCAAGATCATGCCATTGCACTCCAGCCTGGGTAACAGAGTGAGACTCTGTCTCCAAGAAAAAAAGGTTATCTTTTTTAAGGTTGAAAAAAGGCTTATTGATTCATTTCTTTCCCAAACTTTCACCAAGCACCTTCTATGGGCCAAGCATTGTTCTACATGCTAGGTATACATAGATAAGAAGTGATTCTCTCCCAAAATGAGTTGGCAAGACAGATGGGGCTAAGGCTTGTGACAGGGCTATGCCGAAGGGACTCTGCAACAATTATCTAAGGCTACCATAATGCTGAGTAACAACCAGCCACATAGCTTCAGTGGTATACAATAAAAACCTCATTTCTCATGCATCTGGGGTGGTCGCTTAGGTGGTTCTGCTGATTTGGCTTGGGTTCACGGAAGTGTCTGGTGGTTAGCTGCCGTTGGCTGGTCTAGGACGGCCTCAGCTAGGACAACCGTGGGAATTTAAATGTGCTTCCTTTGCCTGTCACCCAGAAGTCATGCTGTCATGGCAGTGACTTAGACACAAGAGCATGAACATGTCCAACCGCACAAGTGACTTTTAAGCCTTTACTTAAAAACATCCCAACAGGTCAGGCATGGTGGCTAATGCCTGTAATCCCAGCACTTTGGGAGGCCAAAGCAGGTGGATCACTTGAGGTCAGGAGTTTGAGATCAGCCTGGCCAACATGGTAAAACCCAGTCTGTACTGAAAATATAAAAATTAGCTGAGCTGGTGGCACATGCCTGTAATTCCAGTTACTGGGGATGCTAAGGCAGGAGAATTGCTTGAACCTGGGAGGTGGAGGTTGCAGTGAGCCGAGATCATGCCATTGCACTCCAGCATGGGTGAAGAAGCAAGATTCCATCTCAAAAAAGTGTATATATATATATATATATATATATATCTCCATCCCAACAATCAAAGCGAGTGACATAGCCGAGACCCCAGGCAGAGTTATATGTCATGGGGCATGGATACAAAGGTAGGAGAATGGAGGTCATCATTGCAATTCGCCATGGGATCTGAACACAAAGACCAGGGGCACCTATCTCAGTCTGGGGACATAAGGAATGCTTTCCCAGAGAAGGTGATGCTGACTTGAGTTGAATCTTGAAAGAGAAGATGCAAGTTAGCCAGGCCATAAAGGAGAGAGGGTGCTTTAAGCACAGCAACCCACATGAACCAAGAGCTTTGGAGACTGTAAGTGCTTCCACATCTTTACTTCATGTGATGCATATGCCTTGCAGCTATTACCCTTTCCATAGTTTCCTGTCTAGAATGTAGATGTGAGCCCTAGGTGTGCAAAGCTGTCTCCTGGCCATGAGGCAATAAGCATGAAGCTGATGATCTGTAGAAATAAGTCACCCAATGGCATTCTTTTTTTTTTTGGAGATGGAGTCTCGTCTTGTTGCCCAGGCTGGTGTGCAGTGGTGTGATCTCAGTTCACTGCAAACTCTGCCTCCCGGGTTCAAGTGAGTCTCCTGCCTCAGCCTCCCAAGTGGCTGGGATTGCAGGCGCCCACCACCACAACTGGCTAATTTTTTTTTTATTTTTAGTAGAGATGGAGTTTCACCATGTTGGCCAGGCTGGTCTAGAACTCCTGACCTCAGGTGATCTGCCTGCCTCGGCCTCCCAAAGTGCTAGGATTACAGGCATGAGCCACTGCACCTGGCCTTCACCCAATAGCATTCTTGAGCCACTGTATCCGCCCCAACTCTATGACTACATGACTTCATGACACACAGGTCAGCACCCAAGAACTCCTATGATATCCCCTGGAGAACTACCTTGTCCCTCAGTGCTCCATGATCTATCTCCTCTTCTCCCTCAATAAAAACTCTTGTTCCTTCAATCAAGCTGACCTCAGATGCTTTGCATTGTTTGGAGAAGTGGTGATGCCGTTTCTCAATGTCTAGAGTTTCAACAACACCCCTACCCTGGCCTCCACATCACCACTGCCAAGAGTAAAGAGGGGGTAGTATCCCAGCCTCTCCTGGCAGGTACTTCACACTGCCCTTCCCCCAAGTTTTCAATTTGGCCACCACTATCTTCCTGGAGGCCATCATCATCTGTTATTATTTCCTTTACTGTGGTTTATGCCATTCACGCAAGAAGCCCAGGATTCTCAGTTGTTCCTTATCCCTTGCATTTCATCCCAAACGGCTCCAAACATCTCATTTCCTGACCGCATTTCCCACTCTCCCCATCCCCTGACACCCCCAAGAATTCATCATTGGGATCTGCAAAATCCATCTCGAAGTCTCCTAATTTCCTCTTCACTTTCTTGCTCTAAAGGAAACTGGGTCTCCTTTGAAAACACTGCTTCCTCTGCAGTCCTCTCAAGTGGTGGCTGTTCCTCTTACACTCCACAGTGGGATAGGTGTTCTCGTTCCTCATTGCTGCTTCCAGATTATTCTGGCTCCCTCCTTCTTAAACCTTTGCAGTTTTCACTCTGATATTAACCAGACTATACTGCTCTCATTACAGTTATATGGCCCCTGTCCCTCTCCAACCCTGCTCTGGGACAATTCTATGTGAACTTAATACCCTTAGAGATGACACTTTCAAAGCCCTGATGTCTCAAATCCTTCACCTCCTCGCTCCCAAAAAGCCTGCCCTCCAACTTAGCTCAGCTATAACCTTTATGTCTTTGTTTCTCCTTTTTTATTTTTTTTGAGACAGAGTTTTACTCTGTCACCAGGCTGGAGTGCAGTGGCACGATCTTGGCTCACCACAACCTCCAACTCCCTGATTCAAGTGATTCTCCTGCCTCAGCCTCCTGAGTAGCTGGGATTACAAGCGCCTGCCACCACATCTGGCTATTTCTGTATTTTTAGTAGAGACAGGGTTTCATTGTGTTGGCCAGGTTGGTCTCAAACGCCTCGGCCTCCCAAAGTTCTGGGATTACAGGCGTAAGCCACCACACCCAGCTTGTTTCTCCTCTTAACCAGCTTAGATTCCATGGTCCATTATTATAATTACATCCTTGAATATCCCCTAGGCTCCCTTGCCTCTCTAATACCTCATTGTACTTTTCCAAAAAGCATAGATCTTACTTAAATCTAACTCTCCACCCATGCCCACACAAGTAGTAACAGCCAAACATGGATGGAAAAAGTACACACCTCTGCTATCTGCTTTCACTTTAAGTTTATGACCACTCACCTTCAGCATCATCTATCTTACTTCCATTACCCTAGCACAGTCACTAATGTATTCTCACAGATGGCCATTCCATATCTTCCCCTCTCTCTTCAAGCTTCCATAACTCCGTCCCCATCCTCAGACTCAGCTGACAACTTTATTCCCTCACTCACTAGAAAAACAAAAGCAGTAAGAAGAGAATTTCCACAAATTCCCAGCATATCATCTACCCACCTGCTTGCAACCTCCACTACCTGAGTTCAAGTAATTCTCCTGCCTCAGCCTCCTGAGTAGCTGGGATTACAGGTAGATGCCACCATGCCTGACTAATTTTTCTATTTTTAGTAGAGACAGGGTTTCGCCACATTGGCCAGGCTGGCCTCAAACTCCTGACCTCTGGTGATTCGCCCACCTCAGCCTTCCAAAGTGCTAGGATTACAGGTGTTAGCTACCACACCCCGGCGAGAGAGACACCAACTCTTAAAAGGTGACTGACTAAGCATCTTGAGTAATTTTTACTGTGTCTCTAGTGAGCTTCCTTGCAGTGTTTTCATGAGGGAAATGCTGGGGATCAGATCCATCCTAGGAAAGGTCACTGTAGCTGCAGGGTAGACTGGGAAGGCCTGAGGGGGTAAGAGTGGGAATATGGGAAAAAGTGAGAGGCTACTGGCAGAAATTCAATCAAAAAATTGAAAGGCAGACGGAAGACAGTGGCTGCTGACATAAAAAGGAGGGAAAATTTGACAGCTATTTAAAGGTAAAATACACAGACACTGGTGATCAATGTGATACATGAGGTTACCGTCCACCGGAAGACACACTGATAATCTCCCCAGATTTCATCCGGAAACTCCTTAACTAAATCACCACAGTTCACCTGGAGCAGTCTCTGACAGTTTTTGGAAGACCAGAGGTAGAATTTCAGGAGCCTGATTCCAGATAAAGCCACAATTATCCAGCAATGCTATGTTCCTAAACCATCAAAGACATACGAGGGATGCCTGAGCTTTACTAGGAGTTCTGGCTCATTATTTCCTACTTTCCCACCCTCTCTGCCCTTCAAAGGAGCAACAAGAAAGCAAGAACCAGGAAAAACTTAAAACTGTGTTCATTTTTTCCCTAATTTTGATCTATTCTAGTCCAGCTGATTCTCCCACTGTTGAAACAAATACTTCTAACACAGCTAAGGGACATCCTATTGCTGGGGGATTCCCTACACAGATGTTCACTACCAGGGTTCAGCTCAAGGAATAAGTTTCTACTGAAAGCAATTACCCATTTGATAATAGGATTTACAGCAGCCAAGATTTCCTTCCTGCCTTGTTTCGGAAGGCACTGGCTCCCTATGATGCTAAGATCCAGTCTCTATAGCCTTCAGAAACTTAGCCAAACTACAAAGTTCTATCTCTCCAGAATCTATTATCTAAACTCAGTCACTTAGCCAGTGACCTACTCAGGCCAGACACTGGCTTTGGTAAGCAAAACAGGGTTGGTGACCAATGTAGGGAGTGACATGTTCCTCAACAGTGTCAGCCCTAGACATCTGCATTGCAGGCTGATGCTCGGAGCAATATGAGGAATGCTAGAGCCCCCACATAAAAAGAAACTCAAGGAAGCTTCACTGTCCTTTTAGGGACAGAAAAGATGTGTAAGTAAGTGTGGAAGTGAAGAAACTGCAATCTCAGTACACAAGGAGTGATGGTCAGGGTAAGGTAGCACAAGCAGGTGGTATAACCAGCAGAAAGATCCTTTTGACCCCTGAGAAAATCAGAGTCTAAGTCAATAGCTGACCCCAGGTCTCGTCACCACTCAAGCGGGTCCCCAGACGGTAAAGACGGTAAAATTCCAAGGGCAAAGCTGAGACCAGCCACTCTGCTGAATAATGGTCCCCAGGAGACAACTGTCTTTAAAACACTTGAAGTGCACACAGCCTTTTGTAGGGATTTTAAACCTGGGATTCCTTGACATTGCACATAATTTTGTGTTTGTGTATGAGCAACTGTACATTTTTCTACAGAGGTCCATATCTGTCATCAGATTTTATGAGACTCAAAAAGAAAATTAGATCTCTCACTTGACTGCACGATCCAATATGGTAGCACTAGGTACATTTCAGGTGTTCAGTGGCTGCATGGATAGTGGCTAGACAGAGCAGATATGGATAGTGGATGCACAGAGCAGATATACATTTCCATCACCACAGAGACTGCTATTGGACAGCGCTGCCTTAGAGACATGGACTGCAGGACTTCCACAAGAAGGCCTGGATATCAGACACCAACGTTAAATTTCTTCCCAGTGCTGTGGAATGTGGTAGACCCTTGGAAGTACAGTTTCTGAACATGCTGGTCATCACTATATACTAATGACCAGAGAATGCCTTTCTTCAGCTGCTTGGCATTCTGCCAGCATGAATTCCTATCAAGGGAAAGATGGCAGGTGATCGAAATTACTTGGGGGTTATCACGTATTTGAGTAACCTCACCATATTTAGGAAGGCGTTGAAAAAACATGAAATGAATGTTAGAAAGGGCTGGAGTAAAACCGCAGGAGTCCCCACTTTATCCACAGTTTTGCTTCCCACAGTTTTAGCTACACATCATCAACCACGATTTGAAAATATTAAACGGAAAAATTGCAGAAATAAACAGTTCATTTATTACACACCATTCTGAGTAGCATGATTAAGGCTTGTGCCACCTCACTCTGTCGTGCCAGCACCTGAATCACCTCTTTGTCCATAAAAGCAAAACTACCAACTGCCCAGTTCCAGCGCCTCGTTACAACTCTGCCCAAAGTCCTTCACTGGAGGAAGAGAAATTTCTCTTCTCTCTGCCAGAGAAACAGGAAGGAAGGAAGAGCCGCACAATTGAAATCAATACAAGGCAACTACCACAAGTTCTTGTCATTTGTGCTTAGTGGACTTAGCTGATGGAAATCAACAAAGATCATCTCAGAGCTCTCAAGGCTCCCTGCCTGCTCTCTCTCTTCCAAGGTCTGGGAAAGGAACTGGCAGCTGAGTTGCGGGGGGAGGGAGAAGGTAAACAACCACTTTTTAACTCTTATACTGTGTTAGGAGCTTTATATGTATTAATCCTAACATTCACAACAATACTGTAAGATATATATTGTTACCCTTATTTAACACTGATGATATTCTAGGGCTCAAAGAGGTGGCATGACTTGCCCAGCGAGATCTCAAACTTGAAAGTCTGAGGCTCCCATTCTCCACCACAGTTTACGTTTATTCATGGGCATCCATTGTTTCAGACTCATGACAACCGTGTAAAGTAGCACAGAGTAGGTACCTGATTTGACCAAGGGCAGACAGCAAGGGAGAGGTTACAATCTTTAATGATAACTTGTTTCTTTTTTCCTAAGAGGGATTATTTTTCTCCTGTACCACCAAGCCAGTACATCTGTGTTCTCCCAGAAAATATTTATTACCTCTTGTAGCAAGGGTGAAAATGTTGAATATGACACAGAGGCTCAGAACTGTTACCTCCCTAGACCCAGGGTGGAGTGAGCAGGCAGGTGCAATACAAGAAATAACTTTCACATTTTCTCCGCGGAGATAAGATAAGGTCTAGGAATTGGATTTGAGATTTTGTGGCCTTTCTGGTTGTGTCATAAAATTTCTCTCTCAGCCTCATCTAGTTCTCCCCCTGTCTCTCTTTCTCCCCTTCCCACTCTACCCCAAGGGTGCTGACCTTCACAGCTGCCTTTCAGGAGTCAACATTCCAGGATGCCTCCAGTCCGGGACAAAATGCTTCCTCCTTTGCTTCTCCCAGCCCACCTAAGCAGTCTCCCCACACCTTGGGTCTCACAGATGTTAAAGCTGTTATTGTTACAGCTTCCTGGGAGCAAGTGCTTTCTCAAGCCCATCTTGCAAGGTGGGTCCTTTTTTGTTTTTGCTCTGGCAGAAGATAGAGGACAGTGAAATGTGCTCCGAGTAGGGACGGTTATGCAAAAGCAAGTAGGAGGAGGAAGCCAAGAGGGGGAGTTGGTGAGTCAGAGGAGAAAAGCGCACCGCCAGGCTAGCAGGGAGCCTCTCAAAAGCAGCAGAGAAGCCCAAGCCACAAGGTAAGAAGAGAATTTCTATGTACGACTCTAATACAGAGCCATTATCCCAGAGCTGCTGGAGCAAGAGTATCAGATAACCTCTGACAGCTAAGCTGGAGATTTTGGTGGCAAAGGGGTTTTCGTGAGAGGGGGATAAATCAAATCACCTGAGGAATTTTTTGGGGAAAATAAAACACAAGCTGCTTACCAGCAGCTCCACAGCCCCACCAGCTCTGTCCTTAAATGTGTCCAAAAAGAGTCCAGAAAGCAGGTCAGACTTTTCTGATGTATATTTTGTAGATGGTCCCCTGCTGTAACTGACTTGTTCAGATCCAGGCTTTGGAGCTCAAACTTCTGTACTTCCTGCAGCTTCTCCTCTGTTTTCTCCTGAGGAGTGGAAGACAGGAGGTGCAAGGAGCTGCAGGTTTTCTCTAGCTCAGGTGAGGGATAGTGTGATCATTGAAAACCCTCAGCCCTGGGATCCCCAAAACCTGGGTTCTGATCCAGAAAGGGCTATTATACCAGATTAGCCCATCAATTAAAGTTTCATTTATTCTGAAAAACGAGGGAGTGGCCCATCACTGTCTAAAATATCTAACTGGATCATTATCATCATTGCAGCTAAAAGGAACACCACACACATGTGCAATATGATTAAGTTATGGTACCAGCATATCAGCTAAGGTAGAAGATACCTATATCTCGTATGGCTTTGGACAAGTTTGGAACTTCTAATTGGAATTGTTAATACTTTTCTATGTGTAAAATAAATATAATATTGTCAATAAAAAGAGTCAGACTCTGTGACATATTTGAAGAGATTTATTCTGAGCCAAATATGAGTGACCATGGTCTGTGTATGACACAGCCCTCAGGAGGTCCTGAGAACATGCCTCCAAAGTAGTTGGGGTGCAGCTTAGTTTTATACACTCGAGAGGGAGACATGAGATTTCAATTAAATACATTTAAAAATTACATCTGGCCAGGCACAGTGGTTCATGCCTGTATCCCAGCAATTTGGAAGGCCAAGGCAGGCGGATCACCTGAGGTCAGGAGTTCAAAACCAGCCTGGCCAACATGGCGAAAGCCTGTCTGTACTAAAAATACATTTAAAAAAAAAAATAGCTGGGTGTGGTGGCAGGTGCTTGTAATCCCAGCTACTCGGGAAGCCAAGGCAGGAGAATTGCTAGAACCTGGGAGGTGGAGGCTACAGTGAACTCAGATCCTGCCATTGTACTCCCACCTGGGCAACAAGAGCAAAACTCCACCTCAAAAAAAAAAAAAAAAAAAAAAAATACATTAGTTTGGTCCAGAAAGGCAGGACAACTTGAATCAGGGGGTGGGAATAGGGATGGGGTGGAGGTAGGGGTAGGAGGTTCCAGCTTATAGGTAGATTTACAATTTTTCTAGTTGACAATTGGTTGAGTTTATTTAAAGACCTGGGATCAAAAGAAAGGAATGTCTGGGTTAAAATAAAGGATTGTGGAGACCCAAGTTCTTATTTGCAGAGGAAGCCTTCAGGTAGTAGGCTTCAGAGAGAATAGGCTATAAAATATTTCTTATCAGACATAAGGTCTGTGTTGGTGATAATGCTGGAGCAGTATAGTAAGGCATGTCAGACCCCCCACTTCTCGTCATGGCCTGACACAGTCTCTTGGGTAAAATTTTAAAAGACCCCTGGCCAGTCACAGTGGCTCAGAGCTATAATCCCAGCACTATTGGGAGGCTGACGTGGTATATCACTTGAGGTCAGGAGTTCAAGACCTGCCTGACCAAATAGCAAAACCCGTCTCTACTAAAAATACAAAATACTAGCCGGGCATGGTGGCATGTGCCTGTAATCCCAATCACTCAGGAGGCTGAGGCAGGAGAATTGCTTGAACATGAGCAGTGGAAGTTGCAGTGAGCCGAGATCATGCCACTGCACTCCAGCCTGGATGACAGAGCAAGACTGTTTCTTTTTTTTTCTTTTTTTTTTTACTTGCATTTTAGGTTTTGGGGTACATGTGAAGGACATGCATAGGTACACACATGGCAGTGTGATTTGCTGCCTTCCTCCCCCATCACCCATATCTGGCATTTCTCCCTATGCTATCTCTCCCCAACTCCCCACCCCCTGCTGTCCTTCCCCTATTCCCCCCCCTGACAGACCCCAGTGTGTGATGCTCCCCTCCCTGTGTCCATGTGTTCTCATTGTTCAACACCCGCCTATGAGTGAGAATATGCGGTGTTTGATTTTCTGTTCTTATGTCAGTTTGCTGAGAATGATGGTTTCCAGATTCATCCACGTCCCTACAAAGGACACGAACTCATCGTTTTTGATGGCTGCATAATATTCCATGGTGTAAATGTGCCACATTTTCCCTGTCCAGTCTATCACTGATGGGCATTTGGGTTGGTTCCAGGTCTTTGCTATTGTAAACAGTGCTGCAGCGAACATTCGTGTGCATGTGTCCTTATAGTAGAACGATTTATAATCCTTTGGATATATACCCAGTAATGAGATTGCTGGGTCAAATGGAATTTCTATTTCTAGGTCCTTGAGGAATCACCACACTGTCTTCCACAATGGTTGAACTAATTTACACTCCCACCAACAGTGTAAAAGTGTTCCTATTTCTTCACCTCCTCTCCAGTATCTGTTGTCTCCAGATTTTTTAATGATCGCCATTCTAACTGGCATGAGATGGTATCTCAATGTAGTTTTGATTTGCATTTCTCTAATGACCAGTGATGATGAGCATTTTTTCATATGTTTGTTGGCCTCATGTATGTCTTCTTTTGTAAAGTGTCTGTTCATATCCTTCGCCCACTTTTGAATGGGCTTGTTTTCTTCTTGTAAATCTGTTTTAGTTCTTTGTAGATTCTGGATATCAGCCCTTTGTCAGATGGGTAGACTGCAAAAATTTTTTCCCATTCTGTTGGTTGCCGATTCACTCTAATCATTGTTTCTTTTGCTGTGCAGAAGCTGTGGAGTTTGATTAGGTCCCATTTGTCTATTTTGGCTTTTGTTGCCAATGCTTTTGGTGTTTTAGTCATGAAGTCCTTGCCTACGCCTGTGTCCTGAATGGTTTTGCCTAGATTTTCTTCTAGGGTTTTTATGGTGTTAGGTCTTATGTTTAAGTCTTTAATCCATCTGGAGTTAATTTTAGTGTAAAGTGTCAGGAAAGGGGTCCATTTTCTGCTTTCTGCACATGGCTAGCCAGTTTTCCCCAACACAATTTATTAAACAGGGGAATGCTTTCCCCATTGCTTGTTTTTGTCAGGTTTGTCAAAGATCAGATGGTTGTAGATGTGTTGTGTTGCCTCCGAGGCCTCTGTTCTGTTCCATTGGCCTATATCTCTGTTTTGGTACCAGTACCATGCTGTTTTGATTACTGTAGTCTTGTAGTATAGTTTGAAGTCTGGTAGTGTGATGCCTCCTGCTTTGTTCTTTTTGCTTAGAATTGACTTGGCTATGCGGGCTCTCTTTTGGTTCCATATGAAGTTTAAGATGGTTTTTTCCAGTTCTGTGAAGAAGGTCATTGGTAGCTTGATGGGGATAGCATTGAAACTAAATTACATTGGGCAGTATGGCCATCTTCATGATATTTATTCTTCCTAACCATGAACATGGAATGTTTCTCCATCTGTTTGTGTCCTCTCTTATTTCATTGAGCAGTGGTTTATAGTTCTCCTTTAAGAGGTCCTTTACATTCCTTGTTAGTTGTATTCCTAGGTATTTTATTCTCTTTGTAGCAATTGTGAATGGCAGTTCGTTCTTGATTTGGCTCTCTTTAAGTCTGTTATTGGTGTATAGGAATGCTTGTGATCTTTGCACATTGATTTTGTATCCTGAGACTTTGCTGAAGTCGCTTATCAGTTTCAGGAGATTTTGGGCTGAGACGATGGGGTCTTCTAGATACACAATCATGTCATCTGCAAATAGAGACAATTTGACTTCCTCCTTTCCTATTTGAATAGCTTTTATTTATTTTTCTTGCCTGATTGCTCTGGCTAGAACTTCCAATACTATATTGAATAGGAGTGGTGAGAGAGGACATCCTTGTCTAGTGCCAGATTTCAAAGGGAATGCTTCCAGTTTTTGCCCATTCAGTATGATATTGGCTGTTGGTTTGTCATAAATAGCTTTTATTATTTTGAGATACGTTCCATCAATACCTAGTTTATTGAGGGTTTTTAGCATAAAGGGCTGTTGAATTTTGTCAAAGGTCTTCTCTGCATCAATTGAGATAATCATGTGGTTTTTGTCTTTGGTTCTGTTTATGTGGTGAATTACGTTTATAGACTTGCGTATGTTGAACCACCCTTGCATCCCTGGGATGAAGCCTACTTGACCATGATAGATAAGCTTTTTGATGTCCTGTTGCAATCGGTTTGCCAGTATTTTATTGAAGATTTTTGCATCTATGTTCATCATGGATATTGGCCTGAAGTTTTCTTTTCTTGCTGAGTCTCTGCCAGGTTTTGGTATCAGGATGATGTTGGTCTCATAAAATGATTTGGGAAGGATTCCCTCTTTTTGGATTGTTTGGAATAGTTTCAGAAGGAGTGGTACCAGCTCCTCTTTGTATGTCTGGTAGAATTCGGCTGTGAACCCATCTGGACCTGGGCTTTTTTGGGGTGGTAGGCTCTTAATTGCTGCCTCAACTTCAGACCTTGTTATTCATCTATTCGGGATTTCAACTTCTTCCTAATTTAGGCTTGGGAGGATGCAAGTGTCCAGGAATTTATCCATTTCTTCCAGGTTTACTAGTTTATGTGCATAGAGTTGTTTGTAATAATCTCTGATGATGGTTTGTATTTCTGTGGAATCTGTGGTGATATCCCCTTTATCGTTTTTTATTGCATCTATTTGATTATTCTCTCTTTTCTTTTTTATTAATCTGGCTAGTGGTCTATTTTGTTGATCTTTTTGAAAAACCAGCTCCTGGATTTATTGATTTTTTGAAGAGTGTTTTGTGTCTCTATCTCCTTCAGTTATGCTTTGATCTTAGTTATTTCTTGTCTTCTGCTAGGTTTTGAGTTTTTTTTGATCTTGCTCCTCTAGCTCTTTCAATTTTGACAATAGGGTGTCGATTTTAAATCTCTCCTTGCTTCTCATGTGGGCATTTATTGCTATATATTTTCCCCTAGAGACTGCTTTAAATGTGTCCCAGAGATTCTGGTATGTTGTGTTTTCGTTCTCGTTGGTTTCAAAGAACATCTTTATTTCTGCCTTCATTTCATTGTTTATTCAGTCAACATTCAAGAGCCAGTTGTTCAGTTTCCATGAAGCTGTGCGGTTCTGAGTTAGTTTCTGATTTCTGAGTTCTAACTTGATTGCACTGTGGTCTGAGAGACTGTTTGTTATGATTTCTGTTCCTTTGCATTTGCTGAGGAGTGATTTACTTCCAATTATGTGGACAATTTTAGAGTAGGTGTGATGTGGTGCTGAGAAGAATGTATATTCTGCAGATTTGGGGTGGAGAGTTCTGTAAATGTCTATTAGGTTTGCTTGGTCCAGGTCTGAGTTCAAGTCCTGGATATCCTTGTTAATTTTCTGTCTCGTTGATCTGTCTAATATTGACAATGGGGTGTTAAAGTCTCCCACTATTACTGTGTGGAAGTCTAAGTCTCTTTGTAAGTCATTAAGAACTTGTCTTATGTATCTGGGTGCTCCTGTATTGGGTGTGTATATATTTAGGATTGTTAGCTTTTCTTGTTGCATTGATCCTTTTACCATTATGTAATGTCCTTCTTTGTCTCTTTTGATCTTTGTTGATTTAAAGTCTATTTTATCAGAGTCAAGAATTGCAACTCCTGCTTTTTTTTTTGCTCTCCATTTGCTTGGTAAATCTTCCTCCATACCTTTATTTTGAGACTTTGTGTATCCTTGCATGTGAGATGGGCTTCCTGGATACAGCACACCGATGGGTTTTGGCTTTTTATCCAATTTTCCAGTCTGTGTCTTTTGATTGGGGCATTTAGCCCATTTACATTTAGGGTTAATATTGTTATGTGTGAATTTGATCCTGCCATTTTGATGCTAGCTGGCGTTTTGCCCACTAGTTGATGCAGTTTCTTCATTGTGCTGATGCTCTTTACCATTTGGTATGTTTTTGGAGTGGCTGGTACTGGTTGTTCCTTTCTATGTTTAGTGCCTCTTTCAGAGCTCCTGTAAAGCAGGCCTGGTGGTGATGAAATCTCTGAGTACTTGCTTGTTCGTAAAGGATTTTATTTTTCCTTCACTTATGAAGCTTAGTTTGGCTGGATATGAAATTCTGGGTTGAAAGTTCTTTTCTTTAAGGATGTTGAATATTGGCCCCCACTCTCTTCTGGCTTGTAGGGTTTCTGCTGAGAGATCTTCTGTGAGTCTGATGGGCTTCCCTTTGTGGGTAACCCGACCTTCTCTCTTGCTGCCCTTAGCATTTTCTCCTTCATTTTGACCCTGGTCAAGTGCTGAGCTGTGAGCTCCGTTGTTCATTCAGAGCTTCTGGGCAGGTACATTTAAGTCTGCTGCAGCAGAACTCATAAACCCCCTTTTTTCCCCCAGGTGCTCCGTCCCGGGGAGTTAGGGCTTTATTTATGAGTTTCTGTTGTGCTGCTGCCTTTTTTCAGGGCTGCCCTGCACAGCGAGGAGGCAGCCTAGTCACTGTCTGCCTGCAAAGGCTTTGCTGAGCTGCTGTGGGCTCCGATCAGCTGCCCTGTGAACTTCCCTGCCATCCTGTTTATACGTGTGTAGTTAGAACTGCCTTGGCAATGGCGGCCCACCTCTATAATGGTGGACTCTCTCTGTAATGGCGGGCTGCCTCAGCAATGGCAAACTACCTCTGTAGTGGTGGACTGCCTCGGTAATGGCGGACGCCCCTCCCCAACAGAGCTGGACTGTCCCAGGTTCAGCTGTGCTTGCTGTGAAACTCTCAATCCAGAGTGTTTCCGATTGCCGTTTTTTCATGGGGGTGGGACCAGCCGAGCCTGATCACCTGGCTCCCTGCCTCAGAGCCCTTTTTTTTTTTAGTTGAACTGTCGGCTCTGTCTACCAGGTGTTCCAGTCACCTGTTGAAAAGGCACAGGGATCTGTGTGATTTCCTGTGCGGCGACCCACTGCGCCGGCTGAAACACCTGCGCTGAGATATGTAGCGCTTTTTTGCCCAGGAATCTCCTGGCCTGGCTCCCTGTTTCAGTCCCCTTTTTTAATCAGTTGAATGGGCGACTCTGTCTGCCAGGAGCTCCAATTGCCAGCTAAAACAGCGCCCAGACCCGTGTATTTTGTACAGAGAACCACCGCGCTGGGGTGCTGGCGAAAACAGCTGCAACAGCCAAACAGCCGTGCCAGCCAAACCAGCCGCGCTGGCAACCCATGGGGCTCCTCCGCCTGGGAATCTCCTGGTCTGTGGGCAATAAAAATCCGTCTGGAAATGCGGCATCCACTCACCCTCTGCGCTTTCGCTAGCAGCTGCAATCCTGAGGTGCTCCTAATTGGCCATCTTGCATCCCTCCCTCGCAAGACTCTTTCTCAAAAAAAAAAAAAAAAGGAGTTTTGGCTGAGGAGGAAGTCCATTCAGATGGTTGAGGGTCCTTAGAATTTTATTTTTGGTTTATAATATCTTGCCCAATCTTGCTTTCTGGGTCAATGAGGGCACCTCATATAGTAAAAAACACTGTACAATATATGTTCACTTGGCATTTGTTGATAGATGTTCCTTGAGCACCTACTATGTGCCAGGCACTGTCCTTGGCACTAGCGACACAGCCCTGGTGGGACCCAGGTTCAATCCTCCTGACACTGTCTAGGAAGAGTTTGCTATATGGACTCCCTTTGCCCAGGTGCTTGGCTTCAGAGGTTTCCCAGGTCTCCAAGCTATTTGTAAAGATGCCAGTTTCCCCAACCATTCTCTCTTTGTTTGAGGTATCTTCTGCTGTATCTAATTTCTACTTCTAGAGGGCATAATCTCACAGGAAGCCTAAGTTAGAAATGTATCCAGTGGCCGGAATCCAGACGTCTTAAATTAATATCTGTCTGGTTTTTTTCCCTCAGAATTTCCCATTTTGTCTCTAAAAGGCTACATGGTACCAATCTGGGGGACATCTATAATTCAGCCCTCTATAATCAGCTGCTCCATGAGGTCACCCATCTGGCACCTTCATGGTTCCTTTGCCAAACATAGGTTCTTCCTTCTCGCCTTTGGTGATGTTTTCAAGATCCTAAGATTCTCTTGACTCCTCAGAAATGGCTGTTGTTTGTGTTTTAAGATGATACTGCTCACCCATCATTGCAGTAACATGTTTTTAAGTTTTTGGGGTGGTGATGATAGAATGTACTGAGGTTGTTTTTGTGTTTTGTTTGTTTTGCTTTTGCTTTATCGACCTAGTAACTGAGCTGATTCAAGCAGATAGCCTGTCACCCAGCAATGAGGCTTTTATTTTTTTAATGTTTGCTCAAAATAATTTTCATACTAGGAGGGAAAAATAATTTCCCTCCTCGTTGTAATTAACGTATGCTTGGTATGGTAACTGTTTTTTTTTTTTTTTTTTGGACTAATGGTTACTGTGCCATTTTGCATTTAACCTATGCCTCTGACTTTATTAGTAGCTTGGTCCAAGTAACTGAGACGGCATGGGTTATGTGCTCACTGCTCCATGTAATCACGTAACTTTTACTCACTGATGCTAAAGAGTGTCCACGTGCATTTCAGAAAAGGATACTTACATTTCAGTCTCTTGAAAGAGTTCCTTTGGTTTTCTGCTTTCCAGCAATGACTGTGCCTCTTCCCATGCTCAACTATTTATTCAGTTACTCACCTATTCAGCAAGTGTTTAATGAGCCCTGATCATTTGCAGAATTGTTATGTACCTGTACAGCCTTTCCCTTAAGCTATAGCTGCCCAGAGAGAAGAGAGGAACCCATAAAGCTGTTTACTGTCAAGACAGACAGCTGCTAATGGAAGGTCTGGGAGAACAAATAAATCTCAGAAAGGGTCCTGGCACAGTGGCTCATGCCTGTGGTCCCAGCACTTTGAGAGGCTGAGGTGGGTGGATCGCCTAAGGTCAGGAGTTTGACACAAGCCTGGCCAACATGGCAAATCCCCATCTCCACTAGAAATACAAAAATTAGCCAGGCGCAGTGGCTCACGCCTGTAATCCTAGCACTTTATGAGGGTGAGGTGGGCGGATCACCTGTGGTTGGGAGTTCGAGACCAGCCTGATCAATATGGAGAAGCCTGTCTCTACTAAAAATACAAAAAAATAGTGGGCGTGGAGGCACATGCCTGTAAGGCTGAGGCAGGAGAATCGCTTGAACCCGGGAGGCAGAGGTTGCAGTGAGCCGAGATCATGCCATTGCACTCCAGCCTGGGCAACAAGAGCAAAATTCCATCTCAAAAAACATAGGAAAAAAAACCAAAAAGAAATACAAAAATTAGCCAGGCATAGTGGCACATGCCTATAATCCCACTTACTCAGGAGGCTGATGCAGGAGAATCACTTGAACTTGGGAGGTGGAGGTTGCAGTGAGCCAAGATCACGCCACTGCACTCCAACCTGAGCAACAAGCGAGACTCCCTCTAAAAATAAAAAATCTCAGGAGGAAAAGAGACAACTTCTTTCAGCAAGAAGGCAAGCTGTGGTCAGATTTTTTAAGAAAGAGTGGCTGTCCTGCAAAAATCTCAGGGCTTTTAAGTAACAGGCCAAATTTAGAAGAATGGAAAGTCAGGAGCCTAAAGCACTAAATTGGAGGGGAGTGATGGGAGATCAAGCGCAGGTCATGAAGGACCCACATGCAAGGCGTGGGGATGTTTATCTAATCCCATGTACACTGGAAATTTACTGAAGAATTTTAATCAGGGATTTGATAGACTTGTGCTTTTAAAAGATAGTTTTTGCCAGGTATGGTGGGTCACCACCTGCAATCCCAGCACTTTGGAAGGTGGCTTGAGGCCAGGAGTTAGACACCAGCCTGGGCAATATAGCAAGGTCCAGTATCTAGTCAAAAATGAAAAAAGTATTTTGAAGGAGCTCCTTCAAGAGTAGGTGATGGGGAGATGCTGAGAGACAGAGTGAGACCCCAACTCTAAAAAAGGAAAGATAGATTTTGGGCATGGTGGCTTATACCTGTAATCCCAGCACTTTGGGAGGTCGAGGTGGGTGGATCACTTGAGGTCAGGAGTTTGAACCAGCCTGCCCAACATGGCAAAACCCTGTGTCTACTAAAAACACAAAAATTAGCTGGGCATGGTGGCGTGGACTGGAAATCCAGCTACCTGGGAGGCTGAGGCATGAGAATCGCTTGAACCCAGGAGGCAGAGGTTGCAGTGAGCTCAGATCGCTGACAGCGCAAGACTCTGCCTCAAAAAATAATAATTTTTTTAAAAAAGAAGGCACTTTTTGGCAGCAGTGAGTGATGGGGAGATGCAGAGAGACAGAAGAGAAAAGTCAATGTCAAAGGCCACCCTAGAGACAAGTAACTGGGAATTCTGGCAATGGGCGAGCGGGATTGGAGGAGCACTATTGAAGAGTCTCCTTCCATGAAGCGCCCTGGTGACTCGCGTCACCTCCCTTCTGCCAGGGCGCAGGAGTATCTGCCTCTGCTGCTCATTACAATCTTCAGAATGAGTTTTGCCCAAGACACATCCTGAAGTGTCCCCTGGTTCTCTGGCCAGCCCATCGTGTGTTGTCTAGATCCAGATGTGTCTGGGGCTCAGTGACAAGGGACGGGACTTGCTTCCCAAAAGGATACACTTTCTAGCGAGGATAAGTGCTCATGGAAAGAAAAAGAAGTAAGAGGATTTCCACAGGAGTTGCTGAGAACCGTGGACAGCTAACACCTGGGAACAATGGGGGGCAGAGTTAGGAAGCCCAGCTCCAGCTTGGAAAGGAAATGGGCTTGAGGCCAGTAGCAGTTGGCAGGCAAAGAGGGCCCAGAGCCACCAAGCCCCGCACAGGACACAGAAGTGGCCCAAAGCTGGGATGGAGGGAGGGAGAGCGTCGCTTTGAAAGGTCTATTCTCTTAATCCCTAGGAAATGTTAGCTTTATCCTAATTATAAGCCCTGCTTATAAAATTCTATCACCATTTCCTTATAACTGTATACAGGTTAAGTTCTTCTCATTTTCCTCTCTTTTGGTTTTGCTCCATTGCTTTCTATTTTTGTTCCAAACTTTTTCTCATACTCACATTGCCCTTAGGAGAGCTCTCTTGCTAAAGTCACCTCTTCAGTCTTTGCAGGGAGGGAGAGTATCCTTGGCTATGATTAACAATGGCCTAGTTTCTAATCATTTTCCTCTTGGACTCAAGTTTTAAGAGCTAGAAGCACATCTTAGCTGGCCCTGTTCTAATCTACAGGGCTAAGACTACAAGGCAGGAATTACCACTCACTGACATTTTCTTGCCATACAGCAAGTGGTTTTCAGACATGAAGATGAGATGATCCTCACTGGATCTTTTTAGCACATCCAGAGGAAAAGCATTGTTATTATTAATGGAAGAGAAGGGGTTTTTCTGCTATTGCCACCCAAGGTTTAGCTTGAGTCATTACATACTTCCCAGAAGGTTCAGGGGACTTCCAAGGAAAACCCACGAGCTGGCAAAACACGCTCTCCCTTCAGGAAGAAAGCTATAAACGCCAGAGTCTCCTCTGTGGCTTTCCAACGTTTCTCCTAAACTTCACTCTGGCAGGTCTCTGGAGCCCTGGATGTAGAGAATAGTTTCTGATCAGTATGAAGGCTGCCTCCATACTGATAATACATGTGTGATATTACATACATGTGTGATGGTGTGTGAACATAGAGGTCATCACTGAAGCATTTGAAATGGCAAAAGACTGGAAAGAACTCAAAAGCCCATCAATGAGGAAACTGACTAAATAAACGGGTTAATACATACAATACTTCTTTGAAGCAACAAGGAACAAGAAACTGCTTTACGAACTGCCCAGGAATGCTCCCTGAGACATATTGACAAGTAAAAATAAAGGGAAGCACAGCACAGACAGCTTGTAATTTTTTTTTTTTTTTTGCATTTTAAAGAGGAAAGTAAGAACATATATACATTTGAATTTTTTTGTGTACACATAAAGCAACTGAAAAGACAGATTAAAAAATGAACTCAGGCCAGGTGCAGTGGCTTGCACCTGTAATCCCAGCACTTTGGGAGGCTGAGGCGGGCGAATAACTTGAGGTCAGGAGTTTGAGACCAGCCTGGCCAACATGGTGAAACCCCGTCTCTATTAAAAATACAAAAATTAGCCGAGTGTGGTGGCAGGAGCCTGTATTCCAGCTACTCAGGAAGCTGAGGCAGGAGAATTGTTTGAACTTGGGAGGCGAAGGTTTCAGTGAGCCAAGATTGCACCACTGCCCTCCAGCCTGGGCAGCACAGCAAAACTCGGTCTCAAAAAAAAAAAAAAAAAAACAATTCAGTTGCTATCTGGGGCAAGTTGAGAAATGGGCAGGTGCAGTCAGGTGCTGGAAGTAGACTTTTCACTGTACACTGATGACAAAATATCAGCTAGAATTAGCAGCTGTCAGTATGTAAAGAAGAGGGGACTGATTTATCAGCTAGTAAAAGTCTTAGTTTTTCTTTCCTCTGGAAAAATAGTATGACCCCTTTTAAGATATGTCACTATCCATGTTTACAAATGGCTCTAGAAGTTTCCTAACTTCTGACTGCAGGCCTCCCTCACAGGCACAAGTGATTGCCATAAGATTTCCCCTCCCCGGTGACATGTTAAAAGCCTGGGTGTGTCAGGCTGGGCTGCAGGCTGCCAGGTACTCCTTTCCTTCCTGCATGTAGAATCTGAGAAAATGCTTGTTTTAAATTCTGAGTCTATAGGTACTTTTCAAAACAATTTGAATCATGCAACTATTACCTATCAAAACCTTTTTAGGCTGAGCACGGTGGCTCATGCCTGTAATCCTAGCACTTTGGGAAGGTGAGGCAGGAGGATTGTTTAAGGCCAAAAGTTCAAGATCAGCCTGAGTAACATTTTTTTTTTCTTTTTTGAGACAGAGTTTTGCTCTTGTTGCCCAGGCTGGAGTGCAATGGCACAATCTCTGCTCACTGCAACCTCCACCTCCTGCGTTCAAGCGATTGTCCTACCTCAGCCTCCCAAGTAGCTGGGATTACAGGCACCCACCACCATGCCCAGCTAATTTTTGTATTTTTAGTAGAGATGGGGTTTCACCATGTCGGCCAGGCTGGTCTCAAACTCCTGACCTCACATGATCTACCCACCCCGGCCTCCCAAAGTGCTGGGATTACAGGCATGAGTCACTGAGCTGGGCCATGAGCAACGTTTCAACACCTTATCTCTGCACAAAAATAATAATAACAAAAAAAAAGATAAAAACTTTTTTTAAAAAATTGGTATAAGACCTGCCACCACAAAAATAGCAGATCCCCAAATCTAGCCCCAGTTACTATCTGGAATTCTAGCCTCTATTTTTTATTAAAGCCAGAAGGGAGAATTTCTTGTGTACATAGTGATATACAAATGAACACCTTACTACTTAATACTATGAATGTTTTATTATATGCAATAGCTATTCTCTCTCTCAATAGTTATTTATGTCAGGAGGTCACCCAGAATGAGAGAGTCACGTGGGAAGAAGGGTTAAAATCTCCCTTGGAATACCATTCTAGCATGGCACTGGGAACTGTGATCCTTTCACATGAAGCAAGCCCTGATTGTAAAACATTGCCATCAGTCAGTATTAGATTTACTATGAATCACAAGTGAGACTCCTTTCTCTAGATATTTACAGTCTATCAACTAGAAAACCATCTTAATATACTTTTTTGTTTGTTTGTTTTGTTTGTGGGTTTTTTTGGAGATGGAGTCTCACTCTTTCACCCAGGCTGGAATGCAGTGGTGCGATCTCGGCTCACTGCAACCTCTGCCTCCTGGGTTCAAACAATTCTCCTGCCTCAGCCTCCCAAGCAGCTGGGACTATAGGTGAGCACCAACACACCCAGCTAATTTTTGTATTTTTAGTAGAGACAGGGTTTTGCCCTGTTGGCCAGGCTGATCTCAAATTTTTCACCTCAAGTGATCCACCCGCCTCGGTCTCCCAAAGTGCTGGGATTACAGGCATGAGCCGCTGCATCTAGCCTTAATATACTTACTTTGTTGGACTAAGATACTTTACTGTCACCTACAAAAAAATCTTAAAAATAAATATCTAAATTCTTGATGGGATGGCATTCCCTAGGGTTGTGTGATACACACTTGCCCAACTATACTGAGCAGTCCTGAGTAGTTTGTCCCACGTAGTCAAGCATACCTCAAGCAGCAGTGTGGGAGTCAGGGCCACAAGTATCACCAATGAGAGTGACACAGCTCTGACATATGTAGTGCCTAGGGTGGCTTGCAGCACTTTCTTAGAGTCAGCAGGTAAAGAGACTCTAATAGCTCAAATAACTCTAATTCTGCTCAAATAGATTCAGAGAGTTTATCACCTACACAGATATAAGGTCAACAATGGATCAAGTCCCCATGGCCTTAGTTCCATGGGATGACACCAAATCAAAGAGCTTTGCTATCTGAGGCAAGTTGAGAAATAGGCAGATGAGGTCAGGTGCTGGAAGTAGACTTTTCACTGTACAGTGATAACAAAACACCAGCTAGCAGATAAACAGATGACAGTGCATGGGCACTTGGTTCTGCCTTTGAGGAGACACCTCCAACTAAAGCCAAGCAGTTGCTCAGCCTGCAGCCCTGTCCCTTGTGGGACTGGAGTGGAAAGTCCTATGTTTAACTGCAGTGAGGGAGGGAGGTGAGACACAGTCTTGGCTGCAGCCTCCCTTATGATGGAGGGTGGGTAAGCAGTGGTCTTGAGGCAGTTCCCCCACTAGGTAGCTATCTCTCTCTGTTTCTGTAGGAATCACAAGACATTCAACCAAGACTTGAGTCAGACTGAGGTGAAGCTTCCCCTAGGTGGCCCCCGTCTGAAGACATCCTTGTCATCAGGGCACCATGATGGAGCCATTTCCTTATGTTGATTAAATATGGCTGAGTTCAGATATTTTTGGTAAACCAGTGGGCACAGTGGCTTGGTTTAGAAAGACCAGGGAAGGAGGAATTAAAGACCTTGAAGTAGGAAGTATCAACACACTAAGTGTAAGGGACAGGAATTGATTTAGACAGGGATTGGTACCAGTGTTTGCAGGAATCCTCTGGCTTTTTGTTGATCCTTGGTAGGGGTCAGAGAGCAGGTGGCTTTGGCCAGAAGGGGAATAGAAGGCAGACACTAAAAGAGCAGCCTAACTCAGCCCTTTCTGCTTGTTCCTTAAAGGTCTTCCACTTCAACACAATGCTACTGCCTAAAAAAATGAAGCTCTTGCTGTTTCTGGTTTCCCAAATGGCCATCTTTGCTATATTATTCTACATGTACAACCACAACATCAGTTCCCTGCCTGTGAATGCGCAGCCCAAGCGCATGCACGTGCTGGTTCTGTCTTCCTGGCGCTCCGGCTCTTCTTTTGTGGGGCAGCTTTTTGGGCAACACCCAGATGTCTTCTACCTTATGGAGCCTGCCTGGCACGTGTGGATGTCCTTCAGGCAGAGCACCGCCAGAACTCTGCACATGGCAGTGCGGGATCTGATACGGGCCATCTTCCTGTGCGACATGAGCGTCTTTGATGCGTACATGGAACCTGGTCCCCCGGAGACAGTCCAGCCTCTTCCAGTGGGAAAACAGCCGGGCCCTGTGTTCCACACCTGCCTGCAACATCTTCCCGCGAGATGAAATCATCCCCCCAGGCTCACTGCAGGCTCCTGTGCAGCCAACAGCCCTTTGAGGTGGTAGAGAAGGCCTGCCATTCCTACAGCCACGTGGTGCTCAAGGAGGTACGCTTCTTCAACCTGCAGTCCCTCTACCCACTGCTGAAAGACCCTTCCCTCAACCTGCACATCGTGCACCTGGTCCGGGACCCCCCGGGCCGTGTTCCGTTCCCGAGAACGCACAGAGGGAGCTCTCATGATTGACAGTCGCATTGTGATGGGGCAGCATGGACACACACTCAAGGAGGAGGACCAACCCTACTATGTGATGCAGGTCATCTGCCAAAGCCAGCTGGAGATCTACAAGACCATCCAGTCCTTGCCCAAGGCCCTGCAGGAACGCTACCTGCTCATGCGTTATGAGGACCTGGTCCGAGCCCCTGTGGCCCAGACTTCCCGAATGTATGAATTTGTGGGGTTAGAATTCTTGCCCCACCTCCAGACCTGGGTGCATAATATCACTCGAGGCAAGGGCATGGGTGATCACGCCTTCCACACAAATGCCAGGAATGCCCTCAACGTCTCCCAAGCTTGGCGCTGGTCTTTGCCTTATGGAAAGGTTTCTCGACTTCAGAAAGTCTGTGGCGATACCATGGATATGCTGGGCTACCGCCACGTTGGATCTGAACAAGAACAGAGAAACCTGTTGCTGGATCTTCTGGCCACCTGGACTGTCCCTGAGCAAATCCGCTAAGAAGGTTGAGGAGGCTTTGTCCCCCACCTGGTGTCAGCCTCGGTCACTTTCTCTAATGCTTCTGAGCCTTGCCTACATATCTGAGCCTTAACTACCTGTCTGTAGGTATCACATTGAGTGTGAGTTGTGCCCACACATGCTCAAGCAGAAGGATTTTTGTGTCCATGCTTGTGTCTAGAAGACAGACTCGGGAACCTTATGTGAGCAGCACGTCCCGTCAGTGAAACAGGGTATTGCTCTTCTTCTCTTCTGATTGATCTTCCTGTCTGGGCTGACTTGAGAGACTTTGTGGCCTAGAGGCCTATTAAGGATGACACAGTATCAGTGGAATGGATCAAAAACCTCCCTGTCCACATCTTGCCCAATGGGGAATCTTTCACCAAAAAGCTCACCAGTGTTTTCCACGGAGACACAAATTCTGACCCCTCGGAGTTCCCAGTGGATTCAAGGAAGGACGTGGGAACAAGGTTGGATGCCTACATCGGAGCTTGAACATCACAGCTGTCAGTTACCATAAATATGAAACAAAATCTCTGTACAACAGATTAAGCTCTTAAGTTCATAGGGTGCCTGGGCAGCATTTGAAAGTCATTTCCCCTCGGCCTTTTCCTGTCACATAGAGGACTTTGACTGGTGAAGCTGCCATCTGTTAATACTAAAATTCCAAAATAAGATTCTGTTTGGAATGTCCCTTTTTATGCTTTTCAATTACTAGCAGCAAATGTTCATTCTTAGGGGATCCTAACCTAAGAACAGATGTAATAATCTTTATTCGTTTTTTTAGTACCTTTTCTATTATCTGTCAACCACGTATACAGAAAATTGCTACAATAATGTTTGGTTTCAGATGATGAACTAAGTCTGTACCCTGTTAAGAATTGGTGGAAAGTAGACAACCAGCAGCTAAGCCCCTTCTTTCTTGTGTTAGGTATAAGTTGTGATAATGCCATATGCGTCACCATAGGGTATGGGCAGAGAGTTCTTTACTCTGATCCCTCGGCCAGAGGACCCCAGTTCTAGTATGAGGTCCTCTGGCTGAGGGATCAGAGTATCAGGGTCCATACTAGGACCTCAGTTCTAGTATGACTGGTGCTGTTTAGCTCCTCCTGGACCCTTCTCCTAATAAGAAAAGTTCTTTCTCTCAGTCTTGGCAGGAGCCCCCAGATCTAGTTTTACAATAGAATCTCACCTGTTAAAAAATGCAGATTGCCAGGCACTACCTCACATCTGTTAGAATCAGAATCCCCCAGTGTGGGGCTGGAGTTCTGGTGACTCTTCTATGGATAGCCTGGCACGAGCACACCTTGCACCAGGCAGCAGCACTGCTCACCTTCTTGCTCCAAGAAAGGTGACTCTTCCACAAACACAGGGTATGTATGCCACTTGCTCTTGCCACTGATGCTGTCCTCAGGTTGGAAAGAATAGAAAGAAGCTCCCTATATGTCTGGCATTCCATGGCCCTCTGAGTCCTGACTTTTAAATATCTCCCTTGTCCCAAGTCTGACAGATTGTGTCATTTTCTCTTTCTTTTTGTTCCCACCTTTTGACGAGCTTCACAAAACTTCCTCCATGTCAGGTCAGAACTCCCCCACTCCATTCTGCCGAGTAGTAATTGAGCTTCTCCACTGCCTGAGATACTTGAGTAGCTACTTTTCCCAGCTGGGTCTGTTGAAGTTAATTTGTATGTGGCTTTAAAGGAGCTAATTTATTCTGATGTACAAATCTTTAAAAACTCCTAAAGAGGATAGGATCTCCCAGGCAAATGCTTGCCTCTACAAGGCAAATGTTTACTTCCTAAACAAGGTCAGGGTAAAATTCCCCAGCATTGAAAATAAGACCAGAACAGCAGATGACGGTGTGAACAGAGTGAAAAGGGCCAGTGAGCGAACAGTGATAGACTCAACCATCTCTGATTTCCCTTCTGAAAGTCGGGCCTCTGTCTGAATTGTTTTAAACTTAGCAACCTCTTTACGAGCCATCTCTATGTGATGCCTGCTTGTCCTTCTCCAAAAAGATCACCCTATCCTGAGACAAGAAAGACTAATCACACGAAAGTCTCAGGGTCTTATTCAAGATCCACTTTGGAACAGTTTTAAATTTCTTACATTCCAAGTCTGAGATATCCAATGAGGTCCAGAATCTAAGAGCGACACCCTTGAAGAAAATATCTGTGCTCTCTGATAGAGTAGCCACTAGCCACCAGTAGCTGTTTAGATTTAAGTTAATTAAAAATTGATAAATTTTTAGCCCCTCAGTCACACTAGCCACATTTCAAGGACCCAACAGCCACATGTGGGTAGCGGCTACTGTATTGGACAGCACAGATATAATTTCCACCACTGCAAAAGTTTGATTGGACAACTCTGGTCTAAATTCATTTTTATATGTGTGTCATCTAATCCCTAATTGAACCCCATCCCCCTAGGCAAAAAAGTTTAAAGAATATATAATATCATGGTATTTTTATATAGCGTAAGAGTGCATAATATAAAATCATGCTGTATAGCCCAGGTGTGATGACTCATTCCTGTAATCCCAGCACTTTGGGAGGCCAAGGTGGGCAGATCACTTGAGATCAGGAGTTTGAGAGCAGCCTGGCCAACACGGACAAACCATGTCTCTACTAAAAATACAAAAATTAGTCAGCCATGGTGGTGCACACCTGTAATCCCAGCTACTCGGGAGGCTGAGGCAGGAGAATTGCTTGAACCCAGGAGGCAGAGGTTGCAGTGAGCCAAGATAGCACCACTGCACTCCAGCCTGGGTGACAGTGAGACTCTGTCTCAAGGAAAAAAAAAATGCTATATAGTCTTAAAAATCTGACCAAGTGTGGAACGAGACTGCAGTGAACAATGGCACAGTCTCTTGAAGTGTTCAGGAGGCTGGCACTGGGATTCAGTGGTGAGAGTGGCAGCACTCAACTGTGAGATATGAGGAGTTTGGGGACATGAGAACTGGTGACAGGCATAGAGGACAGTGTTCTGCAAGACATCCTTCCTAATTCAGAGACATCTGCTCTATCCCCAACCCCTAGCAACAGAAAGGTGTTTCTTTCTGCCTCAGCCTGTCTAGTTGTATAGGGTCTGTGCATGAGTTTAAGCCTAGATGAGGGGTGAAGGGGATCAAATTTCTCAAAGCTGATTTTCAGAGTTTAGGGAATGAGCCTGTCTCAAGTCTAATGTAACCATAACAGCCTGAAATGCCTAATTGCAATATAGCAATAGATTGCTTTATAAAATGTCAAACTAGGCAACCGCTCCATGTCCTACAGTTTGCAATTGGGAGTCAAGGGGTGGAGGTCTCAAAAATTATAAACAACTATCCATATGGTGAGAAAGGAATAGGATTTAGGCAAAGGGATGTGAACAGTAACTTAACTATGTTCTATCTATAGTTACTATGTGGCTTCATTTTCTTTTTCTTTCTTTTTTTTTTTTTTTTTTGAGATGGAGTCCCACTGTGTCACCCAGGCTGGAGTGCAGTGGTGCAATCCCAGCTCACTGCAACCTCTGCCTCCCGGGTTCAAGCAATTCTCCCTGCCTCAGCCTCCTGAGTAGCTGGGATTACAGGCATCCACCACCACGCCTGGCTAATTTTTGTATTTTTTAGTAGACACGAAGTTTTGCCATGTTGGCCAGGCTGGTCTTGAACTCCTGAGACAAGAAGAAGAGAATAGCCACATGGAAGTCTCAGCTGTTCCACTTCAGAACAGCTTTTAATTTCCTACATTCCAAGTCTAAGATCTCTAATGAGGTCCAGAATCTAAGAGCGACACCCTTGAAGAAAATATCTGTGCTCTCTGATAGAGTAGCCACTAGCCACCAGTAGCTGTTTAGATTTAAGTTAAATGAAAATTTAGCCCCTCAGTCACACTTGCCACATTTCAAGGACTCAAGAGCCGCCTGCAGCTAGCAGCTACTGTATTGGACAGCACAGATATAATTTCCACCACTGCAAAAGTTTGATTGGACAACTCTGGTCTAAATTGGTGATCTGGTGATCTACTCTGGTGATCTGCCCACCTCAGCCTCCCAAAGTGCTGGGATTACAGGCATGATCCACCGCGCCCAGCTGTGGCTTCATTTTCTACAGAATGAGAGCAGTTGCTAAGTTTTTAATACATTTTCATTAAAACTAAATTTTTCAACTCATGAATAGTGGTTATGGAGAATCAACTTCTGTTCATTTTTGTGCAAAAACCTGCCATTGTGTTGTCTGTAGTATGTTTCTAAAAATATCATTTGTAATTTACTATGTGATTTATAATCAAGCTAAATATAAATTAACTATGTACATGATCATGACTCTATTTAATTACTCTCAGAGACCAACAAAGCAAAATTAAAAACAAATACTATGAGGGACCTAGTCCAGTTAACAATAAACCTCTGATGGGGAGGGGAGGCCGGAGAGAAAAAATAAATAAAATTAAAAAAGAAAAAAACAATAAACCTCTGATAGGCATTAGTTGAGGATTCCCAGTACATTGCCCCTTCTGTCAAGTACTATGCCCCACTTCTGGATAAAGGTCCCTGGTCATTCAGAGAAAGGTTTTTTGTTTGTTTGTTTGTTTTAATGCAGTGGTGAGAAAAGTAGTAACCAATAACCAGAGTAAGGAAATTTGAACACAGCACTCAGCTAAGGGGTGTATTCATTTCTTCCACACACTTAATGGGCATCTATATGCCTAGGAATGTTGTAGGTGCTGTGGATACAGCAGCAAACCCAACAAGCAAAGCCTTTCCTTTCATACAACAGACATTTTAGTCTGTTGGGGGCAAGAGAACAAAAAGTATATGTCAGATGCTAAGTACTATGAAGGAGCTGGGCAGCGAAGGAGGGTGCTGTTCTACAGAGGCAGTAGGAGACCTCTTCACAGAGAAGGTGAGATTGCAGCAGAAATCCCTTCCAAGTAAGGGAGCTTGCCATGCGGAGATCTGGGGGCAGTGTACCCCAGTAGATGTCAATGTCAATATGGACAGAATCAATGAGTCCAGTAAGAACCTATTGTGCGCTTGGTATTTTGCTGTGCCCCCTGGAGGATAAGGAAGTACAGCCGTGACAGTGAGATGGAGAAGTCATGCACTCAAGAGCACTTGGGCACTGGAACCACACTGCCTGGGTGACTCCGCTATTAGCAGCTAGGTGACCTCAGGCAGGTTCCTCAACAACCCTAATGTCTCAAATCCCTCAAGTATAGAATGGGTGGAATAAGAGCAGCAGGACGACTCCTTGGAGTTGCTTGGAGGGCTGATGAGTGAATGTGTGGAATGTCCTTAGCGAGCACTCACTCAGCATTAGCTGTGAACATCGTGATTACAGTACTTTCTCCCTATTTCTGATATGAACCTCTCTATGGCATCTGATCATACTGAAATGATGAGCTTTATGCTTCCTGATCTTCTAGGTTATCTACATCAGTGGTTCTCAATTGGAGGCAATTTTGTCCCACAGGGAACACTTCAGAATGTCTGGAGACTTTTTTATTTTATTTTATTATTTGTGTTTGAGTCTCACTCTGTAGCCCAGGCTGAAGTGCAGTGATGTCATCTTGGCTCACTGCAACTTCTACCTCTCGGGTTCATGCAATTCCCCTGCCTCAGCCTCCTGAGTTGCTGAGACTACAGGTGCGCACCACCACACATGGCTAATTTTTGTGTTTTTGGTAGAGATGGGGTCTCACTATACTGGGCAGGCTGGTCTCAAACTCCTGACCTCAAGCGGATCCACCACCTCAGCCTCCCAAAGGGCTGGGATTATAGACGTGAGCCACTGTACCCAACTATATTTTATTTTTAATGGATAATAATTGTTTATATTTATCTGTAGACATTTTTGATTGTCACAACTGGAGAGTGGGGGATTCAGTGTTACTGGCATCTACTGTGTAGGGGCCTGGGATGCTGCTAAATAAACATCCTATATTTGTTTCCTATAATAAATAATTATTTGGTCCAAAATGTCAATAGTGCAGCTGTTGAAAAGCCCCTCTACATCAACCAGGGATAAGGATAAATAGCTGATGACTCAAATGGATTTCCCAGGGGTAAGGATATAGAGCTTGGTTTATGATGCATCATAAAAGAACAGGGGCCCTTTTCTTCTCAACATGTTTCCATCAGCAGCAATTAGCCATTGAAATCCACACTGATTGAGGGCAGAGCAAGAGCTAACACTGAAAGTTACCTCATTCTTTTTTTTTGTTGTCTTTTTTGAAACGGAGTCTCACTCTGTCCTTCAGGCTGGAGTGCAGTGGCACGATACCTATTACATACCCATTACAATCTGTCAGGAGAGTATTTTGATATTCCTTATCAAAATCCTTATCCCAGGGATAAGGATAAAGAGCTGATGACTCAAATGGATTTCCCTTTCATCCAACCTCATTCAAACGGCTATGCCATCAGCTCAAATGTCCTGACTAGAGAGATATAACCAGGGCTTTTTGATAACCACTCCATTGGTAGCCATCTCAAGAGGAGAGTGGTAGAGTAGCTGTTATAAAACTACAGAGCTACATCACACGAGGTGGACCAAGAGACTGGGGGAGAGGAAGTGAGGTGCAGCCAGCCTTCCTGGGACCAGTCACTCACTGTGCCTTAACTAGCCATGGCTCATGTCCACCCTAATTCAGGCAACTGTGGCCACAAGAGGAAAGCGTTTAAAGAAGCAAGACGTGGCTGGGTGCAGTGACTCAAGCCTGTAATAGCACTTTGGGAGGCCCAGGCAGGCAGATCACCTGAGGTCAGGAGTTCTAGACCAGCCTGACCAACATGGAAACACCCCGTCTCTACTGAAAATACAAAATTAGCTGGGTGTGGTGGCACACGCCTGTAATTCCAGTTACTCGGGAGGCTGAGGCAGAAGAATTGCTTGAACCCGAGAGGCAGAGGTTGTGGTGAGCCAAGATTGAGCCACTGCACTCCAACCTGGGCAACAAGATCGAAATTCTGTCTAAAAAAAAAAAAAAAAGAGGCAAAACGTGATCATTTAGGGCCTCAGGTAAAATGGGCAGGACAAATGAAGTCTGAAGCAAATGTGCTCGACAAACACGCCTAAGTGACTGAACAGAGACAACCATTCACGAACGCCAAAAAGCTCTGTAGGTGCCGCAGGATTGAGACCAGTGTTTCTCAAGCTTTTTTTTTCTCGTTATCATCCCCCACCATCACTCCAGCGAGCCCTGTAGACATTATTTTTCCAATCACCACCAACCCTCATACAAAATTTTAATATCACAAATATACTGTTGGAACTGGTGGTGGCTCACACCTATAATCCCAGCACTTTGGAAGGCTGAAGCAGGTGGGTCACTTGAGCTCAGGAGTTCAAGACCAGCCTGGGCAACATGGTGAGACCCTGTCTCTACAAAAAAAAAAAAATACAAAAATTAACTATGAGTGTTAATGCACACCTGTAGTCCCAGCTACTCAGGAGGCCAAGGTGTGAGGATCTCCTGAGCCTGTGAGGTTCAGGCTGCAGTGATCCATGATCGCATCCCTGCATTCCAGCCTTTGCAATGGAGTGAGACCCTGTCTCAATACAAAATAAAACAAAACAAATATACTGTTCATTTATTTATGCCAGGTGCAGTCCCACCTATAATCCTAGCACTTCAGGAGACTGAGGTGGGAGGATAACTTGAGGCCAGGAATTTTAGATCAGCCTGGGTGACAGGGTGAGACCCTGTCTAAAACAAAACAAAAAAAAAGAAATTAAATTTTATACTGCTAGTTTAAAATAACATTTTCTCTTATTACTAATGAAAATTAACATTTTAAATGGTATCTCACTGTATTCATTAAAGTAATGGTAATTGTTACAACAAACAGATACCAAATGCTTGATAGCTCAAACACAATTGAAGTTTTTTCTTGCTCAAATGAAGACCAATATAGTTAATAAATGGCTCTTCTCCAAGCAGTAATTGAAGCATCCAGGCTCCTCTCATTCTATAGTCCTGCCATCTTCAACTCAAAGAAGCACCGGTCCAGTGTTTGTAAAGGGAATACCAAGACAGTGCTGAGGCCCTAGTGAGGCCAGAGACCAGGTACCAGTGGCACCCATTTACCTTTATTTTTACTTTAAGTATAGAAACGGAGAAGGTTCAGGATCAGATTAATCCCAGGGAGAGGCTGTGCACAGTAGATGCTATAGAATGATAAGGAAGCTAAGAAGTGGAGGTCGCTGGCTGGAAGGTGGGCAGAGTATAGCACCATGGGGAAACAAAAGAAGTTTAACAATGCAAGGGAGTTAATGGACTTGGGAAATGTTTGAAGAGATTAGAGGGCTGAACGATGTCCAGGTGTTATATTGTGAGTCAGTTGGAGGGTGAGCAGCTTTCGGTTAGCAAGTTATATGACAGAGCTTACGATTCCTAAGATAGTCTAGTTCAGATGATGACAAGGAACACAGGTGTGGCTTTGGGAGTGGGTGGCCACTGCAGGGTAGAATGTATAGTTCCTCAGGTTTGGAATAAGCAAGGGGACTTGACGTTAGAGTGTGAGTGAGGCCATCCACGGAGATGTTGAAATTTCCCACATATCAGGCCCTAAATAAATAAGGGAGTGTGCACAGAAATGATATAAAGCAATTCAGCACATATTTCAAAGGAAGCTGGTTATTGTGTGAGTCTGGGGGAGTATCTATACGAAAAAAACAATAAGTTAGAGTCTGTGTTATGTGGGAAAAAAGCTATTTCAAACGGTGACTTTAGGGGAAGAGCCAAATTACAGTTAGGGCAAAGAAGTAAACGGTTTGATAATGGCAGATAATTTTACCTGCTATGGAACAAATATTTTAAGCAGGGGAGGATGGAAGGAGGAAACCTCAGGATGGAGGGATGTAAAGGAAGTATAGAGATTTCCAAAGCAATATCACAACATAGATATCTAACAAACGTTTTTTCACATTCAGAGCCAAGCTTGCAAGAGAGTACATGAATCCCCCAAAGAAGCAAAAACAAAGAGGGGCCTGAAAATTTGGAAAATAAGAGTATGCTTATGCTGGTACTATCTCAGTAGTCATGGGTTTCGAGTTTAACACAAGCGGAGGAGGACTTAGACCCATATAAGGCAGGGATTTAAAATTTAGACCTCTCCACAAAGCCAAGACCTTCCAAATGTTAAGTCTGAGGAACAAGATGGATTAAAAAGAAATATTTCTTATTCTGTCCCCTGGGAAGGAAAAGAAAACTCTCCCATGACAGTTTGTAAGCACAGGCAGTCCTTTACATGAGTTTAGTGTTCAAATGTATCCTACCTGTATGGTCTGGAAACCCCGAAGTTGAGAAATTCACTGAAAAGTGATCCCGATCCATTACATCTGCAGTTTTAATACTAGAAAAGAAGGAGAGAAGGGCATTGGGGAGCAACTAGCAACCTGCCATATCAGTCTGTATTTTTGTTGCAGAGAAGTATGATCAATAAAATACTTATAAGGATAACATTAACATAAAACTGGGGTCAAACATAAAGTAGAAATACAAGATGAAAAAATAAAATTATCTGGCACTTTGGGAGGCCAAAAGAGTCACCTGAACCCAGGAGTTTGAGACCAGCCTGGACAACATAGTGAGACTCCATCTCTGCAATAAATACACAAATTAGGTGAGCATGGTGGTGTGTGCCTGTGGTCCTGGCTACTCAGAAGGCTGAGGTGGGAAGATTACTTGAGACCAGGAGATTAAGGCTGCAATTAGCTGTGACTGTGATCATGTCATTGCACTTCAGCCTGGGCAAGAGAGCAAGATGCTATTTCAACAAGAAAAAGAACGTAAATTTCTAGTAAATATCCAGTATCATCTCTGTTGAAAAATGCATGCTCTAGTTAAATGAACAAGTAAAATGACACTACAAGGAAGCAAACAGACACATCCAGAATGTAGGACATTTTATAAGACAACTATTTCTGCAACAAGTCAATGTTATGAAAAGAAAAGAAAAAAACAGGAGCTTTCTCTAAATTCAGAGAGATTTAAGCTTAAGACATAAAACTGAAGAGTAATGATTAGATTTTGTTTGGATCCTGATCCAAATAAACCAACTATAAGAAGATATTTTGGAGGCAACCAAAAATATCTGATTATTTAATGTGATGTGGCACTGTGGTTAAGAAATTATGTGTTTAGAGATGTGTACTGAGGTGTATGGGGAGAACTAACATGATGTCCAGGATTTGCTTTACAATCTTTTGGCAAAGATAACAAGAAAAAGAAGGAAGGGACAAATATGGCAGTATCTTGAGAGTCATTAAATCTGAGTGATGCGTATATTGGTGCTAATTATACTACTGCTTCTACTTTTGTATATGTTTGAATTTTCACAGTCAAGAATTCTAAATTACTTTAGGGAGCACATGAACAAAAAAGTTGAAAAGCAACTAGTTTAGCACATATGCTAATTCTGCTATTTACAGAAACATCTCAGATGTTTTTCTAGAAATTTCTTATTGCTCCCAGTGTGGAAGCCCAACTGAAACTTTGCCCTGCTTCCATTATGAAATACCAGAGTCGGGAAAAATAAGCACTTGTACTCTTAGATGAAACAACAATGATGAGGTCACCCCATCCAGTTCTAGTTCCCAAACTAAGTGATTCCTGTAAATGTGCACTCCTTAACTTTAAAAAAAATGAAGGTATCTCTGCCTTTTAGAATGATTATGTCTGAAATAATGTCACAATGTTTGTGACTATGATGAACATGAGACAAAGTTACTGTTTTCCACCATGACAGATAGATACAAACTGGTAATCTTATATGCTTTTTCTTCTCTTTAAAAACCTAAAAATCCTTTAAATGCCACACAGCTATTTGAGTTGATCTTCCCAGAGTCTGACTCCTTTATATCTTTTTTCTTCACACAAAAAAACAGTATTACTGAGATATGATCTACATACTACACAACTCATCCACTTAAATCGTACAATTCGATAGTTTTTAGTTTCTTTAGAGTTGTGTAACCATCACCATTATCCATTTTAGAATATATTCATAACTCCAAAATGAAACTCTGTACCCACTAGCCATTGCTGTCCATCTCCCACATATGCCCTCACCCCAGCTCTAAAAGTAACTAATCTATTTTCTGTCTCTAGGAGTGATATGGTTTGGCTCTGTGTCCCCACCCAAATCTCATGTTGAATTGTCATCCCCAGTGTTGAAGAAGGGGCCTGGTGAGAAGTGATTAAATCATGGGGGCGGACTTCCCCCTTGCTATTCTTGTGAGAGAGTTCTCCCAAGATCTGCTTGTTTAAAAGTGTGTAGAACCTCCTCCCACCCCCCACTGGCCATGTGAAGATGTGCCTGCTTTCCCTTCACCTTCTACCATGTTGTAAGTTTCCTGAGGCCTCCCCCACAGGCAGAAACCTATACAATGTACAAAACCATGAGCACAATTAAACCTCTTTTCTTTAAAAATTACCCAGTCTCAGGTATTTCTTCATAGCAGCATGAGAATGCACTAATACAGAAAATTGGTACCATACAAGTGGGGCATTACTATAAAGATACCTGAAAATGTGTAAGCAACTTCGGAACTGGATAATAGGCAGAGGTTGGAACAGTTTGGAGGTCTCAGAAGACAGGAAAATGGGAGAAAGTTTAGAACTTCCTAGAGACTTGTTGAATGGTTGTGACCAAAATGCTGGACAGTGAAGTCCAGGCTGAAGAGTTCTCAGATGGAGATGAGAAACTGTGAAACCCTAATATCTGAGACAGTTCTCAGTGAGTTTAGAAAGTCTATTTTGCCAACATCGAGGACACACACCCATGACACAGCCTCAGCAGGTCCTGACGACATGTGCCCAAGGTGGTTGGGGCACAGCTTGGTTTTATACGTTTTAGGGAGACAGAATACATCAATCAACATATGTAAGATAAGCATTAGTTCTGTCTGGAAAGGCAGGACAACTCAAGCAGGGAGGGTACTTCCAGATCACAGGTAGGTGAGAGACAAATTGTTGCATTCTTTTGAGTTTCTGATTAACCTTTCCAAAGGAGGCAATCAGTGTGCATTTATATCAGTGTACATAAAAATGATTCTGAATAGAATGAGAGGCAGGTTTGCCATAAGCAGTTCCCAGCTTGACTTTTCCCTTTAGCTTAGTGACATGGGGTCCCCAAGGTGTATTTGCCTGTCACAGAACTTCCTGGGAACTGGAGTCAAGGTTACTCTTGCTATGCTTTAGCAGAGACTGGTGGCATTGTGCCCCTGCTCTAGGGATCTGTTGAACTTTGATTTTGAGAGAAATGAGTTAGGGTACCTGGCAGAAGAAATTTCTAAGCAGCAAAGAGTTCAAGATACTGCCTGGCTGCTTCTCAGCATACACTCATATGCAGGCACAAAGAGATTATCAGAAACTGGAATTTATATTTAAAAAGAAAGCAGAGTATAAAAGTTGGGAAAATTTGCAGCCCAGCCGTGTGGTAGAAAAGTAAAACCCATTATCTGGGGGAGGAATTCAAGCTGGCTGTATAAATTTGCATAAGTAAAGAGAAGTTGAATGTTAATAGCCAAGACAATGGTGAAAATGCCTCCAAGGCATTTCAGAGACCTTCATGACAGCCCCTCCCATTACAGGCCTAGAGGCCTAGGAGGAAAAATTGATTTCATGGATTGGGCCCAGGGACCCACTACTGTGTGCAGCCTTGGGACATGGTGCCCTGTGTTCCAGCTGCTCCAGCTCCAGTTGTGGCTAAAATAACCCCAAATATGCCTTAGGCCACTGCTCCAGAGGGTGCAAGCCAAAACCTTTGGTGACTTCCATGTGATGTTATGCCTTCAGGTGCACAGAGGGCAAGAGTTGTAGCTTGGGAGCCTCTGCCTAATTTCAAAAGATGTATGGCGATGCCTGGATGTCCAGACAGAGGTCTGTTACAGAGACAGAGCCCTCATGGAGAACCTCTACTAGGCAATGCTGAGGGGAAATGAGGGGTTGGCTCCCACACAGAGTCCTCACTGGGGCACTGCCTAGAGGAGCTATGAGAAGAGGGCCATCGTCCTCCAGACCCCAGAATGGTAGATCCACTGACAGCTTGCACCATGCACCTGGAAAAGCTGCAGGCACTCAACACCAGCCTGTGAAAGCAGCCATGAGGGCTGTACCCTGCAGAGTCACAGAGGCAGAGCTGCCCAAGACTTGGGAGTCCACCCCTTGCATCAGTGTGGCCTGGATGTGAGATATGGAGTCAAAAGAGATAATTTTGGAGCCTTAAGATTTAATGACTGCCCTGCTGGGTTTTGAACTTGCAGGGGACCTATAGCCCCTTCGTTTTGGCCATTCTCCCTTTTGGAAAGGGAGTATTTACGCAATGCCGATACCCCCATTGTATCTTGGAAATAATTAACTTGTTTTTCATTTTACAGGCTGATAGGTGGAAGAGACTTGCCGTGTCTCAGCTGAGACTTTGGACTGAAGACTTTTAAGTCAATGCTGAAGTGATTTAAGACTTTGGTGGGCTGTTGAGAAGGAGTGATTGTATTTTTCAGTGTGAGAAGTACATAAGATTTGGAGGGGTCCAGGGACAGGATAATATGGTTTGGCTCTGTGTCCCTGCCCAAATCTCATGTTGTTTTGTAATTCCCAGTGTAGGAGGAGGGGCCTGGTGGGAGGTGATTGAATCATAAAAGTGGACTTCCCTCTTCCTATTTTTGTGATAGAGTTCTCCCAAGACAAGCTTGTTTAAAAGTGTGCAGTGCCTTCCCCTGCCTCCAGCCAGCCATGTGAATCTGTGTCTCTTCCCTTTCACTTTCTGCCATGATTGTAAGTTTCCTGAGGCCTCCTCAGAAGAAGGGGCTTGCACAACCCACAGAATTGTGAGCAGAGTTAGACTTCTTTTCCTTATAAACTACCCAGTCTCAAGTAGTTTTTTTATAACAGTGCAAGAACAGAGCAATACAATGAGTTTGTCTATTCTGGACATTTACATAAATGGAATCACACAACACACAGTATTTTTGATTACTGACATTTTCAAGATTCTTCCATGTATGATAGTAGCATGAATTAGTACTTCATTCCTTTTTGCTCCTGTATGATATTCCACTGTATAGATACATCACATTTTATTTATCCAACATTTGGGTTGTTTCCATTTTCTCCTGGCTGTTATAAATAATGCTGCTATGGACATCTGCATCAAAGTTTATTGAACTTTTTTTTTTTTAAAAGACAGGGTCTGGCTCTGTCACCCAGGCTGGAATATAGTGGTGCTAACATTGCTCACTGCAGCCTCAAAATCCTGAGCTCAAGTGATCCTTACACTTCAGTCTCCCAAGCAGCAGAAACTACCGGCATGAGCTACTGCACCTAGCTCTTTAAAGATTTTTGTGTGTGACAGGGTCTCCCTACGTTATCCAGACAGGTTCCAAACCCCGGGGCTCAAGCAATCCTCCTGCTTCCGCCTCCCGAATAGCCGGTATTACAGATACACACTACCATGCCCAGCTGTGTAAAAGTTTATGGAACATACGTTTTCCTTTCTCTTGTTTTCTTTTCTCTAGGAGTAGAATTGAAAATCAGATAGTAACTATATTTTTTAACCTTTTGAAGAAATGCCAAATTGTTTTCCAAAGTGGCTGCACTGTTCTACAGTCCCATCGATGGTGTATGAGGATTTCAATTTCTCCACATCATTCCCAACACTCATTATTGTCTGACTTTTCTATCATAGCGATTCTACAAGTGTGAAGAAGTATCTCATGGTTTTAATTTGCAATTCCCTAATGGCTAATGATGTTGAACAACTTTTCAATGATGTTGACTATTTCCTTGCACCTCTTTAAAAGTGACCTTTCTAAATGCCTTTGTCTCTGTGTCTTTCATCTATGCTAATAGTATCTTCAGTTAAACTTAACTTCCCCTTGCTGTAGTTCACTTAACAAAAAGATAAAAAGTAATGGCAACAGATTAGTCTTTGAATTTTCCCATTCATTCATTCATCAAATATGTACTGAGAGGCTACCCTATCCCAGTTGCTGTTCTAAGCACTGATCATATAGAAGAAAACAAAACAGACAAAAAATTACTGTCATCATGGAGCTTACATGGGTTTTTTTGTGTGCGTGTGACTTTTAAAAACACATAAAGTTTACCATCTAAACCATATTAAGTGTACAGTTCAGTAAAGCATATTCACATTTTGTGAAATAGATCTTTAAAACTTTTTCATCTTGCAAATCTAAAACTCCATACCTATTAAACAACTCCCTTTTTCTCCTCCCCCACAGACCCTAGTTTCTGTCATTCTATTTTCTTTTTCTAGGAATTTGACTACCTTAGATTACTCATATAAATGGAATCATACAGTATCCGTCTTTTTGTGACTGGCTTCTTTCACTTAACATTATATCCTCAAGGTTCAACATTCAGGGTCCTGACTCATATGAGCTCCTCCTTCTTAAGGTCCTAGCTGGGACCCTAGCAACATTAATGTGCCAGTATATTTTTATAATACTTACAAAAGTAAGATATTTTAGAATTCTTTTTCTTAAAGAGAGTCCCCCAGAATTGTATGACCTTCGGGCCTGGACCCACTCCTGTATGGCATAGAGTTTTGAAAAACACTAGCCAAGGAGACCAGAGTTCCTGGGTTCCAATCATGGTACCACTCAGGCCCAAATGGGCAGCACAGCACTTGCCCTGCTTTCTTCATGGGAGCGGGGGTGGGGTAGCAGTGGTAAATAGTATCTGTGATATGCGATAATTATCACTGGTTCTCATGGCTGAAGATAACACATAAAAATGTGTCCCCCACAAGAAAAAAGGGACAGGAGGCGACACAATTTTCTTCCTTTTTAAGTCTATATAATATGTTATTGTACATATATACCACATTTTGTTTATCCATTCATCCCTCAGTAGACACTTTGGTTGCTTCTACTTCTTGGATGTTGTGATTGTGCTGCTATGAACATGACAGTACAAATACCTCTTTGAGACTCTACTTTTAATTCTCTTGGATATACACCAAGAAGTGGTATTGCTAAATCATATGATAGTTTGGCAGTTTTTAAGGGACTGCCATACTATTTTCTATAGTGGCTGCACCATTTTGCAATCCCATCACCAATGCAAAAGGATCCAGTTTCTCCACATCCTCACCAACAGTTGCTATTTTCTGGGTTTTGGTGTTTTTTAAAAAATAATGGCCATACTATTATCCTGAGGTGATATCTCAATGTGGTTTTGGTTTGAATTTCTCTAATGGTTAGTGATGTTGTGCATATTTTTATATGCTTGTTGGCTATCTGTGTATCTTCTTTGGAGAAATGCCTATTCAAGTTTGTTTTTAAATTGGGTCGTTTGACTTTGTTGTTGTTGAGTTGCAGGAGTTCTTTATACATACTGAATGTTAATGCCTCATCAGATACATAATTTTCAAATATTTTCTTCTTTTCTACAGGGAGAATGAAATGCCTTTTCATTTTAATTATGTTCTTTGATTCACAAAAATTTTAAAGTCCCATTTGTCCATATTTGCTTTTGTTGCCTATGCTTTTGGTGTCATATCCAAGAAATCATTGCCAAATACAATGTCATGAAGCTTTCCTCCCATGTTTTCTTCTAGGAGTTTTATAGTTTAGGGTCTTACATTTAGGTCTTTAGTCTATTTTGAGTTAATTTTTGTATATGGTGTAAGATAAGGGCCCATCTTCTTTTGCATGTGGATATCTAGTTTTCCCAAAACCATTTGTTGAAGACACTTCTTTTCCCATGCAGTAGTCTTGGTACCCTTGTCAAAGATCATTTGACCAGATATACGAGGGTTTATTTCTTGGCTGTTCTATTTCATTGGCCCATTTATCTTTTTTGATGCCAGTGCCACACTGTTCTGATTACTGTGGTTTTGTAATATCTTTTGGAAACAGGAAGTGTGACACCAACTTTATTCTTCCTTTTAAATTTTTTTTTTTTTTTTTTTTTTTTGGTTATTCAGGGTCCCTTGAGATTTTATATGAAATTTTGGGTGATTGTTTTCTATTTTTAAAAAAATGCCATTTGGGATTTTGATATGGATTGTGTTGAAATCTATTGATCACTTTGGGTAGCATCAACAGCTTCATAGCATCAAGTATTGCAATCCATGAGCGTGGGGATGTCTTCCCATTTATTTGTGTCTTCTTTAGTTTCTTTCAGCAATGTTTTGTAGTTTTGATTGTACAAATCTTTTACCTCCTTGGTTAGGTTTATTCCTACATATTTTATTCTTTTTGATACTATTGTTCTCTTAATTTTCTTTTAGGATTGTTCATTGTTAGTGTATAGAAAAGTAACTGACTTTGCATATCAATTTTATATACTACTACTTTGCTGAATTTGGTTATTAGTTCTAAGAGTTTTGTGGAATCTTTAGGGTTTTCTCCATATAAGATCATGTCATCTGAGAATAAAGTTAATTTTACTTCTTCCTTTCCAATTTGAATGCCTTTTATTTCTTTTTCCTGTCTAATTACTCTGGCTACTACTTCAAATACTATGTTGAATCAAAGTGGTGAGAGTGAGCATCCATGCTTTTTCCTGATCTTAGAAAAAAAGCTTTTTGTTTTTCATCATTGAGTATGAAGTTAGATATAAGCTTTACTTGCTTTTTTTTTTTTTTTTTTTTTTTTTTTTTTTTTGAGACATAGTCTCGCTCTGTCACCCAGGCTGGAGTGCAGTGGTGTAATCTTGGCTCACTGCAACCTTCATCTCCTGGGTTCAAGTGATTCTCCTGCCTCAGCTTCCTGAGTAGCTGGGACTACAGGAGTGTGCCACTACGCCCAGCTAATTTTTGTATTTTTAGTAGAGACGAGGTTTCACCATGTTGGCCAGGCTGGTCTCGAACTCTTGACCTCAGGTGATCCACTTATCTCAGCCTCCCAAAGTGCTGGGATTACAGGTGTGAGCTTTTTCCATAGATGGTCTTTATTATTATCTTGAGGGAGGTTCCTTCTGTTCCTAGTTCATTGAGTGTTTCTATTATGAAAAGGTGTCAAATCTTGTCAACTAATTTTTCTGCATCAGTTGAGACAATCATGTGGTTTTTGTACTTCATTCTGTTAATGTGGCATATTATATTGATTGATTTTTATATGTTGCACCTCAGTAATAAATCCCACTTGGTCATGTTGTATAATCCTTGTAACATACTGTTGAATTTGGTTCGCTAGTACCATGCTAATCTTCTCTGTATTGTTCCAATTTTAGCATATGCACTGCCAAAGGGACACTCTTGCAACTTTACTTTTTAAATATGGTACAATGTAAAAATACATTGAATTTAGGCTATCAAGTTAACGACCAAGAATTCTTTTCTACATTTGAAACACACAAAACTTAAGACACACATGTGCTAGTTCTTCTGTTTATTGTTTTCTTTGAGGAATTGGGCATCACTTCCTGTATAATATATTTCAACCTTAACATTTGCAAGTGACTGCCTCTTTGGAAGGTGCTGTGAAACAATTTGACCTACAGAGAGCATCTGTATATGCAGGTTCTATAACATTATATGAAACTTGTTTGTAAATAAACCTAAGTTGTTTAAAATAAATAAGAATATAAATAATATGTACTGGGAATTCAGTTCTTTTCCAACATACGCAATAATTCAAACTTTAAGGTATGTAAAATACAATCCTTCGTGCAGAGTAATGTGCAGAATATGCGGGGTAACAAAGATTCTCTCCTTGACCAAACTCTAGCCAGGCTCCGAGCCATTTCTGGACTCGGCTTCAACAGACTTGAAAAAAACTCTAACACAGTCTTTAACAGTTCAAGGTAGCATCTTTAGGATGACTCCAGCCTCCCTTTAAAGGGCCTGCCTGAAAAAACTCAGGCTGCCAAAGGAATTTAGGTTCCAGCCAACACCTGAAGATATGGTCCCTGTTTCCCAGCCTCAGTGGGAGAATAAGAGCCTAACTTCCAGAAACACCATTTAACAAACCCAGATGGGTTTCACGTGGACTAACCCCCACCTCCCACTTTTTGTAATTTTTTCACTTCCCTCACTCTTTCTAGCACCCCCTCATCCCTCTCCCTTCTCCCTATTCCCTCTTTTCCTTTAAAGTCTGAGTAACCTTTGTGCAAATCCAAGTTGAGTTCAGTTCTGGCTGGATTTTTCCCTATTCCATTAGTATATTACTGGTTAGAATCTGTCCTAGCCGCTTTACTGTCCTGCTTTGTCTTCGACAAGAGCACGCGAGGTGGATTCATTTTTCTTACTGAGTAGAGATCCTAACGGCAGGTACTCCGGACGGTGAGGGCCACGATTCTTTAGAGAAAAGTCTAGGGGGCTGTACCATTTGAAACTAACACCAGCTAAAAGGATTTTCTGCTCTGCGTCACAACTCACGGAACTTGCGGGTTCTAATCTAGAGTTGGGAAATGTTAACAGGTGTTTACAACGCCAAGGATGTTTTGTCAACTTCCTGGAAGAATTCCACCAGTCAGAGCCCAAACCAGGGGGCAAACAGGAAGAGAAGCTCGAAGCAGGGTGTGACCAGGGTAGACAGGCCGAAAAAGAAAACAAAATGTAACATCCTAACAGAAAGCAGGGACCGAATAAAGAGACTCACCCTCTCCGGCAGCTCAGATTCTACGAGGGCGCCCAGAGCCGAGCCTTGTTGCCTACGACAGCGCGTGCGTACTGAGCAACGCAGGCCCGTAAACTTGCATCTGCGCCTGCGCAGCCGCGGGTGGCCGGGTCGGGATGTGTCTGGGGTTGCTGTGAGGCGCTTGCTGGCACCCTGTCTTGATACTCTCTAGTTACCCGGTGGGCGGTGCTTGGACACAGAAAGAAAAGTTGAATTCGCAGCTGAGAGCCCTCGTCTCCGATTTTTTTTTTTTGTTTTTTTTGAGACGGAGTCTCGCTCCGTCGCCCGGGCTGGAGTGCAATGGCGTGATCTCGGCTCACTGCAACTTCCGCCTCCCGGGTTCACGCGATTCTCCTGCCTCAGCCTCCCGAGTAGCTGGGATTACAGGCGCGCACCACCACGCCAGGCTAAATTGTATTTTTAGTAGAGACGGGGATTTCACCATGTTGGTCAGGGTGGTCTCCAGCTCCTGACTTCGTGATCCGCCCACCTTGGCCTCCCAAAGTACTGGGATTACAGGCCTGAGCCATCGCACCTGGCCTTCTCCGATTGTTATACGTATTGTGTTATCTGAAGACGTTCTGACGCCACCACCCAAAGCAACTGGCAGTTGACTTTCGGGAATTTTAAGCTTATGTGGGAAGTAACAGCCACCCCGGGAATTCCTTTTTTATCTAGAGACACGCGTGACGTGGGGGGACACCCCAGCAATGCCATCCCTCCTTTGACTTCCATTGCATGCAGAATTAAAAAGTTAAGTAGTAGTTTATTTGAAAAAAAGGAAAAGTACACAAACACACATGCTTACATAGGCACAGGATATATGACCAGCAACTGATAACTGATTCCCTCAGGGGAGAAGAAACTGGGTGGCTGAAGGACAGGAATGAGAAAGGACAGTTGTGTTAGTTTGTATCGTTGGAAATTGTCCAGTGTACATGTGTTCTTTTTAAATGTTTGAAGGGCCATTGACTCTCTTATCAAAATGTAAATGCCAAGGAAACTTGGGAACTTAAGAGGTCTAAGCAGAATTCTATAATGTGCTGGATAGAATTATCTGTACGTGTGAAGCTAAAACATCTTTTGTAAATCGCTGAGTCTTCCTGTTTATTTCTGGATAGAGATCTTTGGGGGCTTGGATGGAGGAACAGGAAAAGAGGAGCCAGGCTTTTTTGGAAAATTTTTTGGCATACAGGAAACTGAAATCTTTATCTAATTTCATTCTTTGTATATTCATTTTGGATTTGCTGAAGAAAATTAAAAGGTAAATTTTGTGTGAGCTCACCAAACTCAAATTGAAAGGGGACATTTGCTGTTTATTTTTGTGAAGGACATTAATTGGGTGTGACTGGCAGGGTTGAGACCTGAAGTTCCTCTTCTAGATAAGGAAAAGTTCCCATGGTGAGAAATCTCCAGACTGGTTATGATAGATTCCTAACCCCCCCCAACCTTGAGAGATTAACTTCAGGCTCCCTCCACTAAGGGGAGTGCTGAAGAAAAACTCAAACAGGCAACTGTGCCTATGAAGATTTGCAAACAAAAAGCTCATGCTGAAAGAACATACGGGACACTTCTCAATAGCTGGGTCAAGCCAGAGCAGTCAACTTTGTGACCTAGTGAGTGGTTAGCAGATCTCGGCAAGGGGTAGGAACTTGGGACCAGAGGTTAGGGATCCAAAAAGTTGAAAATGTAAAGACCAAGGCCAGAGGTTATAACTTGTTGCCTCTTGATTTGTAAGTAGGAAGCCAGAAGTTGAGGTCCCAAATAAAATGTTTTAGGAATTGTGGTTCTTAAGTAACTCCAAAAGTCAGTACATTTACAAAGAAGTAAATGAAACCTCATAGGCAATGGAAATGAGACTGAGCAGTGCCTAGAATTAGAAATTCCCATACAAAAGAGAAAAAAAACATCACAGCAGAGCCATACTTCATAAAATTTATTTAAAAAAAAAAACAGAAAAACAATAATTTATGCCCTTGGCAAAATAAAAGATCTTGTCAATATAAATGTTTCTTAGAAAATATATGAAAAGATAATATATATTAATAAATCAATATTAACATCACAGCAAAAGTAATAATGATTCTATAACAAGGACAAGTGAAGATATTTCTGGCCCTTACACAGTAGTATTTCTGGAAGGTCTCTGATTCCTGCTTGCTCTAGTACAGATGTGCTGTCACTTTAAGAAAGCCTGATGCCTGATCTTTAAGAAAGATTTGGTGGCTCACACCTGTAATCTCAGCACTTTGGGAAGCTAAGGCGGGGGGGTGGGGGAGGGGAGGGGGGAGATTGCCTGAAGTCAGGAGTTTGAGACCAGCCTGGCTAACATGGTGAAACCCCATCTCTACTAAAAATACAAAAATTAGCCGCATGTAGTGGCACACACCTGTAGTCCCAGCTACTCAGAAGGCTGAGGCAGGAGAATCACTTGAACCCGGGAGGTGGAGGTTGCAGTGAGCCAAGATCACACCACTGCACTGCACCCTGGTTGACAGAGCAAGACTCCGTCTCCAAAAAAAAAAAAGAAAGCCTGATGCACACAAATCTAAATTTAGGACGTCGATCATTTAATCAATTAAAGGATATTTATTTGCATCACAAAATAATTCCTTACTCCCCCCAAAAATCAAAAGTTCAAATAGCAACTTTTCCTAATGTATTTAAAATGTAATTAACCAAATATATGTGTCTCCAGCTCCTTTCTAGTTAGGATCCTATTGCATAAAGTGAGGTACACCTGAAGTGAAGCAGTAAGAGAGTTGAGCTCCAGACCTGCCTGGACAGAGTGTGTTCTTTTTTAGAGTCTGAGGAAATGGTTGGGGACACAAGTTCTCTCAGTCTTTTATTTCTCCCTCATCCTGAGCTCTCATTTTCTTGTCTCAACTGCTTTCTGGTAAACTTTGTTCACCTAGTACTTTCAAGAAAAAGGAGGAAATCTTACGAGAGGGAGACAGATGAATGAATTAGTGAGTTACTCCAGTAGCGCAGAGCAAGGGAGAATCTGGGATGCGTATGTGGATGAGGAAGATCTGAGTGTGGTTGTGGTTGTACCTGGGGAAAAGCAGGAGCAATCTTGAACTCTTGACATGGTGCATTTGAGGCCCCTCTCCCAGTAGGGCCACCTAACTCCCTGAGGAGCTGCAAGGCCTCGTCCAGCCCTCCCCAGATGGGACACTTCCTCAGAAGAATGGATGCAGGCCTATTTATCACACTCCTCCTGGCTGCCTTCAGCACAATGGTAGTGCTGCTCACAGAACTCCTGGATCCGGCTGCATGCCTCCAGCATTATCACCTCAGGGACTGTGATGACCACTCGGATGTAATTCGAGTACTCAAAGCACTGCAAAAAAGAAGAGCCTGTTATTTTCAGACCAATTGAGTCTGGTACTGGACTACCCTAAAATGGTCAGGACCCTGATCTACAAGAAGTGGTACCATTTCATCAGCGCCATCAGTTTATTCAGTTCCTGTCACTAGGATGCTAAGTCAGCAACTGAGTTCGTTCATCTTAAAATGACTCTATTTCCTCTCACCTAGAATGTTTGTTTACAGCTTTTCTTCCCAGGATGGATGGGATTACTAGGGGGGCAGAAACAAATTTTAAATAGGAACCATGAGACACATCAGTTTGAATCTTATCAAATGAGAAGACATATTCATGGAGGAGAAAAGATCATGCTAAAAACCAGCTCAGAGGTTGCTTCTGGGGCTCTAGAAACTGTTGAGAATGTCCTGAGAGACACAGGCACCCACCGTTGCTGGAAGGCAGTGGACAGATTGCTCAGCAACTAACCGCTCCGTGAACTCCACATCGTTCTCAAATTCTGGGAAATGTTCCATCTCAATTCCAACCTATACCAACAGGAGGGAGAGGCCAACTTATCAGAAAGAGGGAGAACCAGCCAACTTCCTACGCCAGAAATTAAGGTAGGGGCTACTTTTAAAGGTATCTTGTAACTGTACTACTGATAACTGATAAATAAGAGTGCTTACACTTAAGGAATTTTTCTCAGGGAAGAGAGGATATATTTTTATTAATAGTTTATTAAAGAGTTCCTTCCCGGACACTGATAAATAAAAGCTGGAAACAGAATGCTAGTATATCTCAAAAGAGACAGTATTGGCATTAGGGCCAGGCAATCCTTTATGGCATGAGACTAGCCCACCCACTGCAGGATATTTGACATCCCTTACCCACGGAATGACAGCCCCAGTCATTCTGAAAACAAACAAAATTCCCATACATTCCCAGATATTCTTAGGGAACCAGTATCACTCCCAGTTGAGAATTACAGTGGTATGAAAAGCCTCTTATTTGTGTCTTAAATCTTCCCCGTACCTACATAGATAAAATGATTCTCTGTACTGAAGAATTAACTTTTCTTTTTTTCTTTTCAGATGGGGTCTCACTCTGTCTCCCAGGCTGGAGTGCAGTGGCTCAATCATGGCTCACTATAGCCCTTGACCTCCCAGGCTCAAGTGATTCTTCCGTCTCCGCCTCCCAAGTAGCTGGGACTATAGGAGCAAGCCACCATGCCTGGCTAGTGTTTTCATTTCTTGTGGAGACAATATGTTGCTCAGGCTGGACTCTAACTCCTTTGCTCTAGTGATCCATCCACCTTGGCCCCCCAAAGTGCTAGGACTGCAGGCGTGAGCCACCATGCTCTGCGTAATTAAGTATTTTAAAGAGTTTTATGAGAACTGATAGAGGCTAAATTACCTCAGTGGGACAATTCAGAATAAGACAACTCCTAAACTGCCTGGCTCAGGCACCTAGCTGGCAGTTCTGCTGAGTGACTGCCCATTGCCTTACAACATGCATAGACCTAGTACCTGCCACCAATATACTCACCATGAGGTACATGGCCCCAGAAGGGCGGACTGGCCGGAGTCCAGGGATGGCAGCCAGTGCCCCATAACAGAGATCAGCATTGGACTACAAGAGGAGGCAAGAAGAAATCAAGGATTGAAATTTAAGTAAAAGAAAAACCAAGTCATTAAAAATAGACCCCTCATTGAAGACTGGGAATGTAGGTGTGATGGCATGAGGAGTCTAAGAGAAAAGCTCTCTCACTTGAAGCTTTCGGCCAGGGGCAGAGAGAATGGCCGGAAGTGAGAAATGTGTGGGCGGATGCTTACACCGATGCCATTTCCTAATATTAGAACATTGCTCCCTAAAGAAGAACCAATTATTCGTAATTCCACGGGCGGCATTCTCTGACTCTCAAACTCCCAAAGTGGAGAGCAGGAGCTGGCCTTACCTTGAGGAAGCTCAGAGTGTTCTGGTAAAACTCTTGCGGGGTGCGCCGTAGGATGCTTTTTAGAGCTCCCTGGACAATGGTACAGGGTCCCAAGATGCACTGACTCAGCTTCACCAGCCCATCTCGGATCTAAAAGACCCCCACAAGAAACACGCTGTTTAGCTTTTCTTAAGCATCCTTGTCTTCGGGTTTCTTGTTCTGACCTTTCTATCATATTTTTATTCTTGGGAAGTGATGGTGCCTAGTGGCATTCTTAGATAAGCCCTCTGAGTTCGTAGCCCAGCTCTCCCACATACCTGCTGTGTGACTGACCAGGAGAAAGAGGAGGGATAAAAGCCTACCTTGTCCCCACTGTGCTCACAAAGTAAATATATACCCTAAATTAGACATACTCTTTCATATTGTTCTCACCTCATTGCCAAAAATGCCTCTTCGGTCATGAATGAGGATCCAGCCCAACCTCCAGCCAGGAACCAGCCAGCGCTTGGCCAGCCCTCCACAGGACAGGATGGGGACATCGGTGCTGAGGGTGGCCATTGGTTCATATTTGCAATCCGAAAACACCTGAGAAGAAGCACTTGTTATGGTTGCCTTCTCTACCTCTCACCGCAATCCCAGATCCCATGCCTCCCACCCTTTTCCTTCTATCACTAGGGACAGGGCCTGGGATTAATGGGATCATCCCTACCCTGAAGCATAATTGGGATTGCAGGAGGTTTCAAAGGGGACTACACAAACACATTTAATTTGGTGTCTGGACTGGAATAAAGGAAGCCTAAAATGAGGGAACTAGGAAACTGACCCTAGCCCAGTAATAATATGTACAACTCCATGAAGCTGGCTCTATGAAATTTGTGTCTATAGGACTTACAGATTTAAAAGTAAAGATGAGTCCACACTCCCTTATCTGAAATTCCTGGGACCAGGTATGTTTCATAATGAAGAATGGTTTGGGCTTTAGAAAGGCCATGTAGCACATTTACCACACGTTATGTAACATTCCCAGAGCTGTTTAGGATAGCATTCCTAAGCAAGAATATTAGGATTTCTGCCAGTTCCCCCATACTCTTAACTAATATATAGATCCATAAGTGGGATAAATAAAAATCTACAAATATCAAGTCAAATCAGGTTTTGCAACCAAATGAATTCCAAGAATCTTTGGATTTCCTAAGTTCTTTGGGTTTTGGAAAACTGGCTAAGGAGTTGTGGGTCTGTATGTTTGTTAAAAGTGCAGGGATACTGATTTGCTGTACTGAAATGATTAGGAGTTGCTTCTGATTATTCCACTTCTCAAGTTCCCATAAAATAATTTGAGGTTGAGCTTATTGTACTGATATATCCTGATCAAGACTCACCATGTCTCCATAGATCTCATCAGCTAAGATGGGGACACAGTGTCTTGCAGCCACTGAAAATAAAAGAAACGTGCCAAAATCAGTTTGACTGTGAATTGCTTTGTCACATAATAGTCACATCATATCATGTAATTTCCCTATCCCATAATATTAAGAATTTACAGTTCTTAAGAAGACAGAAAGCGCAAACAAAGTGTGCTTTGCGTTTCATGTTTGTGTGTTTTGTCCTATTTAAGAACTGTAATTTTTTTGTTTTTTGAGATGGAGTTTCGCACTTGTTGCCCAGGCTGGAGTGCAATGTCACACTCTCAGCTCACCACAACCTCCGCTTCCCAGGTTCAAGCGATTCTACTGCCTCAGCCTCTCGAGTTGCTGGGATTACAGGCATGTGCCACCACACCCTGCTAATTTTTTGTATTTTTAGTAGAGACGGGGTTTCTCTCTGTTGGTCAGGCTGGTCTCTAACTCCCAACCTCAGGTGATCTGCATGCCTCGGCCTCCTAAAGTGCTGGGATTATAGGCATGAGCCACCATGCCCAGCCAAGAACTATAAATTCTTAATATATTCTTCCAGAGTGCAGAGCCTGAATTCGTCATTTAAGTAACTAGATATTTCAGACCCTCTCTTCAACATGATGGGAGTGATGAAGAAGCAAGTATTATTTCTTTTTCTCCTGGGAGTGATTAAGAGGCAAATATTTCTACTTTTTCTTCTTCTAGGCAAGTCCTACCACTCCTATGGCACAGTATTGATGAGAGACATCAGTGGAGCTCCCCACCTCCACCCCAGGCTTAGAACTTAGTGAATGACTATTTTTTGTCATTCCACGCAATAGCTGAAGGATTCTGTCCCCCATCTCATCCTCTGTGAAGTCTACTGGATGTACCTGCCAGAAGCTTCTGAAGATGACATTTGCTGAACACTGACCCACAGGGGTTTGATGGATTATTGACAATGAGACAAGCTGTCTTGTCATCAATCAGAGGTTCCAGTTGTTTCAGGTCAATTTCCCAAGACTTCTCTGGCTGGAGAGAAAGAAAAGATGAAGCTAAGATGATTCTGAAACATTTAGGGGGAATCCTCACTTATCTCAAGGGAGCAATGTAAGCAATAAAGTGTGTCTCTGGGTTCAAACACCATTTTGAGACCTTCCTCTGCTGAAGTAATGGTCATATATTTTTTACAGGTTAGTAACTGAACATTTGAGTCTAAAATTAAAAAGCCATTTACCAACAAATTGTAGAATTTGACCTCAATTCCCCTGGATTCAGCCAGAGTTCTGTAGAGAGAGAAACCAGGTCTCGAAACCAGGATGTTTTGCCCTGGGTTGGCCAACACAGCTAAACAAAGTTCAATAGCTTGACTACAGCCACTTGTCAGAATGACATCCTGTGAAGGAAATAAAAGGTTAATTTCATTAGGGGTTCCAACGTCAACAGGAGAAAAGAAGTTGTCCGATGTGTGAGTTGGGAACAATTGTGAACTTCCTTTAACAAGCTGTAAGTAGAAGGAAATGAACTAAGCCAAAGCCAAAACAAATTCATATATGTTAATAACTATCAAGGAAATGTTGGCCACTTAAACAAATCACTTTAAAAACGACAGGTTGGCTGTGACTCAGCAGACTTCCATGAGAGAGCATGCTGGCCTTGAACTTTTTTCACCTGGTTATTTATTTACTTTTGGCCAGAGATTTGAAGCCTGGCTCTTCTCTGACATACACACAGCATTTTCTAACAGACACATATTATGTTAGAAAGTGGTGACCCCACACAGTAGACGACAGAGGGAAGGACATCATTTAAACCTGGCACTGCCATCAATTCAGTATGTCCTGGTGCTTCTGTCTTTCTCTCTAAATGACCTTACGGTAAATGAGAAAAGCTACAAATCATAATTTTTTTTAAACCTATTGGTAAAATTTAAAAAAATAATTTTTTAGTGTTTATGAGTTGTTCTCATAAGATCTTTTACAGACAACCAAATATACATGCTCTCTGGATCCTTTTGGCCTCCTTGAGACAGACACTACATTAAGTTGTATGGGATGGTCATTATCACACTGTAATAACGTTAGACTATAATCACTGATTCATGACCCCAACTATATGAGAGGTCTTCAAATTGCTAAAGAAAAATTATTTTCAGCTTTTTCCCCCTCTGACACCTGTACTTCTTGTGGAACAGAAACAAGGAAAAGGGGATAGTCCGCCCTAAATTGCTTCAGAGCTGGTACCTTGTATAAGGCTCACCTTAGCTTCTAGGGGTGCCTCAGGACAGTGGTAATAAGACGCAATCTCCTCCCGACTGGATAGGTAGCCTGAAAGAAAAGAGTGGAAAGTGGAGGTTCTTTTGATTTTTAGAGACAGTGTCTCATTCTGTCACGCAAGCTTGAAGTGCAGTGGCACAGTGATAGCTCATTGCAGCCTCAAACTCCTGGGCTCAAGGGATCCTCCCACCTCACCCTCCTGAGTAGCTGAGACGATAGTTATGCACCCCTATGCCAAGATAATTTTTTCTTTTTCTTTTTACTTATTTTTTTTTTTGTGGAGACGGAATCTCCGTCTGTTGCCCAGGCGGATTTCAAACTCCTGGGCTCAGGCGATCCTCCTACCTCAGCCTCCTGGAAGTGCTGAGATTACAGGAGTGAGCCACTGTGCCTGGCCCAAAGGTGGAGTTTTTATCCCTCAACTGACAGCTGTGCCCTGGAGGGAGGGCCAGCGTGGGCTTCAGGCTGCCTCTGCCCCTGCTCAGAGGGCATTCTATATAGTTCAGCTCTCAGCCACTGTGGATAAAGGAGATTCACTTCACAATTTTATGTACTGCAATTTTAGTATAAGCACAAATGTATAAACACTAACAAGGAAGAGCTCCCCAAATACTCTGCACCATCTTGATTTCTGCAATTATGTTTTATTCTGTGTAAAATAAGGATTCTATTATTCCTAAATCTACTTTAAGGACCATATTTTTTAAGAAGTTGTAATCAATGCATTCAATTCATGTGGTCCATTTTAAGTTTTTTATGTTATGTAATATTGCTATCAGTATTTTTGTACAAATTTTTATTTCACATTATTTTTGTCCAATATTTCCAAATGTTAGTTTACAAGCTTGAAATAGCAGCAGTTTCATGCCAGTTATAATATTTTGCAAAATGTATGTTCAAAAAGACAAGTTAGCAAGGCTAGAGGCACTATTTCATAATGTTTACTAACTTAATAGGTATAGATGGGTCTCTCAGAATTATATAAATCAGCACTTCCTTAATTATTAATGAGGAGGAACCCTTTTCTAAACATATATTACCACCTGTATCTCCTTTGGAATGAAATGTTCAGAATCTTTGAACATTTGTCAAATGGAGACTTGAGTTTGGTTTTTCAGGTTAAATCAGTTTCCCAATACTTTGGATATTAAAGTCATTATAAACTTTTTTTATAACTTAAATTTTGGTCTTGATTTTGTTTTGATTTTTGTTGTATGAAACTTTATAAAATGTAAGTCATCAACCTTAAAAACCACGAAGTCCCCGATATAACTCTTTAAAGTGTTTTTAAAATTTGATTTTATCATGAAACTGGGATTTTATTCTGCATTTAGAATTGTTTCTATGTACACATAAGGAAAAAAATGTGCAACGCTGAAAGTCAAGGAATCATGTACTTTATCAAAATATTCAGGGTAGAAATTTTTAATAGAATTAAAACTAAAAAGAAGTAATTTCTATCAGAAATAACCTTCTATCCTTCAATTTGACAGCCCATTTTTTCTTGTTCTTGGGTGTTTTTTAACCTCTTGAGTCTTAGACAGTAACAATTACATTTCAATGTGCTCAGGATCATAATGAAAATAGGCCTTCAATACATAGAGAAGAAGAAATGAAGCAAAGGAGCTATTTACACAGGGTAATAAGAAAACCATTTAGCACCTAGAAGGCTTAATAAACACAAAGCTCCTGCCAGACTCAAGACCTTCATATTGGAATTAGTAATGATAGGATGTGAGCTTTATGTGACAAGTAAGTATGTTTGGGAGCCTAGAGGGAAAATGCCCATATGCCAAAGGAAGCCAGGAAAGAAGCTGGACCTTGATGCCTTGTATTTAAGCATCCTGAGACCCCTTTCCCAAATCCAAAGGGCCATGTAATCTTAGCTTCTCCTTAGAAATTATGCATCAGGAAAGTGAAGAGAATTGCTAGACATTTGGCCCTGTTATAAGAACACTAAAGATTGGGCAGCCACCAGGTACAGAGTCTCAGGAAGAGCTTACCAATGGATGGGGCATAGCCATTATATTTGCCAGAGTCCAGGGCATCTTTCATTGCCTGGGTAATTTCAGGGTCTGTAGGCAGGTTTCCAAACACAGTAGGGTCCCCTTTTTATGGAAGGAAAAAACAAAAGGAACCAAGAGATTACTCTCCCATATTCAGTATTCAGACTCACCCCCCGACCTCCCATCTTCTCCAACCAGCCTGTGAATATGAGAGTAGAGGGGACTATGACATTCCCTCAGTAGTATCCCCAACTCACCAATGGACAGAGAAATCATGGTTTTGTTTGGATTTGGTTTCACCTTCATGTTGTCCACAATGGCCCGGATGGGATTGAAAGTTTTGTTGGCCATGTCTGAGGGCCTCACAGACCACCTGGCCTTCCTGTCTTTCATTTTTCCCGGCACAGAGCTTCTCCCACCAACGTTGACATGCATGTCCAGAATTGGGGGGGAGGTTGCCTTTGCTGTTCATCTGAATCACGTATGGGTCCATCACTAGTGAAGCCTGGGAGGGGAAAGAAGAAGGTCCCTTTGCTGTTGGAAACATAGCACTGGGGGGAGAGAGGAACTACATTGGACCTAAACATCAGGGTGACTTCACTGAAAGTGTCTTTCCAAACTCTCTCTTTCTTTTTTTTTCTACTTTCTCTTATAAAGTTGCTTTACTATGAAAGAGGGGAGTTTTTTTTTAACTTAAAAACTTAAGAGAGTTTTTAAGACTTTTTTACTAAGATGGAAAATAAAACAAGAACTCATTCTACAGCATTAGTAGAGAGCATTCAGTTGAATACTTAAGTAGGATTTGCTACACGCATCTGTAATTCCTGTCAAAGCTTAACCATGCTTTATGTGAAACCAAGAAGGAATAACATGAAAATTGTTAATCATCAAAGCATAGGTGCTCCCTCATCTCCATGCGAGCCTATTCAACAAAATCTACTTAACGCTTCGACAATCTGCGCTTTGTCATCTGCAGTGGACCAGGAAGAACTACTACTCCACCTTATTAGAAGTTCCATGTAAATATCACTGTTAGTAAAAGTAAAACCCTATCCCATAAGCATCTTATGGCCCTGGTTGGAACAAGAAATCCATACACCAAAAAGAAAAAAGTAAACAGCCCAATCAATCACCACCACTTGATCAGCTTGGGCTTGAGATTTTTACCTTCCAAGTAAAGGAGAAGCAGCCTCCAAGAAGCCAACCCCTAAAGCTCCCTTAGCTCTTCTTTGGCAGGTTTCAGTGGCAATGAACTCAGATGCAAATCCAGACTCCTCAAATAGTCTCCACAAATGGGCGTTGGGCCTGAAACCTTCATGCCATTGGTTGGGAATGAGAGCTCAGCAGCCAGCCCTCCCCTCAGCTTCTTCCCTCCTCTCCCCCTCCTCATTGCCTCTCATTCCTAAGCCCACCTCCCACCCTCAAAGCAGGAATTCGTCCTCACTTCAAACATCTGGAATTCCCCTGTGTTAACTCTTTCTGGGCTTTTGGTGAGATGGTTTGAGAACATTTACTGTCAAAGGGTAGTTCTGATTACAATTGATAGTTTTTATTAAATGTTTTTGTTGTTGTTACAAGATGACCTGTTAAAATTTTAACAGTACAGAAATATATAAAGTAAAGTGAGCATTCTTCCCTGCACCTGCTCCCTATACACTTCATTCTCACTCCCAGGGGTAGGCAATGGTAATGATCGGGCTCTTTCTCTCCATTCAGAGATACATACATAGCTATAGATACATAATTTTGTAGATTTCAAAACACAGATAGGATCGTGCTCTACACCTTGTCTAGTAAATTTTTTTTTTTTTTTTACTTCCTACATCTTGGACTCCTTTCCTTGTCAGTCCACAAAGTTTTGCTACAATCAGAACAAATTGGGCACTTAAGTTCCATTCAACAAATATCTGAACAGCACAGGGTTTCCAAGGCAGCTGAACCCTGTGCAGTTTTATCCTTGCACTGTGTATGAATTATTCATTTACTTCCTATGGTTACTGGAAGAATAAAATGTCAGGTGCAATCTACACAAAACAACTTGACTAAGCAAAACACAAGGTCCACAGCCAAAATCTCAACATTCCTGTGAGCGGATGGAAAATACCACCCACTGAAAGTTAAGCCTCAGTCATCTCCCAGGGCTCAGATCCTATCTGTTTATTTGTTGGAAGACAAAGATTTTTCATATCAGTTTGTTCTCCATCCACTTTTCAGGGATTCAAGCCCCCAGTGGGGTTGAGTACAGTAGTCCCCCTTATCTAGAGGGGGTACACTCCAAGACCTCCAGTGGATGCCTGAAATTATGGGTGTCTGAAACCATGGGTAGTACTGAACCCTAGATCCACTATAGTTCCTCTTATACAGGAATGGCAGGTAACGTCTACAGTATGGATACCCTAGACAAAATTATTCATGTCTTGGGCCACACAGAACAGAAGGATGCCAAGGGCATCCTTGTCATAAAGGTTGGTTTGCATATTTTCTTATTTCCTTAAGATAAATTTCTATATATTGACTGTGTTGAAAAGAATAAGCATTTTCTCTTTTACATTTTTATTAAAATATGATATATCCTTATGTAATAAATACAAACAGAGATGTACATAAATTAAACCTTGATCACCTTCCCTCCCTGCATTCCCATTTCATATATAAAACATTTTTAGTCATTTCTTGTGTATCCTTTCAAATGTTTTCTATGTTTATTACGTATACAGCTGGTTTTGGGGTTGCTAAAAAAATAGAGACTAAACATGGTCTGATGTTGCACTGTCTAATATCGTAGCTACTAGTCATAAGTGGCTATTGAATACTTGAAATTTGGCTGGTCTCAATTGATATGTGTTGTTGTAAAATACACATCAGGTTTCGAAGACTTAGTATAAAAAAGAATATTAAATATCTCATAATAATTGCATACAATTACATGTTCAAATAATATTTTGGGGGCCAGTCGTGGTGGCTCACACCTTTGGTAATCCCAGCCCTTTGAGAGGCTGAGGTGGACGGGATCACTTGAGCTAAGACGCTCAAGACCAGCTTGGGCAACATGGTGTAACCCTGTCTGTACAAAAACCAGCCAGGCATGGTGGCCTGCACCTGTAGTCCCAGCTACTTGGGAGGCTGAGGTAAGATCACCTGAGCCCAGGAGGTAGAGGCTGCAGAGAGCTGTGATCATGCCATTGCACTCCAGCCTAGGTGACATAATGAGACCTTGCCTCAAAAAAAAAAAAAATTGGGGGGGTGAAGTCACTGTGTGACTTGCATTCTATCTATTGGACAGAGCTGTTCTATAGCTTGCTTTTTAAAAAAATCTCAATAATGTGTTGTGTGGGCCAGGTGTTGTGGCTCATGCCTGTAACCCCAGCACTTTGGGGGCCAGGGCGGGCAGATCACCTGAGGTCAGGAGTTCAAGACCAATCTGGCCAATACGGCAAAATCCCATCTTTACCAAAAATACAAAAATTAGCCAGATGCAGTGGTGCGCACCTGTAATTTCAGCTACTCAGAAGGCTGAGGCAGGAGAATTGCTTGAACCCAGGAGGTGGAGGTTGGAGGGGAGGTGGTGAGCCAAGACTGTGCCATTGCACTCTAGCCTGGGAGATGGAGTGAGACTCTGTCTCAAAAAATAAAAAAAAAAAATAAAAAATATGTTGTGTGAACAGTTTTTCCATTTTCATAGAGATCAACTTCATTCTTTTTAATGGCTGCATGGTGTTTATATCTACTCTTGTCAGACATGGGGCAGCTTCCAATTTTTTTTCGTATTATGAATAAAGCATATCAAATGTCCTAGTACATTTATGACTGATAGAAAAGTTTTATGAGTATTCTGTTATTTGAGGGATACTTTCCTAGAAGTGGAGTCACATTCCAGATACTGATAGACGTGCCAAATTGATCAATCACGGACGATACACAGACAAAATCAATGTAAATATGTCTAATTTGAACAACCTCTTGGAGTTCAGACTACCTGTCACATCAATATACCATGCTTGAGAGATGACCCAGGAACCCCACCGTTACTGTAGTTACCGTTCTCCAGGTGGACAGAGACTCAGAGGTGTTAAAGAAAAAAAATATTCAATAACGCTTGTTAAAGCATGGTAAGGCAGGCTTTATTCAAGACCAGTCCAATAGCTAGACGGCCCACTGCAATGGAATTTCCAGTGGGGAACTAGGTTCAGCTCCAAAGATGGTGAGGGTAAGTGTGGATTTACAGCCAAGGATGGAAAAAGTAAGAGTAAACATCAGGAGTAAGGGGGATTCTGCTCAACTGACCTAAAAGGTCAGTGTCAGTGTCTTCCTCCTGAAGACAGATCACGGTGATCAAACATCCTCTGGGGGGACAGCAAAGAATGAGGAACCCAGTCAGATATGCAGGGTGGGGAATCTTGCCAAAATGACTCAGGGTTCTTTGCCAAAACTGGATCTTGCAAGGAAGTGCAGATGTGCCTAGAAGATCCAAGAGCCTGACAAAAGTCTGGTCAGAGAATCTTTGTCAGAGGTTGAGACCATTGGTCTTTAAAAGAGTTAGATCAAGCAACGATGAGATTTTTCTCAACGTGAGAAGGCTACTATGACTGATTTCTGTCACTCAAGGTTCAGATTTTCTTTTCTCTCTTTTTTTTTTTTGAGACAGAGCCTCACTCTGTCACCCAGGCTGGAGTGCAATGGCATGATCTCGACTCACTGCAACCTCCGCCTGCCAGGTTCAAGCGATTCTCCTGCCTCTGCTTCTCAGGTAGCTGGGATTACCGGCATGCACCACCATGCCCGGCTAATTTTTGTATTTTTAGTAGAGATGGGGTTTCACCATGTTCACCACCAGGCTGGCCTCGAACTCCTGACCTCAGGTGATCTGCCCACCACAGCCTCCCAAAATGCTGGGATTACAGCCATAAGCCACTGCACCTGGCCTCAAGTTTCAGATTTTTAAGGAGACTCAGATCCAACTCCCCCTCCTGCATTCACACAGCCTATAAGATTGTTGTCCTGCCTCCAGCTGGACATTAAACCAGGAGACTTAGATTATTCTCTTACAGGTTGTGTCCCCTGGGGTCTTCCCTTTTTATCTTTGGAGTTCAGGCATTTTGTAATATTTTATCCTGTATGTCTAAAATATTTAGATATTTTTGTAACTGAAGATTTTCTAGGTTATCCTGTCCTCAATATAGCCAGAAAAGGAAATCTGTGCTCTTCCTCCTAACTTAAAATGTCACTTTGTCCTTGTACTAAATTCCTGTATCTTCCTGAATCTGTTTCTGGCATACTCTATTCCAGAATGACCATTCTTACAGTTCTTTATACACACAGCCATGGTGCTTTAAGAAAGGCCATTTACCTTTCTATCAGTAATTGTTTGCAAACCCTGGGAATTATTTTCTAAAAAAATCTTTGCCAAATTGATTGATGAAGGAAAAATGGTATCCAGGTGCTGCTGTTATCTCTGTTAACTGTGTCCCCTCTATATTAGCAAGGGTGGTCATGTTTCATGTTTTTTTGCTCTTCCCATTTTGTGAATTGTCTGTTCATGTCTCTCACCTGTCTGTCTACAGGGGGACTCATCTTTTTCTTAGCTAAGACTTTGGCCTAGGAAGCCACTGCAAAGCAACAAGACAGCTACTTTGAGATCACTGGCCCAGTTTCCTCTGTGTCAACCTGACTGGCTGAGACTCGGGTTTACAGATCAAAGAACAGCAAGCAGCACAGAATTTTGGCAGGTTATCCTGCAAATAGTGCCACTGACGCAGAATCTGCAGGGCCTAGGGGTGTGTGAAGGGGACAAGGGCTGCTGTACCAGAAGGTCATCACCATGGACACACCCTCAACTCCACTTTGGCAGCTGACAACCAAACCTAAATCAGAAGGAAAAACATGCAAAGCAAACATGCTTTGGTCATGCCCCTCTTCTGTAGCTAATGTTTTCCACAATAGAAAGCAGACAGGGGGAGGCCGGGCATGGTGGCTCACGCCTGTAATCCAAGCACTTTGGAGGCCAAGGCGGGCAGTTCACCTGAGATTGGGAGTTCAAGACCAGCCTGACCAACAAGTTGAAACCTCATCTTAATTAAAAAAAAAAAAAAAAAAGAAAGCAGATGGGGGAACATGAGAGGACCCCAAGTCTACTTAGGATGCTTTCCTGATGCCAGATAAACTACAGGGCAGTCAGGACCCAGTAAACTGTAGAAATACTCACTTTTTTTTTTTTTCTGAGATGGAGTTTCATTCTTGTTGCCCAGTCTGCAGTGCAATGGCACAATCTCCGCTCTCTGCAAGCTGCTCCTCTCAAATTCAAGCAATTCTCCTGCCTCAGCCTCCCGAGTAGCTGAGATGACAGGCGCCCGCCACCACGCCTGGCTAAGTTTTTGTATTTTAGTAGAGACGGGGTTTCACCATGTTAGCCAGGCTGGTCTCAAACTCCTGACCTCAGGTGATCTACCCGCCTCAGCCTCCCAAAGTGTTGGGATTACAGGCGTGAGCCATTACTTCTGGCCTTTTTTTCTTAAGTATAAAACAGTTGTTTGCCATTTTGTATTTAATTTTTTTTTAACTGTGGTAAAAAAAAATACTTAACATTAAATTTACCATCTTAACTTTTTTTAAGAGCAGGGCCTCGCTCTGTTGCCCAGGCTGGAGTGCAGTCGTGTGATCATAGCTCCCTGCAGCCTCAAACTCCTGGGCTCAAGTGATCCTCGTATCCCAGCCTCGAGAGCAGCTAGGGTTACAGACAAACACCACCACACCCTGTCAATTTTTTATTTTATGGTAGAGACGGGATCTCACTATGTTGTCCAGGCTGGTCTCGTACTCCTGGCCTCAAGTGATCCTCCCACATCAGCCTCCCAAAGTACTGGGATTACAGGCGTAAGCCAGCATGCTCAGCCAACTTAAACATATTAAAATGTACAGTTTAGTTAAGTATATTAGCATTACTATACAAGAGATCTCCAGAACTCTTTCATCTTGTCAAACTGAAACTCTACACCCATTAAGCACAAATTCCCCCTTCAAACTCCCCTTAGCCCTTCACAACCACCTTTCCTCTTTCTGATAGAAAAGTATTTGTGAAATAACACCATCACCTAGAGAGATAACCACTGTTAACCATTTTGCCCACAATTCAGGTCTTGAAATTTCTACTTTTTTCTAGATATGCAGAGTTTTTGTATTCCATAGTTTTCATTTGCAATATATTGTGAACATTTTCCTAAGCCTATACAAATTTTTGTACACTTGCTTTCAATAGTCGCCTAAAACCCCGGGGCCCTCATTTTTACAAACCTGTTTCCCACACCGTTTCTTTTCTCTACCCATGCAGATTGGGGATCTATCTCACACCAAGCACTGTCTGGCACCCTGGACCTGAAACATGTCATGTAATCTTCACATCAGTCCTAGAAGTAGAGCCTGTTTCATCCCCCACTTTACAAATGAAAACTAAGTCACACCAGTAGTTGGTGGTGAGTTGAAGCTGAAGCTTCACAATCAGGCTCCAGATCTCACTACACAAGGCTGCCTTTCTGTCCAGGACAAAGTAAGTTGAGAAGCGTTGTCTTTTCTTCTCTAAGGAACATAAAAGAGAAAACACGAAGACAGAGCCAACGAGGGAAAACCTTAAGAAAATAGTGAATTAACCATGTGGATTAAGCATGGACTACTCTCCGACCTTTTATTGCTCATCTTTATGAATTATTTTGTGTCTCTGCACCCTGAATCATCATCAGTTATCACTCATCTGTTGGGTGCAGAGAATGAGTATGTTCTACTTCCCCTAGTGGACTGCATGTTACATGAGGAAGTGCACAGTGGGGGACATTCCCAATACTATCAACATCCTCGTTTGTGTCTGGCACTGCACTTTATAGAAGCCGTGTTCAATACTCGTTGACCAGTTGGCAATAAACAACGGCACACAATCCAGAGGCGGGGACATAGTAGAAGAAGTGGTAATGGAAGGGAAAACAAAATCTTTGCATATTTTTTGTTTGTTTGCTTTGAGACGGAGTCTCACTTCGATGCCCAGGCTGGAGTACAGTGACATGATCTCAGCTCATTGCAAACTCCATCTGCCTCCCAGATTCAAGCAATCCTCCTGCCCAGTCTCCAATGTAGCTGGGACTACAGGCACGTGCCACCATGCCCGGCTGATCTTTGTATTTTTAGTAGAGACAGGGTTTCACCATATTGGCCAGACTGGTCTCAAACTCCTGACCTCAAGTGATCTGCCCGCCTTGGCCTCCCAAAATGCTGGGATTACAGGTGTGAGCCACTCTGCCTGGCTGTATTTATTGTATTTCTAGATGGTGGGGTGAAGAATTTAGGAGGGATTAGAGAGACCAGGTTGGACTTTGATCATGTATAATGCCTTACATTTATAGAGGGCTTTGTCGTTTGATCTTCCATTCATTATCCCAATTATCTCACATAATTCTCTCTCTCTCTCTCTCTCTCTCTCTCTCTCTTCCCCCTTCCCCCAACACACAAACACACACCCTGCAAGCTAGACAGAGAGAAGTTTGTCAGAATGGAAAGGCAAACTTTCTTTTTTTCTAATGAAACTATTTATTTATTTAAAGATTTTCACAGCCAGGCACGGTGGCTCATGCCTGTAATCTCAGCACTTTGGGAAGGCGAGACAGGCAAATCACCTGAGGTCAGGAGTTCGAGACCAGACTGAGCAACATGGCGAAACCCTGTCTCTACTAAAAATACAAAAATTAGCCAGGCTTGGTGGCACGCGCCAATAATCCCAGCTACTCTGGAGGTTGAAGCAGGAGAATCTCTTGAACCTGGGAGGCAGAGGTTGCAGTGGGCCGAGATCATGCCACTGCACTTCAGCCTGAGCAACAGAGCAAGACTCTGTCTCAAAAAAAAAAAAAAAAAAAAAGTGATTTTCAGAAAAGTTGCAAAGATAGGTAGAGTTCCCACATACCTCTCACCCAGTTTCTCCCTTTATAAACATAGGATATTTACCATGGTAAAATCTTAAGTCACAACTAAGAAACAACACTGGCCTGTTAATATTAACTAAACTCCACACTTTATTCAGATCTCACTAGTTTCTCCTACTAACATCCTTTCCCTGTTCCAAGATCCCACCTGGGATATCACATTGTATTTGGTGTTCATGTCTCCTTAGTCTTCTCTGGTCTGAGTTTCTTAGACTTTGTTTTTCATGACCTTGGCAGATCTGGTGTAGAATATTCTTGAATCTGGGTTTGTCTGATATTTTTCTCGTGGGTGCTAGAAAAACCAGCCGAGCTTTCAGAGTTATAGCCGTTCACTCCACATCAGAGCTCTAAAGGTTAAAAAGAAATAGAACCTTCATCTGTTTACTGATTGAAGTATTTGCAGGCCACTTTCTCATGAAGCTCAGCAAATAACATCATCCTATTTGTTTTGTGCTTTGCATAACCATGTAAATCATGCGCATTAACTCAGCCACTTTCTTTTAGCTGGAACTTAGTGTTCCCTCCCTTGTGAATGTCTGAAACCCGAATCCCATTCCAGTTCCTAGCGTTCATCAAGAAAGAGTGTCATTTGTACTCACAGAGGAAGCCACCAGACAAATACACCTAGGTTCTTGGGAAATCGTTCTGCATTCTTGCCATTCTGACATCCAGAATAATCTAGAGTCCAAACCATGCTCCAACCTATCAGCCTACCTCTGGACCACAATGTCCCATTATTTTTTGTAGTAACACATTGTTGATTGTGTTTTTTTTTATTGATTTTGTGTTTTTTTAATTGAAGTATAATTCACATACCATAAAAGTCATCCTTTTCAAGAGTACAATTCAGTGGCTTTTTTTTTTTGGGGGGGGTGGAATCTCACTCTGTTGCTCAGGCTGGAGTGCAGTGGCGCAATATTGGCTCACTGCAACCTCCACATCCCTGGTTCAAGTGATTCTCCTGCCTCAGCCTCCTGAGTTGCTGGGACTACAGGTGTGTGCCACCACGCCCAGCTAATTTTTTTTGTATTTTTAGTAGAGACAGGGTTTCAGCATGTTGGCCAGGATGGTCTCAATATCCTGACCTCGTGATCTGCCCACCTCGGCCTCCCAAAGTGCTGAGACTACAGGCGTGAGCCACTGCACCTTGCCAGCTTTCATTATATTCACAAACTAACACAACCATCACCACTATCTAATTCAGAACATTGCTATACCTGAAGGAAACCCTATGCCCTATCCCATTAGCAGTTACTCCCATTTCTCTCTCTTCCAGCCCTTGGCAATCACTAACCTACCTTTCCCCCTCTATGGATCTGTCTATACCAGACACTTCATAAAAATGGAATCACATAATATGTGGTCTTTTGTATCTGGCTTCTTTCACTTAGTATAATGTTGTCAAGGTTCACCCACATTGCAGCATGCATCAGCACTTCATTCCTTTTTGTGGATGAAGAATATTCCATTATTTACATGGAATATGCCACATTTTGTTTATTTCACCAGCTAATGGACATTTGGATCATTTCCTAGTTAACTGTGTTTTGATAGTTGCTCACTGTTTACTAATTGACTCAGTTCCTGGTGTTACAGCTTGTCTTCCTTCTGAATCCCATGTTTAGCCCACAAACAAAATATAGCCAAACAGTGGCTGTAGCTAAAGACAGATGCACAGCAACAACAAAAGATCACCTTTACAGAAACCACTGCTGATTTTTCTATCAGATACATGCAGTAATTGGTTCATACATATTTACTGAGTATCTACTACATGTTAAGCATTGTTCTGTGTCCTACAGATATAGGGGTCAAGAAGATAGGTACAGACTCTGCTGTCACGGAGCTTAGAGTCTAGTGACAGAGATAGACATGAAGCAAATTATTACAGAAATCAATATTTCATTGCTATTAAAGTCAGTGCCATGAAGGAAAAATACATGGAGAATAGGTTAGGGTAAGAACAACGAACAAAAAATAAATAAATAAAAATTTAAAAAATAAAAAAAAAAAGAATAGGTTGGGGTGAGAATAGGGGTTAAAAGAGCCTTCACTGGAGAAGTGACATTTAATTTGAGTTGGAACAGTGAGGGTTTGGGCAGAAGTGGGGGACAGAGATTCCAAGCTGTGAAAACAGCATGCTGAAGACGATGGGCTAGAAGCCCAAGAGAAAGTGGTGGTGCACTGTGAGTAACAGGGGGAGTAGCGGACAATGAGGCTAGAAGACGCAGAGGGGGCTAGCTGGACCGCGTTTATGGGTAAAGTAATCAGTATCTGTAGCAGCATCTTCTCCCCAAAAGACAAGGCTTGCACTGTCTCCCAACACACCAGGGCATTTAGAAATGCTACAAGCTGCTCAAAAGTAGGGCAATTTTCCTTCCAGTCCCATAAGGAGTAATTTTGATCCTAAACCTTGCTCTTGCCCATGGATCACTTATCCTAGATATTTTTGTTATCGACTGATATGTTGGGTGTCTTCGGTTTGCCTTCTGAGATCTACTCCTTGCCCTTTACCCTTTGCATTGTTCCATGGAGCTGCCCTGCATGAACCGCATCAATGGGGTCTCTTGGCCACTGGGGGTCACTGGCAAAAGATTTGAAAGGGAGATGTGCAAAGTTGAGCAATTCATCCTCAGCTCCCTTCATGTTGGGTTGCATCTTCAGAAGCCACAGCTAGTATCAGGAGGCTGTTTCCATACAGTCATTTTTCCTGGGTCCTTGGAATCACTTCCTTCCCCCATCCCTTGAGGCTTCCGTGAGGCCAGCTCCCCTGATGATTGCTCTAATTCCTCTTCACATCTTTTATGGCAGACTTTAGTCTCCCCAAAATAACTGCAACAACACTCCCATCCACATGCTCTTCAGCAGTGCAGCCTTGCCAGGTCTCCATTGAGGGGCAGAGTCTATTTCTCTACCCTCTTGAATCTGGCCATGCTCTGTGGCTGCTCTGATCAATGGAAGTTGTGGGAAGTGGTGCTGTGACAGTTCTAGAGATAGGCTGGTTACTGTACCAACTTCTGCTTCCTGCTCTTGGCACCCTAGCATCCACGTAAGAAATCCAGTGTACCCTGCTGGTGAGAGAGGACACAGAGAGCAGCACTGAGGTACCAGACAGGTAAGTGAGGAAGCTACCTTGGATGTCCCACAACTGAGCCTTCAGATGACCCCAGACCAAGATGGCTGCAACTGAATGAGAAGTCCCAGGTGAGATTCACTCAAATATTCCCTGTCAATACTCCGAACTACAAGACATCAAAACTAAATAGAACATCGTTGCATATGGTCCCTTTATTAAATTCCTTTCAAATTGCCTAGTTTGTGCACAATATCTGTTTCCTTCTGGGACCTCATAACTACAACCCCAAACCACAACCAAAAATGTCTGGAAACCAAAATCCCACCTTTAACGTCTCGCCTGGATCACAGGATCCTATAAGTAATAAAAGTTGGGATAATCCTGAAAAGCCATCAGCTTTAGGTCATCCTGCATGCATGGGTCTCTAGTCACTCTATTTTAAACGCAGAACCTCAGTGTTTAAATCTCAAGACTTTTCACAAGTCACATTCAAGGGCAGAGGTAGCACCTGCTATATATTGAATTGCTCATACTCTCAAGAAAGTATCATTGTTTTTTTTTTCTTTTGCAGGCTCAACAAATCATTTTTTGCAGCTGTCTCCAAGGTCCTGTAATTGGCCAGTCCTTGAATATTATTTCTTGTCCTTCCTGGAAAATTTTTTATGAATGTTGGTACCCAAAATGGAGCCCAGCTCCTCCTGCAAAGGTCCAACTGTTTCTGTAAATAACAGGAATATATATAGATGTAGATATAACATATATGCAAAGGAAAGAGAGAGAGATTATTTTCCCATCAAGCCTGATTTCTGAGAAATCAACTGAAAAGATGGTTTAAATAATGACATGAAATACAAAACCTTTCTCTCTCTTGCTGACCTTTTTGGGATTCCTGGGCTTGGGAGTTCCATCCTTTGGTCTTTTACTCAGGCTACATTTTTCCCTGCAGTGAGAGCTCTGAGCACAAGACAGGCTTTTCATGAGGAAGAGTATCTTGAGGTAGCACAGTGTATTTAAGCATCCCCTATTCTGTGCTTTGATGGGTAATACAAGATCTGCTCCATACCAGACAGGTACTGAGCTTAGCTTCTGTGCCATAGAGAGGCCTGAGTAGATCCCCATGGTATGTAGTTGTGAAGACTTCGGTCAGCCAAGAAGCATAGAATGCTCCAAAGGTTAAAGGATTTGTCACAGCCATCCCCCCAGGGAAGCCTCAAGACCACTCCTTCCCTATTCTGCCTGGAAACAAGTGCCAGAGGTGACACAACTCAGCAAACTTTATCCAGATTCACTCCTGGGATCTGCAGAAGGGAGAGTACCATCGATGGGGCCAAATGACAGCTGAATTACCCAAGTCTGGGAACATCGAGTTCCCGCAGAACCATGGGCAAAACAAAGATGAGATGCAATGGGGTCTCCAGGATTGGAGAACAAAAAGAATGACATGAGATGAGAATGAACCAAGTCAAATAAGAGGATTCAGGTTTGAACCAGGTCAAACCTGGAGAAGTGGGACATTGTGCCTGCTTGTCCCTTAAAGCTCTTCCATAGCAAGAGTCCTGCAACCATGTTTCATTAATATACTCATTCAGTAAGTGATTATGAGCCAGGCTCTATTCTGAATGCAGAGGATACAGCAGTGAAAGAAGCAAGCCAAGCCTTACTTTCATGGAGCTGACATTCTTGTTGGGGGAAGAGAAGCACTAAATAGAGAAACAGATGGTAGAAGGCATCAATGCCATAAAGAAAAATAAAGCAAGATGTTGGGGTAGAAAGGGTAGTAATTTGTGTGTGATCAATAGAATGGCAGACTAAGGTAGTGATGATTAATGGGAGATGGGAATGAGTCCTGTGGATGACTGGGCAAACAATGCTCCAGGCAGACGGAACGTTGAGGGCAAATGCCCTGGGGGTGGGACTGCGCTTGGTGTGCTCAGGGTACAGGCAGGCAAGCGAGCTGGGGTAAGCAAAGAAAACCATGGTAGAGATGACATTAGTGAGAAAGTGCTTTGTCTTGCTTCCAAGAGGATGAACAAGGCCTACTGATTCAACACAGAAAATTTATTTTCTTAGCCAGAATTGCTTAGATGTCAGCTGGCCACCTATGAATGTCTCTGGACATGAGGGGGAATGGGAGAGTGTGTCTGCCCCACTCGGAAACTAAAATATTAATAAAATCCACAGTAGGCATGTGCTACTAACAGAGTGTCAGCAGGGTCATCCTACTCTGTGGGAGTTGTCAGACTTGGATCAACAGAGATGCAGATGAGGGCTATCCTTCTGCTTGTCTGCACAGAACCAGGGCTGTGCACTCCTTTAGCACAGGGATTTCACACACACCCAGCTCCATCTGACCCAAGGACCTTCAAACTCATCCATTTTCTTGACCCTTCTTTGAGAGTCCTATGCGCAGACGGTTTTGAGGAACAATGATTTCAGTCCCTGATGGGTTCTGTAAGAGGAATTTGAAAGCTATTGGCTGGGCGTGGTAGCTCACACCTGTAATCCCGGCACTTTGGGAGGCCGGGCTGGGTAGATCACCTGAGGTCAGGAGTTCGAGACCAGCCTGACCAACATGGAGAAACCCCGTCTCTACCTAAAATACAAAATTAGCTGGGCATGATGGCACATGCCTGTAATCTCAGCTACTCGGGAGGCTGAGGCAGGAGAATTGCTTGAACCCGGGAGGAGGAAGTTGCAGTAAGTCGAGATGGTGCCACTGCACTCCAGTGAAACTCCATCTCAAAAAAAAAGAGGAATTTGAAAGCTATTAGTTTATTAGTTAATATCCCACTCTTTTTTTTTTTTTTTTTTTTTTTGCTAGAGACAGAGTCTCACTCTGTTGACCAGGCTGGAATGCAGTGGCACAATCACAGCTCACTGTAGCCTTGAACTGCTAGGAAGCAATCCTCCCACCTTAGCCTCTTGGGTAGCTGGGACTATAGCATGCTCCACCATGCCTGGTTTACTTATTTGTTTGTTTATTTATTTATTTATTTTTGGTAGAGATGGGATCTCACTATGTTGCCCAAGCTAGTCTTAAACTCCTGACCTCAAGCAGTCCTCCTGCCTCAACCTCCCAAAGTGCTGGGATTACAGGCTTGAGCCACCACACTGGCTTCAGTCTTGTTCCGGAAATTACTTATGGAACAGCTGACTGCTAGATTATAGGATTTCTCTCTTAAGCAGGTTTAAGAAGGATAAATTAGGCAATTGTAGACTGTCACAACTTGGGAGGAAATTATCTGGAGCCAGTTGGATTTCATCTCCCCCCCCCAAACCCCCACCCCACTGAATCCTGGACCTGGGCTTCTCAAATCCAACCTTATGCAGCTTCCCTTTCTCCTCCCTCCTCTCCATCCCATGTTCTAGGCCCACCTTCTGTATCCTGAGCTTAGTGAGTGTCACTGGCTGTTTGACAGCTGCTTGTCTACACAGGGCAGTTCAATGAGTCTCCAAGTTTGGTCTCTAAAATGGGAAGCCATCTGCAGGAGGGTGGCAGGAGGACTATGAGAGCAACAGAGCTCCTAGCTGCTCTGCCCCCCTCCCACCTCCCATTGTAATCCCCTGCTTAGAGAAGGGTTGTTCTGTTTTTATATGAACTATCTTTTCAATCCATTGCATGTAAACTATGAACTTTCCTTTATTTGATTTGCCAAAACCCTTTTTCCTTCCTTTCCTAGAGCAAAGAGAATCTAAAGCTCTGATTTTCATAACTATTATCTCTAAAGTGGATTTTGATAATCCTATTTGGAAATCAAAGACTGAGCGGAGATTATCGCTCTACTGTAACAGCCTCAGCTTCCCTGTGAAATGGGTACTTCTGTTTGTTCAGGGACCCAAAAGGCTGGTGTGGCCAAGCTTGGAGAGTTGGGGGGAATATGGTAGAATGTGACATGCAAGTGGTTGATGGGGAGCCTTCTGGAAAGCTTGGATTTATTCCAAGTACAACGGGAAGCCCTCTGAAGGTTTGAAGGAAGAGTGTGAAGTTTGAGATCTTTCTGACAATGAAACATGGAGAATGGGCTCCAGAGGTGAGCAATCCAGTTGAGTTTACATTGTAATGGCGATGAGGACAGGGATTTTGTGTCACCTAAATTGGTTCTGGTTTATGCTCCTTGCAAACATTCCTCAGTTGGGAGACTCTTAATGGCAAAACCACATCAAGCTGCTGTCCTGATACTCAATAGATTTTGCTCCCAAAGGATAGTTACCTGAAAGGAGCAATAAGACACCCTTCAACTGGTATCATTCCACCTCTTTCTGCAAAATTACTCTGAAGGGTCAGATATGGGACTGAGATTCAGTGGCACCTTTTTCAGCCAGGTTTTTGCTCTGTTTTGTTTTGTTTTGGGGGAGGTGATTTTTTTCTTTGTTTTCTCTTTCCGGTGTGTGTGTGTGTGTGTGTGTGTGTGTGTGTGTGTCTTTCTCTCTCTTTCTCTTGCTATTGGTACAGTACTTCAGTGGTATTTAAGAAATCAATAGGCCGGGAATGGTGGCTTATGCCTGTAATCCCACCACTTTGGGAGGCTGAGGCAGGGAGATCACCTAAGGTCGGGAGTTTGAAACCAGCCTGACCAACATGGAAAAACCCCATCTCTATTAAAAATACAAAAAGTTAGCTGGGCATGGTGGTGCATGCCTGTAATCTCAGCTATTCAGGAGGCTGAGGCAGGAGAATCGCTTGAACCTGGGAGGCAGAGACTGCGGTGAGCCCAGATGGCTCTCTATTGCACTCCAGCCTGGGCAGCAAGAGCAAAACTCCACTTCAAAAAAAAAAAAGAAGAAGAAGAAGAAGAAGAAGAAATCAATAAAGCAACAAAAATTATTAACTTTTGTAACCAAAGTGACCTCCTTTCAGCTTTTTTTGATTTCTGGCTGGTGAATATCAAGAGGTAATAAGACCAAGTCAACCTGCCCTGGTTGGTTTTTGTTTTATTGACATTTGCTGGGTGCCCTTCATGTGAAAAGCATTGTGCTAGTTGCTAGGGATAGATAGATAAGACACAGGCGTTCCCAATTGGAGGTGAGAGGCCAGTAAACAAATGATCATCACCATGGAGGTCTGTAGGAGGTTCAGGATGAGCCTGGAGGAAGAGACGGGACTGTGTCTACCCTTGAGTTGAAGCTTGAAGGAGGAGTTACAATTTACCAAGTGGACCAGCAAAGGAACACTGGACATATTTCCCTGCAAACCTCCTGCCCTCTAGACCTAAGGCTGAGTATATTTGCCCCCCTCTCTTTACAAAATGGTTTTCAGTCCCCCTGGAAAGGCAATCAGCTTTAGCTCCCTATGTCTGCCAGAGCAAATATTGGGAAATGTCGCACTCGGTGAATTTAGTGTTGCACCTTATTGCATGTGCCACAGGGATGAATCTGTTCATCCCCCCCCACCCCCCACTCCCTCCACAAATGAGAATCAGGTGGCCAAAGCAAAGCTAAATCCCAGTAAATGAGATGGGGGGAGAACTAGGGGCCACCTAGGGATGTAGGGGGTGATGAAAAAACCAACAAAGAGTGACCAACTATTGATCCTGCAAAGTTCCTTGTACAAAAGCCCACAGAATGTGCAAAGATGGGAATGTAATATTCCCTGATGTCAGAGCAACAATCGATAACTATAAGAAATGTGAATGCTGGCTATTCTGGGATCTCCCAGGAACTCCTGTCCCCTTTCCTAAAATAAATAAATAAATAAATAAATAAGGGTTGGGCATGGTGGCTCAGGCCTGTAATCCCAGCACTTTGGGAGGCCTGGGAGATCACCTGAGGTCAGGAGTTTGAGACCAGCCTGTCCAACATGGTGAAACCCCATCTCTACTAAAAATACAAAATTTAGCCAGGCATAGTAGCACACACCTGTAATCCTAGCTACTCAGGAGGCTGAGGCAAGAGAATTGCCTCCTAGGAGGCGGAGGTTGCAGTGAGCTGAGATTCCAACACTGCACTCCAGCCTGGGTGACAGAGTGAGACTCTTTCTCAAAAAAAAAAAAAAAAAGCGAAAACAAAAAACAAAACCAAAAAATATAGGCAACAATGAGCACGATGAAAGCAACAGTACGTCACATAACAATACTAACACTGAATGTAAATCGCGTAAATGCTCCACCTAAAAGATACAGAACTGCAGAATGAATAAGAACTCACCAACCATCTGCTGCCTTCAGGAGACTCACCTAACACATAAGGACCCACATAAACTTAAAGTAAAGGAGTGGAAAAAGCATTTCCTGCAAATGGACACCAAAAGTGAGCAGAGGTAGCTATTCTTAGTCAAAACAAACTTTTAAACAACAGCAGTTAAAAGAGACAAAGAGGCACAGTATATAATGATAGGCCTTATCCAACAGGAAAATAACACAATCCTAAACATATATGCACCTAACACTGGAGCTCCCAAATTTATAAAACAATTACTAATAAACCTAAGAAATGGGATAGACAGCAATTGAAACAAAAAAAAAACATACAAAAGATAAATGAAGCAAAAAGCTGATTCTTTGAAGATAAATAAAATTGATAGGCCATTAGCAAGAGTAACCAAGAAAAGAAGAGGGAAAATCCAAATAACCTCACTAAGAAATGAAACAGGAGATATTACAACTGACAGCACTGAAATACAAAAGATCATTCACGGCTACCATGAACACCTTATACACATAAACTAGAAAACCTAGAAGAGATGGATAAATTCCTGGAAAAATACAACCCTCCTAGCTTAAATCAGGAAGAATTAGATACCCTGAACAGACCAATAACAAGCAGTGAGATTGAAATAGTAATTTAAAAATTACCAATAAAAAAAATCCAGGACCAGATGGATTCACAGCAGAATTCTACCAGACATTCAAAAAAGAATTGGTACCAATCCTTTTGACACTATCCCACAAGATAGAGAAAGAAGGAACTCTTCCTAATTCATTCTATGAAGCCAGCATCATCCTAATACCAAACCCAGGAAAGAACATAACCAAAAAAGAAAACTACAGACTGATATCCTTGATGAACATAGATGCTAAAATCCTTAACAAAATACTAGCTAACTGAATCTGAACAACATATCAAAAAGATAATCCACCATGATCAAGTGGGCTTCATACCAGAAATGCAGGGATGATTTAACATATGTAAGTCAATAAATGTGATACAACACATAAACAGAATTAAAAACAAAAATCATGTGGTTATCTCAATAAATGCAGAAAAAGGATCGACAAAATTCAGCATATCTTTATGATTAAAACTCTCAGCAAAATCGGCATACAAGGGACATACCTTAATGTAATAAAAGCCATCTATGACAAACTCACAACCAACATAATACTGAATGGGGAAAAGTTGAAAGCGTTCCCTCTGAGAACTAGAACAAGACAAGAATGCCCACTCTCACCACTCCTCTTCAACATAGTACTGGAAGCCCTAGCTAGAGTAATCAGACAAGAGAAAGAAAGAAAGGGCATCCAAATCGGTAAAGAGGAAGTCAAACAGTCATGTTTGCCTACAATAGGATCGTTTACCTTGAAAACCCTAAGGACTCCTCCAGAGAGATACTAGAACTGATCAAAGAATTCAGTGAAGTTTCTGGATACAAGATTAATGTACACAAATCAGTAGTTCTTTCAATAGTGACCAATCAAAGGATCAAATCAAGAACTCAACCCCTTTTACAATAGCTGCAAAAAAATAATAATAAAGCTTAGGAATATATGTAACAAAGGAGTCAAAAGATCTCTACAAGGAAAACTACAAAACACTGCTTAAAGAAATCATAGACAACACAAACAAATGGAAACATCCCATGCTCATGGATGGGTAGAATCAATATTACAAAAATGACCATACTGCCAAAAGTAATCTACAAATTCAACGCACTCCACATCAGAATACCACCATCATTCTTCACAAATTTAGAAAAAACAATTCCAAAATTCATATGGAACCACAAAAGAGCCTGCATAGCCAAAGCAAGACGAAGCAAAAAGAACAAATCTAGAGACATCACACTACCTGATTTCAAACAATACTATAAGGCCATAGTCACCAAAACAGCATGCTACTGGTATAAAAATTGGCACCTAGACCAATGGAACAGAATAGAGAACCCAGAAACAAACCCAAATACTGACAGCTAACTGATCTTTGACAAAGCAAACAAAAATATAAAGTGGGGGGATTTCCAGCTTTCTGGAATCCCCCTCCCACATGGTGGGAGCTAAAAAACAAACAAAAAAAAACGTAAAGTGGGGGAAAGGACACCCCTTTTCAACAAATGGTGCTGGGATAATTGGCCTGCCACATGTAGGAGAATAAAACTGGATCCTCGTCTCTCACCTTATACAAAAATCAACTCGAGATGGATTAAGGACTTAAACCTAAGACCTGAAACCATAAAAATTCTAGAAGACAACATTGGAAAACCCTTCTAGACATTGACTTAGACAAGGATTTCATGACCAAAAATCCAAAAGCAAATGCAATAAAAACAAAGATAAATAGCTGGAACCTAATTGAACTAAAGAGCTTTTGCACGGCAAAAGGAACAGTCAGCAGAGTAAACAGACAACCCACAGAGCGGGAGAAAATCCCACAATCTATATGTCTGACAGAGGACTAATATCAAGAATATGCAACAAACTCAAACAAATCAATAGGAAAAAAATCAAACAATCTCATCAAAAAAGTGGTCTAAGGACATGAATAGACAATTCTCAAAAGGAGATATTCAAATGGCGAACAAACATGAAAAATGCTCAACATCACTAATGATTAGGGAAAAATGCAAATCAAAACCACAATGCAATACCACCTTACTCCTGCAAGAATGGCCATAATCAAAATATCATAAAACAATAAGTGTTGGCATGGATGTGGTGAACAAAGAATACTTCTACACTGCTGGTGGGAATGTAAACTAGTACGGCCACGATGGAAAGCAGTGTGGAGATTCCTTAAAGAACTAAAAGTAGAACGACCATTTGACCCAGCAATCCCCACTACTGGGTATCTACCCAGAGGAAAAGAAGTCATTATTCAAAAAGATACTTGCATATGCATGTTTATAGCAGCACAATTCACAATTGCAAAATCATGGAACCAACCCAAATGTCCATCAATCAACAAGTGGATAAAGAACCTGTGGTATACATATATACAATGGAATACTACACAGCCATAAAAAGGAATGCATTAACAGCATTTGCAGTGACCTTGTTAAGATTGGACACATGCACACATGTTTTCATAGCGGTACTGTTTACAATAGCAAAGACCTGGAACCAACCCAAATGCCCATCGACGATAGACTGGACAAGAAAAATGTGGCACATATACACCATGGAATACTAGCAGCCATAAAAAATGATGAGTTCGTGTCCTTTGTAGGGACATGGATGAATCTGGAAACCATCATTCTCAGCAAACTGACACAAGAACAGAAAATCAAACACTGCATGTTCTCACTCATAGGCGGGTGTTGAACAATGAGAACACATGGACACAGGGAAGGGAGCATCACACACTGGAGTCTGTTGTTGGGGGGCCAAGGGAGGGACAGCATGGGGGGTGGGGGAGGTCAGGGAGGGATAACATGGGGGGGGGAGAAATGCTAGATGTAGGTGACAGGGGAATGGAGGCAGCAAACCACATTGCCATGTGTATACCTATGCAACAATCCTGCATGATCTGCACATGTACCCCAGAACCTAAAGTACAATTTTAAAAAAAGAAAAAAAAAAGACTGGAGACTTATTATTCTAAGTGTTGTAACTCAGAAATGGGAAAACCAAACATTGTATGTTCTCACTGATACGTGGGAATTAAGCTATGAGGACACAAAGGCGTAGAGAATGATACAATGGACTTTAGGGACTTGGGGGAAAGGGGCGGAGGAATAAAAGACTGTAAGATCATGCAATGTATACATGGGTGATAGGTACACCAAAATCCCTACTAAAGAACTTACTCATGTAACCAAATAGCACCTAAATCCCAATAACTTATGAAAAAATAAAAAATAAATAAAATAAATTAAAAAATTACTTCCTAAATATCTCTGGAATCCACTCCCTTCTCCTTGTCTCATCATCTCCTCCTAGCCCTAGCTACATCACCATCACCTCTTGGCAGAACTATTTGTAATTGCCTTCTTGGTAATCTTCCTTCATCCTAATCTGTTCTCCATACTGCAGCCAGAGTAATATCATCCCAAAGTATTTTTTGATCATGTCACATTTCTCTCCCTCATCCTTGCTTAAAACTTTTCACCCCAGCCTGGCCAACATGGCGAAACCCCATCTCTACAAAAAAAAACAAAAATAATCTGGGTGTGTTGGTGTGCACCTGTAGTCCCAGCTACTCAAGAGGCTGAGGCAGAAGAATCCCTTGAACCCGGGAGGCAGAGGTTGCAGTGAGCCAAGATCGTACCACTGCACTCCAGCATGAGTGAGACTCTGACACACACACAAAAAAACATAAATAAATAAAAGAAAAATTTAAAGATTAGCACCTGTAGATAGTCCTAGCTGCTTGGGAGGCCGAGGTGAGAGGATGGCTTGAGCCTGAGAGTTTGAGGCTGCAGTGAGCTACGATCATGCTACTACACTCCAGCCTCAGCCACAGAGCAAGACCCTGTCTCTAAATTAAAAAAAAAAAAAAATTTAAGAAACAGAAAAAAAGAAACAGATCATCTGTTCTTCTGTGTAAAAGTTAACTTGGAGCAAATTTGGGGGATAGGGGATGTGAACATAGAGATTGCAGCCTGCTGGGGCTGACATGCATTCCCAGAGAAGGGAACGATGCCGAATGCAGAAGTTTCAAAGTGGGGAGCAGCGTGCTTTCTTTGTGTCCAGATTTTACTAGAAACTGGCTCTTGGAGTCAAAGTTCCAGAGTTCCAACCTCCTTGGTCCTAGACTGCTTCTTGCTTTCATCCACCTTCCTTGGGAGATTGTGAAACCCAAGTTGGAAATTACCAACACCAGGGTACGACTGGGAGAGGCAGGGCTTGAGAGCCGGGTAAGGCATACATCCAACGCCATGTGCAGAGGTCGCAGGGGCCCACAGATGGGCTAATGTAGGTGCCATTCCTTGGCAAGGCAGCAGATTCACTGAGTCACTTCTCCAGGCAATGCGGCGGACGCTTGCTGGGATGAAAAGATGGGAGAAACCTGTTTGGGTGACTGTATGTGTCATCACTCACCTCTTAAGGTCTAGAGAACTGCTAGTTTTCTCTAGCACCTGGTAAACTTTATCACTGGGTGCTGTGACAGAAAACAGAACAAGGTTCAGAGGGCACTGTGCAGTCATGAAACCGTGGAGAGGCCCAGAGAGAGAGACGAATAATTACACAGGACTCCAATTTCCCATGGCTATGTTTCAGACGTAGGCCAGAAGAGTTCCCTTTGTCTGGAAAAACAAAGCAGCAAAACATACTGAGACCCAAAAAGATCTCTATTCTTGGGTATAGGAATTTTACTCTCTGAGAACGTATCCTTAAAAATAACTAAGTGAGGTAGAAAAAAATCTTGGCCTATAGTGTCTAAAATCCTCGACTTCAGTATTAGAGAAACCCAGATTTTGATCCAGTATCTTTCACTTAAGTCAACTGTGTGACCTTGGATGAGTTACTTAACTTCCACTTCCTCACCCGCAAAATGAAGATAATAATTTTCCTACTTTGAGTTGGCCATGGTGGCATGTGCCTGCAATCCTAGCTGCTCGGGAGGCTGAGGCAGGAAGACTGATTGAGGCCCGGGAGTTCAAAATAAGCTTTGGCAAAAACAGATCCCTCTTGCTCTCAAAATCATCATCATCATCATCATGATCATCACCTTCTTCCTACTTCACACAGTTTTTGAGAAATACACAAGATAATTCAGTAAAGATCAGTACATAAAGCCCAGCACGCAGTAATCTCTTAATAACCAATATATATTGGCTTCGAATCAGTGGTATACAGATTTAAGAACCGGTTCCCACGGTGGAAAGTCCCTGATTTGCAATGTTTGCAATTTCTTTGGTATAAATATTTCACCGTAGCTGCCAATATGCTGTCACTGAATGCTGAGTTGGGGAGATATACGAGCAGTTCTTGTGAACCAGTGCAAACCATCTCCAGCACACTACCAACTGCCATTGTCCTTACTAATATGTTTATTTCCACATGAGCACTAATACGGAAACACTGAAAATTTTCTAAATGCCCACAATTGGGGAACAGCTAAGCAAACTGTGATAACATCAATTCAAAGGTGTAGTTACCCATTATAATTGCAATTATATATTTATTATTTTTTTTAAGAGACAGGGTCTCACTCTCTGACCCAGGCTGGAGTGCATGATCATAGCTCACTACAGCCTTGACCTCCTGGGCTCAAGTGATTCCCCCACCTCAGCTTCCCCAGGTAGCTAGGACTACAGGGACATGCCAACATAATCAGCTAATTTGTTGTCGTTGTTGTTGTTGTTCTTGTTGTTGTTGTTTCTGTAGAGATGGGGTCTTGCTATATTGCCCAGGCTGGTCTCAAACTCCTCAAGTGATCCTCCCACCTCGGCCTCCCAAACCTCTGGAATTATAAGCATAAGCCACTGCACCCCGCCATAATAACAATTATCAAGACCACGTACTATCATAAGAAAGTGTGTGCATTTGTTTGCTAGTGCTATTGTAAGAACGTAGTATGAACTGGGTGGCTTAAATAACAGAAATTCATTGCCTCACAGTTCTGGAGGCTACAAGTCTGTAATCGAGATTGATAGGGTTGGTTTCTTCTCAGGGCTTTAAGAAAATGATGTGATCTGGGCCTCTCTCTTTGGCTTGTAAGAGGCTCTCTTCTCCCTGGAGTCTTCACATCTTCCTTCTATGTGTGTCTCTGTGTCCAAATTCCCCTTCTTATAAGGACACCATTCATATTTGATTAGCCCACCCTAATGAACTCATTTTAACCTGATTACCTCTAAGAAGACCACATCTCCAAATAAGGTCACATTCTGAGGCAGTGGGGGGTTAGGAATTAAACATATATTTTTAGGGAAAGACAGAGTCAACCCATAACAGTGTTTTATGACATAATGCTAAGAGGAATAATAATTGCAAGCAAACTCGTATTCGGACCTTTCTAAGTAGCAGGCAGTGTTTTAAATGCTTTAAATATGGTAACTCATTTAATTTTCACAACACCCTATGAGATATAATTATCCTTATTTCACTGATAAGGAAATTGAAGCAAAGCAAGGTTAAGTTACTTTCTCATGGTCACATAGATAATAAGTGGCAGAATCAGACTTTGAACCCAGGCAATCTGGCTCCAGAGATCACGGCCTCAATCTTATCAGCATACTGCAAAATGTTATGCACATTATGATTACAACAATATAAAACATGTAAAATGGAATACTATGCAGCCATTAAAAAAAGAATAAGTTCATGTCCTTTGCAGGGACATGGATGAAGCTGGAAGCCATCATTCTCAAAAAACTAACACAGGAACAGAAAACCAAACACTGCATGTTCTCACTCATAAGTGGGAGTTGTACAATGAAAACACATGGACACAGGGAGGAGAACATCACACACCAGCGCCTGTCAGGAGCTTTGGAGAAAGGAGAGGGAGAGCATTAGGACAAACACCTAATGCATGTGGGCTTAAAAGGTAGATGACGGGTTGATAGGTGCAGCAAACCACCATGGCACATGTGTACCTATATAACAAACCTGCACGTCTGCACATGTATCCCAGAACTTAAAGTAAAATTTAAAAATAATAAAATATGTAAAATATTTTTGCAGACAAAGCCTTTATAGGATACGCAGAAATGAAAATAGTATATAGTTAGGGGAGGGGTTATTTTTTACATTATAACATTACTTTTAACATTAATAAGGCCTGGAGCAGTGGCTCCCTCCTGTAATTCCAGCACTTTGGGAGTCCAAGGTGGGTGGATTACTTGAGGTCAGGAGTTTGAGACCAGCCTGGCCAACATGGCAAAACACCATCTCTACTAAAAATATAAAAATTAGGCAGGCGTGGTGGTACACACCTGTGTTCCCAACCACTCTGGAGGCTGAGACAGGAGAATCGCTTGAACCCAAGAGGCGGATGTTGCAGTGAGCCAAGATTGTGCCATTGCACTCCAGCCTGAGTGACAGAGTGATACTCTGTCTTAAAAATAAATAAAATTAATATATATACATGATTTTATAGACCTTTTTCTGAAAACAGGGGATGCTTTGAAAAAGTCTTCCCAATCTGGGAAAATTCGTAAGGATTCCATATATCAGAAGAGTGATAAAGCTGAGTACAGTGGCATGTGCCTGTAATCCCAGCTACTCAGGAGGTTGAGGCAGTGGAACTGCTTGAGAACAACCTGGGCAACACAGCACAACCTCAACCTCATCTCAAAAAAAAAAAAGAAAAAAAAGGCCAGGTGCAGTGGCTCACGCCTATACTCCCAGCACTTTGAGAGGCCGAGGTGGGCAGATCACCTGCAATCAGAAGTTCAAGACCAGCCTGGCCAACATGGTGAAACCCCGTCTCTATTAAAAATACAAAAATTAGCCGGGCATGGTGGCGGGTGCCTGTAATCCCAGCTACTGGGGAGGCTGAGACAGGGGAATTGCTTGAACCCAGGAGACAGAGGTTGCAGTAAGCCAAGATCACACCATTGCACTCCAGCCTGGGGGACAAGAGCAAAACTTCATCTCAAAAGAAAAAAAAAATAATAAAAGCTATAATTCCCATTTGGAATATCCAGTCCCCAAGACAGTCCCAACCGTCCTTGCCCTCCATGATTTAGGCCTTGTTGTGCTCCTCCCACATTCCAGGTCTGGCTTGTATGACCAATAGAATACTGTAGAACTAACAGCATGTGGCTTCCAAGGTAGAAGTCAAAAAAGGCATTTCAGGCCAAGCACAATGCTCATGCCCATAATCCCAGAACTTGGAAAGGCCAAGGCAGGTGGATCACTCGAGGCCAGGAGTACGAGAGCAGCCTGGCCAACATGGCAAAATCCCATCTCTACTAAAAATACAAAAATTAGCCAGGTGTGGTGGAGAGCACCTGTACTCCCAGCTACTCAGGAGGCTGAGGCAGGAGAATCACTTGAACCCAGGAGGCAGAGGTTACAGTTTGCTGAGACTGCATCACTGCACTCCAACCCGGGGGACAGAGCAAAAACTCCATCTCAAAAAAAAAATTTTTTTTTTAAAAGGCATTGAGTTTCCATCTTGGTCTCTTGACTCTCTTGTTCCGGGAAAAGGCAGCCGTCATATTATGCTGACACTCCAGCAGCCCTGTGGAGAGGCTCACCTCGAGCAAGCCAGCCTTGGAGCAGATCCTCAAGCCCTGTGAAGACTGGAGTGTCTCCGTCTTGGATGCTAATCCACCATGCTGACTTCTGATTAACTCCAATCCCCGTGAGTGCCTCCTGGTTCCGACGTTGTTTACTACTCTTTATATAAGAATATGTACTCACTATAAATCATGCCTTTAAGCCAAAGCAACCTTGATGTTATCACACAAATTATAGGCTATGACGCACACAGCATTCTTGCCTGTTCTGGAGGGCTGCCTTTTTATTTTATTTTATTTTTTAAGACAGAGTCTTCCTCTGTCAGCCAGGCTGGAGTGCAGTAGCAATCTCAGCTCACTGCAGCCTCCGACTCCCGGGTTCAAGCGATTCTCCTGCCTCAGTCTCTGGAGTAGCTGGGACTACAGGCACGTGCCACCACGCCCAGCTAATGTTTCCTTGTATTTTTAGTAGAGACGGGGTTTCACTGTGTTAGCCAGGATGGTCTCGATCTCCTGACCTTGTGATCTGCCCACCTTGGCCTCCCAAAGTGCTGGGATTACAGGCGAGAGCCACCAGGCCCAGCCAAGGCCTGCCTTTAATTGTGTCTATACGGCAGGCAAGTACATCCCCACCCCTTCCCTCTGGCATAAAAGCCCTCTGGTAAGTAATGGTGCAGAGCTCTACCAGTCTTGCTGCCCTCCAAGACCACACTTCCACCTGTAAATTCCCCAATAATTCATCCCCCAACTGACAAACTGGATTTACCTGCCTGTTCTTTAGTTTCTCAGCTCCTTCCATGTTTGGGGGCTGCTTTGCATTCACAGCCCCACAGAATAAGCCCCACTAAAGCCTAGATGACTGCAGTCCCTGAAAACCTCCTGGCTGTAACATCGAGGGAGACACAAACTCCACAGTCAAGCCGGTCTTGAATTTCTGGCCCACAGTGTGGTAAAGAGAGTATTTTCAGCATTTGTAGCTCATTATTTAACCATCAGTGACTCATTGTTCTCATTTATTACTATTGATCACCTGCGCCATCTGGCTTGTGTAATTCCCCTTCTTAATGTCTCTCATGTTCACTTTTTCTCTCTCCCAAGGCCTCAGCTGGAAGCTGCTCTTTCTCCAGAATATTTTTGAATGTTACTTATTTTTTATTTTTCTTTTTTTGAGACAGAGTCTCACTGTCGCCCAGACTGGAGTGCAGTGGTGCAATCACGGCTCACTGCAGCCTCGAATTACTGGGCTCAAGTGATCCTTCCCACTCAGCCTCCCAAGTAGCTGGGACTACAGACACACACCACCACACCCGGCTAACATTTTTTTTTTTTTAACAGATGAGGGTCTTCCTATGTTGCCCAGGCTGGTCTCCAGCAATCCTCCTGCTTATCCTCCCAAAGTGTTGTGGTTACACACGTGAGCCCCCATGCTTAGCCTAGAATTATTTTGTTGTTGTTATTGAGATGGAGTCTTGCTCTGTAGCCCAGGCTGGAGTGCAGTGGCAGGATCTCGGCTCACTACAACCTCCACCCACCAGGTTCAAGCGATTCTCCTGCCTCAGCCTTCCGAATAGCTGAGACTATAGGCGCATGCCACCACACCCGGCTAATTTTTGTATTTTTAGTAGGGACGAGGTTTCACCATGTTGGGCAGGCTGGTCTCAAACCCCTGACCTCGTGATCTGCCTGCCTCGGCCTCCCAGAGTGCTGGGATTACAGACGTGAGCCACCATACCTGGCCTGGAATGTCATTTTTATAACAAATTTGACTGAGGCACTTCTCTGATTAAAAGCCATCTCTGGTGGCTCGTTACAGCCTATACTCTCAAAACCCCAACATGACGACATTTATTTATAAATTATATCTATGAACTGCTGTGCTAACATATTATTTATGTTATAAATCAGATACAGAAAAAGAGATTCCCAAAAAGATAATATGTACAGATTAAATAGAGGTTCTAGAATTTTTACTCTTTACCACAGTGGGAGATTGTGTGCACCTGCTTGGAGACCACAGACCCAGAGAGAATACACGGTCACTGACTCATCGCCTGAGAAAAATGAGTCACTGATGGTCAAGTAAAGACTCAATGAACTACAAATGCTCAAAATAATCGGCGCATGTCAGGTACTCACTCAATGGATGTCAGATACTGGTAGCTATTGCGTTTTTATTACAAAGCAGCTGAGTAAGTTCAAGATTGCAGCGCGTCATTTGTGTTTGGAAGTTGTCGATGACCTTAGATCATTTTCATGTTGCCAGGAGGGGAGCCAGACTGTGTCTTGGGTGAGAAGCATAGGAGAAATGACTAACTGTATATGCCTGCATCTGACCCCTGCCTCCCTCTTCTTTTTTTCCTTTATTTCTTTCCCTGCTGCCCTTTACTTCTTCCCTTGTGGTTCAAAGGTAAGGATCACAGAACCAGGAGTCATGGCTCATAATCCCAGCCTGTAATCCCAGCTCTTTGGGAGGCAGAGACAGGCAGATCACTTGAGATCAGGAGTTCGAGACCAGCCTGGCCAATGTAGTGAAACCCCATCTCTACTAAAAATACAAAAATGAGCTGGATGTGGTGGCGAATGCCTGTAATCCCAGATACTCAGAAGGCTGAAGCAGAAGAATCGCTTGAACCAGGAAGGCAAAGTTTGCAGTGAGTGGAGATCGTGCCACTGTACTTCAGCCTGGGCAAGAGAGTAAGACTCCATCTCAAAAAAAAAAAAAGGAAAAAAAAAAAAGGAAGGATTACTGTCTTACTCATTCTTAAAAACTCTCCTTAAGCACTCTCTTGCCTGGAAGCCACTAGAGGAAACCAAAATATTGTACCCCCAAAATATACTTCTTTAACACATTTCAAGTGGCTATTCAGAAGAACTGGAAATACAAGAATAGCTGAAAAGTTGTCTTTTGTGGGAGAGATTTGCATCTATAGAGAAAATCTGCCTCAATGCAGCCAGGCTTTCTCTGATTAGTATTTTTTCCAAATACTAGTATTTTTTCCTCCTTTGTCCAAAATTAAGGAAGGTTAACTGAGTGTCTAACACCTTTAAATGTTTGAAAGGGGTTGGGTGTGTGGGAGGCCGAGGCTGGCAGATCACTTGAGCTTATGAGTTTAAGACCAGCCTGGGCAAAATAGTGAGACCCTCCCCCCACCCCCGCCATCTCTACCAAAAATAAAAAATAAAGGTTTGAAAGAAATATTCATCATCTATTCTCTCTGAGAGTGATTACCTGTGAGGTTTCAGCTACATAACAAAACCACCTTTGCTAGTCAGGCCTCCTCCTTTCCCTCTCCCATAACCTGCTCTGCCAGAGTCCAAGCACCTATTCTTCCTGTAACCTCAAGATGATATAAAAGCATCCAAACCAGCTGGGCGCAGTGGCTCACGGTGGTAATCCCAGCACTTCAAGAGGCCGAGGTGGGTGGATCACTTGAGGTCAGGAGTTTGAGATCAGCCTGGCCAACATGCTGAAACTCTGTCTCTACTAAAAATACAAAAATTAGTCAGGCATGGTGGCACATGCCTGTATTCCCAGCTACTCAGAGGCTGAGGCAGGAGAATTGCTTGAACCCAGGAGGCAGAGGTTGCAGTTAGCCAAGATCACGCCATTGCACTCTAGGCTGGGTAACCGATCAAGACTCCATCACAAAAAAAAAAAAAAAAGCATACAACCCTCTTCCCTTCTCTCCTACACATTAATAAATTTCTATTTCTCCTATTAATCTGCCTTTTGTCAGTTAATTTCAGCAACCCTTCAGAGGGCAAAGGGAATGCTCTTCCTTCACTCCTGCATCGCATTTGGGTAATTCTTTTTTTTTTTTTTTTGAGACAGAGTCTTGTTCTGTTGCTCAGGCTGGAATACAGTGGCGTGATCTCAGCTCACTGCAGTCTCCACCGCCCAAGCCATTCTTCTACCTCAGCCTCCCAAGTAGCTGGGACCACAGGCACACACCACCACACCTGGTTAATTTTTGTATTTTTAGTAGAGACGGGGTTTCTCCATGTTGGCCAGGCTGGTCTCAAACTCCTGACCTCAGGTGATCTGCATGCCTCAGCCTCCCAAAGACTTTTTGCTTACTTTTGCCTCTATACCCTGGCCACACTTCATGCTCATCTTTTTCTTCTCAGTGTCACACAGAATTTACTTAGCTGCCTCTCTCATGAGGCTGTGAGCTCTCTGCCAGCTCTATTATCTTATTCATCTTCCTGACATCACAATGGCATACACAGTGCCTGCTAAGCAGTAGAAATGCCGTAACAATAGCTAATGCAGGCCAGGCACGGGGGCTTGTGTCTGCCATCCCAGGACTTTGGAGGCTGAGGCAGGAGGATCGCTTGAGCCCAGGGGTTCAAGACCAGCCTGGGCAATATAGGGAGACCACCTGTCTCTAAAAAGAATTTAAATAATATAAAAGAATAGCGAGTACTTGTATAGTATAAATATATGCTAGGCACCGCCCCAGTGTGTTATACACATTACTTTTTTAAGCCTATGAGGTAGGTACAATTATTCCCATTTTGCAAGCGAGACAGTTGCATTTTGGGCAGAGAGAAGGTGAGTGATTTCCCAAGCTCAGTCTCACCTATGTATTATGTGAAGTTCAGGAAATAGTGAACCTATTTAGTGAACCTAAATAGTGAACTTCAGGCGTTGTATCACAGCTATGATGAGAACACTCTTGTCACCCAGGCTGAGACGGGGGAGGAGATTCTCAAAACTGAGGAAGCTAGCATCGTATGGGCTCCCGCGCCTCCTGCCAGCATGGCTGGGCCATCTCAGCCTAAGCCTGTGCTGCCCCCTGCTGGCCAGCTCTGCCCTCCCTGCAGGCTCCCTTTCCTAGCCGGAGCGCCTGCGTGGGAACCAACACAGCCATAAGTCCCCTTTGCCGCCAGAGCTTGAGTCTAGGGTCTGACAGCAAGCACAGGATGTGCTCAGTGGGGAAGAGAATCAGAAGATCTCGCTGGGAATGTGCAAGGATTTCCCCCTGAATCCACATACCTCCCTCATAAGTGAAGGCTGAAAGAAACCACTCAAAGAAACCCAACAGGGAAAGTCAACCCTGTGTCCCTAAATGCCATTGCCTGTACCCAAAACCAATAGAAATGTTTACTTATTTAAAGAAACTCTTAGGTAAGTATTTGGATTATTCTTAACATTAGACTCTCCTTTAGGATGGAATACTGAGTGCTAAATTAACACATTGATTCTTAATTAGGGTGCCTCCTGGAACTATTCAAAAATACAGATGCCCAGGCTCCGTTCCAAGCCTGCTGAATCAGAACCACCGGGAGGTGCTACTTCTCCTCCAGGCTAGCCTCAAACCCAGATTTTCCCAAACCCCAAAGCTCCCAGACCATTTAACATCTCACCTTTCCAGCTGGAGGAAAACCAATGCCTTTCCATTTGTACTTCAGTGAAAACCCTAATTGTATAGAGAACACTCCTAGGGGTGTCTGACCCTAGTCTTTCATTGACTTTGAGCTATTTTACAAAATAGCTAATTGGCAGCAATGCAAAAAATAGAAATAAAAAATTCTTGTCTATAAACATGCAAATTATATCCTGTCTAGTAGAAAGTCAATTGATTTTGCTTTCCCTTTGGGGGAAAAAAAAAGTCCGTTTTCCTCCATTTGCACATTTATTTCATCATTCTGGTCTACAAATGAGTCTGTTCTTCATATTCTTTTTTTGAACCTGTTGTAATATCTGCCTGATTTCTTCAATGATCATTGAGTTAAATAAAATCTTAAACATGTTCATTTTTTTATCTGTATGAGAGTTTTGCTGAGTACCAGCTCAGTCAGGAGACCCCCACCCAGGCAACACTGAAGGCAATGAGAGACAGACACCCAGATAGAACAATAGAGTGGGTCTATCCAGGGGGCCAGCAGCCTAACTAGCTGAAAACCTCAGGGGCTGACAGCTTTCCAGGCTGAAGGCCCCAAGCAGATTCTGATCCATGTATTTATTCTCTCTTAACAGGTGATTATTATTAATAAACAGGTGTTCAGTATTTACTCATAACTCAAAAATATACCAAGTAGGCAGCGGTTACCTGCTCACCACTAATTACAAACTAAAAAGTATTCTCCACAAGGGAGCCACAGGGGCAGGGTAAACTTACTGTTTCTCAACATCTTCCCCCCTCTTTGTTTCAGCAAAGCTAGGTAAGCAAGTACAGCTCTATTTCGGTGAACCATTTCTCGGAGGATTCTGGATCTGAACCTGCAAACTACACAAAGAGAAACAAAACAGATTAATAACATAACCACAACAGCAATCATAGTTCCTCCAAGTGCTTTCATCCAAGTTTAGGACTGCCAGTCCACCAGCAGCTCCCCTCAAGCACCTCGGAGCCTAACTGTCTATACTTACATGTCTTCCTTAAGGAGTTGGGACCCAGAAATCTTTTGGGAAATAGGGCGGAGGTCATTCTTCTGTAACTGCTTCCTGCTGAAAAGGAGCATCGAGGGTCTTCTGAGTCCCTCCTCCTCACTTGCTGTCTAAGGTCTTCCCAGGTACTGTTTTATTCTCTCTCAATTATGTTCAGTCTCATTACACCTTTAAAGTTAATAAAGCCAATTTGTAACTCTCTCATCACCACAATATAGGAGGGGTTTAACACAACTCTGAATCTAAAGAGATTTTCTTATAAACTTCTAATGAATACAAATTAGGGCCTGATTCTCTATTATATTTTCCTTCCCAGACTTTTATCGGTTTTAGGGCCATGGGTATTTTTCAAAGTTCTTTTTATTCAGCTCTTAACACTGGCCATACTATTGTGACAAAATGGTAATAATTTGTATATCAAGATACAAAACAAAGAGAAATGAAACTAAAAGGCAAGCTGGTATGAGGGTTTGTTTATTCTGACAGAGGTCTGCAGAGGTCCAGAGGGAAGGTCTAGGAGAGGAAAGGCCATGCCGTTCCACAAACCATCCTGTGTCTGCTTGTTCACCAGGCTTCCTCTGCATACATAGTTGTCCCGAGCTCAGAACAGGGTTTTGCTCAATAATGATTTGTGGAAGGTCCTAGAATGTGGCCCCATTCTCTCCACTCTGGGAAGAAAGGCTTCAGGGCTCACAGCAGCACTTCTGTTTGTTGGAGATTGATGTCTGGTCACCTCCACCCTCTTGGTTTTCCTTCTACTCACTCATCACTTCTTAATCCTCTTTCGTCTTAGCTCTAAAAGTTAGAATTCCCTGGGGGCTCTGCTCAAGGCCTCTTCTCCATGCTGTCTTCCCCCTTTCTTTACTCCCATGGAGTATCTACAGCCCAACCCTCTCCCCATATTTCAGGTTTATATATTCAACTGCAACTAGACATCTACACTTGGATGAATTACAGCCATCTCAAATTTAGCACGTCCAACTTGGAACTCTCTAATTTTCCCGCAAATCTGGATGTGTCCAGCCTCTCCCATCTCAGTAAACAACCCCACTATCCACCCGGTCACTTCTCCCTTCCCCTCATTCCTCCACATCCGATCCATAATGTAAATTCTTCCCCAGAACTACAACCCGAATCTGTCCACTTGTCACTCTCTCCATAGCCACCGTCTCCCTCACCTGGACTTCTTCCACAGCTTTCTAACTCATCTCGTCCCTCTACTCTGGGCCCCCTATCATCCATCCTCCCACAGAAGCCAGACTGGTCTTTCAAAAATATAAACCAGAAAAGGTTACTCTCCTGCTCGAAACCTTCAATGTTCTCCCATTGTTTAGAATAAAAATGCACACTGTCGTCTATACCATCTGCCTGGTCCACTTCTCCAGCCTCATTTTGTGCCCACCAACTCTACTCCCAGGGACATCCTTGTCCAGCTCCTACGTTCCTCAGCCTTCTCTCTTTCTGGGACATTTTTTCAGGCTTCTTGTCATCCAGAACTCAATTCAAATGACATCTTCCCCAGATCTATATAAGGAAAGCTGCCCTGCCCATTAAACTTTAGACATCGTCTTCTTTCTTTGCTTACTACCTGCTGTCCCTTTTCCTGACACACTAGAATGGAAGCACCCTGCAAGCAAAGTTTCCACTGTATCTCCAGTACCTGCCGAACCAGGTGCTCATACATATTTGCTGAAAGAATTAATTACCAGATGGCAATTATATATATATGTATATACATTTATATATATATATATATATGTATATACATTTATATATATATATATATATATATTTTTATTTTTTTTTTTTTTTTTTTTTAATTAAGATGGGATTTCACCATGATGGCCAGGCTGGTCTTGAATGCCTGACCTCAGGTGATCCACCCACCTCACCTCCCAATTGTATATATTTTTAAATATCCTTATTTGGCAGAATTAAAAGCTGCCAATTCTGTGTAAGTCCCCCATTTTAAAAAACAGGGCTATTTGTAAGCCCAGGACTATTTTAATAGATGAACTGGCTGCAAGCCCCTTACAACATAGGTGTTATAAGGAAAACAGAAGAAGGTAGAAAGAGGGACAGTGGATGGGTGGAAGGAGGGGGTGAATGGTGGGTCAGTGGGTGCATGTGTGGGTAGGTGAGTGCTCAGATGGATGGAGCATGAGTGAATGAGTGTGTGGATAGATGGATGAATGGGTGGGTGAGTGGGTGGGTGGATGAATGGTGGATGGGTGGGTGGATGAGTGGGTGGGTGGATGGGTGAGTGGGTGGATGAATGGGTGGATGAATGGGTGAGTTGGTAGATGCGTGGATGAGTGGCTGGGGTGGATGAGTGGTGAATGGGTGGATGGATGGTAGATGGGTGGGTGAGAGTGGATGGATGGGTGAGTGGGTGAATGGGTGAGTGAGTGGGTGGATGGATGGGTGGGTGAGTGGGTGGGTAGATGGAGAGGTAGATAGGTAGATGGATGGGTGAATGAATGGGTGGATGGGTGGATGAATGGGTGGATGGATGGGTGAATGGTTGGATAGGTGGATGGTCAGATGGGTGGGTGAGTGGGTGAATGGGTGGATGGTTGGGTGAGTGGGTGGATGGGTGGATGGATGGTGGATGGGTGGGTGAGTGGGTGGATGAGTGGGTAGATGGGTGGGTGGAGTGGATGAATGGGTGGATGAATGGATTGATGGAGGGTGGGTGAGTGGGTGGATGGGCAGGTGAGTGGGTAGGTGGATGGATGGTAGATGGGTGGGTGAGTGGGTGGATGGGTGGATAGATAGGTGGATGGATGAGTGAGTGCTTAGATGAGTGAATGGATGGGTGGATGGTCGGATGTGTGGGTGAGTGGGTGGATGGATGGGTGGATGGTCGGATGGGTGGGTGAGTGGGTGGGTGGATGGATGATTGGTTGGATGGCTGGGTGAGTGGGTGGGTGGATGGGCAGATGGTTGGATGGGTGGGTGAGTGGGTGGATGGATGGATGGTTGGATGGGCGGGTGAGTGGATGGATGGATGGGTGAGTAGTTAGATGGGTGGGTGGATGGTTGGATGGGTGGGTGAGTGGGTGGATGGGTGGGTGGATAGCTGGATGGATGGGTGAGTGGGTGGATGGGTGGATGGATGGGTAGATGGGTGGATGGGTGGATGGTTGGATGGGTGGGCAAGTGGGATGGGTGGATGGATGGGTGAGTGGTTGGATGGGTAGATGGATGGGTGGATGGTTGGATGGGTGGGTAACTGGGTGGATGGGTGGATGGATGAGTGAGTGGTAGATGGGTGGATGGTGGGTGGGTGGGTGGATGGATGGAGGATGGGTGGGTGACTGGGTGGATGGGTGGGTAAGTGGGTGGATAGGTGAATGAGTGGGTGGGTGGGTGAGTGGGTGAACGGGTAGTGGGTGAGTGGGTGAGTGAATGGGTGGCTGGCTGGGTGAGCAAGTGGAGGGTATGCTCTGGGAAGGTGTAAGTTGAGCCAGGGGAGGTGGCCACAGTTGGCTTCCCTAGGCCGCCTACCTTGCGGGGTCACCAAGGGGTTACTTCGGGTCAGAAAGCCGCAGCTGTGGGTCGCCTCGCCCGGGTTTCCAGCAGCGTTCCGGCTCCCACTCAGCACACAGGCAGCCCTCCCGCCGGGGCCCCAGCCGTGCTCAGGGCGCCCCCCTGCGGACGCGCGTGCTCAGGTGCGGTCCCGGACTAGGGCGCAGGCGCATAGGTGAAAGCCCGCCCCCGCCCCCGGGCTTGGCCACCTGCCCAGGAAATTGTTGGTTGTTTCGCTCGGGTCTCTCCCGGGCGGGAACACGGAACAGGGGCATGGAAGATCCGTCGCAGGCTCGCAAGCCCCGGGCCCGGCCGCGGGGAGCAGGACCCTGGCCGGCACCCCCACCCGGACCGAGACCGCACCCACGAGCGACACCGGGACCGACCCAGGGACCCGCAGAGGGAGCCAAGCGGCGACGGGAACCGGCGAGGGGACCGAGACCGCGACCGGGAGAGGGTCCGGGACCGGAACTGGGACCGGGATCGGGAGAGAGACCGGGAGAGGGACTGGGACGGGAACCGAGACCGGAACTGGGACCGGGAGAGGGACCGGGACCGGGGAAAGGGAGAGAGACCGGGACCGAGGCCCCCGCCGGCACAGACACAGGGACGCGGGCCCTCGCGCAGGTGAACACGGAGTTTGGGAAAAGTCGCGCCAAAGCTGGACGCGGGACGGAGCCCGGGGACCAACCTGGGATGCAGCCGCGCCTCCTGGGCCCGCGCCCTGGGAAGCCCAGGAGCGGCACCCGCAGAGGAAGGGGGCGCCCGGGCGCGGCGCACCCGAAAGGTGAGAGGGGCTGGGGCGCCGCGACCTCCGCGCCGGGGGACACCTGCGGCCCAGGCCAACCCGCGCGGCCCTGGTGTCCCCGGGTTCTGGTCCTAGGAGCCTGTTTTAAGGAACAAATGCCGTTTCTCCCTTCTGCGCTCTAAGAGACTATCTGACATGGAAAAGTTTAGGGTTTCCCCCTCCTGGGGACCTGAACCCAATTAACAAAGCAGAAAGCGCCCCTGTGAGCAGCGGCCGTGTTGGGGGACCTGGAGAAGAGGAAGAAAGGCTCCCCCGGGACTGGAGAGGGAGGGGCAGGAGGCAACCGGGCGGTGGGATTAACCCCAGTCTCCTCCCCTGCCGGCCCCGCCTGGTCACAGGACTGCGCCTTGGGGTTCAGACCCTTGTCCGGTGTTCCAGAGCTAGCCCAACCCGACTCCAAAGTCCTCTTCCCTGTGGCTGGGCCACCCAGTTGGGAAGCCCAATGAAGAGTTAATAGTTTAATGAGTTACCCCTCCCAGGAATACATGCCTTCAGAAACACAGGTGGGCTGGGCGCGGTGGCTCACGCCTGTAATCCAAGCACTTTAAGAGGCCGAGGCGGGCGGATCACCTGAGGCCAGGAGTTCGAGACCAGCCTGGCCAACATGGTGAAACCCCATCTCTACTAAAAATACAAAAATTAGCAGGGCGCGGAGGCATGCGCCTATAGTCCCAGCTACTCGGGAGCCTGAGGCAGGAGAATCGCTTGAACCCAGGAGATGGAAGTTGCAGTGAGCCGAGATCACGCCACTGCATTCCAGCCTGGGCAAGACAGCAAGACTCCGTCTCCAAAAGAAAACAAACAAACAAACAAACAAAAAAGGCAGATGTGGGATGCTACTTTTTTATCGAAGAACTAAGTCTACCTAAAATTCCCCCAATGAAGGGTACAGGTTTGTTTTCCCTTTTGCCAGTGAGGTCTCTTTAGGCAGCGTCATTCAAATCCCATGGCTGCTTGAGACCCCACCCTCCTAATGAACAAACTTTGCCATCTCTGCCTTGCACAGAATTCCCATAAGCCCCTTGTAAGGAGAAAGATTCTGCGTGTTCTGGAAGACTCTGAGCTAGGGGAGGGTGGGGGTGGAAGGGATGACAAGAGGGGACCTGGTCCCCACATCCCTTCCTAGGGACCTAGTGTTTTTTCCATCCATTGAATGCGCAGACAATGTGCCACACACGGTGAATTGTGAGCAGATAGGATATCGCCCCTGCCGGCTTCAGCAGGAGACAGGTCCAGGGTGATAACTGCTTCTGGTTTTTGACACCTAGCTTCTTCTCTGGGGAAGAGTTAGGCTCCCCCTCTGCCAGGAACTGGCTGAGCCCAGTCTCTCTCCCTGCTCTGTCCACACAACGGGAATACTGCCATCCTGAATTTATTTTACATTATCTAAAACCAACTAACATGACAAAGGGTGCGCCCAGATACAGTCAAAGCTGCGCCCAGGGAAACGGCTATTGTTTCCGTTACTAAAGCCCATTGTGCTGCAACTGCACTACCTGGGAGAATTCAGAGCTGCATTTTTGGGTTTCTTTAAAAACCAGTGTCTGAGTTGGGCGTGATGGCTCATGCCTGTAATCTCAGCACTTTGGGAGGCCGTGGCGGGCAGATCATTTGAGATCAGGAGTTTAAGACCAGCCTGGCCAACTTGGCAAAACCCCCGTCTCTATTAAACATACAAAAAAATTAGCCTGGTGCGGTGGCACACGCCTGTAATCGCAGCTACTCTGGAGGCTGAGGTGGGAGGACTGCTTGAACCTGGGAAGCAGAGGTTGCAGTGAGCCGAGATCGTGACACTGCACTCCAGCCTGGGTGACAAAGCGAGACTTCATCTCAAAAAAAAAAAGAAGGAAGAAGACGAGAGGGAGAGAAAAGTTGTCCCAAGCAGAAAAATAGCTTCCATAGTAACCCAGAGGCATGGGAAAGTAGTCATCTTTTGGAGGGAAGCGAGTAGTTCACTATGGCTGTGTTTGTGAGCATGAGGTTGTGAGTGTAGAGAGCTGAACAGGGGCCTCCTGTGCACACTGAAAGTTTTAAAAATTTCAAACCTAAGAGACATGATGTTCTAGAAAGATTGTGGGGAGCCCAGCAAGAGAATGCACACCTCCCACCCCCGCCCGGTGAATCATGGACAAAGTTCAGGATGTGCTGCATGAAGGGAAGAGAGAAGGAACAGAAAATGTCAGGGCTAGCAGAGGAAGAAATGATGCGATGATAGCCGGGCGTGGTGGCTCATGCCTGTAATCCCAGCCCTTTGGGAGGCTGAGGCAGGCGGATCCCCTGAGGTCCGGAGTTCAAGACCCACGTGAACAACATGGAAAAACCCTGTCTCTACTAAAAATATAGAATTAGCCGGGCGTGGTGGTGCATGCCTGTAATTCCAGCTATTCAGGAGGTGGAGGCAGGAGAATTGCTTGAACCCAGGAGACAGAGGTTGCGGTGAGTTGAGATTGCACCACTGCACTCCAGTCTGGGCAACAAGAGAGAAACTCTGTCTCAAAAGGGAAAAAAAAGAAAGAAATCATGTGATGATGTCAAAATCCATTGTCTGCAGCTCCCATGTGCCTGGAGAGTTATTGCTGACTCAGCACTTTCCAAACTAACAGAGGGAGGAAGAGAATGCCTGCCTGGGCATCGCAGTCATGTGAATGCATACTGGTTTTGAAGAGGCCTGGTGCATGCTGAACTGAGATGCACTCACAGGAATGCAGCTCACAGCAACCTGGCTAGATAGCTCCCACGGACAGACAAATCATCAAAGGTGGTGCTCAGGGCTATCCATCACAGCATCTGTAATGTGGTTAGTTAGCAGAGTTGGGCCAAGTATTTGGATGTCCCATGGGGCCACTAAACCAGAGAATTATCTGGAGTTTAAAATACTGTGACACATTCTATTTCTGTTCTGCATAGTCTTTTATGTTTGGGCCCAGGCACAAGGAGTCACGAGTTCTAATGTGGAACAAGCTATTGAATGAGAGACCCCCTAATGGCCGTGTATGCTTTTTGGTTACAGTGAACCCCCTTCGGGGAGATATCTGCCCTCGACCCCCAAGCCTGGACAAGAGGAGGTGGAATATTACCAGTCAGAGGCAGAAGGACTCCTGGAATGCCATAAATGCAAATACTTGTGCACTGGGAGAGGTGAGCCGTTTTGCAGGCTGTTTGACCATTTACTGTCGCTGGTGATTCTGGAAAGGATGATCTGAGCTGGTGAAGCAAAAATTTAAGCAGATTCCCTTGTGTGTTCCTAGCATTTTCATTTCTGTGCCTATGTGAGGTTCTTGTTTTCAAAAGAAAAAAAGAGATAGGAAAGTCTCAAAAGTGCTGCTAGATTTCCTATGCTTCTCCTTAAACATGCCCTGGGTGTGGAGAGCCAAGCAGCCATGTTTGCAGCTGTAGACTCCATGTGGAAGTACAGAGGCTTTAGGTAGAACTAGCTATGAGCTCCCAGCTGTCAGAGGAGGTATCCTCTGGTGAGGCAGCCTCTGTGTTAACATAGAGGGAAAATCACCTGGCATTGGCAGCCAAATTGCAGCCCCCAATCTCTTTGGAGATCTGACACTCAACACTTGATCAATGGCTTTTAAACTTTATTGCCTGAAGCCAGGCACTGTGGCTCTTGCCTGTAATCCCAGCACTTTGGGAGGCCCAGGTGAGAGGATCACTTGAGCCCAGGAGTTTGAGACCAACTTGGGCAACATAGCAAATACTGCATCTCTAGTTTAAAAAAAAAAAGGCCGAGCGCAGTGGCTCACACCTGTAATCCCAGCACTTTGGGCGGTCGAGGTAGGTGGATCACTTGAGGTCAGGAGTTTGAGACCAGCCTGACCAACATGGTGAAACCCTGTCTCTACTAAAAATACAAAAATTAGGTGGGTGTGGTGGTGGACACCTGTAATCTCAGCTACTCAGGAGGCCAAGGCAGGAGAATTGCTTGAACCCAGGAGGAGGAGGTTGCAGTGAGCTGAGATCATGCCACTGCACTCCAGCCTGGGCAACTGAGTGAGATTCCATCTCAAAAAAATTAAAAATTTTAAAAATTTAAAAAATATGTATGTACATGTAAATACACATAATATATTCACGAGGTTGTTAAATATATATATATTTTTTTACATTAAGACTGAGTTCACACACAGAAACAAAAATGTTGTGAAACCATACTTACCCTATTATATACCAAGTACTGTGATATTTTCTATCCTGTTCATTAAAAAAAAAAAAATCATTTTTTAAAAAACATACTTATTTAGGACTCACAGTCTGAAAACACTTCCATCCTATCATGTATCCACCCCAAATGTGGCGTCCCCGAATTCACATCCTAGCAGTCTTGGTGAAACCAGACCAGCAATGAAACTTACCAGCAATGAAGAAAATCTGGTTTATCTGGGTGAGAGCTTACAGTTCACATGATTTGGTAACAAATGTTTCTAGATTTACTATGACTAAGGGAGAAAACATTCCAGCCTAAAAGAGAGAACTCATGGAGCATACCTGAAGATTTATCTCAGGAAGATTCCAAAGATACGTATGATTAGAGGATTAGAGGAACTTTGAGGAAAGGGCTCTAGGCAATGCAGGTACAAGTATCATTACTCTAGTTGCAGATACTGGCACAGCCTCACAGCCTGTAATTCTGTCAACAGCTCCTCAGCTTCAGAGAAGTACAGTAAGATATCCAGAGTCACACAGGTGTCAAGTGAAAGAACTGTAATTAAAACTTAGAGCCTGACTCTAAGGCCCTAGGTGGTGACCTTCCTTCCTTTCCCAATATAAATAACAGGAATAAGCCAGAGACTAGTTAACAGGTTTCTCTGTAGAGATATTTTTTTCTTCGGTGGTTGATTTACGAGGAAGAGAGGGCAGGGCTTGAGGCTTCTGAGCAAAACACACCTTGATTCTGGGCTCCTGAATGTTTGGCTTTGGGTCTGGAGGTTTGGTTTCTCAGCTAGGGTAGTGAAAGGATGGTTCAGCAGTTGTAAGCTAACAAATGAGGGCTTTTAAGAACTCTGGGGCCGGGCACGGTGGCTCACGCCTGTAATCCCAACACTTTGGGAGGCTGAGGCGGGCAGATCACCCGAGGTCAGGCGTTCAAGACCAACCTGGCCAACATGGTGAAACCCAGTTTCTACTAAAAATAGAAAAATTAGCTGGGCATGGTGGCAGGGGCCTATATTTCCAGCTACTTGGAAGGCTGAGGCAGGAGAATCGCTTGAACCCGGGGCGCAGAGGTTGCAGTGAGCCAAGATTGCTCCACTTCACTCCAGCCTGGGCGAAGAGCGAGACTCCACCTCAAAAAAAAAAAAAAAAAAAAAGAAGAAGAACTCTGGACCTGCAGAGCCTCATAAATATACAACACAGTGTCATGTTGAGAGAATAAGCCATTAAATACCAGGAACTTGTGTCATGCAGGAAATACATGTTCAGATGAAGGTTACCTGAAGATTTTTTTTTTTTTAAGAGACAGGCTCCCACTCTGTAGCCCAGGCTGGAGTGCCGTGGCACGATGGTAGCTCACTGCAGCCTCAGCCTCCTGGGCTCAAGTGATTCTTCTGCTTTAGCCTCCCAAAGTGCTGCGATTACAGTCATGAACCACTGTACCCTGCCTGCCTGAAGACTTTTTGACCCATCTTAGAGTAGATCCTCTGTGACTTCTCTTCCTGATCGGGGGAAGTCATGTCCCTCTATAGCAAACTTGCAAAAGTGGGAGGCAACTATGGTCCTCTCTGACTTCCTAGCGTGACCTGAAGTCTGGCCTGTGATTCACCTTTGCGAAGTTCAGGGGAACACTGAGGGTTCCAGCAGAAAGAGGCCCTAAATTCACCTGCACAGGCAGTCGGGGCTGAGGATAAAGATGAGATAAAAAGCAGGCACAGGTGTCACGTGTGCCTGTCAGGCCAGCAGGGAATCCTGTGCCTGTGTAGGTTGTGTTCGCTTAATATTTGGAGGGACATGAAGGGGTCCCAGGTCCCCTGGTAGGAAGGTACATTTTCTAGCTCCTCCATTTGCATGTGAAGCAGCTTTTTCTTTCTGTTTTGTTCTTTCCTTCTCGCCTTAGACCCTCAGTGCTCAAATCATGATGGTTTGTATTCAGCTTCTCCAGCCTTAATTGCAATGCATCTCTTTCTCTTTTTTTTTTTTTTTTTTTTTGAGACGGAGTCTCTGTCGCCAGGCTGGAGTGGTGCAGTGGTGTGATCTCGGCTCACCTCTGCCTCCTGGGTTCAAATGGTTTTCCTGCCTCAGCTTCCCAAATAGCTGGGTCTACCGGCACACGCGACCACACCCAGCTAATTTTTGTATTTTTAGTAGAGATGGGGTTTCACCATGTTGGCCAGGGTGATCTCAATCTCTTGACCTCGTGATCCACCTGCCTTGGCCTCCCAAAGTGCTGGGATTACAGGCATGAGCCACCGCACCTGGCCTTGTTTAGTCTTTCTGTGGTGGGAGGTGGAATGTTCTTACCCTTCCATCCAGGATCGCTTTGTTTCTGTTCACTGACCTGACCTCTCCCACCATCTTCCTGCCCCTCTCAGGGCACTCTGCTTTGCTCTTTTGAGAGTCACTCCTCTGAGTACATAGTATTCCTGGCACCATATCCGCAGACCACAGTTCCCCCACAACCCTCTAGTGCTAATCTCACTGCTTTGGCCTCAGGCCTTCCCCCGGGGGCAGAGCCCTCGCAGAAGGTGAGCCTCAGGTGGAAGAGTCTCCCAGTACCAAACGGCATCACTCAAAAATGGTAACACCCTTTTTTTGCAGCCTGCTGCCAAATGCTGGAGGTTCTCCTGAACTTGCTGATCCTGGCCTGCAGCTCTGTGTCTTACAGTTCCACAGGGGGCTACACGGGCATCACCAGCCTGGGGGGCATTTACTACTACCAGTTCGGAGGGGCTTATAGTGGCTTTGATGGTGCTGATGGGGAGAAAGCCCAGCAGCTGGACATCCAATTCTACCAGCTAAAGCTGCCCACAGTCACTGCGGCAATGGCCTGCAGTGGAGCCCTCATGGCCCTCTGCTGCCTCTTCATTGCCATGGGTGTCCTGCAGGTCCCCTGGCATTGTCCGCTGTTGCTGGCGACCGAAGCCTTGTTGGACATGCTCATCGCTGCAGGGTACATCCCAGCCTTGTACTTCTACTTCCGCTACCTCTCTGCTGCCTACAGCTCTCCTGTGTGTAAAGACAGGCAGGCGCTCTACCAAAGCAAAGGCTACAGTGGCTTCAGCTGCAGTTTCCACGGGGCAGATATAGGAGCTGGAATCTTTGCTGCCCTCGGCATTGTGGTTTTTGCCTTGGGGGCTGTCCTGGCCATAAAGGGTTACCGAAAAGTCAGGAAGCTAAAAGAGAAGCCAGCAGAAATGTCTGAGTTTTAAGGGTTTCTAAAATGCTCTGCCAGATGCAAGTGATGGAAGGTAGTCTGAGCCACTGTCTTTCCCAAGAATCCTTCATTATGGAACTTTCCAATGCTGGAAAAGCAGCAAGCCAGCTTTGATGTGGTGGGCGGAGCTCCCAGTTGCATGGAGCAGTGTTCATGGATACAACAGACCCTGGCTTCTGGAGTCCTCTGTGAGTGAGAAACCAACCAAAATTATTCTTCAAAAAGCAAAAAAAAAAAAAAAAAAAATGGCCCAGCTTGGTGACTCAGGTCTGTAATCCCAGCACTTTGGGAGGCTGAGGCGGGTGGATCATTTGAGGTCAGGAGTTCAAGACCAGCCTGGCCAACATGGTGAGACCCTGTCTCTACTAAAAATACAAAAATTAGCTGGGCATGGTGGTACATGCCTATAATCCCAGCTACTCAGGAAGCTGAGGCAGGAGAATCACTTGAACCTGGGAGGTGGAGGTTGCAGTGAGCCAAGATCGTGCCGCTATACTCCATACTGAGTGACAGAGCAAGACTCCATCTCAAAAAAAAAAAAAGCCAAAAACACTGGAGCCCAAGAGCCACAAGGAAAAGACGTGTGCTACAATAGAATGCACTTCTTCATTCAGTAAAGGGAGATCACCAAGAGAATTTGAGGAACCTTACCTTCAAAGTTTCTGGGCAAGGTGGCTCATACCTATAATCCCGGCACTCTGGGAGGCTGATGTAGGAGGATTGCTTGAACCCAGGAGTTCAAGTTTGCAGTGAGCTATGATTGTGTCACTACATTCCAGCCTGAGCAACAGAGTGAGACCTTATTGCCAAAATGCCAAAAAAAAAAAAAAAGTACATGGAGAGCCACATTAGACATCAGACCAAACTTCAGTCTGAATTTTTCTAAACACAGCTGTCTCAAGCAGATCAACACACACGTTTTTTCACACTGAACTCTTTAGTCCTTCCCCTTCCTTAATTCTGCAAATGGAGCGGGTGGGGACTCTTGGGGAAACTACTCCTGTAAAATTTAAGTTGGAGGTAGGCGTGGGCTGATGAAAGAGGAATCAGATTCATTCTCTGGGTTGCAAAGAGGCTATTCTGCAGGCCCCTTCCAGTGGCCCCGTAAGCTCAATAAGTGTTTTGTGCCTCTTGTCAATGTGGCATTGTATGAAGCATTAAACCGAACATCTAGAATTCAGGATCCATCCACAATAAAAGAATGTGAATTCTTTCCCAACAGAAGAGTGTTACTTTTGGCCAGACAACTTCATGGGTTCTTATTTCTTACTGCACGTTAAGTTACGACGTACAGAACATTACTATATATTCTTGGTCCAAGTGAGTAAGTTCTTTGCTTTATGTGAATCCAATAAAGAAATCCAAAGAATTTTAATTTGGAGTTGATGTTCTCTTTACAATATATTTATAATACTCTCTTAAATACAATTTGTCACATTTAGAAAGTGAATTCCATTTGGGTTTAGAAAAGGAAATACATATATAGGCTTGTTTATGGTATTGGAAAATTTCTTGAAGAATAACATCAGAAAGTATTAACAGTTTTGCTTTTGAAGAGAAGGGGATTTTTTTTTCATTTATGTGTGGCTTGACTGCACATTATTTTAGAAAAATAAAAAGTAAAAAAGTTGATTTGCTTTCCTCATTTCTTTTCAGGACCACATTTAAAGTTCAAAGGCAGGTATGGATATATAGGTAAGCAGATTATTAAATGATCAGCCACAAAAACAGCCTCACCCAGAAAGACTTTTTTTATTTTTTTTTATCTTTTGAGACAGGATCTGGCTCTGTCACCCAGGCTGAGTGCAGTGGCAGGATCTTGGTTCACGGCAAACTCTGCCTCCCAGGCTCAAGTGGTCCTCCCACCTCATCCTCCAGAGTCGCTGGCTACAGGCCCATGACACTGTGCCAGGCTAATTTTTTAATTTTTAGTAGAGATGGGGTTTCACCATGTTGCCCAGTCTCATCTCAAACTCCTGGGCTCAAGCGATCCAGCCACCTTAGCCTCCCAAAGTGCTGGGATTATAGGCATGAGCCACCATGCCAGACCCAGAAAGACATTATTTACAACAAAGATCTCATGTCTGTTTCAGGATCTCTGTTTCCCTCTACCAAACCCTCTGCTGTCTTTCCACAGATTTGTTCCACCCCACCATAGAGATAAACTACTGCTAGCTCTTAACTGTTTTCCCCTTCCCCTGCCCCATGTGTTCTGCCCTGAAAGCATGCTTGGAAATACTTGAACCTGCTTGATATTGGTAGCTAAGCCAGGCCAATCCTGGCTGGAACCTGGGATGATATTCCCTGGCCATATTCCTTCAACAGATCCAATATCACTGGACCCAGCAGATCATTATTCCTGTCAATTGGCACAGTGGGTGATTGACAAGATCTAGATTTATTCCATTGCAGCCTAACAGGTAGATGCTGCATGGATTGTGAATCCATCCCAGAGGAAAACATCCCAGTCTTCTGTATTATTAGTAGAGTATTTGTTTCCCTTCAGGGGGTGAAATATTAACACCCATGCAGAAGGGAGCGAAAGGTGTTGGGTCCACTAACCCCCATGAATTAGAATGATGTCTGGGTCAATTCACTCACTCTGCTATAGGGACAGCATAAACCAGTAGCTTACTGTGCCCAAGTGATGAGCGGGCAGTTTTAGTCTGATGTTATTTTCAGTTTTAAATTAGAGGAATGTAGCTTTTTAACTATCAGAGCTCTTGACTGCTATGTCAATGTGGACCGCTAGAATTTGTGTGGGCCCAGCAGGAGACCGGATTAGCAAATTGAGTAGCTATTGCCTAAGTACTTTAGAGTCTCTCACTGCCCAGATTATAAACATCATGGTACCCCCTCTAACCCAGTCAGGGGGTTGTCCTGATTTCTGGGAAACCACACTTTTCTCAAATTTATCCCATTCTTTTTAGGTTTCTCACTAATCCCCTTCCATTTTGGAAACATTACTGAGTAGCATCACCATCCATTGGTATACTATTTTATTTTTAGAGTATTTTCACATACTTACTTTTCTCGTTGTTGTTAACTTCCCACACAACGCTGACATATCACACAGTTGCTTTCATTTGAGCCTCCCCATTTCCCTGTGGGTGAAGATTGGCAGACATTAGCTCCATTTGTCAGATTGTCTGGGGCTTAGAAGGCCTGAATGGCTTGGCCAAGATGACAAGGCCGTAAAAAGCAGGAACTTGAACTTGGTGGTCCCGCTCTGGGTTCATTTGCTTTTCTCTTCATGCTCATCTCTGAGCACCAAGGAATAGCAGGAGACCCTCTCCCAGAAGGACACCTAAGAAGGGTTTGGGGCCTCTGTCAGTAACAAAAGCTGACCTCGGACAAGAAGATTTCAGTCTGTTGGCCTGTTGGCTTCCTCTGCCTCGTGGCATTTGTGGGTTCCCTTCCCATCCATACAATGGAGTCAAAGGCCACTGAACAAAACGTGGCTCCTCTTGTAGGATATGATTGGAAAACATCTGGAGGATATGGCAAATGAACAAATCAAGATGCAGAACAGCGTACGTGGTACACTTTTGTGAAAAATGCAGGAAAGGGAATGGAAGGCAGATTTAAATGTGCTTTTTATTTGCATAAAGGAACACTGGACAATTATATTAGAAACCAATGAAAGCAGTTGGGGATAGAGAAGAGACTGGATGTGAGTGAAATTTCTCAGTTTACACCTCATGTTATTTCCATTTTTTAGAAACTTTTTTTGTTTTTTTGAGACAGAGTCTCTGTCTCCCAGGCTGGAGTGCAGTGGCATGATCTTGGCTCACTGCAACCTCCACCTCTCGGATTCAAGCAATTCTCTTGCCTCAGTCTCCCAAGTAGCTGGAACTATCCACCACACCTCACTAATTTTTCATTTTTAGCAGAGATGGGGTTTCATCATGTTGGACAGGCTGGTCTCGAACTCCTGACCTCAGGTGATCTGCCCACCTCGGCCTCCCAAAGTGCTGGGATTACCGGTGTGAAGCCTGTGGCATGTCTCCGGCGTAAGCCACTGCCTGTAATCCCAGCACTTTGGAACACTGGACAACTATATTAGAGACCAATGAAAGTTGGGGATGGAGCAGAGACTGGATGTGAGTGAAATTCCTTAGTTTATACCTTATGTCATTTCAATTTTTTAGAAACTTTTAATTTGGAAATATAGATTTGCAAGAAGTCACAAAAACAGTGCAGAGTACTCCTGTGTACCCTTAACCCAGTTTTCTCCAGTGATAATATGTTGCATAACTAGTCCAATATCAAGACCAGAAAAGTAGCAATCTACAGAGCTCATTTAGATTTCCCCCTTTACCTGCACACATTTGTGTGTTTGTAGTTCTAGGCAGTTTTATCTCATGTGCAGATTTGTGTGAGCGGCACCACGATGAAATCCAGAACTGTTCCCTCATCCTGGACATCCCTGTGCTAACTCTTATAGTCATGCCCATCCTCTTCCTCCCTCCCCCATCCCTACTCATTCCTATCCCCTACTGATCACCAATCTGGGCTTCTCCATAATTTTGTCCTTTTGAGACTGTTACATACATGAAATAACCAGTATGTAACTTTTTGAGACTGGTTCTCTTTTTTTTATTTTGGAGACGGAGTTTCGATCTTGTCGCCCAGGCTGGAGTACAATGGCACGATCTCAGCTCATTGCAACCTCCACCTCCTGGGTTCAAGCGATTCTCATGCCTCAGCCTCTTGAGTAGGTGGGATTACAGGCACCTGCCACCACGCCCAGCTAATTTTTGTATTTTTAGTAGAGATGGGGTTTCACCATGTTGGCCAGGCTGGTCATGAACTCCTGACGTCAGGTGATCTGTCTGCCTTGGCCTCCCAAAGTTCTGGGATTACAGACATGAGCCACTGTGCCCAGCCGAGATAGTTCTTTTGCACTCATCATAATTCCCTTGAGATCCATTCAAGTTGTTGCATCTATCAAGAGTTTTGTTTTGTTTTTGAGACAGAGTCTCACTTTTGTCACCCAGACTGGAGTGCAGTGGCATGATCTCGGCTCACTGCAACCTTTGCCTCCTGGGTTCAAGCAATTCTCCTGCCTCAGCCTCTGGAATAACTGGAACTACAGGCACATGCTGCCACACCCGGCTAATTTTTGTATTTTTAATAGAGATGGGGTTTCACCATGTTGGCCAGGCTGGTCTCCAACTCCTGACTTCATGTGATCTGCCCCCTTGGCCTCTCAAAGTGCTGGAATTATAGGCATGAGCCACAACACCCAGCCTAAGGAGTTCATTCCTTTTTATCACTCAACAGGGTAGTCCATGGTATGGGTGTACCGGTTTGTGTAACCAATCACCAACTGAAGGACTTTGGGGTTGTTTCCAAGATGTGGCTATTATAAATAAAGCTACAATGAATATGTCCATGTTTTTGTGTGGACATAAGTTTTCATTTCTTTCAGATAAATCAGGGTCACATGGTAAGTGCATGCTTCGTTTTTTAAGAAACTGCCCCCAATTTTTTCAGAGTGGTGCTTTGACTTTTCAAACATAGATTGAACACAAAACAAAAACTAAAAGCATATTAAGAATATTGACATTGAGGCTGGGTGCGATGGCTTATGCCTATAATCCCAGCATACTGGCAGGCTAAGGCAGGTGGATCACTTGAGGTCAGGAGTTTGAGAACATCTTGGCCAACATGGTGAAACCTCATCTCTACTAAAAATACAAAAAGTAGCCAGGCTTGGTGGTGTGTGCCTGTAGTTCCAGCTACTCAGGAGGCTGAGGCAGGAGAATCGCTTGAAGCCAGGAGGCGGAGGTTGCAGCGAGCCGAGATGGCACCACTGCGCTCCAGCCTGAGTGGCAGAGTGACACTCTATCTCAAATTAAAAAAAAAAAAGAATGTTGATGTCGAATCAATTGCATCCTTAAAATGAAGTGGGCTGGCCTGTTGTATGTCTCTGGCTTGGCCTTAGTAGGTGATGTCAGTGTTAAAGCCTGAATCTCTCTTCTCCTAGGTGTGGTGCAGATAGTGGAGGTGGTCTTAAATGGGATGGTTCTCATATGCATCGTGGCCTCCTACTTTGTCCTTGCCGGATTCAGTGCCAGCTTTTCCAGCGGTGGTGGCTTTGGAAACAATTACTACTCACCGTTCGAGGGCACTGAGCTGGAGCAAGTTCGGCAGCTGGACCAGAAGTACACGGTTCTCCGGGCACCCCTGATATATGGTGGCGTGGCTGTTTCTCTGGGGCTGGGGGTCCTCACCATGGGTGTTTTACTCCAAGGAGCTAAGAGTCTGACAGTGTTGCCAGGGAAGTGGCTCCTCACAGAGGCCGCCTTCAGCCTCCTAGCGGCAGTGGGCTACTGCGCAGGCATTGGTGTTTACCTCCACGTAGCTCTGCAGATCAATAGCACTGACACTTGCAAAACAAGAGAGAGGCTGTATGCCCGCAGGGGTCTCACCTGGATGAACTGCCAGCTGGCAGGCACTGACGGAGCAGCAGCCACCTTTGCTTGCCTTCTGGTGATCATGTACGGCGCCAGCGTGGTGCTGGCCCTGCAGAGCTACCGAGAACAGAAGCACTACAAAGGCAGCCAAGAACAGCCCAGAAGTTACAGTGATGCACCGGAATACCTGTGGTCTGGAACACTTGAGATCTTCCAGAACCTAAATTGAGCCCACCATGGTGGCTCCATTGTTTCTCTCAAAAAGACGGGTCTTTTAAAATTCCACATTAGACAACCATGGTTTTCACACACTTGACTTTATACATGCTCCCTTTGGACCTAGGCAAAGTTAAAGAATTGAGGCCAGGCATGGTGGTTTGTCTGTAATCCCAGCACTTTGGGAGGTGAAGGCAGGCAGATCACCTGAGGTCAGGAGTTTGAGACCGGCCTGGCCAACATGGTGAAATCCTGTCTCTACTAAAAATACAAACATTAGCTGGGCATGGTGGCGGGCACCTGTAATCTCAGCTACTCTGGAGGCTGAGGCAGGAGAATCACTTGAACCCGGGAGGCAGAGGTTGCAGCTAGCCGAGACCGTGCCATTAGAGTCCAGCCTGAGCAAAAAGAATGAAACTCCATCTCAAAAAAAAAAAAAATCCAAAAAATCAGCTGTGCTTGGTGGCGAACACCTGTAATCCCAGCTACTCAGGAGGCTAAGCCACAAGAATCACTTGAACCCAAGAGGCAGAGGTTGCAATGAGCAACTTCCACTCCACATCATTGCACTCCAGCCTGGGCAACAGAGCAAAGCTCTGTCTCAAAAACAACAACAAAAAAGAACAGTTAATTTTATTAGACTATGAAGGCTTTTTCATTTCTGCATTCCCTGACAGTGCTCCATACTGTAGGCCTTCAAAGGTAGATAGTAATCTCATTACCTTGAACTGTTCTCATAATGTAACAGATCACTAACACTGAATCTTAAAAATAAAGTTCTTTCAGTAATTTTAATCTTATGTGTTTTATACCTATTTACTGAGACCAGCTTGGCCGTACAGACCCCCCACCCAGGTGGCGCTGAAGGCATTAAGAAGCAGATACCCAGATAGAACAGCAAAGTGGGACTATCTGAGGGTCAGCAGCCTTCCAAGTTGAGAGCCTCAGGGGCTGACAGCATTCTGGGCTGAGGGCCTCGAGCAGATTTTGACCCACAGTTATTCTCTCTGAACAGGTGATTATTATTAACAAACAGGTGTTCTGTGTTTTCTCATAGAACCAAGATAAACTAGGTAGGCAGCTGGTGCCTGCTTACCACTGATCAAGGACAAACCAGAAAGTATTCCCCCACCAGGGAGCCTCGGGGGCAGGGTCACGTATCCCGTGCTTAAAGAATTGTTTTAACCGGCGTGTAATATACATATACTGCTTTGCTACTTTAGAATGCCCCAAGCAGTTTTCTACTTGGGGTGGCGGCGGCTAGGTTTTCCTTGCCATTGTTCTTCCTAGCAAACAATATAATTTTATACACTCAGCGTTTCTCGACAATCATACACTCAGCATTTCTCAACACCTATTCTTATACTTTACAGCTAGTCTCAAATATACCAGTTCAAATCAGATGCAACTAGAAATACACATTCTTGTTACGGTCTTTTTTCTAATTGTCCTCTTGCTTTTTAATTGCTAATTCTTATGGAAGTTGTCCAGGACAAAGGATCAAAACTAAGCCTCCTACCTAAGCGGAAAAGATCTAGATTATACTTTTACAAAAATAAAGCTTGGAAAATAATCAAACTGGAAATCTACATTGCTAGGTTAAAAGTTGTGGTGCTACAGAAAAATGCCTCCATCACCCTTAGCCCAAGGCAGTGGCTAGAGTCCCACACAGTTTTCACTGAGTGGTAGGTAGATGAAAAGTGTAACTGCAACCAGAATCAAGCGGCCCACTCTCCACCTACCCTCCAGAGAAATACCACCAAGCCCAGCCACTATTCTCACCTAGCATGTATTCCCTGAAATAGGTCCCTATTAGATCCTTGCCCACGTCTGGGTCCTGTGGTTGAGAAAATGGAGACTTTGACCTGACCCCAACCTTGTGCCCAGGCCCAGCTCCAATACTGCTCCCCAGAGGCAGCTCCTCTCAACTGAATGGAGCCATCACTGTAACAATACTCCCACGTCTTACAGCTTTATAACGTTCGCGATGCTTTAGCATACCTGCTCTTACTACCACTTCAGTCAGACAGGCCAAGGTGTCTTGTTCACACTTTACAGGCGAGCCGACAAGGTTCAAGGTTAGGTGGTTTACGAAAGAGTTAATGCTGTGTGCCAGGTATGTACAGTACTGATAAGCCCTTTTTATCATCTCATTTAGCTCATGACTGATGACAGATGTTAGTATTAACATTTAATGAGAACAGCCTTAGAGACGTTAACTTGCCTGAAGTCAAAAAACTTTTAACTAGCAGAGGCAAAAAGCCCCAGGGAATCCCACACTGGAAGGTGTTCTGAGTGACTAACATACTCTTGCGGCCTTTGGCTTACCAGGGAATTTATATCACGTGGCATTGATTCTTTTCTGCCACGTTGGCCCAGAGAGGTGTGTCTAGTGGAACTGAGGTATTAAAGCATGTTAAAGGTGCTCAATAAATTGTTCGACCTAGTGTTTAAAATGGTCCTCTGGTCAGACACGTTGGCTCACGCCTGTAATACCAGCACTTTGGGAGGCCGAGGCGGGTGGATCACCTGAGGTCAGGAGTTCAAGACAGCCTGGCCAACATGGTGAAACCCCATCTCTACTAAAAATACAAAAAACATTTGCCGGTGTGGTGGCACATGCCTATAATCCCACCTACTTGGGAGGCTGAGGCAGGAGAATCACGAACCCAGGAGGCAGAGGCTGCAGTGAGCCGAGATGGCGCCACTGCACTCCAGCCTGGGTGACAGAGCAAGATTCCATCTCAAAATAAATAAATAAAATGTTCCTTCAGCTAGATGAAGAGGAAACCTATGAAATGACTTATCTTTACCTTTATTTAAAATGAGAGGTAGCAGGCAGCCTGCAGTGGCTCATGCCTGTAATCCTAGCACTCTGGGAAGCCAAGGCAGGCAGATTCCTTGAGCCCAAGGGTTCAAGACCAGGCTGGGCAACATGGCAAAACCGTCTCTACAAAAAACAGAAAAATTAAGATGTGATGGTGCTCACCTGTACCCCTGGCTACTCAGGAGGCTAAGGTGGGAAGATCACATTAGCATGGGAGGTAGAGATTCCAATGAGCCAACATCATACCACTGTGCACTCCAGCCTGGGCAAGAGCAAGACCCTATTTCAATGAGTTGAGAGGTAGCTAATCTTGCCTAAAAGTCCAGAGATTGTGGGAGACATCCACGAGAGTGGGAGTGGGGGAGCAACAATTTAGAGGCTTAACTGGATTCTAAGTATCTCATGAGCCAAGACTCTGGAGTTCCTTCTTACACCAAAGTTGTGCGGAAAAACATGACGACCAGCTTTTCCACGGCTCCTCTGAGTCATCAGCTGTCATTTAGAGGAGCTGTGGACTGTTTACAATTGAGTTTCTGCTAGTCAGATAATAACCTGCATGTCAATAAGGATGGCATTTCCTGATTTTTTTCCTTTTTCCGGTTTTCTGATTTAAGCACATAAACCAAGGCAAAATACAGTGTTTCTTTTTAATACAGTATTTCTTAAAGTAAAAATCTGTATTGCCATTTCAGCTGAAAAGCTGGTCAAAAACATTTATTCTTGCCTTAACTCTTACCTTTACAGTGTCCTGGAATGTGGTATCATGTGTTTGTTCTCACTCATCTTCCCCAGGAAAAGCAGAAAAATCCTGCAGGTGCTTTTGGTTAAGAACCCACTTCTACATACAAGTTAGGAGACAAAATTATAGCTTCATGCTAAAATACTTATGAAAAAACAAGTACTCCATTTTAAAACAAAGCCATGAAAAAGAGATTCCACCTTTATTTTATTTATTATTGTAATTATTTTTACAAACAATAGATTTGCAACATGCTCTGGCTCATATTATTGAATTAAAAAATTTAACACATTTCAAAAATATCAAAAATACACTATAATGAGTCTTAGGACTACAACAATGATTGCACAAAACCATAAGATATGAGCCCACTGTCTGGATGACATCCATCGGCAACAGTGAGAGAAAACCCTATAGCATCTGGGAGAAGTGCATGAAATTTAGAATACAAGGAGCTTATGTGTGGCTGACTGATCACCAAATGAGGGAAACAGAGCAGGACTGACTAGCTGCTTTTCTCAATCTAGGAAGTGCTTACCCAACTACGGGGCAAAAGTCACTAACTGGAGAGAAAGATTATCTTGCCTTCATGATTGGAGAGTCTGAAAGGCTCCACCCAGAAGGTAGTAAAAAGTGACACAAGACAGTTCTATAGTGATGCTGAAGACATCACTGAATGGCTTGGAGACTATTTAATAATTGGTACATTTATCGATAACAGCCAGCTGCTCCCTTATGGAGGTCTCTTCATTATTGGATAGAGAAGGTGAGCCTGTGGCTTCCAAGCACTGGCTTCTGCTGAAGGTCTACATGGGAAGAGCATCATTTGATATTCAGTAGATTCGCCACACCCAACTGGCTCCATTTCCTGGAAAACAGCACTCACTACAAGCAACTGTAATAGCACCCATCGATGACCATGCTGCTCCTGCTGGCTCTTCCATACACCAGTAAATGAACTCACCAATGTATTGCACACATATGCTCCACAGTAGTACAATAAAGCCCTCACTTTTATCAGGAGTGGTAATTCAATGACTTGACTCTATAGTGCACTGCAGCTTTGTCATACTGACATTCAAATTTTTAAATATACTTTCAATCCATTTGGATAGAAATAACACCATGGCCGCCAAGACACATGTATTTTTTTTTCTCCATGGACTCCTAAACTGCTCCCGTAAGAAGCAGTATTCTTCTCTCAGAAATTCTCTTAAGCTTCTCTATTCAATGGGAGGTACACACAGAGACCTGAGAATATGCAGAGGCCAGAATCTCTGTGCTAGAGATCAACTGTACTCCGCCCACCTGGGGAACACACTCTCTGAGTAAAGTACTCGGAAGTAGATTACATTCACCTGGAGACAGATACTGGCTTTCCCTGACAGCCTGTTCAGAAAACACAATGTCTGTAAATTACCTTATAGGTTAAAGAGTTTTGTATTATTTTTCATGATGGGCTATGGCCTTTTTACCCTCTGTTTTAATACAGAGCAACTGCAGAAGGACATGAATTAAAGGAGACTGCAAGAAAAAATAATCAGTTTTGGTATCGCCTATAATAAAGATTTTCAATACAACCTAATGGTTCCTGAAAATAATTCTACCACATAGAAGAACATTTGGAATTACAGACTTCTGCTGACTAAAAAGTAAATACATTTACTTTTGGAAAGGTCATTTCAGAACTGGATTTTGAGGTGGTTCCAATAAGTAGAGTGGGAAGCAAACAGCAGACATGAAAGGGGTTCACAATACAGAATACTTTTTATAAGACTATTACTATTAAAGTGGTGTATTCCCAAAATAACTATAATTTTTAGACATCACTATTCTACAACCCGAAGGTTCTGCCATCTGAGGAGGATGTTTTACATCACTCATCGCTATCATCTTGGGTTTTCATTTTTTTATTAAAAAAAATTTTTCCCATATAAAAATAAGTTGGCAAAACACTCTTTTCCCATCTTTCTAACAGCACCTAAACTCTGTGTGAGCCACTATGTTCCCTACTTCAAATCAAAGACCTGAGTTCTAAAATTTTTCAATAGCTGACCAGTAGTTTGACAATTTGGGGACTCAAGTTCAGATTCTCGAGGGATTGAACATTTGACATCCATTAGTGTACCAAATCCCCCCAAGAGTGTACCCCAATGACATGTGCATATGGGCATGGGGCCTCTGAGAAGATGAAAACACATAATTATTACGGACAGGTCATCTGGCTTTTGACTATTGCTTTTAACAAAAACTTCCGAAAAACACACAAGAAAATATATTTAACCCTCTCTTTAACATATTGTTTCTGATGAAACAAATTAAAAATGGCTCTACTCTATTTTTAATTGTGAAAGTGTTCCAAAAATTCAAAGCACATTCCCCATTGGGTAAAATCAAGCAATGCCAAAATTTTTTGGGAATAAATAGAAATTAATTTTCCTAAGCAAATCTTACAATGGAAAAAGTGACAGAAATATGGAAGAAACTGCATTTTGCTAGGGTTATGTGGAATGTGCAAAAAATACAGGTTTTCTGTAAGCTTAAGAATTTCTCAATGAAGTGTCTTTCTTACGTTGGTATTGAGCCCAGTATTCTGAAACCACATAAAGTGAATATGCAGTTTTCAGAAGAGTACACTGTTCAACATTCAAGAGGCGGGCCCTCAACTCACTTCTAACATTCTAGAAAACCATCCCTCTCCTCCAGCATAGGAGAAGAAACAAGTCTAACCTGAGTGATCCATCCATCTGTTCTCACTGGCCTCAATCCGTTTCAGTGTCATCTGCCATAACTTAAGGTCACATGGACGCAAGCAGTGTTAGCCTTGGTCCTCCCCCTTAGGAGGCTGTCTGCCAACTCCTCCACATGTTAGGGAAAGAGACCAATCCCTAAGTTTCCCTGGGAAATTTGTAGCAGGTGTCATATTTGTCAAGGAGTAATTCTCTTTTTCTGATCTAGGGAGAAACTTGGTCCTCACTCCTTCCCCATTTTCATCCCCAAAAGAAGATCCTACTACCCCGAGGTTCTCAGGAGCTTTCACAGTCTGACATCCAACAGTTAAATCAACTTCCCAGGGCCCTTCCTAGTACCCTTGGATAAGGCTCCAACACCCAATTCTCTCTCTGCCTAGGATGAAGGTGCCGGGCTGCCTCTAAGATTGGCTCTAGTGCAGATTCAAAAATAAAAAGTTCACAGTCAATGCAAAGTGCTCTCATTATATTACATACATAAAGTATCTGTTTGATTGGTTCTACATTTCCAACAGATATCATTTTGATAGGCTGTATTCTCGTAGAGAAGAATGAAAACCCATGTGACTAGTCACATCACACCTCATTAGTCTGAGATAAGGTGATTTCTCTGTCACAGAGATCCATCAGCAGCAACTAGTAAAGAGAAGCAATCTTCACTTTTTTTCTTCCACAGAAATAGTCCCTTTCCTGCCCAGGCAGGCAAATTCTCAAAGTGATCCTAGGAGAGAAAGGGTTAATGGCAGGTGGCAGGACTGATACAGAACAGCTGCTTTCTTCCCAGTACCCCTGGGAATTTCAATGCAGGTTAAATGTGAAACTTAACACTGATGGTGGCTACTAGTTTATCCAGAGCCAGCCCCTGATGGCTCTCACCCTTTCTGGCTCTGAGTTCAATCCCACACAGCTATGGTTAGAAATGTAGAGGCAGGGCCGGGCACACTGGCTCATGCCTGTAATCCCAGCACTTTGGGAGGCTGAGACGGGCGGATCACCTGAGTTCAGGAGTTCAAGACTAGCCTGGCCAACATGGTGAAACCCCGTCTCTAAAAAAAAATACAAAAAAAAAAAAAATTAGCTGGGCGTGGTGGTGAGTGCCTGTAATCCCAGCTACTCAGGAGGCTGAGACAGAAGAATGGCTTGAACCCAGGAGCAGAGGTTGCAGTGAGCCGAGATCATGCCATTACACTCCAGCCTGGGCGATTGAGCGCGACTCTGTCTCAAAACACATACACAAAGACACACAGAAAGAGAGAGAGAGAAATGTAGAGGCAGAATGCCTCTGGTAGGTCCCTACGCCAAGCCTGCACAGCCTCCTCCCACACTGTGCCCAGCAGGGCAGTCATAGCGCTGTGTCAAACTCCTCCGGGGGCTCAGTCCGATCCTCTTCGTGGGGCTCAGGCTCAAGCCGACTGTCCTGGTGCTGTTTCATTTGTTCCTTCACTTCTTCTTCCAGGTCACGAGGTACAACAAATTGGTCCTCTGGTTCCATCTGAGTGGGGGCAGCAAAATAGCCAGTTTTCCTCTTGGGTGCTTCTGTGGCCACTTCAATGAGGTTCAGGCTGTCCTCTAGGGGCACAATAGAACCATTGGAGAGTTTCTTCCCATAGAGGCAGGAAGTGGAGGGAGACTTCTGTAACTCCATCCTGTCCTTGCTCATTGGCAGGAGAATGCCACTATTCACACTGTTCTGTCTTCGGATCCCAAAACACGACCCTCTAGCATGTTCCTCAGAACACAGGGTAGAAGCACTCTCTGTGAGAGGGGGTGAGCTCTCCAGATCCCGGCCCCTGCAGCAATGGATGTCTACTTCCACCTCTACCTTGCTGCCATTCGTTATGACTCCCTCAACAGGCTGGTCATCATCACTGTCCAGGCCATTGTCAGACTGGTTACTTGAAAAGGTGGCACAAGAAGGCTGGCGCTGAAACAGCCCAGAGGTGGGTGTTGGGTGGAGGCTACAGCGCCGCTCTGGCCTCGGAAGCAAGGCAGCATCCAGGACCCCAGCATTATGCTCATCAGAAGCAGTGGACCCCACTTCACTGCTCACCTCTGAGGTGGACATCTCACTGCTGAACTCAGAGGCAATCCCACTGCTAGATGAAGGAGTGGCTGGCTTAGGGGCATCCTTGATGGTTGAGGCAAATCCCACAGGACCTGGGAGGGTGAGCCCATTCATTTCACAAGTGCAGCCTTCCTCACCAATATTCAAATAAACCACCATTGCCCCTACGTTGTCCTGACAGCCATAGCTCTGTGCTAATGTGCACAGCTTCTTAGCAGCTGCTAATGGGTCCTGTACATGACGTACAGCATTGACAGCTTCTGTGTAGGACAAGTGTTCCCACAACGTTTTGTTTCCCAGAATCAGCAACTCATCTTGAATGGTCAGTGGAGTGGAAGATATGTGGGGCCTGGGGAGGACCCAAGGGTAGAGGTATGTACAGCCCAGCATCCGGGTACAGCAGGTTACCCCGTTCACTTTGTTGTCCTACAGAAGAGCAGGACACAGATTTGAGAAACAAGCAACAATGACAGGCAACTTTATATCTTTCTAGATCACAGTGCTTAGGGATATACAATAAAACAATTTATATATGATTTTTTTCTATAGGTTAGTATAATTTTAAGTGAACACACAAAAATAAATGTAGAGAAATCTTAAAAGACAAAATACTATATGGTTATAATAGAGCCAAGTAAAAATAAGTGACTAAAAGGCAACACCATCCCAAAAGACGTCTGCTTGAACATGAAGAATAGACGACAGTATGTCTGTAAATAGAGAAACAACGATAGAAAAACAATTAAGCAGAACTATCATTAATTCTCTATCACTAGTATTCTCAGAGAGGCCGAAACTCAGAAAGGTCACTAAAAGTAATTTTTCACTTAAAGGCATATCAGCTGAGACAAAAAATACCCAATGGCAAAGAGAATCCTGGTAGTTAAGGTATCAAATAATCTCTACGGTTATTCAGCCTAAAAAAGGGGAGTCTTCTCAGCAGTGTAATTCAAAACTTAGAGGAAAAGGAACAACCCTGCTTGCAGGTTGGGAATGCTCACAAGCCACACACTTTGTAGTACTGATTTCAAGAAAAGAAAAAACAAAACAAAACTCTAAAGTCATCAATAAGTTAATTTCCCAGTTGCAGTCACCCTCTAGAAGAAGACCTGAGCTTATTTGCCAGAATTTGTCATAAATTCTAAACTTTACTTTCTTCATCTGTAATACGAAAATGAGAGTTTAACAATTACCCACAGAATCAGAAACTCTGGGGCTAGGGCCCACCAATTCATGGGAGTTATTAAGTTTAGGTAAAATAATGAAGGTATGGTGCTTGGCAAATAATGGACAAACAATAAATGTTTGCGGTTAATATTACATTTGTAAAAATACTTCCTACTTATCTAGAATCCCCTAAGAAAAATCTGAACATTGGCTGGGCATGGTGGCTCATGCTTGTAATCCCAGCACTTATGAGGCAGGCGGATCATCTGAGGTCGGGAGTTTGAGACCAGACTGACCAACATGGAGAAACCCTGTACTAAAAATACAAAATTAGCCGGGCGTGGTGGTGCATGCCTGTAATCCCAGCTACTCAGGAGGCTGAGGCAAAAGAATTGTTTGAAACCAGGAGGCAGAGGTTGCGGTGAGCCAAGATCGCTCCGTTGCACTCAAGCCTAGGCAACAACAGTAAAACTCTGTCTCAAAAAAAAAAAAAAAAAAAAAAAATCTAAACAGTATCCGAACTCTATAAAAAGACTAGTCAAACAAAAAGTTATCTGAAGCAAGGTGCAGTGACACGTGCCTATAGTCCCAGCTACTCAGGAGGCTACCGCAGGAGGATCACTTAATCTAGGAGTTCAAGTCCAGCCTAGATAACACAGCAAGACCTTGTCTCTAAAACAATAAAATTAAAAATTTAAAACATCATCAAAATTTTATTTTTCATTTGTTTTGACTGAAAGAGCTTCCCAAAACTAATGTCTCATACTTCCGGAATCCTAATAGTATCAATCACATATTAATGCTTTTTTATTTTGTTACCTTAGATGAACTCTATATAGAATTCTGACAAAACAGAGAGCCCAGAAATGGACCCACACAAATACAGTCAACTGATCTCTGAAAAAAGAGCAAAGGCCATACAAAGGATAATCTTTTCAACAAATGGTGCTGTAACAAGTGGATACCCACATGCAAAACATGAATACAGACACAGAGCTTACACTTTTTACAAAAATTAATTCAAAATAGACCGTGGACCAAAATGTAAAACACAAAAGTAAACTTCTAGAAGATAACATAGAAGAAAATCTAGGTGACCTTGGGTTTGGCAATGAGTTTTAGATACAACACCAAAAGCACGATCCATGAGACAAAAACTGACAAGTGGGCCTTCATTAAAACTAAAACTTCTGCTCTGCAAAAAAAGCACTGTTAAAAGACTGGGAAGACAAGCTCCAGACTGGGAGAAAATATTTGCAAAACATGTATCTGATAAAAGAACTTGTTTCCAAAATATACAAAGACTCTTAAAAGTCAACAATACAGAAACAAACAATCCAATTTTAAACTGGTCAAAAGATCTGTTTTGTGATAAACAATGTTCACAAGTAATTGCTCAAGTTTTTCTGAAAGCAAAAATGTTAATTTCTAAAAAAAAAAAAAAAAGGAGAACAGCTATAAAATAGTAGAAATACTGATGCTTCATTATCAAAACAGAACACTAGAGCATACTACACCACATACAGCGTAAACACAAAACATTTTGAAACTTTGCATTTCAGAATAGGGATGTCAAACCAGAGAACTCTTTCTTCTATTTGGAGTAACAAACCAGATGAGCTGGAAATTAGCTAAGGGGGGCATTTAACATACATTTTACATGCTAGCTATCAATGCAGAGGATCACAAATTAGGATTTTGTATTTCTAATGCATTTTGCTTTTTCTTTGTGCTAGTCACTAGCTGATCAGATTTTCTTCTAGTATTGTTGCCGAAACCATCTGAATTGAATTTTTATCTGAACTGGATACAATTTACAGTTTACAGGGCATGAGAGGAAGAAAATGGACCTTCATCACCTCCACACAAAGCAGCCTTTGGGGAGTATAAGTGACTGGCAGGGAGCGAGACATACCTCTGTGATGATGGCTTTTTGGTCCTTCACCCTTTGCGCCTCCTCTGGGTCCTGCTCCAGGCTGAATACTTTAGAGAGGAGCACTGGCTTCCCACCTCGGCACAAGACTGCTTGGCACGTGCCAACATTGGCCACAGTCAAGCTAAAGCTACTTGCTGGATCGGCAGTGTCAGGGCGGATGTAGCAAAGGAGAGCGGAGGAGCCCAACTTCTGGCCAGCCATTCCTAATTTCCTATTCAGAAAGAAAATAAAATGAAGATGTGGTGGCTAGTTTTAGAAGTAAGTGGTGGTCCTGCACATATTGCCCTTCTAAATACAGACTTGCTGTGGCTGATGGTGGTGGAGAGAGTTCTGCCTTCCACTCTCAGCTGAGGAAAAGATTTTACAAAAGGGAGACATGGGAATAGAGAGTCAAGGTGCATCTTTCTCCACTGCTTTTTTTGTGTCTGATCAAAGACTTCCTAATTCAGGGGCTATCAAACTTTAGCACATCAGAATCACCTCAGGGCTTGTCCAAACAGGGATTGCTGGGCCCTAGCCCCAGAGTTTCTGATTCAGTGGGTAAGAGGCTGGCTCAATAAACTGCATTCCAATAAATTTCTGGTGATCCTGAGGCTGCTGGTCCTAGAACAACACTTTGAGAACCATTCACTTAGGCTATAAGTTCCCTGAGGGAAGGCCAACGAGTCTTAAATTTCCCCCGCATGCAGGGCATCCACGTGCCTGTACTTGGAAACAATGCTAAGGAGGAGCAGACACTAGCAAAAAGACCTAGTTTCAATCCCAGCTCTGCCACTTCCTGGCTACAGACCCTCAGCAAGTGATTTCTCCAAGAAATTTCTCTGATAAAAATATATAGTACGAAAAATACTTACTACAGTTCCTGGCTCAACAGTTGCTTCATAAATTGAGTTCCCTTTCCTAAACCCTTTATTTTGTGAAGTCTCTAGCTCAACTCTACTGCTGAAAAACAAACTCCTTCCTAACACTTTGCTTTGTGTTATGACAGATAAAACTAGTTCAAGATCCAGGCTGTTCCATTTCAACCTGAACTATACAACTTAACAACCTCTCAGTTGTTCATACCCTTTATCAGTCCACCTGATATGCAAATGCTCCATTATAGTCAGGTTATACAGATGTCCTCAACTTACAATGGTTCAACTTAAGAGTTTTTAACTTTACAATGGTGCAAAAGCAATACTATATGCATTTAGTAGAAACTGTACTTTGAATTTTAATCTTTTCCTGGGCTAGTGACATCTGGTGTGATCTTCTCTCATGATGCTGGGCAGAGGTAGCGAGCCACAACTACCAGCAAGCCACTTGATCACAAGGCTAAACAATCAATACAGTGCCCTATGTCACCAGATGATTTTCCCCAACTGTAAGCTAATGAGGTAAGTGTTCTGAGCACATTTAATGTAGGCTAGGTGAAGCCATGATGTTTGGTTGGGTAGGCGTATTAAATGAAGTTTCCACTTACCATATATTCAACTTATGATGGGTTTATCAAGATGTAACCCTATTGTAAGTTGAGGAGCATCTGCATAGAGTTTTTGCCCTTAAGTGGTTTAGACTTTACTTAGACTAGTTGGGTAAAACCCCAGAAACAGGGATTCTAAGGATATGAATCTGATGAGTTTTTGGTTAACCTTTTGTAGGTTACTGACTCCTTGGACAATCTTATGAAAGCTGAGCACCTTCCTCCTCAAAATGTACAACCACATATATATATATATACACACAACCTTTTGCATATAAATTCTGGGCTCCCCAGATCCTCAGCAGCCTTTGGATTCAACAGAGAAAACAGATGAACTCACAGGCTTTTTAAAGAGCCAAAGTCCCCACACTCCATGCTGATACAGAGAATGATCATAGAAGACAACAATTGTGAGTTCTCTCCTTGATCCCGTAACCATAATTTAGACCCTGACCTTCTGGTTTAGAAAGATGTATTTTCTTGGAAATGTCTGCTAACCAAGGTCTGGTAAATAAAAATAAATAAATAAATAAGATATATTTTCGAAAAGTAGAACTAAATTGGGGATTATTCAACCCACCTGCTTACCTGTGAGATACCAAGAAGGTGTTAGCCATGAAAACTGTGTCATTAGTTGACTGCTGTACCTCTTCTAAAAGCACATCTGCCATTGTACACTGGAGCAGGCGTGGGAGCTCCTCATTTCGATCCCCATCAAACATGCCATACACAGCTCCCACCCCCCTCTGCAAAGTTATCCATAGCAAGTGCCGAGACACACAGCCTGTAAGAGAAATATGAGAAACACAATCATCAAAAAAAGTTACTGGTAAAGTACTATTCTTTAGGAACCATTCTTTTAAAAAGTAATTATTAATTAAAGGTGGAGAAGACCAGTAGCAAACTGTAATCTACACATAAAAAGTCCCTAGACATGATAATTAAGCAACATCTAAAAGAGCTAATGTCCCAAGGAAAGGGGGAAACAGCCACATTCACGAGCAGTACATATCAGCTTTGCAATGCTGCGGAAGGCTGGTAAGATAAAACACTTTCTCTTAGTGGTGACTAAGGATTAGTTTTGTCAAGGCTCATCAGCCAAAGATCACCAGAGCACACCTATGGTTGAAAAAGTTGAGTTTATTACTCGTTATAGCAAACGAAAATGCACCCCATGGAATCCTGGGGTATACAGATAAGAAGTGCTGAAAAGAACCCACTATAGGGTTTGAACTTTGGCTGGGTCACTCTGAGGAGGGTCTAAGGAAGAGGATCATACTAGACTGGGTGTCATCAGAAAGTGGGGGTCATTCTATGGCTGAGTATATATCTTATCTATAGGGAAAGAAAATTAGCAGAAGGATAAAGCTGTAACCAGTAAAGCAAGTAGCATCTACCCATCTTAGCCATGAAAGGGGGTTTTTGGTATTTTGTTGACTGCATATTCATGTTGTTTTTGTCTTAAAACTTTATCATGGTCTCAAAGGGATCTTATCTGACACTGATGTTCTATGATTTGTGTACAACAGAATAACATGACCTAGCTATTATGAGCATCAGACCAGTTCTCAGATGCCAGGGGCTGCCATTTTTTCTTTCTCAGTCTCCATGGCCAATATACTCACTTATTTCTCTGCCCTGTCATCTCCGCCAGTCCATGGCTCCAGAAGGTTGATGTAACTGTAGAATCTGTGGTTGGCAAAGGTTTCTGATCAATTTTCAGGGTTGTGATATGGCTGTGGGAGGTGAAGGAAGATTAAACAATATGTTCTTCTGTATTTTACAAAAACTATCCCAACAATTTTTTTTTTTTTGAGACCGAGTCTCCCTCTTGTCACCCAGGCTGGAGTACAGTGTTATGTACTCTGCTCACTGCAACATCCACCTCCCAGGTTCAAGCAATTCTCCTGCCTCAGCCTCCCGAGCAGCTGACATTATAGGCACATGCCACCACCCCCAGCTAATTTTTGTATTTCTTTCTTTTTTTGAGACAAAGTCTCCCTCTGCCGCCCAGGCTAGAGTGCAGTGGCACCATCTCGGCTTACTGCAACCTCCACATCCTAGGTTCAAGCGATTCTCCTGCCTCAGCCTCCTGAGTAGCTGGGATTACAGGTGCCTGCCGCCATGCCCAGCTAATTTTTATATTTTTAGTAGAGGCAAGGTTTCACCATGTTGGCCAGACTGGTCTCAAACTCCTGACCTCAAATGATCCACCTGCCTTGGCCTCCCAAAGTGCTAGGATTACAGGGGTGAGCCAGCACGCCTGCCTAATTTTTGTATTTTTAATAGAGATGGGAGTTGCGCCATGTTGACCAGGCTGGTCTTGAACTCTTGACCGCAGGTGATCCACCCACCTTGGCCACCCAAAGTGCTGGGATTACAGGCTTGAGCCACTGCACCCGGCCAACAATAATGTATCTTTTAATAAAATAATCTGTGGACAGACTAAGATGCATTTCTAGAGAGACGGATGAAAGTAGTATACTGAACTACTGGCAAAGAAGGAGGGGGAGAGAAAGGAAATGGGTAGAAGGATCAAAGGGGTAGGAGTTTCAATCAAAAACTAAGCACGGCAAAGATTTCTAAGTTTCAGCCAACCATCTATTTCTTTTAAGTACTTTGATACAATGAAGTCTTGGTACAATGGATGAATTTGTATTATCTCTTAGATATTATATAATCTGTCCCACCTAAAACATCCATGCTTGTCGTGAAAATATTCAGTGTGTGAGTGGGAAGTAGACATGGAGTAGTCCTAATATAAACAGATTGACTATTGGATAGGACATCTATTCAAAACTTAAAGAAGAGAACTTAGGGGCTTTATGGCCTAAATTCATTTTGTTCCTTTAATTACTTGAGATCTCCATAGTACTAACTGTGCTAGATTCTGAAAATAGTTCAAAAGAAACAAGAAAACCTACACATGGCTGGTGGGCCTAAGAGCACATGCAGATTCCATTTCAAATTTTTTCCTACCTAAATATGTCCAATGTCTTGTGTTCCAGAACCAGATTTGTATTTCCAGTCAGGTCAAGGTCTTGTAACGTAGCAGGCAAAGCCTCTGGAATCAGGATTTCTGTCAAGTCATTGCAACTTAGGTCTACAAACTAAGAAGAAATGGAGAAGTCAAAAGAAAACACATCATAGAGATTCAGTTGTTTACTCCCAAGTGTCCAATCTCTTACTATATCCCCAAAGAGAAACTTAACTTTTCCCCAGGAATCTATTACATACATTCTGGTCCCAAATTGAGTATATAAAAAGACAATAATATTTTTCCTTATGAGAATAATCTCATTTACACTTCTTTCTTCTTCTTCGTAAGAGGAGAATAATCTCATTCACTCTCCTGCCATTTCCTCCAATAAGGACATCATTCCAGCACACAGTAGTACCTGGATCTGAGGCAACTGCAGTATTTCTGGGAAAATGCTGATGTTGTTGGAGTGTGCCACAAGGGTGTGCAGCCTTTTGCAGTTTGCTATGGTTGTGGGAATGGTTTTAAGCTTGTTGCCACTTAGGTTCAGTTCCTCCAATTGCTCCAATTTATTTAGTTTGCTGAAAAAGAAACACCAGAATACTATAATGCACCAAGACTGAGCAGCTGTCAAGGAAGTGCTATTCTACAGCAGTCACATAGTAAAGAAGGCCAGTATGGTCTACTGCCAGATGACTGGTGAGAAATGAAACTGATACCAGGAAAGGCAATGGCTCAACAAGTTATAGCTCCTGCTATAACTAAGCCTGATCTGCCTCAGTTTGTTTCAAGGGCCATTGGATCTTGTGGACAGGAACATTTTCCTGTTACCTAATGTACAGAAAGTGGCTAGAAAAGGAGTGGCCTCAAGTTGGGGGGATTAGTCCTGATGCTTGCTTTACCACTAACTAGCTGAGAAATACGAGGTAAATCAATGTCAGCATCTTCAATCTCCTTAGCTGTAAAAAATTAAGTTTTACTACATCATCACTAAGATTCTTTTCAATTTTAAATTTCTACAGTTACCTTTTCATGACATTAACTCATCTCCACTAAACATTTATCAAGTTCTTATTATACACACAGCACTGTGCTGTGAGGCAAGTGATTCACACTGTTCCATGACTGAGCAAAGCTTTCTACACCGTATGCAAAATACCTTAAGGAAGAGTAACACCTTTATGGAGGTTATTACAAATTGTTCTAATTTATTTTGATTTATTGGTTTAAAAATTATAAAAATAATCAACTGCGGTTCCATGGAGAGAAAAGCATGAAAAATAAAGAAAATAAATCACCAATATCAACAATCTGAATTACTTTTATCATTTTGCTGAATTTCCTACCAAATTTATGTATTTATTTTATATAAATTTTGTCTTGCCTTTTTCATATATCATAATTTCTACTAGAAATTTTATAAATACTTTTTAATAACTAAGCTTAATAAATAATTTTTTTCTGATAATAATATATGTTCACTGAAAAAAACTGAAAAATAGAGACAAACAGGACAAAAAACCTTTTAATGCTACTGCCAAAGATAATCTCTGATGACACTTTGGTAAATAGCACTCTTGTCTTTCCTAAGGCACAAAACTATACTTATCAAATTAAAAACTGGTATTATAGGCCAGGTAGGTATGATAGCTCACACCTGTAATCCCAGTACTTTCAAAGGCTAGGGCAGGTAAATCTCTTGAGCCCAGGAATTTGAGGCTGCAGTGAGTTATTATTGCATCACTGCACACCAGCCTTGGCAACACAAGACCCCACCTCAAAAAAAAGAAAAAAGGTGCTATATTATATACGTTGTATTTATGACTTTCTTTTATTTAACAACATATTTTAAAAGTGTTCCCATGTCCAAATCTCATGCTTTTCCCTTATCCTGCCTGGATTTTTCTGACTTGTAAACAGAAATGCAGCCTCCTCAATCAGTTTCTTACTGAGTACCCAGAACTGTACCAGATTCTGAAAATAGTTGAAAACAAACAAGATTTGTATTGTGCCTATACAATTATAACACTGCTCAGGAAATGATCTGAGTGGATTATTCAGTTAAGACCACACATTTTAAAAAATATGTTGTTTCTAAATGTCATTGTTTTATTATATATATCCAGATTACTCTATTCTTTGTGATCTTTTAAGTCTTATTTTTTTTTTTTTTTTTTGAGACGGAGTCTCACTCTGTTGCCCAGGCTAAAGTGCAATGGCGCAATCTTGGCTCACTATAATCTCTACCTCCCAAGTTCAAGCGATTCTCATGCCTTGGCCTCCTGAGTAGCTGGGATTACAGGCACATACCACCACACTCAGCTAATTTTTGTATTTTTAGTAGAGATGGGGTTTCACCATGTTGCCCAGTCTACTATTAAACTCCTCACTTCAGGTGATCCAGCCACCCCGGCCTCCCAAAGTGCTAGGATTACAGGTGTGAGCCACCTCACATGGCACAAGTATTTTTTTAAAAAAATCAGTCAGGTGTGGCGGTGCATGCCTGTAGTGCCATCTCGTTGGGGGTTGAGGCAGAATTACCTGAACTTGGGAGTTTGAGGATGCAGTGAGCTGGGACTGCTCACTGAACTCTACCCTGGATGACAGAGCAAGACTCTATTTGTTTAAAAAAAAAAAAAAAAAAAATCAAGTTTCTCCTGTATGTCTTCTGAAGCTCTACCTCATTTTGTAAATGTTTGTAAAAATTATAATTTTATAATCTACATATATATAATTTCATCCAAAATTATTTATATCAAATGCCATCGCCCCATGTTAATTTTTGGAAATATTATTTTTAATTAGCACTTTCATGGCATAGATTCTTCTGGTGTTAAATTTTCCAAATTTTAGCTGGTCATGGTGGCATGCGTCTGCAGTCCCAGCTACTTTAGAGGCTGAGGTGGGAGAATCACTTCAGACAAGAGTTCGAGATCAGCCTGGACAAGGTAATGAGACCCAATCCCTTTTAAAAAAAAATCTAAAGTTTTTTTTAAATCAAATGTGTTTTGAAAGGATTTACTTATCCATTGACACTGTCCAAAATTTGACAGCATTAAACATCTTCCTTATGTGTTCTTATAGGGGTAGCCTGGCTAACTACTGTTCATCTCTTCCTCCAGGGAGCCTAACCCCATCCCCCAGGCTCTGTGCAGTGTGACTGGCAACGTGTGCGTATCTTCTTTAACACCCTGCCTTTCTTAGACTTCACTGCAACTGCCTATCCACTTGTCTATTTCCCCAATTTGACTAAATTTCTAGAGGACAGAGACTGAAACTGTTACACAATACTTGACACACAGACATTCCATTTCTGTATTATGAATAGGTAACAGTATTTTATAAAACAGTGCTGACAAAAGAAAAAATTATCTTCAGAATTTGTTTCATAAGCCTGTACTTTTCTAGGTTGAATATTAGACCATTATTAAGGAGTCACAACTAAAAATTAAACATATTTTAACCAATTTTCCTGGTTACTGATACTTAACAGGTACTATTAAGATGAGATTTTGTCACTCAACTAGTGAAACCATAGCATCTGTAAGTCAGTCAACATAAACAAAGAGTCACAGTCAGATGGCTATATTTTTTTGACAAATGTAGAATTAACGTTGCATATTTGAAATGATCAAAGTTTGCATTCATTTTACCTTGCAGGAAAGCTCTGTAGCTGATTGTTTGCAAGGTGCAAGATTCGCAGGTGCGGGTGCCCCCACCAGGACAGGTATGCACTGATCTGTCAGGAGATTGTTGGTCAGATAAAGCAGCTGCAGCATACTCAAACTCTCCTCCCCAGTGCAGGCGGATGGTAAAGACTCCAGACTATTTGCAGATGCATTCAAGTATCTGAGACTGAGAACACACACAGATCATCACTTCCTTTATTTGCTGCCTTTCTGTATAGAAACCATCATGTGACCTCAGTATGGAATGCTGCCCATTCCAAGCTCCCAAATGAAAAAAACAAAAAAAATTCTCCAGGAAGTTTTTCCATAATTGATCCTATCCAATCAACCCAAAGTTCCTTTTACTCAACTCATGCAAACCAAGTAGAGAGGAAAAAGTACAAGCCTGGTTGTTTTCCCAGGCTTCTGGAGTGCCTGATTCTAACCTAACTTCATCTTTTACTGTCAAACTGCCTACTGAAAGGATATTGCTGAATATCATGTTCAAATATACCTGAACTATTAAGACAACATTTAGAAAAACTTTTGTCTGGTTTTAACGCATCATTACGTATTTAGCCAATCCCATAATTCCCTAATAAAATACACACAGGCTGTTTCCATTTCTATACAAATGCTATTATAGACACTGTAATGAGCATCTTTGTATCCTTAACCAATTATTTCCTTAGAGTATACTCCTAAAAACAGATTTTGTGGGATCAAAGGATTATATATTTTTTAGAGATTTAATATATTGCCAAACTGAGCTCCTGAAAGACTATATGAAATTATACTTCCAGCCAGGGGCGGTGGCTCACGCCTGTAATCTCAGCACTTTGGGAGGCCTAGGTGGGTGTATCATGAGGTCAGGAGATGGAGACCATCCTGGCTAACACAGTGAAATCCTGTCTCTACTAAAACTACAAAAATTAGCTGGGCATGCGGCATATGCCTGTAATCCCAGCCACTTGGGAGACTGAAGCAGGAGAATCGCTTGAACCTGGGAGGCAGAGGTTGCAGTGAGCTGAGATCATGCCACTGCACTCCAGCTTGGCAACAGAGCTAGACGCTATCAAAAAAAAAAAAAAAAAAACAGAAATTATACAAGAAGACTAAGAATGCCAGTTTGTCACACCTTTGTCAACACTGAGTATTACAAATCCATTCTAATCTTTGCTGAGCTAATAGATAAAACATGGTACAATTTAAAATTTTACCTAACATAGTGTTTGGTATATACAGAACATTCTCAGTAAAAGGCAGCTATTATTACTAAACTTGTGTGTTCTCAGGTCTTCTTCATGTTGTATGATCCATAAGCCCTAATTCATTTTTAAATTGATATGTAAGTTTTACATAACTAGCTTTTAAGCTAATGGTGGGTACTGTGTCTGTTTGTGCTGTTGCCTCAACAAAGCTCTGTCTAGAGTTAATATTAAATAAATACCACTGACAGTTCGCTACAGTTAAGTTACTGCCTACAGATTCTAAGGTTGTAAACTAATTTTATTCAGACTATCATGAGGAACAAATGCAGTGCTATGGATTGCTAACAAATACTTGTAAACTAACAACTGCATCAAGACTCCATATAAACATTACATAAAGAAAATTTCCTTTAAATGCTTTTTAGAATTTCCAAAGACTTTATTTTGAGGAATATCCAACCAAGTGTATTATACATTAAGAAATGTATAAGCTGCTAAAGAAAGAACAAGCCAGACAACTATGGGCTAAGTGGTTTTTTATGTCTCCTCTTAATTTACTACTGCTCATACTACTGCTCATCTTTGTTTCCTCCATTTCTAAAGTGAAGACAATATTGCCTTCTCCACGTTGTAGAAAAATATAATTAAAAACTTGTTTTCAATGCTCGCTTTGGCAGCACATATACTAAAATTGGAATGATATAGAGAAAATTATCATGGACACTGAGCAAGGATGACAGGCAAATGTGTGAAGCATTCCATATTAAAAAAAAATAAATAAATACTAGTTTTCAGGCTGGGTGCAGTGGCTCATGCCTGTTAATCCCAACACTTTGAGAGGCCAAGGCAGGCAGATCACTTGAGTCAGGACTTTGAGACCAGCCTAGGCAAAACGGTGACACCCTGTCTCTACAAAAAATAAAATTAGCCAGGTGTGGTGGTGCACGCCTGTGGTCGCAACTACTTAGGAGGCTGAGGAGGAAGGATCACTTGGATCCAGGAGGTCAAGGCTGCAGTGAGCTATGATTGCACCACTGCACTCCAGCCTGCGTGACAGAGTGAAATCATGTCTCTAAAAAAAAATCCATACAAACAAACCCCACAAACTAGTTTTCACTTAAAGGTGATGTACACATTAGGTAAACCTGATTACACACCTAAAATAGGAAGGCCATGTCATCTATTTGTTAATTTATAGTTAGAAGGCAAATGACAACTTTTGGAAGGATATTACCTGTAAATACAGTTTTCAAAGTACTCAAAACGCTTTGCACATAAAGACCGTAATTCAAAGGCAGTTTGGCAAAGCTAGGAGCAAAAACCAAATTAACTTTTCTCTCCAATGCAAAAGCTCAAAATTGCGCAAAGAAGCTACAGCAGAATGTGATACTTTCTCTTTAAATGTCATAACTATATTCATCTTCAGAGATGAAAGCCTGAATCTTCTCGACCTGTCTGAAATTGTTTACAACACAGAAACCTCTTTAAGTATCTGACAGTTATTTCAATTTTGACTTACTGCTTCATAAAACAGTGTCATATATTCTTTCATAAAAATTGCAAATAATCCCACATCGTCTAGCGGTTAGGATTCCTGGTTTTCACCCAGGCGGCCCGGGTTCGACTCCCGGTTAAATAAAAAAAAAAAAAGAAAAAAAAAAATTGCAAATAAGTCTCCATCCATAGTTGGACTATCAGGTAAACTCTCTAAAAATATAGTTCCAAAGGTCACTCCAATGATAAGTCACTGCAGTCTGTTTAGCCAATGATTCTGCTCTTCCGAAAAATATCCTATGGTACTTACTTTAAGGCCTTGGAGAAGAGGGTGTCTGGCAGCCTGCTGAGTGCATTATGCTGAAGATCCAACACCTCGAGGGGGGATATGCTCCACCAGTGTTGGGAGGTTTTCCAAGTGATTGTGTCCCACCATCAGTTTTCTAAGACTCAAGCTACTCAGAATTCTAAGGGGAAAACATACGAACAAACAAATTAAAAATTCAGTGAAATCATTCTTTCTGAGGCTATCCTAGCCTATTTAACTAAGTTACAGAAATATACTCTTCCAGATTGTATACTCACCGACAAGTGCCTTAGCCAAGAAAGCAGCTATGACTGTATGTTTACCTACCACCCACCAAGAAGTCATTAAGGTCAGTCTGAGAAAAGGTGAATTAATGAAGGCAAACAGCACAGAGTAGATCTAAACTAAAAAGGCAATTTCTAGAATAAATCAATTTAGATTTTAAGTCTAAAAACCGCACCAAAAATTCAGTATATTAACACATCTTGCAAATAAATTCATAACATTTCATTACAATAAAAACTACTATTTACTTTAGTGCTCAAAATGTGCTAAGCCACTTAACAATGAAGTTCAGAAAGGTTCGATAACTTTGATTTGCCTAAGATTTCACACTGAATAGTAAACGGTAAAGTCTAGACTTGAAATAAGGTTTGACTCCAAAGACTGTGTTCATATTTACTATGTTAAATGCCTCTAGTTTAATTTTAAAGACTCTATTAGGTAATAACCATACATTTTACACCTCAATGCTTCTGAATATATCATTCTCTGCCCCCTTCACCAAGCCCCACTTTCTTTCTCCCTCCACTTAGAAAACTTTCATCATCTGGTAAAGGTCAATTCAAATGCCATCTTCAGCCGGGCGTGGTGGCTCACCCCCTGTAATCCAAGCACTTTGGAGGCCAAGGTGGGCAGATCACCTGAGATTGGGAGTTCAAGACCAGACTGACCAACACGGTGAAACCCCGTCTCAATATTAAAAAAAAAAAAAAAATGCCATCTTCTCCATGAAACATTCTCTAATTATTCAAATTTCTTCTAATTTTCTCCATTCAGTTTACACAGTGTAGTGATTAACAGTGAAGGCTCTGGAGTAAAAATGACTGCATGCAAGGCCAGGTGTGGTGGCTCATGCCTGTAATCCCAGTACTTTGGGAGGCTGAGATGAGCCCATCACTTGAGCCCAGGAGTTTGAGACCAGCGTGGCCAAAATGGCAAAGCCCTGTCTCTACTAAAAATACAAAAATTAGCTGGGCATGGCGGTGTGTGCTCCTAGTCCCAGCTACTGAGGGGGCTAAGGCCAGAGGATCACCCAAGCCCAGCAGGTTGATGCTGCAGTGAGCAGTGATTGTGCCACTGCACTCCAGCCTTGGTGACAGAATGAGACCCTGTCTCACAAAAAAAAAAAAACACACACTACATTCAAATGTCAGCTCCCATCACTTCTGAGTTAAGTGCAACCTTCATCAAGTTACCTAACCGCTCTTAGGTAAGCCTTACTTTCCTCATTTTTAAGATAAAGATAACAGCACCTATTAAATATATAACAAGCTTTTTAAAGGATTAGGTAAGATCATAAAAGTGAAGTTCTTAGAACATTACTCAGCTCGTAATAACTCATACTATAAAAATTAACTATTATTACTACCATGTCACCAACCTACAGAGGCAACCCTTGGTATATTTCTTTCATCACAGTTATCCACATATACACAATCTCTCCTTAAGCTCCTTGCAAGCTAAGACCATACTTTAGCCTTTAATATGTTCCTTACAGCACATCACACTGTCTCATGCTCAGCGGGTACTCAATACTCACTGAACAAATAAAAGGCAACCCAAATCTAGAAAAAAAAATTAAATACACACACGTAAATGTTAGTACATACATACATACATACATAATATACGCATCCATGCACACATACCTCATGGGAACCTCTGTGATAAGATTATAGCTCACATCTAATACTTCTATCTTCTTTGCTTCACAGGCCCAGTCAGGGACACACTCTAGCAGGTTTCTGCAGAAAATAAATAATTAAATGGCACCATTTAAGATGACAAATGAACTCACTTCACTAGACTGTAATGCATCTGTTAAGCAGCCTGTAAGCCCTTGAGGACAGGGACACTATCTCCAAGGCATCCCTTGGTACATTACCTGGAATACAGTAGGTGCTCAGTGAATGCTGTTGAATTAGAAGGGGGAGGACAGACAAGTACTTGAAAATGTGTAATATTGGATCAATTACACTACATGCTTGAAGAAGCCAAAAAAAATTTTCTGCATTAGAAAAGAACACTTATGGTGGGATGGGATGAGGGAAATATAAGGAATTATAATAATAAACCTTCAAAGATGAGTTAAGATTTCCACAGGTACTGACTGGTGGAGAAGAGAAGCAAATTCCAGGAAAAATAAACAGAATGAATAAAACTGAGACAGTAGAGGCAAAAGATAACTAGTGGGGAAAAAGTTTCAAATCATTTAGAATGTGAGCTCAAATAATTTGTAAAGCACTAGGCAGATATTTAGTACAGAGAATTTTTTTTTCACACGTGACAGCTTCTCTAGTCATCAGGTATCTATGGATTTACTGAGTGATATAATGAGGCAGAATGAAGCAGCACTATGTAAGAGAAACACACATATCACTATACCTTAGTGAAGGAAACCCTTTACCTAAAATGGATCAAAACAAGCTCTCTAAGAAATATGACATATGGGTTAGAATGTGAAGGTGTTGTACAATGACCTGAGGTGAGGAGCACATTCCACGCAGAGTGGCAACATGAGCTAGAGCACAGAGGCAAGAAAAGAAACACATGGTGTGTGGGGGGGAATAACAAGCAGTGTGGTGATGCTAGAGCACCCGGGAGGAGAGGGCATGGGCTGGAGATAATAAAGTCACGTTCAATAAGGTATAGCAGACCAAGGACAGGACCCTGGGGATAATGGAACTTTAAAGGGCTAGCTGAGGAAGAGGAGCATGCAAAAGAGACATGGCCAAAGTGGCATGACAAAAATCAGACTGTATTAACTAGCCAAGGAAAAAGCATGCTTAGAGACAAGAGAGCAAGATTAACTGTGTCAGCACAGAAAACTTCCAACATGAGAAGGACTAAACTGAGCTGTTAGAGGGATAAGCAGATGGGGACTGAAGACACTAAGCCAAAAAATGCACATAATTCTTGAGAAATTTGGACAAAAGGGGGAAGAGAGTAATTAAGACAATAGCCAAGACAATAGCCAGCGGGGCTGTGAGGTAAAGGGAACTTTCTCTGTTACGACAGAAGAGATTTAAGTGTGTGTACAGACTAAGAAAAAGAGGCTGAACAAACACACACACACAAAAACAAACACACACGAGCGGGGCGGGAGGGAGAAGAAAAGGAGAGAGGAGGGAGGAGGACAACAATAACGATGAACAGAGCAAGGTCCAGGGCAGTGGGAGTGGAGGGGTCACAGGCACAAACAGCTGGACTGGCTGTAACAGAGGAGATAAGCTGAGAATGAATATGCACCTACATAAATTCAAGCAAGGTGGGTGTTAGGAAGCTGAGGGAAATCACCCACAATGGTCTCTGTTTCCCAATCAAGTAGGAAGCTAAGTTCCAGCATGGAGGAAACTGAGAAGGGGGACACTGAGGAAGGTAGAGCAATCCTGAACAGATGCTGAGGACACTGGAAGGAGCTGGCAAGAGGAAGAACCAATAAGCTCCAGATAAGGTTGGAAATTGTGAGTTTGTTGTAGTGTCCACTTGGATGTGATTTTCTTCAGCAATGACCAAGCTCAACGGAAAAGGTAAAATTTTAGTACTGATCCATGTTGGGGTTTTGCTGGGAAGACAAGCAGAAAGAAATGGAAGGGAATCTAAAACATTAGCTTTTAAAATGATGATAAAGTAACAAAATCAACAAAAAGAAACTTGGCTATAATAGCTAGCATATCTTGAGACAACTGTATTTCAGGTACTACCCTGTATATTTTGCATTTATCATCTCACTCAGTCTTTACAATAACCCTGACCATATAGGACCCTGCCCACTGCCCTTTGATCTGCTTTGGGCACCCTATACTCGCAGCACTTAGGATGCAGCCCTGTCACTACTTGTTTGATTGTTCATCTCGCCACTAGATTGCAAAACGCAACCAGTGAACCCAGAATGCCCAACAGTGGTTAAAAAGGAATGAATTCAAGAAAAACAAACTTCATTTATGTTTGTTTCTGGCCACCGAGAGAAGTAATAAAATCCTGAATATAATTAATGTCCCTTCAAAAATAAGACCAACATGAGATATGGGAGTACAAAAAAATTAAAATTTAAAAAAACCCACCATCTGAAAATTAATAATTATCTGATTCCAGCTGACAAAATGGGAATCAGTGCCATGAAGATAACAGGTCTTTGTTTGTACCTCATCCTTTAAGAAGGAATAATTCATAGGCACCTTACTATTTCAAGAGAATTCTTCCTTTATACAGTAAGGCTATTAAACTTATTTGTCCACTCGTCCTTTCTTCTTTTTCCAGGTTATCCAAATATTTCAAAATATTTAGATTTCTTGTGCATCAAAACTGCCAAGAATCCACATGTATCTTTCAAATAGAAAGAAACAAGCATCACCCTCATTAGAGATACTCACCGGGAGAGGTCCAAGGAAGTAAGTAGGCTAGGTACTGGATATATGTTCACTGCTGTCAGCCCTAATCCAAAAACAAACAGGTGTTAGTGACATCCTCTAAAAAAGAAAGTAACTGAGAGCTGACAAGGGAACAGTAGCTTAGTGAAATCACAAGAGAGAAAATTGACGTCCTCTACTAAGATGAACTAAAGACAGAAACTACTGAATAACTCACTTTGACTAACTGCTTGATCCCAATGTGTCTTTAAAAACAAATGTAACAACTAATTGAAGGATCCTGTGTACTTTATACAAGGTTAAACAGTTGTTAAATGTTAACAGTAACTACTTAGCCTTTTAACTTGATAAAAATTAATAATTAGACTTTTACAGGCAATATTTTAACTTTTAAATAAAGTATAACATAAATACAGAAAAGTGCAAAAATCAGTAAATTTTCACAAACTGAACACACTAGCAACACCCGAATGAAGAAACAGAACATTATCAGCTCCCTGGGAGCTGCCCCGTGTTCCCGTTCCAGTCACTACCCCTCCAGGGTAACATTATCCTAACTCCAAGTACCAAATTACGTTTGCCAGTCTACATAAATAAATGCATGTGTATAATTACTTTTGCCTATCTATATAAATATATGCATGCAGTATGTATACTTTTGCCTATCTATATAAATATATGCATGCAGTATATATAATTACTTTTGCCTATCTACATAAATACGTACACACAGAGCTAGACTCCATCTCAAGTATAATTTTACTTGTCGGGCTTCATTCACTCTACAATATGTTTACAGGATTTGTTTATATAGTTGCATATGGTTATAGTTCATTCATTCTGATGCCTGTATAAAATTAGTTTATGTGAATATATCACAATTTATTTGCCCATTTTAGAGATGATGGACATGTAAGTCTTCCAGTTTGTGGTTACTATGAATAGTACTTCTATGAACATATTTGTCCGTGTTTTTTGTGGACTAATATAAGCCCTTATATAGAGCATAAGCCTAGGAGAGGCACTGCTGGGTACAGGGTCATGTTCATGTTCACCTTAGTAGACACTACTGAACAGTTTTCCAAAGTGACTGTACCAATTTACACTCCCAACAGCTGCCCTGGGATTTTTAGGCCTTTCCATTCTAGTCATTCTGGCAGGTGTGTAGTGGTGCCACATACGGGTTTCAATATGCATATCCCTGATGACTAGTCAAGTTCAGTGCTTTCTCTATATTAACTGATCACATTTAGATAACTTCTTTTTGTAAAATGGAGTTCTTGACTTTGAAGCATCAAAACTGCAAGTGTTTACGTGAATTCTTCCAGATTGTAGAATTTAAGGACTTTGTAAACAGAACAGCAGACCTCAAACAAGCCCTGTTCAGTTAACCACTGTGATGGAATCTTGGTGACCAATAGTATTTAAGCATTTACGTACTATTAAAATATTTAATTTATTTGTAAATACTTAAATATTTACAAAGAGTAAATATTTATGACTGTGTGCCTGTTGATGAGGTCTTTTCCAGTAGCGCCAGGAATTCAGAATCATTAGACACATTAAGGATAGAGATGAGCCTGATAACAAAAATCTCCATGGCTAGGACTTACTACCATGTTAGGCATCTATAAACAGCATAAGTCAGTACTCACCAGTTTTAACCCCTTCTGACCAAGCAATTAATCTAAGCTACAATTTGAAGCTTCTGTAAGTAACATAATAAAAGGCAATGCAAACAGAAGTCCTCAAATTTCGTTTATCTGTATAATCTAGTTTACAGATGCAGAAAAATAAAGAGAATAAAATAATAAACCCTCTTTCACCTATCATAAAGCTTTTAACAAATCTACTTTCTGCTTTATACGCTCCAGACTTTTTGTTTTTTGAGGAGTTTTGCTCTTGTTGCCCAAGTTGGAGTGCAACAGCACAATCTCGGCTCACTGTACCTCTGCCTCCCGGTTTCAAGCAATTCTCCTGCCTCAGCCTCCTGAGTAGTTGCGATTACAGGTGCGTGCCACCACGCCCGGCTAATTTTTTGTATTTTTAGTAGAAATGGGGTTTCACTATGTTAGCCAGCCTGGTCTCAAACTCCTGACCTCAGGTGATCCGCCTGCCTTGGCCTCCCATAGTGCTGGGATTACAGGCATGAGCCACAGCGCCCAGCCCAGACTATTTTTTTAAGAATTAAAATACCACACATACCAAGAGGTAAACATCATCCTGAATATGGTTTTCATCACTCTCATGTGTTCTTTCATACTGTTACGGCATACTTATAGCTAAGAAAACAATATTTCTGTGAGTGTTTTAAATTTTGATGTAACTATCACAATTGACATTTAATTATGTACGTTTCCTTGCTCAAAAATTTTGCAATTTATCCATATTAACCATACAAAGCTTTACTACATTCATTTCCATTGCTGTGCAATATTCCATTGCATAAATATATAATTACTGATTTACCCATTTTCCTATTAATATTCCTACTTTTAGGCCAGGCGCAATGGCTCAAGCCTGTAATCCCAACACTTCGGGAGGCTCAGGTAGGCAGATCACGGGAGGTTAGGAGTTCGAGAACAGCCTGGCCAATATGGTGAAACCCTGTCTCTACTAAAAACACAAAAATTGGCTGGGCATGGTGGCACACTCCTGTAATCCCAGCTACTCGGGAGCTAAGACAAGAGAATCACTTGAACCTAAGCAGCAGAGATTGCAGTGAGCCGAGATCTGACGACTACACTCCAGCCTGGGCAACAGAGCTAGACTCCATCTCAAAAAAAAAAAAAAAAAAAAAAAAAAGAAAAGAAAAATCCTACTTTTTTGTGCTCACAAAAAGTGATAAACAATCTGGTATACATCTCCTTGTACACAAGTGTCTTTGGGATATATCTCAAGCAGGGAACTTTTAGAATATGGTACGTGTGTGTCTTGACATCTCTAATACTGTCACATTGCTTTCCGGGTTGGTTTTACCAGTCAACTCTCACTGGCAGTGTGTGAGAGCTCAGGAGGATGCTTCTCTTCACCTCCAGAAACACTCAGCATTACCTTTTTTTTTAATTTGATGAGTATAAAATGTTATTTAAATTTGCATTTTTCTGACAGTAAAATTTAACATATTTCCCTTTCCTTCCTTAAACATATATCAAAAGTAATTATATCTTCTACGGTAAAGAAGAACTTTCCATAAAATGAATGGCCTCAACAAATATGAGGACCTTTTCATTGAAAAATATTCTTAGGGCAAATCGTATTGAAATCAGAGGCTCCTCATTCTAGTACTGAGGCTACACAAGCTTTTAAAGCACAAATTGGCAAACTCTTTTTGTAAAAAACTAAATAGTAAACATTTTAGAATTTGCGGACCATAAGACAGTCTCTCTAACTACTATTCGATTCTGCCGCTGTAGCACAAGAATGTATAAATAATATGCAAACAAACCACTGTGGCTGCATTCCAATAAAACTTCACTTAGAAATATAGAAGCTTGAAATTCATAGTAATTTTCACGTCACAAAATTCTTCTTTCTTTGAGGTGGGGTCTCACTCAGATGACGTCTCACCCAGGATGGAGTGTGATGGCACAATCTCAGCTCACTGTAACCTCTGCCTTCCAGGCTCAAGTAATCTCCCATCTCAGCCTCCCAAGTAGCTGGGACAGTAAGCGCGCCACCACACTCGGCTAATTTTTGTATTTTTTGTAGAGATGGGGTTGTGTCATGTTGCCTAGGCTGATCTCAAACTCCTGAGCTCAGGTGATCTGCCCACCTCAGCCTCCCAAAGTGCTGGGATTACAGATGTGAGCCCCCATGCTCAGCCACAAAATTCTCCTTTTGACATTTTTTTAACCAACCATTAAAAAAATATAAAAACCGGCCGGGCGTGGTGGCTCACGCCTGTAATCCCAGCACTTTGGGAGGCCGACGTAGGCGGATCACCTGAGGTCAGGAGTTCGAGACCAGCATGATCAACGTGGAGAAACCCTGTCTCTACCAAAAAAAAAAAAAAAAAAAAAAAAAAGAGTAAAAACCATTCCTTATGGGCCATATAAAAACAGGGGGTAGGCCAGATGCAGTGATGGGGTATAGTTTGCCAACCCCTGTTTTAAACTATTATTGATGTTCTGTTTTGAACATTCTTGCCCACCTCCCCCACCACTATTCTGTGAAATGGCCTCTTACTATGCTCAATTAGTAAAGCTCAGAGTATCCTGCCATGTCTTTTTATGCATATTGTAACCACTTAAGTATTGACAGCAAAGTGGAAAGATAAAGCTTGGCCTCAATGAGCCACAAACTCCATCCTGCAGAGTAGCTGAGGAACACCACAGACACCACTGTTCTTAGAAAGTGCTGACTACAGCTGAAAGAGAAGAAACAAAAGGCTGGATAGAGAACTCACTGTTGGAACTGGCACAGAGGGTCCGAAGAGAGAAGCCGCTGAGTGTTAGCTCCCTCAGCTGGTTCCGCTCACAGTGCAGCTGTTCCAAGCTGCATAAGGAGCTAAGATCCAAGTCAGTCAGTCGGTTGTCCCGCAGATCCAAGTGAGTGATGTATTTATTTCCCTCCAGATTTTCAACAACCATGGTTTTCAAATGGTTCATCCTTAATATGCAGAAACAAGAAAATAATCAGAAATATAAGTCTATTAAATGTGCTTACCAAAATAAAAAACAGGACAGGTATTATCCCTTTCTCTGTTTCCTTTTGTTTTTGAGATGGAGTTTCACTCTTGTCACCCAGGCTGGAGTGCAGGGGTGCAATCTCGGCTCACTGCAACCTCCATCTCCCGGGTTCAAGTGATTCTCCTGCCTCAGCTTCCCAAGTAGCTGGAATTACAGGCACCCCCACCACGCCCAGTTAATTTTTTATATTTTTAGTAGAGACGGGGTTTCACCATGTTGGGCAGGCTGATCTTGAACTCCTGACCTCAGGTGATCTGCCCGCCTTGGCCTCCCAAAGTGCTGGGATTACAGGTGTGAGCCACTGCGCCCGGCCCCCTTCTGTTTCCTAAACAATTTAAGAACTTGACTTCTTGCCTAATTTTGCAAGGTACTATATAAATAACTACACTTTATAAACAATTCAAGGTACAGCCAGGTTAGACAATCCAGACTGGCAAATACATACACAAATTAATAAAGGGAAGAAAAAAAGACGTCATATGGACAAAGAGTTAAACACTTATATCCAAATACCTAATAAGATCAGATGGGCACTAAGGAAGACAAAAGAACACGAAGATAAACCCAACCTTTTTGGTTATTGAGTAGCAAAGCTACTCAGTATGATGTCTAGAGTATAAGGATGGACCATACTTCCTCCTGTTGCTATGCCTGCTCTATCTCTAGTGCTAAGGTTCACATAAAATTAATTAACAGACAAGGAAATAATCTGTATATATATGGAATAGTTTGAAGGCAAATTATAGAAAATGACCTCTGGGTTATTTTCCATACAAGTCTATGATTTAATTTATACAGGTGTGTTCTCATTTTCTCGTATTTCTATAAATCTCTCTCTTAAGTCTCCAGTGTACTTAAAAAAAAATTCGTGGTTTACTGTAAATAACAGAACATTCAGCAGGTGTCTTTTTTTATCAGCTTCCTTTAGGAAAAGATTATGACTAGAAAATAAAACTCTCATTTTCCATAATAAACAGTTTTTAAAAATATAAACAAAACAAAACAAAAGTTCTTAGTAATGAAACCTTTAACATCTTAATTGTAATACAATGGATATCAAGAAGAAACCCAATGGATATCAAGACTCAACAGAAAAATGGTCATTTATGGAGAACTTTAAACTACTAAATACATATAAAAAGATGTTCAACCTCACTGCTAAATAAATGTTGATAAAAATAATGAAATAGTTTCTTCAACCTACTAGACTGATGATAAAGAAAAAGGAATGCTAAAATCCACCACTGACAAACATATGAGAAAATGGGAATTTTCATAAAGTGTTACAGGGGTCAGGCACGGTGGCTCACACTTGTAACCCTAACACTTCACGAGACCAAGACAGGAGGACTACTTGAGCCCAGGAATTCAAGACCAGCCTGGGCAACACAGCGAGACCCCATCTCTACAAAATATTTAAAAAATAAAAATATACATTTCTGGGAAGTTAAGTGAGAACAACTTTTGTCAAAGGCAATTTGATAGTCTCTATCATATGGTACAGCTACCTGATCCTTAATCTCTCTGCTACAGAGTGTTAAGTCAAGTCTTACTCTACCTTTGAAAATATATATTCCTACATTGTTCAAAAAACCTAATGTTAGGGTTAGGCATGGCGGCTCACACCTGTAATCCCAGCACTTTGGGAGGCTGAGGTGGGTTGACTGCTCGAGTCCAGGAGTGCAAGACTAGCCTGCACAACATGGTGAAACCCCAAATCTACTAAAAATAGAAAAAAATTAGCCAGGCATGGTGGTGCGCACCTGAACTCCCAACTACTTGGGAGGCTGAAGTGGAAGAATCGCCTGAGAATGGGAAGTCAAGCCTGCAGTAGGCTGAGATCCTGCCACTGCATTCTAGCCTGGGTGACAAGTGAGACCCTGTCTCATAACAACGACGACAACAAAAGTTTAAAAACCCTAATGTTTTAAACAAATCTTCATAAAGAGAAGACATAAAGGTCCACCAGAGTCAATCTAAAGGAAACTATGCTAAAGAATAACCTTACCTTAAATCCACATGCTTGATATGGCTCATCCTACTGAGCACCCCTAAGTTCAGGACTTCCAGGCAATTTCCTGCCATAACCACTTTATCTAACATAGTAAGTTTCTCATAAACCTCAGGAATTTGACTAAAGTTGTTGAAGGAAATTCCCAAGGAGGAAAGCTGTTGCAGATTTCCCAATTCTTCAGGTAAAGTAGTCAGAAAGTTGCCATCAAGACAGAGGGTTTGAAGACTATGGGGAAAAAACAAAACAAGTCTACTTTATGAAAGGTTTCACTGGAATGGACAGAATCAGAGTTATGAATTCTGATTTATGTCACTAATCTGTTATCAATCCAAAAATAGTAAAGTGTCCTAACTCTCCATCTATACAGACTTAATAGATGACTTACACATAACTTAAACAAATGGTCCCTCCAACATTAAAGAGAGTTAAGACCTCTGCTGCTGAAGCTGAGGGATCAGTTACAGCTATAGGCAGGTAGATCTCTGAGGTCAAAAACTGCTGCTGACTAGAATCCTAGTAAGTACATTATTTATTTCACTGCAAGACCCATGGTACTACCTTCATTCCAAACCCCAGGCAAGTTTCTAATTCTGCAAGGGAAAAGAGCAATCTAATAAAGTTACTTACTTTAGCAGATTGCCAATTTGACTTGGTAGGTCATGAAATCCATTACAGGAAAGGCTGAGCTCAGTCAGGGTAGATATCTCGCATAACAATATAGGAAACAACCCAAGTTTATTATGGGACAAGTTCAGGCCCTTCAGTTGAGAAAATCTAAAGAGCAAAGGCAAAAATGTATATTGCATTTCAATAAATCTGTTACTGTATCTTTGTGCAGGACATCAATGGCCTCTGATGATCTATTTTAAATGTCTATCACAGAATTTATTCCAAAAATACTTACTGAGCACTCACTACACATCAAACATTGAGTGGGGACAGAGGACACCAAGATAACTAAGGCATAGTCCATGTGATCAAGGAAACCAGGTCTAGCATTACAGGAGTTCTCTTTTCTCCTTAAAAAGGTAGACAGTCTTGAAGAACAGCTCATGCTGGTACAATTCTTTTGTATTACATCATACTTGATATGCTTGAAATCTTTTTCCATTATTAAATTTCTACACGTAATATACAAAAGCCTTGCAGGAATTAATCCACTCATAGGCAAAGCAATAGCTAACAATTATGTAGATCAAATCCCATATATAAGCAACTTTTTTCATACTGAAATTATGTTGGCTCAAATGTCACACGAAATGAATAAACCAGTTAGAGCCTGAAAATGCGAATATGACAGCATTTTACCATTATGTGATCTGATACACAAAAAAATGGTAATTTTTAGTGCTTCTATTTTGTTCATGGAAGTAAAAGTATCTATATTGTCTTACCCAGAGACAGTATTGTTATAAAATGGATCTCTTGAGTTTCTTCTTGATATCCATTTTATTATAATTAAGATCTTAAAGGATTCATTACTTTTTAATGGCTCATCCTACTGAGCACCCCTAAGTTCAGGACTTCCAGGCAATTTCCTGCCATAACCACTTTAACTAACATAGTAAGTTTCTCATAAACCTCAGGAATTTGACTAAAGTTGTTGAAGGAAATTCCCAAGGAGGAAAGCTGTTGCAGATTTCCCAATTCTTCAGGTAAAGTAGTCAGAAAGTTGCCATCAAGACAGAGGGTTTGAAAAAAAGAACTTTTTATGAGAGTCGCTGGTAATTCCACTGGAGAATAGGATATTTTGTTATTATACAAGTGAAAGATGGTAAGGGTAAGATGTTCTCCATGATGATGATCTGTATCACCTGCTTCTATACTTGAATCCCTGGTACCTCACTCTAATGCTTTGCTTGCACATTTTCAATGTTTAATTTCCAGATGACCTAACCTTCATTACTGGTTATTCCTTTGGCTTGGTACTTTAAATTCAAAATTTATGATCCAGCCCTCAAACTGGACCAATTCTTTTCATAGCAACTCACAAAGAAATGCTGGAAACCAGCTTCCTTAAAATTATAGCTTGTCTTCATTTACATGACAATGTTACTAAAATAACTATATTACTAGAGACTTGTACTTGAAAAACTTTCTAAAATAAGTATCAGATGAGATTTTTAAAAAATCAAAACATTTTCTGGACATTACTCTAGAATTATTAGCTATTAAGGAAGCAGGTAAAATATGTCATTTTAATGTATATTATGCTTTTAGTCACCATCTAATTTAAATCATTTCAAATGCTTTAATTTCCAATTTCTCCCTTCTCCTCCAGAAGTCAAGACAATTACTTACAACACATATTTATTCACTGCCATCCATTTTTAAGTGGAAGAGTGAGATGGGATGAGTGGAGGGTGGGAATGAGGTATATATTTTAATAAAGGAGATGAAATAACAAGTAGGTCATAGTATTGTAGGGTTAAAATGGTTCCTTTATTAGAAGAAAGAAGCTTCACAGCTTAAAGGTTGGCAGTGGAAGGTACAAGGAAAGACAGAGCTTTGTCTCTCAGACTGAAATTCTTAAAATGAGGCCTATCTCCTCTAAGTTATTTAAATTTTATACTTCTCATTCAAAACTTTCCTATATACTAAATCTCTTGATGTAACTTAGCTGCTGATCACACATCAGTGTCAACGATTTACACAAAAAGATGACCCATATCAACTGGCAGCGCACAGAACATTTACATCAATCTTCTGTTTTATGGGGGGAAAGGGCAGGTAAGAGAACTGTGTGAATAAAAAATTTTACTTCCTCTTTAAAAGGGAGTGAAAATTTTAGAATATACATACAATAGTAGCAGGTAGAAGCCATAAGATACTGATTATAACTTGATTTGAACATGTCAGTCTGGAAACCCATTCTCCACATACTTGTAGAGTGTGTCGAGGCCTCCGGGTCTTTCTAACTGCATGAAGTTGTGTCGCAAGTTGAGGTAGGTGATATCTTGACTGTAGAAGAGATGCTCAGGAACCTCCTCGAGGCTGTAACATGAGAGATCCACGGTACTGATTCGCTGGGACACCACCTGAATAAGGTCAAAGAGAAGAGCCTTCTGAGCTAGTACTGAATGTCTATCACCCAGCACAGAATGAAATGGCATTTACACGAAAAGACACTAATTAAAAAGATAGGAAAGAAAAAAAAGGTAATAAGATCCAATTATTCATTTATAAAAACCAGTTTTTACTTTTTCTGAAAACCATAAGCTGCTTAAAAAACAAGGGTATAAGTTATAAAGTGTCTACAAGTACAAGGTAAAAAAGGAAAAACACAAATCATTAAAGATGGAAAGTTAACACTTCATGCAAGAAGTAATCTTTTTTTTTTCTTTTGAGACAGAGCCATGCTCTGTCAGCCAGGCTGGAGTGCAGTGGCACAATCCTGGCTTACTGCAACCTCTGTCTCCGGAACTCAAGAAATTCTCCTGCCTCAGCCTCCTACGTAGCTGGAATTACAGGTGCACACCACCATGCCCGGCTAATTTTTTTTTTTTTTTTTTTTTAGTAAAGATGGGATTTCACCATATTGGCCAGGCTGGTCTTGAACTCCTGACCTCATGATCTGACTGCCTTGGCCTCCCAAAGAGGCTTCTGAGCTAGTACTGAATGTCTACATCCTGTCTACATGGGATTACCAGCATAAGTCACCACGCCCAGCCCCGGCTAATTTTTGTATTTTTAGTAGACACAGGGTTTCACCATGTTGGTCAGATTGGTCTCGAACTCCTGACCTCAGGTAATCCGCCCACCTTGGCCTCCCAAAGTGCTGGGCTTACAGGTGTGAGTCACCACGCTCGGCTGCAAGAAGTAATCTTAAAATGATTCGAAATAACTGGAAAATATTTTAAGAGGCAGGTGATATGAAAAGACATGGCCTTTTGTAGCCACACTAGCTCTGCTACTTATCAGCACAGTTTCTTCATCTGTTTTGAGGATACAAGTAAATAACTGGCTGGGCAAGGTGGCTCACGCCTATAATCCCAGCACTATGGGAGGCCGAGGTGGGTGGACTGCCTGAGGTCAGGAGTTCAAGACCAGTCTGGCCAACTTGGTAAAACCCCATCTCTACTAAAAATACAAAAAACTTAGCCAGGCATGGTGTTGTGCACCTGTAATCCCAGCTACTTGGGAGGTGGAGGCAGGGGAATTGCTTGAACCAGGGAGGTGGAGGGTACAGTGAGCCGAGATCACACCACTGCACTCCAGCCTGGGCGACAGAGCAAGACTTCACCTCAAAACAAAAAAAAAAAGTAAATAACCAAACACACAGTATACTGCTAAACATGCAAAAGATACTAAAAAAATATTAACTTCTCTTTAAAAGAGCAGAAGAATGAAATAGCTGCTTAAAACTGACATCAGTTTTATTCAGAGCAGATTTTAGAGCCAATACAATACAACTACAAAATATTAAATAAAATCAAAAGAAGTTCCTATAACAGTATGCGAATATAATATGGGTTATAAAAATTGATCTAAAAAAACAAACAAGGCTGGGTGCAGTGGCTCACGCCTGCAATCCCAGCACTTTGGGAGGCCAAGGCAGGTGGATCACCTGAGGTCAGGAGTTCGAGACCAGCCTGCCCAATATAGTGAAACTCTGTGTCTACTAAAAATACAAAAAAATTAGCGGAGCATGGTGGCGCACACCTGTAGTCCCAGCAACTCGGGAGGCTGAGGCAACAGAATCGCTTGAACCTGGGAGGCAGAGGTTGTGGTGAGCCAAGACTGTGCCACTGCACTCCAGCCTGGGCAACAAGAGCAAAACTCCATTTCAAAAAAAAAAAAAAAAATCTAATCTATCACTAAAAAGTCATTCATGGCTAGGCACAGTGGCTCACATCTTAATCCCAGCACTTTGGGAGGCCAAGGTGGGCGGATTACCTGAGGTCAGGAGTTCAAGACCAGCCTGACCAACACTGTGAAACCCCATAGCTACTAAAAATACAAAAATTAGCTAGGTGTGGTTGTGCATGCCTGTAATCCCAGCTACTCCAGAGGCTGAGGCAGGAGAACTGCTTGAACCTGGAGACAAAGGCTGCAGTAAGCCAAGACTGCACCACTGTACTCCAAAAAAAAAAAAAAGTCATTCATGTTTTGACAGCATGTCCTTATACTGTAACAATCTCTTATAAAAAATCCGGTAACGATGGCTAGAAGAGGAGAAACTGAAAATCACAATACACTTTATTGCTCTTTAAAGGCTAATGAGCAGAAATTATGCTCAAAGACTAATTATCCTCAGCATATAGGAATAATGGCTTGTGACAGCATTAGAGGTCACTGTCCCATCAATAAGCAAATATGAATTGGTTCACCAAGGCTGTTCTGAACATCTGCAGACCAGGAAGCACTGAGACACAAGTTACAGAATGAACCCATCTATCACTGACTACTATAGTTGAGGGAAGGTCATTTAAATCTCATTGTATCTCAATTCCTTCAAGAGTCAAATCTCTCAAATCTCTCTGTGTCTTAATTCCTTCTAAGGCCCTACCTCACAGAGACAGTACAGATGAAAATGCCCTTGAAAACATTTTTGACGGCATTTTGTACTATGCAAATATAAATAAGTTAAAGACCTGGTACGGTTCCACGATTTCATTCATTATATACTCAGAAAAGGCCAAGAACGGAAAATAAAAATTGTAACTTGCTATCTTAGGAATAAGTTTAGTTTCTTTTTTGTTTGTTTTTTTTTTTTTTTTTTGAGACAGAGTTTCGCTTATATTGCCCAGGCTGGAGTGCAATGGCGCAATCTCGGCTTATCGCAACCTCATGGGTTCAAGTGATTCTCCTGCCTCAGCCTCCCAAGTAGCTGGGATTACAGGCATGTACCACGATGCCCAGCTAATTTTGTATTTTCAGTAGAGACAGGGTTTCTCCATGTTGGTCAGGCTGGTCTCAAAACTTCCAATCTCAGGTGATCCGCCTGCCTTGGCCTCCCAAAGGGGTGGGATTACAGGTGTGGGCCACCTCGCCCGGCCATCAGTTTCAAAACACATTCCTCTTGGGGTTGTCTATTCTTATCTCCACCTCAGAACATCCCACCATTTTCACCTTGGATGCTTGCCGTTGCCATCGCTGGTACTCGGCCAAAGTCTCAAAGCTGACATGATAGGTCTGAGCTTGGGCTCCGGCTGAGCTGAAAGCAAGGGGAGTACTGCCGTCGCTTCACTTCTTCTATCTGAAGAAGAGGAGGGGAGAAAACCAGAACCACTAAAAAAAAATCCGAGTCAAAAAGCAAAAGGCAATCACAAGACGAACAACTGAATTTTTTTAAACAGACTTTTTTATTTTTTCTCTCTACCCTCTTGTCCCCCTCCATCTGCCAATGGGTCACACATGAACACACAATGATCTCAACATATTAACTGCGCTTTTGCTCTATCCCCCAGCAGCTGGGTAGCACCTCTTGTCCTCAGGACTTGCTGGTCAGGAAGCAGGATACCAATCCACTGTGAACCCCATACTGCACGGGTTCTTACCAAGTTCTCTCGAGTTCCATTCAAATCTCTTTTACTAGGCTTCAGGAAAGAGGCAAAAACTCCCCCCATTCCTATTTGGAGTGGTGGCAGGAATTTACAGCACAAAAATAGCTCCTTAAAGAAATTCTCAACCGGGCATGGTGGCTCACGCCTGTAATACCAGTACTTTGGGAGGCCAAGGCAGGCAGATTACAAGGTCAGGAGTTCGAGACCAGCCTGGCCAACATAGTAAAACCCCGTCTCTACTAAAAATACAAAAAATTGGCTGGGCATGGTGGCAGACTCCTGTAATCCTAGCTACTTGGACAGCTGAGGCAGGAGAATCATCTGAACCCGGGAGGCAGAGGTTGCAGCAAGCTGAGATTGCGTCACTGCACTCCAACCCAGGTGACAGTGCAAGACTCTGTCTCAAAAAAAAAAAAAAAAAAAGAAAAAAGAAAAGAAATTCTCCCCCAAATTCCAACCACCCAACCTATGTAACTTTGATGAGGAAGCAGCCTTTTTATAGTTATGGAACCACACATCTTTGTCTGGTATCTCAGTTACATCATAGCTACTGAATCTTGGCAAATCAGATGGAAACTTACGTTAGGTTTCAGTGCCAACTAAAGATTGAATCAAGCAGCAGAAACAAAATACTTCAAGAAAAGAGAATCATATTGCAAAGATCCATTAAAATTAAATAATTTTCACAATATTAAATTGTGATACAACATAACCATTTTTCACTAGTAACAAATCACTGCAACTGAAGGAGTGTGCCAAAATAAAGAATATTACTGAAATGAAGAACAGATACTGAATGTTTTAGCATAATATTTTAAGTATTTTATTTTGGAATGCCTGACACAGAAAAGTACAGAGAACCATATAATGTCAAACACTGAGAAAGGTTTGTAAATCTCTCACTATAAGTTAATTTGGCAACTTCCCTGAGTAATTATTTTAATTTTTATATTACAGATATTGAGATTATATTGTTACATACGTACAACTTTGGAATTATTAAATAGTGATGGTGAAATGTTTATTTTATCACTTTGTAGTGAGCCTCTTTATCCCTACTAATGCTTTCTGCATTAAAGTCCTTTTGATCCAGCTACTTGGGAGGCTAAGGCAGGAGAACTGCTTGAACCCCGGGAGGTGGAGGTTGCAGTGAGCCAAGATCACGCCACTGCACTCCAGCTTGGGTGACAGATGAGACTCCATCTCAAAAAAGAAAAAAGTCCTTTTGGAGATAAGTTTTACTCAGGTATAACCTTAAAAAAAAAATTCACTGGTTTTTTTTGTTTTGTTTTGTTTTGTTTTGAGATAGGTCTCTCTGTCACCCAGACTGGAGTACCATGCATGATCACGACTCACTGCAGCCTCAACCTTACAGGTTCAAGCGATCCTCCTGCCTCAGCTTCCTGAGTAGCTACGACTACAAGTGTGTGCCACTGTTCCTGGCTAATTTTTTAAATTTTTTGTAGAGACAGAATCCCATTTATGTTGCCCAAGCTGATCTTAAACTCCTAGACTCAAGCAATTCTCCCACCTCAGCCTCCCAAATTGCTGGGATTACAGGTGTGATCCACTGTGCCATGCCAGGCCCTGATTTTTTTTTTAATTCACTGATTCTAAGTGACTAGTTTCATGAGTTTTTATAAATTAATAAATACGGTGTGCAACCCCATGACACCAAAACTACCCCTGTGCTCCTTTACAGTCAGTCCCCTCACCACCAACCCTGGCAACCACTGATTTGTTTTCTATCATTGTAATTTTTTGCCTTTTTCAGAATTTCACATAAATCCATTAATTCAATAAACAGACTATTGTACCTGGCTTCTTTCACTAAGAATTATACTTTCAAGATTGATCCTTGTTCTTGTATTAGCAGTTTGTTTTTGTTGTTGTTGTTGTTTTTGCTTAGCTCTATTTCATGGTATAGCTATATCTTATTTGTTTCTCAATCTGCAAGTCAATGAGTATTTAAGTTGTTTCTAGTTTTTGGCCATTATGAATAAAGCTGCTATGAACATTCACGTACAAGTCTTTGTAAAAACATATGTTCATTTCTTTTGGATAAAAAACTAGAAGTAGAATTGCTGGGTCATTTGAAAAGCATATGTTTAATTTTACAAAAATGAATAAACTGTTTTGCAAAGTCACTTCATTCCTACCATGATGTATAAATGTTCCAGTTGCTCTGCATCACTGCCAAACTTGCTATTCATCAGTCTTTTAATTTCAGCCATTCTAGTGGTGTGCAGTAACTCACTGTGATTTTCATTTGCATTTTCCTAATGACTAATGAGGCTGAAGATCTTTTCATGTGTTTATTTGCTACCTGTATATCTGCTTTGGTGATGGGTCTCTTCAAATCTTTCACCCAGCTTTTAACTGGGTTATTTGTCTTTTTGTTACTTAGTTGCAAAAGTTCCTTATATATTCTGAATACAAGTCCTTTTTGCATATAAACGTTCATATAAATGTTTCATATGCTATTAATACAACCACACCAATTTTCTTTTGGTTGCTATTTGATGAGTATATATTCTTTCATTATTTTACCTTCAACCTTCTAAGACTAAGTTCTAATTATATCTTTTATAAGCAGCAAATAGTATCTAAAATAACATTTGATTATCACAATCATTGTGATCACTGATATATTCAGATTTACTCCTATCACTATAATTTGTGATAATTTACCATGCTAATTATTTTGCTCCTTTTTCTCAAGTCTTTGTCTTTAGTTTTACAAAGTTTTCCATATCCTCTTTTCTCCTCTACTGTTAAATTTTTCTAATTTTTCTAATAAACTTTAAGATTATTTGATGTTTCTATCCCTTATCCCAAGAGTGTATCACACTTCACTTAACACATTGCCACATTTAAACACCCATGTTTGTCTTCATTTCTAGAAAATTTTCAGCTCTTATTTTTACAGATATTACTTCTCTTTTCTCTTCCTCTCTTCTCTAGAACTCCTTAGATACATACCAGAGCCTTTCTAAAGGGTTCACTTATAATTTTTATCTGTGAAATTATTCAGTACATCAGTTAATTACATTCAGCTACTAAACAGTGGCTTAAAAAAAAACAGAGGAGTCAGTCCAGGACTAGCATAGCAGCTCCATATGCCAGCAAGGACCCAGGCTCCTTCTTCCTCAAACGCCACATTTGACATCTGCTTGCCAAATCACAGTCATCACATGACTGTTCCACCTCTGACACTGAGGGACCATGCTCCATAAAGAAAGAGTAAGGCAAAGGGTCAAGTCATCTCTTTCCAACCTTTAAAGGTCAACTCTTTAAAAATCTATCCCATTTTAAAGAGCTTTTCCAAAAGTCCTTCCAGGATACTTTTGTCTATATCTCAGTAGCTACAAGAGAGGTTGAAAGATTTAGCTTTTGATCCCAGGCACATTGCTACCCTCAACAAAATTCTATTAGCAAAAAGAACAGACAAAATTACTCTTCATCAATTCTCTCTTTGTCTAATCTAGAGTTTAAACCACGTAAGTTTTAAATTTTAGTAACTGTATTTTTATTTCCAATATTCTACTTGGTTCTTTCATAGGCAGATATTCTTATTTCTGAATTTGTTTTCCATTTTTGTTCTTCCATTCCCTCTTAGAAAATTCTAAACACATTTATTTTCAAGTTTTTTCAGGATGTTCATTTATTTCCATTTCAATCTGAAGTGAGTTATCTTCTGACGGTTGAGTTTGTGGAAATCTTTCCTCGTATTAAATTTCTCTGTGTTTTTTTTTCTTTTCTTTTTTTTTTTTTTTGTATGTGTATGAGAGGCAGTTTACTTTTCAGGTTCATTGAACAGGAGGTTCATTTTCTCTCTCACCCTATCTGCTGCTTCCTCTCCACCAATCCCCAACCTTGTCCTCATTCACTCTTTCCCCTCTCAAGCAATTCTACTTACTTTCTTCACTTTGCCCTTTAGCCCCCAAGACCTCATACTGGCAGTGGTGGGTTCCAGCCCCATGGATGAAACTGGAGTTACAAACATTCACTCATTAAACTAGTAGGGACTTCATTCATTTCCTGGTCATAGGCCATATAACTGGATTTTCCCACCTCTCTAGGACCACAGCTAGAAATAAGCCTTGGTTCCAGTCAGTGTTTAATGGCAATTTTTGGTTTACCTTTCTTTCAGAAACAAAAAATACTCATCAGCCCAGCTTTAGGCCATAAACCTAATCCAGGTCCCCCATTATGAGCAGAAAACTATTAGACCTAAATACTTATAAGAGCCAAACTCCTGGGCTGTCACAACCTTTCAGAGCCCAGGAGGCCCACAGACTCAGACCTTCTGATCATTTTATACTTCCATTCTGTATTTCTAAGCCCAGCTAGGTCTTTCCATATATTTATTTTTTATTTTTATTTTGTTTAAGAGAAAGGGTCTCACTAAGGCTAGGATACAGCAACACAATCACAGCTCACTGCAGCTCGAACTCCTGGGCTCAAGCCATCCTCCCACCTAAGCCTCCTAAGCAGCTGAGACTTCGTTTTATTCCCATTAAGCTTTACTCATTTATACAATTTGTACCATCAGAACTGAACCATTTATTCCAATTAAGCTTTACCCATTTATACAGTTTGCACCACCACAACTGGCTATTTTTCTTTTTTTTTGAGACAGTCTTGCTCTGTCTCCCAAGCTGGAGTGCAATGATACGATTTTGGTTCACTGCAACCAGGTTCAAGCTCGCCTCCTGAGATTAAGAGATTCTCCTGCCTCAGCCTCCCAAGTACCTGGGATTACAGACACCCACCACCACGCCCAGCTAGCTTTTTTTTTTTAATTTTGAGTAAAGACAGGATTTCACCACGTTGGCCAGGCTGGTTTTAACCTCCTGACCTCAAGTGATCTGCCCCACTAGGCCTCCCAAAGTGCTAGGACTATAGGCATGAGCCACATCGCTCAGCCAAGACAGGGTCTTGCTAATGTTGCTCAGACTGTTCTCAAACTCCTGGCCTCAAGTGATCCTCCCACCTCAGCCTCCTGAGTAGCTGGGAATACAGGCACAAGCCACCATACCTAGCTTATTTATTTTTTTATTTTATTTTATTTTATTGTTTTTAGAGATGGGGTCTCGCTATGTTGACCAGGCTGGGGTGCAGTGGCTATTCAAAGGTGCGATCTCACTACCGATCAGCATGGGAGTTTTGACCTGCTCCATTTCTGACCTGGCCAGTTCACCCTTAGGCAACCTGGTGGTCCCCTGATCCCGGGAGGTTATCATATTGATGCTGAACTTAGCATGGACACCCAATCGGCACAGCGCACTACAGCCCAGAACTCCTGGGCTCAAGCAATCCTCCCACCTCAGCCTCCCGAGTAGTTGGGACTACAGGCATGCGCCACCACGCCCGGCTATTTATCTTTTTAATATATATATATTCTATCTATATTGCTGTGTATTTGGATCAGACTAGATGCCTGATCCAAAGTATGAATTCATGAGGTAAGTTTGTCTGGAAGTCCTCTTAAATTCAGATTGGTTTATGACATTCAAGATTCAAAACAGAATAAAATCATGTATAGCTTCCTATAAATATTAATGTATCTGTTTATGGTCATTTGTTATTCTGTCTGACTAACAAGTGAACTCCTTTCCTGGGATGGAGAATCCTCTAGACAGATGGAAGAAATGGCATGGCTCCCTGGCTGCTGGATCATATCTTATGACTACCTCAGACTCGGAATTTCAATTTAATTGGGAAAAAGAAAATCCCACAAAGAATCTATTCCGTGATGGATGCTGGCAGCTATTTCTGATTTCCAAAGGCAGCTTCTAATGGTAGCATCCACTGTCTACTCTAGCTGTTGTCAGCCACAGAATGTAGTGCCCAGCAGTGGAGGTTGGAATGTCTTGAACAGATGGTTCTGCAGCAAGATTTGGGGCATAATAGCCTCTGAACCTCTCAGAGAGTCTCTGATATAATCTTTAATAATGCCCATACTGGCTTCTTTGAAAATATATGAATAAAAGCCATGAAAAGCCTATATAATATTTTCTTACTAAGATGAGAAATGAAAAACAATTCATCTTTGTGAGTCTTACCTTTCCCCCAACCAGAGGCAAAATGTGCATCTTTCCAGTTTGACAATCCTTCACTGAGGAAACAATAAGGCAGGTACCACAGAGGACAACTAGGCGTTCAGCCCACTTATGCAGCTGAGTCTTTCCCTTGCGTACATTATAGATGCCAGACAGCAGGATTCGATCCAGATGATCCATCTGGCATGGTTTTTCTGAAAAGAAAACAATACTTCAGAATACACCATTAAAGTAGTAAAGGAAAAAAGAAAGTATTATGTGTCAACATTCAATAACCTTACTTATAGGTGTAAGTAACCAAGCAATATAATTACGACAAAATTAGATCTAATCCTCAAAGATTATCCATCACTGAATTATATACAGTGGGAGTACCTATTAATTTTGGTCTACAAAGCAAAATTTTACTTTGGATGCCATTGTTAAATTAACCCATCTTCCAACAGCTATAACTCCTATGTACCTAGAGAAAGGCAGTATGGTAGAGTGGTTAAGATCATGAACTGTGGAGTCAGATATACTTGAATTTGAATGCTGGTTCTGTCACTCTGTTTCCTTGAACTATTTATTCCCATTAAGCTTTACTCATTTATACAGTTTGAATCCTAACACAAACTACCTTCTGGAGATTCTTATAAAATTAAAATAATTAATATAAAATACTAAGCATAGTTTTTGGTACAAAAGGAACAGGAAATAAATGACAACCACTACTGTTATTAGTCTTTTCTAGAAGGAAGAAATTAGTAACTATAGGAGTACTCTAATTTTGTACATAATCCTCCATCTCTCTGCCACTAATATGGAAAAGCTCATGTGTGGTACCTTCAATCAACTATTCCAATCATGGTGATGGAAATTCTACTTCCCATCAGAGGCCTTCGTATGACTGAGATACAGTGAACAAATCACCACATTAAAAGAGAAAAGACGTGAAGTTCTTGGTAAAAGCACCATTAAAATAAGTGTGCACCTGTAGTCCAGGTACTCGGGAGGCTGAGGCTGGAAGACTGTTTGAACCCAGGAGTTCAAGGCCAGCCTGGGCATCACAGAAAGACCCTGTTTCTTAAAAAAGAAAAAAAAAAAAAAGACAACTATACACAGAAATGAGCAGGAGCAGCAGTATGAGGTGGTGCAAACAGTAACCCAGAAGTTGGAAAGACTGGGTTGTACTCCTGATATTATCACATAATTGATTATACAAGCTTAGGTAAACTTTGCCTATTTAACCATGTGTTTCCCAAATATAATATGAGGAAATGAGCTAGATTACTTCAAAGCCTTAAAACCGCATTATTCAATAAAATTTTGTATGTTAATACACTATATGGGATAATCATTTCTCCTTCTACTCTAGGACAATCCTTTCATCTATACAGTCATTCCTTGTTATTGGCAGGTGAGTGATTCCAGGACCCCCCGAGGATACCAAAATCCAGATGCTGAAGTCTCTTATACAAAACAAAATGGTATTTGCACATAACCTACACACATCTTCCTGTATACTTTGAATCATCTCTAGATTACTTATAATACCTAAAACAATGTAAATGTTATGTAAATAGTTGTTATGCTGTATTTTTTATTTTTTTTTCATTTTTTAAATATTTTTGATCCATTGTGGGTATGGACGGCTGACTATATTCTAAATTCCACCTTTCTCAGGAGTCTGATTCTCCCAAATCTATATTCCTAAACTCTAGCTCCACATTTCCAATAATCCAGATATCTCCAACTGCATGTTTACCATCACTTAAAATTCAACATGCCTGCCTGGCGCCTGTAATTCCAGCACTTTGGGAGGCCAAGGTGGGTAGATCACGAGGTCAGGAGTTCGAGACCAGCCTGACCAACATGGTAAAACCCAGACTCTACTAAAAATACAAAATTAGGCTGGGTGCGGTGGCTCACGCCTGTAATCCCAGCACTTTGGGAGGCCAAGGCGGGCAGATCAGCTGAGGTCTGGAGTTTGAGACCATCCTGGCCAACATGGTGAAACCCCATCTCTACTAAAAATACAAAATTTAGGCAGACGTGGTGACAGGCACCTGTAGTCCCAGCTACTCAGGAGGTTAAACCAGGAGAATTGCTTGAACCCAGGAGACAGAGGTTGCAGTGAGCCGAGATCATGCCACTGCACTCCAGCCTGGGCAACAGAGTAAGAATCCATCTCAAAACAAACAAACAAACAAACAAAAATTAGTTGGGCATGGTGGGTGGCTCACGCCTGTAATCCCAGTTACTCAGGAGGCTGAGGCAGGAGAACAGCTTGAACCCAGGAGGTGGAGGTTGCAGTGAGCCAAGATAGCACCATTGCACTACAGCCTGGGAGACAGAGCTAGACTCCATCTCCCATCCCTGCACAACAGCAGCTCCTTCTCACAATTCAAGCTCATCTCCTGAAGTCACCCACGCTCAAAACCTCAGAAGTAGCTTCAACTACTGGGTTTGCTTTCTCAAATTCCCTTTTCAATCAACCATCAAGTCTTAGTGATTACTCTTTCAAAAAGTCTCTCATATGAACAATTCCTTTCTAATCCCTAGATCGGATCCTTACTAATTCACATCTAAATCATTATCCACACTGACAACAGATTTGTTTCCTTGGGCTCACTTGGATCCCATCACTTTCTGCTATCATCTCCCAAATGATGGCTAAACTCCTGATGGAGCACCCATGGCCCAAAACAATCTGGACTCAAACTAACTGTGATTCACGAACACGCAATGTAATTTCTAATCTCCCACCATTGCCTTCTTTTTCATTTCTGCTTGTGGAAACACTATCAGTTTTTAGAGAACCAACTCAAATACAGCTTTTTCACAAAGACTTCTCCAATTTCTAGACATCTCTGATTTTCCAGAGAACAGTGACAGAAAACTTCACTATCAGCTAGCAAAATACATCACATATGTATATTAGTAAAAATCTGGCCAGGTGCAGTGGCTCAGACCTGTAATCCCAGCACTTTGAGAGGCCCAGGTGGTTGGATCACTTGAGGCAAGGAGTTCAAGACCAGTCTAGCCCACACGGCAAAACCCCATCTCTACTAAAAACAAAAATTAGCCTGGCGTGGGCACCTGTAATCCTGGCTACTCAGGAAGCTGAGGCAGGAGAATCGCTTGAACTCAGGAGGCAGAAGTTGCAGTGAGCCGAGATCACCCACTGCACTCAGCCTGGGCAAAAGAGCAAGACTCTGTCTCAAAAATAATAAAATAATTTTAAAAATTGACTGGCTGGGCGTGGTAGCTCACACCTATAATCCCAGCATTTTGGGAGGTTGAGGCGGGTGGACACCTGAGGTCAAGAGTTTGAGACCAGCCTGACCAACATGGTGAAACCCCCATCTCTACTAAAAATAGAAAAATTAGCCGGGCACTATGGGAGACGCCTGTAATCCCAGCTACTTGGGAGGCTGAGGCAGGAGAATCTCTTGAACCCACAAGGGGGAGATCACAGTGAGCCAAGATCGTGCCATTGCACTCCAGCTTGGGTGACAGAGCAAGACTCCATTTCAAAAAAAAAAAAAAAAAAATTGACTAAACAGTGACTAAAGGCCAGCAACAGTGGTTCACGCCTATAATCCCAGTACTTTGGGAGGCCGAGGCTGGCAGATCACAAAGTCAAGAGATCGAGACCATCCTGGCCAACACAGTGAAACCCTGTCTGTACTAAAAATACAAAAATTAGCTGGGCGTGGTGGCACGCACCTGTAGTCCCAGCTATGTGGGAGGCTGAGGCAGGAGAATCGTTTGAACTCAGGAGTCAGAGGTTGCAGTGAGCTGAGATCATGCCACTATACTCCAGCCTGGCGACAGAGTGAGACGCCGTCTCAAAAATAAAAAAATAGTAACTAAATAAAACTTTAAAACTTATGCACAATAAAACAGTAATAAATAAAATTAAAAGTTACAGGCTGGAAAAAAATTGAGTCACAAATATAGTACCCAAAGGATATGTGTTCAGAATATATGCAGAAGTCCTTGAAATCAATATGAAAAAAGAGAAACAGAAAGATGTACAAAAATATCAGTAAGTAACTCAAAGAAGAAGAAATCAAAAGATCCAATAACAATATGAAATAATTCTCAACCACACTAGTAGTAAGGGGAAAAAAAATTTTTTTTTATTGCATTTTAGGTTTTGGGGTACACGTGAAGAACATGCAAGATTGTTGCACAGGTACACACACGGCAGTGTGATTTGGGAAAAAAAATCTAAACAAAGAGACTATCATTTTATCCATCAGATTAGTAAAAATTTTAAAGCCTGGCCGGGAGTGGTGGCTCACACCTGTAATCCCAGCACTTTGGGAGGCCGAGGCTGGTAGATCACTTGAGGTCAGGAATTTGAGACCAGCCTCACTAACATGTGAAACCGGTCTCTACTAAAAATACAAAAATTAGCTGGGTGTGGTGGCAGGTGCCTGTGATCCCAATCATTTGGGAGGCTGAGTCAGGAGAACTACTTGAGTCTGAGAGGTGGAGGTTGCAGTGAGCCAGATGGCACCACTGCACTCCACCCTTGGTGACAGAGCAAGACTTTGTCTCAAAAATAAATACATTAATTAATTAATTAATTAAAAAGAAAAAGAAACTCAGGTTCTGCCATCTTCCACACTTGACTTCTAATATTGCTCTGATTATTGCCAACCTAGCCCACCATAGAGGAAAAGGGCATAAAAGCACTGAGAAGCACACACTGGGGGTTTAGGAATCAGGCAGAAGTAGCACACATCAAGTCTACTCCATACCATGGAAGAAAATTTTGTCACATGGACACACGGACACACCTAACTGCAAGAGAGGCTGGGAAATGGGCTGTAGCTGGGCAGTTACATGCCCCACTACAATTTTGTTATTATGAAAGAACAGATTTTGATAAACAATAGTATTGCCACACATCTCCTAACGATATGGCTGTGTTTAGCCTGTTTTTGAACTTTAATTGAATGGAAACATACGATGTAATTCTTTTTTGTCTGGTTTCTGATGTTTGTATTTATGCTCTTTTGACAAAACTGTTTTATCAGTGTGTCCAGAGAATGTAGTACACAGAGAAATGTTCAGGCAGGGAGTTGTGCTACCTGAGCTATACAGTCCCAGAGCTACAACTTCCCTCACAAATCACACCCTCTAAATGCCACTTCCTCCGATGCAAATAAGGGGTTTGCTCTTTTTTTTTTAAGGTGGACAGAAAGCAGGATTTATTGGTGAGCATTAAGAGGGGGGCAGCACAGTGGAAGCCCTCCCAGGGCCACAACTGGGGGATGCAATTGATCCAGCAGCCATCTGGGATGAGCTGCTTCTCAGCCACCATGTCTTCAAATTCATCTACATTGAACTTGATAAAGCTCCACTTCTTAGAGATGTGGATCTTCTGGTGACCAGGGAACTTTAACTTGGCCCTGCGTAGGGCCTCAATCACATGCTTCTTGCTCTGCAGCTTGGTGGGGGATGAACATAACTTGGCCAATGTGAACTCCAGCCACACCGCCCTGGGGCTTTCCAAAGGCACCTCGCACACTTGTTTGGAGCCCAGACTAGGGATAGTGCAAAGTTAGGACACGTACATACATCTGAAAGGCCTGTCTCCAAGGTCCCTTAGAGCAGCCCATATAAGAAACAGGTTGAGTACACTACCAAGGAAGCTGCTGTTTGTAGCCACTGCACACTGGGCCCCCATGAGGAAAGGAACTCAGTCAGCTTAATGGCTGCAGATAATTTATATGCTCTCTTAATCCCATGATTGCACATGCTACCTACTCAACTTGACTTTAGTGAAATGTTCTTTCCACAGCTTTTTTATTATGAATTTGAACTGAGAGAGTCATTCCACTCACTTCCCACTCCCCACTGCCTCTCTAGCAAGACTGATAACTGGCATTTGCATAATGGTTGACTGGGACACTATCCAGCGTCCTTTTATAACCAGGGAACACAACATTAACTGGTTTGCACTTAGGCCCTTATGACCTTGACCTTATTAACACTATATTCCAACTAAGCTGACTCAACAAAAATTCTACACATAAAATATTTGAAGCTGAGTACTAAGCTATTTACTTCAAAGAGAATATTTCAAGTCTTTCCTTCAGCTAAAAGTAGTTGTGTCTGGTTTCAGGAACTGGGTAGTTGGTGGAAAAAGGTGAGAGGGAAGCATATTTTCTAAGACAGTTTTGATAGAGGCAGGAGGCAGAGAAATTCTAGGCAGACAGGGGCTGGTCCCCAGCAAAACCCCACCTTCAAGACGAAAAGACTGAAACCTGTGACCCAAAGTGAGAATTTCCATCCCTGTGTGTCTGCTCTCCACTGAATGGTTCTTTCTGAGTAATGTCTTTTCACCAATTGAATATTACCTTTTCAAAAACTACCTACAACATGCCCCCGCCTCCGATCCTGTGCCGATAGACCCCAGACTCAGCCAGTAGAGAAGAGAAGCAGCTGGACATTAGGCAGAGGTGACTAGACTTCACAAGACGGAAGCAGAGAGGAGACTTGACTTCAAGGGAAAGTGACCTGCCCTTCCTATCCCTTTTCCAGCTCCCCTCTTCACTGAGAGAGGTTTTCATCACTCAATAAAATTCTCCACATTCACCATCCTTCAATTTGTCCATATGACCTCATTCCTCTTGGGCACCAGACAAGAATTCAGGATGCACCAAGTGCCGGTATTCAAAAGGCTGCCACATTGGCCCTTTGCCCTCATTGGTGGAGGGGAGCTGTCCTACACAACTAGGCAAAGGGCCCACTGAGCTGGTAACACACTGCTGTCTGCAGATGACAGAGCTAAGAAAGCATTATAACACGTCCTCTGGGGCCTTGGGATCATAGATAGTCCCACCTGGATGCTGCCACGGGCCTGCATGGAGTTTGCTCCTGCTGGTGCTGAAGCAGGCAGCCAGTTCCTGCACTCACTCTCCTATGTGCTATGTCCCACAAAGGATGGAGCATGACAGACCCCGGTGAACACGGTTTGTTCCCCACCAGCGCAAAAGCAGCCAGCCAGTTCCCACACTCATTTGCCCATGCATTCCCTCCCACAAGGGGTTGAGCAGGGCAGGCTGAGTAAATAGGGCACCCCTGTCACAAGTCCCATAAAGGGGTCAAGAAAATATCCTGCATCAGTTTTAATACAGATCCAGTTACTCATCGTGGCTCATGTCTATAACTCCAGCACTTTAGGAGGCCAAGGTGGGAATCACTTGAGCCCAGGAGTTTGAGGGCAGCCTGGGCAACATGGCGAGACCTCAGCTCCATAAAAATTAGCCAAGTGCAGTGGTTTGCACATGTAGTCCCAGCTACTTGGGAGGCTGAGGGGGGAGAATCATTTGAGCCTGGGAGGTTTAGGCTGCAGTTAGCCATGATGGTGCCACTGCACTACAGCCTGGGCAATTGAGTGAAGCCCTGTCTCAAAGAAAATTTAAAAATTAAAAAAAAAATAGACCCACAAATTCTTTGACACTCCTCCTTTCAAAAACTGGAGCTAATTCTTCTCTCCGTAGTATGAGCTATGTTTAGTGACTCATTTCTTAATAAATAAAAAGTGGTAAAAGTAAAGGTGACTTATGAAGCTTGGTCATAAAAGACACTGAGGCCTCTGTGCATGTGCATGCATCACTGGGGAAACTAGCCACTATGTTGTGAAGACACCTAGATGCATGCACACGCCTCTGTGAAAACTAGCCACTATGTTTTGTGTGTCTCTTCACTGGGGAAACTAGCCACTATGTTGTAAAGACACCTAGAAAGCCCTATGGAAAGATCCACAGAAGAGGGAACCGAAGCCTCCTATCAGCAGTGGTGAGGAAGTGAGGCCATGTGAGTGAACTGTGTTCAAACTGAATCTTACAGCCCCACTCAAGCCTTCAGATGACTACAATTTCATGAAACCCAAGCCAGAACCATCCATTCAGCTAAACTGCTCCTAGACTTCTGGCCCATAAAAACTGTATTAAAAGTATTTATTACCATTTTAAGTCCTAAGTTTTGAGGCAATTTGTTACAGAGCCAACAGATAACTAATTCACCTATCTATCTGTCTGTCCATCTATCTATCTATCTTTTATTTTTGGTACCAGATCCATTATTGCCTATTTTCAAAGATTATTAACTTTAAAAGTTTCATCACAAACTTAATTTTCTCAATCAAACTATAGTAGTTTCTCTATGTCAACAGAGCTTAACTTTTGGAAAGATCCCTCAAAATTTAAGTATTACTACAAACTGGTATTCTTTTAGACTGTACTAGAAACATCTTCTTAAGGGTATAGTATATTAAGATCCTGGGTATGCTCTAATTTATCAGGTGGTGGTAGGAAAATAGGGGTATCAGAGCCAACCACTGTGCAGTATAACTGAATGCAAAAGAATGGTTCAACTTTCATTCTAGAATAAAAATATACACAGTAGCCCCTCCCTGTCCCTGCCACCTGTGGTCTTGCTTTCCAAGGTTTCAGTTATCTGCAGTCAATCATGGTCTGAAAATAGTAAGTACAGTACAAGATATTTTGAGAGAGAGAGAGAACATTCACTTACTTATGATTGTTAATCTCTTACTTTGCCTAATTTATCAATTAAACTTTACCATAGGTATGTGTGCACAGGAAAACACATATTATATATAGAGTTCAGTACTATCTGTGATTTTAGGCATCCACTAGGGATCTTAGAACACAACCCCTGTGGATAAGGGGAGACTACCATAATGAAGAACTAGGGTTCAACCACAATCAGATAAGAAGCATGTTACTGTTTCAAGTTTTTGTTTTTTTTAACTAAGTATTATAGTGATAGATGGGTTGTGTTCCTCAAATTCATCTTAAAATATTTTTCTCAGAAGAGTCAAAAATCCTAGATTTAAAGCCCACTAAATTTACCAATATATAAATTTGACAGGTATATTCATCAATGTCAAGTCATATATAATGATGACTACTTACTCTCAACATTTTTGAGCTATCCAGAAGTTCAGACTTTACCAGGAGCTTGAAAAAATAATTTACTAAAGCTTGATCCAGTCAAGATTCTGGCAAAGGTATAAAATAATGCTAGCAAGATTAGCAAAACACAAGTGCAAAAAGAGCAAAAATAAAAAAGGGAAGGTATTTTAGGCTCATATTTTTAAATGTTCCCTTACCCCTGACCTCTTGATTTTTGCTGCTTGGTTGGTTTTAACTACATTAGTTAATTGGCTTAAAACTAGTTTTTGACAAAATACTTTAAAAAAGCTGAAGGCAGACAGAGACACAAATGATCAACTTAAAAGTAGTTAACATAAAAAGCCACTAATAAATTCTTACCACCATAAAATCGAATCATACAGCCGAGGTCAGGATTTGTAGCCTCCTCCTGTATGCGCACAGGATCATCAAATCCCAGCCTGGATAAGTAATCATAAACGATCTGAAGAGGTTGTTCAGTAGGTTCCAGTCTCCTGATTACACAATTCGAAAAAATATATATATTTGGTAAGTCATAAAAATGCTTCATTTAATTTTCTAATACTTTTATTAGTATTTGTATAAATTTCAGAGGTACAAAGCTATTCTGTTAAATGAATATACTGCTCAGTAGTGAAGTCTAGGCCGTTAGTGTAATCATCACCTGAATAATGTACATTGTATTAAGTAATTTCTCATCCTTCACCCACATCCCACCCTCCACCCTTCTGCTTTTCCAATATCTATTACCCCACACTCTATTATTTAGCCTCCACTTGTAAGAGAGAACATGTAGTATTTGACTTTCTGAGTTATTTCACTGAAGATAATGACCTCCAGGTACACACATGTTGCTGCAAACACATGACTTCATTCGTTTTCATGGCTGAGTAGTAACTCAATATACAAAATCTGCTCATTTTCATTCCTAGGTCAAGATTTTCTTTAATATTCTATGATACAACTAATCTAAACAAGTGATTTTTTTTAATTAGCCGGGCACGGTGGCAGGCACCTGTAATCCCAGCTACTCAGGAGGCTGAGGCAGGAGAACTGCTTGAACCCAGGAGGCGGAGGCTGCAATGAGCTTAGATCATGCCACTGCACTCCAGCCTGGGTGACAGAGAGAGATTCCATCTCAAAACAAAAAAAAAAGTGGTTTTTAAATGTTTTGGTGTCAAGACCCCTTTACACTTTGCTCCCAAAGAGCTTCTGTTTACATGAGTTGTATCTACTGATATTTATCAAATTATAAATTAAAATTGAGAATTTCCATTTATTTATTCACCTTAAAATAACTCCCTAAAAATCATTCTACTACATGGTCCTAATTGAACGCTAAGGTAAAACCAGAATGTCCTGAAATCACTGGCCTCTGGTGACACTGTATTTTAACTTACAGACTTAAAATACTGAAAAATATTTAAAAAACAAAAATGAGGCCAGGAACGGTGGCTCACACCTGTAATCCCAGCACTTTGGGAGGCCAAGGCAGGTAGATCACAAAGTCAGGCCCTTTTATAATGCTTTTACCAGAAACCAAACAGTTATAAATACAGTGGCTAAACATATGGGCTCCAACAGTGAACTGCCTGGGTTCAAGTCTTAGTCCTGCCACTTACCAACTGCATGCCCCAGTACAAGTTATTTATTCTCTCTGTTTTAAATCCTCATCAGTATCAAAGGAATAATAGTACCTAACTCAGAAGATTTTTCAATTTATTTATTTACTTACAACAAGATACTATATAGTATAAAAGTGCTTAGCAAAATCTCTCACATATAGTAAGTCTTCAATAAGATGTTGACAATTATTATTCTAAAAAACTTTAAGACTGGAATCAGTTTTAGTTAGAATAAAAATAGAATATTTCTCCCATCTCAAACAAGAACCAAAAGCAAGCACAGGAAAGCCTGTGTGTGTTCAAAAGGTCTGAGATAACATTTAAAGAATTCTGTTTAGAAAACTTAAGAATTATATTATTAATAATTATAAGAAACATGATGTATTTCCCATTATGGCAAAAAGATATGAACAAGGTCTGCACTGTGTAGTTTAAGAACCAGAAAATGCTATTGGCAACAAGATTGAAGTAAAAAATATCATGGAACATTACAAAGCTGAAGATAAACAACTGCAACAAAATAGGAATAGAAATCATACTGATGTACAAAAAAGACAAAAATAAAATAACCACCTGGCCTCTCCTGACTGCTTAGTTCAGTATTTTAGCTTCCAGAAACTATCAAATAAACTCAGAATAAACTGCTACATGGGGGAATGATCAAAGAACAAAAATCTTATAATGACCAATAAAGACTGAATTATTCTTGTCTGTGAAAAAGAAAAAGAAAAAAAATAAAGACTGAATTAAAGAGAAATGGGAAATAAACTTTTCAGATTGTGGAGACATCAGTTACAATTAATCTCTAGCCAAAGAAAATCAAACTTTACAAAATTCATTGTCTATGATAACATTAGGCATTTCCCAGCACAATGGTGGGATTCTTCTGAGAAAGACATGTTTTAAGGGGGACTTTTAATAAACTGCATCCTGGAGAGAGGTCAACTAACCACATAATATGAATAAACTGAAGGATTAACTTGAAGACAAGGAGAGTAAGGATATAAAGAGAGAGATCTTCAAATGTTGAGACAGACTGAACTTATTCTGTATTGCTCCAAAGAATGGGACTCGGAACAATGAGAAGGTGCATAGGCAGATTTAAGCTAAATATGAGGAAGAATTTTAACGATTAGAGATGCTCAACCATGAAACAAACTGCCTCTCAAAACTGCTCAGAGAGACCTGGAGAGCCATCTGTCACAGATATTTTAGAAGAAAGACCTGTAATAATCAAACTGGGCCAGGTGATCTTTGGGGTATTTCAGAAATCAAGGTTCTATTAGGTACCCAAGACATCTTCCTAATATAATACAAATTCTACCTGACCTCTGCTGTTCAATGTATTTAAACACCATAATTCCATATAATGATTATATATTCAGGATCAACAAATAATTATACTTTCAGGCTAAATCTCACATGCTCAATTTTTCTATTTCTCGCTAGAAAACTGAGAAATGGAAGCATCCTAATTCTGACATATTTTACATGATCAAATTTCCTGGCCTAAAAAGCCTCTGTAGACTTTGGAAACCCTTCTCATACATTTCTTTTCTTTTCTTTTCTTTTTTCTTTGAGACGGAGTCTTGCTCTGTCACCAGGCTGGAGTGCAGTGGCGTGATCGTGGCTCAATGCAACCTCCACCTCCTGGGTTCAAGCGATTCTCCTGTCTCAGCCTACTAAGTAGCTGGGATTACAGGCATGCACCACCACACCTGGCTAATTTTTGTATTTTTAGTAGAGACAGGGTTTCACCACATTGGCCAGGCTGGTCTCGAACTCCTCACCTCAAGTGATCCACTCACCTTGGCCTCTCAAAGTGCTGGGATTACAGGTGTGAGCCATCGTGCCCAGGCCTCCTCATACATTTCTACTCTAAGAAAGTATTTTCTTTCTTCTAAGTAAACAAGTAATATTTCAAGAAGTACAAAAACAAGTAAAATGAAGGACTAATTCCATTTACTCATCAAAGTGATCGGCTGAAGAGAGTAGACAGTATCGGGGAAAAAACATCGTAACGCGCTTACAGCTCAATTTTGTGTTTCAAAGTTCCAAAAGTTTAATAGTCTGGTAATTAGCTGTTTGTGAAATCTCTCACAAATGAAAAGGAAATTATATACTGCAAAACAGGCGTGAGAGAAAGTAATGCTGGCAACAAAACGTTCCATTGAGCATTTGAACTACTTCTACTACTGTTTTAAGGAAACAATAGTTTTGGAGTAACAGTTTTGGTTTGCTTGGAATGCTTCTAAGAACTACTAAAGTTCATGTAAATTTGAATATATGTGTATATGGCAACTTCCTTCCAAACCAGCCAACAGAAATAGCAATGCTATTAAAAGCAGATTTTACCTCTTAGCCAAGAGTAGTATCCTTCTATATTAGTTATTCTAAGCAGTCCCCATAGTTAAGATATATGTAAGAAAAGAGTAAATTTCATTCCAAGTATCATTTCACAAAAGTTTTAGTTAATAGTGGGGGGCCAACCCATACACTACTAAAATCAAACACACCTAATCAAAGACCCTAACAAAGTGCAGTACCACACTCTGCATCAAATTAGGATTAAAACTCAATCCTTGACTGCCTATAAAGGTAAAATATGCAAATGTTAAAATCAATAGTACAGATAATAATACAAATAGAAACAATAAGAATACTTCAACGAATGTTTATTTAATACCTGACATTATGCTAAAAGTGTTTAATTATTACAACACTATGTTTATTCCGCAAATAAGAAAAATGAGATTCAGAGTCACACAATTAGTACACAACAACATCAGGGTAGGAACCTGTGTTGGTTTCATAAAATCTAGGTTCTTCTTTTCAGGCAAACCAAATTATTTTACATATAGTTAAAATAATTTACGCAGAAGAGAGCTCAAGCCACTCTGCATGTTAACTTATTCACGCCAAGAAACCTAAAAAAGTTTTGTTTTAAAGTAACCATTATTTCATTAAGTCTAATACATCATGATTTAAAAGGTACACTGCATTTTAAACACTACAGCTGAATAATAAATAATACAGCCAGTCTTTGTCCTTGGTTCCTGGGAGGAGACTCTAATCCTTACCATTTGCTGAATAATAGGAGTGTCTTTGTTACTCATGAACCCCTCAGATCTACCCCCCAGTTTATGTTAAGAGATGCAAAGACTCAGGACAGGGGCTGGTCACCAGAAAGACCAACCACCATGTGATTAGAGGGTTGGGGCTCTGAGCCACCTCACCTGGGTGGGGAAGCACACAGGACTAGAGATTCAGTTGAATCATGAGGTCAAAGATTCAACCAATCATGCCTTCATAATGAAGCCCCAATAAAAACACTGTACTGAAGCTCAGTGGAGCTTCTTAGTTGATGAACTGTTCAATATGGTAGGAGGGTGACAGGCCTTGATTCCACCGAGAGAGGGCACAAAGTTCCGTATTTGAGACTCTTCTAGACCTCACCCTATGTGTCTCTTCAGTTGGCTGGTTCTGATTTGCATCAAGCTAAAACTGTAATTTTAAGTACAGCACCTTCCTGAGTTCTGTAAGTTATTCTACTAAACCTGAGAGGGTTGTGGCAACTCTCAAATTTGTAGACAGTTGGTCAGAAGTACACCTGGAGCCTGAAGGGCAGTCTTGTTGGGGACCTTGCCCTTTATCTTGTGAAGTCTGTACTAACTCTGGCAGTCGGTGTCAGAACTGTAACAGTAAGCCAGCTGCTGTCAGAATAACCATTAAGAAAGAAAAATCTGGCTGGGCACAGTGGCCCAGGCCTGTAGTCCCAGCACTTTGGGAGGCCGAGGCAGGTGGGCTACCTGAGGGTCAGGAGTTTGAGAACAGCCTGGCCAACATGGTGAAATCCTGTCTCTAAAAAAACCCTGTCTCTAAAAAAAGAAAAATCTAGTCAGGTGCAGTAGTGTGCCCCTGTAGTCCCAGCTACCTGTCTCTACTAAAAATACAAAAATTAGCCAGATGTGGTGGCATGCACCTGTAATCCCAGCTACTGGAGAGGGTGAGGCATGAAAATTGCTTGAACCTGGGAGGCAGAGGTTGCAGTGAACTGAGATCATGCCACTGCACTCCAGCTTGGGCAACAGAGTGAGACTCCGTCTCAAAAAAAAAAAAAAAAAAAAAGAAGGCTGGATGCGGTGACTCCATCTGTAATCCCAGCACTTTGGGAGGCCGAGGCGGGTGGATCACTCGAGGTCAGGAGTTTGAGACCAGCCTGGCCAACATGGTGAAACCCCGTCTCTATAAAAAAAAAAAAAAGAAAGGGAAATCTAGCCAGGTACAGTAGTGTGCCCCTGTAGTCCCAGCTACTCAGTAGGCAGAGGCAGGAGAATCACTTGAGCCCAGGAGGTCAAGGCTGTATGTAGCCTGTTATGACAGGGCCTGTGAATAGCCACTGTACTCTAACCTGGACATCACACAATGATCCAATTTCTATTTAAAAAAAAAAAAAACTGACTGGGCACGGTGGCTCACACTTGTAATTCCAGCACTTTGGGACATCAAGGTGGGCAGATCACCTGAGGTTGGGGTTTAAGACCAGCCTGACCAACATGGAGAAACCCCATCTCTAAAATACAAAATTAACCAGGCATGGTGGGGTGTACCTGTAATCCCAGCTACTCAGGAGGCTGAGGCAGGAGAAGCAATGAACCCAGGAAGCAGAGGTTGCTGTGAGCCCAGATCGTGCCACTGTGCTCCAGCCTGGGCAACAGGAGCAAAACTACATCTCAAACTGGGCACGATGGCTCACACCTGTAATCCCAACACTTTAGGAAGCCAAGGTGGGTAATCATGAGGTCAAGAATTCAAGACCAGCCTGGTCAAGAATTCAAGACCAGCCTAGTCAAGATGGTGAAACCCTGTCTCTACTAAAAATACAAAAAATTAGTTGGGCATGGTGGCACATGCCTGTAGTCCTAGCTGCTTGGGAGGCTGAGGCAGGAGAACTGCTTGAACCCGGGAGGTGGAGGGTGCAGTGAGCCAAGATCACTGCACTCCATCCAGCCTGGTGACAGAGTGAGACTTCATCTCAAAAAAATAAATAAACAAACAAAAAACCTTATTTCAAAAGAAAAAAGAAAAAAAATTTTCTGCCAGTTAAACTATAACCTACCAACTCTAATATACATGCTGATTTCAGAAGTTTTAAAATGTATAAAAAATGTTTCCAAAAAGAGAAAAGTATTTATTTATATTCCAATTTTCTAACATATAATGCAATCTTTTAAAATTTTTAAATAGTACAAAAATATGTAGGAAAAAAAACTTTTTCCCCTATTCAGTGGTAATCAGTTCAGTATGTATCCTAAAACAGGATTTTTCATTTCACCTTTATAATTGCAAAATATGGTAAACAGGCAGGGCACGGTGGCTCACTCCTGTAATCCAAGCACTTTGGAGGCCAAGGCAGGAGGATCACCTGAGGTCAGGAGTACAAGACCAGCCTGACCAACATGGTGAAACCCCGTCTTTAAAAAAAAAAAGAAAAAGAAAAAAAGGAAAAAAAGTGATAAACAAAATTTTAGTGACTTAAAAGAGGTCACTCAGCAAATGGGAATCAGAACTCAGCATCCCAAATCCCAAGGGTGCTATTTTCTGTCATACACTACATAGTATAGTATATACACTATTGGTTCTCAGCTAATTTTAAAAGATAGCTACTATTTAGAAATCTTAGTTTCTCTTCTCATCTAGTTAATAAAAAAGTAAAAAATTAAAAAAACCTTGATTACTTTGATGACTAAAAATAAAAGTATATGACCATGAGCCAAAGGGCAATCCATTTTAACACAAATGATCTTGTTAACAACTTTTCAGACAGCACGCAACGATTACACCAAGCTTCACTGATGAGTCATTTTTATCACTCAAAACAGTTCAAAACAAAAGACAAGCCAAATATTATAACTGTAAGAACCAGCAGATTGAGAGACAAGATCAATCTATCACCAGGCAGCTGCAGGAATGTGCTTTCAACCTGAACCCTCTGAGCCTGTTTTCACATTTATTAAACAAAGGGAAATGGTCTCAGTGATTCCTAATGGGAAAGTTTCTGACTTTTGGGACAGGGCAATCCTTGGCTGTACAGGGTTGTCCCACACACATTTTTTTTTCTAAGACAGGGTCTCTCTGTTGCCCAGGCTGGAAAGCAATGGTACAATCTCGGTTCACTGCAAGCTTGGCCTCCCAGGCTCAACCGATTCTCCTACCTCAGCCTCCCAAGCAGCACGTGCACTGGAACCACAGGTGCACACCACCATGCGTGGCTAACTTTTGGTATTAATATTTTTGGTAACAAAGGGGTTTCACCATGTTGCCCAGGCTGATCTTGAACTCCTGAGTCCAAGCAATCCTCCCACCTTGGCCTCTCAAAGTGCTAGGATTACAGGGTTGAGCCATGGCCCTTGGCACATACATTTCAATAAGCCTCTATGGCTCTTGCCACCTATAAGCTTTAACTCTTCCCAACAGTTATGACAACCAAAACACCCTGCCCCCCAACACATATTTCCATGGCAAGGTAGGGGTATTGTTGGGTAGATTTAGTTTCACCACCAGATGATCTCTTTAAGGTTTCTTCAAGTGCTAAAATTCTATAAACTAATAATTCTTGAGTTATATTCAAATGATAACTCATGTTTAAAAAAACATAAAGTAGTAATGAACAACTCAGAGAAAATACAGGGTAATTTTAATCCCAGTAATCCCATTTCCAGGACCTAGCCTAGGGAAACCAGCAATGGGACAATTCATGGGCAATGGTTTAGTCAAAGCAAAACAACTTCTAAGAGTTGCATGATTTGAAACAACTGAAATAGGTAACATTTACTGAGCACTTGTTAGGTGCCAGACATCAATCTAAGTACTTTACTTTACTTCCTTGCTAAGTACTGTGAAGGACAGCACATCTCTTAGGAGCTTAACCAAAACACACATTTTCAAGGTCCACCTAAACCTACTGAATCAGAATCCGTATTTGAACAAGCCCCACATGTGGACAGTTTAAGCAGCACTACAAGTATTAATTCATTTAATCTTCATATCATGTATAATTAATTTAATCCTCAAGACAACTCAACTGTAAATATTATCAACTTCCATTTTAGATTACTACACTGAGGCACACAGCATTATATAACCTGCATAGTAACTGTCAAAGCCAGAATTTGAACCCACACATTTTCTTTCCAGAATCCAAACTCTGAACCATTATTGAATACTATGTCTCATAGTATATCCATAAATAGGAATATTCTATCGCTATTAAAAATGGTATCTAAAGAATTTCTAATGACGTCATGAAATTAAGATGATCCAGGAAGTAGGCAGGATATAAAACTGAATATATGGCATGAGCCCAAATACATAATTATTTAAAAGTATGAGGGGTTGGCTGGGCACAGTGGCTCACACCTATAATCCCAGCACTTTGGAAGGCCGAGGTGGGTGGATCACGAGATCAGGAGTTAGAGACCAGCCTGGCCAAGATGGTGAAACCCCATCTCTACTAAAAATACAAAAATTAGACGGGTGTGGTGGCAGGTGCCTGTAATCCCAGCTACTCGGGAGGCTGGGGTCACTTGACCCAGGAGGTGGAGGTTGCAGTGAGCTGAGATGGCGCCACTGCACTCTAGCCTGGGTGACAGAGCAAGACTCTGTCTCAAAAAAAAGAGAAAGAAAAGCATGTGGGGTTGAAAAGGTATGTGAGGAAAGATGTTACTATGGGGAGGCAATACAGAAGATAGACGTAGTGTTAGAATGCCAGGGTTCAAACTCCAGCTCTACCATTTGGTAGCTGATTGCACTTAGATCAGATGCTTAACCCTGTTAAACCTTATTTTCCTCATTTATAAAATGGGGACAGTGTTTACCTCACAAGATGGTTGTGAGGATTAAATGAGGTAATTTACATAAAGCGTAAGCATCGATTATTATTATTTCCCTTTATGCCTTTTCATTTTCCAAAATTTCTTCAGTGAACAAGTATTATACTTCAGTAATCAGCAAAAAGTTCCTTAAAAAGATAATGCCTTAGATTGTCAACTATCTTATAAAGGGCTATTATGAAGTACTTAGTCCCTTGATTAGATAAGACTGATCATAAACAATTAACAGCTGAGTAAGAGATCTAAAAAAGATCTTGAAATAAGCATGATTAAATAGTGAAACCGAGGAAGGGTCACTGCTGTGCCAGCTCCTCTGTCATGGTTGGCTTTTACTCAGAACAAAGTCCATCATCTACCTTGAATGATACAGGCATTCCAACTGCAGGGCAGTACCTGTCTGACCTTGAGCAGGTTACTGAACCTCTCTCAAGGCCTAAATCTTCCTCATCTAAAAGCAATGATTCTACCTCCCTTGGAGTTATTGTGAGTATTTAATGAGAAAATGTACATAAAGCACTAAGCACACTAACACAGGAAAGCACTTAATGTTAGCCGAAATCTACCACCATCATCATCCTTAGCTGGATAAAAGTTCTTGAGGTCTTACTCCAGCAATGAAAATATATTCATTCTTTGAAACCACAGTTCAATAGTGTTTTCATTATTTTCTAATTAATTGTACCTTCAAAGGGCTATCTCATTGTAAGTGATGAAGGCTACAGGGCTAAAAGAAACAACCTCTTCACTTTTAAGTACAATTTAGATTCACATAAATAAACTATCACATTCGGATTCTTAACCAATTACACAACTACTAGTAGCAGGCCAATTCCCGTGGGTTCTTCTTCACATTTCTAGTATCTTTGTATACATAAATATTACTATACAAATGAATAAGTCATATACTTAAATAAGGGAACTCAATCAATCACTACCAGATATAATCTAGGTCAAGGCTTTCCACCTGATAAAATTAGATCAGAATCAGTGTTAAGACTTAGAAAAGCCTATGGATCACCCAGTCTGATGCTTTGGTTTTACAAATGGATTTAGCAAATGTAGTTAACTGGCGAACAAGGAAAACATTCAAATGCTAATCTACGTTTTCAGGAATTAGTCCAAACCCTAAAAGGAACACATAGTAGATCTCAGTTTAGACTTTTAAAATGACATCAAATTTTAGCTCAGCTAAAGGTGTTACTATTATTACCACACTTTTAAGGTGTAAGTGGGAGCTTCCTTTTCACTTTCAACAGTATTAAATCCACAGCTTTGAATTGTTTCAAGACACTTTTTTAATGACAGGAAATGAGGAGAGAAAAATCATGGTCAGGCATTTAAAGAGCTCTTATTTGACATCTAATTCAAAGAACGACAGTGGTTTTCTTTAAAAAGCTGACTTAAAGAGTTCACATGCATAATATAAGACTATTATAAAAATATTTTCTTCACATTTATATAAAAATATTTCAAAACACAAATGCCTTTTAAACCCATGAAAATATGCTCACTCATTAAGAGAAATGAAAATTAAAATAACAAAACAAAATTCCTATTACATTTGCAGAAATCTAAGTCACTTGGCTTAGAAAAAGATTTGTCCTTGGAATGTTGACTTTATGATTCTCTAATTTTAAAACTGTTACCAATCATTTCCATTTACAAGCAAGTCTGAGCTCATGCATGTGTATGTGTCTTTATACATAAAATGTAATACTAACATGTTTTTAAGTAAGGGGAAAATTGGTATACTTTTATATTTTTGATGGAAATATAACCTCTATGAAGAAAAATTTGACAGTAACTATCAAAATTATAAATGCTCATATTCTCCGACCCAGCAGTTCCGCTTCTAAGAGTTTATCATACAGATAGACTCCCAAATAAGAAAGATATCACAGATACAAGGATACTCATTGCAGCACTTCTTGTAGTAGCAAATAACTGGTAACAACTTGAATGTCCATTAATAGAAGATTGGCTAAAATTAAGTGAACACTCTTACAGCCATTAAATAAATGATAGCAATATAAATACTAACATGGAAAGATCTCTAAAAGATATTAAGTCAACAATGTATTGCATATAGCGCCATGTGTTTTAAAATTTATAATAGATATAGATATACATACTCATGCATGGGCACATATATGCTTATAATTAAACAGCATATCCCTAGGATGCATAAGAAGCTGGTAATAACTATCTTCAAGAACAGGCCTGGGCAACTGGGGAATAGGGAAGAGCAAAGTACTTCTCACTCTATACCCTTTTTTAAAATTTCATTCTATTTACACTTTTCAAAAAAATGAACTTTTTTTTTTTTGGAGACAGAGTTTGCTCTGTCACCCAGGCTGGAGTGCAGTGGCATGATCTTGGCTCACTGTAACCTCAGCCTACCGGGTGCAAGAGATTCTCATGTCTCAGCCTCCTGAGTAGCTGAAATTACAGGTCTGTACACCACCATGCCTGGCTAATTTTTGTATTTTTAGTAGTGGTACGGTTTTGCCATGTTGACCAGGCTGGTCTCAAACTCCTGACCTCAAGTGATCCACCTACCACAGCCTCCCAAAGTGCTAGGATTATAGGTGTGAGCCATGGTGGCCAGCCAAAAAAATTTAACTTTTAAAATACTTATTTTAAATTTAGATATCTGATCTCTGGTATATTCCAAATGAAAGAACTCTCAACTATTCCTTTGTCAATAGTTTTTAAATTCAAGATTCATAGTCAGCCTTCCAAGGACAAATCTTGAAGCCCAGTGAGTCCATAATCAACATCAGTTCCAGCAGAATTAATATCCTAAAGTCCAATTCTAAGCAGAAATACATATTATTTATATTACAGCAGAATTAGAGTGGTAAAATTGAGACCTCACCTGACCAGGTCTCCATGAAGCTGTAAGTAAAGACTTTCTCTTCCCCTCTCCAGCACATATTTCTGATGCTGGTGTCTCTACAGTGCAAAGGACGAGATGTAAGTCAGAGGAGGAGGATGAGGAAGAGGAAGAGGAGGTGGTGGTGGCTGTAGTGGCAGTGGTAGTGTCTGCTCCATAGAGGTAAATACAGCCTCTCTTTACATCTTCTCTTAGCCAGTCTCTTTCTCGAGAACCAAACCTACTTCTCCTATTCAAACAATTTCTGCTCCCATTGCGTTTCATATTTCTCTAAAAAATATCAAGAGAAAGAAATTGTTAGCTAGAACATCTGACTGAATTAGACATTTCAGTCCTCACCCCACCTCTCTACTTTAATTCCCCAACACTCTGCTCAAGTATCCCCCTCCTTCTGTGGAGCACATCATCTGTGATGCTCACTTGTAATAACTCAGATAACTTAATTTTCTTTACTGCTGTCTATGTCTCCATCCATCATCTTCTTTGACTCTCTCTTTTTCTTGTGTTTTCAGAAACATGTCAAGAATAACAGTGGGTTGCAGTGGCTCAGGCCTATAATTCCAGCACTTTGGGAGGCCAACATGAGAGGATCGCTTGAGGCCAGGAGGTCAAGACTACCCTGGGTAAGATGGCAACATTCCACCTCTACAAAAAACAACAACGAAAAAATTATATTAGCCAGGCATGGTGGCACGAGCCTAGACTCCCAACTACTTGGGAGGCTGAGGTAGAGAACAGCTTGAGCCTGGGAGGTTGAGGTTGCAGTGAGCTGTGACTGTGCCACTGCAATCCTATCTTAGTTGACAGAGCAAGACCTTGTCTCTCAAAAACAGAAACTTTAATATTTTGGCTGGCCACAGTGGCTCACATCTGTAATCCCAGCACTTTGAGACACCAAGGCAGGTAGATCACTTGAGGTCAGGAATTCGAGACCAGCCTGGCCAACATGGTGAAACCCCATCTCTACTAAAATATACAAAAAAATTAGCCAGCTGCGGTGGCGCATGCCTGCAATCCTAGCTACCCGGGAGGCTGAGGCGGGAGGACTGCTTGAACCCGGGAGGCAGAGGTTTCAGTGAGCCAAGATAGCGCCACTGCACTCCAACCTGAGTGACACAGCAAGACTCCATCTCAAAAAAAAAAAAGAAACTTTAGGCTGCGCAAGGTGGCTCACGCCTGTAATCCCAGCACTTTAGGAGGCCGAGGTGGGTGGTTTATTTGAGGTCAAGAATTCAAGACCACCTTGGCCAACATGGTAAAACCCCATCTCTACTAAAAATGCAAAAATTAGGCGAATGTGGTGGCATGCGTCTGTAATCCCAGCTACTCAAGAGGCTGAGGTAGGAGAATCACCTGAACCTGTGAGGCGGAGGTCACAGTAAGCCCAGATTGTGCCCCACTGCACTCCATTCTCAGTGACAGAGTGAGACCCTGTCTGAAAAATTTTTTTAAAAAAAAGGAAACTTTAATATTTTGCCATATTTAGTTCAAATCATTATTCTAAAAAACTTGTGTACGATACATTCCTACATATACAGCTGAAGCTCTCTGGTATCCCACCACAATTTCATCCCCCTCCTTCCCTCTCCAGAGACACACTACTGTATTTGGTATTTGTCATTCCGTGAATTTTCAATGTTTGCCATAAATGTATTTATCTATAACCATACACAGTATTGTCTTATCTAATTTAAACTTCATCTCTAATCCTTAACAATACTTATGTTTCACCCTGTAATTTTATTTAGTTCAATATTGCTTTAGATACATAACTATGTTAATATACCCAGTTCATTCATTTGAATAATAGTCCCTTATACAAATACACCAAACTTTATCCACTCTCCTGTTGACAGCATTTAGTTTGCTTCCAATTTCTTACTGTTAGAAACAATCCAGTAATAAACATTTTTGTACATGTCTCCTTATGAAAATGCATGTTCCTCTAGGGTCCTACCCCTTTGCCTTACATCCCTAATAAGCCAAGTGTAGTATTAACACAATACTGCACAAATATACCTTTATTCCTGTCCTGTTTCAAAAAAAATTACTGTGGCATTTGATAATCTAGGTATGTGAAATTCATATATTGCGAAGTTATCTCAAAGCAAAAACAATTTCTACAGGTAATTTAACAAGCTTCTAAAGACCAGCATTTGCCTGCTCTATTTTTATGATGGGCTCTTTCTGTTCTTTTTGATAAAAAAGAACTGACATTTCCAGAGCTGCACTTCTCCAGTGTCATTCTCTACTGCTGCCCTTTACTCCAAGTTTCAATCACATCCAACTACTTGTAGCTTTCCGGACACACCAAGTACACAATTCTGTGGCTTGTCTGAAATGTCCTTCTCCATCTCATCCATATGACAAGTTGTTCTTCAAAATTCTACTCAAGAATCCCTTTCCCTACGGAGCCTTCCATATTTCCCATCCCCATTCCCCCTAGAAAGAATTGATGACTACCAGACATTTTTAGTAGACAGAATTAATGAATTACCTAAAGAGAATTAAGAACTACTTCTTGGCCGGGCATGGTGGCTCACACCTGTAATCCAAGCACTTTGGAGGCCAAGGGGGGGCGGATAACCTGAGGTCGGGAGTTCAAGACCAGCCTGACCAACATGGTGAAACCCCGTCTTTAAAAAATAAATTAAAAAAAAAAGAACAACTTCTCCTTGAGTATACCTCTAATACTACATCTATGACAATGGGTTTTAATTATTTCTTTGGTATTTCTTCCTCTTCTCCACTTCTATCATGGTAACACCTGGGTGACACAGAAATGTTTGCAGAACTCAGCTGACATCACAGAAATTAATTCCCAATCTGTACTTTAGTCCAATTAGCTCTGGCAAGATGTTGAACAAACCTGGGGGGAAAACAATCCTCCCCGCCTTTTTTTTTTTTGAGACAGAATCTTGCTCCGTCCCCAGGCTGGAGTGCAGTGGCGCAATCTCAGCTCAATGCAACCTCCGCCTCCCGGGTTCAAGCAATTCTCCTGCCTCAGCCTCCCAAGAAGCTGGGATTACAGGCGCCTCACACCACACCCAGCTAATTTTTGCATTTTTAGTAGAGATGGGGTTTCACCATGTTGGCCAGGATGGTCTCTATCTCTTGACCTTGTGATCCACTCACTTTGGCCTCCCAAAGTGCTGGGATTACAAGCATAAACCACTGCACCTGGCCAAAACTTCCTGTTTCTACAGAGAACCCTACATCTTTGCAGCAGCTGCAAAGTGAATGCGAGTAAATAAAATACTTTCAGTAGTATTCCTTATTGGAAAATAGAAATATCTATAAATATAGCAAACATTATTTCTATAATTACTAAGATTAAATATTTGAGGATAACACATTACTAAAGACGGCAGAGAAAGAGGAATGAAAAGTTAGCAGACATTTCCACATGGGAAGAAAGAAAAACAAGAGTGAGAATGGCTTTATTGTTTAAATTTAGAAAAACTGATCATTTTGCAGATCTTGGGGATTTAGGCATTGCTATTCAAACCCATGAGGATTACTGATTCTAACTTTAGAGAAGTAGTATAAATCCCTGCTACAAGTGAGAACCAGATCTCTCTTTCTCATCAAATGTGTTTTCCCAAAGCTGAACATCACAGAATGAAAGAGCTTTCAAGTGTTAACTGCATAAACACAGGGACCATCATATTTGTGCTACTAAATAATTTTAACCACTGAATAGTTAAATACCACTAATAGTTAAATATTTAGCAGTTAAATACTGCTAAAGTCTAAATATTCCTCATTTTTTAATCTTTGGAAAAGATTAACCAGACCATCTGAAAACAGTATTCCATATAGTACAGCAACATTTATACAAAGCTCTGCATTCTGCACTCAGTGGAGAAGAACAACGAGACACTGTTCCACACAACCAACAAAAAGTTTTCTTCAGAAAAACCTTCCAAAGTCAACTAATGGTCCACTGACCTTCTAAATCTTAGAAAAGTCAAGGAAGACCTCAGGAAGTTTTGTTTGTTTTGAGACAAGGTCTCGCTCTGTCACTCAGCCTGGACTACAGGAACGTGATCACAGCCCAATTCAGCTTCGAACTCCTAACCTCAAATGATCCTAGAGCCTTAGCCTCCAGAGTAGCTGGGACTACAGGCACATGCCACCACATTCAGCTATTTTTTTGTATTTTTTTTTTTTTAGAGATAGGGTCTTGCTATGTTGTCCAGGCTGGTCTTGAACGTCTGGGCTCAAGCAATCCTCCCACTTCGGCCTCCCAAAGTGCTGGGATTACAAGCATGAGTCACCACACCAGGCCTGATTTTAATTCTGTGAGGATTTTTAACAGCCATTTTTAGTGCATATACGTTTCTCTTAGATTATAAATTCCTTAAGGAACTTTACATTATCAAAACATACATGCCTGTAATCCCAGTACTTCAGGAGGCCAAGGCGGGGTGGGGATCACTTGAGGCCAGGGGTTCAAGAACAGATTGGGCAACATACGTTGTGAAACCCCATCTCCAAAAAAATTAAAATAAAAAAAAACATGCAAAAAAAAATAAAAAATAAATAAAAATAAATAAAAAAACATGCAACAAAATATACACACAGTTTGTCATCATTTACCTTAAAAGATCTACCTCCTGTCTACATGATATACTCCACCCTAAGAAGATAAACTGCTGAGTTACAACTTCAGTACATATCATTCTCTTAAACCTGACCAATGGGCACTTAAAAGGCCTGGATATTAAGCCAAGTAAAGGCTTATAGCAACAATCTAGACAGACTGTTTAGCTATTATGAGCCACTGCTGAATTACCTAGTGCTTCCTTCTCAAGAATGTCTTGCTCCACTGCTTAATACACCAGGTAACTGCTGGAAAAACCTTCTTAACAGCCAAGACTGCAGATGACACTGTCCTCTGAGGTGTTTTCAACTTTTAGAATCACCATTCTACTGAAACTGCTAGGTTGAGAAATTATTTTCCCCTTACTCTTACAAAATTGTTATCACAAATTTATTTAAAAGGGAATAGAATGACAATCACCTCTTACATCAAACAAGTATACAAAGAGCATATTTAAGATTTAAAAATCTTTCTAGTTGGGCGAAGTGGCTCATGCCTGTAATCCCAGCACTTTAGGAGGCTGAGGCGGGCGGGATCACCTGAAGTCAGGAATTCAAGACCAGCCTGGCCAACACACTGAAACCCCTATCTCTACTAAAAATACAAAAGAATTACCCGAGCATGGTGGCACGCATGCCTGTAACCCCAGCCACTCTGGAGGCCAAGGCAGGAGAATCACTTGAACACAGGAGGCGGAGATTGCTGTGAGCCAAGATCGTGCCACTGAGCTCCAGCCTGGGCAACAGAGGGAGATGCAGTCTCAAAAAAAAAAAATCTTTCTAGAAAGCAAAACTCTTGACGGTAAGCCACAAATTAAGTACCCACTGCTTTAGTTTTACACTTTTTTTTTTTTGTAGACAGCATCTTACTCTGTCACCCAGGCTGGAGTGCCATGGTGCAATCTCGGCTCTCTCACTGCAACCTTTGCCTCCCAGGTTCAAGCAATACTCCTGCCTCAGCCTCACAAGTAGCTGGGATTACAAATGTGCACCATCACAACCAGGTAATTTTTTAAAATATTTTTAGTAGACACGGGGTTTCACTATGTTGGCCAGGCTGATCTTGAACTCCTGGCCTCAAGTGATCCACCCACTTCAGCCTCCCTAAGTGCTAGGATTACAGGACTGAGCCACCATGCCCGGCCCAGTTTTATACTTTCAATTCGGGCCAGGCACGGTGGCTCACTCCTGTAATCCAAGCACTTTGGAGGCCAAGGCGGGCAGATCACCTGAGGTCGGGAGTTCAAGACCAGCCTGACCAACATGGTGAAATCCCGTCTTTAAAAAAAAAAAAAAAAAAATTAAAAAAAAAATATATATACTTTCAATTCTAAAAATAAAGGTGATCTATGAGGGCAATGATCAGTTCAAAGGTGATATACTATTAAACACTCAGATACTTTCCATATTCAGATAGTTCTGTAAGAATGTGAAATACTCTTAGGTAGAAGATACATTTCTGCATTCAAAACTTTAAAACAATATAGACTCATCTCTGGGAATATACATGTTATAAAATATTGTGAAAGGGATGTGGAGGGGTGGGATGAGATAGGGAGAGGAAGAATATGTCAGTGCTTTAAAAATGTTCTGGCACTGAGTGCCACGGCTCATGCCTATAATCCCAGCACTCTGGGATGCCAAGGAGAGAGAGCCTTTGAGCCAAGGAGTTCAAGACCAGCCTAGGCAACACAGTGAGATCTCATCTTTACTAAAAATAAAAAACATGCCTGTGATCCCAGCTACTCAGGAGGCTGAGGCAGGAGGATCACTTGAGCCCAGGAGATAAAAGCTGCAGTGATCCATGATCGCACCATTGCATTCTAGCATGGGCAAGAGAGAGGTTCTGCCTCAAAAAAATAATAAGAATAATAGTGTTTTGGGCTGGGTGCAGTGGCTCATGCCTGTAGTCCCAGTGCTCTGGGAGCCCACGGTTAAGAGGACCACCTGAAGCCAGGAGTTCGAGACCAAAAGCAAGACCCCATCCCTGCAAAAATAAAAATTAGGGAGGCATGTGCCTACAGTCCTAGCTACTTGGGAGGCTGAGGTACTTGAGCTCAGGAGCTATGATCACACCACTGCACTCGAGCCTGGGTGAAAGAATGAGGCCATGTCTCTAAAAAAAATCTTTTTAAATTTGTTTGGCATTAATTGTTTATACATACTTTGCTAAACACCCCCCCCCAAAAATGAATCTCATGGCACACACTGACTACATTAGTTGTAACTTCGTATCTTCTATAAGCTAAGTTAAAAATCATTAAAAAAAAAAAACATAAACCCAAAATCATAGGAAACATCTGGAAAATTTACACATCTATGCTTCAGCAATGCGCTAAATAAATTGGGAGCATATTTTGAAGGAAATTTTCCAATATCCCAGGATAGGTGGAACTGGATCTCATCTAAGTTATACTGACTTTATTATATTCGCCTTTTTGACGAATATCTGTATTATTTGACAATAATGACGTTCATGATTTGGTATTAGGTATAAAAGAGTTACAAAAAAGAATGAAGTTTTTGAAGGTTCTTCGGAAAACAATCAGTGGGAAATGACTCTTCCCAATTCAGGGAATCTTCTACTGTACTATTTTTTTTTTCTTTTTTTTCTTTCAGTCCCACACTGACCAAATACTGTATTACTTTTTTCCAACACCACTTGGCACAAAATTCAACCACTCAGCTACTTAAGAAAACTTCTGTACGAGTCCGGACACGGTGGCCCATGCCTGTAAATCCCAGCACTTTGGGAGGTCAAGGCGGGGGATCACTGGAGACCAGGAGTTCAAGACCAGCCTGGGCAACACAGCGAAACTCCGTCTCTCCTAAATACAAAAAATCGGCTGGGCATGGTGGCACGCGCGGTAATCCCAGCTACGCAGGAGGCGGAGGCAGGAGAATCGCTTGAAACCTGGGAGGGAGAGGTTGCAGCGACTGAGTCACTGCACTCCAGCCTGGGCGACAGAGCCGAGACTCTGTCTCAAAAAAAAAAATAAATAAATAAATAAAAAAGATTGAGAGGCAGTAGCACAAAAAAATGTTTTATGTTTTATATTTTACAGAGTTTTAGTTTATGTTGTTCCATGGATTCACTATGTTCTATTATTTTTTCCGCATTCCCATCTTTGGGACATCGTACTAACAACCTTCATAACATGTAAATATTGCTCAAACTCAATCCCAGTAAACTATTACTTATTTTTAACATCGTATGTTTTCATTATTTTGCAATGTATTTTTGAAACACATCAAATCTAAATTTTCTTCCCTTCCCATCCTTTTGCCGGGCAAGTTTCATATCCTGCATTCCTCATGTAGAACTCTAGAAGGAATTCCATTCCACCTCCGGAAGGACACCTAGTTTACATATCTGACCTACAGAAAAATTTCTCTGCAACTCTTACAAATGCTAGTAAAAAACTCCACCCAGTCAGCCTCCCACAACCCCTCCCTTTAACCATCTTCCCACTATCGCCGCCCCACCAAACTTACTTGTCATCACCTTCAAGGTTCCACTCCCCTCTTGCTTGCATCTGTTTTCATATCCTCCCACTCCCCCCAATTCCTGCCAAGAAGCCCCGCTAGCTGCCTGTTGCATAACGGCTCCTCCATTCCGTCTCCCTGGGCAGTCGGCCCCGCTCCGGGGAGCAGGAATGCCCCTTTCGGCCCGGCCCCTCCTCCCTCCTGCAACACGCTCAGCGAGTCCCCGCAACGCAGCTCCAGCGGGGATTCTCGCTCCAAGCGGGGCGGGTCGTCCTTCCCGGCCGCGCCTCGAGTAGCGAGCCCCGAGGGCATAGGAGCCGGCTCCACCCGGCGCGGCCCCGAACCCTCCGCGGCGCCGGCCAATCGCCGCCGCCATCCTCCTGCTGAGGTGATGTCTTCAGGTGTCCGGGAGGGGAGAAAGCCCTGTGTACTTCCAGCCCCGCTCCAGGGCCAGGAGCCGGCGGCCCTCGGGCCCCCGGAGCCGGCCTCCGGGCCCCGAGCGCGGCAAGGCAGGCAGGGGCAGGCCCGGGGCCGCGAAGAGTCCGGGTGGGCGGCGGCTGCCCGCAGTCCGAAGGCGTGGGCCTGCGAGGCCAGCGGCGCGCGGCCAGGGATGAGCGGCGGTGGGGGACCGAGGCGGCCGAGGCCTGGGCGGGGCGCGGCGCGGAGGCCTCGGCGTCCCCGGCCGGGTGTAGGGCAGCCGACTGACTGAAGCCGGGGAGAGAGTCACCGGCTGCCTCAGCCACCGCGCGGGGCGGGGGCGGCAGCGGCGGCCTCTCCTCTCCTCCCGTGTTCCCTCCCTAGCCAGCCCGCCCGCTCGCTCGCCCGCTAGCTCACCCGTCCGCCCGCCTCACCTTCAGGACCCGGATCCCTCCCGGCCGGCGGCTCGTGGGCGCTTCGGGCGGCTCCGGGGGCTCCAGCGGGCCCGCGGGCCCCGGCTCCACCTCCCCCATCGGCGGCCGAGGCTGGACAGGGACGCCCGGCCGGCGCGACGGCGTGCGGAACCTCGGCGGCGCGCGCGAGCAGCCGGCGGCCCGCCCCCCGCGGCCCCCGGCCCCGCCCCTCCGGCGGCTCGCCAGCCCCGCCCCTCTCGCAGACCCACTGAACCTGCGTAGCTGCGGGCGCCGTGTGGCTCGGGCGCCGCGGGGCCTCATCCCTGACGCCAGGAGGCCGAAGCGGAACCTGGCGCCACTGCAGGGTGTGGAGCCTCCACTGCCCGCCGCCCTAGGCTTGGAGGACTACGGCGCAAGAAGGGGGTATCTGCTGCTGTCCCGGCCCTCTAAGAAACCCGCGGGAGGAAGGGGCAGGTGGCGCCTGCACCTGTGAATTGTGCCAGGACGCTGCCCTCCGCCCAGGGTGGCTCTTGTAACTTCCCTCACTTGCCAATCCGTTGAACGAACTGTTGAGAATACTCACCTTGGCAAGGTCTTTTCTCTTCCTTATCAGAGATTCGTGCGACCTTCTTAAGCAAATTCAACACGACATCGTACAAAACGTCAGCTCACCTCCTAGCCACGTTTTAATCTCGTTCCTCTTCATGGAGCAAAATGATGAGCATTTGGCGCTCTGCTTCAAGCAGTAATATGGCCTGTGAGCCTTTTATGATTTATTTGCAAGGCTAATTCAGGAAAAAAAAAAAAACTTTCAAAGTTAACTTATTTTCCTTTTGTTCTTTTTTTTTCTTTTCGTTCTTGCAGTGATGGTAGTTTTGTGGCCAGTCGGCCAAATTTGGAGTCAGCCATCCTGATTCCACATCTTGGCTTTGCCCTTCTTTAGAGCTATACCTCTGTGTAAGTTACTTGGTATCTAAGCCTTTGGGTTTTAAGCTGTGAGATAGAGATTAAAATCTGCCAAATAGTTATGGTGAAGATTTAGTGAGTACAAAGTGCCTGACATAGACCGGGAATATATAGTAGCCATTGTAATTCTGAAGTTCTAAATTGAAGATCCATTCGGTTTCTCGGAAATCCTTTCTCTGTCAATTTCTCCTAAATTTTCCTAGGAAGGCTTCTAGACTTGTGGATTTTAGGGCTTCCCTTCGTACAGAGGGTGTTGAATCTTCAAGCAACTTATAAGGAGTTAAACAGCACAAAACGGTAATTTCCTGACCTTTGAAGAACTGTAATCCCAGCACTATAGGAGGCCGAGGCAGACGGATTACTTGAGGCCAGGAGTTCGAGACCAGCCTGACCAACATAGCGAAACCCTGTCTCTACTAAAAATATAAAAAATGAGCTGGACAGGGTGGTGCACGCCTGTAATCCCAGCCACTTGGGAGGTGGAGGCATAAGAATCGCTTGAACCCAGGAGGCAGAGGTTGCACTGAGCTGAGATCACACTGCACTCCAGCCTGGGCACAAAGAGAGACCCTGTCTCCAAATACATATATATATGTTTTCACCTATTATCCATTGCTTCAGTTTGCCTCGTTAGACTAACTGTATGTCTAGGTAATACTTTAATTGCAGGCTTAGTACAAGACTTTTAGATTTAAAAGGGCAGTCTGTGTCCCTCATCTGAGATATATATCCATTTGGAGATATTTTAAATGCCAGGACCAAATTTGGCTCTTGCAGTTTCTGACCTACTTTCTCCCTACACATGAGTTAGCTTTGTATATACCAAAATTCCAATCTCCAGTAATCTTCATTTCTTGGTCTCATTTTAATGCATTAAAAATGATTTGTCAATGATTTGTCACTGTGAGTCTGGTTTAAGGGGGGAAAAAGCTCTTAGTCATCCACCTCCTGGATTTTCCTTCCACCTTGAAATTATTTTCAAGAAAAGTACTCAGAGTAGTTGGATTCCCATTTCAGTGCTTACTGGGTAATTTCTCCCAACAAGAAAACTGGTATATGAAGAATAGCCACCAATATGGAGACAAGCAAATTTGACCAAGGGGCAGACAAGCAGTGATAAGAAAAAAATGTGGTTTAGAACAAGAGTTTCTGGCTGGGCGCAGTGGCTCATGCCTGTAATCCCAGCACTTTGGGAGGCCAAGGTGGGCAGATCACCTGAGGTCAGGAGTTCAAGCCCAGCCTGGCCAACATGACAAAACCCCATCTCTACTAAAAATGCAAAAATTAGCCAGGCATGGTAGCACGAGCCTGGAGTACCAGCTACTCAGGAGACTGAGGCAGGAGAATTACTTGAACCCGGAAGGTGGAGGTTGTAGTGAGCTGAGATCACACCACTGCACTCCAGTCTGCGCGACAGAGGGAGACTCCGTCTCAAACTTTTTTTTTTTTTTTTGAGACAGAGTCTCGCTTTGTTGCTCAGGCTGGGCACAATCATGGCTCACTGCAGCTTCGACTCCATGGTCTCAAGTGATCCTCCCACTTCAGCTTCCCAGTAGATGGGACCACCCACAGGCGAGTGTCACCTACGCCTGGCTAATTTTTGCATTTTTTGTAGAGATGGGGTTTCACCAGGTTGCCCAAGCTGGTCCTGAACTCCTGAGCTCAAGCCATCTGCTCACTTCAGCCTCCCGAAGTGCTGGGATTACAGGTATGAGCCACCACGCCTAGCCCTAAGAGTCTGTTTCTTGAGGTATTATATATTACCTTTTCCAGATTTCATGCGTAGAAGCTCTTTATTGACTGATTCCAAAAATGGGCAAGATCTTGTTCCAGAACTAAAGTTTAAGTTCATGCTGGGGAATACCAGTGGTGAGTAGTTGTTTAATTAATGGGATAGAGGGCTAAATATTGCTATTTACTACTTCTTCATTCTGGCAACAGTAGTCCCTCTTTCAAAAGGGAAAACATAAAAAAAAAAAATCCATCCAAAAGTTTCAGTGACTAATTTATGATGTACCTACCTTTAATGGTTCCCACAATTTAAGATCCAATTCAGAAGTGACAACCAGTTGACTGAGTTTTTTCAAATCACGTAGTGCCATTAACATTTTATACTTTGTTTCAAAGGTCACATATTGATATTCTCCCCCAGTTCAAGGCAGTGTGTATTATGTATGCCAAGGGTTATGTAACTAGTTTCTGGAAATGGTAAACAGCTGAGACTAACCCTAAAAATAAATTCCTCTGGGATTTTTTTTTGTGCGAAAATCCATCTGCCCTCACTGCAGGTTCATCATTACAAAAATCACTGCTTAGATCAAGCCAAGAGACAGAGAAGTCATCAGGATCTCTCCTTTCTGTCTCCTTCCTATAACAGCTGTGCTTCCCCCTCTCCAGCTCTGTGGTATGTACATATGCACACACATTCTTTACGCCAGAAGCTTTTTCCAGATTTTCACTACATAGTGGGAAGTCTGGAGAAGGAAAGCTCGTGTCTATCAGATGTTGGTAGAGGAACCATAAAAGACTTTTATTTACTTATTTATATGTAGTTCCCACTCCTTCAATGATCCACAAAGTCATCTTCAGGCCTAAATCCCTTGTTATTATACCAATAGGTTGAGCATATTTGGATATTCCTAATTTTGGTTCCAAATAAACAGGCAGTATTTACCTAGCTTCAAAGTTTGGAGAAATTTTTTTTCTGTAAACATTTTGATATTTTCCAAATATGGGGACAACTGAACTGGGTAGAGGACGTAGGATAGAAAACGCTTAGAAGTGATAAAAATTAATTTCGTGCTTCTGAATTGAAATTCAAATCTGAATACTATTTGTTGTATTATTAAATAAATGCCTATTACTAGCTAAACTATTGTAGCTTTTATATTTTCATCTAATTATAGTACATGAAGGTGCCAGCTCAATTTAATATTAGAAACAACTACGAATTTTAACTAAGTCATGCATAAGATTATAGAAATGTTGCTTATCAAACAGTACCAAAGGGCACTTCTGCATAAACTAGATAACTGCTAGGGCCTACACCCTCCCCCTTTTCAATCCAGACTATCACACCCTCCCCCTTCTCAATCAAGGGACTGTCAGGGATCATCACAGTAACAGAAAACCTAAAGCTTCCAACCTCCAAAAAAAAAGAGTTGACAACCAGGCACGGTGACTCACAGCTGTAATCCCAGAACTTTGGGAGGCTGAGGCTAGTGGATCATTTGAGCCCAGGAGTTCAAGACCAGCTTGGGCAACATAATGAGACCCTGTCTCTACCAAAGGAAAAAAAATACAAAAATTAGCCAGGTGTTGTGGTGCACACCAATAGTCCCAGCTACTACAAAGGCTGAGGTGAGAGGATTGCTTGAACCCAGGAGGTCAAGGCTGCAGTGATCAGTGAACACACCACTGCACTGCAGCTGGATGAAACAGGGAGACTCTGTCTTAAAAAAAAAAAAACAAAACAAAACATAAAACAAGTTCACAAGCCAGGTGCGGTGGCTCATGCCTATAATCCCAGCACTTTGGGAGGCTGAAGCAGGAGGATTGCTTGAGGCCAAGAGTTCAAGACCAGCCTAGGCAACATCTCTATAAAAATTTATATATATAAAATACACAGTTCATATAAAATAGACCATGAAATATACCTTATTCTGACTGGTCAAGCCTTCCTCTGCCCAGTCACAGATACACTTGAATAATTCACAAAAAGCAGCTTATAAATAAAACCCATAACCATTCTTAATATACATTTCACCTTGATTTCTCTGCCTTGAGAATTCACCTCTGTAGAAGACTAAGCATGAAATTAATCATGGTATAGTTAATAAGTCCAATTGCACTTAAGACTTTTTCACTGTCTATAACACAAGTTGTTTTTTTTTTGTTGTTGTTGTTCTGAGATGGAGTTTCGCTCATATCGGCTCACTACAACCTCCACGTCCCAGGTTCAAGCGATTCTCCTGCCTCACCCTCCCAAGTGGCTGGGACTACAGGCACGCGCCAACCACGCCCAGCTAATTTTTGTATTTTTAGTAGAGACAAGGTTTCACTATGTTGGCCAGGATGGTCTCTTATCTTTTGACCTTGTGATCGACCCGCCTCGGCCTCTCAAAGTGCTGGGATTACAGGCATGAGCCACCATGCCTGGCCACAAGTTTTTAAATTGTTCAGATTCCTCTCTTGGTGAGACTTATGTGTAAAAGGAATACTAACGGGTGAGTTTAGCTCAACCTCCGGAATAAGAATTCATCTAAGTCTTCTAATTCACTTGTAAGAAGCAAGGAAGCAAATTTTAAATCATTGAGTATTGACTTTTTATTATTAGTCACTGTTCATAATTTGTTTCAACCAAAAGACAATACACACAGCAGAATTCTAATGCATCCCATGTAAATGTTTACATCCATTTTATTCCTCACTCGCCTCTAAGACTTAATTTTAAATTCTTTTTTACATCTCAAAAATATGTCTGCAATAATTAGAGCTTCATTAGCTGTCCCACTTGGAAACAGCTTTTTAATATTTTTACAGTAAAGAAGATGTGATGGGCATAATGAAAATGTAACTTACAACACTATGAAAGAAAAGGGACTTTAGAGGAACACAGTGGGAGTTCATAAAGGAAAGAGTTCAGAAGCTCCTTCCCATGGGGCTTCCAAATAAAAAACGAAAACAAAACACACAAAGCGCAACCGCAGGTTCTTGAGGAAAAAAAAACAAAAACAAAAAACCAACTCCAATGCTCCATCTTGAAGCCAGAATCAGCCTCTTGGAAGTTTGTAAAGCAACTGTGCAAGCTGCTTCAGCATTTCCTTCTGTTAAAGTGTTCCAGGTCCTGGAACCCTGTTGATGGGACCCACTCACTGATATTGCTTGAAAAAGTTATTCACTTCCAGTTCTACAAGCAGCCCCACTCTCCCAAGCCAAAGCTAGTCAAAAGTGTTTTAAACTTCAGGACTTCTGTGCAATTCTCTTCAATGATCCTCCCCCACTCCCAAAGTCATGAATACACAGACATGTAAAACCACTCTCCCAACCACAAAGTTCGTGAACACCCACTTTTTCCTCTCTGGCTTTCTCAGTTTAGGACACTGTGGTTAAAATACATTCTCTGGAAAAAAAAATATACACATTCGAACTCCTTTCCCCTAGTTCTCATGACCCACATATTTTCCAATGCAGAAGATAATGAAGTTGAACCTCAAAAGCAGTACTCCCTAACTTCCAATCTCTTCTAGGACGTAAAAAAAAAAAAAAAAAAAAGGGAAGCATGTTATATAAACTATTAGTGTCAGACAGTTTTAAAAGTCTATTTTCATATATGAATGGGACAAACAAGGAGTACGAATCACACCTTTACACTAGCAAGAGGAAAAGAATCCCCTCCCAAATGTTACACTGAGGAATGTTTCTTTAAATGAGAAAGACCTTAAATTAAGTTGATCACTATACAGAGCCTAAAACTTCCATGACTGTCCAAACCACCTCAAGGTAACAGCACCAAAGCACTGTAAGAGAAGCTTCTCGAGGAGAACACCCTTCCTACAGTTTTTTGAGATTACTTAGATGAATTAATTCTCCTTTAGGATTCCCCGGGATGGGGCAGAGACTAGAATAAAATCGACTCTTGAAGAAGGAAATAATGAGGTACAAGTGCATGTCAAAGTGTGGAAGTAAGTGTGTGAGGGCTTACTGCTTATCACCCCAGGGTTATCAAAACAGCCTTGGAAATTGCTCTCTCCTCACGATGCCTCTGAAGTTGTAAATCCATCCAAATTTGCTCCCTCTTGAGTGGTTATACTTGGGAAAGGAATTACTGAAATGTGCAAGTATTCACAGAAATTGAAAAATGTCTCCTTTTAGCTGCAAGGCCAAGTGAGAGGAAAACTAATTCTGATCCCAGAAACTAAGGCACACTGAAGCTTTCAAAGATCCAATCATTTGAAACAGTCTTCACAACCGTCAGTATCCTAGGCAGTTATTTGGCTGCTAGTCCTTCAGTATGGTGCTTGTGTTCCAATTCCGAAATCAATTCATATTCTACGCAGCACCCTTTGTGTTAAGGCCATGATATTTACTCCTAGACAAAGCTATGAATGATCATAAACTCTACCTCAAAACTATGATCACCCAAGGAAATGCTCTGTCAGCAGAGTAGATCCTTCCCAGCTCCATTATCTGACACTGTCTTATAGCATGGTCTTGAACAGATTTCCTCAGAAATTCAACCCAGTTCAAATTAAAAAACCTGAGCTGGTTAGCTACAAATATAGAGAGAAAATAAAGCCTCTACACAAAGAGGAATGTTAAGACAAATTCTATTCAAGAAATCCACCACCATTATGTTAATCCTATCATGTTTCACAGCATTAAGTATCCATCCAATGAAATCAGTCTGCAAAGAAACCCTTAAAGGCTCTTTTTCATTGCACAGGCAGAGCAGTTGTCTGAAATATGCACTAGTCCACACTTACGTTACTGAAAACTATGCAGGAGAAAATATCCTGTTCTTGACTCGATCAACCATTTACCCAGTGGAGTTTTAGCAGATTTTGCTCATACATACTAGTAAGACCAGAAACTTTCCCCTGTGGAGCCTTTAGTTCAACTCCAGTCTGTCAAATGTTAGGAAGTCCAGCATCTGATACAGAGCTAGATTTGACAAGACACTGAAGATTTTAGGTAAAGGCTTGGTGAAATGAAGGGGAAAAAAATGGGTATTTGTTTCCAGATTTAAGATTGAAGCCATAGTAGTCATTATACTGTATTCAATACAGTAACAATTACAAACATTGTAAGAGCAAGGTGGGCCTCACTTTTTTTCTTCTTCAGTATGTAAGACATGGCGCCTGACTACTTGAACGTACATAGTACATTCAACATGTACCACAGAGAGTCACCTCTACTTCATTCCAGCAACTCAATTTCAAAGTTTGATAACACATGGGTCCTTTCTAAAAAGCACTTGGCACTCTCACTAGTTTAAAAAGCTAAAGTCTTTGATGTGGATACTCATGAGATTTGTCTCTTAAAAGAGACCAATTTCTCAGACTAAGGAAAGGCTGTTCCTACCCTATGGTGTCCCTAAGACTTCCTCTGACATGGGGGCAAGGAAGCTACAAGGCTTCACTCCAACACCATAAAGTACAATATAGGAAAGATTTCTTTAACCGTGTGGTCTTTATTTCAGTGCCAGTGTTACAGATACAACACAAATGTTCCAGTTAGAAGGAATTCAAATGGAATGCCAAGGTCCAAGCCAGGCTCAGGAAATAAAAAGGGAGGTTTGGAGTAATAGATAAGATGACTCCAATATGCTCCAAGATGAGTTTGATACTCCCTCTTCCTAAGGGCAAAGGTACTTTTGATACAGAGTCTGATCTTAAAACGGGTGAACTCCTCTTTCCACCCATTACTGTACTTCAAACAGGCAAGTTATGGGCTTAGGAGCACTTTAAAATTTGTAGTAGGAATAGGGTCATTAATAACTATGAATATATCTTTTAGAAGGTGACCATTTTGCACTTTAAGGGGAATCAATTTTGAAAATCATGGAGACTATTCATGACTACAGCTAAAGAATGGAGAGAAAGGGGAGCTGGAAGAGCCTTGGAAGTTTCTATTACAAATAGAGCACCATATCCTTCATGCCAAATCTCAACAAAAGCTCTTTTTAACTCCATCTGTCCAGTGTTTACAAATAAACTCACAAGGTCTGACCAGCTCTTGATAACAAACATACATACATGTGTTTGTCTGTGTGTATACAGCAATGCACAGAAAAGGCTACCAGGAGCCTAATGCCTCTTTCAAACATTGGGGGAACCAGTAGAAAAAGGCAGGGCTCCCTAATGTCCATTGTTACATTTCCATTCCGAATGCCAGATGTGAAAAGCGCCTGAAGAGGGTAACCCAGCTAGTGAGGAATAAATACCTCACCTTGCCCAGTCCACAGAGAAACAACAGTAGAAAGAAGGGGCAACTCTTTGCTGCAGAGACAAAGTGAGTGTTTTTTCGCCATGGATTGCAGTCCTCTCCTCTAGACCAGCTGCTTATTTCCTCAGGGGCCCAGGGAATGTTGATTCTGGCTGTAAATGTGGGAGGGGTGGAGAAGTGCGGAAAAAGGAGAAGAAGAGGAAGAGTGCAAAGTAGCCTCCAGAAGCAGCCAGCCTCAACAATGGAGGAGAGGACATTAGTCTTTAACAATGCTTCAAGGTCAGCAGTAACTTTAGGAAAATCCTCCTCAGCAGTTCTTCAGCTCCTCATGCCCGTGGTACAGTTGGGGGGGGGGGACTTGCCAGCAATCACAACCTCCTTCCCAGAGTTCCTTTGATTGAGTGGGATAAGAATGAAAACGGTGCCAAACCCTCATTGCCAGGACTGAGGGGGAAAGTTGTTCACCTCTGCTAGATCTTGCATTGCTGAGCCCTTGTGATTATATGTGAGCTTGATCCGCATTCGCAGCTGTTGCTGTAAGAGGAAAAGAGAAATGCAAATTATATATTGAAATAAAATCTCCAGAATCTGTCCAGTCCACAAATAAGACTTTTAATCTTAGAGGTCAAAACTTACTTTAAAGCAAAACTATTAAGAATGACACGTAGGCAAACAACAAAAAAAAACACCCAGTACTCTAGGCTTGAGCCAAGAAGCTAACAACGTCATGGCCCCAAGTAGAGAAAGCGCATCTCCAGAACATGTGGTTGGCTTTAATCCCTGAACTGCATTAAAAGGACAGAACTCTTTAGGAGCATTTTCTTTTCTTTTTCTTTTTCTTTCTTTCTTTTTTTTTAAACACAGTTTTGGTCTTATTGCCCAGGCTGGAGTGCAGTCACACGATCTCAGCTCACTGCAACCTCCGCCTCCAGCTTCAAGCGAGTCTCCTGCCTCAGCCTCCTGAGTAGCTGGGATTACAGGCACCCGCCACCACACTCGGATGATTTTTGTATTATTAGTAGAGACGGAGTTTCACCACATTGACCAGGCTGGTCTCGAACTCCTGACCTCATGATCCACCCGCCTCGGCCTCCCAAACTGCTGGGATTACAGGCGTGAGCCACCATACCATGGAGCATTTTCCTAGTAACATTTGCTGAGTCCTTTTCAAAAAGATTCAAACCTTGTATTGAAGTCTCTTACAAAATGAAGTGAACATATACTCATCGTATGCTCTATATTCAGATATACTGTTGCTCTGTCTGAAAAACCTATAGTAAATGTGAATATAAACTTTTGTTCCTAAGGCATAAAATTTGTTAAAAATGAGTTAACTCACAGGTAACAGCAGTATTTTTAAGAGAAATCAATCAGGTCCTTTTTACTTGATGTGGCAGATTTCAAATACAAATGCACTAAGAAATTTTTTACTCTCTGCATGAGATGGTCAAAGGAATTTTTGCATGTACTATAGAGGCAGATGCTCAAATTATAGTGAATAGCAGAGGAAAGGCAAGTGTTACAAGAGGAGGAAAGCATACTGGTATTTATGAGCAACTAGTAGTGCTCTGTTAAAGAAATGCTCTGAACCATTTTCCAAAACTCTTTGAAAACCAGCTGATTATCATTAAGGCGAGTTTTTTTTTTTTGAAGCTATAATAAAAATATTGCTTAATTTCAGTTTCTAAGGCTATTTTTCATTTGGCTGCTTCATTTAAAATGCCTCCACTTTTGCTATTCATACTTAATAATTGCAGCAGTAAATATAGATATTTGGTTTCAACAAATGCTTTTACCTCAGATTTCAACTTGTATATAAATGAAAATGTCTAAGCTTCTCTCCTGCCCCCCCAAAACTAGACCTTTAATCTAGCTCTTTTTGAAGCTGCATTTTAATAAGATGCCACTAAACCACCTGATGTCTCTGGGGACCATTTGTTATTTACAAAAGAGCAAGAAAGATCAGACATTTTCATTGATCTCTAACTACGAGTCAGAAAAATCTAAAGAAACAAAGCCGAATTTTATTTCAGGAAATATGCTTACACTTCAGCTCAGATATTGGCTACAAATGTGCTACTCACCTTCTGAGGGTTCAGAACTTTAATGACTTGTGTGATGGTCCCCGTGTTAAATGCTGGGACAATGCTGCTGCTAGGAGACAAAAGCTGCAGCTGGAATGTCTGGGGGGAACAAAGGGCACTCTTCAGAAAAAGAAACACGCAATGCTAGGTCAGAGATATCAAAAAACATTTAGACACCCAGATGTCAAGTAACAGATTTCACTACTAAGTTTTGCCTACTACTTGTTTTCTACAGTAGGAATTCATAGCACGTGAGCTGACTCACAGTGTGGTATTTATAAAAACCCACTGTTCAGTTCTTGGATCATGACAACCAGCAATAAACCACACTCTCTGGCAGAAGGAATTGTAGCCTACCTCTTTTCAAAAGCTGACCAGTTCTTGTTCTGGCAACTTCACTTAATAGTAACTGATCAACTATGCAAGTAAAATATAGGTGCTTTTGACTTAAAAAACAGCCTGAAAGAAACCAAAAGAAAAGCTTTCCAAAAATAGCAAACCAACATACTGGTCACCAACTATAAGCTTCTATGCTTTTGTGTGTGATTAGACGACTGGGACCCAGAGACTTGAACTTTTGTTTTTTAAAGCCTGCATAATCAATCTAGAATGTCTGAAGGCCTTCTCACCACATGAAAAAGAGGTAAAAGAAAGACTTGCAGAACCAGCCTATATAGCAAAAGACTTAGATAAGCCAAACACCATAATCTGTTGAATGCTGGTAGGGTTTATTTGCTTGTTTATAGAAATAAGAGATTAAAGTGCTATAAAGAACAAGCTAGGTAAACCATACTGTACTACGTAGCTATTCTGTAAACTAGAATTTGGAAATCTTTGCTAAAAGTAGATTAGACTTCTAAAATATTTAAGAGCGAGAGAAATACACTAGTCTCTTCTAGGGCCAAAGCTACAAGAGTGAGATTCACTCTCAGTGCACAGATGTATTACGCTGGGGGCTGGGCATGGTAATCCTAGCACTTTGGGAGGCTGAGGCAGGCAGATCACCTGAGGCCATACTAGTCTGGCCAACATGGTGAAATCTCATCTTTACTAAAAATACAAAAAATTAGCTGAGAGCTGGGGCGCACGCCTGTAATCCTAGCTACTCAGGAGGCTAAGGCAAGAGATTTGCTTTAACTCAGGAGGCAGAGGTTACAGTGAGCCAAGATCACACCACTGCACTCCTGCCTGGGCAACAGAGTGAGACTCCATTTCAAAAAAGAAGAAAAACGTGTGTGTGTGTGTGTGTGTGTGTGTGTGTGTGTGTGTGTGTGGTCGGTCTTATCCATAATTCTACTGCCACATTAAATTATGTTAAGCTAAAATATTATTCATTACTACTATATTTCATTAAATGTAAGATATCATCAATTGTAATTCACACCATTATTTTATGTACCACTGACATAGAAAACATGCAGCCCATTAGACTATGACAAGATATCAATTTTAAAATTTACCCTGCAGGGCTCGGTGGCTCACATCTGTAATCCCAGCACTCTGGGAGGCCAAGGTGTGCGGATCACCTGAAGTCAGGAGTTCAAGACCAGCCTGACCAACATGGAGAAACCCCATCTCTACTAAAAATGCAAAATTAGCCAGGCATGGTGGCACATGCCTGTAATCCCATCTACTCAGGAGGCTGTGGCAGGAGAATCGCTTGAACCCAGGAGGCAGAGGCTGTGGTGAACTGATATCACACCATTGCACTCCAGCCTGGGCAACGAGAGCAAAACGCTGTCTTAAAAAAAATAAGTAAAATAAAATGTACCCCAATTTCAGAAACAGTAAAACACAAAAATAATATGCAGAACCTATAAAATATGACATTTTAAAGTTGAAAATACATCATCATGCTGCACTATACAGTAAACCACCAAAAACAAGGTCTTTAATAGCAGAGGTGATAAGTCGCTAAAGCAGCAGCCTAGAGTAACAAGTATAAAACCTAAGTTGCAGAAACTAAACATACTGAGCATTGAACAGATGAAAAGTGCTTCAAACAGTGCCTAATTCAAAAAATTTACTTATTCCTTTAAGCAACCTTAGGAAGTAGCTATCATCATCATCATCATCCCTCTTTGGAAATGAAGACACTGACACATAGAGACTAAGTAACTTTCTTCATATCATACAACTAGTATTGAAATCCAAACAGAATGGCTCTAGAGTTCATTAGTGGTCTTTTACCACTTGACACTACAGCTCCCCTTTTTTTTCTTTTTCTTTTTTTTTAAGGACAGGGTCTCATTCTATCACCCAGGCTAGAGTGCAGTGGCATGATCTTGGCTCACTGCAACCTCCACCTCCTGGGCTCAAGTGATTCCTCCACCTCAGCCTCCTGAGTAGCTGGAATCATAGGCATACACAATTGCGCCTGGCTAATTTTTTGTACTTTTGGTAGAATGGGGTTTCACCATATTGCCCAGGCTAGTCTCAAACTCCTGAGCTCAAGCGATCCACCAGCCTCGGCCTCCCAAAATACTGGAATTACAGGTGGGAGCCACCGTGTCCAGCCAACTGCTTCTTAAACATCTAAATTATTCTGGCTCCTACAAAGTGTAAGCAAAGAAGGTTGCATGAGAGTCAAGAGGATGAAGAAAAAATTAAAAAAAGATGTAAAGTCAGCAGTACCCACAAATAAAGAAAACATACTCAATTTCCAAAAATGTGTTGTCTGAATGTCTAAATGCCATATTTCACATGCCACTGCCAAGATCAGGTTAGCTTAGTCTAAATCAGTGGTTGGCAAACTATGGCCCATTGGCCAAGAATGGCCCAATATCTGATTTTACAAATAACATTTTATTGGAACAAACTATGTTCATTCATTTACATGTCATCTACAGCTATTTCTGCACTATAAGAGGAGTGAGTGGCAATAAAAACCAGATAGCAGCCTAATACTTACTATCTCATCTTTTTTAGAGAAACTACCCATTCCTCATTCTAAACTTTTCTTTATTCAGAACTTTTAATTTAATATTTTTTGAAACGGAGTCTCACTGCCACCCAGGCTGGAGTGCAGTGGCATAATCGCAGCTCAATGCATCCTCAGCCTCCTGGGTTCAAGCGATTCTCCTGCTTCAGCCTCCCAAGTAGTTGGGATTACAGGCACCTGCCACCACGCCCAGCTAATTTTTTTTGTACTTTCAGTAGAGACAAGAGTCGTACCACATTGGCCAAGTTCTCGAACTCCTGACTTCAAGTGATCTGCCTGCCTCAGCCTGCCAAAGTTGCGGAATTACAGTTGTAAGCCACTGTACCCAGCCTCAAGACTTTTCACTGTTCAAAAACAAACATAAATATCCTTTAACTAAAATTTGGTATAAACCAAACCTTCATTAACAAAAACAGTTACCATATCTATAACAAATTGGATGTTAATGAAGGAGGAATGTTTCTCTCACTTATACACCAAAAGACAAAAAAATTTCAATTCTGATGACTAGAAGATAATACAAAATAGACAAAGTTTCTCAACCTACTTTAATACTATGCCAGATTTTGTGTTTTTAGGTCTTTAAACTGTATTACTAAAGCCTAACCTATCCTCAATGCCCAGAACATTAACTGACCACCTTGCTCTCACTACTATTAGAATTGTTTTTCTTTATCCTACAATACTAACCATCAGAATACCTGTAACCTAGTAAAAATTATTCACTAAAAATAATATGCTTCAATGAACCACAAGTTACATTATTGTTAGAGTTAAATCTGCAAATTTAATCTCTAAACATTGAAACGTATCCTTTACCAAACACATGAAAAAAAAATCAGCCAATCTTTAATCAAAGGAAAAAGGTAAAGAAGACATTGTAGTACCTTTGGTACTGCAGCTTGGAAAACAAAGTCCGTCATATCTAGCTCTGTGCTGTTGGAGGCCTGTATCGTTATCACTGTTACACTGGGGTTGGTATTTGACCGTTCAAAGGTGAATTCTATCTTCAAGCCATTCTTACTGTATGCTGTGATGGAGGGGATGCCTGAGAAAGTACAGGAAGATAAGTCTTATTGTAGTCAGCCCAATGCTTGCAGAATTATTACTTCTTTTTCTTAATAACCACCTCTATTACTCAGTGCTCCATGTAATGATGGTAACAACAGTCATCGTACCTGCAGCAATATCATTGAAGAGAGGCTGTGATGAAAGCCCATCCAACAAGAAGGGGGGCTGGGATATCTGTGGGACTGAGGCAGGGGCAGGAGCGGCAGCTGGAGCACCTAAAGGAAATATTCCAATGGAAAGTCAACCTTAGACAGCATGACAAAGTTTATTAAGAAATTATAGGGAAAATTACTCTGATCCCAGGTTAAGAAGATTCCTTAAACAAGATGAAAAAAGTATAGACCACAAAGAGAAAGAACTAAACATTCAAGTACTTTAAAATGAGCAACTCCTATTCATTAAAAAATACTGTAAGAGAAAGTATAGCCTAAGCAAAGCATGGCAAGACCCTGTCTCTACCAAAAAAAAAAAAAAAAAAAAAAAAAAAAAAAAAATTAGCCATACATGGTGGCATTCACCTGTACTCCCAGCTACTTGAGAGACTGTGGTGGGAGGATCACCGAAGCCTAGAAAGTTGAGGCTACAGTGAGCTGTGATTGCACCACCGTACTCCAGTCTGGGAGACAGAGCAAGACCCTGTTGGAAAAAAAAAAAAGTAAAGAGAACCCACAGACAGGAGAAAATGTTTGCTATACAGTAATGAATAGAAAAGTATCCAAATGATAACTGTCTTCTATAAATTGATAAGAAACAGCTAACCCAACTTAAAAGTGTCAAGATATATGAACAAGCAAGTCAAAGAAGAGGAAACCTGAATGAAAAGGGAATCTTATAAAAAGATGCTCAATTTTACCAGTAATGATGGAACAGGAATTTAAAATTATAGCAATATACTACTTCATGTCTATCAGAATGATGAAAATTTCAATGTCTGATAATTCCAGATGTTGGCAAGAACATGGAACAAGAGGAACTTTTAAGCTCCACTGTAGGAATGTAAGCTAGGTACAACCAATCTAGAGAGTAAACTGGCAACAGTTGGGTTGAACATCAGTATATCCTTAAACTGAGGTTTCTCAATCTTGAAAGCAATAGCTTTTAGGCTTCCTAATTCTTTGTTGTTGGGGGCTGCCTTGTTTATTGCAGGATATTAAGCAGCATCCCTGGGCTTTTATGCATTACATGGCAGTATTCTCCCAGTCGTGACAACCAAAAATATCTTCAGACACTGCCAACCTCTGGAGGGCAAAATCTTCCCCAGTTGCGAACCATTACCCTTCTTAGAGATGCTTTTAATTAATCTTTGCATGTGTACACTGGGAGATACATCCAAAAGCATTCATAGCAGGAATACTTCTAATGGTGAAATACTGGAAACAACCAAAATGTCTGCCATCTTGATAATGAATAAGTAAACTGTGATATGCTGATAAACTAAAATACTACACATGTGCAACAGTAAAAAGTGAATTAACTAGGAATACACTTAACATGGATATTTCATAATTCATTCTCACAACTACAATATTTAGCAAAAAAAAAGGTGCAAAAAAAACAAAACCACATTAAGTTAGATACCATGTCTAAAAAGGTAAAAACTGGCAAAACAATACTAAATACTGCATCAAGAAATGCACAGGAATGGCAAACAACAATGTTAAACATTACTTTAGGATAGACAGTAGTTACCTCCAGAATAAAAAAGAAATGGGATGAGAGGGAAATACACAGAGGACATCAACCCTCTTCATATTTTATTTTACAAACTAGGTAGATCAAAACATTCGTTAAACTTTGTAGATGGTGGCTAGGCACGGTGACTCATGCCTGTAATCCCAGCACTTTGGGAGGCCAAGGCAGGCAGTTCACCTGAGGTCAGGAGTTTGAGACCAGCCTGGCCAACATGATGAAACCCCGTTTGTACTAAGAATACAAAAATTAGCTGGGCATGGTGGCATGTGCCTGTAGTCCCAACTATTCAGGAGGCTGAGGCAGGAGAATCCCTTGAACCTAGGAGGCAGAGGTTGCAGTGAGCTGAGACCTCGCCACTGCACTATAGCCTGGGCAACCATCATCTCAAAATAAAAAAAATTGTATATGTTAAATGCTGTAAAACAAAATTTTAACACACACACACACACACACACACACACACACACACACACACACACACACCCCTGCAAGGGGTGGTACAAAATAGGGTGGGAAAAAGAAATAGATTACCACTTTTATTTAATCTTTCCAAACAAGAACAATTTGACAATCATACAATACAAGATAATTCATAGAATATGAGGGAAATCAATATTCTAAGAAAAATAATTTAAAAATTCAGCAAAATTGAAAGAATGTATTTTAGGCCAGGTGCAGTGGCTCACACCTGTAATCCCAGCACTCTGGGAGGCCTAGGTGGGAGGATCACTGGAGATCGAGAGTTCAAGACCAGTCTGACCACAAGGAGAAACCCCATCTCTACTAAAAATACAACATTAGCCATGTGTGGTGGTGCATGCCTGTAATCCCAGCTATTCAGAAGGCTGAGGCAGGAGAATCGCTTGAACCTGGGAGGCGGAGGTTACAGTAAGCTGAGATTGTGCCATTGCACTCCAGGCTGGGTAACAAGAGCGAAACTCCATTAAAAAAAAAAAAAAGAAGAAGAAGAATGTATTTTATTTTTAAACAGACTTCAAACTACTTACGAAATTAACTGAAAATATGCCATTTAAAAAAGAATCAACAAAATGAAATAAAGGAAGGCTAGAATATCTTTTTTTAATTTTTTTTTTAAAGTATGACAGCAAAAGTGAAGGGAAAAAAGATACTAAAGAACACTAGAAAAGTAAATGGCAGGCAGGTGTGGTGGCTCACACCTGTAATCCCAGCACTTTGGGAGGCCAAGGCAGGTGGATCACCTGAGGTCAGGAGTTAGAGACTGGCCTGGCCAACATGGAGAAACCCAGTCTCTACTAAAAATACAAAATGGCCTGGCCAACATGGAGAAACCTAGTCTCTACTAAAAATACAAAATGGCCTGGCCAACATGGCGAAACCCGGTCTCTACTAAAAATACAAAACTCAGCTGGGCATGGTGGCACGTGCCTCTAGTCGCAGCTACTCAGGAGGTTAAGGCAGGAAAATCGCTTGAACCCAGGAGGCGGAGGTTGTAGTGAGCCAAGATCATGCCACTGAACTCCAGCCTGGGTGACAGAGCGAGACTCTGTTAAAAAATAAAAAAGTAAACAACACACTAAAAATTAGCAAAGAAAGCAGAAATACAGAGGCTAAACAAAGCACAAGAAGCTAAAATAAATGCAAATAACATTTGTGTAGTCCAGCAGATTACCAATGAAGTAGACAAAGAAACATTCATATAGTTCGCCTAGTCTAAATAATCTAATTAAAAAAATTTCCCCCCAATTCCCATTTTTAAAACAATTTTAGAAACGTGGTCTCATGGAAAATCAGAGGCTACTCAACATAACAGACAGCATATAGGTCCCCCAACTCCCTCAAATTTTAACTTTTTTTTTAATCCTGTAAAAGTATAGCAAGGTAGTTTATTTAACAGAAACTTATTGCTTCAAACCCTTTAAAATCACAGGCTAAATCTATTTCTGAATTTCTACTGACTTAATTTTCTATATAACAGGGTAAAACTATAATGATAAATTTAAAAATCTGGAATTCAAAATTTTAAAAATTAATGCAAAAAATGGAAAAACATCTTCAAAACACATTATGAATAAAGAAAAAAACCTAGACTTTTTAAGATTTTATCATTTTGCTTTAACATACAACACCAGGAAAACAAAAAAGAACGAAAGACAAGACTCCACAATAAATAAGTTAAGGATACAACAATGTTCAGAAAGGAAACCCCTCTATAATACAAATATGTGGATAAATATTAAACATTCCCTGTGATCAAAAAATAATAGGGCCCCTCCCAGATGGCCAAGCCCAGCAGAAGGGAGTACAAATTTAAAAAATAATACTAAAATAAAATAGGACCAAATTTTCACCCACTAGGACTTTTAAAAATGATAATATACTATGCTTATGACAGAGAAACACATAAATTGAGGAAAAGGTAAATATTTACCAAGTCCCTACTATGTATCATGTACTGAATAGGTCAATGGGCCTCACAAATACCCTATGGAGTAAGCATTAATCATCCTAATTTTAACCACATTCAGAGACACTAAGTAACTTAGTCTAAGAAATTAATCTAAAATAAGAACAAACTGATGTAATATTTGTTGAAGCCACTAGGTAAGAAAAATCTAGAAACAAAAATACCCTATACTGGCCAGGGGTGGTAGCTCATGCCTATAATCCCAGCACTTTGGGAAGCCAAGGTGAGCAGATCACTTGACGTCAGGAGTTCAAGACCAGCCTGCCCAACATGGTGAAACCCCATCTCTACTTAAAAAAAATACAAAAATTAGCCAGGTGTGGTGGCACACACTTGTAATCCCAGCTACTCAGGAGGCTGAGGTAGGAGAATCACTTGAACCCGGGAGACAGAGGGTGCCATGAGCTGAGATCATGCCGCTACACTCCAGCCTGGGCAACAGAACGAGACTCTATTTAAAAACAACAACAACAACAACAACAACAACTCAAAATACCCAATACTAAGAAACTGAGTAAACAATAGTGTAAACTTGTTGATAAAGTATTCGTCATCTAAAATTATGATTATGAAGACTATATGCTAACATGGAAATACTAACATGTTAGGTGAAGTATATACTATGGTTTAACTATGGGGTTGTTTTTTCTAGTATAGTTTATCTAGTATAGCTTTGGCATTTGAAAATTTCAAATTGACCATTGTAAATAATTCAAAAGTACATGAAAAGTAACATTTTGAAATTTTGTTAAGGCATAGACATAAATCCTATACTCTGTGGCTCTTCTATATCAGGAGAAAAAAAATCAGCCTGTGGGAACGAGCTTAGCTGACCATCCAATTTCTTACCCTATGTCTACTTTTTACTCAAGGTCATGTATGCTTCAACTCTACATTATCCTTTTAAAGAAGATGGCAAAATCCCATCTCTACTAAAAACACAAAAAATTAGCTGGGCGTGGCAGCATGCCCCTGTAATTCCAGCTACTCAGGAGGCTGAGGCAGGAGACTAACTTGAATCTGGGAGGCAGAGGGTGAAGTTAGCTGAGATCATGCCACTGCACTCCAGCCTGGGCAAGAGAGTAAGACTATCTCAAAAAAAAAAAAAAAAAAAAAAAAAAAAAAACCACGACATTTTAACCTTTCAGCTATACTTGACACTGTAATTTAGAAGCTGTAGGCCAGGCGTGGTGGCTCACACCTGTAATCTCAGCACTTTGAGAGGTCAAAGGAGATCAGGAGTTCAAGATCAGCATGGCCAAGATGGTATAACCCCATCTCTACTAAAACTACAAGAAGTAGCCAGACACAGTGGCAGGTGCCTGTAATCCCAGCTACTTGGGAGGCTGAGGCAGGAGAATCACTTGAACCCAGGCAGCGGAGGTTGTACTGAGCCAAGATTGCGTCACTGCATTCCAGTCTGGGCGACAGAGACTTTGTCTCAAAAAAAAAAAAAAAAAAGAAATTGTATTGGACTCAGGTTTATCACATTGCTGAACATGTCAATTACAAATGACTGGTATATATGAACAGAAGAAAAAATATTCCCAAATGAAATGTTTGAATATTATGAGCAACGGCTCCTTCAGTTGCTTTAATTACAGAAAGTGTAGAAGAGAAGGAAGACAAAAGGTAGATAGTAGGTTAACATCTCCACAAATGGCCACAGTTATTGAAAACTAACCATGAGTGGAAAGGAACCAAGAAGAAGTCATATCTTGGGACACTAATTAAAGTAAAGGTGATGTGGGATATATGTTTTGAGCCTGAAAGGGTAGGTAGTTTCTGTCTTAAAACACTGTGAATAATTTATTCATCCAAAATTAAAAGTTAGCCTTTAAGAAATCCCTATAAATTATCTTTAGAGCATTAGCATGACAGCTTATAATCCAGATATTGTGAAGATTTGATTCTTGCTTCTCATGTAGCCTCTCCCATCTTCCAACGATTCACATGCTGAAAAGTCTGGATTCAGTTTAGTTTTGCCCCAAAGCTTCCTATCTTTTCCCAGACATTCAATAGCTCTAGACTGGCCTCACCTGTAAGGTTGATGTCTCCCAGCAAATCAAGAAGTTCTCCACCAGCAGAAGATGGTTTGCTTGTAGGTGCAGTTGGAATAACAGGTGTTATGTCATTTCCTCCCAACAAATCCAATAAATCATTGGCCTAAACAAGGTAACAACAGCTCAATTCATCATTATTTGTCTAGTTTACACCTAATGCAAAGCTCTTTCAATATGTAAAAATAAGGAAGGAAATCATCAACCAATCCAAGAACATTAAAGGGACTCAGCTAAGAGACAAGCTATAAGGAACTGTAAAATCATAAGACGCCCCAGATGAGCAAGTGAAAGACTGGCTACCTGGCTGGTGGGCTGTGGCCCAGAGGGTGGAGGTTTGGTCTCCAGTGGAGCTGGTTCTGCCTCTCCATTTGTCTGCACAATCTCAGTAGGGCCATTTGTGGTCACTTTTTCCATGACAGGCATTCTCTCAAGTAGGGCAGACCTAGAAGAATCTGAAGTGGTTAAATTCTAGGCAGTTAACCTAGATTCCCTACCCAAAATAATCACCATTAACTATGTTGAGCCCAAACATGGAGATCCAACTCCCCTCCCCAACCAACACATACACTAAAATAGAAAGTAGATTATAAGAATACATGACCTAAATTCCTGGCTGGATTAAGGGCAGACAAAAAAATCTTGAATAAACCGACTGTCCACCTAAATCCCAAAGCATATATTTCACTGGTAGAGAGACTGAGATAAAAGAAAGGTAAACCCATAGGTACTAACAGTCAAAAAGATACTACATAATAGAAGGAAAAAAAGATGACAAACACCAAAATGTAACAATAATGGAATTTGAATGAAATTATTTGTCTTGAAAAAAATACAACTCCTACTTTTTAACTAAATAAAATAGAAAATAAAGCAAACTTTCCATACCAAAAAAAGTGGTAAGAGTTGGAGGCAGAATGAAAGAAGAGAGTCAATTTATTTCTTTAGAGACTAGGCAGAATAGAAGATGGACAAACAGAAGCAGCCAAGCAATTAGAACTAAATAGGGATATGAAGACCAATTAATAAAGCTCAAGGAATGAATCTTCTTTATGGATTACCATGACAATTTATTCAGGATGCTAAGTGATACACACATTGCTTAGTTTCTTTCGCTCACCTCATGTGGTCGTATTTCTTGAAAAGTGCATTATATTCTACTGCCCTCTGCTGGAGTTCCACATCAATGCTGCTTCCATAGATAGAAACCACTTTCTTAATTCGGCTATAGGATAAAATGACAAACAATATCAAATACCCAAAAGAAAATTCACAAATAGAGAGAATGTTTAATAAGCCAGAGTTTTCTGCTTAAAATACTGAAATACTCATTTTTTTCCTAATTCATATAATTTTCCAAAAACAAAATACTTTATCTTCAACCATTTATCTGACATTTCACATGATACTATTCTCATTGTAACTCTAGATTTTTGTCTGTTAAATATGCCACTCCCATTCTGCAGCAATGATGGTACACAAAAAATACATATATATGCCACTACTAAAATTTGCTAGACAAAAGTACCAACTCTTACTTTGCCACAGAAGAAATTTGTATTGTTCACGCTCTTGATAATTTTAATTTTTTATCTCCTATAAAAGGGCCATAGCTTCAAAATGTTGACCCCAAATTATTCCAGTTCACAATTTTAAAAGTAATTCAATATCATTTTTCCTAAGACTTCACATTTAAAAGTAAAGCAGAAAGACTATAAACTAAGTTTGCCTTAAATATGCTTGGGTAGGAAACTAACCCGAGAATCTACTCATTCAAAATAGAAAAGAGGAGAATTAAAAGACTTAATCACCAAAACATTCATGATTTTATTCCTATTAAGCCATTCAAAATATATTAAACCAAAACCTTAGCCGGATCACGAGATCAGGAGTTTGAGACCAGTCTAGCCAACATGGTGAAACCCCATTTCTACTAAAAATACAAAAATTAGCCGGGTGTGGTGGCACAAGCCTATAATACCAGATACTCGGGAGGCTGAGGCAGGAGAACTGCTTGAACCTGGGAGGCGGAAGTTGCAGTGAGCAGCCACTAAACTCTAGTCTGGACAACAGAGCAAGACTCTGTCATAAAACAAAATAAAATAAAATATAAAATACAAACAAACCAAAACCTTTGTGTGGGAAACTAGATTCTCAACTTAAAAACAAAAAAAAAGTATTAGAAATCTCATTCTAAAAAGATAACTTTTAGGCCAGGTGCAGTGGCTCACATCTATAATCCCGACACTTTGGGGGGGCCAGAGCAGGAGGATCGCTTGAGCCCAGGAGTTCAAGACTAGCCTGGGCAACAAACGTAAACGCTTTCCCTACAAAAACCAAATTTTAAAATTAGCCAGGCACGGTGGCATGCACTTGTAGTCTCAGCTATTTGGAGGCTGAGACAGGAAGATCCCTTAAGCCCAGGAGTTCAAGGTTGCAGTAAGCTATGATGGCACCACTGCACTCCAGCCTGGGTAAGAGAACAAGACCCTGTCTCAACAAACAAACAAACAAACAAAACCCCAAAACTTTCTGCTTCAAAATAATCCACAGTGGAGTAAAAGAATGAGAAGAAGGGGCCGGGCACAGTGGCTCATGCCTGTAATCCCAGCGCTTTGGGAGGCCAAGGCAGGTGGACCACAAAGTCGGGAATTCAAGACTAGCCTAGCCAACATGGTGAAACCTGTCTCTACTAAAAATATAAAAATTAGTCAGGCGTGGGGACAGGCACCTGTAATCCCAGCTACTCAGGAGGCTGAGGCAGAGAATTGCTTGAACCCAGGAGGCGGAGGCTGCAATGAGACGAGATCGTGCCACTACACTCCAGCCTGGGCAACATAGCATGACTCTGTCTCAAAAAAAAAAAAAAAAAAAAAAAAAAAAGAATGAGAAGAAACAAAGTGCAGATGAATAAAGATTAACCATGAATTGATCACTGTGATTGTAGGGAAATAAGTAAATGCAAATTCGTGTTATTACTTTCTCTACTTTTGTCTATGCTTGAAATTTTCCATGATAACAAGTTTTTTAAAATTACAAAACAACCTGTTCACCCTATGTTTCTTCAATACTCACTTTACAGTACAAGTGAATCGAGTAGAAAGCTTCATAATGGCAGTGAGGGCATAACCTCGTGTCACAGAGGTGGACATATTAGAGATTAGGACACTTTCTAAAATATCCAACACTTCATCCTCTGTTACCTGAGGAGAAGCAGGAAAAAGAAGACCATGAAGAATGAATAGCATGATTACACATCTAAATCAGTTAACAAGTCAGGGGATGTGGCCAGAAAGCCACTCCTACCATTACGAAAGCCTCTAACTCAACCTGTGCTTTGCGAGGGTAACTGTCCAAGCTGTTCTATCAACCAGAACAGGTGGGAGGGAGGTAAAAAGAGAAAAATGACCACTGGGGCTGAGAGGCAATATTACAGCCTCAAGTGACAGAAACAGAAGAAGAAAAAAACATACAGAGAGTTCAAGTGTTGTTGCCACAATTTCCCCTTTTAAAGCCAGTCCTTTAATGTGCAAATAACAACATGGATACGTTTCGCATTTCTTATCAGCCAGAGGGTAAGAGAAACAGTAATTCAATCCACTAGGACAGGGAGTAGGGCCTAAAGTGGTTTTAAAATATCACAATGGAGCCGGCACACAGTAGCTCATGCCTGTTAATAATCCCAACACTTTGAGAGGCCAAGGGAGGCAGATTGCTTGACTCCAGGGGTTCAAGGCCAGCCAGGGCAATATAGTGAAACTCTGTCTCTACAAAAAGTAGAATAAATTAGGCACAGTGGTGCACGCCTATAGTTCCTGCTACTCAGGAGCTGAGGTGGGAAGATCGTTTGAGCCCAGGAGATCGAGGCTGCAGTGAGTTGTGATCTTGCCACTATACTCCAGCTTGGGTGTTAGAGTGAGACTCTCTGTCTCAAAAAGAAAAGAAAAAGAAAAAAAAAAAAATAACAACTCACAATGGTTCAATAAGTTCCATCTCTAAAAATGGCAGGTTTTCCAATATAATTCTAGTTTGCTTCTTTAAAAAGTTGAGTATTTTTTTAGAGACAGGGTCTCACTCCTGAGTAGCTGGACCTACAAGCAGACGCCACCATACCTGGCTAATATTTGTGTTTTTTGTAGAGGCGGAGTTTTACCATGTTGCCCAGGATGGTCTCAAACTCCTGGGCTCAAGCAATGCTCCCATCTCAGCCTCCCAAAGTGCTAGGATTACAGGCATGAACCACCACACCTGGCCTAAAAAGTTTTCAAGAATCAACCTCAACCCCCCATTAAACACTACTCAACTATAACCAAAATCACTGTTTTCCCCACTTAACCAAGAGTGACAAGGTGTACCTGAATAGGCTCTTCCTCTTCACACTGGCCAGATACAAGAAGATCACCATATTCACCTATACACCACGCAGCCACTTGTACCAAAGGTTGCTGTCAAAAGAAAAGTTAACATTTGCCAAGGACTTCAATTCCTCCAGAGACATTTAACGTAAATCATAGGTCATCTCAAAATAAAGATCAAAACTGTACATGTCTAGAGTGTCAAAAATAAAGACATACCAAAGGGGAGGGAGAAGGGAAAAAAAAAAAGAAAGACATACCAGAAAAACTGGGGGTAAAATTACCCCCTAAAATAGAAAGCTAAATGAAGTACTTACTTGAGAATAATCACCAAGAATTGCTTTGTACAGGCGCTGGACAGTATAGGCATGCATCTCCACACTATTAGTTATTAACTGAATTAAATTGGGGACTGCATCATCACGAACATAACTTCCTGCCTAAAAGGAAATGCAGACAATTACCCCGAGAACACACAGCAATGATCATAACAAGTGTTAGCTATTATTATTACTGTGAATTTTTTTTTTTCTTTTTTCGAGACAGAGTATCGCTCTGTCACCCAGGCTGGAATGCAGTAATGCAATCTTGGCTCACTGCAACTGTAACCTCCACCTCCCAGGTTCAAGTGATCCTCATGCCTCAGCCTCCCAAGTAGCTGGGACTACAGGGGCACATCCCCACGCCCAGGCAATTTTTGTATTTTTAGTAGAGAAGGGGTTTCACCATGTTGGCCAGGCTGATCTCAAACTCCTGACCTCAGGTGATCTACCTGCCTCAGCTTCCCAAAGTGCTGGGATTACAGGTGTGAACCACAGGGCCCAGCCATAATTGTTGTTTTTAAAAGAAGAATACTGCAAAACACCCTCAAAGATAAATTTGGTTCCAATTCCCAGGTTCATAACAGCTCAAATTTCAAAGGCTTACTTAAATATATTGAACTTTTAAATTTAATTTTGTTTTTAAAAATTTTCTCTTTGTCCAAATTAAAAGTAAGGCTGAGCACACAGTGGCTCACATCTCTAATCCCAGCACTTTGGGAGGCCAAAGCAAGAGAACTGCTTAAGGCCAGGAGTTTGCCATGAGCCTGGGCCACACAGCAAGACTCCATCACTACCAATAATAGTAATGATGTAAAGATTTAAAACTTTTTCAGCCAACCTTGGTCAATATCCCATTCCTGAGCAGAATAAAAGATGTAATTTATAAGACTGAGACCAGGCCTAACCGTGTGTATTTTAGAAAGTAGGGGAAAAAAAGGTGATTAGGAGGCTCACTTCTATTAAGAAACACAAAGACAGAGGAATAATTTCAAGAAAATGGTCAAAAGGAAAGGTGAGAAGCTAAAAAGTAGGTAATTAATTTGTGGTATAGCTTATTTACATCCTACCCTAAAGCAGAGTGCTTTAAATAAAAAAAAAAGCATCAGTGTGATCTAATGGACATGTACAAGACTACTTCAAAAGCAGAATACACATTTTTCTCAAACTTACAATGAACCAAGAAAGACCACATTCTGGGTCATAAAAAATATCTTAACAAATTTCAAAGAACATAAATCATACAAAGTATGTTCTTAGAGCACACAGCATTAAACTAGAAATCAATAACACAAACACAGCTGTAAAAAAATCCAAAACTGTAGATTAAAATAACACATAGGTCAAAAACAACATTACAAAACTATAGGCCAATCTCTCTCATAAATGTAGATATAAAAATACTCAACAAAATATTACAAATAAAATCCAACAATTTATAAAAAGAATAATACACACTGACTATGTATTCCAGATATGTAAGGCTGGTTCAGCATTCAAATATCAGTGTAACCCAGCACATAACAGGCTAAAGAAAACGAATCACATGATCATGAACACAAGTCAGTTGGAGAAATAAAATCAGGGGCATTAAAAAGAAGATTATGAATTCTTTGAACACTTTCCTTCAGGAGTGCTAATTTCTCCCTTCTTCTGAGCCTCAGGAAAACTAGGAAAATATGTCCTGATTCATCACTATGTTCACTACATTTTGTTAGATTAGAATTTTTACCGTTAATCAAATTTAACTTTTAACCTTTTACCAAGTTAATTCATTGTAAGTAACTAAAAAATGAGTATGCCCCAGAGAAAATTCCACAGCAACAAATACATACACATATAAGTCATAATTTCACAGATGTCAACACATACATATAAGTCATAATTTCAATGGTATCATTCCCGTCCTACAGATGTTTCATAATTTACTTAGTCCCCTCTTGGAGACTACTAGTTGTTTCCGGTCTTCTCCTATTTTAAACAAGATTAGGATGAATACTTTTACATTTTTGTGTATTTGTCCTATTATTTTTTCAGGCTAAAGTCTTAAAAATTGAATTAATGAATCAAAGGGTACAATTTAAGATTTCTGCTGCATGCTACCAAATTGCATAGTAACAAGATGGCATCATCCTATACTCCCATGAAGTGAAGAGTACTGCCTGTTTCTCTATTTTCTAACACTGGGAATTAGATTAGAAAATATGAAATGTGAAAAATGATACCTCACTTTTACTTTATTTCTTTACTAATAAAATTTTTATTTCAAATGTTAATTAGCCATTTCTTTCTTCATGAATTGCCTGTTCAAATACCAATTATTCCATTAGTATTTCCTATTTAATGTAAATTATTCATAGATTTAAAATAATATGCTGTCCTATGTTAACAATGTTTTCCCCTAGTTGTTAATTTGCCTTTTAAATATGTACTGTTACCCTTTTTGTTATTCAAGTTTTCAATTTTAATGTGGTTAAATTTGTGACTTTTCCTTTACAGTATCTACTTCCAGTGACATAATTAGATGGAGATGGTTGTTTTCTTTACATGTCATTGCATTTTTATTTTTACTCTTAAATACCCAATCCTTCCTTGCCTACTAATTGAATAATAAACACAGAAACCTCGAATTTCTGCAAGAATGCCAAAGAAAGGATCCTGTCCAAAACAGGATCTCAAATCCTGAATAACTTTACCCATTCAAAACCCTGCAATAGCTTCCTAACATATTCTAAATAAAATGCAAACTCCCAAAGAAACAAAAAAATTAAAAAATAAAAATAAAATGCAAACTCCCATGAGGCCTACACAGTCTGGCCCCTGCTTATGTCTCTGACATCCATCCTACCATTCTCTGCCTCTCTCACTTTAGGGCTTCACTTGCCTTCCTGTTGCTCTCCAAGGAAGCCATGCTTGTTCTTGCCTCAGGTCTTTGCACTTACTGTTCCTGCTATATGATACACTATTCCTCAAAATTGCTGCATGGCTGGCACTCATGTCTCTAAGGTCTCTACTCAAATGTTATCTCCCTCTGAGAGACCTCCCTGACTACTCTAATCTAAAAACACTTGGCCCTAACCTGCCATCATTATATTCCCTCCATGCTGCTTTAGCTTTTTCTTCATGGCACTTATTCCTAACTGAAATTATGTTACCTATTTACTTGCGAATTTCTTACCTCCTGACTAGAACATAAACCGCACGAAAACAAAGAATGTGTATGCCCCATTTATCAATATATCCCAGTACTTTGTATATGATGCCTGAAAAAAGCTACTTACCGTTGTCAAAACACGCATAATTGTGTCTATATGCCACCGTTTGGAAGGTGCATACCTGAAAAAAACAATGGAAAGGGACAATTGGAACCAGTAAAATATACTATATTTAGTGACTGTGGAAAATCCTGGCTGGGCAAGGTGACTCACACCTCCAGCATTTTGGGAGGCTGAGGTGGGAGATCATTTAAGTTCAGGAGTTCGAGACCAGCCTGGGCAACATGGTGAAACTCTGTCTCTATAAAAAATACAAAAATTAGCTGGGTGTGATGGAGGGTGCCAAGAGTCCAGCTACTCTGGGAGGCTGAGGTGTGAGGATTGCCTGAACCTGGAAGGTTGAGGCTACAGTGAACCAGCAAAAGAAGAAAAAAGGAAAGGAAAGGGGAAAAAAAAAGGAAAGGAAAGGAAAGGAAAGGAAAGGAAAGGAAAAAGGAAAGGAAGGGAAAAAGGAAAAGAAAGGGGAGGGGAGAGAGGAAAGGGGTGGAGAGAGGGGAAGAGGGGGGGGAGGGGGGAGGGGAAGAGGGGGGAGGGGAAGAGGGGAAGAGGGGGGAGGGGGAGGGGAAGAGTGGGGAGGGGAAGAGGGGGGGAGGGGGAGAAGGGGGAGCAGGGGAGAGGAGAGAGGGAAGAGGGGGAGAGGGGGAGAGGAAAGGAAACGGAAAACAAAATTCTGTCCTACAGTCTTTCCTCGGTTCTCTGGATAACTGACTGTAACTGGAAACACTTCAGCTTCAAATCTAGCAGCAAATGCTATTTCAAAGAGTGATAAAATGGTATACAGTCAGCTGACTTTGTTGGCCCATGCCTATAATCCCAGTACTTTGGGAGGCCAAGGAGGGAGGACTGCTTGAGGCCAGGAGTTCCAGACAAGCCTGGGCAATGCAGCAAGACCCCATCTCTACAAAATAAAAATTTAAAAATCAGTGGTGCATGATGATTTGCACCTATAGTCCCAGCTACTCAGGAGGCTGAGGCAGAAGGATGGCTTAAGCCCAGAAGTCCAGGATGCAGTAAGCTATGACTGGGCCACTACCCTCCAGCAGGGTGACAGTAAGACCCCATCTCTGAAATTGAAGAAAACAAAAAAAAGAGGGTATGTAGTTAAACTCAGATGTTTCCCATAAGATTGCAATAAAAGGCTGGGCGAGGTAGCTTATGCCTGTAACCCAGCACTTTAGTAGGCCGAGGCAGGCGGATCACAAGGTCAAGAGATCGAGAACATCCTGGCCAACACGGTGAAACCCCATCTCTACTAAAAATACAAAAATTAGCTGGGCGTGGTGGCGCACACCTGTAGTCCCAGCTACTCGGGAGACTGAGGCAGAAGAATCGTTTGAACCTGGGAGGCGGAGGTTGCAGTGAGCCAAGATTGCGCCACTATACTCCAGCCCAGCAAGAGTGAAACTCCATCTCCCAAAAAAAGAAAAAAGTTAGCCAGGCGTGGTAGTGCATGCCTGTAGTCACAGCTACTCAGGAGGCTGAGGTAGGAGAATCCCTTGAGCCTGGGAGGTGGAGGCTGCAGTGAGCCGAGATGTCACCATTGCACTCCAGCCTGGGCAACACAGAGAGACTTCGTCTAAAAAAAAAAAAAAAATTGCAATAAGACTTGCTAAGCTGAGAAATGAGATTTGTCTTCAGTTTCACAGAAAATGAATCAGTCAGGGCAGGAGAGGATAAAGAAAAAAAGAAAAAAAGGGACTGTTCTCAGACCACGATGACAACATTAGGACTAAAAACTTGTTTCCTTAAATTCAGAGTGGAAAGAATAGCTGTACTACTAAAGTCATAAGGTACTTCCTCAAAATTTTGCATAGAACTGCAATTCAGATGTTGTAACTTTTCTATTCCCTTTATTAAAACAGCATCGTTCAAGCTGAACGATGAAGAATCATCTGTGAAAAAAAAAGAAAACAGCATCATAGGCCAGGCACGGTAGCTCAGGCCTGTAATCCTAGCACTTTGGGAGGCTGAGGCAGGCATATTGCTTGATTCGAGGAGTTCGAGACCAGTCTAGACAACATGGTGAAACCCCATCTTTTTCCAAAAAACAAACAAAACAAAAACAAAACCACACAAAAACACAAATTAGCAGAGTGTGGTAACACAAGCCTGTAGTCTCAGCTACTTGGAGGAGCTGAGGCAGGAGGATCCCCTGAACCTAAGAGGTCAAGGTTGCAGTGAGTTGAGATTGTGCCACTGCACTCCAGCCTAGGTGACAAAGTGAGACACTGTCTCAAAAAAAAAAAAAAAAAGGGCTGGGCGCAGTGGCTGACACCTGTAATCCCAGGACTTTGTGAGGCTGAGGCGGGCAGATCACGAGGTCAAGAGATGGAGACCATCCTGGCCAACATGGTGAAACCCCATCTCTACTAAAAATGCAAAAAATTAGCTAGACACGGTGGCGTGCGCCTGTAGTCCCAGTTGCTCAGGAGGCTGAGGCAGGAGAATCACTTGCACCTGGGAGGCAGAGGCTGCAGTGAGCCAAGATTGTGCCACTGCACTCCAGCCTGGCGACAGAGCAAGACTCTGTCTCAAAAAAAAAAAAAAAAAAAAAAAGGGCAGCATCATAGCTGAGAGGTTAAAAACAGGTAAAGGAGAAGATTTCATAAAAGTGTAGAATTTTTTTGGTTTCAGCATATTTAAATGCTGGCTATAATAGCCTTCTCCAAGCTAATTTGTAATTCAGAGCTTAAAATAAATGTTACATGTTTTAAACATATTTACAGTAGTTTCTCCATGTTTTAAAGATGCTTTCAAAAAGTTCCAACCATCCTTTACCAATAAAGATAAAAATTAAATCTTACTTTTCTGCAGCAAGAAAGATTCCAGATGCACAGTCTGCTTTAAATTCTGGCTCACACGAATCCAGAAAATAAAGTAATTCTTTCATCATGCCTCGGATATTATTCCCATTTACCAGGGCAAAACTCAATTCCATTGCACGCCTTGCAGTAGGGAAAAATTAAAAACAGTTATGACATTTATAGTGGGAATGAAACAAAGACCCAGGGATGCACTCTGTGAACACCAAGGCAGTGCCAGATGTGCTAACATCCTTGCGCAATCTTGTGATCCCAATCTTTGCACACAAGATAACCAAGGAGATATATTCATATGTAATCAAAGTTAGTTTTAGTATTTTGAATCTTCATGCAATATTTTTCTTCAAAAGTCCCCACGAGATATACCACTAATGTCCAAACATGCAGTTTGGGTTCAACAAGCTGTTCTATAAAGGTGGAAGTTAGAATACCTAAGAGTCTCAAAAGAGGGGCAACAAATGTATTACTAATAATAATACCTATCTGCCTTATTCCTTAAAAATGTGACATATTAAGTCATCATATTCTACTTTTATTACGCCCCTCTCTGTCCAAAGATAATCTAACATAATTTATATCAAAAGGTATGCAGAAAATTCAAATTAAAAACAAATTCAAGGCAGGGTGCAGTGGTTCACACCTGTAATCTTGGCACTTTGGAGGCCAAGGTGGGTGGATCACCTGAGGTCAGGAGTTTGAGACCAGCCTAGCCAACATGGTGAAACCCCTTCAGTACTAAAAATACAAAAATTAGCCAAGCATGGTAGTGGGCACCTATAGTCCCAGCTACTTGGGAGGCCAAGGCAAAATTGCTTGAATCTAGGAGACAAAGGTTGCAGTGAGCCAAGGTTGCACCACTGCACTCCAGTCTGGGCAACAGAGCCAGACTCCATCTCAAAATTTAAAAAAAAAATTTTTTTTCAAAGGGAAAATGAGGGCCATGAGAAGGAAAAAAAATGCCATGTGCTGTGAGGACAAATAAGTGTTTCTATAACTGCCTATTCAAAGTTGGCAATGAAGTTAAAAACAGGAATGTTTAACATATAAAAGTTATAGTTACTATATGCATCTTTCCATATTTGGTCAATAATATCAAACACCACACGTACACTAACTTTCAAAACAATTTAGGCTGGGCACAGTGGCTTGCATCTGTAATCCCAGCACTCTGGGAGTCCGAGTTGGGCAGATCGCCTGAGGTCAGGAGTTAAGAGACCAGCCTGGCCAACATGGCAAAACCCCATCTCTACTATAAAAATTAGTCAGGTGTGGTGGTGGGCGCCTGTAATCCCAGGTACTTGAGAGGCTGAGACCAGAGAAGGAGGCGGAGGTTGTAGTGAGCCAAGATGGTGCCACTGCACTTGAGCCTGGGCGACACAGCAAGACTCCATCTCAAGAAAAAAGAAAAAAATTTAACAAGATACTTTTTCATCCTAGCTAACATATAAGCAGCAAAAATTCTATCTTTAGATATAACTCTTATATAGTGCTTATGTAGTTTACATATATTAATTCAATTTATCCTGTATAACCCTATGAAGTGATTGCCCTTCTATCTGCATTTTACATATGAGGCAACTGAGGCACTGAAAGTTTAAGTAATTTAACCCAGCCTATTAAAGGCAGAGCTAGAATATGAAATGAGGCAGTCTAGCTCCAGAGTCTTAGCTCTTACTGTTATATATCCTGTCAAAGAGACACAAGTTTCACTTCTTTTGAAATTCAGAGTCCATTAATAAGCTATAGAAAAACAACAACAAAGAGTCAGAAGGCTACTATCTATTCCCAGGACTGCCCCTGACAAGGATTAAGGTTTAGGTTAAGTCATTTGATCCCTGTGGGACTGAATTTTAACTAATCTGTTAATTAGAGATAGAAGTAGTTGCCTAAGCTTCCTCACTGGCTTGCTCTGAGAAACCACTGAGACGGTGCTTATAAAACCCTTTGCAAAGCATTATATAAAAGTTGGCGTTATTAAGTCTAGGTCTTATCTTTAGATTGGTCAAGCACTTAGCACCTTTTATTTGTACCTGTTCTGTGCAAATCAAAGGAACTCTGCATCAATAAATGTTTGTTAACTGAATGGTTTCAGAGACCATTTTAAATATACATTGTTTTAGGTTTGAACATATAACCACAAGTTCACTGAGGCCAACTTTAGCTAGGTTACACAAACATCTACAGGTCTAAGAGATCCAGTAGAATTACTCCATTGAGGGACAAGATTTATGCTTTTTGAGAGTGCTATCTGCTATCTAGCATTCATTTCAGGACGTACTGTTGTAAGAAACATGCTGCCTTCAAGATCCTGGGCCATTAGTACTGTGAAAAATGTGTGCTGTCAGCAATTTGAGTGTCAGCATTGTGGTAAGACACTTAGCCGATGGATCACTCCGTACTTTCATCCTCCAACACACAAAGCACAGTCTCTGTGAGGTAAACTTTTGCCTAGCTTATCTGTGCCTGTAACATTTATTCAAGAGTCAAGGACAACTTCAGTGTGCATTTAAGTATTCTTATTGGCCTCCTTTACTAACCTAAACTTCTCCCTGCCAATCCTTTCTGAAAAAGGATTCACTGAGCAGAGTCCATCTGGGAACACAATGACTACATACATAAATGTCAACACTCTTGCTCTGAAAACTATAACAAAGTAATACATGGCGAGGGCACAGAATTATCCATAATCTGTTTGTCACTCAATTTTCCAAAAGCACTAGACTGAGTAAGGCTCTCAGTTTGTTACCGTTTTATGGAGACATCTAAATCTTTAAGACAATCCACAATTGTGCTTCTGTGCCTCTGTACTGCATTATGATCTGTCTGCACAGTCTTCAACAAAGATGTCAAAGCCACATATCTGGATGAAACAGTTGCAAAATAAGAGTTAAAATGTAAAATTCAGGACAGTTTTTCTCTGTTTAAATAATAAGAAGAAAGATGTCTAATGGATAAGAGAAAGCATACATTTTAAAATATTTAAAAGAAAGTTAGTGAGCATAAAAGTAACATTTTAAAGGTGTAACAGATACCATAATCTAAAATAGTGGCATCCAGGAAAAGTTTTGGATTTTTTAGATATGCATTCACGGCTGAGTCCATTTAAATTCTAAAAGTAGGCTGGGCATGGTGGCTTATGCCTATAATCCCAGCACTGTGGGAGGCAGAGGCAGGCAGATACCTGAGGTCAGGAGTTCAAGACAAGACTGGCCAACATGGCAAAACACTGTCTCAACTAAAAATACAAAAATTAGCCGGACACATGGAAGGTGCGCACCTGTAGTCCCAGCTACTTGGGGGGCTGAGGCATGAGAATTGCTTGAACCTGGAAGGCAGAGGTTACAGTAGGCTGAGATCATGCTACTGCACTCCAGCCTGGGCGACACAGCAAGAGCCCGTCTCAAAAAAAAAAAAAAAAATTAATTAAATAAAACAAAAGTCACTGACTCAATTACTTCAAATTTTTCCAAATATTAAAACAAAAAGAGCATATAGTATGTGTTTTAAGGCTGCCTTAGTCCCAAAATGCAAGAGGAAACTGTTTTAATTTTACCATTTGAGTTTTCACTGCTTTTGATACTAGTACCAAAACTACCTCTATAAAAATTTGAGTTTAAAATCCAAGTGTTAGCTTTGCGCAGTGGCAGTATCATAGCCAATGAGGTTTATCCAAGGCGCGATTATTGCTAATTGAAAACTTTTCCCAATACCCCGCTGTGACAACTTGCAATACAGTCGGCACCGGCAATTTTTGACAGTCTCTATGGAGACTGATATTAAAAAAAAAAAAAAGAAAAAGAAAAAAAAATCCAAGTGTTTAACTTTTTATTTTAGCGTTTTAAAATTTTATTTATGGGCTGGGCGTGGTTGCTCACGCCTATAATCCAAGCACTTTGGAGGCCAAGGCGGGCGGATCACCTGAGGTCGGGAGTTCAAGATCAGCCTGACCAACATGGTGAAACCCCACCTAAAAAAAAAAAAAATTTTTTTATTTATGTATTTACTTTTTAATAGAGATGGGGGTCCCCAAACTCTTAGGCTTAAGCGTTCCTCCCACCTTAATCTGCCAAAGTGCTAGGATGACAAGTGTGAGCCACCGCACCTGGCAATCTAAGTATTCTTTAGAAAGAGAAGATAATTCAGAGTCCCACAATAATTATTTCCACATCTTTTTTTCTTTTTTGAAACAGGGTCTCGGCCAGGTGCGGTGGCTCACGCCTGTAATCCCAGCACTCTGGGAGGCAGAGAGGAGCGGATCACCTGAGGTAAGGAATTGGAGACCACCCTGGCCAACATGGTGAAACCCCATCTCTACTAAAGATACAAAAAAATAAGCTGGGCGTGGTGGCACGTGCCTGTAATCCCACCTACTTGGGAGGCTGAGACGAGAGAATCACTTGAACAAGGGAGGCAGAGGTTGCAGTGAGCCAAGATTGCACCACTGCACTCCAGCTTGGGCAACAAGAGCGAAACTCCGTCACAAGAGAAAAAAAAAAAAACAAAAAAAAACAGGGTCTCACTCTGTCACCTAGACTAGAGTACAGTGGCATGATCATGGCTCACTGCAGCTTCAACCACCCAGGTTCAGGTGATCCTCCCACCTGAGCCTCGTGAGTAGCTGGGAGTACAGGTGCATATCACCACGCCACCTGGCTCATTTTCGTATTTTTCTGTAGAGATGGGGTTTTACCATGTTGCCCAGGCTGGTCTCGAACTCCTGACCTCATGATCCTCCCATCTCGGCCTCCCAAAGTGCTGGGATTACAGGCGTGAGCCACTGTGCCCTCTTCCATGTCTTTTTATGTTTAATGTAAGAAAAATTTCTCCTGATTAGAAAAACAGGCAAGCAGGAATACATACTACATACAGGAAAATAACAAAATAAAAGACAATACTAATCAATTCATTTACCTAATAAACTAGCTGGAGTTCACAAAGACATTCCAGATTTGCTACCTGAAATGTTACATTTTTCTTAACTTAGAGCAGAAGTCAACAAACTACAGCCCACCTGGGTTTTAACCCAGCTCTCTGCTGTTTTTGTACCTCAAAGTATTTTTTTCCTACTAGTTCCCAAGTTTGAGGTAAATCAATTTCACTGAACACAGTCACATGCATCACTTACATATTGTCTATGGCTAATTTCATGCTAAGGGGCAGAGGTGAGTAGTTACCAAAGACTCCATGGCCCACAAAGACTGAAATATTTACCATCCAATCCTTTACAGAAAAATTTTGCTGACTCCTGATTAACAGAACAAATAGGAATATATGCCATGAGACAAATCCTCAAGTTCTTTACCAAACTGTAGTTTTAAGACCAGAAAAACATAAAAATTCTGAGCTAAAAGTTCTAGATATGCGACTTAATAGTATAATCTTGAGCAAAAACACTCTTGAAATACTGGACTTATAATATTCAAGGTAAACGACATATTTCAGTTGACTTACCTAATATTCTTGTCATTGTTCAATAAGAAACGACCCAAGATATTTATGGCTAGGACCTAAAGAGAAATAGCATAGGTTGAAACTTTGGAAAATAAGGTTTTATATTGTTTCCTGACTTTAAAGGATCACTTCCTGGCCTCCGGTGCTTCACAGACTACTAGCAAAAAATAAATAAAAAATAAAGGAGCTGAGTGCAGCGGCTCATGCCTGAAATCCCAGCACTTTAGGAGGCTGAGGCAGGCAGATCACGAAGTCAGGAGTTCGAGACCAGCCTAGCCAACATGGTAAAACCCCATCACTACCAAAAATACAAAAATTAGCTGGCTGTCATGGCGTGCACCTATAATCCCAGCTACTTAGGAGGCTGAGGCAGGAGAATCACTTGAACCTGGAAGTGGAGGGTGCAGTGAGCTCAGATCGCACCACTGCACTCCAGCCTGGGCAACAAAGTGAGACTCTGTCTCAAAGAAAAAAAAAATCTAAAGGCAAACCCTTAAAATCATGTTCTAAAAGTAAGTGCTGGAAGGTCATTTTAATGCTTTGATATTGTTCTGTTAGTGGATGAATAGTATTAGTACAATCTCTTTAGAGGGAAATCTGGCAATAACTGTATTTAAAATGAATTCTCTGCTTTAACAATTTCACTTTTAGAAACTGATATGACAACTGTACATATAGACAAAAGTCTACTATGGCACTATTGAAAACTGCAAATGATAGGAGAAACCCTAAAACTCCATGCAGAGCAAATTTGCTAATTATACTATGGCACACCTATGCAATGGAATGTCACACAGCCATTAAGACAGAATGTATTATGACACATGGTTCAACATGGAGCAACCTTGAAGACATTATGTTAAATGAAATAAGACAATCTATTTATCAAAAGGATAAATGCTGTATGATTCCACTTATATGAGGTACTGTGATATGGTGACATACATCTTTGGTTTTTGTCCCATTTCCTGGCATACAACTCTTAAATCCCCTGGAATTTCCTGATGATAGCTTCTTTAGTTCTAACGATGTGACTCTCAATGGGCTCCTAAGATAGCCTCAGAATGGTGACTGGTTGCCAGGGGGAACAACCATGAGATTAGAGGGTTGGAACTTTCAGTACTATCCCCCAACCTTGGAGAGGGGGAGAGATGCTAACGGTTAAGCTGATCACTGATGATTTAATTATTCACGTCTTTGTAATGAGGCCTCCAAAAATCCCAAATGGACAGGGTTCAGAGGAACTTCCAGATAGCTGAACGTGTTGAGTTTCCAGGAGGGCAGCACATCTGGAGAGGGTATGGAAGCTCCCCGACCCCTTCCCATATGCCTTGCCCTATGCATCTCTTCCATCTGGTTGTTCATCTATATCCTTTATAACAAACCAGCAAGCATAAGTAAAGTGTTTCCCTGAGTTCTGTTAGCCATACTAGCAAACTAACCAAACCTGAAGAGGGGGCTGTGGGAACACTGACTTACAGCTGGTTGGTCAGAGGCACAGGTCACAACCTGAGCTTGGGACTGGCATCTGAAGTTGGAGGATCAGGCTTGTGGGACTGAGCCCTCAAACTGTGGGGATGTGACACTATCTCCAGGGAGACAGTGTCAGAATTGAATTCAATTAGAGGATATCCAGCTGATATCCACTAGAAAACTGCTGGATGTATAGGGAAATAGCCCCAACACATATGGTGTCAGAAGTGAAATGCTGGAGCTAGACATGATGGCTCACATTACTCAGGAGGCTGAGGTGGGAAGACTGCTTGAGGCCGGAGTTAAGATCAGCCTGAGCAACAGAGAGAAACCCTGTCGCTAAAACAAAACAAAAAATAAGTGAAGTGTTGAATGACTGTTTGAGAGTAGAGAGTAAAGAGTAAAAAAAACCATTTGGGGACTAGAGGTAGTTAGGGCATGGAGATTTATTGTTTAGTGGATACAGAGTTTAAGACAAAAAAGTTCTAGAGATAAATGATGGTACTGGTTACACAACAAGATGAGTGTACTAACGTACTAACTGAACCGTACACTTAAAAATGCTTAAAATGGTAAATTTTATGTTATGCATATTTTATCACAATTAAGAACAAAAGGAACGAGACTTATTTCTATACATGAATTTGGAAATGGCTCCAAGATAATGTTGGGTGAACAAAGTACAGTGCAGAACAATATATATGGTATGCTACCATTTTGTTTGGAAGGTGGGGGAGAGGAAAAGAACTTAACCTAAGTTACTCTGGTTGTCTGACTAGATAATATAATGCTACCAACAAAAATAACTCTACACAAATATTATACTCTATTTAGTACTTTTGTTTTTTACAAGGCTAAGGGCCAACAATTCTAATATTAATACATGATAGAATGAATCCATTCATAAGGGAGAAGGGACAACTTCTCTTTATAGAAGAATTCCAATTATTTAATGAGGAAAAAATGAGGGAAATGGAAAACTGTCATTAGAATACCATCCTAATAATTGTTGTGGGCAAGATCCTCTGGTGGATACTAAAACTGATAGGTAAAAGTCTGAGAATAGCATGTTTACATAGTCTCAAAATATCTCCCAAAATATTTTTTATTACAAAGGAAAAAATAATGACTTCACAGTGGAAAGACCCAGCAGACACCACCTCAGCCAAATGATCAAGGTTAACATCACCAATGGTAAGACAAATATATTTATTATATATTGCTACACCTAAGATCTCCCAAATCTTATGTAATCAATGTTAAGCTTCAGTTGGAAGGAATCATAGTTCAGATACCAAAAATCCAGCATTCTCCATTTTGCATCATTCTTTCTTAAAGTAGAGATCCAAATGGAATACAATTCTGAAGTACTCAAGTCCAAGTCAACCATTCTAAATGAAACATTTAGGGGAGGGGAGAAAGATTTAAAAGACTTACTCGCAATCCACTCTCTGACTTAATATCCATGATAGTCAAAACCGTTTCATAAAGAATAGCATTTCCTACATTTTTACTAGTCTCTGTATTAGTGGCAACCTGAAAAGACATATCGAGGGCAGTACATAAGTGATAAAAACAATGCTTCCAAAAAATATCCACAAGTAACAAGAGGCACTTCGTGATTACATCTATGAATGAGGAAACACAAATAAAAACTGTTCCATATGACCACAATCATTCTACTTCCTGCAAAAATAAAATAAATATTTAATGTAAGTTTGGTCTACTCACCTGTGCTAATATATCATTCATAGCTTCACTTGAATCATCATCATTTCGTCCTAAAATTCTTAATAACCGCAAAATTCGTACCTAATGGGCAAAATATGAGAAATGTCAACAAAGTATGTCTCACACAAAGAAATCTCACTTGGTATGAAATTCAAATAACTAAATGAAGTCTTATCTTCGTATCAGAAATGGTCAAAAATCAAAGAGAAGAATTGAAAACATTTCTTTTGAGAAGCTTTATATGCTTCTACATCTAATAAAGTTATTATAAGACAATACACACTTCAGCACTCCACAGCTAAAGGATACTACCACCTGCAGAGCTACAGTACAGTAATAATTCAAATAGTAAATAATTTTCACTATTAAAAGTGTAATAGTCAAAATTACACTTTTAAAAAATTAAAAGTGGGGCACAGTGGCTCTTGCCTGTAATTCCAGTAATTTGAGAGGCTGAAGCGGGAGGGCTGCTTGAGGCCAGGAGTTTGAGACCAGCCTGGGCAACATGGCAAAACCCTGTCTCTAGAAAACAAACAAAAACGAGCCAGGCATGGTTGGCATGCACCTGACATCATAGTTACTTGGGAGGATCATTTGAGCCTGGGAGGTTGAGGCTGCAGGGAGCCAAGATTGTGCCACTGTACTCCAGCCTGAGTGACAGAGCAAGACCTTGTCTCAAAGGAAAAAAAAAAAAAACACAAACCCTATAATTTTATCCTCTTAATCTAATATAGACTTGTGTCACTATTCATTTGTTAATATAATTCATCGATCAACTACCAAATTTCTACTCAATACAAACTTAACAGGAAAAAAATGGTCTACTTAAAAGATACTAAATTCATGTAACATTTATTTAAAACTTTCTTTCACAACCTCACCTGCAGAAAGGGGTCACTGATACCAGAAACATCATGTTCTGGTGAATATCCGGACATGATGAGGTTCTTTAAAATACGAACTAATTGGGGCACAAGCTGCAGAGAAGAAGAAGCATCAAAAAACAGTGAATATTAAATAATGTCTCATGAATAAACAGGTCCTTTGGTTTAGAAAAAGGATGTAAAGGTCTGAGTCCAAGCAAATTCTACTGATTTAATATACTAGCATATTGTAGATGTTTGATAAACTTAGGAGTAACTTAGGCCAATGTTCAACAAGTAGTATGTATATTATCTGGATAAAAACAAACCAGAGTTTTTAATGACAGAGTTATATGTAAAGATATTACAAATACTATTGGATCAGAAAGCCTATGGGAACCAGATAAAATGGATGCCTGTGGGGCATATTGCATTTCTACTTCTGTAGAACTTGACATGCCTAGGTGGCAAAAATGTATTCAGTTTTCATACATTCAAACATTTGCATATAATATGTCATCACACCAAAATACAACTGGTGATCTTAAAATTATAGCTTTAAAACATACGGCCTCACAGAGATTGCAGTGAGCTGAGATTGTGCCACTGCATTACAGCCTGGATTACAGTGCAAGGCTCCATCTCAAAAAAAAAGAAAAAAAAAATGGCCTCAAATAGAGGGGGGAAAAAAAAAACTCTTCTCTTAAGATAGAAGAGTTATACCCTTTTCCAACAAACAACAAGGAATACTAAAGCTGACAATGGTAATCAAATGGAAAACACATCCGAAAAAATTATATCTTTCATCTTACGAGATATCAAGGTCATGCATAATTTCCTCTTCTTATTCTTAACTCATATGACACCATTTTTTTAACTTTCAGGACTTATTGATATATACAGCTTTGTGACCTGTTTTCTTATCTTTTCAATGAGACTATACATTCCTTATAGTCAGAATTTCCTTCCTGTCCTACCTTTACTTTATCTATTATAGTCATAACACATAGTAAAGGCAATTATATTGCCAAGCTGAAGATGTTTTAAATACTGGCACTCATTTCATTTCTGTTGATCGATTACTTCATATTAAAACAAAAAGCTTGCCACAATAGAAAGCTTTTAGGTTTTCAACTAAAAACTCAATTTTTAGCTATCAAAAATTAAGTTAAAAAGTGTGCAAAGTGAACTGCACTGCATCTCTTTTGCAGGCAATTTTAGCTACAACTCTGCTACAACTCAATTATTTTTCCTCACTGTATTTAGACCCTGTCCCTTACCTACTCCCCAAGCCAAAAGGGGATCAAGATTGAAATAAAAAGCCAAACTATATATCCAAGGCATGCACTCAAAGCATTCAAAACATTAAGGCCACTTCTAAATACAAGAAAACACAGTATGTATGAATTTAAGTAAGTTTAGCCGTAACAGTTCAGAATTAAGTGACTTACACGTCACCTAAACAAAAATCTAATTTGGACAACTCCAAATCTAAGCCATGGATATCTGTAAATTCATTAAATCTGTCAACTATGGACAAAGTTATAGTAGAGATAACATACCTTTTAAAACCACTTTAAATCAATATTTCTGTAATAAAATGAAGACCAACTAGTCACTAAGCTTATCTTGCATACTTCCCAACGGTCTGCTTTTTTGTACTACATATGACCCTATTTATTTTTTATCTGGTTTATTTCTTGGAAAAGTCACTTTTTCATTGGCTACTAAATTCAAAAATTGTTTTATTCACTGCCAAAAGGGCAGCACATCACATAAGATTACCCTGGGTCACAGAGCACAATGTCTAAATGTTCGGCATACAATTCTTGGAACCCAGTTTCATTTTTAGACAAAAATGCAAGTTATTAAAACTGATGACAAGACAAACAAAATAAGATGACACAGGGAAAGGCTGCAGCCATGAAAATCAGTTGGTGCCCACTACTCTACCTCAAAATCCTTTTAATATTCCAAACATCTACGTAAGGTTAAGTATAGGTAAGGGAGAAATAAAAGCTCTAAGTCTGAACTGAAAGCTCAGCAGTACATACTGAGCTTTTTAAAGTATGAGGTTACCCACATACGGTTCTAAAATATCTACTTCAAAAAGCAGCAGCATTTTGTGTCAAAGCTCCAGACCAATCTGGAACTGCCACCACCAAAGTCACTCTGGGAAACTGCTCAAAGTTTCTAAAGTAAAGATAAAGAAAAGGCAGAGATGAAGGCTTACAATTCAGGAAAGGCTGCAACTGAAATCCAAGGCTGACTTTGGAGTCAGGAGTTTAAGTGACAAAACAAAAACTAGACTAGGAAGTTAGCCAAAAATGCTAGAACAAATAACTCACAGTATTAAGCACAGCTTCAGCATTAGTATATTTCAAAAGCCACATTTGTGGATGGATACACAAAAGCTAGTAAGGACCTAATGCCAGCATGCACCATCTAAAAGAGGGTTAATTCTTACCTTTTCATTCTAACATACAGCAGGATTCCAAACAGACAACAGGAACAAAACATACAAAGCAAGCATTAGGGACAGATACGGGTCTCATACTATATTATAATAATTTAATCAAGACATGAACATCTAAGGGAAAAAAGTCAAAAAAGAACTGCTGTTAGACACTTACTAGATCTAAAGTACAAAGTGAGTCCTATTTATGGAATGACGAGCATTCTATAAAAGCAGTTCAATGCATATAACTACCCAAAGAACAGTTTTCCTCTGAGTCTTCCTTACTATTGCCTTCTAAAATTAAGTAGAGAAACAGAAATATCCACTTTAAAATACTAGTTTAAAAAAAAAAAAGAAGAGAAAGAAGGGGGTACTTAAGAGAACTAGGACTTCCAACACAGAAGTCAATGGCCTAAAATGAACAGTAGGTCAAAAGTAATAAAAAAATTTTTTTTTACAGTTTTAATCTTAAAAAAAAAAAAAAAAGAAAGAAAAGAGGCTGGGTGCAGTGGCTCACACCTGTAATCCCAGCACTTTGGGAGGCCAAGGTGGGCAGATCACAAGCTCAAGAAATCAAGACCATCCTGGTAAAACCCCGTCTCTACTAAAAAATACAACAATTAGCTGGGCATAGTGGCACACGCCTATAGTCCCAGTTACTTGGGAAACTGAGGCAGGACAATCGCTTGAACCCGGGAGGTGGAGGTTGCAGTGAGCTGAGATCATGCCTCTGCACTCCAGCCTGGGGACAGAGCAAGACTCCATCTGAAAAGAAAAGAAAGAGAAAAGAGAAGACAGAGAAAGAGGGAGAGGGGGAGGGGAGAGGGGGGAGGGAGAGGGGGGGAGGGAGAGGGGGAGGGAGAGGGGAGAGGAGAGAGGAAAGATTATTGTATTTAAAAACAAAAACAGGCTGGGAGTGGTGGCTCAGGCCTGTAATTCCAGCACTTTGGGAGGCCGAGAGTGGGGGCATCATCTGAGGTCAGGAGTTCAAGAGTGACCTGGACAACATGGTGAAACCCCATCTCTCTTAAAAATACAAAATTAGTCAGGCATGGTGGCACACACCTGTAATCCCAGCTACACAGGAGGCTGAGGCAGAAGAATCGCTTAAATCCAGGAGGCAGAGGTTGCAGTGTGCTGAGATCAAGATTGTGCCATTGCACTCCATCCTGGGCAAAAAAAAGCAAAACCTCATCTGAAAAAAAAAAAAAAAAAAAAAGGCCAGGTGCAGTGGCTCATGCCTGCAATCTCAGCACTTTGGGATGCTAAAGTGGATGGAACACAAGTTCAGAGATCAAGATCATCCTGGTCAACATGGTGAAACCCCATCTCTACTAAAAAACAAAAACAAAAACAAAAAATTAGCTGGATGTGGTGATGTGCATCTGTAGCTGCAGCTACTCAGAAGGCTGAGGCAGGAGAATTGCTTGAACCTGGGAAGCGGAGGATGCAGTGAACCGTGATCGCACCACTGCACTCCAGCCTGGCAACAGAATGAGACTCCATCTCAAAAAAAAAGAAAGAAAGAAAAAAGAAGAAAAAACACACACATACACAATTCCTATTTCTAATTTGATCTCAGATTATGTTTCCTGACTCAAAAGTGAAAACAGCAGATAAAACACGTGAGATTGGTGGTCTGCCAACAATGAGAGGAGACTTCTATTATGAAAGGGAAAACACTATACTAGTGCCAGTTCTTACTTATATGCCTAAATCTGGCTTCCAACCCAACCTCACAGCAGGGCTGGTTAAATCCCTTATTCGGATCCATAGCTTGCTTAAAAAAAAAAAGTAAGAAAATCATGTACTTTTCAGGAAAATCATTTTTCAATCAAGAAAGGCTTAGGCATACAGAATGGCACCTACCTTTCTGAAATGCGCAAGCATGTCTGGACTTCGCTCACACATTTCTGTGAGGAGGACTACAGATGTGTGAAGGACACCTGAAAGAAAACATCAAAGGAAAATTTAAAATGAGGCTATTATTCAATTTTATAAGAATAGGGCTTTGAGTTCCTGAAGGTCAATTCCAAAATGATAGTTGCTACTTTTGCTTTTTAATCCCCCAAAGAATCTAAGCATTGAAGTGAATACAAAGGAGGAACTTAATAGATGCCTGCTGATTTAATACTGGCCAAGTCAGTAAAATTAGAATGTTTTCAACAATTACGTGACCAAAATAATTATTCAAAAGTGATGAGCAATACATGTGTGTCTCCATCTGAGAATATCCATAAAAACATACTCGCAATGTAAGCTAGGTATCATCTGTTCTATACTTAATCAATAGGCTATTATCTGCATTCTAACAGATAATTCAAGAGGCAAAAATCTTAATAAGATTTTAAATATCCAGATAAAACGTACCAAAACCCTGGGATAATTGTGGATGACCAAGTAAATTTACTTGCTCCAGAGTCAGTAAAAATAATCTCACAACGCTTTCCACTAATAAATAAGTGCTCCAAATAATTCAGTTGTTCAACAAGTATATTTTGAGCATTCTGGGCACAGCACTGAATTCATAAAATTAAATATACCAAACAATTTTTTCTCTTAGCATTTAAGCCACATGAGTTTTCTTTATTCAGAACTTATTTCACTGACTTCAAATAAGAATAAAATGTTTGGGAAAAGAACAGCCACATTCCATTTAATTCCTCTGTGTTATATAAAGATTCTGAGTACCTAATACAAGCTTCTGTCAGAAATAATAGAAAAGAATTTTCACTTTTTTTTTTTTTCCTGAGTTAGGCAAGGTCTGGCTCCGTGTAGTCCAGCCTAGAGTACAGTTGTGCAATCTTGGCTCATTACAACCTCTACCCCCCCAGGCTCAAGCCATCCTCCCACTTCAGCCTCCCGAGTAGCTGGAACCACAGGCATGTGCCACCACACCCAGCTTATTTTCTATATTTTTTGCAGAGCTGGTGTCTCACTTTGTTGCCCAGGCTGGTCCTGAGCTCAAGTGATCTGCCCACTTCGGCCTCCCAATGTGCTGGGATTATAGGCATGAACTACCATACCCGGCCACACAAATCTTATACTCCTACCACATGATAATGAAGAAAATTTTTTCTTTTACTGTAAAATAGCCAAGAAATCAAAGGATTTTTCACATGAAAATTATGGGTAGGCTTTGTCTATTACACTAAACATTAACTTAATATTTTTAATACAGTAAAAGAAGACCAAAGATGAAAGATAAGTTTACTATGAAGGAATCAATCTCTAATATAAAATGAGGATATGTGAGTAGAAAGACTTGGCAGACCAGACCTTCCTGGAATTGTGTCTAAGGCACAGGAGAAAGGCGACTCCACTGTACTGAGACATAGGACTAACATACCCTTAAGCCTTTTCTCTTTCCCTTTCTCCCTCAATACTTCATAAATGCATTCAAATTACATTACCATGGTTCTTCTCATTCAATAAATTTTTTGTTGCTGGTAAAAACATCTCCATAAGTTCAGGAACTTTCCTGATGACATGAACAGCACATAGTGCTGCCTACAAAAAAAAAATAATAAAAGAACAAAAGGTTTATTTCAATTATGCCAGGGCAACCAATCTTATAAAAAACCACCAACACAAAAATCTCACCAACTAGTTCATCTACTAGAAAAATAAAAAAGGAAGAGGTTAAATATTAGATTTATGGCTAGACACAGTGGTGGCCCACTCCTATAATCCCAGCACTTTGGGAGACCAAGGCAGAAGAATCACTTGAGCCCAGGAGTTTGAGACCAGCCTGGGCAACACAGCGAGAACCTGTCTCTATTCAAAAAAATTAAGAGGAGAGAAAATTATTTATTAACTGGTTGGAAATTTCCAGTTTATACTATTACATTAAAGAGATTTTCCAGTTCACCTGTCCCTTTCTTCATATACCGCTAGACAAGTAAGCAAAAACTTTCTACATCAGACTATGTGTGGTTAATATAAACTTATCAAACAAGTTAAACATAATTTATTGGAGGTTTGAAGAGGTAAAAAAGATAAGGACTTCCATCTGTGATCATCATACCTCTGAATAAGATGACTAACAGGCTATAAAGATATCACACAACAAAAAGATATTTACTGTAAATGCTAAAAACCTGCTGTTATGTTTAATAGTATTTACGTGGCCCCCAAACGACTCCGTAGACATCAAGAAAATAATTTGAAAAATACTTAGTTTCTACTAAAGAAAAGATGGCCTTACTAGCTTATTCACTGGAAAATAAAGTACATTTAAACACTGATTTTGGATATCCCCCCCAAAGTAACTATCACTACTATGTGTTTCAGTCAAATACCATAAAAGTTTACATATATTAACAAAAAAAAAATTTCTGCTAATTATATTTATGTTACATTTGGGAGGAAAAAAAATCTTTTTTTTCTAACCTGCAGGAATGTTTTATCTTAATATGATAATGAGCTTTCTAAACAAGAGTACCTCACATATTCTTTAAGAAAAAGGACCAGCTTACAAATTAAGAAAATAATTTAATTTTGTTTGCAGCCATCATTAACAGCGTATCATCCCAGAAAATGGCTTGGCCCTTTCAATGCCTCTTTCTCACACCACTAATAGAGAGGCACAGTAAATACCAAATAGACCACAGTTTATGTTCATTTCTTAAGTTCTAAATTCCATACACTTCATTTTCAAAGGTTGTAGGGTTCAAGCAATTTTTAAAAACTCAATAAAATGCTTATATCAACAAATAAAATCAGATAGAATAATTCTATTACTAATCCATTCAGAAAGTGGGTTCTACATCATTCCCTAATAATTATCTAGGTCCCAATGGAACTGCCCTTCCAGAGATACAAAGGCACTAATACAAAGATACAGGCACTAATTATTAGAACAAAAGTAAATTCATAACGCAGTTCATAATCACTTTGTTGTAATACTGTTTAGAATCAGGTAATTTAAGAAGCAATTTGGTATGCCACCTAGGATATATCCAGTAACATTTGTTTGTTTATAAATCATTTCCTTAAAAAAGAGGAATTAAGGTTAATATATAATGATGTAAAATACATTTACCACACAGAGAAAAAGACTTTACATTTTCATGAGATCTTTCAAAAATAAGTAATCAGCCTTCTCATCTCCATAATACCCCCTAATCCAAACAGATATCTGGTTTCATTAAAAGTTACCTTTTTTCTTAAATAAGAGTTAGAGGTTTTCAGGAGTTTCTCTACCTCTCCTGCAAGATCTCTGCACATCTCCGAGGAGCCCATGCAGCCGAGGGTACAAAGTGCTAGCCCTTGTACGAATTGCGTGCTATGATTAAGATCACTGCAAAAGAAAAGAATAAGGTAGGAACAAGCATGCTCTGCCTGGTGCTCCCCAAGAAGCGCTTCACAATTTCAAACTACTTCAGAATGGCTCAAGATTTCTCCAGTAACAAAAACAATTAATAGAATTATTTGTTGCAGAAAATGTTTATCCCAACTTTATTACAAATTATCAATACAGTAAACAGACTGAGAGTCCCTCCTACAGGCTTATAAGCCAGTGTTTCCAGGTACCAAAGCAGTAGAAGTTGAACATGTTATCTACTGGATGTTAAAGACACACACTTTAGAAAACTCAGCAAACTTGGCTGGGCGCAGCAGCTCACACCTGTAATTCTAGCACTTTGGGAGGCTGAGGCAGGTGGATCACCTGAGGCCAAGAGTTCGAGACCAGCCTGGCCAACATGGTGAAACCTCATGTCTACTAAAAATATAAAAATAGGCTGAGCATGGTGACAGGCGCCTGTAATCCCAGCTCTTCAGGAGGCTGAGGCAGAAGAATGGTTTGAACTCAGGAGGCAGAGGTTGCAATAAGCTGAGATCGCACCACTGCATTCCAGCCTGGGCAACAGAGCAAAAACTCCATTTCAAAAAAAGAAAAAAAGAAAGGTAAGAAAGAAAATTCAGCAAACAGTTAACAGTAAACAGGTGGTAAAGATAAAAATATGAAGCAAAACTGTGTTTTTAAAAGAGTATTGTTTGCAAATTAAAACCACACTGAGATACCATCTCATGCCAGTTAGAATGGCAATCATTAAAAAGTCAGAAGACAACAGATGCTGGAGAGGATGTGGAGAAATAGGAACACTTTTACCCTGTGGGTGGGAGTGTAAATTAGTTCAACCATTGTGGGAGACAGAACTAGATCCTCGAAGATCTAGAACTAGAGATACCATTTGACCCAGTAATCCCATTACTGGGGGATTACTGCGTATATACCCAAAGAATTATACATCGTTCTATTATAAAGAAACATGCACATGTATGTTTACTGCAGCACTATTCACAATAGCAAAGACTTGGAATCAATGCAAATGCCCATCAATGATAGACTAGATAAAGAAAATGTGGCACACATACACCATGGAATACTATATAGCCATGAAAACAGATGAGTTCATGTCTTTTGCAGGGACATGAGTAAAGCTGGAAACCATCATTCTCAGCAAAGTAACACAGGAACAGAAAACCAAACACAACATGTTCTCACTCATAAGTGGGAATTGAACAATGAGAACACATGGACGCAGGGAGGCGAACATCACGAACCAGGGACTGTTGGGGGTGGGGGGGTGGTTAGAGGAGGGATAGCATCAGGAGAAATACCTACTATAGATGATGGGGTGATGTATGACCTATGTAACAAATCTGCATGTTCTGCACATGCACCCCAGAGCTTAAGGTACAATTAAAAAAAAAAAAAAAAAAAAGAGCATTGTATTGCCAGGCACGGTGGCTCACACCTGTAATCCCAGCACTTTGGGAGGCCGAGTTGGGCGGATCACCTGAGGTCAAGAGTTTGAGATCAGTCTAGCCAACATGGTAAAACCCCTCTCTACTAAAAACACAAAAAAATTAGCCGGGCATGGTGGCAGGCGCCTGTAATCCCAGCTACTCAGGAAGCTGAGGCAATTGCTTGAACCAGGGAGGTGGAGGTTGTAGTGAGCCGAGATCATACCACTGCACTCCAGCCTGGGCGACAGAGCAAGACTCCGTCTCAAAAAAAAAAAAAAAAAAAAAAAATTCTCCCCAAAAATAAGTTTGCAGATTCAGTGTATTTAAACACTACATTTTATAATTACAACCAAACCATAATTGTCATCTTGGAATTTTCTACTACCCATTGGAAAAATTTAAAGGAAAATTTCATTTACCACAGAAAAGTACAACTTTTAAATGTCAACAAATTTGATCACCTATATCCCTCTGCTTCTACTTTCTCTTAAATACAGAAATACTGCAAATACCCATCACTATTCATTATCAGACCATAAAATAGATAAATAAATAAGAAATACTGTGAATAAAAAACAAAGCTAAAAAGGAGATTAAACTCATAGACAATCAAAACCACACTAAAACAAACCAAAAAGCACGTTAACCCATTCAAAGCCGTCAGAACTTCCATAGCTTTCTAACAGAAAATTCCTAAAAGGGATGCTGGGAAAAACTGCTAATTCCCTGCTTAGGTCCTCTCATTTCTTTATACAGCAATTGTTCCTCAGTCTGTAATCAAGTTAAACAAACATAAATGAACTACTGCATTAGTAAAGCAGCCATTAAGAGAAAGACTATCTGTAAACACTCATGTAGCTAAGTATAATCCTATGCAACTGAACTCTCAGATGGATTAGACAGCCAACAAGCAAGACCTCTCATTTTACCTTTAAAATGGTATTTACTCAGAATATACACTGGCAATTTTTAAATAAATGTAAAATTTCATTATTCATAGTATTCAAAGACCTGGAAATACAAAAATGCCCACATTTTACCAATGCTTTTTCTTTTCTATGAAGGTCCAAATGTTTGTTTCATTGGTAACTTGTATTCTTATGCCTGAAGGTATACAGCAGTATCTTCATTTAATAAAATTATCCCCTACACAAGTTTTAATCCTATGCTTAACCTCTTTACATATAAGCTACTGAACTAAGAACAATTCAAATATACTCTGGAAAGTAAATATAAACTAAGTAAATAGAAGTTCTTAAGATTATATTACAAAACAAAAAAAGGACATAAAAGTACAAAGTAGGCCGGGCGCAGTAGCTCAAGCCTGTAATCCTAGTACTTTGGGAGGCCTAGGGGGGTGGATCACCTGAGGTTAGGAGATCGAGACCAGCCTGGCCAACATAGAGAAACCCCATCTCTACTAAAAATACAAAAATTAGCCAGCCAGGCATGGTGGTGGGTGCCTGTAATCCCAGCTACTCAGGAGGCCAAGGCAGGAGAATCGCTTCAACCTGCGGGGGCGGAGATTGCAGGGAACCAAGATCGCACCACTTCACTCCAGCCTGGGCAAAAAGAGTGAGACTCCGTCTCAAAAAAAAAAAAAAAAAACGTATTTACTAGTTGTTAGAAAAAAGTAAGACTTACTTCTTGATACAGTTGGTCATGAGAAGATGGACATCTTGTCTTTCATCTAACAGCAGCATTGCCCCTAAATAGCCAATGCGTTTGTCTGTAAATTTTTGAGAGGCAATAAGCTTGAGGCACTCCAACTGCAAAAAAGAAAAAAAAAGAAATTAAAAACTTGCTACAACAATCTAGAAAAGCAATGTTTTTAACCCAGAGTCCCCAGCTGGCTAAAGTAACGTACAAACATGTTTCATCAAACTACCTAAATCTTTTTTTTTTTTTTTTTTTTGAGATGGAGTTTCACTCTTGTTGCCCTGGCTATAGTGCAGTGGTGTAATCTCAACTTAACGGCAACCTCCGCCTCCCAGGTTCAAGCAATCCTCCTGTCTCAGCCTCCCGAAGAGCTGGGATTACAGGCATTAGCCACTATGCCAGGCTAATTTTTGTATTTTTAGTAGAGACGAGGTTTCACCATGTTGGTCAGGCTGGTCTCAAACTCCTGACCTCAGGTGATCCGCCTGCCTCAGCCTTCCAAAGTGCTGGGATTACAGATGTGACCCACCACACCTGGTGAAACTCCTAAATCTTTTTAGAAGGCAAAGATGTAAGACCTTTGGCTATCTTAATAGAAAGCAAGTTCTAGAACAGATCATTTTATCAAGGCCACATGATATTTGCCATTCAAATAATCTCTCAGTTTTACATTAGTTCTGCAGATTCATACAAACACAAACTAGTGAAATATTATAAGAAGAGATTAACAAACCAAATTCCTACTTTAATCCCCAGGTTACAATAAATGAGCATTTAATGTGTATTTAAGGCATGGTTTCATTTTGGGAATTAAAAAACTCAATAATGGGAAATACACCAACCTATACTAACCATCAGGAATGTATAACTAATTTAAAAAGAGAGAGGCAATAACTAAGTTTAATATAATGTAGAAAGTATGTGAACCAAATACATTTAGGGCTTGATCCAAGTACTATGGGAGAGGGTGAGTTTAGAAATCCAACACAGAAAAAACAAACAAAAAAACAGAGGAAAGCTCAGTAGCAGAATTAAGCTAAAATAATTTGCATGACTTCTTCTTTACATCATTGTTAGAAATAGCTTCTTAGGGCTTAAGAGTTCATGTAAATTAGTCTGCCTATCTACTTGGCCTTTCTTGAATCACCTTCAAAATCATTTTGACATACTTTATCACTCCATCTCGACAAACACAGAAAAGGCCAAAACATTCCCTCTACAGCAGTTTTCAAAGGGCGTACACAAAGCAGACTAACCAAGAAGAGTTTTCAAAACCATGATCCCTTTAGAATCATATATCCCAAGGAAAGAGGCTCAAATGGAGATCTGTGTATACAGAAAGCCAAAATCACGTGAGACTGCTTTCCATTATGAATTTATCTACTAAGCTCAAACGTGAAATTTAGGAAGGTGAAACAGTTCCACAGTTATTTCAAGCTATTTAAAAATTGTTCTCTCAGGCTGGGCACGGTGGCTCACGCCTGTAATCAATCCCAGCACTTTGAGAGGCAAAGGTGGGTGGATCACAAGGCCAAAAGATCAAGACCATCCTGGCCAAGATGGTGAAACCCCATCTCTACTAAAAATACAAAAATTAGCTTTGCATGGTGGCGCACGCCTGTAGTCCCAGCTACTCGGGAGGATGAAGCAGGAGAATTACTTGAACCTGGGAGGCAGAGGTTGTAGTGAGCCGAGATCACACCACTGCACTCCAGCCTGGTGACAGAGTAAGACTCTGCATCAAAAAAAAAAAAGAAAAAAAAAAGGCTCTCTTAACGTACCTTCATTAAAAACTTCTAAAGTTGGCTGAATGACTATATTATCACGAGCATTTCAAAGTCTCCAAGGGAAAATAACCAGGATCAAAAAGGAAAACATAAATGCCTTGTGAAATTGAAAAGATTATATAAGTAAGTAACAAACCTTCCCTTTAAATTTAAAAAGCAATTTCTGAAACAGAAGCTGATGAAAGTCATCTTTACAATGCCAACAGAAAATCTACTGCTAAGGTGAATGAGAAAATCAAAAGCTAAAATATCATCAAACAAGTCTTTTTTTAAAATTGGTTTTTCAATCTCATTCGCGCGCGCGTGTGCGTGTATGTGTGTGTATGTGTGTCGGAGTCTCACTCTGTCACCCAGGATGGAGTGCAGTGGTGCAATCTCAGCTCACTGCAACCTCCAACTCACTAGGTTCAAGCAATTCTCTTGCCTCAGCCTCCTGACTATTTAGGATTACAGGTATGCACTACCCACACCCAGCTAATTTTTGTACTTTTTTTTTTTTTAATAGAGACGAGGGTTTCACCATATTGGCCAGACTGGTCTTGAACTCCTGAGCTTGTGATCTGCCCACCTCAGCCTCCCAAAGTGCTGGGATTATAGGCGTGAGCCACCACACCTGGCATTTTTGTATTTTTAGTAGACACAGGGTTTCTCCCATGTTTGCCAGGATAATCTTGATCTCCTGACCTTGTGATCCACCCACCTCGGCCTCCCAAAGTGCTGGGATTACAAGCATGAGCCACCGCGCCGGGCCTTATCCTCTTAATTAAAAAGAAAAAAAAAATTGGAGCTATATGATGGTATGATGTGAACAATCATCTTAATGAAAAGATGATTGTCAAATTTTGTAAACATTAACAGGTCTACAACTGATTGGGCAGATCTTTTTAAATTTACCTTTACTTTATTAGAGACAGGTCTTGCTCTATCATCCAAGATAGAGTGCGGTGGCATGATCACAGTTCACTCTAACCTCTAACTCTTAGGCTCAGGACATCCTCCCACCTCAGCCTACCCAGCAGCTACAACTATTAGGCTAATCTTTTACTTTACCTTTTTTTTTTTTTTTGAGCCGGAGTCTCGCTGTGTTGCCCAGCCTGGAGTGCAGTGGCATGATCCCAGCGCACTTCAACAACTGCCTCCCGGGTTCAAGCGATTCTCCTGTCTCCGCCTCCCAAATAGCTGGGACTATAGGCACCCAGCGCCACACCTGGCTAATCTTTTGTATTTTAGTAGAGACGGGTTTCACTATGTTGCCCAGGATGGTGTAAAACTCCTGAGCTCAGGCGATCCATCCACCTCGGTGTCCCAAAGTGCTGGGATTACAGGTGTGAGCCACTGCACCTGGCCCTAATTTTTTCCTTTTTGTAGAAATGAGGTCTCGCTATGTTGCCCAGGCTGGTCTTGAAATCCTGGCCTCAAATAATGATTCTGCCTTAGCTCCCCAAAGTGCTGGGATTATTGGCATGAGTCATCATACCCAACCTACTTCTTTTTGATATTCAGAAATAACTGTCTGGTTTATACACACACACATAACAATCATTATTTTTGAAAAGCAAGCTTGTTGTAACTGCTCTACCACTATGTAGGGCTGGCAACACAAAACCTATATAGACCAGTCTGTTTTTTCATTCTTCTGGCAGAAAACAAAAAGAAAAACCTGACCCTCCTAGTGAATCCTATTTTCTCTTTTGAGAAAATTTATTATTAAATATTCCACTCAAAATACATAAATATCACTTAACAGTCAACTCATCCACCAGGCAGCTTTATTAAATCTTAACATTTTACCCTAAAGTTTTTATATTACAAATTCAACTGAAGCCCTCTGTGTACTGAGCCCCAATCTCATTTCTCCATCCCAGAAGTAATCAAAACTCCAAACTGCTGTTCATGACTATCATGCCACATATTCTTACTACACATGGAGAGACAGGTGGTTTTAAATGTTTTCAGCTTTAAATAAATATTATACTGTATTCCTGCTCTTTTCACTCAACAGCTTTGAGTATTACTCACATCAAGACAAGAAGCTCTAATTCAGTCATAACTCACTGCTACATAGTATCCCACTTTTGAATATAAACTTACCAATTCTTTTTGAGGACCAATAGATTGTTTGCAATGTTTTACTATTAGAAACACTGCTGAAATGAATACTCTTAAACATTGTCTTATACTGGACAATTTATCTAGGTTATAGGCCTAAGGAGGCTTGATCAGATTCAAGATTTTTCAGGTTTTGCCTTGTGATCTTATTTCGCAAATATGCACCACTTAGCCAGTGGTATGAACTTTCATCAGAAGGAATATAATTATTCATGGTAGGCCGCACATGGTGGCTCACGCCTATAATCCCAGCACTTTAGGAGGCAATGGCAAGCGATCACCCGAGGTCAGGAGTTCAAGACCAGTCTGGCCAACATGGTGAAACCCCGTCTCTACTTAAAATACAAAAAATTAGCTGGGCATGCTGGCAGGCACCTGTAATACCAGCTACTTGGGAGGCTGAGGCAGGAGAATCGCTTGAACCCGGGAGGCTGAGGTTGCAGTGAGGCGAGATCACACCACTGCACTCCAGCCTGGCAACAGAGCAAAACCCCATCTCAAAAAAAAAAAAACTTTTCTGGTATTTGTCTCTGTTTTGTGACATTAGTAGCACTGATGATCATCATAGGTTGCAAAATGGTCATATCCTTTTTTTTGCGGGGGGAAAAGAGTTTCTACCTAAAGCCTGTGACAGTCACCCATGTATTACTGTAAAGCATTTGTTTACAGCTTTAACAAGAGTGCTATTATCATCACTTCTTTTCAATACTGTACTACCTGTACAGTGTAATAAGGAAGTAAGAAAATGTACAAGGATGCCAAAGGAAAGAAGAGAACTGTCATTGTGTGCAGACAAAAGTAGTATTGACTATATGGAAACAATGACATCTATAGAGACTCTTAGAACCAAGTTCAATGTGGCAAAGTAAGTAAATATATTTAAAAATCAATTACATTGCTAAAGATCGACAACATAATTATTTAAAATTTTAAAGAATACTATTTGCAACAGAAACAAGAGCTCTAAATAACCTACAAACAAATTTCTCCAAAGATGTATAAGACTTAAAAATCCTGTGTTTTGGGGAAAAATTTTTTTTAATTTTTAAAAAAGGGGACTCCATGTTTGGATCCCCTCTACCCTCATGGCAGCTGTCTTTCTCTCTCCTACATTTCCCCTCTGGAGTCCCCTTCCACACTCTTCGTGGAAGTTTTCTCTCTTCTCCTTTTTTTCTCTTTCTTTACCCAAATAAATAACTTTTCTGCGACAACAACAACAACAACAAAATTTTTAAAAATATGTATAAGACTTTATAGAGAACATTGTAAAATTTAGAGAAGCTAAAGAAGTGCAGTGCTATGCTACACAGATGGAAGAAAAGAATATCCTACACGAGTAATTAGGTACAGCAAGCAAGACTGGAACTGGGGAAAAACAGAATCAGGCCCAGCCTGGAAGCAGCCTACTACTGACATGGAAAGGTGGATTTCCATTCTACAAATCTAATGATTCTTCTAAGAGAAACTAGAAATCCAGATTTCTATGGAAATTCTTTATTTTATATAATAACAGAAAAAAATTTAAATACTATACAGGACAAACGAAACACATCTGTGTAAGAATATGGTCCCAAGCCACCAGTTTTCTACTCCTGCAATCTACCCACTTCTTTAGCTACTTGACTAATATTTCTGGAATGTCCTTAACCCACACACACAAAGGTTACACATACCACAGGAAATCTATCATCACCTTTGCTATAAAAATGCTGAGGATACCGTCTCTTATTAAGACACTCCTAGACGAAAGGTCCATATAAAAAACCTCTTTCAGAATTCACTGCTTCAAAAAACATTGCCGTCCTTGAGGAAATGGTAAAATGCATAATATTTGAGGCTTTTCATATACAAAATATGTGTCTAACGCTTAATAACTTAACCTTTATAACAACACTATAAAGTAGGCATTAAGATTGTCCCCATTTTACAGATGAGGAAACTGAGACTCAGAAAGGTTAAAGATCTTGCTCAAAGCCAGAAGTCACATCCAGGCAGTCTGGTTCTCTGCCGTTTTGCACTTCCATCCTGGCAATAACAACCACGTAACAGCTGACTGTCTCTTTTCTTGCCTTAGCTGTTGCACCAACAGCAAGTACACTAACCTTACTCTCTAAATTCTTCCTTTTTCCAACTCCTAATTTCTACTATTCTTTTTCTCTTTAATGTAGATGCTGGTAGTTTATGCCATCTCAAATCCTTTGTACGGCAAGGCAGGGTTAATTTTTTTTTTTTTTCTTTTGAGATGAAGTCTCACTCTGTCACCCAGGCTGGAGTCCAGTGGTATGATCTCGGTTCACTGCAACCTCCACCTTCCAGTTTCAAGTAATTCTCCTGCCTAAGCATTTCAAGTAGTTGGGATTACAGGCACATGACACCACGCCTGGCTAATTTTTGTATTTTCAGTAGAGAAGGAGTTTCACAATGTTGGCCAGGTTGTTCTCAAACTCCTGACTTCAAGTGATCTGTCCGCCTTGGCCTCCCAAAGTGCTAGGATTATAGGCGTGAGTCACCGCACCCAGCCTACCCAATAAGTTTTATTGTAAAATTTAAGACTTTCAAAATACAGCTATTAGAAATTTTAAAATTTCTATGGGGCTTATATTTTATTTCTATCAGCATCACACCAGATACTACAGTAAAATTTTTTTTAAAGGTGAAATTAGTTTTAATAATATTATTTAATCAGTATATCTAAAATATCATTTCAACATATGATCAATGCAAAAATTGTACTTAGGTATTTTACACTTGCTTTTGCACTAAGGCTTCTATATATAGTATGTACTTTACACTTACAGTACATCTGAATTTGTACATTTTCATCAGAAATAGCTGAACTAAAAAGGAAAAGAAATAAAAAGAAATAGCTGAACTGTATTTAGATTTCATAAAATTTACTATTTATAAAGTAGACTCACATACCCAAGTTGTTTAAAAGATATTTAAAAGTTTTCCAATAACTAGGTCGGGCACAGTGGCTCACACCTGTAATCCCAGCACTTTGGGAGGCCAAGGCGGGTGGATCAGTTGAGGTCAGGAGTTTGAGACTAGCCTGGCCAACAAGGTGAAACCCATCTCCATCAAAAATATAAAAATTAGCTGGGTGTGTTGGCAGGTGCCTGTAATCCTAGCTAGTGGGAAGGCTGAGGAAGAAGAACTGCTTGAACCTGAGCAGTGGAGGTTGCAGTGAGCTAAGATCGCACCACCGCACTTCAGCCTGGGCAACAGAGTTTTCCAATAATTAAATCAAGTATCAAAAAACCTTATTTTCCTTTAATATTCACCTCAGTTGAAACAGCCACATCAAGAGGTCAACAGCTACATGCAGCTACTAGTTTCCATAACGAACACCGCATCTAATAAATAAAATGCAATTAAAGAATGGCTGCACGCCGGGCATGGTGGCTCACGCTTGTAATCCCAGCACTTTGGAAGGCTGAGGCAGGTGGATCACCTGAGGTCAGAAGTTCAAGCCCAGCCTGGCCAACATGGTGAAACCCCATCTCTACTAAAAATACAAATATTAGCCGGGCATGGTGGCAGGCGCCTGTAATCCCAGTTACTCAGGAGACTGAGGCAGGAGAATCGCTTGAACCCGGGAGGTGGAAGTTGCAATGACTCAAGATCACGCCACTGTACTCCAGCCTGGGTGACAAGAGCAAAATTCCACATAAAAAAAAAAAAAGTGGCTGTTATACACTAAATGAAAATGGCTATGATAGAATACATTGTTTGCTGGGAATTAAAAAAAAAGAAAAGAAAATGGCACTGATTCATACAGGCAGGTGACAAAATCTAGATATGAACCTTTTACAGGCATATTAAAAAGGTAATCCCAACAGGTGGGGTACTAAATTACTGATATGAACAAGCTGGTGACTCATTCAAATAGAAGAAACAGAATAAGAACTTTTATTTATTTATTTATTTTTTGACATGGAGTCTCGCTCTGCAGCCCAGGCTGGAGTGAAGTGGTGGGATTCTGGCTCACTGCAACAACCTCCACCTCCCGGGTCCTGGTTCAAGCAATTCTCCTGCCTTAATCTCCCAAGTAGCTGGCATTACAGACACGCACCACCATGCCCAGTTAATTTTTGTATTTTCAGTAGAGATGGGGTTTCAGCATATTGGCCAGGCTGGTCTTGAACTACTGACTTTCTGATCCACCCGCCTCGGCCTCCCAAAGTGCTTGTATTACAGCTATGAGTCACCGTGCCCAGCCAGAATAAGAACTCAAAATTATGATTCCTAGTCCCATTCAGAAAAATATTTTTATAATAAAATTTTAGCAGTTTTCTTGAGCATTTACACTTTTTACCTAAGAATTATTTTATCAAATAATTAGGGCCCAAAATACCCCAAAATGCCACCTAGATAGACCTTAAAAGCAAATTATATTTAAACACATGAAAGAAAGGAATCTCAGAAAATACATAGACATCTTTTACAAAATGAAATACCCCGCAAAGTCTTAAATCTACTCTATGATTCCAAATTCAAGAATTTGCCCTTAGTCCGGGGACTGTGGCTCACACCTAAAATCACAGCATTTTGAGACGTTGACGTCCGAGGATCCCGGGAGCCTAGGAGTTCAACGACAGCCAAGGCAATGCGACAGAACCCCAACTCTACAATTTTTTTTTAATTAGCTGACCAGGCATGGCAGTGCATGCCTGTAATCTCAGTACTTTGAGAGGCCAAGGCAGGTGGATCACTTGCGCTCAGGAGTTCAAAATCAGCCTGAGCAACACAGCAAAGCCCTGTCTCTACAAAAAATACAAAGATTAGCCAGGTGTGGTTCCCAGAAGGTCGAGGCTGCAGTAAGCCAAGTAGAAAGTAAGCTTGTGATGTCCACTGCACACTCCAGCCGGGCAGCAGAGTGAGACCTTGTCTCAAAAAATTAGCTGGGTGTGGTGCCATGTACCTGAAGTCCCAGCTACTCAAGAGGCTGAGGTGAGAGAAGAGCTTGAGCCCAGGAGGTTGAGGCTACAGTGACCCATCAAAGAGCCACAGCCTGGGCCGTACAGCAAGACCCTGCCTCCAAAAACAACAACAAAAATTTACTCTTAAAGAACTTCCTTGGGGGCCAGGTGCAGTGACTGACACCTGTAATTCCAGCACTTTGGGAGGCCAAGGCAGATAGATCACAAGGTCGGGAGTTCAAGACCAGCCTGGCCAAGATGGTGAAACCCTGTCTCTACTAAAAATGCAGAAAAAAATTAGCCAGGCATGGTGGCGGCCACCTGTAATCCCAGCTACTCCAGAGGCTGAGGTAGAGAAAAGCTTGAACCCGGGAGACAGAGGTTGCAGTAAGCCAAGATTGCACCAATGCACTCCAGTCTGTGCAACAGAGCGAGACACTGTCTCAGAAAAAAAAAAAAGAACTTCTCTAGGAATATGTAAATGTGCTGCTTCTAAAATGTTAATAATAGTTACCTCTGAGGAATTAAGAGTCTTCCCCTACTCTAGACTTTTTTTATAGCCCAATTTCTAATGTATCAGATTTCTGTAAATCTAACCTAATACTTAATATCAATCAACAAGAACACATGGGCATCTATTTGCTTTATACTGTGACAGCCACTACATGGATAACCACCTGGATCAATTTTTGATGTGGTAAAGCTTATAACTGAAACATCAGAGCCTCAGGGTTTAATTCCACTCTTATCTTTCTATGAATGAAACATGAAGTATATTCCTATTAATTATATTTTTAGAAACCATGTGAAAGAGAAGAAGGCTATTATGACACTAATTCTGTCCCAAACCAAATATATGAATATACTGATGAGTTAGCAGTTGTGACTGCTTGGCCGCTTTTCTTCTGATCCAGTCCCCGTTCCTCTGATATTAACACGCCAATTTTCCTTTGGGAAACTAATGGACTACCACTCTGAATCATGTATTTCTAAAGATGCTGACCCCACTCCAAACCCCAAGATGAGCATAAAATCCAAGTCAGTCTGATAAAATTAAATCCCAGTACTTTTTTGTTTTAACTTGGGGGCTGAAGATCTCCTTCCACTGAAATTACTGATCCAAACAGAAAATAAGTTGATGGCAATCTTTCCTGATAGTGTTGGACATTCTTTCTTTCAATTTTGCAGTCTGTTCCTTAGAGAGACTATTTAGCATATAATACAATTCTTAAATTAAGTAAAATAAAATTTAACAGCATTAATACGAAATAAAAAAATAACCCACTATTTCCTTTTCCATGACTAAATCCCACTTATGACAGTATAAACATGGGGGGGGGGAAAAAAGGACTTATTGAGACTATCATTCTCAAAACCCAGACTGGACATATTAAATAGTAACCATGTGTGCATGGGAGAGAATCAACAGCCAAATCTGCTCAGAATTTATAGCAATCAAGGCACGAAGTAATTAGAACAAAATAGATGCCACCAACTGGCAACCACCCAATTTCCTTAACTTAAAAATATGTTGTGAGTTTCTCCATATAACATTGTGCACAGAGAAAATAATTCAAAAGACATTTAGCAAGCCTTTTTTTTTTTTTTTTTAAAGAAATGGGGTCTTACTCTGCTGCCTCAGCTGGAGTACAGTGGTGTGATCACAGCTCACTAAGGCCTCAAAACTCCTGGGGCTCAAGCAATCCTCTTGACTTAGCCTCCTGAGTAGCTGGGACTAAAGTTATGCTTTACCACACAAAGCTGCTGCTGCTGCTGCTGCTGCTGCTTTTTTTTTTTTTTTAAGAGCAGGGTCTCACTATGTTGCCCAGGCTGGTCTCAAACTCCTAATCTCAAGTGATTCTCCCACCCCCACCTCAGCCTCTTGAGTAGCTGGGATTACAGGCACAAGCCACCATGCCCAGCACAAATATTTTCTTAAATATTCATTATAGTCCAGGCCAACTGGCAGAACAATCACATAATTTTTTTTCTGGAGATGGAGTCTCACTCTGTCGCCAGGCTAGAGTGCACTGGCGCAATCTCTGCTCACTGCAACCTCCACCTCCTGGGTTCAACTGATTCTTTCACTTCAGCCTTGAGTAGCTGGGATTACAGGTGTACGCCACCATGACCAGCTGATTTTTATGTTTTTTTAGTAGAGACGGGGCTTCACCACGTTGGCCAGGATGGTCTCAATCTCTTGACCTAGTGATCCGCCCACCTTGGCCTCCCAAAGTGCTGGAATTACAGGCGTGAGCCACCGCAGCTGGCCAATTCTGGTCGATCTTTAAGCAAGCTAGCTGCCACTATCAAAACATTCTCTCATCCACATAATGAGACTCCCAATGGAAAGGATAATTCATGGCAATACCATGCCTACAGCTTGCTTGCTCTCTCAATCTTACCCTCACTTCCACAATCATCTGACTAGAAGGCTATCAAAAGTACCTCCCACCAGAAAAAGATTGACAATCCCTGAGCAACAGTGTCAAAGAATACTCTTGCTAGATGTATTATCAGCCCAGCTTACCTGTCCAAAGTGAGCAGGGTAGCCCAGCATGTGCATATACAGTAATTTTGCCACATTCCGACACCGGTATGTATTGTCTTCTTCTCTAAAAGATGACCGGATTGCAGCACATTCTTTCTGGATCATTTCTCGTTCTTCAGCTTGGGTTCGGGCTGTCCGGATGGTCCGGATCAGCTCCCGCAATCTCGATGGGGGCTGGCATCCTCTGGATATGGAAGGACATTAAATAGAGATGTTCACATTTTTTTTTTACTAGCAAAAGTATTCACACAACTTCCCATTTAAATCTTTGACTAGTTTTTAAGAATCCAAGACTTGCCAAATCCAGCTTAGCTAACCTAAACAAAGCTTGCTAAGCTTCAGCAAAGCTATTACATACAGACCTCTCAACTCTGTTCATTTCTGGAAAGGCTACATACAAAAATGGTAAGTATTAAATTAAGCAAAATAAGACAAAGAATATACTAAATATGAAAGTCCATCACTAATATCAAAATATCTCAGAAACTAATACAACTCAAATATTTACTCAATCCTTAAAGTAGTAAGGCCAATGCCTAACCTTAGAAAAGATATTTTCTGTTCAACCGCTGCTAAAGACAACATAGCTCAACAAAAACGAATGTGGTCACAATCATAGCTCAACTCAACAAAATATGAGAGATTAAGAGAAAAGACCAAATGTCAGATTAAAACACATCCAACAAATGGTAATCATCTCAGTACACTGCATATACTTTAAAAATGTGATGAGGAAATAAATTAACCTCAGAGAATAAGGGTATGAGTGTCATGAATATCCTTTAAAAGCAAAAATATATATATGTACATTAACAAAGGACATATAACAGCCTAAATAATTGTTTAAAAAAAAAAAAGGAGAGAACAGAGAATTTGCACTAATTTGTAGTAATTACTACAAACTCATTTCAAGAATTACTACCAAGTTACAGTAATTAGGGAAATTTGAACTAACTGAACTTAAGAACAGACTGAAGCAAAACTGAAAGTTTAGGAATAAACCCATACACAAGCGATTTTTAACAAAGAGGCCAAAGTTATTCAATAGGAGCATGATAGTCTATCAGTGAATGGTGCTGGCAACTAGATATCTCCATAGGGGAAAAAATTAACCTCAATCCTACCCACACACAATACACAAAATTTAATTCAAAATGGATCACAAACCTAAAAGTCAAAGCTAAAACTAAAAACCTTCCAGAAGAAAATCTTTGCAGACAGGTTAAACAGACTTCACACACAACCACAAAGTATAAGAGAAAAATTTGATAATTAGACAATATCAAAGTTTAAAATTTTTGCTCTTTAAAAGACATCATTATGAAAATAAGGCACACTAGCTGGCACGGTGGCTCGTGCCTGTAATGCCAGCACTTTGGGAGACCGAGGTGGGTGGATCACTTGAGGTCCGGAGTTCAAAACCAGCCTAGCCAACATGGCAAAACCCCGTCTCTACTAAAAATACAAAACTAGCCAGGCATGGTGGTGTATGCCTGTAATACCAGCTATCTGGGAGGCTGAGGCAGGAGAATCGCTGAAACCCAGGAGGCAGAGGTTGCAGTGAGCCAAGATCTCACCATTGTACTCCAGCCCGGGCAACAAGAGCAAACACGTAAAGGAAAAGGGGAAAGGGGAAATGGGAAAGAGGAAAGGAAAAAGGAAAGGAAAGGAAAGGGAAGGAGAGAGAAGAGAAGGGAAGGGAAGGGGAAGGGAAGGGAAGGGAAGGGAGGAGGGGGAGGGGGAGGGGGAGGGGGAGAGGAGGGGGAGGGGAGGGAGGGAGGGAGGGAGGGAGGGAGGGAGGGGAAGGAAGGAAGGAAGGAAGGAAGGAAGGAAATAAGGGAAGCCATACAAAGGGAAAATATTCAATATACAATATCTGTCAAAAGACTTGCATTCAGGATATGTAACTTTTACAACTCAATAATAAGACAATCTTATTTTAAAAGTGGGTAAACAGGCCAGGCATGGTGGCTTATGCCTATAATCTCAGCACTTTGGGAGGCTGAGGCAGGCGCCTGAGGTTGGAAGTTCAAGACCAGCCTGACCCACAAAGAGAAACTCCATTTCTACTAAAAATACAAAAAATTGGGCCAGGCACAGGGGCTCAGGCCTATAGTCTCAGCACTTTGGAAGGCCGAGGCAGGTGGGTCACCTGAGGTCAGGAGTTCAAGACTAGCCTGCCCAACATAGTGAAACCCTGTCTCTACTAAACATACAAAAAAAACAGCTGGGCGTGGTGGCAGGAGCCTGTAATCCCAGCTAATCAGGAGGCTGAGGCAAGAGACTTGCTTGAACCTGGGAGGCAGAGGTGGCAGTGAGCTGAGATGACACCACTGCACTCCAGCCTGGGTGACAACAGTGAAACTCTGTCTCAAAGAAAAAAAAAAAAAAAAAAAAAAAAAATACCCGACTGTGGTGGTGTATGCCTGTAATTCCAGCTATTAGAGAGGCTGAGGCAGGAGAATCACTTGAACCTGGAAGGCGGAGGTTGCGGTGAGCCAAGATAGTGCCATTGCACTCCAGCCCGGGCAACAAGAGCAAAACTCCATCTCAAAAAAAAAAAAAAAAAAATGTGCAAACAAAAAAAGGCTAAAAGATTAGAACAAATACTTCTCAAAATACATGAATGGTTATAAGCACATGAAAAGATGCTTAACATCATTAATTAGCAGGAAAAAGGAAATTAAAACCATGATGATAGATCATTGCAGTTACACACACACACAAAAAAAAAAGAAGAAGAAGAAAACCATAATGAAATACCACTCCACACCACTAAAACGGCTAAAATTAAAGACTGGACATACCAAGACTTGGCAATGATATAGAACAACTAAACTTTCATAAACTGCTCATGGGAATAAAAATGCTTCAACTACTTTCGAAAACAGTTTGGCAGGTTTTATGACGTTAAACATACACTTAGCATATAATTTAGCAAATCTACTCAGTATATACCCAAGAGAAGTATTTACCCGTGAGTAACAAAAATATGTATCTTCACCAAAACTTGTACATGAAGTGTTCACAGAAGTTTAATTCGTAATTGCCAAAAACTGAAAACAACCTAAATTTCCGTAAACAGGTGAATGGATGATGGTGTATCCATACAATGGACTACTTCTCAGAATAAAATAGAGCCAGTTATACACAACATGAAAGTCTCAAAAACATTCTGCTAAGCAAAAGCAGCAGACACAATACAGTACAAACTACATGATTCTATTTACGTGAAATTCTAGGACAAAGCTAATCCATAGAGATGGAAAAGACATTTTTCCACTAAATATAAGCTCCCTAAGTCTAGATCCTCATTTGTTTTGTTCACTCTTGTATCCTCCTATAAGAATACAAACTTGATAAATACTATGTTTATTAAATCCTAAATGCTGAAATATCTTTAAAAAATGGAATTGCCCTTTCCAAAGCACACAAAATAAAGGTGCACCAGCTGCTGACCAACAGCTATGGGAAAAGGCTGCCAGAATTCAACCCAGTTCTCTCTTTTACCCTGCCCAGATAACTTTCTCCCTGCTTCAGAACTCACATTGCCTGCTGTGAGCTTTGAGCTACTTGATAACCAACCATCAAGAACATAACCAAAAAGCTACAGCTTCTGCTGCTATGTGATCAGTCTTCCCCTAATAGACCTAAAGTTATTTGAGCTCTAAATCTAAAAACAAAATTCTAAAATTTAATTTTTCAACATTAAAATCACCTATTTTGGCCAGGCGCAGTGGCTCACGCCTGTAATCTGAGCAGTTTGGAAGGCTGAGGCAGGCAGATCACAAGGTCAGGAGTTCAAGACCAGCCTGGCCAACACAGTGAAACCCCATCTCCAGATTTAATCTCTCCTATTCAAACAGTGATGTACTAACACTGGTCTTTCCTTTTATTCACTCTGTAAACCATTTCCTTTCTATGAAGACATTTCTTCTTACAGGGGAAATGCATATGCACCCTTCTACTCTCCTCAAAAGAAAGAAAACCACAAAAACAGACAGAAAACTAGCTAGGCTAGATCAGTTTAATGACGGCCAGAGGCCAGAATATCTAAGATGCATTGAAAAGTAAGTCTGATCGAAGCATAATACAATCAGTTGATCTGGTTTAAGCTTTCCTAGTGTCACATTCTAGTCATAATATTTTACAAGTTGTAAATGCATTAAAGCAACTCAGATTATATATGAAATAAAAACCTGGTGGCTCATGCCTGTAATCCCAGCACTTTGGGAGGCCGAGGTAGGTGGACTGCTTGAATCCAGGAGTTCAAGACTGGCCTGAGCAACATAGCGACACCCCAACTCTACTAAAAATACAAAAATTAGTTGGGCATGGTGGCATACATCTGTAGTCCCAGCTACTCGGGAGGCTGATGTGGGAGGATCGCTTGAGCCCAGGGGACAGAGGTTGCAGTGAGCTGAGATCGCATCACTGTACTCCAGCCTGGGTGGCAGAGTAAGACCCTGTCTCAAAAATAACAGTAATAATAAAATGAAATAAATCTGGAGATAAGTATTCTGGTCATTAGAGAGGCAAACACCATTGTAAGACAAGCATAATTCTTTGACCAGGTTTCACCATGGCCTAGAATGATGAAACACTTAAGACCAACTTCATATGCTCTGATTTCAGGCTCACAGTGCAGCTTTCAGATTACTAAATGCTTCCTCAAGTACTCCAACTCCCAAGTACATCCATACTAGAAATAGTGTGCTATGGAATGCAGACACAGGTAATGCAAGAGAAAAGCATATTACCCTTATGAATTACAATACTACAGTATTATTATAACTTACAAATCAGTGTGTTTAATTGGTTTAAATCACCCCTAGGAGATGAACTTCTAAAATGGAATTTCTGGATCTTCAATGCTAAAGAATAGGCTGTGGAATGTATGATCACATCAAGACACCACCCCACCCTGTCTAGGCAGCCAGCTGGCATCCCTCTAAGAGGACTTAAGTTCAATTCTCCCTAAATCATCACAGTAATTACAGGAATCTTATTTTATGCTTAATTATCCATAACCAAAATTCACCAGAACTGAGATCTAAAAAGCAGATGTCTATAAATGCAAACATGCCTGCTGAACTATTCAACACCACTGAGATGCATAAAAAGCAGACTGGGCACAGTGGCTCATGCCTATAATCCCAGCACTCTGGGAGGTCAAGGAGGCGGACTGCTTGAGCCCAGGAGTTCAAGACAAGCCTGGGCAACACAGCAAGACCCTGACTCTTAAAAAAAAACTATATATATATATATGCACGAAAAGTAATAAACACCAAGTAAACAATGATAGGTAAACAAAGCAAACACCTAATCTGACACTAATAAAATAAAAAACAATTCTCACTCTCTCAACCATAATGTTATTAGCAAAACCACACTGAGGTATTCTCAATTCAAGAAGTATCACCAAATTCTCAAAACAAAATTTTGGTTTAAAGACACGTCCCAAAGGGTATAATTAATGCTAAGGGAGGTTATCTGATATAAATATAGATGCCTTTTTAACTTCTATATATGGTCTGCTATCTTTCAAGTAATGAACATGTAAAAACTTGGAATAAAACTTGCTTTGAAAAAAAAATCAAACAAATTAACAAAAACGTATAAATAAAACAACTGTAAACTTTCAAACTTGGTAAGATGTCATTCATTCCAGAAAAACTTAAAAAAGGGTACTTTTCCCCAGAATGACAAGCAGAAATATTAGAAAGTTACTTAATATAATACTAAGATGACAAATTTTCCCTAGTATATTCTTCATGAATCCAAGTTCTGTTAATTCTGGATATACAAGGAGGGTGGCAGAGTTGTCCAAAGAAAATTAAAGATGATCTAATAGTCACCTTTTTTTTCTTTGGCAAATGGATGTTATAATAGTCACATTTAATTGATGTTTCTGATATTAACTAGTTAGAAATGGAGGGTAAACAGACCCACCGACAATAGTGTCAAAATAAAATACACAGGAATAAATTTAGTAAGAAACGTACAGGAACTATATGGAGAAAACTACAAAATCTATAAAATATATGTTGAAAGAGCTAAAATAAACTTGAATAAACAGACACTACAGCAAGGAAAAATTATCATCAAAAACTGTTAGGGCTGGGTGCAGTGACTTACGACAGTAATCCCAACACTTTAGAGGCCAAGGTGGAAGGATCATTTGAGGCCATGAGTTAGAAACCAGCCTGGGCAACACAGTGTGACTCTGTCTCTACAAAGTTTTTTTTTTTGGGGGGGCGGGGCGGGGCAGAGTCTTGCTCTGTCACCTCAGCTGGAATGCAGTGGTGCGATCTCAGCTCACTACAACCTCCGCCTCCCAGGTTCAAGCAATTTCCTGCCTTAACCTCCCGAGTAGCTGGTACTACAGGCAAATGCCACCACACCTGGCTAATTTTTTTTGTATTTTTAGTAGAGACAGAGTTTCACCGTGTTAACCAGGATGATCTCTATCTCCTTGTGATCCACCCACTTCGGCCTCACAAAGTGCTGGGATTATTGAGCCACCATGCCTGGCCTACAAAAAAATTTTTTTTTTAATATTAGCCACACGTGGTGGCACATCCCTGTAATCCTACTTCAGAGGCCAAGGTCGGATGATTACTTGAGCCCAGAGACTGTAAGGAGCTGTGATCACACCATGCCACCGTACACCGGCCTGGGAGAAAAGTTGAGACCCTGTCTCAAAAAAAACAAAAAACTGTCAGGCCTCTGAAATCAACATATGAAAATACAATGCAATTCCAAGCAACAGGCTTTTTAGATTTTTCTGAACTCAACAAAACTAATTTCTTTCCTTTGTTTTGTTTTTTTTGTTTTTCTGAGATTGAGTCTTGCTCTGTTACCCAGAGTAGAGTGCAGTGGCATGATCTTGGCTCACTGCAACCTCTGCCTCCCAGGTTCAAGTGATTCTCCTGCCTCAACTTCCCAGGTAGATGGGATTACAGGCAGCTGCGACCACGCCCGGCTAATTTTTGTGTTTTTAATACAGACAGAGTTTCAATGTTGGCCAGGCTGGTCTTGATCTTGAACTCCTGACCTCAGGTGATCCACCCACCTCGGCCTCCCAAAGTGCTGAAATTACAGGTGTGAGTCACTACGCCCGGCCAACAAAACCATTTTCAATCCATTTAGATATAAGAATAAATGCTTAAAAATAGCCAAAAAATGAAAAACTATACTAATAGGAGCTTTTCTTAACAGAAAATAACTTCCTGAAAGTTATTCAATACAGTAAAATAATAGTACAGGAAGAGAAAAACATAGAACATAGAAAAACAGCAAACATACATGGGAAATTAACATATGAGAAGGTGGCACTTAATTCACTGAGAAAATAATGGTTTATCTGGTCCCGGCATAGCTGGCTCTTTATAAAAATGAAAATCACATAAGATCCCTTACCTCACACATCATATAAATGTTGACTCCAGGTGAATAAATATGTTAATTTTTCTAAAACCATAATATTAAATACTAAGGAGAACATCTGTTTATTCCTCATATGGAATGGACTCTTCTAGTTACTTATTTTATTTTTTTGAGATGGAATCTTACTCTGTCGCTCAGGCTGGAGTGCAATGGTGCGATCTCGGCTCACTGTAACCTCCACCTCCCAGCTTCAAGTGATTCCCATGCCTCAGCCTCCAGAGTAGCTGGGACTACAGGTGCCCACCACCACACCCAGCTAATTTTTGTATCTGCAGTAGAGAAGGGGTTTCACCATTTTGGCCAGGTTGGTCTCAAACTCCTGACTTCAAGTGATCCGCCTGCCTCAGCCTCTCAAAAGTGCTGGGATTACAGACATGAGCCACAGCACCTGACTGGAATGGACTCTTCTAAGACAGTTTCAGAAACCAAAGATGAAAAAAGGGATAAAAATAACTACTTGAAAATGTCTGACACAAATAAGGTTAAAAGATAAATGAGGCTGGGTGTGGTGGCTCACGTCTGTAATCCCAGAACTTTGGGAGGCCAAGGCGGGCAGATCATCTGAGGTCAGGCGTCCGTGACCAGCCTGACCAGTAGAGATGGGGTTTCATGGCGAAACTCTGTCTCTACCAAAAGTACAAAACTTAGCCAGGCATAGTGGTGGGTGCCTGTAATCCCAGCTACTCAAGAGGCTGAGGCAGGAGAATCACTTGAACACAGTGGGCGGAGGTTGCAGTGAGCCGAGAACGGGCCACTGCACTCCAGCCTACAGGACAACAGTGAGACTCCACATCAAAAAAAAAATAAAAAAGATAAATGAAAGACAAGAAAAATACATGTGCCATATAACAAACAATATTCCATAAGCACTCCTACAAGAAAATTTAAAAAAAGAAAAGAAAAATGAACCAAGGACATAAACAGACAATTCTCAATAAAGGAAATTCAATGGCCATTACACGAATCAAATAAAGCTAGCCCCAGTAATAGGGAAGTTAAAATTAAGACAAAACTGCGTGACCATTTATCACTGAGCAGACTAGTAAAAATTAAACTATTTACACCCAGTGGTTTGATGATATGGAGAAGTCAAGGCTACTTGGGGATGAAAATTATGACAACCTATCTACAAAGTAATCTGGCAATAATAACATTTAAAATATATTTCTCTGTTAACCCAGAATTCCTACTTTGGAGACGCTACAGAAATAAAAAGCATCAGCAAATAAAGTGGCATGTACAAGGATATTTATTGTAGCACTTTGTAAGTAGCAAAAATCTAGAAATGATCTAAATGTCCACATGAAAATAACAATAAATTACAGTACATCCATGCTAAAGACACAATAGAACTGTTTAAAAGAACAAGGTGGCCGGGCACGGTGGCTCACGCCTGTAATCCCAGCACTTTGGGAGGCCGAGGTGGGTGGATCACGAGGTCAAGAGATCGAAACCATCGTGGACAACATGGTGAAACTCCATCTCTACTAAAAATACAAAAAAAAGCCGGGCATGGTGGCACATGCCTGTGGTCCCAGCTACTCGGGAGGCTGAGGCGGGAGAATTGCTTGAACCCAGGAGGCGGAGGATGCAGTGAGCCGAGATTGCACTACTGCACTCCAGCCTGGCGATAGAGCAAGACTCCATCTCAAAAAAAAATTAAAAAATAAAAAAAATAAAAGAACAAGGTAAAATTACATTTACTGTGGGGCCAAGCGCAGTGGCTCACACTTGTAATCTCACACTTTCGGAGGCTGAGGGAGACAGATTTCTCGAGCCCAGGAGTTCAAGACCAGCTGAGCAACATAGCAATTTCTCATCTCTTATTTAAAAAATAATAATAAAGAAACAATAATAATAATAATAATAAAGAATTAATTGGCTGGGTGCAGTGGCTCACACCTATAATCCCAGCATTTGGGAGGCCGAGGCAGGTAGATCACTTGACACCAGGAGTTCAAGACCTGCCTGGCCAACATGGCAAAACCTCATCTCTACTAAAACTACAAAAATAAGCCATGTGTGGTGCAGGTGCCTGTAATCCCAGCTACTCTGGAGGCTGAGGCAGAACTGCTGAACCCGGGAGGTGGAAGTTGCAGTGAGCCAAGATCGCGCCACTACACTCCAGCCTGGGTGAGAAACCAAGGCTCTGTCTCGAAAAAAAAAAAAAAAAAAAAAAAAAAGCTAGACACCATGGCTCACACCTCTAATCCCAGCACTTTGGGAGGCAGAGGCGGGCAGTCACAAGGTCAAGAAATTGAGACCATCCTGGCTAACATGGTGAAACCTCGTCTCTACTAAAAATACAAAATTTAGCTGGATGTATGGCATGCAGCTGTAGTCCCAGCTACTTGGAAGGCTGAGGCAGGAGAATAGCTTGAACCCGGGAGGCAGAGGTTGCACTGAGCCGGGATCTCACCACTGCACTCCAGACTGGGTGACAGAGCAAGACTCCGTCTCAAAAAAAAAAAAATTGTAGAGCCAGGGTCCCACTGTGTTTCCCAGGCTGGTTTTGAACTCCTGTCCTCAAGTGATCCTTCCAACTTGATTTCCCAAAGTGCTAGGATTACAGACATGAGCCACCAGACCTGGCTAGTGAAGTTTATTTCAGGTTTAGAAAACACGTAACATCTTCACATATCTTAAAAGAACTAGAGTATTTCGGCCAGGTGTGGGGGCTCATGCCTGTAATCCCAGCACTTTGGGAGGCTGAAGCAGGTGGATCACCTGAGGTCAGGAGTTTGAGACCAGCCTGGTCAACACGACAAAACCCCATCTCCACTAAATATACAAAAATTAGCCAGGTACAATGGCTCATGCCTGCAGTCCCAGCTATTCGGGAGGCTCAGGCACGAGAATCACTGGGAAACCAGGAGGCAGGAGGTTGTAGTAAGCCAAGATGGCATCACTGCACTCTAGCCTAGGTGAAAGAGTGATACCCCTGTCTCAAAAAAATTAATTAATTAATAATAATGTTTTTTAATTATTTATAAAATGCAAAAGTCACATGTATTTTCCTCATCTTTTAAAAAACTGACTTTTTCCTTCTAAACCTACTTCATTTGTTACCATTTATAATTTGCTAATTAAATCTCATTTGTTATAATTTACTAATTAAATCTCATTTGTTACCAACAACATTTATAATTTACTAATTAAATCTCTCCAATTGTCTGAGTAGGCTTTTTTTTTTTTTTTTTGAGATGCAGTCTCACCGTTTTGCCCAGGCTGGAGTGTAGTGGTACAATCTCAGCTCACTGCAACCTCTGCCACTTGGTTCAAGCGATTCTCCTGCCTCAGCCTCCCACGTAGCTGGGATTACAGGTGCCTGCCACAGCACCTGGCTAATTTTTGTACTTGATCCACCGGCCTTATTCTCCCCAAGTGCTTGGATTACAGGTGTGAGCCGCCGCGTCCAGCACAAGTAGGCTTTTTCAGAAAGTAAAATTTTTGCCGGGCCTGGTGGCTCACGCCTGTAATCCTAGCACTTTGGGAGGCCGAGGTGGGTGGATCACCTGAGGTCAGGAGTTCAAGACCAGCCTGGCCATTATGGTGAAACCCCATCTTTATATTAAAAAAAAAAAAAAGGCCGGGCGCGGTGGCTCACGCCTATAATCCCAGCACTTTTGGAGGCCAAGGCGGGTGGATCACGAGGTCAAGAGATTGAGGCCATCCTGGTTAACATGGTGAAACCCTGTCTCTACTAAAAATACAATAATTAGCTAGGCATGGTGGTGAGAGCCTGTAGTCCCAGCTACTCGGGAGGCTGAGGCAGGATAATTGCTTGAACCCAGGAGGCGGAGGTTGCAGTGAGCCAAAATCGCGCCATCGCACTCCAGCCTGGGTAACAAGAGGAAACTCCGTCTCAAAAAAAAAAAAACGGAATGGAGTCGGGCGCAGTGGCTCATGCCTGAAATCTCAGCACTTAGGGAGGCAGGTGGATCACCTGAGGTTGGGAGTTCCAAGACCAGCCTAGCCAACATGGTGAAATCCCATCTACTAAAAATACAAAAATTAGCTGGACATGGTGGTGGGTGCCTGTTATCCCAGCTACTGGGGAGGCTAAGGCAGGAGATCACTTGAACCTAGGAGGCAGAGGTTGAAGTGAGCTGAGATCCCGCCATTGCACTCTAGCCTAGGTGACAAAACTAAAACTGTGTCTCAAAAAAAAAAAAAAAATTTAAAGGCCGAGTGCAGTGGCTCACGCCTGTAATCCCAGCACTTTGGGAGGCCGAGGCAGGTGGATCACCTGAGGTGAGGAGTTCAAGACCAGCCTGGCCAACATGGTGAAACCCCGTCTCTTAAAAAAAAAAAAAAAAGTAAAATTTTCAAGTACCTAAAGAAAAAAAGCATTTCTCATTTCAATCATCTCATCCTCAACCTGGACCCTTCAAACTTCGACGAGTTTCTCTAGCAACCAAAACTCATGCCATATGAAGTGTATTGTGTTACTCCTTCAGTGAAGAAAAAAACTTAACATGTATTTTCAAAGTAAAAACGACACCTCTTTTCCCTTTTCTCTGTCTTGACTTCATTGAAATAAAATTTTCTATACAAAAACGCAACTGGAAAAATGCTACTACATTTTGACAAAGATATTTTCTTATTATTTATTTATTTATTTATTTATTTTTGAGACAAAGCTTCACTCTGTCGCCAGGCTGGAGTGCTGTGGCACTATCTTGGCTCACTGCAACCTCCACCTCCCGGGTTCAAGCAATTCCCCTACCTCAGCCTCCCAAGTAGCTGGGAATACAGGCATGTGCCACCACGCCTGGCTAATTTTTGTATTTTTAGTAGATATGGGGTTTCACCAGGATGGTCTCCATCTCTTGACCTTGTGATCCGCCTGCCTCAACCTCCCAAAGCACTGGAATTACAGGTGTAAGCCACAGCGCCCCGACTACATATATCTATTTTTTGAGACGGAGTCTCACTCTGTCCCCAGGTTGGAGTGCAGTGGCCCGGTTTCAGCTCACTGCAACTTCTGCCTCCTGGGTTCAAGTGATTCTCCTGCCTCAGCCCCCTGAGTACCTGGGACTACAGCCTCACGCCACCATGCCCAGCTAATTATTGTATTTTTAGTAGAGACAGGGTTTCACCATGTTGGCCAGGCTGGTCTTGAACTCCTGACCTAAGGTGATCCACCTGCCTCGGCCTCCCAAAGTGCTGGGATTACAGGCATGAGCCACTGTGCCCAGCCTGCTCTCTTAATTTTAAAATTGCTTGTTGGTAAGGCACGGTGCCCCACACCTGTAATACCAGCACTTTGGGAGGCCAAAGTGCAAGGACCTCTTGAGCCCAGGAATTTGAAACCAGCCCCAGGGGAATATGGCAAAACCCCGTCTCTACCAAAAAATAAATAAACCAGGCAGCACATGCCTATAGTCCCAGCTACTTGGGAGGCTGACGTGGGAGATCACTTGAACCTGAGAGGTCGAGGCTGCAGTGAGCTGAGATTGCAGCACTGCACTCCAGCCTGGATGAAAGAGAACCTGTCTCAATCAACCCATCAATCAATAAAAATAAAATTGCTTGTTAGTTATAAGCTGAGAGAAACTGAACATTTTGGGGGTCCAAGGTGGGTGGATCACTTGAGGTCAAGAGTTAGAGACTGGCCTAGCCAACATGGTGAAACCCCATCTCAACTAAAAATACAAAAATGAGCTGGGTATGCTGGCACACACTTGTAATTCCAGCTACTTGGGAGGCAAGAGAAATCACTGGAACCCAGGAGGTGGAAGTTGCAGTGAGCCAAGATTGAGCCACTGTACTCCAGTCTGGGTGACAGAGCAATACTCCATCTCAAAAAATAAAAAAAGAACTGAAAACAATTCATAAAGCAAGGACAGACTAAATTATAAGCACCTTAAATAGTATTTTTAAATTTTCTGAAACTAAATCTAAGTAAGAGTTTTAAAATTTTGACAGTAATTAAGTCCTGCTACATACACAAAATTTTAAAATCCTCATCAAATGCAAATAAGAGGATTAAGCATTGCGGAAAATCTGTTTCAGTATGTAGATTCCCAATTCAATGTTTTTAATTCAAAATAATCTCTTGGAAAATACTCATTCAACTTTTGTAATTTGTATAAATTAAAGAGTTTTGGCCAGGCAAGGTGGCTCACGCCTGAAATCCCAGCATTTTGGGAGGCCGAGACAAGAGGATTCCTTGAGCCCAGCCTGGGCAACACAGTAAAACACTATCTATACAAAAAACACAAAAATTATCCCCGCATGGTGGTGCATGCCTGTAGTCCCAGCTATGCAAAGAGCTGAGGCAGGAGGATTGCTTGAGCCCCGGAGGTCCAGGCTGCAGCCAGCAGAGACCACTGCACTCCAGCCTGGGTGAGAGGGAGACCCTGTCTCAAACAATAAAAATAATTAAAAGTAAAAGAGTTTTTATCAATCATAAAGAACTTGTGTTGTGGTTTTTGTTTGCATGGTAATGATTTTTAAAATTCCTTTTTAAAATAAATACTGGGGTGAAATATCACGAAGACATTCCTGGCAATTTCTGTACTTTATAATTTCACTTTAAAATCTGCCATCAAATCTACACTGCTATCAATGACAGAGGTCAAGCAACTGCTCAAAGAACAGCAACTGACAAAGAACAAGTAGCTGCTCCCAAAAGAAAATGGAGGTTTCCTGAGCTCAAAACAAGATGTTCAAAGACCCACTGATCAATGGTGCACTAAACAACACTTTGCTAGGAATTTGTTAAGGTAAAAGGAGGCTTTCTCCAAGTGAATGCAAACTATCTAAAAATGAATTTAAAAATTTTTAAATATTGTTAAATATTGTGGTAGAGAGGGAGTCTCATTATGTTGCCTAGGCTGGCCTCCAACTCCTGGGCAAGTGATCCACCTTCCACCTCCCAAAGTGTTGGGATTACAGGCATGAGCCACTGAGCACCCCCCTGAAAGACATTTACATACCAATATATTAAAGAATGAAAACCACCAAGCTAAATGTAACATCTATTTGATAGCTCTTCTAACAAACTTATTTGAAAAGTCTAAGTCAGAAATGGAACATTTCAGTAGTAACTGGGAGGGGATACTTAGTAAATGAGTGAGCATTACATAGGTGTTGGCCAGCGTTTGACAGTTCCCTTAAACCAAAAGAAAATTCCATCACTTCAGGGTAATACAGAACTCAGTTATATCTAATAGTAACTAATATATTTTTGAAAAAATCTCCTTAAAACAAGTAACAAGGGGCCAGGCGCAGTGGCTCACGCCTGTAACCCTAACACTTTGGGAGGCCGAGGTGGGTGGATCACAAGGTCAGAAGATCAAGACCATCCTGGCTAACACGGTGAAACCCCGTCTCTACTAAAAATACAAAAAAAAAAGTTAGTTGGGCGTGGTGACACTTGCCTGTAGTCCCAGCTACTCAGGAGGCTGAGGCAGGAGAATCGCTGAGAACCCAGGAGACGGAGGTCCTAGTGAGCCGATATTGTGCAACTGCACTCCAGCCTGGGCGACAGAGTGAGACTCCATCTCAATAAATAAATAAATAAATAAATAACAAATGACAAAAACACTAGGTATTTACATTGAAAATATTCTTTTCTCCTGAGACAACATATGACCTACACAGGAATTATCTATGATCTCATTTCAATAACCTGATAAGAAAAATGCATCTATATGTGGCTTAGCAGTATTAAAAAGTTTGACTCAGTTCAAGTTATAAATTTAAATTCCAACCACTAGACTGTGATCTCAAATAATTTCTCTTTTGCAGATGTAAAAACCTACCTAGGCTGAGATAATATAAGGGTGATTCAATCACACTTGCCTAACTTGAAACGTAAGAAATATATGTGAATTACTGCGAAATACTTTTTATTCAAGCATGCTAGTCTGCAAACATACGTTTAGAATAAAAGTGACAGCCGCACGCGGTGGCTCACACCTGTAATCCGAGCACTTTGGGAGGCCGAGGGGGGGTGGGGATCAAGAGGTGAGGAGATCAAGACAGTCCAGGCTAACAAGGTGAAATTCCGTCTCCACTAAAAATACAGAAAAAAAAAAAAATTTGCCGGGCGTGGTGGCACGCGCCTGTAGTCCCAGCTACTCCGGAGGTTGAGGCAGGAGAATCGCTTGAACCCGGGAGGTGGAGTTGCAGTGAGCCGAGATAGCGCCACTGCACTCCAGCCTGGGCGACAGAGCGAGATTCCATCTCAAAAAAAAAAAAAAAAAAAGTGACGAGATTACGAGTGCCTAGAGGGTTCATATTTTTCAAACTTGAAAGTTAGGGTGTATGACAAGTTAGGTGTTTAACAAGTATTATAAGGAACGGTGAAAATGGATATTAAAATTCAACTATCCCCAGGAAAAAAACAATACATGAAGTCATTAAAAGTATTTTTTAGCATCAGTCAGCAAAGATCATTAATGTACAAACACCTAAAAGTTAAGGTCATTAAGAAAGCAGTAACTCCTCTCTTCTGTTAACTATAAAGGAGCCCAACTCTCCTTTCTATCTACCTCAGATTATTATTTTTCTCCATGGACAGATTTCCACGCTCAGGGATATATAATAGGAAACACATACACACACTCTCTCTCTCTCTCTACACAAGTGTCAGTATCAAAAAGCTGTGTTCCGCACAGGGAGGGGAATCCACAAATGAGAAAACATTTGACAGCTCCCGCCTCCCAAAAACCATTTAATCTGCTTTATAAACATTACTGCTGAAACACAACTCTGAGCGAGTGGTTCGACCGATCTCCTACACCAAGTCCTAACCGGGAAACACAATCAACCGAACCGTCCCGACTCTTTCAGGCAATCAGGAAGTCCGCAGGACCCAGAAGCTGAGAAAAGGGTAAACAGTATACTCGCAGGTAGGTTGAAAAAAAACAAAACAAACAAAAAACACGGAAAATTGGAAAAGAAGTTGGTCGGAAGGTTAGAGAGAGGCGAGGCCGACGTCCGGTTCCGAGAGGACGGCATTGCAGGGGCAGGCAGCGATTAACTGGGCATGTGGAAATGCTGAGAGTTCTCTGAGAGACCTGACTGGGGTACAAGACACAAGAACGCCGATACGTGGCTCAGAGAAGACACGCGGGGGTGGGGCCCGTCCCGTTAAACCCCAGGCTCCCTGAATAAGCCCTCAAAGATCGCAGCCTCAGAAAGTCAAGGGTTCAAGGAGGCCCGTATCGGCGAGGCAACGCCACAACACGCAACGCCGCTGGGCGCGGAACCTCCCGGTCCGAGGCCTCGGGGTCGGCCCTCCAGAAGTCGGAGCAGCCCCCGGGGCTCCCGGCCCCTCCTGGCCCAGCTTCTCTGTCCTCTTTTCTCAACACCCACAGCCTGGGACAGGACCCCTGGGACTGACAGGAAGCTTCCGGTTGAGCGCCCGCGGCAGCGGCGGGGCAAAAGCAGCAATATGGTCTCAGCGCCGCGAGTGACACTCACCGGCCCGAAACCTCGAATGAAACCAGCAGCTCCGGGGGCGGCGGCAGCAGTGGCAGCAGGAACCGAACATCCAAAATGGCGGCTCCCTCGGCCTCACCACCGCTACTGCAGGCGGAGGGATCTTGAGGAAGGAGGGAGTTTTAACTAACTTCACACACTACTGCGGAAACTTCGCTCCCTGGCCTCCTCGCCTGGTCGATTCCGACTTCCCGCACTGCAACTTCTTGTGCCTCCCCCTCTCGGATTATTCAAGAACTCGGACCCTGCCGAGGACTATTTGCCAAGGAGGAGGTGACTGCTCCTGGCAGAGCGACGTAAAGCGTAGCAAGAATCGGGGCTGTCACTGATGACGCGAGACGCTGCTGCCGAGTCACCGCTGCGATGAGTCTGAGCGAGAAGATCCGGCCAACCCCGGAGCGGATGGACATTGGTTCCGCTTGGCGGGAGGCGGAGGGGTGGGGCTGGGCTGGGCTGGGCTGGGCTACCAGGAAGCGGTAGGGGGCCACCTGAAGGGGGCGGAGCTAGGTCAGGTAGCCCAGGAAGTGGGAGAGGCGAGGCTGGTGAGGGCAGAGGAGATAGCCAGGCTGACACAGTCTTCATCCACGGGAATCCCAAACTCTTTCCTGTCTCCTTTCAGACTTTTGCTTTCTTTTTAACTTCAGGAGCATGCTCCAGGTGGTCTGGGATTCTATGGTTTTATGGTGTCTTTGCGACATATTTTATGAAGAGTTAAGAGAATGACTCACAAGAATGGATTCCACGCCCACTACCGTGGCTCATGCACTGCACAAGTCACTTAAACTCTCCAGGGATTCAGTTTCCTCATATGTAGAAAGACTTGCCCTCCTGATAGCTAAAACTCTTCCAGAATGGGCTTTCAGTCTACGACTCCATGAATTAATGACCAGGGCCAAAGAAAGTCTAACCAGACAGTTCCTAACCTGATAAATAATTACTTACATCTGACGCAAGTCTTTTCCATGTAAATATAAAGAGGGCCTGATATCTTGGCCTGTTTAAAGGAAAGGTGACCTACCTAGACTAAAATCCTTCTGCTAGATTGGCAACAAAGTACAATACAACATAGCACCAGGCTGGGTGCCAAAGAGAACAGAAGCAACCTCACAAATATCTTTTTTTTTTTTTTTTTTTTTGAGCCTGAGTCTCACTCTGTTGCCCAGGCTGGAGTGCAGTGGCAGGATCCCTGCTCACTGCAAACTTTGCCTCCCAGGATCAAGCAATTTCTCATGCTTCAGCCTCCCAAGTAGCTGAAATGACAGGTGCCCGCCACCACACCCAGCTAATTTTTATATTTTTAGTAGAGAGGGTTTCACCATGTTGGTCAAGCTGGTCTTGAACTTCTGACCTCAGGTGATCCACCTGCCTCGGCCTCCCAAAGTGTGGACATTACAGGCAGGAGCCACTATGCCTGGCCAGAACTACCCGCAAATCTTGAATTTAGGACCTGGGTGTCATAGACAGAAGGTTGCACTTTTTTTCCTTAGTCATTTTCATGCAGGGATTTCAAAACACTTTACAAAAATTGAATCGAGTAGGCCAGGCGTGGTGGCTCATGCCTGTAATCCTTGCACTTTGGGAGGCCTAGGCAGGCAGATCACCTGAGGTCAGGAGTTCCAGACAAGCCTGGCCAACATGGTGAAACCCCCATCTCTACAAAAAATACAAAATTAGCTGGGCGCAATGGTGGGTGTCTGTAATCCCAGCTACCCAGGAGGTGAGGGTTACAGTGAACTGAGATCGCGTCATTGCACTCCAGCCTGGGCAACAGAGTGAGACACTCTCTCAAAAAAGAAAAAAAATTGAACGAAGTAGGCCCATCTGTAAAATTTTGTCCTTGAACTACTGGGGCATGCCAAGTGGCTGGAAAGAAAGGAGGCCATGGGTACGATAATAATTATCATTTTTGTTATTAAACATTGATACCACATTGTTCTAAAGCACTTTCATGTGTATAATCTAATCTGACCCTCTGGACAATCTCCTGAGTCAGGCTAGGCAAGCATAAGTAACTTAGTTTTATAGATAAGAAGAAAGAGGCTCCAAGAACCAACTTGGCTGAAAGACACATCCACTCCCCTCCTTCACTGGGGTTCTGCTATAGACTGCCTTTTTTTTTTTTTTTTTTTTGAGACGGAGTTTTGCTCTTGTTGACCAAACTGGAGTGCAATGGCGGATCTCGGCCCACTACAACCCCCGCCTCCTGAGTTCAAGCGATTCTCCTGCCTCAGCCTTCTGAGTAGCTGGGATTACAGGTGCACATCACCACCCCTAGCTAATTTTTTGTTATTTTTAGTAGAAACAGGGTTTTACCATGTTAGCCAGGCTGGTCTTGAACTCCTGACCTCGGGTGATTTGCCTGCCTCGGCCTCCCAAAGTGCTGGGATTACAGTTGTGAGCCACCGTGCCTGGCCACAGTGGCATCTTATAAATTAGCATGGGTACCACCATCTTCCAACTACCTACCTACTACCCCTGCCTACCCACCCACCTAACCACCTACTACACACACACCTACACCCTCAGGATGTAGTCAACCCCCAACGAGTGGTCTGGAGAATAGAATGTTTACAGAATTCAGATCCTCTGCCACGCTACTACTGTACGGTGCAGCCCTGGACTACTAGGCTGGTAAATAGTGGAATCATGCCAAAACACAACTTCCTCTGAGGTATAGCTATGCAGGGAACACAGGCCAAACTTAGTTTGGGGTTTCCACATAAGTAAGAAGTTTGCAGGTTGCAAAGCAGAGTTAGCTAAAGTGTTTCATTTGGAATACCACAAAAAATGCTTAGAGGTCAAATTTAAACGTTTATCATTGCAAACCACAAAAGAAAAATTAAGCCAGCTACCTAAGGAGGAAAGAGCTTTTTTCTACCATGCCAAATGTAGAGCATTAAAGAGTTTTAAACATTAAAAACTAAGCTGTCTCCCAACATTTTTTACCTTACACTTCTCTTTATTTATGATTACCAAACCTTTCTTCCATGCAACTAAAATTAAAAGCAATTGCCCTGGCTGGGGGCAGTGGCTCATGCCTGTAATACTAGCACTTTGGGAGGCCAAGGCAAGAGGATCACTTGATCCCAGGAGTTTGAGAACAGCCCGGGCAACATAGTGAGACCCCATTTTTTTTTTTAAAAGACGGGGTTTTACCATATTGGTCAGGCTGGTCTTGAACTCCCGACCTCAGGTGATCCGCCTGCCTCAGCCTTCCAAAGTGCTGGGATTACAGGTGTGAGCCACCATGCCCGGCAGAGACCCCATTTTTTAAATAAATAAATAAAAGCAATTGCCCCAATATGTGGCATAGTCACATTATCTTCAGATCTTTGGTTTCCATGGCTAGTTGTCTAAGCTTAGGAAGGCTTATTCCCCATCTTCTCAAACATAATCCCTAATTCCAGATGAATAAATTACAGCACGTCTATAAAGGGAAGACTATGCTACTGGTAAAATGAGAACTTTTTTATTATAGTATGGCAGACTTTAAAAGGAAATATTATAAAACAGTGTTATAAAATGAGCTTGCAAAAGTATATATTGAGCCACCTCAGACTCCTGAGTAACTGGGACTACAGGTGCATACCACCATGCCCAGATAAATTTTTAAAAATTTTTTGTAGAGACAGGTTTTGCCATGTTACCCAAGCTGGTCTGGAACTCCTGGGCTCATGCGATCCTTCCATTTCACCCTCTCAAAGTGCTGGAATTACAGGCATGAGCCGCTGTGCTTGGCCAGAGATTATTATTTTTATGGGTTTGTTTATTATTGATAACTTACATGCATAGTAAAAAATTGCAGGACAAAACTGAAAAGTAAAAATGGCTTTTTTGGATGGTGGGATTACAGAGAATTTTTACTTTATTATATTTTGTTTTTGCAATGAGCATACTGTTCTTTTATTTGAAAAGAAAATTCTTATAAGAAAATGCAGTTTTATCGGCCGGGCGTAGTGGCTCACACCTGTAATCCAAGCACTTTGGAGGCCAAGGCAGGCAGATCACCTGAGGTCAGGAGTTCAAGACCAACCTGACCAATATGGTGAAACCCCCGTCTTTTAAAATAAATAAATAAATAAATAAAAGAAAATGCAGTTTTATGAATTTTTGTTTTTATTTTTATTTTATTTTTTACTTTACTTATTTATTTGCTATTTTGAGACACAGTCTTGCTTTATTGCCCAGGCTAGAGTGCAGTGGCGTGATCTCCGTTTACTGCAACCTCCACCTTCCAGGTTCAAGAGATTCTCATGCCTCAGCCTCTCGAGTAGATGGGATTAAAGGTGCCCATTACCATGCCCAGCTAATTTTTACATTTTTAGTAGAGAACGGGTTTCACCATGTTGGCCAAGCTGGTCTCAAACTCCTGACCTCAGGTGATCTGCCCACCTCTGCCTCCTAAAGTTCTGGAATTACAGGCATGAGCCACCTCGCCCGATCAATTTTTGCTTTCGAAACAGCAATAGCCTGAAAGGGTTAAACAAACATAGTCAGAGATAATAACTAGGAGAAAAGTTTCAGATTTTTTGGAGACAAGGTGTTGCTCTGTTGCCCAGGCTGTAAACATCTCTGAGCCTCTTTACTCAGCTTTCCAATATTTATTTATGTCTTGCCTTTTCCAGAATGGATTTAGAGTGGCTTGTTATCCAGAAGGGATCAGCTATGTGAAAGTACTTTGAAAAGCCTAAAGCATCATAAGAATGTAAATACTAAAATTTTTGTGCCGCCTCATAATTCAACTAAAGCATTTACTGACTGCCCTTTATAAGTAACAGTAGTATAGTGTGTCTTACATTTACAAAAGTATTTTCAGCTGGGCACGGTGGCTCACGTCTGTAATCCCAGCACTTTGGGAGGCCAACGCGGGTGGATCACCTGAGGTCAGGAGTTCAAGACCAGCCTGGCCAACATGGTAAAACCTTGTCTCTACTAAAAATACAAAAATTAGCCAGGCGTAGTGGCACACACCTGTAATCCCACCTACTCAGGAGGCTGAGGCAGGATAATCGCTTGAACCTAGGAGGCTGAGGTTGCAGTAAGCCAAGGTTGCACCACTACACTCCAGCCTGGGCAACAGAGTAAGACTTGGTCTCAAAAAAAAAATAATAAGTGGCCGGGCGTGGTGGCTCAAGCCTGTAATTCCAGCACTTTGGGAGGCCGAGTGGGTGGATCACCTGAAGTGGAGAGTTTGAGACCAGCCTCACTAACATGGAGAAACCCTGTCTGTACTAAAAATACAAAAATCAGGCGGGCATGGCTGCACATGCCTGTAATCCCAGCTACTAGGGAGGCTAAGGCAGGAGAATCCCTTGAACCCAGGAGGTGAAGGTTGCGGGTGAGCCGAGATCGCGACATTGCACTCCAGCCTGGGCAACAAGAGCGAAATTCCGTCTAAAAAAAAAAAGTACTTTCATATACATCAATTAATTTGCTCCTCATACACCATGAATTTGTAAACCACACAGCCATTATAACATAGTAGTTAAGAGCATAGGTTTCTGGGGCTAGACTACCTGGGCTTAAAACCCTGCTCTTTCTTTCTTTACTATGTGACCTGCAACAAGTTACTTAACATCTCTGAAAGCTTCGGAACCCAGTGTTCCCATCTGAAAAATAAGGCTTATAGTAGCACTAGCATCTTAGGGCTGGTGTGATAATTAAATGAGCCGACACACTTAAAGCACTTAGAAAAATGCCTGGCACACAGTAAGGACACAGTAAATATTTGCTCTCTTTAGGATGCATATTATCATCCCCATTTTAGAGATAAGAAAACAGGCTACTTGTAATTGTAGCACTTTGGGAGGCCGAGGCAAGAGGATTCCCTGAGTCTGTGAGTTTGAGACCAGCCTGGGTAACATAGTGAGACTATCTCTGCAAAAGAAAAACAATTGTTTTTTTTTAAATTAAGCCAGGCACAGTGGCTCATGCTTGTAATCCCAGCACTTTGGGAGGCCAGTAGTTTGAGACCAGCCTGGCCAATATGGTGAAACCTCATCTCTACTAAAAATATAAAAATTAGCTGGGCATGGTGGCATGCGCCTGTAATCCCAGCCACTCAGGAGACTGAGGCAGGAGAATTGCTTGAACCTGGGAGGCGGAGGTTGCAATGAGCTGAGATCGCATCACTGCACTCCATCTTGGGCGACAAAGACAGACTCTGCCTAAAAAAAAAAAAAAAATTTTTTTTTAATTGGCTGGACATTGTGGTATGTGCCTGTAGTCCCAGCTACTCAGGAAACTAAAGAAGGATTTTTTGAGCCCAGGAGGTCAAGGCTGCAGAGAGCCATGATTGCACCACTGCACTCCAGCCTGAGCCTGAGTGACAGAGCGAGACTCTGTCTAAAAAAAAAAAAAAAAAAACCTTGGCTGGGCACAGTGGTTCATGCCTGTAATCCCAGCACTTTGGAAGGCCGAGGCAGGTGGATCACGAGGTCAGCAGATCAAGACCATCCTGGCTAGCATGATGAAACCCCACCTCTACTAAAAATACAAAAAATTAGCTGGGCGTGGTGGTATGCACCTGCAGTCCCACCTACTTGGGAGACTGAGGCAGGAGAATCACTTGAACCCAGGAGGCGGAGGTTGCAGTGATCCGAGATCATGCCATTGCACTCCAGCCTGGGCAACAGAGCTAGACTCCGACCCAAAAAAAAAAAAAAACTTAAAAAAAAGAAACAGAAAGAGGAAGGAAGGGAGGGAGAGAGGAAAGAGAAGAAAAAGAAGAGAAAAGAAGAGAAGAGGAGAGAAGAGAAGAGGAGAAGCTCAGAGAGATTAAATGATCAGTCACACTTTCATACAGCAGAGACCAGACTCAAATCTAGTCCTCCCAACTTTGGATTCGTCTTCTAGCCCATATAGTAATCATTCAAATAGGCTACCTGATTCTTTCCCCTATGCCACACTGTCCTGGGTCCACCAGAATCTGTACTAGACATAACAAAAAAGACTGCCCCTACCGTCCAAATAATTACAATCTCACTGAGAAAAGCAAGATTTTTTAAAAATCCACAAATATATATATATATATATATATGCCCATGATATCATTCAGCAGATAAGCCCTCGTTCAGAAAAAGCAGAAAACAAAGAGGTCACTGAAGTCATAGTTCAGAAGGAGCAGAAAAAGGAGAGGTTGCTGGGAGCCAGAGCTGTGAAAGAGGGTTTCTGGAATATATGGTATCTGGTGGAATCTGGGGTACTAGAGGGGGAATCATCTTGTTTGGTTTAGAGATGCAGTGAGTTTCTTTTTCTTTTCTTTTTTTTCTTTTTCTTTTTTCTTTTTTTTTTTTTTTTGAGACAGGGTCTTGCTGTGTTGCCCAGGCTGGAGTGCAGTGGCATGGTCTTGGCTCACTGCAACCTCCACCTCCCAGGTTCAAGCAATTCTCCTGCCTCAGCCTCCCGAGTAGCTAGGACTACAGGGGTGTGCCATTGCGCCCAGCTAATTTTTGTACTTTTAGTAGACATGGTATTTCACCATGTTGGCCAGCTGATCTCAAACTGCTGACCTCATGATCTGCCCTCCTTAGCCTCCCAAAGTGCTGGAATTACAGCTGTGAGCCACCGTACCCAGTGCGGTGAGTTTCTTAAATGAGTTGATCAGTATCAGCAGCTGAAGCCCATATGACCTTTAGAGCAGATGGAGAAAGCTTTCTCTGAAGAAATTCAGTCAGCATCTTTCACAAGGAACCCTTCCTGCCTCTCCTCGTGCCAGTGATATCAGCCGAGAAGGAGAGTGAAGAGGAGCATAGCCATGTAGGAAATACAGTGACGTGAGTCGAAGAGGTGGCTCCACTGGCCTGTTTTGTTATCCTTTGAGTCACACGAATCTATAAATAAGACTGAAAGTCAGAGAGAAATTAGTCTGTCTGCTGTTTATGTAATGTTTTCACAAAAAGCATTTTCACAATTCTTTTAAAGCACAGTCCCTAATCACAATGTTTGCTGGCCTGAGACAAGAGTTTAGGAATTCATCTTTCACTTATGGCAAAAGCCAGAAATGATGTAAAAATTAACATTCCAACAGCCAACTCCACACACTCGTTGATCTCTTACCAACAGCATTAAGAACTCTACTATGTGTAGAAGAGTGAAGACCAAAGCCCAGAGGACATTAGCTTCTGCCAATCTTCTTCTTTGTTTCAGCAATTTTTTTAAAGAGGCAGCCCTGGCTGGGCACGGAGGCTGACGCCTGTAATCCCAGCAATTTGGGAAGCCCAGGCAGGTGGATTACCTGGGTCAGAAGTTTGAGAAAAAAAAAAAAAGAGGCAGCCGAAAGTGCCACCTGAGATGCTTTATGTCACAATATTTTCTTTTACGTAGAGTAGTTTTTCTTGGCTTCTAAATGATAATTTTGTTTTTTGTTTTTTGTTTTTTTTTGAGACAGAGTTTCACTCTTGTTGCCCAGGCTACAGTGCAATGGCATGATCTCAGCTCACCTCCACCTCTACCTCCTGGGCTCAAGCCATTCTCCTGCCTCATCCTCCCGAGTGGCTGGGATTACAGGCATGTGCCACCACACCCGGCTAATTTTATATTTTTAGTACAGATGGGGTTTCTCCATGTTGGTCAAGCTGGTCTCGAACTCGTGACCTCAGGTCACAGCCTCCCAAAGTGCTGGAATTACAGGCGTGAGCCACCATACCCAGCTGATTCTGTATTATTTTGGCTCCTTTGGAGGGAAAAACTTTACCAGGTATGCGACTGCGATCAACTTAAATTTCGAATTGAGGAAATGATGCCATTCTCCTGTTAGGAATGACAAAACTAAGGTCACTAGAAGAGAATGCACCATCTAGAAACAAAGCAGGACTTCTGACCCATTGTTTTCCACTCAAGCAATTTTATTTCCTTAATATGGACACCACTGAGCCAGGAGCAGTGGCTCATACATTGTAGTACCAGCTGCTCAGGAGAATGAGGCAGGAAAAACGCTTGAGTCCAGGAGTTTGAGACCAGCCTGGACAGCATAGTAAGACCTCATCTTGAAAATATCTATAAATATGGGCACCATCACTTGTCTAGAAAAATCTATTGTAAATTGTTTTTGTTTTCCTTTAGTTGCATGGTCTCATGCTTGTTCTTCCAAAATCAGTTCTATGATTTGCTTTAAAATTAGCCTGGGATGTCCAAGAAGTGTTGGGATAACTGCAGTAACTGGGACAGCCAGTCCCTGGTGCCCAGCTCAGGGAACAAGCTTGTTGGCCAAGACATCCACACATGCCAGCTGATGGTCTAGGACCCAAGTAGGTGCCAAGAGTGGGGTGTCTTACTTCTAAGGAGAGGCGACCAGTTTGCTGTGCAAGTGGGTCCCTGTTCCTGGACTTAAAGATCTCTCTAACTCCATATTCTTTAAATAAACTTTCTTTTTTTTTTTTTGAGACAGAGTTTTGCTCTTGTTGCACAGGCTGGAGTACAATGGCTCAATCTCGGCTCACTGCAACCTCTGCCTCCCAGGTTCCAGCTATCCTCCTGCCTCAGCCTCCTGAGTAGCTGGGATTACAGGTGCCTGCCACCATGCCTGGCTAATTTTTGTATTTTTAGTAGAGACAGGAGTTTCACCATGTTGGCCAGGCTGGTCTCAAACTCCTGACCTCAGGTGATCCACCCACCTCGGCTTCCCAAAGTGTTGGGATTACAGGCATGAGCCACTGCAGCTGGCCAATAAACTTGTTTTTTATGAGGAGTGGAAAATTTTAGAATGAAGCATTTGAGACCAAACTGATTTTTTAAAGAGTCATTGGTTTATAGGTATCACCTTCTCACATGCAAAAGGAGGAATGTAAACTCCCCAGGACATACAAAATAGAATTCTGAACTAAAAATTTCGCATAAGCAATAATTGCATCAAAAAGTTAATTTGGCTTTTGGGTATGAGTCTAAAATGATCTTAAAAATAAAGTATATTGAAAAGAAAAATGGGCCAGCTGTGGTGGCTCACGCCAGTAATCCTAACACTTTGGGAGGCTAAGGTGGGAGGATTGCTTGAACCCAGGAGTTCAAGACCAGCCAGGGCAACATGACAAAACCCTGTCTCTACAAAAAATACAAAAGAAGTCGTGTGCGGTGGCTCATGCCTGTAATCCCAGCACTTTGGGAGGCTGAGGCGGGCGGATCACCTGAGGTCAGGAGTTTGAGACCAGACTAGCCAACATGGTGAAACCCCATCTCTATTAAAAATACAAAAACTAGCCGCCATGTGGTGGCGGGAGCCTGTAATCACAGCTACTTGGGAGGCTGAGGCAGGAGAATTGCTTGAACCCAGGAGTGGAGGTTCCAGTGAGCCGAGATCATGCTATTGTACTCCAGCCTGGGCAACAAGAGTGAAACTCCATCTCAAAAAACAAAAAACAAACAAACAAACAAAAAGCAATTAGTCCCATGTGGTGATGCATGTCTGTAGTCCCAGCTACTCAGGAGACTGAGATGGGAGGATCACCTGAGCTGGGGGAGGTCAATGCTGCGAGCAATGATCAAGCCACTGCCCTCCAGCCTGGGCGACAGAGTGAGACCCTGTCTCAAAATAATAAAATAATAATAATAATAATAAAAACAAATTAAAGCTAGTTAACAAGAAACAAAAAAAGTAATAATAATTTGGCCTCCTTTTCAAGCCTCTCCAGTCTTACAGAATCACTAACATTTAGTACACTAGAAGATAGGAAACAATGAAAACTAATATTTGTTGAGCACATACTAAGTGCTAAAGAAATCTACATACATTATTTATTTTTTATTTTCTTTTTTTTGAAAGGGAGTCTCACTTCATTGCCCAGACTGGAATGCAATGCCATAATCATGGCTCACTGCAGCCTCAACCTCCTGGGATCAAGCCATCCTCCCATCTTAGTCTCCCAAGTAGCTGGGACTACAGGCGTGTACCACCATGCCCAGCTATTTTTGTTTTTTAATTATTTTGTAGAGATGGGGTCTCACCATGTTGCCCAAGCTGGTTTTGAACTCCTGGACTCAAGCAATTATCTTGCCTCAACCTCCCAAAGTGCAGGGATTATAGGGATGAGAAACAGCACCTGGTCAAAATAAATAGTCTCATAAAAACTCAAATATCTTCAAAGAGGCCAGGTGCTGTGGCTCACACTTATAATCCCAGCACTTTGGGAAGCCAACGTGGGTGGATCACTTGAGACCAGGAGTTCAAGACCAGCTTGACCAGCTTGGCCAACATGGCAAAACCCTGTCTCTACTAACAATACAAAAATTATCTGGGGTTTGTGGCACACACCTGTAATCCCAGCTACTTGGGAGGCTGAGGCAGGAGAATCTCTTGAACCTGGGAAGCAAAGGTTGTAGTGAGCCAAGATCATGCCACTGCACTGCAGCCTGGGTGACAGAGCAAGACTCAGTCTCAAGAAAAAAATTATACATATATATATATATATATCTTAAATGAATATTAACCAACTCCAACTTCTACCAGCATTCTCTATAATTACCAGAAACCAATGAAGGAAGGAAATCATTCTTCTTCCAGTCATCATTCTGAGAGAAAAAAAGATCACCACTGGTGGGAGGTCGAGGCAGGCAGATCATCTGAGGCCAGGAGTTCCAGGCCAGCCTGGCCAACATGTGAAACCCCATCTCCATTAAAAATACAAAACTAACCGGGCATGGTGGCATACACCTGTAATCCTAGCTACTTGGGAGGCTGAGGCATGAGAATCACTTGAACCTGGGAAGCAGAGGTTGCAGTAAGCCAAGATTGTGCCACTGCACTTCAGCCTGGGTGACAGAGTGATACCCTGTCTCAAAAAAAAAAAGAAAAAGAAAAAGAAAAAAGATCACTGGGAAGAAATTGGTTTGAGTTGCAAATGCAAATTTTGCACATAGTAGGCCTTCAACAAATAGCTCTTAAAATAAATGGAAATATAGTTACCCTTAGGCCAGGCGCAGTGGCTCGCACCTATAATCTCAGCACTTTGTGAGGTAGAGGCAGAGGCAGATCATGAGGTCAAGTGATCAAGACCATCCTGGCCAACATGGTGAAATCCCATCTCCACTAAAAATACAAAAATTAGCTGGGCGTGGTGGTGCGCACCTGTAGTCGCAGCTACTTTGGGAAGCTGAGGCAGGAGAATCGCTTGAACCCAGGAGGTGGAGGTTGCAGTGAGCCAAGATCGTGCCACTGCACTCCAGCCTGGTGATAGAGCAAGACTCTGTGTCAAAAAAACTAAGTAAGTAAAAGAAATTTAGTTACCCTTTATCACAGTCAAGCTTCCTTCTTGTTTAGGGGTGTGGGGTGAAGTTTTTTGTTTGTTTTTTGTTTTTGTTTTTTTGTTTTTAAGATGGGGTTTGACGATGATGGCCAGGCTGGTCTTGAACTCCTGACCTCAGGTGATCCACCCACCTCAGCCTCCCAAAGTGCTAGGATTACAGGTGTGAGCCACCACACCCGGCCTTGTTTTTTTTTTTTTTTTTTTTTTTTTGAGACAAAGTTTCGCTTTTGTTGCCCAGGCTGGAGTGCAATGGTGCAACCTCAGCTCACTGCAACTCCCCCTCTCGGATTCAAGAGATTCTCCTGCCTCAGCCTCCCAAGTAGCTGGGACTACAGACGCAGGTCACTGTGCCCAGCTAATTTTTGTATTTTTTAGTAGAGACGGGGTTTCACCATGTTGGCCAGGATGGTCCTGATCACTTGACCTCATGATCCACCCCTGCCTTGGCCTCCCAAAATGCTGGGATTACAGGTATGAGCCACTGCGCTTGACGGGGTGAAGTTTTTTTTAAATGCTTTCTGACAATTAGCCTTAGAATGACTGTAAATCTTGCTACTTCTGTCACTATGGCTTCATATAAGAACCCAGGAAATGTTTTATCTTTGAGCCTGGAAATGCTATTTGTGAAAGATGTTTGTTTAATAAAATCAGAGGATGCTTTTTCCAATAAATAAATAAATAGAGAGAGAAAAAGGAGTAATGGGGAAAAAAGGAAGTGTCGGAAATTAAAAGACTTCAGAGACGTATCAACCAAATCAATATGTGGATCTTTTTGGATCTTGATTTCAACAAAATAATTGCATAACTAGATAAATTTAATATGGATTGACTATTACATCATATTAATGACTTCTTTTATTTATTTTATTTTACTATTATTTTTTTTTTGAGACAGAGTCGTAATCTGTCGCCCAGCTAAGGCGGGTGATCACTTGAGGCCAGGAGTTCAAGACCAGCCTGACCAACATGGTAAAACCCCGTCTCTACTAAAAATTCTCTATAATTTTACAGAGTGCAATCTCAGCTCACTGCAACCTCCACCTCCCAGGTTCAAGTGATTCTCCTGCCTCAGCCTCCCGAGTAGCTGGGATTACAGGCATGCATCACCACGCCCTGCTAATTTTTTGTATTTTTAGTAGAGAGAGGTTTTCGCCATGTCGGCCAGGCTGGTCTCAAACACCTGACCCCAGGTGATCTGCCCAACTCAGCCTCCCAAAGTGCTGGGATTACAGGTATGAGCCACCATGCCCGGCCAGGACTTATTTCCATTATAATGAGAACAATGGCATTGTTTTATGTTAAACAAAACAGAGGGTATTTGTTAGAGATATGTAATGAAGTATTTACAGTTGAAATTACATAATTTCTGACGTTTGCTTTAAATTCTTCCTCTGCTTCCCACCCCCCCCGCCCCGCCCCAGAAAAGTTAGGGATAGATGAAATAAGAGCAGCAGAATATTGGTAACTATTGAAACTGAATGATAGGTACATGGGAGTTCACTATGTAATTCTCTCTAATTTTGTAAATGCAGTTTCTGAAATTTTCCATAATAAAAAGTTTTATTTGTTTTATTTTTAAATCAGAGGACTCAAATTCCAAGAATAGAAGCTGAGCAAATGCAAGGTGTAGTTGAGACAAATAATTTCAACAAGAAAATCAGACTTAGATTATATCTGAAATATAAAGTCTCAGAAAAAGAGCTTCAGGCTCAGAAATGCCTAGCAAGTAATGAGGACAATTTTGAAGTAAAAACCAAAAGAAATGCCTAGCGAAGTATTCAAAGAAGTTCTCTTTATGCTGAATGAATAAAAAGTGAAGAAAATTAGTGCCTATAGCTCTTCAGTTTTTACTTATTTGACCTCTTCAGATTTACATATACAAATTTGTGAGGTTTTCTTTTTATCATTATTCTTTTGAGACAAGGTCCTGCTCTGTCACCCAAGCTGGAGTGCAGTGGGTAACTGTCCTGGTGCAGATGGCTCACTGCAGCCTCCACTCATTGGGTTCAAGGGATCCTCCCATCTCAGACTCCAGGGTAGCTGAGACCACAGGCACACACCATCAGGCCCAGCTAATTTATTTTTATATTTTGTAGAAATGAGGTTTCCCCATGTTGGCCAGGGTGGTCTCAAACTCCTGGGCTCAAGTCATTCTTTTGCCTTGGCCTCTCAAAGTGGTGAGGTTACAGGTGTGAGCCACCATGCCCACCCAAGGTTTTAATACTGTTTTCAACATAAAAGTAAATTGTTTTCAGTATTACGTGAGTTGAATATATCTAATCTAAAACATAAGTCTAAATCACTGTACATCGACGACTTTCAAATTTGTCCAGCTCATAAAAATGTTCTCAGCCTGGCGCAGTGGCTCACGCCTGTAATCCTAGCACTTTGGGAGGCCAAGGTGGGTGAATCACTTGAGATCAGGAGTTTGAGACCAGCCTGGCCAACATGGTAAAACCTTGTCTCTACCAAAAATACAAATATTAGCCGGACGTGGTGGCAGGCTCCTGTAATTCCAGCTACTCAGAAGGCTGAGACAGGAAAATATCTTGAACCCTGGAGGCGGAGGTTGCAGTGAGCCAAGACCCAACCGCTGCACTCCAGCCTGGGCAACAGAGCAAGACTCCATCTCAAAAAAAAAAAAAAAAAAAAAAAATATATATATATATGTGTGTGTGTATATATATATGTATATAGTATCTGCAGTCTATTCTGTTTTATTGTCAAGAGGTTGGTGAGAGACTGTAACCTTCTTTTCTTATGATTTAAGCATAAAAATACATCACATATCAGCTAAATAATTGCAAATATCCCTCCATCCTTAAAAACATTACAGGGGCCGGGCGTGTTGGCGCCTGACTGTAGTCCCAGCTACTCGGGAGGCTGAGGTGGGAGGATCACTTGAGCCCAGGAGTTCTAGGCTGTAGTGCGCTATGCTGATCGGGTGTCGGCATCAATATGGCGACCCCCTGGGAGCTGGGGACCACCAGGTTGCCCAAGGAGGGGTGAGCTGGCCCAGGTTGGAAATGGAGCAGGTCAAAACTCCCGTGCTGATCAGTAGTGGGATCGCGCCTGTGAATAGCCACTGCACTCCAGCCTGGGCAACATAGCAAGACCCCGTCTCTTAAAAAAAAAAAAATTACAAGGATCGTTTTACCATTCAAAATGTTCAATTAGAAATGTATTTTGGGGCCGAGCACGGTGGTTTACGCCTGTAATCCCAGCACTTTGGGAGGCCGAGGCGAGGTGGATCACCTTAGGCCAGGAGTTTGAGACCAGACTGACCAACATGGTGAAACCCCGTGTCTACTGAAAATACAAAAATTAGCTAGGTGTGGTGGTAGGCACCTGTAATCCCAGCTACTGGGGAGGCTGAGGCAGGAGAATTGCTTGAACTCAGGAGGCAGAGGTTGCAGTGAGCTAAGATTGTGCCACCACACTCCAGCCTTGGTGACAGAGACTCCATTTAAAAAGAAAAAGAAAAAGAAATGTCTTGGCTGGGTGCGGTGGCTCGCACCTGTAATCCAAGCACTTTGGGAGGCCAAGGCGGGTGGATCACCTGAGGTCGGGAGTTCAAGACCAGCCTGACCAACATGGCGAAACCCCGTCTTTATTAAAAAAAAAAAAAAAAGAAAGAAATGTCTTTTGGGCTGGGCGCAGTGGCTCACACTTGTAATCCCAGCACTTTCAGAGGCCAAGGAGGTAAGATTGCTTGAGCCCAGGCGTTCAGAGACCAGCCTGGGAAACATAGTGAGGTGAGACCTCATCTCCACAAAAATTTTGTTTAATTAGCTGGGTGTGGTGGTGTGCACCTGTGGTCCAAGCTACTCAGGAGGCTGAGGTGAGAGGATTGCTTGACCCTGAAAGGCAGAGGTTACAGTGAGCCAAGATCACAAAACTGAACTCCAGCCTGGGTCTCAAAAAAAAAAAAAAATGTGGCTGGGCACAGTGGCTCACGCCTGTAATCCCAGAACTTTGGGTGGCCGAGGTGGACAGATCACTTGAGGTCAGGAGTTCCAGACCAGCCTGACTAACATGATGAAACCCCATCTCTACAAAAAAATACAAAAATGAGCTGGGTATGGTGGACTGCACCTGTAATCCCAGCTACTTGGGAGGCTGAGGTGGGAGGATCACTTGAATCTGGCAGACAGAGGTTGTAGTGAGCTGAGATTGCACCACTGCACTCCAGCCTGGGCGACAGAGCAAGACTCCATCTCAAAAAAAAAAAAGGTATTTTGGCACTAGCTGTAATCTTCCAGATTTTGTTTCTCTATCCATATTGATCTGTCTTTGGGGAGGAAGGACAGAGAAACGAAGGGCTGGGGGTGGCAGGTAAGTGTCCTGGTGCAGATATTGTCGATACCCCAAGTTGATCACCAGTTCCTACTACAGTACCACCTCCTCTGCCAAGGCCATCTTTCTTGACATCATCAGTAAATCTAATACTAACCAGGTCTGCTGGGGCTTCAGCCTGAGACAAGAGGGTAAGAATCCCACTAGGTTTTCAATCTTTGACATGTTGGTTTATTGCATGCTTACTGCATGCCAAACATAACTGGAATTACTGGGGGATAAATGGTGAGCAAAGAGACATGGTTCCTGCCCTCATGAAGCTTACAGTTTAGTCAATGACAGTTAAAACCAAACTTTGGGCCTTCCAGTCTGCAGGCTTCTTCCTTCTCTCTCTTTCCATGCCTATGTTTTGAGTACCCATGAGGTTAGACACTGACATCCAAACAGTTAAAAGCTAAATATAGGCAGGGCACGGTGGCTCACGCCTGTAATCCTAGCACTCTGGGAGGCTGAGGTGGGTGGATCACCTGAGGTCAGGAGTTCAAGACCAGCCTTGCCATTATGGTGAAACCCCATCTTTAAAAAAAAAAAAAAGAGCTAAATGTAAATATGCATGGATAAGGCTATAAAAAAGTTTATTAAACTTTAGCAGTGGTAAACTCCAGATTTATTCATTAATTTGACAAAACACACAGGCAGGAACAGGGCTGGGGATGCAACTGTGAAAAAAGTCCCTGCCCTCATGGAGCTGACATTTAGTTGGGGAGATGAATAATAAACACAATCACTAAGTGAACTATGCAGGATGTGAGATGGAGATAAGTGCTAGAGAGGAAAAAAAAATAGCAGAGAAGAGGGAGGAGGTTGACATTTTAGAAAAGATAGCCAGGAAGGGTCTCACAGAGAAGAGAACATTTAAATACAGAATTCCAGGAAGTAAGGGAGGGACCAGGCAGATATCTAGAGAACACAGAATACCGGAAGGAGATACAAAGGCCTTGAGGTTGGAATGTGTCTGGGCATTTGAAGAAGCATAAAGTGGCCAGTGTAGCTAAGGCAGAGTAAGCAAGGAGGAGAGTCGGGGGGAATTAAGTCAGAGCAATGGGGAGGGAAAGTATGGGTTGTGGGAAATACTTTGCCTATTATTCTAAGTGAAATGTGACTGGGCACGGCGGCTCATGTCTGTAATCCCAGCACTTTGGGAGGTGGAGGCGGGTGGATCACTTGAGGTCAGGAGTTCAAGACCAGCCTGACCAACATGGTGAAACTTCGCCTCTACCAAAAATTTACAAAATTGGCTGGGCACCTGTAATCCCAGCTACTCAGGTGGCTGAGGCAGGAGAATTGCTTGGACCCAGGAGGCAAAAGGTTGCAGTGAGCTGAAATCCAGCCACTGTACTCTACGGCGGGCAACAGAGCAAGACATCATGGCAAAGAAAAAAAAAGAGAACAAAAGAACAAAAGAAAGACGAGAAAGAGGCATTGGCAGCTGGGTGCTGTAGCTCACGCCTGTAATCCCAGCATTTGGGAGGCTGAGGCAGGTGGATCTCTTGAAGTCAGGAGTTGAAGACCACCTGGCCAACATGGTGAAACCTGTGGCATTTCATGTTTTACTTTTTTTTTTGAGACGGAGTTTTGCTCTTGTTGCCCAGGCTGGTGTGTAATGGTGTGATCTCGGCTCACCAAAACCTCCACCTCCCAGGTTCAAGCGATTCTCCTGCATCAGCCTCCCAAGTAGCTGGGATTATAGGCATGCGCCACAACACCTGGCTAATTTTTGTATTTCAAGCAGAGATGGGATTTCTCCATGTTGGTCAGGCTGGTCTGGAACTCCTGACCTCAGGAGTGTTGGGATTACAGGCGTGAGCCACTGCATCCGGTATCTTTTACTTCTTTAAAATCCCTTTCTGTGTTGTTTAAATGTGTACAATGTGTCATTTTTCAATAAGCTATATAACTCTTTTTTTTTTTTTTGAGACAGAGTTTTGCTCTTGTTGCCCAGGCTGATGCGCAATGGCTCGATCTTGGCTCACCAAAATCTCTGCCTCCCGGGTTCAAGTAATTCTCCTGCCTCAGCCTCCTCAGTAGCTGGATTATAGGTATGCGCTGTTATGCCCGGCTAGTTTTATATTTATTTTTTTATTTTTTTAAGAGACGGGGTTTCACCATGTTAGCCAGGATGGTCTCGATCTCTTGACCTCGTGATCCGCCCGCCTCAGCCTCCCAAAGTGCTGGGATTACAGGCGTGAGCCACTGCACCCGGCGCTATATAACTCTTTGGAAGAGAACAAGAGTAGAAGACTCCCTAACAGGAAACCATCATCGGCAAAGATAAATATGCCCGCTTCTCTGAAATCCAAAATGGTACATCCAGAAATCCAAAAGCAGAGCAGTGGGAACGCAGGAGATGGAACAAACTCCCCTTTTTGCTTCATGCCTGCACTGAACAGAAGTTTGGCATCCAAGTATGAAGCCATCCTTTATAAAGAAGTCACCAGAGACTGCTTAATCACAAAAACAAGTAGCTCTCTGTATGAAATGATTTGAGATGCATTAGGGGAAAATCTCTGTTGTCCTAAGACAGTTCATGATCATCTTCTGGAGGCTTAGTTCACCCCCCATGATAATGATGACAATGAAAAAAAGCAAAATTTGATTACACTTGTTATGTTCCAGGCGTTGCGTTTAAGCTCCTTATGTGTATTAGCTAAGTTAGTCATCTCAACAAACTTATGAATTAGGAAACACTATTATTCCCCCACCCCAGAGAACTGAGTTTTTGACACTTGCCTGAGGTGTCATGGTTAATAAATGGTGGAACAAGGATTTGATTATGGATTGTTTCATTCCTGAACCCATACTCTTTTTTCTTTTTTAATTGAGACACAGTCTTGCTCTGTTGCTTGGGCTGTAGTGCAGAGGCAAAATTATGACTCACTAAAGCCTCAGCCTCCCCAGGTTCAGGGAATCCTCCTGCCTCAGCCTCCCGAGTAGCTGGGACCAGAGGTGTGCATAACCATGCCTGATTTTTTTTTTTTGAGATGAAGTCTCGCTTTGTTTCCCAGACTGGAGTGCAGTGGTGGGATCTCGACTCACTGCAATCTCTGCCTCCCGGGTTCAAGCAATTCTTCTGCCTCAGCCTCCTAAGTAGCTGGGATTACAGGCATGCAACACCATGCCTGGCTAATTTTTTATATTTTTGGTAGAAATGGGGTTTCACCATGTTCGCCAGGCTAGTCTTGAACTCCTGACCTCAAGTGATCCACCTGCCTCATCCTCCCAAAGTGCTGGGATTACAGACATGAGCAACCATGCCCAGCCTGCCTGAGTAATTTTTTATTTTTATTTTTATTTTGTAATTAATTTTTTGAGATGGAGTTTTGCTCTTGTCGCCCAGGCTGGAGTACCGTGGCGAGATCTTGGCTCTCCATAACCTCCACCTCCTGGGTTCAAGCGATTCTCCTGCCTCAGCCTCCTGAGTGGCTGGAATTACAGGGACCTGCCACCACGCCTGGCTAATTTTTGTATTTATAGTAGAGATGGGGTTTCACCATGTTGGCCAGGGTGGTCTCAAACTTCTGACCTCAGGTGATCTGCCTGCCTCGGGCTCCCAAAGTGCTAGGATTACAGGTGTTAGCCACCGTGCCTGGCCCTGGCTAATTTTTTAATTATTTGTAGAGACAAGGTCTCATGTTGTCCAGGCTGGTCTTACCTGGGCTCGTGATCCTCCTGCCTCAGCCTCCCAAAGAGTTAGAATTACAGACATGAGCCACCACTCCTGGCCTGAACCCACAGTCTTAACCAAAAATAAACGATATTGATTTGTGTCTTTTGATCTTTGTGCTTTTATTCCAGGATCTCTTCATTAAAAGGCAAAATGTTTCCAGGACAAAGTTGAAATCTTAAGAACTAAAAATGAGCCAGGCATAGTGGCTCATGCCTGCAATCCCAGCACTTTAGGAGGCTGAGGTGGGAGCATCACCTCAGCTCAGGCAACATAGTGAGACCTTGTCTCTACAAAAAATTAGCTGGGTGTAGTGGTGTGAGCCTGTGGTCCTAGCTACTGGCGAGGCTGAGGTGGAAGGATTGCTTGAGCTTGAGAGATTGAGGCTGCAGTGAGCCAAGATCAAGCCACTGCACTCCAGCCTGTGCCATAGTGCAAGATTCTGTCTCAAAAAAAAAAGAAAGAATGAAAGAAAGAAAAGAACTAAAAATGTTTCACACACTTCTGAATATAATACTTCTAAGTACCTTCATTTTTTAATTTTCTACTCTATTGTTAACCACTTATAAGGGTCTATTAGAAATAGTATGTGGGCAGAGAAAAAGTACAAATTTTACCTACTTTACAATTCTTCCAGAGCTACTCTGGAAGCGACATCACTAAGTAGAAAAAAATATTTCAGTGCACAATAAAAACCTCAGTTTTAAGTCAATTTTCTTATATTGAAAGTTGTCACCATGCGCCGGGCATGGTGGCTCACACCTGTAATCCCAGCACCTTGGGAGGTCAAGGCGGGTGGATCAGGAGATCTCCTGAGGTAGGAGATTAAGACCATCCTGGCCAACATGGTGAAACCCTGTCTCTACTAAAACTACAAAAATTAGCTGGGCATGATGGTGCGTGCCTATAATCCCAGCTACTCAGGAGGCTGAGGCAGGAGAATTCCTTGAACCAGGGAGTCGGAGGTTGCAGTGAGTTGAGATTGCCCCGCTGTACTCCAGCCTGGCAACAGAAGGAGAATTCATCTCAAAAAAAAAAAAAAAAAAAAGTACTCAGAATGATTGCCTTGGATTTATAGAACACATTATATAGATCCTAGCAATTTCTATCAGGTACTGTTCCACTAGAATATCTGCACGTTAGCTGCAAAATAAAGAACGTAACAGATTTGGTCACATACATACCTACAAACTAAGAAGCAAAAAGAGTTTTGTGGCCTTTCAACTCTGAGTCATCGTTGTTCTTCATCTTTGTATTCTCTGTTATCTAAGATGTACGATAGTTCCCCCTTATCCGAGGTGTCAATCACCTGCAATTAATCATGGTCCGAAAATATTAAGTTGAAGATTCCAAAAACAAACAATTCATAAATTTAAATTGCGCCCATTCTGAGCAGTCATGAAATCTCAAGCTGATTTGCTTTGTCTCACCTGGGACATGAATCACTCCCTTGTCTCTCATATCACTCAGTAGCCATCTCTTCTCAGTTAGCAGATCAACTTACGGGCATGGCAGTGCCCGAGTTCAAGTAATCCTTTTTTTTTTTTTTTTTTTTTAAGACGGAGTTCGCTCCCCAGGCTGGAGTGCAATGGCACAATCTTGGCTCACTGCAACCTCCTCCTCTTGGGTTCAAGCAATTCTCTTGCCTCAGCCTCTCAAGTAGCTAGGACTACAGGCATGCACGACCATGCCCAGCTAATTTTTTTTGTATTTTTAGTAGAGACTGGGTTTCACCATGTTGGCCAGGATGGTCTCGATCTCTTAACCTCATGATCCACCCACCTCAGCCTCCCAAAGTGCTGGGATTATAGGCGTGAGCCACCGCCCAGCCTCAAGTAACCCTTGTTTTACATAAGAATGCCCCGAAAGTGCCAGAGTAGTGATACTGAAATTTGGACATGCCAAAGAGAAGCCAAAACTTGCTTCCTCTAAGTGAAAAGATGGGCCAGGAGCGGTGGCTCATGCCTGTAATCCCACCACTCTGGGAGGCCGAGGTGGGCAGATCACCTGAGGTCAGGAGTTCAAGACCTACCTGGCCAACATGGTAAAACCGCATGTTTACCAAAATACAAAAATCAACCAGGTGTGGTGGCTGGCGCCTGTAGTCCCAGCTACTGGGGAGCCTGAGGCAGGAGAATTGCGTGAACCTGGTAGGCGGAGATTGCAGTGAGCCAATCACGCCTTTGCACTTCAGCCTGGGTGACAAGAGCAAAATATCGTCTCAAAAAAAAAAAAAGGTGAAAGTTTTTTATTTAAGAAGAAAAATCATATGCTAAGGTTGCAAAGAGCAAAGATCTATGGGTAGAATTCTTTTTCTTTTTTTTTTTTTTTCTTTTTTTTGAGATAGGGTCTCACTGTCACCCAGGCTGAAGTTCAGTGGCAAGATCTTGGCTTTCTGCAACTTCTGCCTCCGGGGGTTAAGGTGTCCTTCCACCTCAGCCTCCTGAGTAGCTGGGACTACAGTCGTGTTCTACCACAGCTGGTTAAATTTTAAAAAATTATTTTTTGGTAGAGACAGGGTTTAGATTTTACCATGTTGCCCAGGCTAGTCTCTAACTCGTAGGCTCAAGTGATCCACCTGCCAGGCCTCCTAAAATGCTAGGATTGGCCAGGTGTGATGGCTCATGCCTGTAATCCCAGCACGTTGGGAGGCCAAGGTGGGTGGATCACAAGGTCAGGAGTTCGAGACCAGCCTGGCCAATATGGTGAAACCCAGTGTCTACTAAAAATACAAGAATTAGCTGGGTGTGGTGGCAGGCACCTGTAATCCCAGCGACTCAGGAGGCTGACGCAGGAGAATCCCTTGAACCTGGGAGGTGGAGGCAGCAGTGAGCCGAGATTACGCCACTGCATACCAGCCTAGGCGACAGACTCCGTCTCAAAAAAAAAAAAAAAAGAAAAGCTAGGATTACAGGTGTCAGTCACCGTGCCCAGCCAAGAATGAATCTTCTATCTGTGAAATTGTGAAGAAGGAAAAATTCATACTAATTTGGCTGTCATAGCTCAAACACACTGCACAACTTTTGGCTGTAGAGTGTGATAAATGCTTATTTAGGATAGAAAAAGTCTTAAGTTTGAGGGTGGGAAGACATGAACAGAAACTTATTGACGTTCGGTACTATCTGCAGTTTCAGACATCCACTGGGGGTCTTGGTAGTATTCTCCACGGATAAGCAGGAACTGCTGAATAATTTTTTTAGAAGAAGTATAATTTAGCAACAAAAAGGGGCGTTGCCTGTGAATGTATAAGACAGCCCTATTCCGGAGTTAAAGAACTTCAAACCAAGCAGAATATGAGGAAGAAAGTGAATATAAGAAAAGGTCAAGCACAGTGGCTCAGGCCTGTAATCCCAGCACTCTGGGAGGCCAAGGTTTGTGGATCACCTGAGGCCAGGATTTCAGGACCAGTCTGGCCAACATGGCGAGACCTTGTCTCTACTAAGAATACAACAGTGAGCTGAGATCGCACCACTGCATTCCTGCCTGGGTGACAGAGCAAGACTCTGTCTCAAAAAAACAAAACAAAACTTTGAATCAAGAGTTCTGGTCTTGTGATAAGTATTTGAATCATGTCAAGGGTAATAGTCAACATATTCAAGAACCAGTACAACATGGCACTAGCCAATCAGAATGGACACCCTGAATGACAAAAATTGTCCATCAGCCTGAAGCAACTAATGTGGCCAGATTTCCGTGTTCCACTGAATGTCGGTCCTGAATTATGTAAGTGTGGTCATGATGTCAGATGTTCAAAAGTTGAAACTTCTAAGTTTCATTAGCTTCCTTTATATTACTAAGCCAGTTACATTTAGGAAAATGTGTACTTTCTTTTCTTTTTCCTTTTTTTTTCTGAGATGGAGTCTTGCTCTGTGACCCAGGCTGGAGTGTAATGGTGCGATCTTGGCTCATTTCAACCTCTGCCTCCCAGGTTCAAGCAATTCTCCTGCCTGAGCCTCCCGAGTATCTGGGATTACAGGCACCTGCTACCATGCCCAGCTAATTTTTTGTATTTTTAATAGAGAAAAGGTTTCATCATGTTGGCCAGGCTGGTTTTGAACTCCTGGCCTCAAGTGATCCTCCCACCTCTGCCTCCCGAAGTGCTGGGATTATAGGCATGAGCCACCGTGCTCAACTGGTTTTAGCTTTTTTATAATGTTCAGTTCCCTAGTCTGACACCTTTATCCAAGTTGCTTTGCCTCCAATGCAAAACTTATTTCTAAACATCTTTCGGTCTACACCAAAGTATGTGTTCTAAGTTTGCTCAGCTTTTCCCAGACTTCTACATTTAGAAAAACGATGTGTGCCAGGCACGGTGGCTCATGCCTGTAATCCTGACACTTTGGGAGGCCAAGGCAGGCAGATCACCTGAGGTAGGGAGTTCCAGACCAGCCTGACCAACATAGAGAAACCCCATCTCTACTAAAAATACAAAATTAGCCAGGCATTGTGGTACATGCCTATAATCCCAGCTACTCGGGAGCCTGAGGCAAAAGAATCACTTGAACCTGGGAGGTGGAGGTTGGGGTGAGCCAAGATAGTGCCATTGCACTCCTGCCTGGGCAATAAGACCGAAGAAAAAAGAAAGAAAGAAAAGTATGTGTCACCAGTGCAGCAGTGGCTCATGCCTGTAATCCCAGCACTTTGGCAGGCCAAGGCAAGTGGATCACCTGAGGTCAGGAGTTCAAGACTAGCATGGCCAACATGGTAAAACCCTGTCTCTACTAAAAATACAAAAAAATTAGTCAGGCATGGTAGGGAGTGCCTGTAATCCCAGCTATTTGGGAGGCTGAGGCAGGAGAATCACTTTAACCTGGGAGGCAGAGGTTGCAGTGAGCTAAGATCATGCCATTGCACTCCAGCCAGGGCAACAGAATGAGACTCCATCTCAAAAAAATAAAAATAAAAATAAAAAAAGAAAGAAAGAAAAGAAAAAATATGTGTCTCTGGAAATGGTACTACTTGAGAGCTGACAATTCCAGTCTCATTGGTGGTATTCTTGGCCATAATTGGCACACAGCTGATTAGAAACTTGCAGCAAACCATCACCAAGAAAGAAAGGCAAGATTCATCAAGTTATGATGAATTTGCTTTAGATGAAGAAAACTGGGGCCAGGTGCAGTGGCTCACACCTATAATCCCAGAACTGTTGGGGGTTGAGTTGGGTGGATCGCTTTAGCCCAGTTTGAGATCAGCCTGGGCAACATGGCAAAACTCTGTGTCTACAAAAAATACAAAAAATTAGCCCAGTGTGGTGGCCTGTGCCTGTAATCCCAGCTACTTCAGAGGCTGAGGTGGGAGGATCGCTTAAACCCAGGAGGTAGAAGTTGCAGTGAGTTGAGATCATGTCACTGCACTCCAGCCTGGACAACAGAGCAAGACTCTGTCTAAAAAAAAAAAAAAAAAACAACTTTAATTTTAAACAAACTCAGTTTTTAAGTTTTGTTTTCTTTTTAGTTAAAGCTTATTTATTTTTTATACTCTTGCCATAATATTTTTCACTTTTTATTTTATTATTATTATTATTTTGAGACAGAGTCTCACTCTGTTGCCCAGGCTGGAGTATAGTGGCGCGATCTTGGCTCACTGCAAACTCCACTTCCTGGGTTCAAGCAATTCTCCTTCCTCAGCCTCCTGAGTAGTTGGGATTACAGGCGCCCACCACTATGCCCGGCTAATTTTTGTATTTTTAGTAGAGATGGGGTTTCACATGTTGGCCAGGCTGGTTTTGAATCCTGACCTCAGGTGATCCGCCCACCTTCGCCTCCCAAGGTGCTGGGATTACAGGCGTGAGCTGCCATGCCTGGCCCCTATTTTTCACTTTTTAAAAAGACTAATAAAAAGAAATACTTTTTGGTTATCCCTTAAGAGAAAAAAGGATTCCCCCAAATAATCCTACAATTCCAAGCAAGTAACAGTAGGAATACCCTCACGTACAATTATGGCACAGACATGCCAGGCACGGTGGCTCATGCCTGTCATCCCAAGTCTTTGGGAGGCCAAGGTGGACAGATTGCTTGAGCTCAGGAATTTGAAACCAGCCTGGACAACATGACGAAACCTTGTCTCTACAAAAAATACAAAAATTAGCAGGGTGCGGTGGTGCGCACCTGTGGTCTAGCTACTTGGAAGGCTGAGGTGGATCACTTGAGTCCAGGAGGCGGAGGTTGCAGTGAGCCAAGATCGCACCACTGCACTCCAGCCTGGGGATAGAGCAAGACCCTGCCTAAAAACAAACAAACAAAAAACAATTATGGCGCAGGCAGTTAGAACTGGTCAAACTGATTTCAACTCAGGCAACCGTACATGCAGTTGACAACTACCCAGATTCATATAGACACAGATTCAGCCAGACAAGAATCTAGTTCCCTAAGGAAAACAGAATATTATGAAATTCGGGGTTTTATGTTTCCCTCTTTTCTCTGCTCCAAGAGTAGCACAGGGATGATGTTTACAATGTAATGTTAAATCAATTTTAAAAACTAAAATTGAATCATAAACCTGTATATTATTATCCCTGTGTCTACACACTTGTGTATGTTACACATAGATACATATGTAGGGACTCAAAGGAAAGATACTGTAAGGCCGGTTGCCTCGCCGGGAGGTCGGACACGCCCATCCCTCCCTGCGCCTGGAAATTACGTCACCACTCTGCACTCGACACCCACCTCTGCATTCGACATCCACCTCTGCACTCGACACCAACCTCTGCACTCAACACTAAACTCTGCACCTGGCACCTAGCCCGCCGTTGGAAAACCCCACCAAAATTTAAAAGAAGCCCCGCCAAAACCTGCCCAATAGCATTCTGCTCCATCCAGATCCCACTACCCCTGGGTGGCCTGCTCGCCAGAAATCCCGCCTACCTACCAATAGCAGCTTGCGCCGTCCACGTCCTGTTTCTCCACAACCAATCAAAATGCCTTCACTCCCTATAAACCCCACGCCCCGGAGGAGTCAAGCGCGACTTCTCTGGCCCCCTTTCCCGGACCACAGAACCTGGCCTGGGAGCTTAATAAATTGGCATTTAATTTTCCTAGGCTGGTCTCAGTTTCCTCATTTTAAACTTGGCAATAACGCTTACATTTCGTCCTGAAACCCGGGAGGGCCTATTCGACCTTCCTCTACCTAACCCAGACCTTACCTTCTATGTAGACGGGAGTTCAATAATAACAGGCAACGGGCGCCGAAAGGCAGCCTATGCGGTAGTCACAGATTCAGCCACCCTCGAGGCACATCACCTCCCTGATGGAACCACATCACAGAAAGCGGAGCTCATGGCCCTAACCCGAACTCTCACACTAGCACAGGGAAAGCGAGCTAATATCTATACTGACTCAAAATAAGCTTTTCTTATTACCCACTGTCACTCTGCCCTCTGGAAAGAGCGGGGATTCCTAACCACAAAGGAGTCCCCCATAATCAATGCTACCCAGATCTCTAATCTCCTGCAGGCCCTATCATTGCCCAAAGAAGTTGCTGTCATTCACTGCCGGGGGCACCAGGCCCAGGAGGATGCCGTTTCCTGGGGCAATGTGAGGGCAGACGCAGCAGCAAAATCTTTAACCAATGCTAAATTAACCCCTACTCGAGTCCTTTTTCTCACCACGGCTACACCGACGGTTTACTCACCATCAGAAAAACAGGCCCTCATACTAAGAGGAGGAACCGAATCTGATCAGGGCTGGATCTTCCTAAACAACAGGATCGCCCTTCCATGGGAACAGGCTCCTAAAATTATTACTGAAATCCACCATTCCTTACATATAGGGCCCAAGGCGTTGCACCGCTTCGTGCAGCCCCTCCTTTTCTCACTGGGTCTGCAACAAACAATTGAGCAGGTACCCAAGGCATGCGTTACTTGCTCTAAGGTCTCGTCTCAAGGGGGCTTAAGGCCACAATTTCCCACCCACCAGATGCGTGGCAACCTCCCGGCCCAAGACTGGTAAATAGATTTTACTCATATGCCCACTCACAAAAACTTTGCTACCTCCTAACCTTTGTAGATACCTTTTCTGGATGGATTGAAGTCTTTCCCACCTCCAGGGAAACCGTGGACACAGCGGCCTCCCTCTTAGTTCAGGAAATCATCCCTCGCTTCGGCTTACCTGCAACCATCCAGTCAGACAACTGTCCAGCATTTATAGCTCAGGTAGTCCAGCTGGTCGCCAAATCTCTCAACATCTCCTGGAAACTACATATCCCCTACCACCCCCAGTCGTCGGGTAAAGTTGAACGGGCTCATGGCATCCTCAAAGATCATTTGGCCAAACTCACCATCAAGGTAAAACTCTCTTGGCCCACACTCCTGCCTCTTGCTCTGGCCCGGGTCCAAGCCACCCCACGAGAACCAACGGGCCTCAGCCCCTTTGAACTGCTGTACGGCCGGCCTTTCCTGGTCTCCCATAATCTCCCAGTGCAACCACCTCCCCTGGCCTCTTACCTCCCCTATCTCTCTCTCCTCTGCCACTTACTCAGGGAACACGGGGATCGCACTCTCCCTGTCGTTTCAGGACCAGAGGACCCCCACCCGGCAGCACCTCTCCAGCTGGGCGATAGTGTTCTCCTCTGAGAGCTCAAACCAGGGTCTCTGCAGCCCAGGTGGTGGGGACCCCACACTGTCATCTCAACTAGCCCCACAGCCGTCAAACTCCTGGGTCACGCTCTGTGGTATCATGTGTCCCGCCTCAAGCTGGACCCCCGAAATGATCAGTGGAGGTCCGAATCCTTGGGCCCCACTCGCCTTCGTCTCACCCGTGGCCCGTTTCTCCCTAACCCTCCAGACCCTACTCCTAATAGTCCTTCTAATAACTCCCCTTAACGCCAAGTCGTATGTTTGGCGCTTTTACCTCGAAGAATCCTGGGCTGAAGGCCCCACTACCAAAACCCAATACCTAGCCCAAACAGACTGCCAGCCCGCGGGTTGCCAGTCAGTCATAGTATTTGAATTCCGGGCATCAAAGTCCAAAATTCTTTACTCCTGGGGTAACATGGCCCTATGCTTCCTGTATGATCAAACCAAGGACTACTATCATTGGTGGAACACCACCTACGGTGGATGCCCATATAATTCCTGTGTCATGCACAAAATAGGAGGGGGGAATACTTGGCCAAGACGGTGCAGGTAAAGTATACCTTGGCATCCGCGACCCCTGGAACAGCGGCTGGGAAAAGGGAACCGCAGGTAAAATATACAACTCAGCCACAAATAGCCACCCCAGTGGCACGTGGCTAATATTTCGGTCCTATACTCGCGTTGTACCCGTAGAAATACACCAACTCAGCTTGTTAGACAACACCATCCTACGAAATGAGGCCACCTTGACTAACCAACTCAAACCCCCAAGCAACGCTCCCCAACCTTTCTCCTGGTTAACTCTAGTATAGCAAGGTGTTAGCATGTTAAGCCTGATGAAAGCCATGAATTTCACTGATTGCTTCTTACGTGCCTCCCTTAACAACCCCCCGTTAGCTGCAGTCCCCCTCTGGGCCGGGTTCAACCTATCACAATCACCTATAGGGCCTAGCACCACCTTAAAGGGTATCCTCTTGTTCAAAGAACACTCTTAAAATCTCTCTCTCTGCTACGGGACGGCCAGCTGCTTCAGCCTCAGCTGCAACACCTCAGTAAAAATAAAGTTCACCCTCTACGCACCTCCGGGAGGATACTTCTGTTACAGTGGAACCCTAACCAAAGTTATAAATGCCTCCCTCCCCTTCCCCTGTGTGCCCGTTATTCTAGTCCCACAGTTAGAAGTATACGGGCAAGCTGAGCTCCTATCCCTCATCACGCCTCCCCTTACTCATTGAAACAAATGAGCTGTCTTCCTCCCAATAATAGTTGGCCTCTCCTTAGCATCCTCTCTAGCAGTGACTGGAATAGGAAGTGGAGCCATGGGCTACAGCGTTACTTCAGCCGCCCAACTAGAAGACAAGCTCCGCGTGGCCATTGAAGCGTCAGCCGCCTCTCTAGCCTCCCTCCAATGCCAAATCACGTCATTGGCCCAGGTAACTCTTCAAAACCGACGGGCCCTAAACCTACTAATGGCAGAAAGAGAGGTACCTGTCTGTTCCTTAAGGAACAGTGCTGCTACTACATCAATGAAACAGGCCTGGTAGAAGAGAACGTTAATACCCTCTATCGCCTCCAAGAAGATCTCCGAAAAAGTAAGATGTGCCAGCTTCGTCTCTCAACTGGTGGCAATCTCCCGTGCCTACCTGGCTAGCTCCCGTTGTCACCCCCCATTATTGTTGGTTGTCTGTTACTAATGCTGGCCCCTTTTCTCCTCAAGTTTTTACAGGCCCACATGAGAGAAATTTCCAGGGTGGCTGTAAACCAGATGCTGCTTCACCCCTATGTCCGTCTCCCAACTGAGGCACCAGTCAACTGACCCCCCCCCCCCCACTTCGCCCCTGCTCAGCAGGAAGTAGCCAGAAAGAAGCGGCCTCCTATATCATCAAAAGGGTGGGAATGTAAGGCCGGTTGCCTCGCCGGGAGCTCAGACACACCCATCCCTCCCCGCGCCTGGAAATTACGTCACCACTCTGCACTCGACACCCACCTCTGCGCTCGACACCCACCTCTGCACTCAACACTAAACTCTGCACCCGGCACCTAGCCCGTCATTGGAAAACCCCGCCAAAATTTAAAAGAAGCCCCTCCAAAACCTGCCCAATAGCATTCTGCTCCATCCAGGTCCCACTCCCCCTGGGTGGCCCGCTCGCCAGAAATCCCGCCTACCTACCAATAGCAGCTTGCGCCATCCACGTCCTGTTTCTCCACAACCAATCAAAATGCCTTCACTCCCTATAAAACCCCACGCCCGGAGGAGTCAAGCGCAACTTCTCTGGCCCCCTTTCCCGGACCGCAGAACCTCGCCGGGAGCTTAATAAATTGGCATTTAATTTTCCCAGGCTGGTCTCAGTTTCCTCATTTTAAACTCGGCAATAACCCTTACAGATACCACAATTCTTATCTCTAGATCTGGAGATAAATGTGATTGCTTTGCCCTTGGAGATGGTGACTCTGCTGAATACATCTGTTGGCAGGGGTCAAAGTATGTGATGGAGGTGCTGAAAGATCTCATATGCCCAATTTGTTACAGTCTGTTTGATGATCATTGAGTTTTGCCTTACTTGCACAACTTCCGGAAAAAAAAGTGCTTAGAGGGCATGTGATGGTTAATAGTGACTGTAAACTTAATTGGATTGAAGGATACAAAGTATTGATCCTGGGTGTGTCTGTGAGGATGTTGCCGAAGAGATTAACATTTGAGTCAGTGGGCTGGGGAAGGCAGATCCACCCTTGATCTGGTGGGCACTGTCAGCTGCCAGTGAATATAAAGCAGGCAGAAAAACATGAAATGGAGAGACCAGCCTAGCCTCCCAGGCTACATCTTTCTCCTGTGTTGGATGCTTCCTGCCCTCGAACATCAGACTGTTTTAAGTTCTTCAGTTTTGGGAATCGGACTGGCTCTCCTTGCTCCTCAGCTTGCACAGAGCCTATTGCGGTACATTGTGATCATGTAAGTTAATATTTAATAAACTCCCATATATATATCCTATTAGTTCTGCCCCTCTAAGATAACTCTAATACAAGGTATGTTAAAGGAGAATGCATAGAATTCACTGTGGAGACTGTCTCCATTCATTCAAGTGCCCTGGGGTTCTGCAAGGAAACTTCAGCAACTGAAGCCAATAGCCTGTAGGTTAATTACTCCCTGAAGAGTTTGAAGAAAATATAACAAGATCAAGGTCTCTTCTAAAATAAAATGCCAGTGTGCAAAGGACATCTGGAGTACCTCTCAGCATTCTCTGCTTAACTGATATACAGCTAATCTGTGGAATCTGTGCTCCTGGTGGTGACCACACCAAGCATTGTCTTCTATTCTATTGGAGATGTTTATGCTCAGGAAAGAAATGCCTATGCCTGGGGGGCTCATGCCTGTAATCCCAGCACTTTGGGAGGCCAAGGCGGGTGGATCACCGAAGGCTGGGAGTTTGAGACTAGCCTCACCAACATGGAGAAATCCCATCTCTACTAAAAATACAAAATTAGCCCGATGTAGTGGCGCATGCCTGTAATCTCAGCTACTCAGGAGGCTGAGGCAGGAGAATTGCTTGAACCTGGGAGGTGGAGATTGCAGTGAGCCAAGATCGTGCCATTGCACTCCAGCCTGGGCGACAAGAGTGAAACTCCGTCTCAAAAAAAAAAAAAAAAGAAGAAAGAAATGTTTATGCTTTTGAATCCCTTTTATGCAGTTTTGAGACCTAGCGTTGGGGGAGATGTTCTTTCTCACTTGAATACCCTGAAGACTAGCAAGTTATTGATTAAAGTATTTATTTATTTATTTTCTTCTTCCTTTTTTTTTTTTTTCCCTGAGATATGGAGTTTCACTCTCTTGCCCAGGCCGGAGTGCAGTGGCATGATGTTGGCTCACCGCAACCTCCACCTCCTAGGTTCAAGTGATTCTCCTGCCTCAGCCTCCTGAGTAGCTGGGATTACAAGCATGCACCATCATGCCTTGCTAATTTTGAATTTTTAGTAGAGATGAGGTTTCTCCAATTTGGTCAGGCTGGCCTCCAACTCCTGACCTCAGGTGATCCGCCTGCCTAGGCCTCCCAAAGTGCTGGAATTACAGGCAATAGCCACTGCCCCTAGCCTGATTAAAGTATTTAAATAAAGTATTAAAGATTAAAATAAAGGCCGGGTGCAGTGGCTCACACCTGTAATCCCAGCACTTTGGGAGGTCCAGGCAGGTGGATCTCTTAAGGTCGGGAGTTCAAGACCAGCCTGGCCAACATGGTGAAACCTCATCTCTACTAAAAATACAAAAATCAGCCAGGCACGGTGGCATGCACCTGTAGTCCCAGCTACTTGGGAGGCTGAGGCTAGAGCATTGCTTGACCCAGGAGGTGGAGGCTGTGGTGAGCCAAGATCATGCCACTGCACTCCTGCCTGTGTGACAGAGTAAGAGTCTATCTCAAAAAAAAATTTTTTTTAATAAGATGAAGCTTTTTGAGAAGTTACAACACACATTGGATCCAAAAAAAAAAAAAAGAAACTTTTTTTTTTTTGAGATGGAATTTCGCTCTTGTTGCCCAGGCTGGAATGCAATGGTGCAGTCTCAGCTCCCTGCAACCTCCACCTCCCAGGTTCAAGCGATTCTTCTGCCTCAGCCTCCCAAGTAGCTGGGATTACAGGTGTGCACCACCACACCTGGTTACTTTTTGTGTTTTTAGTAGAGACGGGGTTTCCCCATGTTGGCCAGGCTGGTCTCGAACCCCTAACCTCAGGTGATCCACCTGCCTCGACTTCCCAAAGTGCTGACATTACAGGTGTGAGCCACTGTGCCAGGGCTCAAAAAATGAAACCTAAAGTTAGGCAAAGCAAACCTCTGATGCAGAGATCAACAAATTCAACACTATCCTACAGGAAAAATCAATGGCCTTTAACATTGCAGAGGCTTTCAAAGTCGTGTCAGAACCGGTGATATGCTGCGACAGATGCAGGAATTATGGGAGGTAATTAAGAAAATTCCTTTACCTACCTCCAATTTGCCCACAAGTTCCCTAATGAAGAATTTTGACACCAGTCAGTGGGAGAATATAAAACTAGTAGTTGTACATACATTTGCTTTGCCTCAACACATTGGCACATTCATTAATAAGATTCCCTGGAGCTTTTTTTTTTTTTTTTTTTTAATAAAGACGGGGGTTTCACCATGTTGGTGAGGCTGTTCTTGAACTCCTGAACTCCTGACCTCAGGTGATCCGCCCGCCTTGGCCTCCAAAGTGCTTGGATTACAGGTATGAGCCACCACGCCCGGCCTTTTTTTTTTTTTTTTTTTTTTTTTTTTTTGAGACCGAGTCTCAGTCTGTTGCCTGGCTGGCGTGCAGTGGCCCAATCTTGGCTCACTGCAACCTCTGCCTCCCAGGTTCAAGTGATTCTCCTGCCTCAGCCTCCCAAGTAGCTGGGACTATAGGCATGTGCCACCACGCCCAGCTAATTTTTTTGTATTTTTAGTAGAGACAGGGTTTCACCATGTTGGCCATGGTCTCAGTCTCCTGACTTTGTGATCTGCCTGCCTCAGCTTCCCAAACTGCTGGGATTACAAGTGTGAGCCACCGTGCCCGGGCTTTTTTTTTTTTTTTTTTTGAGACAGAGTCTCACTCTGTTGCCCAGGCTAGAGTGCAGTGCAGTGGCACAATTCCGGCTGCAGTGCAACTCCCGGGTTCAAGCAATTCTCCTCCCTTACCCTCCAGAGAAGCTGGGATCACAGACGTGCGCCACCATGCTCGGCCTATTTATTTATTTTTTGAGCCTCATTCTCAAAGTTTTGAGAATCCGCCTCCTTGGTTCAGGCACTTCTCCTGCCTCAGCCTCCCAACTAGCTGCAACTACAGGTGTGTGCCACCACACTCAGCTAGTTTTTGTATTTTTAGTAGAGATAGGGTTTTGCCATTTTGGCCAGGCTGGTCTCGAACTCCTGGCCTCAAGCAATCCACCTGTCTCGGCCTCTGAAAGTGCTGGGATTACAGGCGTGAACCATCGCACCTGGCTATCTACAGATAATGAAAAATTAGTCTGGCATGGTGGTGCACACCTGTGGTCCCAGCTGCTTCAGCAGACTGAGGCAGGAGGATTGTCTGAGCCCAGGAGGTCGAGGCTGCAGTGAGCCATGATCACACCACTGCACTCCAGTCTGCACAACAAACCAAAACTCTGTCTCAAAAAAAAAAAATAAAAGAAAAAAATTATATTAAGAAGAAAATAAAAAAGAAAAACATGTTTGTACATATACAGTTCCATTTGATCCCAGCAACACCTGTGTGTTTTGTATTATTATTTGCATTTTATAGATGAGAGGATTGAGATTCTGGTGGATTAAATGGCTTGCTCATGTTCACATGATTAGGAGTAATCGATTGAATTGGAATTCAAGGCCAAATTTTCGAACTGCAAATTCCTATGATTTTTTTTTTGACCACATTATGCCACACAACGAACAAGCAGAGTCATGCTGGAGAGGTAACAAATGTAACTTCTCTCAGGCCAATCCACTGAGATAAATAAAGTCTTTCTACTTTGTGTTATCAATTGATGACTGAATCCTGAGGAAATGGTCTTTTCACAAGCCAGGAAAACCTGTGAGCCTCCAAATTATATATGCTGTCTGTCCGCTATACCCTAGCAAGTCATGTTTACCACCTAATCACGAATAGACAGTTACTCTGTCACCGCAAAACATGTTGACATGAGACTGCATTTGTATCTGAGATAAACACAAGGCTCAGTGCTTGAAAGGGGGTGTAGCTAAGTCCAAAGTAGAAAAATGTTCTTTGTGCTGGACAGCTCGGGGAAAGGAAATCATGGTAATACCAGACTTGTTTCCGATAAATGCTGAGTCATCGCTACACCAATACCAATATCAGCACACATTTACTGTGTTCCCAGGTAATAGAACTGTGTTACAAATAGAACTCTGGAGAGATAGAAGGTCAAGATTATTATCTCCTTTCAAAAAAGGAATAAACTTTGGTAAGACAGGGCTAATTTGTTTTATCTCAAATCACTTGAGCACTTTGCTTAAATTTCTCCATTTATAAAAAGAGGGTAATATTTATCTGGATAATGTGTGCCCCCAGATTGTCAGGATCAAATTAAAAAAAAACATGTGGGCATGCAGTTTAAATATATATGTGTATATATTTTTTGAGACAGTCTCACTCTGTCATCCAGGCTGGAGTGCAGTGGTATGATCTTGGCTCACTGCAGCCTCCACTTCCCAGGTTCAAGCGATTCTTCTGCCTCAGCCCTCAGAGTAGCTGTGATTATGGGCATGCACCGCAAAGTCTGGCTAGATTTTTTGTTTTCTATTTTTAGTAGATGCAGGATTTCACCACGTTGGCCGGGCTGGTCTTGGACTCCTGACTTTAAGTGATCCGCCTGCCTTGGCCTCCCAAAGTGCTGGGATTACAGGCGTGAGCCCGGTTGATCGTCAGTTTTTTTACCTTATTGAAGGGTTAATGACTCATGTGACCCATTGGAATGAGGAAAGAGCAAAAGCCAACAGAAAACTAGTTTAACTTAAGAAAAACAACACTCAGCACCACATCTGCTCATGGGTGTACTCCTACTTGAGCTGTCACCTGATAGAAAGAATAGCATTGTGTATGTGTGTTTGAAAAAAGTAAAGGAGCCGTTCGGAAAAATTTGCCCAGAGGTCTCAAACTTAACAGCTACCGCACAATTTAAAACACTGAGGAGATAAATTTCTCTGCCTTGGTGGAGAAAAGTCCAATAGTCTGGACATCTGGATCTTGTGGGGTTTTTTTTGTTTATTTGTTTGTTTTTTTTAAGATGGAGTCTTTCTCTGTCACCCAGGCTGGAGTGCAGTGGCGCGATCTTGGCTCACTGCAACTTCTGCCTCCCATGTTCAAGCAATTCTCCTGCCTCAGCCTCCTGAGTAGCTGGGATTACAGGTGCACGACACCATGCCTGGCTCATCTTAGTTATTTTAAAGTGTACAATTCAGTGGCATTAGGGCATTTGGTACATCACACTGTCACATAACCATCACTACCCTCTAGTTTCAGAACTTCTTTGTCATGTGGCTAATTTTTGTATTTTTAGCAGACCCAGAATTTCACCATGTTGGCCAGGCTGGTCTCGAAATCCTGACCTCATGATCCGCCGACCTCGGCCTCTCAAAGTGCTGGGATTACAGGCACGGGGCCCAGCCTGACATTGTTTTATGTTTAAACCTTCAGAAACTTTTTTAATTTAAATTTTTTATTTTAAGACAAGTGTAGATTCACATGTAATTCACAGGTTGTAAGAAACAATACAGAGACATCAGGAGTACCATTTCCCCTACCTGTCCCCAAAGGTGTAGTTGAATATCACAACCAAGATCTTGATATCGATACAGCCAAGATACAGAACAGACTTTGCAAACTTTTCTTTTGTTTTTTTTGAGATGGAGTGTCGCTCTGTCACCCAGGCTAGAGGGCAGTGGTGTAATCTCGGCTCACTGCAAACTCCGCCTCCCAGGTTCAGGCAATTCTCCTGCCTCAGCCTCCTTAGTAGCTGGGATTACAGGTGGCCACCACCATACTCAGCTAATTTTTGTACTTTTAATAGACAGGGTTTCACCATGTTGGCTAGGCTGGTCTCGAACCCCTGGCCTCGAGTGACCCACCCACCTTGGCCTCCCAAAGTGCTGGGATTACAGGCGTGAGCCACCAGGCCCATTTTTGGAAACATTTAAAATGAGTTGATCACTATCATGATGATTACCACATTCCCACAAGTCAGAAACATTCCTTTAAATTCCAAAATTGCTAAGTGAGGTCTTAGGTGACATATCGCCTTGAAGATTGTACAGTGATCTGAGAGGCAGCGTGCCATGCTGCCTGGAATATTTACTCACCTTTTTCTCAGGAGTTACAGGTGATTTACAATCAGTTGCAGGTTAACTACAAAGTTAACTTTGCAGGTAGAGCTGAACGTTATTTTATCACAGGATACAACAGCTTACAAGTCACCTTGCTGTGGAAGCTTCCCAGAGACAGCTATTAACATTACGAATGGCTCCAGTTTTTCCACACCCAATTTATTCATTCATCAAGCCTCCTGTAACGAACTCCTGGCCACTCAGCAATGGCCTGAATGCACTTGCTTCTCTGTGGACCAGTTCCCCAGATATGACTCTTACAGTTCAAATAAGGGTTAGCTTTCCTTCGGTTTATTCCAATGGTCAGTGTTTCTACTGAAACCTTTAAGAGTTCTGCAGCTTTATCAGCAGCATGAAAAAAAAATAGAATTAAAAAAAAAGAGTTCTGCAGGAAGTTTCTGACAAAAACAAAAGTCACTGGCAAGTGTCTGAGGAAATTTACAAGAGACAGAGATCCTCCTTCTCAAAGGAAATATTAGTCACTTACAGAGAAATTTGAAGACCTCCTTCTAAATAAAATATTAATGAATTTTTAAGGGAAATCCCCTTTGGAATATTGCAAGGTCATATAACATTAAAAGCATGTGGAAATGAGGACACAGAATCATTCAGAGAAGTAGCTAAAACAGAAACTTGAGGATTGCCTATCTCCACATTTGGATATCTAGAAAAGCTTTTGAAAAGTAATCTAAGGCCAGGCATGGTGGCTCACTCCTGTAATCCCAGCTCTTTTGGAGGCTGAGGCGGGGGATCACCTGAGGTCAGGAGTTCCAGACCAGCCTGACCAACATGGCAAAACCCTGTCTCTACTAAGAATACAAAATTTATCTGGGCATGGTGCCAGGCACCTGTAATCCCAGCTACTCGGGAAGCTGCGACAGGAGAGTCAATTGAACCCGGGAGGCAGAGGTTGCAGTGAGCCAAGATTGAGCCACTGTATTACACCCTGAGGACAGAGTGAGACTCCTCTCAAAAAAAAAAGAAAAGTAATCTAATACTAGGAATCAATAAGTTTCTAGAGAGAAGGGGGCGGGGAAAATTTTTTTTTAAAGTTTCTAGAGTATCGGTATAATTGGGATTTATTTGTTGTTGTTGTTGTTGTTTTGAGACAGAGCTTTGCTCTGTTACCCAGGTTGGAGTGGAGTGGCACGATCTTGGCTCACTGCAACCTGCGCCTCCCAGGTTCAAGCCATTCTCCTGCCTCAGCCTCCTGAGTAGCTGGGATTACAGGCATGTGCCACCACACCTGGCTAATTTTGTATTTTTAGAAGAGACGGGGTTTCACCATGTTGGCCAGGCTCATCTCAAGCTCCTGACCTCAAGTGATCTGTCCGCCTTGGCCTCCCAAAGTGCCACCGTGCCTGGCTGTTTTCTTGTTGTTGCCATTGGCACCCAAAGATAAAGTTCCTTTCCTAAAATGACATCTTGGCAGGCTCAAGTATACGAATGGAGATATGACAGTATGAAAGACATCACCTACTCCTCTTGTTATGACACGCATGATTTCCCAAGTTAGCAGTGCTTTTCCCTGGTTTGATCTGCATTGTCAAAAAACTGGGGTAGTTTCCTGAGCTTCCCCTCCCTGTACTACAGGACAAGAAATATCACCGGTGAGAACCAGGTAACACAGAGAGCTGGTCTGCAACTCCTGACTGCTCAGTGAGAAAAATAACCAGCAAAACAGGATTTTATTTTTGTTTTCCTTCCAACAGAGTAGCTCAAGCTCTCCCATTACAAAAATCGAATCAATCTACACACAATAGTGGAATTCAACAGGAATCTGGGGAAAGGGAAGAAGTGGACAAGACAGATTCAAGTTTAACTTTTCATTCTCCAAGTACCCCAAATACCTAAAACAAAACAAAAACAAAAAATCCTTTCCTTTGTAATTTTTTTCTGAGACAAAATCTCACTCTGTTGCCCAGGCTGAAGTGCAGTGGTGCGATCTCTGCTCACTGCAACCTCTGCCTTCTGGGTTCAAGCAATTCTCCTGCCTCAGCCTCCTGAGTAGCTGGGATTACAGGCATGCGCCACCATACCTGGCTAATTTTTGTATTTTTAGTAGAGATGGGGTTTCACCATGTTTGCCAAGCCGATCATGAACTCCAGACCTCAATAATCCACCCACCTTGGCCTCCCAAAGTGCTGGGATTCCAGGCGTGAGCCACCGTGCCTGGTGTCCTTCATCAGTTTTTAAAACTTAGTGGAAATAAAAAACTCAGTGAAAGAAAATTAAGGGCTTGCAGCTGAGAGAAACTGAAAACAGTTATCAAATAGGCAAAACAGATAAGAGTAGAAAAGAGGATGGGCTCAGTGACTCACATCTGTAATTCCAACGCTCTGAGAGGCTGAGGCAGGCAGATTACTTGAGCTCAGGAGATTAAGACCAGCCTAGCAACATAGCAAAATCCCATCTCTACAAAAAATTTTAAAATTAGCTGGACATGGTGACATGCACCTGTAGTCCCAATTACTCTGGAGGCTGAGGCAGGTGGAACACCTGAGCTCGAGAGGCCAAGGCTACAGTGAGCTGTGTTGCACCACTGCGGCCCCAGCCTGGCAACGGAGTGAGACCCTGTCTCAAAAAAAAAAAAAAAAAAAAAAAAGAGTAGGAAAGGGGAGCAAAAGAATTTGCAAGGAGGCTGGGTGTGGTGGCTCACACCTGTTGTCCCAACGCTTTGGAAGGCCAAGGTGGGCGGATCACTAGGTCAAGAGCGTGAGGCTATACTGACCAACATGGTGAAACCCTGTCTCTACTAAAAATACAATAATTAGCCTGGCATGGTGGTGCGTGCCTGTAATCCCAGCTATTCAGGAGGCTGAGGCAGGAGAATAGCTTGAACCCAGAAGGCAGAGGTTGCAGTGAGCCAAGATGGCGCCACTGCACTCCAGCTTGGCGACAGAGTGAGACTCTGTTTTGAAGAAAAAAAAGAAAAAAAGAATTTGCAAGGAAATTGTTCCAGTTTGGGGTAAACTGGGGTATTTTTGCAAAATTTTATTTAATGCCTATTTATTAAACTTTTTTTTTTTTTGAGACAAAGTGTCACGGAGTCTCCTGGGCTGGAGGGCTGGAGTGCAATGGTGTGATCTTGGCTCACTGCTACCTCCACCTCCCAGGTTCACGCGATTCTCCTGCCTCAGCCTCCCGAGTAGCTGGGACTGCAGGTGCCTATCACCACACACACATAATTTTTTGTATTTTTAGTAGAGATGGGGTTTCACTATGTTGACCAGACTGGTCTCGAACTCCTGACCTCGTGATCCGGCCGCCTTGAACTCCTAAAGTGCTGGGATTACAGGCGTGAGCCACCATGCCTGGCTATTTATTAAACTATTTACATGCATAAGAGTATATACACATACATTTTCTTTTTTGAGATGGAGTTTTGCTCTGTTGCTTACGCTGGAGTGCAGTGGCACAATCTCAGCTCACTGCAACCTCTGCCTCCTGGGTTCAAGCAATTCTCCTGCCTCAGCCGCTCACGTAGCTGAGATTATAGGCATGCACCACCATGCCCAGCTAATTTTTGTATTTTTAGTAGAGATGGGTTTTTACCATGTTAGCCAGGCTGATCTCAAATTCCTGACCTCAGGTGATCCACCCACCTTGGCCCCCAAAGTGCTGGGAATACAGGCATGAGCCACCACAGCTGGCCTGGTTTACTGACTATAAATAGCTTAAATAGGGGGTTATCCAGATTCCAGAAAACAAAACAGATTGTTGGATAAATTAGGTAACTTTTGGTTCTTTTTGCACCATAAATCTAAAAACTTTGTTAGTTTACTTATCACTAATATACCTGTCAAACTGTTGCTATAGAGCTTCCTACCATGAAGATATACAACCAAAGAAAAAAGTAAACTCAGTGTAGTAAAGAGTTCTGGAGGCCGGGCGTGGTGGCTCATGCCTGTAATCCAAGCACTTTGGGAGGCCAAGGTGGGCGGATCACCTGAGGTCGGGAGTTCAAGACCAGCCTGACCAACATGGTGAAACCCCATCTTAAAAAAAAAAAAAAAAAAAGAGTTCTGGAATGAGATACAGTGGAGATATGACCCACCCTTTTGGGACTGCAGTGCCAAACTAGGAAATCAGCTGTGTTTAACCAATCAGAACTTCCTGTTTTTTATTTTTTAATAGACACACCCTTGCATCTCATCATTATGTTAATGGCTGATAGCCATTTTTTTTTTTTTGCTTACTCTTCCAGATTTGTACAGAAAACCCAGCTCTTAGTGAATATCTTGATCTGGGAGAGACTAGCTATCCTTGAATATGCTTGTATAGTCTGAGGGTTTCTATCTTGACAGTTTTAATGCCAGTTTAGTGAGCTAAGAAATGAACTAGAAACTAGAATGCCAGTTACTGCTAAAATGGACTCACTGAGTGACCACAGAACTTCCTTCTTGGCCAAACTGAGAGAGAAGGAGACTGTCATGAATAATATTAATATTAATGAAGCAAAGCACTCTGATGATTTAGATGACAGCAGTATCTTCACTGTTTTTCCCATTTGTGCTGTGTGTGTGTGTGTGTGTGTGTGTGTGTGTGTGTGTGTTGCCTAATAATCTTTTATACCGGGTGCGGTGGCTCAAGCCTGCAATCCCAGCACTTTGGGAGACTGAGGCGGGCGGATCACTTGAGGTCAGGAGTTCAGGACCAGCCTGGCCAACATGATGAAACCCTGTCTTTACTAAAAATACAAAAATTAGCCACGTGTGGTGGCAGGCACCTGTAATCCCAGCTACTCAGGAGGCTGAGGCACCAGAATTGCTTGAACTCGGGAGGCAGAGTTTGCAGTAAGCAGAGATTGTGCCACTGTACTCCAGCCTGGGTGACAGAGCGAGACTCTGCCTAAAAAAAAAAAAAAAAATTTTTTATGGCCCTATGTACCCATCCAGGTGAGAAAATATAATAATTGAGGTCTAAGGATTCCCTAGAAAGAATCTTAGAGATCATGCATTGTATCTGTATATTAATTTACTTTTTTAAAATTTCTAAGATAATATTCTCCTAAATATTCAATCAATAAGTTGCTTCTTTGCCTTTTGACCACCATGCAATTCCACTTTCCTCCCCAGAAATACCCAGTGTTAATTAGTTATGTATTCTACTCCTTTTCTGTACAGATACACACAAATATATGCAACCGAGGCTGGGTGTGGTTGGCTCACACCTGAAATTTCAGCATTTTGGGAGTCTGAGAAGGAAAGATTACTTGAGCACAGGAGTCGGAGACCAGCCTGGGCAATATAGCAAGACATGGTCTCTACAAGGAATTTGAAAAAAATTAGCTGGGCATGGTGGCACATGCCTATCATCACACCTACTCTGGAGGCTGAGGTGGGAGGACTGCTTGAGCCCAGGAGTTTGAGGCTGTAGTGAACTAAGATGGCACCACTGCACTCTAACCTGGGCGACAGGGCTATTAAAAAAAATTATATGTACACACACACACACACACACACACACACACACAGATGCAACTGCAATGACTTATCTTATTTTTTTTTGAGACCGAGTTTCACTCTAGCTCCCAGGCTGGAGATAGAGTGATTCTCCTGCCTCAGCCTCCTAAGTAGCTGGGATTATAGGCGCTCATCACCATGCCTGGCTAATTTTGTATTTTTAGTAGAAATAGAGTTTCTTTTTTCTTTTCTTTTTTTTTTTTTTTTTTTTTTTTTTGAGACCGAATCTCGTGCTATCCCCTAGGCTGGAGTGCAGTGGTGTGATCTCAGCTCACTGCAACCTCCTCTTCCCGGGTTCAAGCAATTCTCCTGCCTCAGCCTCCCGAGTAGCTGGGATTACAAGTGCCCACCACTACACCCGGCTAATTTTTGTATTTTTAGTAGAGACGGGGTTTCACCATGTTGTTCAGGCTGGTCTCAAACTTTTGACCTCGTGATCTGCCTGCCTCTGCCTCCCAAAGTGTTGGGATTATAGGCGTGAGCCACCGTGCTGGGCCAACTTATCTTTTAACATGGAATAACTCTGTACATGTTTGTTTATTTTCTCCTTTAACAAAATGTTTGGAGATCTCTTCTGTCTACATCTTACTCCCACCTCCTCATCTAGGTCAAGCTTCTTATTTTGCAGTTGTAGAAAACCACACATAAAGTGATACAATGACTTTCCAAAGTCGAACAGCTACACAATAGGGATCAGAGACCAGCCAGTAGTTTCTAGCCAAACAACAATCAATTGTCATTTATTGAACAGAGTTTGCAGAAACTGGAAGTCTCCAATTCAGTGACCAAAACCGCAACTACTTTTGCACCAACCGGATAATTTTTTAAAAAAGTTATTCAAACGTAAATTCAACTGGTGCTCACTTTTGTTTTCACTTAAGTTAATCAGATGTTCATTTACTATGAGGTTGACAAGTTAATTTGTAATGAATGGTGACCTAACATTTCATTGAGTAGTCAATCCCTCTTTCCACTAAAAGAAGCTGCTTCTCACTGTACTAAACCCCTGCCTCTCATTCTCCAAACTTTCAGGTGGCCAACTCCTTGTCATCTTCCCCTAGATCCTAGTGGTGTTCACTCTCTTATCTCCCTCGGGGGCCGCTTCTCAACACTTAAAGAGCTTCCATCTTCACCTGTGTCTCCAAGACGGATCTCCTTCTTCTCCTGGGCCTACGTCACCTCGGGGATCTCCCCGAGGTTCCCCAGAAGAGGCTGCACAAGTCAGGATAGGAAGTCCAGGAAATGGGGAGGTCGCCGATGACCACGCCCCGGGACTCTGTTTGGGAACCCCCAAAATTTACTGAGGTGGAAAAATTGCGGGTCATTGTGGGGTTAGCGTGAGGGGACCCGGTCCCAGGGAAAAGAGTCTGTTTTCCCACCAGAAGGAACGCTAGACGCGAAGGGAGTGTGCCGCCCTTCCTTCCCGGGGAGTCCTGGGCGTTGCTCTCGCCCCAGTGGTGACGCAATCACTCCGCGCCGGGGGCGGGATGCGTTTGACGCCATCTCCGGGCGCCCGGCTGGGTGGGCGCTGGGTGTGGGGCGGCTCCGGGGCCGGGGATGGCGGCGGCCGCGGTTGCGGAGGCTCCGGGACGAGCGGGTGGATCCCTGGAAGCGCTGTGAAATGGGCCGGTGAGTGTCCCTGGAAGTCGTGGCCGCCGGGGCCAGGCAGGCCTGGGCTTGGTGCTCCGGAGGAAGTGGCCCCCAGGAGCCAGTTGCTCCGCCGGGCCGGGGCCCATGAACCGCGGACAGAGGGAAGGGAAGAGGCCGCACCTAGACCCCTGCGCGCTTCTTTCTGCCCCGACATGGAAGGCGGCCTCAGGCCCCGGCGCCCCGGAGGCTGTATCCCTGCGGGCCAAGGTGTCCGAGTCTGCGGGGCGGGAATGGCCCCCAAACAGGGAAGTGTCGCTTGCAGGCCCTAGCCCCTGCCCCCTTGGTGAAGGGTCGACCCTCTACTCTCTAAACGCAGAATTCCCAATTTCGAGCCCTACCCTGATTGGAGCAAGGATTGCGGGACCACTGGGAGCCATAACCCTAGTCTCTGACAAGCTTCTCCTTTTTTGTCGGGTGCACCTCTCGCCCGCAGAGGATTGGGGTCTCCAGCTGGGTTCACTCCCTTGATTCCGACCCAAGCGTGTTGAGGAGCTTGGTTCCGGGCTCTGCTAGCAGCGTTGGCAACTCTCCTGTTAGCTCGGTTGGGGTCACAAGCTGCGTCTTCCCTTTGAGATCCTCAGTGAGGTTCTGGAGAGGCCGAGGTTTCGGATTTTTAAGTGTGTTTTGCGTTGTGGGAACCTGGCGCACAGGCTTGGCTCTTTGTTGTCCTTTCTGCAGACCTTTTACCTCTTTCGGTCCTTTTCCTAGCCTGTGTTTGCTAACCTCTGGGTGACCTGGAGGCAGGTTTTCTCTAACGTTTTCGTTACAGAAAGCGAGGATCATTTTGGGATTGAAGATGTGGCCTCACTTTCCACTGGAAATGAAAAAGAAAGCAAACTGCTTTTCAGTTACTAAAACTGCCGGTGGAGAACAGAGGCATCACTTACGCCACTGTATAGTATGTGTTTGTGGAATTAGGAATTTGTCTTCCCACTGTGCTTTCCTATCCTATTACCTTTTATGTACACCTGCATCTTGCCAATCATAAGAGAAATGTTGCGTTCAGTTTGGGGTGAGGCTTGGAGCGTTCTATAGGACTTGGACAGGATAGTCAGTAGTTTCTCAGAGCACTCATCTCTACTGCCTTCTCTGCTTTCAGAGGTTAAGGCTCCATTCTTTTGTGCTTTGAGTTTCTGGCAAGTGTAGATTCAGATATTGATGGTTTAGTGGTAGTTTTGTTTCACTAGTGTTAGCCATCTGAGGACCAAGGCAATAATTTCAATGTCTTTCACACTTGATTTAGCTCTTGGTGTAAAGTTGTCACCCAGAATATTTTACACGAACATACACACACACACACACTCTCTCTCTCTTTTTTACCCTGAAAATCTCTTAATAAATCTTCCCCTTGAGTGACTCCCCCTTGACCTCTTTTTCTGCCCCAGAAACATAAATAATTGTTCTTTTTCATCTAGTGCTGCCTTTTCATTTAAATAACCTCCACATTTATGTTTTCACAGGACCTGTATAAAGGAGAAATCCATGGAGTTGATTTTTCCTGCTTTCCATTGGTCATATGGGAACAGCATTAAATCTTACATTTTTATTTGTGCATTTAACTGAAATTTGGATTGGAAGCAAATTTAACCTTTGGGGAAAAGGCATAGATAGATGTTAAGGAAACAATGTTAAGAAAAACCAATGAAATTTGATGCATGGAAATTTTTTTGCAGGGATGTTTTCTTACAAGTGAGAGCATTAGAATTTTTTTTTTTTCCCCACTATTCAACTGCCTAGGTACTCTGGGTAAATGTACCATTTACCTGTGGAGAAGAAGATGAGGCAAGGATGCCTCTCTCTCATGCCTTGGAATTACCTTTCATAATAACCCTGTGTAAAATCAGAGGTCCGGCAGCTGCTTACTCCATTCCTGTTTCTATCTTCTAGGCTCCCGAGCCAGCCGGGAGGACACTTACTACAGCTGCTCAGAAGCACCACTGGAAGCTCAGGTAATACTGGCAATTTGAATTCCTTGTTTCAGGAAAATATCTGGGATGTCACAGTGGAAAAACAGAACAGAATATAAGATAGGAAACTCTTTTCAGATCCAAAGAACTGGAACCTGGTTGGAAGAAATAGGCAGCAAAGTTCATGTGCACTGAAGTGTTCAGACCAAAAAGTTGCTTTATCACAATGGACAAAAGCATCTGTGAAAGGTGACAATAAGAGAAAGGGAAAGAGAGCTTTCTTATGAATTATACAGATACGGGGAGAGACAGGCATGTTTAGAGGAATGGAACCAGAATTTTATAGAGTGGTGGCTGGAGCAGACCTGCAATGGAGAAGGAGCTATTGGCAAAAGAAAGCACAATTGAAAAAGAAAGGGAATGAATAGAGAAGGCAAATTAAAGGTGATCATTGAGAAGAAAAGAAGCCTTTTGAGACTAGGGAACTGGAAGTCTACGTAAGGTCAGAAGAATATTGTTTTTCTTTGGTGGGGAGGAGAAACAAGTTGACAGCAAACTAGTTTACTCACTCTCGCTATATGGAATCTGAGTTAAAATGTAGTATTTCATGGAACAAAAATGTTTATTTTCATAACCTGGTTAGGGAGCAAAGTTTAAAAAAAGAAAAAGACACAAGCAGACCTGAGGATTTGACACCTAGGTCCTTGAGATACTGATGCTACAAGGCAAAGGTGGAAGAGAGTTTTTAGCCAGCCTTGGGATGGTAGGAGGTGAGATCATAACCCAAATTAGGCTACAGAAAGGAAGCAAGGATGAGGTCATATGTTCAGGAAAGAAGGTGGCACATTCATATTTGATACAGAAGGAGAAACTTAAGGAAAAGAGCCAGCAGGAGGCTGGGCATGATGGCTTATGCCTGTAGTCCCAGCACTTTGGGAGTCTGAGGTGGACGGACCACCCTAGGTCAGGAGTTCGAGTCTAGCCTGGCCAACATGGTAAAACCCCACCTCTACTAAAATTGCAAAGTTAGCTGGGCATGGTGGTGCGTGCCTGTAGTTTCAGTTACTCGGGAGGCTGAGGCAGGCGAATTGCAGCTGGCAGAGGTTCTGGTGAGCTGAAGATTGCGCTGCTGCACTCCAGCCTGGGCGACAAGAGCACAACTCCATCCTTTTTTTTTTTTTTTTTTTAAAGACAGGGTTTCACCATATTGATCAGGCTGGTCTCGAACTCCTGACCTCAGGTGATCCACCCGCCTCAGCCTCCCAAAGTGCTGGGATTACAGGCGTGAGCCATTGCGCCCGGCTAGCACAACTCCATCTTAAAAATAAAAGGAAAAAGAGCCAGCAGGAAAGACCTTGTGTTCAGAGCCCCCTTTGGGAAGAAGGCTGAAAAGAATCAAGATGCTGATGAGCCACATGACTAACCGTGAAGCTGTTAGTCTCTCTGGGCTTGGGGAGCCCACAGGTTATTTGTGCATTGGTGAATAATCATCCTTGTAGCTCTTGGTGCCTTGTGGTTTCCCCCATTGTTTCTCTCATGTTCCGGTCTGGATGAGTTGGGGGTAGTCTCCTTGTCTGCCCCCTTCTTTTACCTCCTTTTTCTAACAATCCCCTTTGTTACATCTTCCTCCATGGCACAATTCCTCCTATTTCCTTTGTCTTGGCTCATCCCTAGGTTACTTTTCTTTGCCTCTGATTTATTCCCTAGCAGATGTGGGCGCCCCAGCGAGAAGCAGAGAGGGGTACAGGGAAGCCACAGCGAAGCCCCTTCTGATGCCCCAGGGAGCAAGCCGACTCCTTCCAGGCTCCAGGAACACCACAAAGCAATATGAAACCTGTTCATGAGAGGAGTCAGGAATGCCTTCCACCAAAGAAACGAGACCTCCCCCGTGACCAGCGAGAATATGGGGAGAACTACCAGCTGCTCCACTAACCACACACCCTCCAGTGATGCCTCTGAATGGTCCCGAGGGGTTGTGGTGGCCGGGCAGAGCCAGGCAGGAGCTAGAGTCAGCCTGGGGGGTGATGGAGCTGAGGCCATCACCGGTCTAACAGTGGACCAGTATGGCATGCTGTATAAGGTGGCTGTGCCGCCTGCCACCTTCTCACCAACTGGCCTCCCTTCTGTGGTGAATATGAGCCCCTTGCCCCCCACGTTTAATGTAGCGTCTTCATTGATTCAACATCCAGGCATCCACTATCCCCCAATCCACTATGCTCAGCTCCCATCCACCTCGCTGCAGTTCATTGGGTCTCCTTATAGCCTTCCCTATGCTGTGCCACCTAATTTCCTACCAAGTCCCCTCCTATCTCCTTCTACCAACCTTGCCACCTCTCACCTTCCACACTTTGTGCCATATGCCTCACTTCTGGCAGAAGGAGCCACTCCTCCCCCACAGGCTCCCTCCCCGGCCCACTCATTTAACAAAGCCCCGTCTGCCACCTCCCCGCCTGGGCAGTTGCCACATCATTCAAGTACTCAGCCGCTGGACCTCGCTCCAGGCCGGATGCCCGTTTATTATCAGATGTCCAGGCTACCTACTGCGTATACTTTGCATGAAACCCCTCCAGCAGGTGCCAGCCCAGTTCTTACCCCTCAGGAGAGCCAGTCTGCTCTGGAAGCAGCTGCTGCAAATGGAGGACAGAGACAGCGAGAGCGAAATATCGTAAGACGGGAAAGTGAAGCCCTTGACTCCCCCAACAGCAAGGGTGAAGGCCAGGGAATGGTGCCCGTGGTAGAATGTGTGGTGGATGGACAGTTGTTTTCAGGTTCTCAGACTCCACGGGTGGAGGTAGCGGGCCCTGGCACACCGAGGGACCCCGGACACTGACCTCGAGGTCCAGCGGGTGGTTGGCGCTTTAGCTTCTCAGGACTATCGTGTGGTGGCAGCTCAGAGGAAGGAGGAACACAGCCCCCTCAACCTATCCCATCATACCCCCGACCATCAGGGTGAGGGACAGGGGTGAGCCAGGGAACCCTGCAGAGCTGGCAGAGAAAAATCAGGTCCGTGGGTTCTACCCTCAGTCCCATCAGGAACCAGTAAAACATAGACCTTTACCCAAAGCAATGGTTGTAGCCAATGGCAACCTGGTGCCCACTGGAACTGACTCAGGCCTGCTGCCTGTGGGCTTGGAGATCCTGGTAGCATCAAGTCTGGACGTGCAGGCCAGAGCCACCTTCCCAGACAAGGAGCCAACACCGCCCCCCATTACCTCCTCCCACTTGCCTTCCCATTTCATGAAAGGCGCCATCATCCAGCTGGCTACGGGAGAGCTGAAGCGGGTGGAGGACCTCCAGACCCAGGATTTTGTGCGCAGTGCTGAAGTGAGCGGGGGGCTGAAGATTGACTCTAGCACGGTCGTGGACATTCAGGAGAGCCAGTGGCCTGGATTTGTCATGCTGCATTTTGTGGTTGGTGAGCAGCAGAGCAAAGTGAGCATCGAGGTGCCCCCTGAGCACCCCTTCTTTGTATATGGCCAGGGTTGGTCCTCCTGCAACCCTGGGCGGACGACACAACTCTTCTCTCTGCCCTGCCATCGGCTACAGGTGGGAGATGTCTGCATCTCTATCAGTTTACAGAGCTTGAACAGTAACTCAGTTTTTCAGGCCAGCTGTGCTCCCCCCAGGCCAGCTGGGTCCCCCCCCCGAGAAAGGCCTGAGAGGACGGTCTTGGGACCCAGAGAGCTATGTGACAGTGAGGGGGAAGAGCCAACTGGCAGGAGAGGGCTCCCGTGTGGTAGAGCCTTCCCAGCCTGAGCCCGGTGCTCAAGCCTGCTGGCCAGCCCCAAGCTTCCAAAGATACAGCATGCAGGGGGAGGAGGCACGGGCCGCACTGCTCCGTCCCTCTTTCATTCCACAGGAGGTAAAGCTGTCCATTGAAGGGCGTTCCAATGCGGGAAAATGAAACTCTTTCCCAGACCAGGACTGGGCTTTACCCCAGAGCTGAGCCTCGCCGCCGTGAGCAGGCAGAGGATTTGCACATGCCGAGCGGGGAATGGCTTTCTTGGCAGTGAGATTTGGGGGAAAGGGGAGACATGAAGTCAGCCTCCCAAGGCAGGATCTGTTGCTCATTACCCCATGGTGTCCTTTCAGGACAACCCCAGAGGGTGTTGTGATGGGGAGCAGCAGGCCTGGGGCAAGGAAGGAAGGGGGTGCACACAGGAGAAGAAACATTCCAAAATCAGGGCCTCCCTGTTCTTTCCTCCCCATCCCTAGCTCCTGCAAAGGAAAGTCCAGGCTTTGGGAGCAGATGGCAGAGGGAGGGGAGTAAAGAAAGAGCCAAAAATGATGATCCACAGCTTATAGTAGCAGTTAAACTGTCAGAAGTTTTTTTCCTTTTTTGTGGTGGAAGGGCAGGAGGCCCCAAGGTTGGAAATAAGAGGGTTCCCACCCAGAACCCTTCTTGTGAGAGATGTGCACTTTAAAGGGTGATTTTGTTCCAGATGTCTGTGGCTGGGTGTGGGGGGAGGAGCACTCATCTACAGGACTCTGCTTGATCCTCTGCTTCATAGCCCTTCCCCATCTCTCCTCACCATTCCGCCTACAAGGCTTCTAGCAGCACAGGAGCCCAGAGAAAGAGCCCCTGCAGGGTGCAGAGTGAAGTATACCTTGCCAGGGACTCAGTCAGGGGACTTTGGGAGAAAGACTTGATAGCCAGGCTGACTGGGTTCTAGGCAGGGCTTCTGGAAAGGTAGCTCACCTAAGAAAGCTCCTCCAACTCAGCATGCCAGACCCACTTTGAAATCTCACAGAATCTCATTGGTAATGGTGACTTTAGAAAGAGCTAGTAGACTCTTCCCCAGGCACCAACCCCCCACCTTTGTCTGTGTTGTGCCTAAGTGCCTGCGCCGCCCCCACCCTCCTGCTGCCCTGACCTCTGCATGGTGTCGTGACCTGGGCCTCGTTTGTAGCTGCACTGCCTTTCCTTGTCTGCAAAGTTGGTTTTGTCCACACTGACCAAGCCCTCTAGTTCTTGGGGGGGTAAGGGGTCTCTCGGGTTTCCCTGTCAGCTATAATCTCTGTTTTTAAATTCTCAAAATCATGTCCCCTCCACTTCCACTGCCAAACAGCTAGGTGGAGAAACAAGAAGGGAACTGTGCCCTGGGCCAGGGCGAATGCATGGCCGGGCAGTGCCCATCATGGCATTCTCAGATGTCCCATATGTCGCCTCCCGTCTTATTCCACTGCTTCTCCCAGCATTCTGGCATCTCCAAGCTATCCCTTCCCACCACTAGCTCTAAGATTCTAGGATAGTCTTGATAACATTTCAATACCTGAGGTAGATGTCATTTTGTGGTGGTATATTCCTCTGCAAAAAATATTTTCAATCTTAGTTACATTTGCACCCTCCTCCTGCTCCCCGCCAATGTCTTAATCCCACATTTTCTTCACAACTTTTAGCATCAGCTCAGACCGTGGGGTTCCATTGGGTATTGGGAATTAGGCTCCCCCACTAGCTTTCAGGTGGGTGAGTTTTTTGTTTGTTTTTTGGGGTCTTTAGACTCTTGAAGGCAACTCAGGGTACTGTCCACCCAGCTTTCTGGTTAGACTTCTCCCAGGCTATGATCCTGGCATTTCCTTTATAAGGTATACTTGGATTGGCTGAGACCTGGCCTGGCATCAGGAGTCCAAACCTCTGAGGTCTGATCTCTGCTCTGTCAAGGACTTTCAGCAAGTCTCGTGACCTCTGGCTCTTTCACTTCCTCCCCCACCTGCCAAATGGGGATAAATAATCTTACCTACCTCCTGGGGGGGAGGGGGAAGTTCTGAGAATGGAGTCATTCTTAGTGTTCAGGTGCTAAAGGTTGTTCTCCTGGGGGAACAGAGTGACTGAAACTGGCTTGTTTGCTACAAGCCCTACACTCCACTGTTTGATTCCTTGAAAGCAGTTGCCTGGTGAGTCAGCTTTTAGGGGTCCATCAAAGGAAGCTGCTGACCTGACTGCAAGTGCTTCAGTATCTGGTTTGTGTCAGAACCAGACACCAACTTTGTATTGCATTTGGGATCATATCTTTCCTCTTCTGTGTCCCCCATTCTCTGAATGCTGCTTTCTCTGGCTTGTCTCCTACAGTGGGGGCCTGTGGGGTTGAGTCTTGAGGAATCCCCCTCAAATGAGAGCCTTGGGAGAAGGCCTCATCTCTGGCTGTTTCATGAGCAACTTATTCCTAGAGTTCATTGTTTGCACAGTTTTCTCACAAACGTCCTTCCTCATAGGAAGGCTCATCAACTGAGTTTAGTAACATGTACACAGTAGATGCTCAAGAAATGACCGAAAGGATACAAGCTGAGCTTTCTCTTTATGGGGCAAACCTATGTCTAACTAGATATAGACTAATTAGTTTAAATCAAATCACCCTCCACTTGGGCTAGTTGTGAGTTTACAAACTGGTAACTTCCATTGAATTCTGGAAAGAAATTCTTGAGGACCCGGGCAAGTTGGGCCCTGACCTTTCTGTTGTTGCTCCTCTTCTGTCTCTTGCTGGTGAAGCAATACCAGCAGCTCCTGTAATACCACAGTATCGTGCCATGCATATGTAACATATTAATACTTGATCTTGCTGAGCTGCAAAGGTATCTTTCATAAAATATGGTCCCCAGGAAAAGAAGGTCTGTGCTCTAAATCTTAGTCAGAGCTACGGCCTTCCCCTTGCCTTTAACCTCTAGTTCAGTCTTTTCCTCCAGGCATGAAAAGTAAGACTAACCTGTGGTGTGTCCATTCTTCCTTACAGGAATTTCCTGAGTTTGCAGGAGACATGAGAGCGGTTTTTAGAGAGTGAGCATTTTAGTGGGAAGTTGTCAACTTTTTAGGAATGAGCAGTTGACAAGGGCCAGAGTCTGTCCCTTGTCAGCAGTAGAACATTCCCAGAGCTTAGGAATAGAAAGGAGAACTGCTGACTGTCTGGCACTGTATGGGAATAGGGGAACCCAGTAATGGGTGGATAATAAGCCAGGTCTTGAATCATTCCTATCAAGATTAGTGTATATTAGGAATAGAGGTGGCATGGGGGGAAGGGGCTCTGGGAGTTCAGAGCTGAGTGCTTGTACCTGAGGGGGAGGGGCCCCAGCAGATCTGGGCTGATCCTTCTACATTCTTGGTCCCAGTTGGTCATAACACCAAGGGCTTTGCTCTGCACTGCTTTGCCACTGCTGCTGTCTGCTCACTGTCCTGTCTGCTGCCCTCTACAGCTCCTGTCCTTCTATGTCTTTGGCCATGTAGATTAAGTCCAGGCCTATGTTTAGTTCTTACCTGTGTTCTGCCATGTTATTTTATTGCAAAGTCATGTTGAATAGGGATGGTATGAAATGCTGCTGGTGGGCTGGTGAATCCAAAGGGATATGGCTTCAGTGCTGTTGGGAGCCCTTTGGCTCCAAATGTCTGACTATCTTGAGGGAGAAACAAGGAGGTTTCTACTAGTGGGTGTCTTCTGTTGTATTAACTTCTTTCCTCTGTGGTATCTTGTATCTTGTTTTAAAAACGAAATGAAGGGAACCACATTAGGGCCCATGCCAGCATCCCATTGTAGTTCCTCCAGCTCCAGTTAGGTGGATTCTGGAGTTTGGAGAGGGTTTAAAGTTTGGCTGAAATAGCCCCTCAAGTGGGGTTTAGTTTTCTTTTACCAGTGGGCATCATGGGTGATTTAGAGGGAAGTACAGGATGGTGGTGTGATTTGAACCTGCAGCAAGCAGGCATACTGGAGTTGAGTGATCCCTCTGGAGAGGAAGGGTGGACATGGATTGACTGGGAAAAGGCTTGGATCCATTGGAGTAAAGATAATCTGATTGATTGAATTGGCCATGGGAGGTTAGGTCACAGTCTTATTAAAAAAAGTAAATAGGACAGAGACTAAGTTTTAGGGAGACATCTTGGCCTCCTAGGCTAAGTTTACTAAATGACAGTGAAACTACAATACCTTCCAGTTGGGAAAAAGTGTACACTACAGTTGAAGAGCTGAACCTTGTTAGGTTGGATGTTGATCAGGAACCTGTTTGCCCTTTGCTGGGAAGCCTTCACCCTCCAGCTTCCCTGAGGTAGGGAAGGTCTCCCACATTATGCAATAATAAAATAAGCATCTGGGTCTTTGCAGCTGTCAGTTGCTCTTTCAACTCTAGGATCCATCTTTGGACCAGAAGCCTGGTCTGGGCCTAGGATCACACTGGCCCCAGAGATGCTAGAGTCGACTGCACTCTCTCCTTAGCTGCAGACTATGCACAGTGCCTGGGGCGGAAGGAGGAGAGGTGTCGTGGTTTGCCCTGCTGCCTCCCCCAGCAGGAACAATAGTCATAAATGCACTTTTCACACTAAAGGTTTCTTTATTAGTTCTCCTGTTAAACCTAGATCCCTCCCTGATAGATTGCAAACTCAAAGTCTTTGTGATCCCAAAGCCGTTCCACTGCAAATGCCCAGCAGTGAAGATGGCCTCAAATTGGGTTCCTGCCTGCAGTGTGTGTGGCAGCAGCCCATGTGCCTTTACCTATTGTCAAACTTGCAAGCATTTATTTGTCTTTATGACTGTCATGGGGACTGAGGTTCTTCAGAGAGAGAGAGTGTGAGTGAGCTGATGACACAGTGGTTTTACACCCACCCCCGGACAGGGAGTTTGCACGTAGTTGTGAGCTGTGAGTGGTTAGTGCATTGCTGGTATTGCCGAAGGCAGGGTTGATCCCTTACTTGCTTGATACTTGCAACTTGCATTCAAGAGAATCTAGATTGTGTTGGGGAAGGGACTGACTGTACTCATGGCTAACTTGAAGTATTAAGATAAGGCTGTCCCCTACAACCTTCTTAGTCACACAGGATCCCTGTAGCCAAAACAGTATATGATCCAGCTGCAGAGAGCAGACTGCTCTCAGCTTGCACAGCACCTTAGGTGAGGGAAGAATATATGGATAGGGAATGGGGTGGAGAAGGAAGGATGAGAATGTTGTCATCCAGGTGGCTTTAGGGTCCTAAGGAGTGGAGGAGGATGGCACTGGGGAGGTCTGGATGGATCTGGTAGGAGTTCCCTGTAGATAAATTACTGATCCCCCATCTACTATCCCCCAGTATGTAATGGCTGAATTAATATGTAATCAACTGCATTGTATCTAAAGCCTTAGAACTAGTCAGGTGCTCCCCTCCACCCAATACCATTTCTTACCCTCTAATCCTACCTGATCTTTAACAAAGCATTAATAATTCTAAGGATAATCTCTATTTTGTTGTGCTTTTTTGTAACTGTTTTAAATAAATCAATTTGTACTGTATATTTGTACTTTTGTGAGATCCTTTTTGCTGTTTTACCATTTTAAGTCTCTGTACTTGGCTACACACAGATTGTATTTTTATTGTTAATGCTCTTCTTATGGATACCTGCATTTAACTTGTGGACTATGTAAACACAGTATCTATCAATATCTATATATCTATATATCTATCTATATAAACTACTAGCTTTTCCTTTTGGTGTTTGCGCCTTCTTCCTATCCCAGCCTTAGATGGTGGCCATGGTGTGGGGGGATAGAAACCTTTGTGGGAGCAGTTATATGGTGCCTATCTTTGTGCGGTGAGCACAAGGCAGACGGCATGAGCTTGTCCTGGCATGGTCTCTCCCCCTCGGTTGGTGTGGATTTCAGAGACCTGGAAGTCTACCTGAAGACTTAGATTCTAGTGGAATCATAGGGATCTGTCATTACCTTCACTGCTGGCCTCCTCCCCCAATTCTTTACTCAGGAATACCGCCAGTAATATGCTAGAATAAGTCAGCCCCAATCATAGCTACTGCCTAAAATTTAGAAAGCTTGCCACTAGTATGTGGCCTTTATGGAACACTTATTATGTGCTACAAGATATCCTAAGTGCTTTATATATAGGAACAAGCATTTGTTGCTAGTATTATTTCCATTTTGTGGATGGGGAAGCCAAGACAGAGGTTAACTAACTTCCCCAAAGTTACACAGCTAGTAAGTGGCAGGGCACTTTTGAACCCAGAGATGCAACTCCTGAGTTTGTATTAATTCAGCTTCTTGTGAAGATTGAGATCATCCATGTAAAGTGCTCAGAATCATCTTTGGCACATAGTGAGGACTGTCATTTTGAAGCATCCAAGTAGGACTCCAGTATGGAACTCTGAGAGAAAAGCATTTGGTTCAATTTTTTTTCTTTTCCATTTTTCTTTTGAGACAGTCTCTATTGCCCAGGCTGGAGTGCACTGGCATGATCTCTGCTCACTGCAACCTCTGTCTCCTGGGTTCAAGTGATTCTCCTGCCTCAGCTTTCCCAGTAGCTGGAACTACAGGCATCTACTATCAGGTCTGACTAATTTTTGGATTTTTAGTAGAGACAGGGTTTCACCATGTTGACCAGGCTGGTCTTGAACTCCTGACCTTATGATCTGCCCACCTCAGCCTCCCAAAGTGCTAGGATTACAGACATGAGCCACCATGCCCAACTTTTTTTTTTTTTTTTTGAGACAGAATCTTTGTTGCCCAGGCTGGAATACATTGGCACAATCTCAGCTCACTACAACCTCTGCCTCCTGGGTTCAAGTGATTCTTATCCTCAGCCTTCACAGGTAGCTGGAGTTGATTATAAGCACGCCAAGTAAGTATTTTCTTTTAAATATATTTTTCAAAACACATATTTTAGCCTGCCTGGTAGAAGTAACCTTAGTTTATTAGCTGGGTGTGGTGGCACACACCTATGGTCCCAGCTGCTTGGGAGGCTGAGGCAGGAGGATCACTTGAGCCCAGGAGTTAGAGGTTCCAATGAACTATGATTGTGCCGCTGTACTCCAGCTTGGGTGACAGAGTGATATCCTTTCTCAAAAAAACAAACCCTAGGCTGGGCATGGTGGCTCATGCCTGTATTCCCCTTACTTTGGGAGGCCAAGGCAGGCAGATCACCTAAAGTGAGGAGTTCGAGACCAACCTGGCCAACATGGTGAAACCCTGTCTCTACTAAAAATTAGCCAGGTGTGGTGGTACACACCTGTAATCCCAGCTACTTGGGAGGCTGAGGCAGGAGAATCATTTGAACCCCAGAGGTGGAGGTTGCAGTGAGCCGAGATTGCGTTATTGCACTCCAGCCTGGGCATCAGAGAGACTTCGTCTCAAAAACAAAACAACAAAAGAAAACCCTAGTTTGGTGGGGGTCAGTTGACACTGTTAAACAGCCTTGGACCTAGGGAGGTCAGAGAGGAATCCAAGTTTCCCTGTTAAGATACTGGAAGAAGTCCACATTCTTGGCATAGTTATTTTTCTGGCTACAATTTAACTAGGGCACTTCCTTCTGGACCTCAAGATCTATAATTATCTAAACTGAACACAACCTTTGGTGCGGGCTAGGAAGGTTCTGTGCCTGTTCTGTACCATCACAGAAACTTTTTAGAAATGACCTCAGCTCTTGTCTCCTCCATGGTTTGGCAGCCATACAACCTGCCAGAGTAATTATTTTGGCCTAGCCTTAACCACTATTGACCTGAACGTTCTTAACCACCTTAATTCTGGATTTTCTTCAGTGAGTTTATTATCCTACCTTGCCTCTGGTGAATAAATAAAACATAAATAAAACGCAAACATGAGTTTCTTGGTGCCGTGGACCTTAATATTGTAGCTATTTTTCTCTGAGCCTTTTCCTAGATGCAGCTGACTACTGTCTGAGATAGAATTGTAGATGTTCGACAAACAATATTGCTGGGAAAAGTTGCACACCTAGTTGAAGGTATTGCATAGTCTTTAGGAAACACCAGTTATTAGGCGAGGCTTCTACTTCTAAGTTTAGAAAAGGTAAGCTAGGTTTAAATGGCCCTTGGGACCATAGGTATCTTCATTATGGTTGTGGGGAATAATCATCACAGTCAACATTGGTTCTTTCTTCGGTGTCGTGCTTATTCCTTGGCAACTTGTAAAGGCTCAAATAAGGGCCTCTGCTTGGACAGCCTAAGCTGAGGAGCACCTTCCCTAAGAAAAGTCCAAGCCACCAGAAGCCACTGTCTGAAAACTTCCATCCAATGTCATTTGCTAGAATGACATTGAGAGAAAAACAGGAAAGGGTCAGTAAAGATAAAATTAATTTATTTGACCTCACAACGTCATGGGCCACACAGGGGCCCCACAGTCCTAGAAGCAGGCCTGTGGCAGTGGGCTGGAGAGTCCAGTTCTCTGGAGTGCCTGCTCTCTTGTCCAGAGCTGCCTTGAGCCAGGTCCCTCCTGACCCCATCATCCTGCTCCCACATGCAAGGGCTGCACAGGTCCACCTGCAACAAACCCGGGCCTGCCTCTGGCAACAAGGACAGGGCTTCGTGCGTGTGGGTGGGTGGGTAGGTGGGTGGGTAGGATGGCAGGCAGGAAGGTGTGGTTCAGCGCAGAGAGCTGCTGTTCTGCTCTTCAAAGGCCATCTTGCCCAGAAGCTGGCTGTCCAACTCCACCCCACTTACAGGTAGCTGGAAGAAGTTCATTTCAGCTGCTAAGGCTGCCATGGCAGAAGGGTCCTGGCCAAACTGAGCTCGCAACATCATGTCCATTTTCTCCAGCCTCCTCTTGAGCCGCTTGGCCTCTCGCTCTCGGATGAGCCGGGCCTGCCGCTTTTCTGGTGTTTCGTTGGCCCGCTTCAGCCTCATGGCCTCCCGATCCCGCTGCAGCCGGCGTGCCCGCTGCTCATCTGTCTCCTGCATGCGCTGCAAGCGCTTGGCTTCACGGTCCCTCATGCGCCTCACCTCCCGCTCCTCGGGGGTCTCATTGTCCCGCCGGCTCTTCTTGGCCGTGCGCTCTCGTCCAGCCGCTGCAGCCGTACTTCCAAAGGCTCATTCTGCCGACGAAGGGCCCACTTGCGTACACTGGGAGTCTGGGCTTCCAGTAGTTTACGGTAGGCAGCACAGTTGTTGCACACAAGCAGAATTCCAGCAGGGTACACTGGAGGACTAAAGGCAATGTCCTTCCCCCTCAGCACTGGAGGGGCCCTCGTTGTGGGCTGTGGGTAGGGATTCCATATTGAGTACTTCAGGAAGTTTCTCACTGGAAAGCAAACATTTTGGATGGTTAGTGTTTCCTTCTAGCAAGGGTCAGGACTCCAGCCCTGCCTTATTCTTTTCCTATGATGCCAGGGGCTCCACGCTCACCACAAGGGGTCACTTTGAATGCTTGACAGACCTCTTCTACTGCTGCATCCCTTCTCTTCGAGCAAGGGTGTCTATCAAGTCTTAAAGCCCACCTGGAGTTAATGACTGAGCCACCTGCCACAGCAGCGCACCAGAAATCAGACATACCCTTGGCGTTTTCACTCAAGCCAGAATAGTGGTTTTGGTAAGAGCTTTGAAGTCTTGCTGTAGGAATGGAGGCTCCTGGAGGTGGAGACCTCCTTCAGGCAAGGTGCAGACCACCACCTCACCTCCTTCTCTCGCACTGCCTGCATGCAAAGGCAGACTGCACTGTACACTAGACAAACGGGACAAGGATAAAACATTCCAGTCTTCCTAGGACACAGTGGAGACTGCGTCCCTCATGCCAGGGCCCTCTCCACCCTATAACTTCTTCTTATTATTTTTTTATTTTTTATTTTTTTTTAAAGATGGGGTTTCACCATGATGGCCAGGCTGGTCTTGAACTCCTGACCTCAGGTGATCCACCCACCTCGGCCTCCCAAAGTGCTAGGATTACAGGCGTGAGCCACTGCGCCCGGCCACACCTATAACTTCTTTCTCCATTCTTTCTCCATTTATCATGAGTGTTTTGGACTTGCCTACATCTCTTTCTAGTTGAAGATATTCTGACAGGAAAAGAAATGGCAATTCATTTGTCCTTTGGCGCTATGTAATGGAATAGGCATATTTCCTAGCCTTTTTACTTGTACTTCCAGGTAGTCATGCATCAGTTGCCTTTGCGTTCCTATCTCTAGCCTTCGCTTTAACTTCAGAAAGCAGAACTCATACCCAGTAATTTACTCCCAGCACAATAGGGATAGTTGCCCAGCTGACCTGTTAAAAGTGGCATGGCTGGTGAACCGGGCTCCACACACAGCACAGTTAGATCGCTGGTCCTCTGAGTGGATTAAGAGGTGGCGACCCAATGACCCTGGGGAGCTAAGGGCCCGGCCACAGACAGGACACATGTAGCTCTTGGCGCTCACCACTGCTGCAGTGTGCTGTAAAACAGAGCCTTGATCTGTCAGTCTGTCGCTACTTCCAGGACAATCTGCACCCACTTAGAAACAACTTTCTGGCCGGGCACGGTGGCTCACGCCTGGAATCCCAGCACTTTGGGAGGCTGAGGTGGGTGGATCATGAGGTGAGGAGTTTGAGACCAGTCTGACTAACATGGTGAAACGCTGTCCCTGCTAAAAATAGAAAAATTAGCCAGGTGTGGTGGCGCATGTCTGTAATCCCAGCTACTCAGGAGGCTGAGGCAGGAGAATCACTTGAACCTAGAAGGTGGAGGTTGCAGTGAGCCGAGATTGTGTCACTGTACTCCATCCTGGGTGACAGAGTCAGAATCCATCTCAAAAAAAAAATATCAGCTTTCTGGGAAATGTTCCCTTTCATTTGTCTCAGAATAAGGAATTTACAAGTATTCTGTTTAGCCCCTAGAAAGCTCGGTCTCTTGTATTAGCGGCCTTGGCCATTTAGACCACTGCTTAGATTTCATTAGCTTGCGTTCTGCCTACGTTCTGGGACATGTGGCTGGCTTAAGAAACAGTGGGGTGCCAGAGCCCTCTTCAGAGCCTGAGAAGAATTCATGTCTCGGATAATTTCTCTCTGTCTCCCTGGCTCACACTGTGCAGGTACAAATACGTGTTAAGGAAACAATGAAGGCCAAATGTAGAAGCTGGCATGGAATACTGGTATGCAACAGGTATTTATTATCTTGCTTTCTCAATCTTTTCAAGATAGTCTTCTGGAGTAACACTTGTCCTCATGAACCAACTATCTTTATGGTACAGCCCAGGCTGCCATGTGTGCCAGTGCCTTGTCAACACCAACCAGGAGGCACAGGTGCCCTGTGCTTGGATCATGGTAAAAAGAACACAGAAGTCTGGTATTTGGATCCCCCTGGTTTACACTAATTTTCACTGGTATTTCAGAAACATTTGTGTTAATTAAATTTTTTTCTTTTTTTTTAGATGGAGTCTCATTTTGTCACCCTGGCTGGAGTGCAGTGGCACAGTATCAGCTCACTGCAGCCTCTGCCTCCCAGGTTCAAGCCATTCTCCTGCCTCAGCCCTCCAAGTAGCTGGGATTATAGGTGTGTGCCACCACACCTGGCTAATTTTTTTGTATTTTGGTAGAGACAGATTTCACCATGTTGGCCAGGATGGTCTCAAATTCCTGACCTCAAGTGATCCTCCCACCTTGGTCTCCCAAAGTGCTGGGATTACAGGTGTGAGCCACTATGCCCGCCCATGTTAACTAATTTTTTTTTCTTTAACACAAAGCCCTCATTATTAGTAGACATTAGTTTCTATTTCACTATTTAAAATATGCATTAAATAATTTAGAAAAAGTCACTTAATTTTCACAGTTTATCCAACATATCTCATTTATTTTCTAAAATGTTGGAAGCTTGGAGCAGAATCTTTTTTTTTTTCTTTTTTGAAACAGTCTCACTCTTGTCACCCTGGCTGAAGGGTGATCACTGCAACCTCGACCTCCTGGGCTCAAGCTATCCTCCCACCTCAGTCTTCCAAGTAACTGGTATCACAGGTGCACACCACCACACCCAACTAATTTTTTAAAAAAATTTTTTGTAGAGCTGGGGTCTTGCTATGTTGCCCAGGCTGGTCTTAAACTCCTGGGCTTAAGCAATCCTCCCACCTTAGCCTCTCAGCTGGGATTATGGGTGTGAGCCACCATGCCTGGCTTTGGGCCAAATCTGTTTTTTTTTTTTTTTTTTTTTGAGACAGAGTCTAACTCTGTTGCCCAGGCTGGAGTGCAATGGCGTGATCTTGGCTCACAGCAACCTCCGCCTACCGGGTTCAAGCAATTCTCCTGCTTCAGCCTCCCGAGTAGCCGGGACTATAGGCGCACGCCACCACACCCGGCTAATTTTTGTATTTTTGATAGAGATGGGCTTTCACCATGTTGGCCAGGCTAGTCTTGAACTTCTGACTTCAAGTGATCTACCCGCCTCAGCCTCCCAAAGTGCTGGGATTACAGGTGTGAGCCACCGCACCCAGCCTCTTAAGCCAAATCTTAATGGAAGTGACAACCCAAGACTGCTTCAGGAGTCAGAGAGAGATAAAGGCCAAGGCAAGATCTGGGCTACAAACAAGCTGCCCACATTCATGTTCCAGAGCACACAGCTCCCGGATCCATACCTGGTACACGTGAGCAATCAGTTGCTCCCCGGCTCCTGCAGTCTAGCTGGCAAAGGGGGACACTGGCAGAGTTCAAGCAAGGGGTCAGAATTCAAATTCTCTGTGACCTGTGATTCAACAAATAGGCAACACATTAGGATTCTTCACTCATCTCTTCCCTGCCCCAGCTTTTTAAACAGGGTACCCTGTTAAAAGGAACCCAGACTGATGGCACATGTTATTCTTAGCTTCCCATTGTGGGCTGAAGAAAAAGTAATAGCTGAAAGGGAAGTATGGCTTTCAGCCATGAGGACAAAGGATTGCTACAGAGAGAGCCGATCTATTTTTTTCCCTGAAGATAAACTCTGCAGAGACAGGGGTAGCATTTTTCCTGTCATGTTCCTTGCAGGAATCCTCAGGAACAAAGTTAGTGAGAAGGTGGTACTTGAGGTGACACACCTTGACTTAGATTTGCAAGCACATTCAAGAGTCCACTTTGGGAAGTCAGCTTTCCACTTCACTAAAGTGGCTCTTCTGTCTGGAAAGACATGGGGAGCTGTAGGAAAGAGAGCTGTGCATGGGCGCAGTGATGCGTGGATAAGAAAAGCATCGCTGAATGTGGCGAGAACTGAGAATCTGAGGTGTGGGTTCTGGTGCCACGAACGAAGAGGCCTCCTATGCAGGACCAAGAAACCATCAGAGGCAAGACTGTGCCACAGGGGTGAGCAGCATCAGGACAGGCAGAAGGGTAGGGCATTGCTGGATGTCTGGACCCAGGGGGCCATTGTCACTTGCCTCGTGCTCTACCACTTCGTTCCCACCAACAGGCTGTTCTGTATTTTCTAACTCTTTCTCCACTTTGACCACCCCTCCATCTTCCTCTGATGTGTGGGAAGAGACTTCATCTTGTGTGGTCTCCTCTTCATCACCCTCACTGTCACCTGGAACACACAAACTGGTCACTTGTTCTGATTTTTTGCATGAATACATCCTGAGCTGCTCTCCACCCTGGAGTTGGCAGTTATAATAGAAAACATTTTCAGATCTTCCATTATACAGTTTATATAGTTTAGTTGGGTACATATTATGTCAAGTGGAAATCAGCTATAGCTGTCATTTATTATGCCATATATACGTAAAGGGAAGAAGTGAGGCAAAACTGCATCGGAAATGGTTACTGTGCCCTCTGCGTGATCATAAAAATAACCTTTCTGACTCACGGTTTTCAAATATCTCACACTTCAAATCACACCTCCCCGAGTACCTTACACTGAGCTCATTCCCACAGCACACCACCTCTGACTTACCAACACTTCTCACTGATTTCACCATGAGCCCCCTGTACAACTCCTCTGTGGTGTCACTATTCTATTCTCCTCTGAACCCCACTAATGTCCTTTTCCAGCAAACCGCAAGGCACACTTACAGGAACATCAGCAAGTTTTTCTTCCCTCTTACTAGCAAAGGAAACACTAGTAAATAAGTTCGAGATGATGTCACTTTATAGGGAAAGAGTTGTTCATTACAGTGGAAAAATTAGCACAGCAACCAACCTCAGGCACTTTGCAGTGGTATCCAATTCACTCTGTTCTTACTCTACATTGGAACATGGCATTCTAAGCTAAATAAGTCCACTGTTTCTGTTGATTCTTTGGATTATCTGATGGGTAACTGAATGTATTAAGTGGAAGGAACAGGCCATTCTTTAGGAGGAAATGTATTTTCTTGTGACTAAAGCATATATTGAGTTTGTTTTAGTTTGAGGGGTAGGATGTAGCTATGGGGAGGTCTTCCTGTGGCTGGGAAATCTGCAAGGTTTATGTGAGCTGATTTTTCTTCTCTATTCCTTATAAAATAGAAAATGTAAAAGGATCAGAAAAACAAATAATAAGGGTAGTTCTTTCTGAAAGGGGAAAAAAAGTGCTAGTACCTTGAAGATCTCAAGAGGTAGCCAAGCCTAGGGAAGCTGTGACACTCCAGCCCTCTCCCAACCCCTGGACCCTGGACTTCTGGGCCTGATGTGAGCAAGTGAGAAATACAGGGCCGAGTCTCACCAGGCTGTCCACATGAGACTCAGATTTCCTAGCTAACAGTGCTGCTTGCCTTCTCTACTACTCCTTGCATAATATCTAAATCCACCAGTATGTGAGCAACAGCCATTATATTTTACTTCTTCCTGGGCAAAACTGGTTACATTCCCTTTCTTCATGAGAAGGTCTAGGCAAATCTGCTAGTAGTTACATGTGTCCTTATTAGGTACTCCAGGCCACTGGTGGACTGGATTTGGGGCCTGGAAAGAGCTATGGTTTATGCATCTTATTCCCCAGTCCAAAGCTCCTTTCATTTGAATCTATCTCAATAATGAAGGACTGGCACAGATTAGATCATACCATGTTTTCTCACCAGCTTATTTGAAATACTTGTAAATTTAATATAAACTGACGTATCAAACATATATTTGTAATTCTGCAATAATCCAAATATATGTCGCTACTAGAAAAATAAAAAAAAGGCCGGGTGCAGTGGCTCATACCTGTAATCCCAACACTTTGGGATGCCAAGGCGGGCAGAACACGAGGTCAGGAGATCAAGACCATCCTGGCCAACATGGTGAAACCCCATCTCTACTAAAATACAAAAACTTAGCTGGCCATGGTGGTGCACACCTGTAGTCCCAGCTATTTGAGAGGCTGAGGCAGGTGAATCGCTTGAACCCAGGAGGCAGAGGTTGCAGTGAGCCGAGATTGTGCCACTACACTCCAGCCTGGCAATAGAGCAAGACTCTGTCTCAAAAAATAGAAATTAAAAAAAAAAAATACATGTGCTGTCTAGAGGGATAGTACATCTTTCCCAAATGGAAACCTATTAGACGTTTGCAGATATTGTTTTTCCAACCTGCTACTCAAGAAAGTAGTGGCCTCCATAGGTTTTCCAGACATGTTTGGGTTCATTTTTCAGTTTCTGAGCAATTAATTACTAAATTATTATTTGTTGTTGATACTGCTTTATTATTAGCTTGGGTGGAAACATGTTCCTAGAAGGTTGCAGAGTCCTGTCTCCCTGTTTTCACCCAACCCAGCCTCAAATATGGTGAAAAATTGGAAAAGTGATTCGGAATTCATCCTAATAATAACCGGTATCAAGCGGATGAGGTGGCGAGAGTGCCGAAAATCTTCCTAGAAATACACGTCTCAAGACGTGTTTGTTCAGGCAGGTCACAGGACAGACAGACAATCCATGAGGTTCAACTTGTAACAGCCACTATCTTAACCACAGGGATCTTCTTAGAGAATTGGTATGGGAAGACCTTGATGTTAGCATTTTATACACTGCATAATCTCATTACTAAGCAAAATCTTCTTGTGTAACATTAAAACTGGGCCTTCAAGCAAGATTTCATTAATGCCACCTTATATTTTATTGATTACAAATACATAGATCCTAGGAGACAGGAATTTTTTTTCATTTGACCTAGCCCAGGGACTGCCTGAGCACTATTTATTCCTATATCTTTGTCTGTCACAACCAACAAACCTATTTGTATATGGTACTGTGCCAAGTACTGTAGTCCATAAGTTAAAAAAAAAAAAAAAATATATATATATATATATATATATATATATATATATACGCCGGGGTGTGGTGGTTTACGCCTGTAATCCCAACACTTTGGAAGGCCGAGGTGGGTGAATCACCTGAGGTCTGGAGTTCAAGACCTGCCTGACCAACATGGAGAAACCCCGTCTCTACTAAAAATACAAAATTAGCCAGGCGTGGTGGCGCATGCCTGCAATCCCAGCTACTCGGGAGGCTGAGACAGGAGAATCGCTTGAACCCGGGAGGCAGAGGTTGAGGTAAGCCGAGATCATGTCATTGCACTCCAGCCTGGGCAACAAGAGCAAAACTCCATCTCAAATAAAATTACATATACATAACCTGTCCTCTTTTCTGGATAAACATGCCTATACACCTTAGACCACCTTTAGGGTTGCTGAGGATCCACATATCTCCTTTTCATGTCTCTTCTCCCAACCCGCATGCACAATTCCCAGAGCACACACACTCTGATAATTCTTCTCCCATTGCCCTGAGTCATTACCAGAAGGTGCAGAACTCACTGCTACTGGAGTCCTGATCTCTTAGTTGTTGGATAGCTTGTCGCTGACTGCCAAGTTCTCCAGGAAAATCAGTTTTCATCATCGCCTGGCGGGCTTGCTCTTCTAGCCCAGCAAATACTTGATCCCCCTGGTGGTCACAAGGAAAAACAGTCAGGCCACCAGCTGGGCAGCACATCCCCCAGGCAAGCTGGTTGGAAGGTCAGACCATTCAAAGGTAAGAGACAGGTAGGTACCCTGTGGCGGGGTCACTCATCTCCAACTCAGCTTGCTGCCTCCAAGTTTCTGGGTGCAGCTGCTCTTCCTGGGCAGTGAGCCAGATGCTCTAGAAAGCATCACTTTCTCCTCTTAAATCCTCCTAGCCTTGACTCCTTTCAAAAGGTGACCAACTGCTACTTCACAGATTTCACTGCAGACTCTCAAATCTATTTACAACCTTCCATCAGGATTAGGAAGACAGAGGCAAGAGGGGGGCAAAGTGATGGGATGAAGACAGGGCAACAAATCTGGGCCCTGTACTAACATTATGTACCATATGCACCATAATGTACTAACATTATGTACTAACATGGTCTTGACTCAGTGTCTATCTCTGACTATAAATAAGTACTTCAAATCATCCTTCTAAATAACAATCTCTCTCATCCCATCTTTTACCCACTATCCTTCCAAAACATGCTCTGGAAGTTCTTCCTTGACTTTCTTTCTAATGTTTATCATAATTAGCCATGAGAAAATTAACAACTGATTGAATAATTGACTAGAAGAATAGATACGAACTCACTTCTGCAGAAGAACAAACTTCCTGAAACACACTGCTGATTTACAACAAATAATATTCATGTAGTCTTCTTGGTCCATTCTTTTTTTTAATGCAGTATCCCAAAGCCCTTGACCGATCCTTGATTTTGCATTTACTTCTCACGAACACTGCTTGGGATCCATGTGGCTATTGAAGAGTTAATGTTTAAGTGCCCTTTTATTTCCAGGAGACCGAGCATAAGGAGAAAGAGAGTTGGGTTTCCTGAGGTTTCTATTATCTCAGTCAGAGTAGAAACTACAGTCCCCATTCACCAGCCAGCAAGAGAGAATAATAAAAAGCCCCAGTGAAATGTCTGACAATAGCCAGGCCCTTTCTTACCAAAGAGAGAAAGGAAAGTACACAGGCTCAGATTCTGAGTCAGGATACAGTGATGTGGGAGGAACCAAATGGTGAGCTGATCTGCACTCCTAGACCTTGGCAATGAAAGACTTGATGTGGAGTAGGCTTCATGTGATTCCTTTAGTCATTCATTCAGCAAATACTTATTGAGCATCTATTATATGCCAACTACCAAACACTAATAATAGTTTGACACTTCCAAGTTCCAGGCTGTAAGTTAAGTGTTTTATAGTTATCACCTTACCTTAATTATCTGCAAAACTCTATGTGGTAGGTATTACTACCTATACTTTACTTAGGAGAAAACTAAGGTTAATGGTGGAACCAAGATCTGTCTAACTCTAATGCCCTTTTTCTTTGTGAGACAGGGTCTCAGTCTCTCCCCCCAGGCTAGAGTGCAGTGGTGTGATCATGGCTTACTCCAGTCTCAACCTCGCAGGCTCAAGCAATCCTCCCATCTCAGCTTCCGGAGTAGCTGGGACTATAGGTGTGCACCATCATGCCCGGTTAATATTTTTCTTTTCTGTATAGACAGGGTCTCACTGTGTTGCCCAAGCTGGTCTGCAACTCCTGCTCTCAAGGGATCCCCCTACCTCGACCTCCTAAAGTGTTGGAATTACAGGCATGAGCCACTGCCCCCGGCTTAATGTCTATATTCCTTAACCGCCTTCTAGTAGAGATGTAATTAGAAGGTTAGAAGCTTCTTCAGATGGTTTTGCTGAAAACAAACCCTTATCTCTATGTGAATATGGCTTTGATCCTAGTGTTAGTGTTTCCTTCATACCATGAGAAACTGATACATACAACTCAAACAGCAAAATTATGTTATCAGGGCTAGTGTATGACCAAAGGAAAAATGATGGTTCTGATACCACATCATGAGTTACCATGCCTGAATTACAGTAACTAACATTATGGCTATTATGACTCATACTGTGATTGGGAATAGAGGTGGTTCATGTTAAAGTGTATTCCCAGCTACAAATCACTCAAGGAAAGGAAAAATAAGCTGTTTTAAGTCCATCTTCACAATATCCAAGATGACACATTGGATATAAATTACTGGGTAGAGAAAGCAAAAAAAAAAGTGAATTCAGTGTTAGAGAGTTTCCTCGTCCCTTTTGCAGAAGTGAAATACTTAATTTCTCTGTGTTGGTTATACTGCAACAACAAGACCAGGGCCAACTGGTACTTTTTTTTTTTTTTTTAAATGAGACAGACTTTCACGCTAGAGTGCAGGGGCTTGATCTCTGCTCGATGCAGCTTCCGCCTCCTGGGTTCAAGTGATTCTCCTGCCTCAGCCTCCCTAGTAGCTGGGATTACAAGCACCGGCCACCACGCCCAGCTAATTTTTTTTTAGTAGAGATGAGGTTTCACCATGTTGTCCTGGCTGGTCTTGAACTCCTGACCTCAGGTGATTCACCCGCCTCTGCCTCCCAAAGTGCTGGGATTACAAGCGTGGCTACTGTTTCCGGCCGAGGGTCTACTGGAATAGTTACTGAATTCTCTGGGGTAGGTGCATGTTTTCAGACCTAGGAGCCATGGGCAGACATAGCACTAAGGAACAAGTTATGTATTAGCATATAATTAACAAGGGGCAGACCATTCTCATTAGTGACACTTCTGGTCTTCAAAGAAACTTAGCCAGAAACCAGCTAGGTTTAGAACATACTAAGAATAAACATTATATCTTCTTCTTGGATTCACCAATGGATTAATAAAAAGACATCTAAAAGGGATATGTCCCTTTCAAGATGAGTCAGTAATTCAGTTTTGTCTCCAACATGAGCTCAAGATTTATTTTTTTCTATTCATGTTGTCTGAATATTTAGGCTTTCAAGGAACAGAGAGAAGTCTGTTCAATACAACTTGCCTATCTAGGACTCCTGGGCAATCTCACCTGGTGTAACCTGGATAAGTTAATTCTGTCATTCCTTTTGGCAGTTTGGAAAGAAAAGCTGTGCTTATATTTTAGTCTATTCCTAACTTGGGAAAAAGGGTAAGGTGAAATTTATTCCTCAGGACTATTCCTATTTTAAGCATCACCATAAAGCAAAATATATAAAAATCATAAAAAAAGAAGCTATTTTGCTTGGTGTGGTGGCTCACACCTGTAATCTCAGCACTTTGGGAGGCCGAGGTGGGCAGATCACCTGAGGTCAGGAGTTCAAGACCAGCCTGACCAACATGGTGAAACTCTGTCTCTACTAAAAATACAAAAATTAGCTGGGCATGTTGGTGCATGCCTGTAATCCCCAGCTACTGAGGAGGTTGAGGCAGGAGAAGTGCCTGAACCCAGGAGACGGAGGTTGCAGTAAGTGAAGTTCACACCACTGCACTCCAGCCTGGGCGACAGAGCAAGACTCTGTCTCAAAAAACAGGCTATTTTAGCAGACCTCCTAAGATATGTGAATGATCTTCCAGTAGTTACTGTTTACCTAATCTCCAAATCACATTGTCCAGAATTATCCTTTCATAAGGTAGTGAGACTTGCTAAAAGCATGTCACGTTAACTGCAGTATAATGTGATCCATGGAGATACTAGTGATTAAGAAGTGTTACAGAACTGCCTATTTTTATAATGTTAGAATTATTCCATTCTGTCTTGAGATCTTTGGAGTACGTTTTAAAAAATCCTCTGGTCCCTAGATATTAATGTAGGGCAACCATCTTATTTAATATGGGCATTTGTCTATTAATAGCTGAGAATCAGCTACACTGCATAATAAAAACCAAGATACTTTCCTTTTTTTTTTTTTGGATACAAAATCAAGAAAATACTGTTTGTCTGTGATTTGGTTAAGCTTTTTCAGACCAGATAAGAACAAGGCCATGCAAGCAAGTTTGGAGAACAGATGAGAAGACTGAGATGAAAATTACTAGAAAGACAAAGATTTTACAATTCTCTCTCGGGTCCTTGGTGCAGTGAAACAAATGTAATTTCAAGCTGACTACAATTAAGTAAAGCAGCTGAAACATTCTTTAAGAGAGCAGATGTCCAGTTCAGGAAAAATGAGCTAGTATTAGGAGTGAGGCACTTAGGATTCCATTTCTAGCTGACAGTCCTTGTAACCCAAGGTGCTGGAAACAGTGATTTACTTCACAAGGATGCTAACAGAATGAATAAAAACAAAGCAAGTTGTGCTTTTTAAAAGAGAAACGTCTTCAAAGGCTTTTATTTCTCCTCTTTGTAAAGCTTTTAGTTGAAGTTGAAAGTGTTTTTTTTTTTTTTTTTTGAGACAGAGTTTCGCTCTTGTGGCCCAGGCTGGAGTGTAGTGGCGCGATCTTGGCTCACCATAACCTCCGCCTCCCAGGTTCAAGCTATTCTCCTGCCTCAGCCTCCCGAGTAGCTGGGATTACAGGCATGTGCTACCACGCCTAGCTAATTTTGTATTTTTAGTAGAGATGGAGGTTCTCCATGTTGGTCAGGCTGGTCTCGAACTCCTGACCTCAGGTGATCCACCCGCCTTGGCCTCCCAAAGTACGGGGATTACAGGCATGAGCCACCACGCTCAGCTAAAGTTGTAAGTTTTAAGTCACGTGTGTATTCTGCAATCTGAAAGCAAAAGTCTCTAAAGTAAAAGAATTCCTATTTTTAGTGGTTTGGTTAGTTCAAACACACTAAATGAAAGTGTGAAGGGACTCTATTTTCAGCCTCTCTACAAGTATTGACAGAAATGTGTACTCAGGGCTAGGCAAGGTGGCTCACACCTGTAATCCCAGCACTTTGGGAGGCTGAGGTGGGTGATTACTTGAGGTCAGGAGTTTGAGACCACCCTGGCCAACATGGTGAAACCCCGTCTCTACTAAAAATACAAAAATTAGCAGGCATGGTGGTGAGTGCAAGTAATCCCTAATACTTGGGAGACTGAGGCAGGAGAATTGCTTGAACCTGGGAGGTAGAGGTTGCAGTGAGCTGAAATCGTGCCACTGCACTCCAGCCTGGGTGACTGAGCAAGCCTTCATCTCAAAAAAAAAAAAAAAAAAAGTGTACTCAGAAGGGGTGAAATGGGGAAGGAGGTAGGGAGACTGTCTAAAATGGATTTCAGCCCATCAGCAGTTTCTCAGTGACTAATCACAATTTTGGGCTTTTATTCCAAAAGCTCTGTATCAAGTCTATTAATGAAGTGAAGTGGACAAAATACAAGAGTCTGTCCAGATTATTTCTCAGGAAAGGATCATGCCAGTGATTTAGACATATAAACAGTCCTGATGAAAACCCAGCAACTGCCAAAGCAGCTGCCCACTGGCTTCTAATATGGATCCATCAAACGTTGCTGGGTTACAGCAGTGAGATTTTTTTTTTTTAATATATATTTTTTTGAGACAGGGTTTTGCTCTGTTACCCTGGCTGGAGAGAGCAGTGGTGCATTTATAGCTTACTGCAGCCTTGGACTCCCAGACTCAAACAATCCTCCCACCTCAACCTCCTAAAGTATTGAGATTACAGGCATGAGCACTGTGCCTGGCTAATTTTTAAATTTTTTTTGTAGAAATCAGGTCCCACTATGTTGCCCAGGTTGGTCTCAAACTCCTGGCCTCGAGCAATTGTCCTGTTTCAGACTCCCAAAGTGCTGGGATTACAGGTGTGAGCCACCACACCCAGCTGGAATTCTTAATATATCCCTTTAGGTGACCTATTAGTTTCATGCCACACAATCTTCTTCCCAGAAGGCATATCTAATAAAGCGGAGCCATTACTCTGCTCAAGTGTCAACTGGCTTTGATAGTTAAGCAAAGCTTAATGCAGACTTTCCTGCCTCCCAGACCTTGAGTCCATTTCATTTACTTTATTTTATTTATTTTTTGAGACCGAGTCTCGCTCTGTCACCCAGGCTGGAGTCCAGTGGCGTGATCTCAGCTCACTGCAACCTCCGCCTCCTGGGTTCAATCCTCCTGCCTCAGCCTCCCAAGTAGCTGGGATTACAGGCATGTGCCACCATGACTAGCTAATTTTTTTTATTTTAGTAGAGATGGGGTTTTGCCATGTTGGCCAGGCTGGTCTTGAATTCCTGACCTCAGTGATCTGCCCACCTCAGCCTCCCAAAGTGCTGGGATTACAGGTATGAGCCACCACGCTAGGCCCCATTTCATTTACTTTAATAGATAAGCAGCATTCAATTCAGTACATTTAGTTGGTTCAATGTCACTGCAAGGTGATAGGAGACTCATATGGTCAGAAAATGAAATTACCTATTTCTACTAGCCACTATAGTCATAGGCGATGAAAAGATGACCTTTCGAAAAGGGTAGGGTCAGCTTTAGTCCCCAGATAACAAATAAATAAATAAAAAGAAGGTCCTCTGAAACTAGCAAATCTCAGTGTCTTTTCTTCTTAGTCAAGCTTAGTGTATCACCTGAGAAGGCTTTGTGGCTCCCTGACCAAAGGCGTCACTGAAAACAGCCCTTCCCTGGGCGTCTGTTCTTTGGTTGTAGCTGAACATCTGTGCTTACAGCCCCACAGTAAAGGCCCTTATAATGGCCACCTCCGAAGAGCCTGCAAAGTCCCATCTAGTCCACCTCAAAACAATGTCCTTTGGCTTGATTCTGGTAACTGCACTTCTGCAACTGTGGATGTGTGATATTCTCTGCACTTCCATGCCCTGTTTGTTCATCTGTTTTTCTTCATTTTTTTTTTTTTTTTTAGATGGAGTTTCACTCTGTCACCCAGGCTGGAGTGCAGTGGTGAGATCTTGGCTCACTGCAACCTCCCCTTCCCAGGCTCAAGTGATTCTCATGCCTCAGCCTCTCGAGTAGCTGGACTTGAAGGTTTGTGCCACCATGCTCAGCTAATTTTTGTATTTTTAGTAGAGACAGGGTTTCACCATGTTGGCCAGGCTGGTCTCAAACCTCTGACCTCAGGTCATCTGCCCACCTCTGCCTTCCAAAGTGCTGGGATTATAGGTATGAGCTACTGCACCCGGCATCCATCTGTTTGTCAACTCCACTACCAGCTCATCTTGGCTTTGACTGTGGGGCAGGGAGATGGAGCTGATAAATACATGCTACGTGCGCATAGCCATCAGCCACATAAGCCTGAAGTGACACCCCTGACCTTACTGCAATCATGCCATCACCCCACCAGCTACTTTCCTCAAATCTAACCAGGCTCTTGGACAGGTGGCTTTTGTAGGTGAATACCCAACTCCTATAACTGCCTTGTTTGTGAACCTATCATCTTACTAAGAGTACCTTTCCTGCCCTGCTCTCTTGGGGTCACACTTGTGTCTTTTTTTTTTTTTTTTTTTTTTAAATAAAGACAAGGTTTCACCATGTTGGTCAGACTGGTCTTGAACTCCCAACTTCAGGTGATCCACCCGCCTTGGCCTCCAAAGTGTTTGGATTACAGGCGTGAGCCACCACGCCCAGCCCACACTTGTATCTTTTATCAACCAAAGAGGAGAAACAATCCTAAACCCCTGTGTTAGATGGCCTGTGCTAAAATACTTCATTATTTTTTTTCTCTTTCTTTTTCTTGGAGACAGGATTTCACTCCAGCCCTCAGGCTGGAGTGCAGTGGTGTGATCTCAGCTTACTGAAGCCTTGACCTTTTGAGTTCAAGCGATCCTCCCACCTCCGTCTCCCAAGTAGTTGGCACAACAGGTGTGCGCCACCACAGAGTTTTGCCTTGTTGCCTAGGCTGCACTCGAACTCCTAGGCTCAAGCTATCCTGCACTGGCTTCCCAAAGTGTTGGGATTACAGGCATAAGCCACTGTGCTCGGCCAAAGATACTTCATTTTATCTTTCTTGACAATCCTCATGTACAAGCCCACTACATTTTGCTGTTTTAGCAACAATTTCTTTCTTTTTCTTTTTCTTTTTTTTTTTTTGAGACAGAGTCTCACTCTGTCACCCAGGCCGGAGTGCAGTGGCACAATTTTGGTTCACTGCAACCTCTGCCTCCCAGGTTCAAGCTATTCTCCTGCCTCAGCCTCCTGAGTAGCTGGGACTACAGGCACGCACCCACCATGCCCAGCTAATTTTTTTATTTTTAGTAGAGATGGGGTTTCACCATGTTGGCCAGGATGGTCTTGATCTCTTGACCTCGTGTTCCGCCGGCCTCAGCCTCCCAAAGTGCTGGGATTACAGGCGTGAGACACAGCACCCGGCCTTTAGCAACAATTTCTAAATCCTCCCTTAACCACTCACCTGTACATTAAGTAGCCTTGCACGTCCCCCTGTTCCAGAATACACTCCTAGAAGCATCCAACTGGTTCCGTTTTATACAACTTTTCCAGGACTTAAATAGAAGAAAGAATTGTATATGGAGGTTTGCTATCATAATCTCAAGAATGTATAAAATGTCAAAACTCTCCTAATTCCTCTGTCATACTATCTTATCTTCTACTCTTGATTATCTATTTTTTTTTTTTTAATGGAGTCTCACTCTGTCGCCCAGGCTGGAGTACAATGGCACGATCTCGGCTCACTGCAACCTCTGCCTTTCAGGTTCAAGCAATTCTTCTACCTCAGCTTCCTGAGTAGCTGGGATGACAGGCGCATGCCACCATGCCCGGCTAATTTTTGTATTTTTATAGAGACGGGGTTTCACTATGTTGGGCAGGCTGGTCTTGAGCTCCTAACCTCAGGTGATCCATCTGCCTCGGCCTCCTAAAGTGCTGGGATTACAGGCGTGAGCCACCACACCTGGTCAATCTTCTACTCTTGAAATAACCCAATAAGAATCAGATAAAGTGCATAGTACCTGGGATATAGTTTTTTGTTTGTTTGTTTGAGACAGGGTCTCACTCTGTCACCCAGGCTGGAGTACAGTGGCATAATCTTGGCTCACTGCAGAGTTGACCTCCCAGGCTCCAGCCATCCTCCCACCTCAGCCTCCTGAGTAGCTGGGACTACATGTGTATGCCACCACACCTAGTTTTTCAGTATTTTTTTTGTAGAAATGGGGTTTCACCATGTTGTCCAGGCTGGTCTTGAACCCTTGGGCTAACGATAACCTTCTGCCTTGGCCTCCCAAAGTACTGGGATTATAGGGGTAAGCCACCATGCCCAGCCTATATATTATGTTTTTAATAAATTTTAGTTCTCTTGTCAACTACTTGACTAATCTATCCTATCCAATGTAGGGTTTTGGCCCGCTGCAGTGGATCATGCCTATAATTCCAGCACTTTGGGAGGCTGAAGTGGGTAGACTGCTTGAGCTCAGGAGTTCAAGACAATCCTGGGCAACATGGTGAAACTCCATCTCTACAAAAAATACAAATATTTAGCTGGGCGTGGTGGCATGCACATGTAATCCCAACCAATTGGGAGGCTGAGGTGGGAGGATCACTTGAGCCTGGGAGATAGAGGTTTTAGTCAGCTGAGATCACGCCACTTCACTCCAGCCTGGGCAACAGGGCAACACCCCATCTCAAAAAAAAAAAAAATTACGTGTACACACACACACACACACACACCCCTAGTTTTTTTTTGTTTTTTCATCTCTGAATTCTCTTCAAATGTTGCTGCATTTTACTCAGTCAGTCCATAATAATAGGGAACTACTTGTCTTTTTTTTTTTTTTTTGATGGAATCTCACTTTTTTTGCCCAGGTTGGAGTACAGTGGCACAATCTCAGCTCACTGCATCCTCCACCTCCTGGGTTCAAGCGATTCTCCTGCCTCAGCCTCCCAAGTAGAGTAGCTGGGATTACAGGCGCCCGCCACCATGCCCAGCTAATTCTTTGTGTGTTTTTAGTAGAGATAGGTTTTCACAACGTTGGCCAGGCTGGTCTCGAACTCCTGACCTCAGGTGATCTAGCCCACCTCCGCCTCCCAAAGTGCTGGGATTACAGGCATGAGCCACTGCGCCCAGCCACTATCTATTTGACTTTTTAATGAACATTTGGGTGGGAATGCTTACCTTCCCAGATCATAGGAAAATGCTTAATTTTTTCAAATCTGCATAGATATTAATGTCAATTTAAGAAGGCACTTTTTGAACACCCTCCATGAGTAGTGCTAGAAGTAGAGAGGATATATAAGGAAATACATATGGCACATATTCTCTGCCTTCTAGAAGTTTACCATGCAATTACTGAAATAAAATATGTTCTGGGCATGGTGGAAGGCAGAGGTGGATGGATCACCTGAGATCAGGAGTTCAAGACCAGCCTGGCCAACATGGTGAAACCCTGTCTCTACTAAAAATACAAAAAAAAAAAAAAAAAAGGCCAGGCACGGTGACTCACACCTGTGATCCTAGCACTTTGGGAGGCCAAATTAGGCGAATCACAAGGTCAGGAAATCGAGTCCATCCTGGCTAACACAGTGAAACCCTGTCTCTACTAAAAAAGAAATAGCAAAAATTAGCTGGGCGTTGTGACATACACCTGTAGTCCCAGCTACTTGGAAGGCTGAGGCAAGAGAATCGCTTGAACCTGGGAGGTGGAGGTTGCAGTGAGCCAAGATTGCACCACTGCACTCTAGCCTGGGAGTCAGAGCGAGACTTCGTCTCAAAAAAAAAAAAAAAAAGTAGCCCAGCATGGTGGCTCACACCTTAATCCCAGCTACTCAGGAGGCTGCGGCAGGAAAATCACTTAAACTTGGGAGGCGGAGGTTGCGGTGAGCCAAGATCGCGCTGCTGCACTGCAGCCTGGGTGACAGAGCAAGACTCTGTCTCAAAAAAAAAAAAAAAAGAAAAGAAAAAGAAAAAGAAAAATATGCATACAAAACTGCTGAAAACAATACAAGATAACAGTGCATACCTGATCTTCTGGTTTCTAGCCTCTCCCTTTTGTGACCCATCCCACAAATTGCTTCATAGTACCAAAATGCTGCATTCTAAATGTCACTCCCCTCTCCTTGCTTAAAAACCTTCAGTAGTGGCCAGGTATGGTGGCTCATGCCTGTAATCCCAACACTTTGGGAGGCTGAGGTGGGTGGATCACCTGAGGTTGGGAGTTCAAGACTAGCCTGATCAACATGGAGAAACCCTGTCTTTGTTAAAAAAAAAATACAAAATTAGCCGGGCGTGGTGGTGCATGCCTGTAATCCCAGCTACTTGGGAGGTTGAGGCAGGAGAATCGCTTGGACCCGGTAGGCAGAGGTTGTGGTGAGCTGAGATTATGCCATTACACTACAGCCTGGGCAACAAGAGCAAAACTCTGACTCAAAAAAAAAAAAAAAACAACAACACAAAAACCTTCAGTAGTTCCCTACAGCCTACAGAATGAACTTTGAACTTGGTCTGGCATTCAGGCTTCCACAATGTAGACTGAAACATCTCTAACTTCACATCTTATAACTTGTGAACAAATGAAACTTCTGCTTCATATCAAGTCTCCTCATCCTCTGAACATGTTTGTATTCCCGCCTCTAGCTTTGCTCATGTTAGTTTCCCTACCTGATTTTCCCTCTCCCTGCCTCTTGTTTTTTAACTTTTTTTTTTTCAAATCCACATTCTACCCTCTAAAGCCCAGCTCAAGCGCATGGTCTAGAGGCTTTTTCATTAAGCATTCCCCTTGCTACTTCAGTCCACAGAGCTCTCTTAACTTCCTTCCTCCTAACTTCTCTGGTACATACGATCTGCAGCATCTGTTTGGCACTTAGCATATCCTATCATTCATTCATATTTATATATCTGAGGCTATATTACAGTCTTACAGATCTTATATTGTTTTAGAGCCCTAACATCTAGCACACGGATCTGCACAGAGTAGATATCTTGTAACTGTTTGTTAATGTGATATTAAAGATAAATGAAGTGTACATACCCCTAAGATTGGTTTTGAACACCTCCCCCCAGCAACCAGACACACTTTAAATCCATCATATCCAACATCTTTAACCCTTTTTCTTTTTTCCTTTTTTTTTTATTCTGCTCAGCGAACTGTGTTTTAAATTTATCCTTTTCTTCTTCATAAATCAGTATAAGCCTCTCCCCTAAATTCAGGTTACTCTACCATTCCACCCCTCAGCATTCCCAGGTTCCAGAAGACAAGGCCCAATACTCACAGTGAACTTTATTTGGATTTGTCTGTTTCCGACGGGACATGTTTCCCTGATCCCAGAGCTCTGGTCTTTCCCAGTTTCACGACTGGATATATTACTACCTCCTTGCAAGATGCTAACCTACAATAAAAAAGGTTACTGTTAGCACACGTCATTTTCCCCCAGCAGTTATATAAAATTTAAAGATAAAATGTGTTGAAAAAACAGCTCCTGAACATACAAAACTCACCAATTATAAACAATTGAACTAAGAAAGAAAGAAATGAATAAATCTCTAGCCTAATGTCAAGGTCCCAGAAAGTTTAAGAGGGGGACTTCTTCAGAGGATTTAGAGAATTATACTCTAAATCCATCTTTGGAATCCAGAATACTGTTAAGTGATCACGATCAAGGTCACAGGATAAAAGAGGAAGCAAAACTCAGGCAACCAGGGTTAGAAGTATTGAGGGCTCAAGGGGATAACCCTCATGAATTGCAAAAGGAAGCCAAAGAAAGCCAAAGAGGGTGGCAGCTCGCATGTCACATGCCCGCTGGAAGTCAAACCCTGCAATCTACACCAGAGGATTTTTTGTGACATTATCTTGCTTACAGGTAGCAAAGGCATCACATCCCTGAGACAGAAAATGTCTCAAATAACCATCTGTAAATGAGAACCAGTATAGGAAATAAAGCCTCTATCTGGTGATAGAGGCTCAATGCTATGCACTGTGGATGACATGGCACTAAGCAAATCAAACTTCTAATGTTGAAAATGGGCTCACACCAGAAGGGACAGATGCCACCCACATTGATGAGTACTAATCCAACACCCCAGTATGGAATACCACCTGGCCCTCCTCACATGTTCCAGAGAGGTAGTCAAAGTTAATAATTTTAGAGACTCTTCTCAATCTAGCCTCTGTGTAGCAAAGAGATCACTGGGAGGAACAAAGAGAAAAGCTCCCCCAAACAAAAAATGCTGCCAAGACATGCATCTGCTCCCCCACCCCAAAGAGGAGGGGGATACATAGGTAAGCCTGGAGGTTCCTGATTAACTACAGAAAGAGTGTCCCAGCCTTAAGCATTGTTAGAGAGTCTGAGATGGATTAGTATCAATAGCTGTGACATTTTCTTAGAAAGAGAAGAGTGAATAAACACACACAGAATAAAAAGGGATTGGATTTCCTACCAAAGACAGGAATATGGATCTGGTCACTCTGTAAGTTTTCTTTCAGTTCCTTCCTGCCTTCTTGAGTTACACTCACACTGAATAAGCAAATATAAAATTATAGTTTATTGCCTTAAGAGGAATTATGGGAGACTACTGCTAGCTATACTTTGTACTCCTGTTAATGAAGACTCACCTCCTGTTATGCCAACTAACTCCTCTATGTAGCTAGAAGGACCTCAAACCTATAATCAGATCCTGCCTCCCCTTACCAAAAGAAGAAAGAAACCGCAAATGGCAAAGACAGGCCTCCACAGGAAGTGGCAAAGGAAGCAGCTTTCAGGCAGTCTTCTAGCATATCTGCATATCAAACAGTTCTTTTTCAGACCTTTAATTAAAAACAAAACAAAACAAAACTCTAAATGTATACAATAAAAATCGATTTTAACTAGAAGGCAATATACTAAGTACTGATTAATGCAGGCTCTATTAATATTTTTAAAAATATGGACAGGTGCGGTGGCTCACGCCTGTAATCCCAGCACTTTGGGAGGCCAAGGCAGGCGGATCACTTGAGGCCAGGAGTTTGGGACCAGCCTGGCCAATATGGTGAAACCCCGTCTCTACTAAAAACACAAAAATTAGTTTGGCGTGATGGCACACACCTGTAAATCTCAGCTACTTAGGAAGCTGAGGCACGAGAATCGCTTGAACCTGGGGGACAGACGTTGCAGTGAGCTGAGATTGAGCCACTATACTCCAGCCTGGGCAATAAAGCGAGACTTCATCTCAAAAAATAAATAAATAAAAATTAAAAAATAAAATATACCCCTTTAATGTGATAATATATTGAGACTAAAAATATGTGTATTTCTTTATTACAGAATATTGACTTAATTTTTATATTTTCTCCCTTCAAGATCAGAAATTGAAACTGTAAGATAAAGGTAATAAAGTCTCTTCTGAAGGAAAGCCAGATAATTTGAATCAGGCAACATTTCAATATTAAAGCTGCAAGTCAGAAGACAGAGATGAGTATCTGCATATTTAAATCGGCAGTGGCCGCTGCATCTCATAATCCTCCTAGTGGTCAAATGGGGAACTGACCAGATGGTACCCAACGGGACTTCACACCTGAGTGATCAAGAGAAAAATAAGCTATTACGGTCCTCTCCCACACAACAAAACGAAAATAATAACAAAAATACCCACAAAAACAGGCCTGTAGGGTCATGGGCTGTTGAAAATAAATAAGTAAATACGTAAATGGCACTGAAAGGACATTCTTGGCCACAAAGCAAGATCTCGGAGGCCAGATAACTGTTTTACAGGCATTAAAGCTAATAAAACCCAGAGACACACAGCCCTAAAGGTCACTCATTCCGTTTTACTTTAGCACTGCCTCAATTTCCAAGCCCAAATCTGAAACCAAACTAAAAAATGTAAATAGCTGCCTGAACATGGGCTGGGAAGATGAGTAAACGGTGAGGTTCAGGTCTAAAGGGATTCTATTGTAAAAAGAAGGCAGCACTGTCCGTCTTTAGAGCGAGGGTAAGGGTCCTTGGGAAGGTGCAACGTCTCCCGGAACACTGTCTCTGCTCTCCCACAGGTGTTAGGTTGCAGCTTCTAGGGCACACCACAGACTTTAGCAAGAAAAAAACGGATGAAATCCCAGCTTGAAGAAAAGAGAGAGCGTTCCCACCTCCAGCTCTGGTGCAGTTCCCACGGAGCAAAGCAAACTCGCCTGAATCCAAGTGATCTGTATCTGCCAAAAAGGAGAGGACAAGAAAGCTGGTCACCCAGCCGCCTGGCTGTTCACCTGTCCCCCTGGGGTTGGGTCTGGTGGGGTGTGTCTTATCAGCCGAGACGGTCCCTCTGCTCCTTCAAGCACGAGCCCAGGTAAATTCCCAGGAATTATCAGACAAGAGCCAGAGGTCTTCCGAGGCGGCTCAGACAAACCCTTAGACAACACAATCTTCTCCGAAATCTAAATTTAGAGGCTGTTCTGCGAGACCCAGACGCTGGGACTGATACCCCCGGTCTGCACGCCCACGCCCATCCTCCCCTCCCCCAGCTCCACCCAAGGCTGTCAGACGCCGGGGCCGTCCCCGCCAGAGCCCGAGGAGGCGGGGTGCCCGCGGCCCGCGCAAACGCCCCCCAGCCCCGCGCCCGAGAGCGCCAAGGGGCAGCAGGAGGAGCGGCCGGGGAGGGATCGGGGGTGGGCGCCCGGAGGGTGAGCCCGGGCTGCGCCCAGGCCGGAGCTGGCCCCCGGCCCTCTCCCCAGCGCAGACAGACAAAAGGACAGACAGCCGGCGGCCGCGAAGGGGCGAGGAGCCCGTATCCCTAGCCCGGCCCCGGAGGGGAAGTCTCGGGTCTTTTTACCCGGCGCCTCGGCGCAGCGCTGCGCTCGGGGTCCCTGGGCCCCGCCTCCGGACAGACGGACCGCCGGACAATGGGCCCGGGACCGCGGCTCAGGCCAGCTGGACCAGGGCACTCCGGGACTGGGCCTGGCCGGCGGAAGGGGCTCCGGACCGAGCCGATGGCGGGGAGCCGAGGGACGGCGCTGCAGACGGACAAAGCCAACGGCAGACAGACAGACGGAGGGGGGAAAAGATGGCGACGCGGGTGGCGGGAGCGCGCGGCTCGCGCACCCGCAGCCAGTGGAGCGCGTGCACGAGCCTCCCTCTCCCCCTCCCCCAAGCCAGCCGGGTCCCCCCTCCCCGCGCCCCGGCGCGCGCCCGGCGCTGTGGGCGGGGCCTGAGGAGAGGGGCTCCGGGGAGCGCCCAATCCCGGGCGCTCGAGAGGAGAGCCGGGCGCTCGAGAAGGGATCGCCCGCGTCCCAGGGCTCCGGGACCCCCCGGCCTCGCCCGCTCCCAGGTCTTTCTCTGGCTGTCTTAGCCGCTCAGCTCCCCAAACCTTCCTGGACGTGTAAACGCCACACCACCCAGCCCCGATCCTGGTTTCCTACCCCACCATGGAGTTCAGCCACAAAACCCACATCCCCCAACCACAGCTCCGCCACAGGCTCCCCCCTCTCCTCAGCCCGACCTTAGCCCGGATCCCCACCACCGTCACAAACCCTCTTCGCCTCATTCCCCTACGCGTCGCGGTGGCTTCGGCTCCAGAGGCTTTGAACTGTGACCACTGGCCTTGGTGGGGAGGAGCCAAGTTCAGCTGTCAGAACCACAGAGCAGGGAAATCTTGAGATTTCTTTTGAGCATTTAATTTTCTGACATGATTCTCAACTGATAAAATAACATTCTCTGCCAACCCAGAGGCAGGGAAACTTGTGGCACTGTTGCCACGTGAGGCGTGTTTGGGGGCAATCGAGAGCCGTTGTACTTTTTTTTTTTTTTCCCCAGAGTCTCGCTTTGTCACCCAGGCTGGAGTGCAATGGCGCGATCTCCGCTCACTGCAACTTCCGCCTCTCGGGTTCAAGCGATTCTCCTACCTCAGCCTCCTGAGTAGCTGGGACTACAGACATGCGCCACTATGCCCAGCTAATTTTTGTATTTCTAGTAGAGATGGGATTTCACCATGTTGGCCAGGCTGGTCCCGAACTCCTGACCTCAGGTGATCCGCCGGCCTCAGCCTCTCAAAGTGTTGGGATTACAGGCATCAGCCACTGTGCCCAGCCTGGTTGGACGCACTTCTAGTCAAACACCTCCTCCTGTCCTCGTCCTTCTCTCTCCTAGTTCCCGTTGCCTTCTTTTCTTCCTCTCTGTCTTCTAGAAGGCCTAAGCCTGCCCCTGACATGCTTACCTGGAGAAGTATGGAATGCAGAGGAAAGAAGATGAGATCTGGTATTAGAAGATCCCTCTTTGAGCCCCAGTTCTGCCACCAACCAGCCTGTTGACTTTGGGCAAGTCACTTCCCTGTTCTGAGCCTCTGCTTCCTAAGATGTCAAATGGATAATGATGCAATAATTTCTGGCCTCTACTCTCAGTGGGTTGTTGTACCAGTTAAGTAAAATAAATGGCTAAAAGCGTCATGCAATTGTTTCTTGTGATTACTGGCCCCGCAGACGATGCTGACCTCTGCTGATGAAGTGACAAGTCCTGGTATTTGCATAGGACATTCTTGCAAATTGTCTTTCCCCCCCCAAATATTTTGTGAGATGATCTCATTGTCTGTATCTTGTGTTCAACTTAGTAGAATGGCTACATTGAGGGATCTTGGTCCTTCACAATTCTGTGATAAAGAGCTCATTCATCATTCACTCACTCACTTGTTTATTGTGATTGGGATACTTAAATAGTAATTAACATTGTTTCACTTCAGTCAAGGAAACATTTTAATTTCATTTAAAAACTTAGTTTCTAAGTAGACAGAAAATGGAATATCATCCAACCAGCAAGTTTTTACAGTATTTTGTATAGGAATGCAACCTAGAATACACACTTTTATATTTAACAGTAATTGTTGATCAGTTTAGACTGAAGGATACAAGTATGGCTTTATTATGTCACTTTAAAGTTGACTTAGTTGACATTTTCAACAGAAAACTAGCTGACACTCCAGCCTAGAAGACAGAGCGAGACAATGTCTCAAAACAAACAAACAAACACCTGACCTGATAATGCCAGCCTGGGCAGCATGGTGAAACCCCATCTCTACAAAAAAATACAATAAATTAACCAGGTATGGGGCATGTGCCTGTGGCCCCAGCTACTCAGGAGGCTGATGTGGGAGGATCACCTGAGCCCAAGATCATGGCTGCAGTGAGTCATGATTGCACCACTGCACTCCAGCCTGCACGACAGAGTGAGACCCTGTCTTAGGCAAAACAAAACAAAACAAAAAAAACTGAGAATGATTTTTGACCTGCACCTGCTTCACAGAAATGTCAGTCTCAAATTGAGGTAATGTGCTTATAAGTGCTTTGTAAACTGTAAAATGCCACAAAGATAAGTTTAATATTCGTATATAGCCCTAATCAGTGATATTGATAAGTTCTCTGAAAGCTTGCTTCATAGGTTCTTTACAAAGTGATCTTGATTTTTCTTTTCCCTAGGCTTTGAGATGTCCAGAGCAGTTCCTATTTCATTGTATATTCTTTTATCATTGTTTTTTTCTTTTTTTTTTCCTTTCATTGTATATTCTTTAGTCTAAAAGCTGTCTGAGATGTTCCTCTTTCTAAATGTTAGTAGTGAAAACAAGGGAAATAACTCTACGCCCATCATCTTTCCCTTCTTTCTCTTACACAATGTATAGTAGTTTTATTGCAGAACTAAGCAAACTTTTTTTTTGCTTTTTTTTTTTTTTTTTCAGACAGGGTCTCACTCTATCACCCAGGCTGGAGTGTAGTAGCTCGATCTCAGCTCACAGCAACCTCCTCTGCCTCCCAGGTTCAAGCTTCAGCCTCCTGAGTAGCTGGGATTACAGTGCACCACCATGCCTGGCTAATTTTTGCATTTTTAATAGAGATAGGATTTCGCCATGTTGGCCAGGTTGGTCTCAAGCTTTTGACCTCAAGTTATCCCCCTGCCTTGGCCTCCCAAAGTGCTGGGATTACAGGTGAGCAAACTTGTTCTGTAAAGGACCAGAGAGTAAATATTTTGGGATCTGTGGACAATATAAAGTCATTGTCACACATTCACGCTCCTCCCCTTCCTGCTTTTTAACCTTTTAACAATATAAAACCCATTTTCAGCTGGAGACAGTGTATAAAAAACAGGTTGGCTGATTAAGGCTTGCAGGCCTATTACAGATTTTTATTTTATTGGGCTCAAACACTGTATCTAGTTAGTTACAGCTGCTAGTTATAGTCATTTACACACAAAAAAAGAGTACCTGGTTAGTTAACAAAGAAAGGGTATGTGTGAACATTTGTCCCAACAGCAAAACAGGACTTTCAAGGGAAACAGTGTGAGTTTGTTTGTTTCTGAGTATGGTTAGCTTCTGAATGAAACTGGTCTGTTCAGCCAGGGACAGAGATACTGTTGTGTTTTTTTATTCCCTCAAATATACTGTTTTGAATAACTGGCTAGTTGGGGTACAATTCACAGTTGATATATTACAGAATCTAAATTGACAGGTTTTGTTAAAGCCCGGGACACCATGGTGGTGATGATTGCTGAATCTTCACAATTCCTGAGTAAAATGCAATTTTTCAAAAGCAGGAAATGAATCATTTTGGCCAGGTGCCATCAGGCTCGGCTAATTTTTATATTTTAGTAGAGATGGGTTTCACCATGTTGATCAGGCTGGTCTTGAACTCCTGATCCAGCTGGTCTTGAACTCAGGTGATCTGCCTGCCTGAGCCTCCCAAAGTGCTAGCATTACAGGCATGAGCCACTGCGCCTGGCAATTGTTGTATTTTTTATAGAGACAGGGTTTCACCACATTGGCTAGGCTGGTTTCAAACCCCTGACCTCAAGTAATCCACGTGTCTTGGCCTCCCAGAGTGCTGGTATTACAGGTGTAAGCCACTGCACACAGCCTTTTAGCTTATCTTTACTGAACTTCATGGTTTGAACAAGATTGCAATAATGTCAATAATCCCCCAAATTAAGACCTACTGTGCTACTGAGGGCATGGGGGAAATAGAAACTTCTACATTGATGGTAGTGGTGAAAATTAATACTTCCTCTCTGAAGCATGATTTGGCAATATCTATTAAAATAGAAAATGTAAAATAAAACACTTTGATCTAGAATTCTGCTTCTGGGAATTTACCCAGTAAGTACAATTCATGCAGGCAAATACCTAGTCATCTTAGCATTGTTCATAGAGGCAAAATATTGGAAATGACATAAATCCTTAAAAATTGCCAGGTGTGGTGGCTCATGCCTGTAATCCCAGCACTTTTGGGAGGCTGTGGCCAGTGGATCTCCTGAGCTCAGGAGTTCCAGACCAGCATGGGCAACATGACAAAATCGTGTCTACTAAAAATACAAAAAATTAGCCAGGTGTGGTGGCACACGCCTATAGTCCCAGCTACTTGGAAGACTTAGAAGGGAAGATTGCTTGAGTCTGGGAGGTGGAGGTTGCACTGAGCAGAGATCATGCCACTGCACTCCAACCTGGTGACAGAGTGAGATCTCATCTCAAAAAAAAAAAAAGAAAAGAAAAAAAGAAATTATGGTATACATATACAGTGGAATATTATGTAGTCCTCTAAAGGTAAGAGAGTTGGCTGGGCATGGTGGCTCACGCTTGTAATACCAGCACTTTGGGAGGCCGAGGGTGGTGGATCACGAGGTCAAGAGATCGAGACCATCCTAGCAAACATGGTGAAACCCTGTCTCTACTAAAAATACAACAATTAGCTGGGTGTCGTGGCATGCACCTGTAGTCCCAGCTACTCAGGAGGCTGAGGCAGGGGAAAAGCTCGAATCTGGGAGGTGGAGGTTGCACCTCCACCACTGTACTCCACCCTGGAGACAGAGCAAGATTCTATCTCAAAAAAAGAAAAAAAGTAAGAGTTACTGATAACTACTGATGTGTGACAATCTCCACTACATATAGCTTGCTTTTGTTTTTGAGACAGGGTCTCACTTTTGAGACAGGCTGGAGTGCAGTGGCATAATCATGGCTTACTGCAGCCTTGACCTCCCCAGGCTCAAGTTATCCTCCCACCTCAGTTTACTGAGTTGTTGGGACTACAGGTGCATGACACCAAGCCTGGCTGAATTTTTCTTTGTGTATTTTGTAGAGATGGAGTTATTTTGTTGCCCCGGCTGGTATCAAACTCCTGGGCTCAAGAGATCTGCCCACTTTGGCTTCCCAAAGTGCTGGGATTACGGGGTGAGCCACTGCACCTGGCTAAGGTAGGTACTTTAAAATAAATTACACTATAGTATTTTAGTATGCTACAATATATGTAAAAAAGACACATGGGCAGGACACGGTGGCTCACACCTGGTAATCCCAGCACCTTGGGAGGCCGTGGTTGGCAGATCATGAAGTCAGGAGATTGAGACCATCCTGGCTAACACGGTGAAAACCCATCTCTACTAAAAATACAAAAATTAGCCCTGCATGGTGGTGGGTGCCTGTAGTCCCAGCAACTCGGGAGGCTGAGGCAGGAGAATTGCTGGAACCTAGGAGGTGGAGGCTGCAGTGAGCTGAGATTGTGCCACTGTACTCAAGCCTGGGCGATAGAGCGAGACTCCATCTAAAGAAAAAAAAAAAAGACACATGGTTTTACATGTAAATATCACTGGAAAAATACTGACACCATTAAACATCCGTCAGACATTGTTCTAAGAGATTTTCATAAATTAAAACATTTAATCCTCATGCCTTTCTTTTTTTTTTTTTTTTTTTTTGAGATGGAGTCTCGATCTGTTGCCCAGGCTGGAGTGCAGTGGTGCGATCTTGGCTTACTGCAGCCTCCAGGTTCAAGCAGTTCTCTGCTGCAGCCGCCTGAGGAGCTGGGCTTATAGGCAGCCACCACCATGCCCGACTAATTTTTGTATTTTTAGTAGAGATGGGGTTTCATCATCTTGGCCAGGTTGTTTTCCATCTAGTGACCTCGTGATCCACCTGTCTCAGCCTCCCAAAGTGCTGGGATTACAGGCATAAGCCACCACACACCGCCTCGTGACTTTGTTAAGGTAGGTGGTGTTGTTTTACAGATGAGGAAACCAAGGCACAGAGAGATTAAGTAACTTGCAGAAAGTCACAAGAATCTGGTTACAATGGTTACTCTACTTCTGGAGAAGGGGACTGAAAGTCTGAAAATTAGAGGAGGGAGACATTCTTACTGTGCATCTTTTTCAGCTATGTGTGTGGTTTGCCATTTTTATGCATTACTTAAATTTTTTTTTTTTTTTGAAACAGAGTTTTGCTGTGTCACCCAGGCTGGTGTGCAGTGGCATGATCTCAGCTCACTGCAACCTCTGCCTCCCAGGTTCAAGCAATTCTCCTGCCTCAGCCTCCCAAGTAGCCGGGACTGCAGGTGTGTGCCACCATGCCTGGCTAATTTTTTGTATCTTTAGTAGAGATGGGGTTTCACAACATTGACAAGGCTGGTCTTGAACTCCTGACCTCGTGATCTGCCTGCCTTGGCCTCCCAAAGTGTGGGGATTACAGGCATGAGCCACTGCACCCGGCCTTTTTTTTTTAAGACAGAATCTGCTCTGTCTCCCCAGGCTCGAGTGCAATGTCGAAATCTCCGCTCACTGCAACCTCCACCTCCTGGCTTCAAACAATTCTCGTGCCTCAGCCTCCCAGGTAGCTGGGATTACAGGCGCCTGCCACCATGCCCAGCTAATTTTTGTATTTTTACATACAGAGACAGAGTTTTGCCATGCGCCCAGTCTGATTTTAGCCACTTCTAAGTGTACGGTTCACTGGTAGTAAGTACATTCATATTGTGCATCCACCACCACCATCCATCTCCAGAATGTTTTCATGTCAAACAAACTCTGAACCCATTAAATAACAATTTCCCATTCTCCCTTCCATCTAGTCCCTGGCAATCACCATTCTACTTTTTGTCTCTGAATTTGAAGATGACTACTCTAGGTACCTCATATAAATGGAACAATACGGTATTTGTCCTTTTGTGGCAGTTTGACTTCACTCAGCACATCTTCAAGTTTTATCCACGTTGTAGCATATGTCAGAATTTCCTTTCTTTTTAAGACTAAATAATATTCTGTTGTCTGTAAATACCATATTTTTTTATGCATTCATCCCTTGATGGACAGTTAGGTTGCTTTCACCTTTTAGCTATTATGGACTTTTTTTTTTGAGACGGAGTTTCCCTCTTATTGCTCAGGCTGGTGTGCAACGGACTGATCTCGGCTCGCTGCAACCTTTGCCTCCTGGGTTCAAGTGATTCTCCTGGCTCAGGCTCCTGAGTAGCTAAGATTACAGGTGTCCACCACCACGCCTGGCTAATTTTTTGTATTTTTAGTAGAGATGGGGGTTTCACCATGTTGGCCAGGATGGTCTCGAACTCCTGACGCCACCCGGCTCTGCCTCCCAAAGTGCTAGCATTACAGGTGTGAGCCACCGCACCCAGCTCACTTTTTTTTGTTTGTTTGTTTGAGACAGTCTTGCTCTTTCACCAGGCGGCAGACTGGAGTGCAGTGGCGCGATCTTGGCTCACTACAACCTTTGGCTCCCGGCTTTAAGCAATTCTCCTGCCTCAGCCTCCCGAATAGCTGGGACTACAGGCGTGCACCACCACGCCCAGCTAATTTTTGTATTATAGTAGAGACGGGGTTTCATTATGTTGGCCAGGATGGTCTCGATCTCTTGACTTCGTGATCCGCCCACCTCAGCCTCCCAAAGTGCTGGGATTACAGGCATGAGCCACTGCACCTGGCCCCCTTTTTGGTTTTTTTTGAGAGGGGGATCTCACTCTGTTGCCCAGGCTCGAGTGCAGTGGGGCGATCTCAGTTCACTGTAACCTCTGCCTCTCAGGCTCAGGCAATTCTCCTGCTTCAGCCTCCCAAGTAGCTGGGATTACAGGTGTGTTGCCAGCACACCTGGCTAATTTTTGTATTTTTAGTAGAGACGATTTCACTATGTTGGCCAGGCTGGTCTTGAATTGAATTTCTTACCTCAGGTGATCCACTCACCTTGGCCTCCCAAAGTGCTGAGATTACAGGCATGAGCCACCACCAGCCAAAAAAATCCGCATTTTTTTTTTTTTTTTTTTTTAGACGGAGTCTTGCTGTGTTGCCCAGGCTAGAGTGGAGTGGCACGATGTCCGCTCACTGTAACCTCTGCCTCCTGGGTTAAAGTGATTCTCCAGCCTCAGCCTCTGGAATAGCTGGGATTACAGGTCCCCACAACCATGCCTGGCTGATTTTTGTATCTGTAGTAGAGATGGGTGTTTCACCATGTTGGTCAGCCTAGTCTGACCTCATGATCCCCTCCCTCAGACTCTCAAAGTGCTGGAATTACAGGTGTGAGCCACTGTGCCAGGCCAAAATCCACACATTTTAAAGGAACCAAATACTATGTATTTTGAGGTTCTGGAACCTGGTGTTTCTTTTATTATTTTTTTTTGAGATGCAGTCTCACTCTGTTGCCCAGGCTGGAGTGCAGTGGCACGATTTCAGCTCACTGCAACCTTAACCTCCAGGGTTCAAGCGATTCTCCTGCCTCAGCGTCCTGAGTAGCTGGGATTACAGGTGTGCGCCACTGCACCCAGCTAATTTATTATAATTATTTGTATTTTTTTTTTCTTAGTAGAGATGGAGTTTCACCATGTTGGCCAGGCTAGTCTTGAACTCCTGACCCCAGGTTATCCACCGGCCTATGCCTTCCAAAGTGCTGGGATTACAGGTGTTGAGTCAGTGCGCTGGCTTGGAACTTGGTGTTATCTTGAAATGTTGCAAATGGTTATAAAGATACAGTATTTCTAAACTCATCAACATCTTACCATATTGGCTGGCTTCTACTTGTCATATGAGTGCCCTGGTGCAAGCGTTAGATGCATCCTCTATAGTAGGGATCAGATGACTTTCTTCTGGAGGCCCACCCCCCCTTTTTTTTCTTTTTCTCCCCCTGCTCTTGTTGCCGAGGCTGGAGTGCAATGGCATGATCTCGGCTCACGGCAACCTCCGCCTCCTGGGTTCAAGCAATTCTTCCTCAGCCTCCCGAGTAGCTGGGATTATAGGCATGTGCCACCACGCCCGGCTAATTTATTTTTATTTTTTTGTAGAGACTGGGTTTCTCCATGTTGGTCAGGCTGGTCTTGAACTTCCAACCTCAGGTGATCTGCCCCCGTCGGCCTCCCAAAGTGCTGGGATTACAGGTGTGAGCCAGCGCACCCAGCCCTTTCACTTTTTTTCTGTGGCCCAGGCAGGAGTGCTGTGGCGTGATCACCGTTTACGGCAGCCTCGACCTCCTGGGCTTAAGCGATTTACCTGCCACAGCCTCCTGAGTTACTGGGACTACACGTGCGCACTGCCGCTCGCCTAATTTTTTTTTTTTGAGAAGTAGTTTCACTCTTGTTGCCTAGGCAGGAGTGCAATGGAGCGATCTCAGCTCACTGCAACCTCTGCCTCCCAGGTTCAAGCAATTCTGCCTCAGCCTCCGCCACCACGCCTGGCTAATTTTTCATTTTTCGTAGAAACGGGGTTTCACCGTGTTGGCCAGGCTGGTTTCGTACTGTTGACGTCAGGTGATTCACCCGCCTTAGCCTCCCAAAGTGTTGGGATTACAGGCGTAAGCCACCGCGCCTGGCCTGCTCGCCTAATTTTTAACTTTTTTTGTAGCGATGGGGTCTCCCTACGTTGCCCACGCTGGTCCCCAATTCCTGGGCTCAAGCGATCCTTCCGCCTTGGCCTCCCAAAGTGCTGGGAAGGCCCCTTCCATGGCTAAGTAGAGAATGATTTTCAAGTTAAAAACAAAGGTAACCAAGGAAAAAGTTTCCTCTGAATACCGAGATAAATTCGGGAAATCGCCAAAGAATGTGATGCTGAGGTCACACTACAGAATTACACCACACAGACCACAGCAATTCTGGTTGAAAGGGCAACGGGTCGGCTTAAAAGTGGGGCAGGGGAACACGAGTCCGTAGAGTGACACGAAGACGCTGGGTGAAGAGTCAGAGATAGCAGGCTTCGAAACCGGCTTGGCCGCTCCACCCAGGGGGAAAGTCCAGCGAGGGAGGGCAGCAAATCTCAAGGAGCAACTCCTCCCGTCAGAGAGGCAGTACTGGGAGCCGGTTATGGAAGAAACCGGGGCCAGGGCACTGGGCGCGGTAAGGCCGTGGGCGCAGAGTCCAAGAATCAGCAGCCGTTTCTGGCTTCACCCCGCCCAGAACAAAATTCCGGGCGCGCCCCCAGCAGCTGACTCAGTCGGCGTGTCGCGTTTTCCACCGCCTCCCGTGCCTCCGCCGCGGGAAGTAGTCCTCGGCCGCGCCGACTCTATAGGAAACCGAGGGAGGGAGCTCCGAGTCAGCGTGTGGGTCCGGGCAGCGGCAATCGCGCAGCCAATCCCTGGAAAGGAGGGCGTGGCTAGCTCAGATCCCGTGGATCCCTCCGCCTGTGGTTGCCGTGATGAGGTCTCGGGAGTCGCCATTTTGGATGCTGAACCCTTATTCTGAAGTCGGAGTCTGCAGTGTTCACTCCTGGATTCGGTCAGGTGAGTGTGGCATCCTCGGCGTCAGAGGTCTCCGTCTTCCTCTCTCCTCTGCGCTCCGGATTTAGCGGTCTCTAGCTAGCGCTAGGTCCCGGGCTTCAAACGACTTCGGAGGGGGGAAGCTGAGGAGAAAGGGAAGGATCATGGAAGTAGGGGTCAGACCGGAGGTCAGCTCGTCGAGGGCCCGCGGCTGGAGAGGTTGCCCGGGCCAGGGTGGAGGGCGTCGCAGGGTCGCGAGCAGCTCGGGGGCCGCTAGTCCTTGATGCTCCGAGCCGCTTAACTTTCCCGTAGTCTTCTTGCCTCGAGGTGTGTTTTCCCCGGGGCGGAAACGCCGCGGTCTCGGCGAGGGCTTCTTGGCGACACCCCTACCCCGTCTCTTCTGGCCCGGAGAGACTTTGGGAAGGTCGGGGCCTCCAGTGCCGCGAGAGACCGTTGTCCCTGAGCCCGAATCCACTTCCGCCGAGCGGGATAGCCTCCTGGGCTTGTTCCTGGGCTGGGGGGGCGGACTTGGGTCCACTTTGGCCGGAGAAAATTACATTTCCTTTCACTGAAGCAAGCAGCGGCCTTTGCCCGCTTTCTCGCATCCCTGCGTGTATGGTTAGAGGTCTTGGGAGGATCCTTGCGCCTCTCCTCTTTGTTATCTCGGCGCTTCTCCTCCGGGGTGCTGGAGGTGAGCACTTGGAATTCACCAGCATAAACTTTGAGGAGGGTCAGGACCCAGGAACTGTAGGTTAATTACGAAAGACACAGCAGCTTCAATCTGGTCGGAAACAGATCTTTAGGGGAAAGTTGAATTTTAAAACCATGCGTAATATTTTAACTTTTTATTTTTTATTATGGAAAATGTCAAGCAGACAGGAGTATGAATCCTCTCATCCAGTTTCAAACACAATCACTTAATGCCTAACCTTGTTTTATCTATACCTCTCCCATGTCTGTATTTTTCTAAGTTAATAAACTAAGAGTTGAAAATCGTATATATATATTTCCTTCTCCTTTCCAAGTAGGAACCTTTTGGCTTTTGTACCTACAAGCCGATATTTCGTGGGAAATTTTGTTTTTTAGCTTCCTCAGAACTTCGGGGATAGGACTTGGTAATAGTCGTTGGATGATAAAAGTGACCAGATGTGGTGGCTCACCCCTGTAATCCCAGCACTTTGGGAGAGCTGAGGTGGGAGGATCACTTAAGCTCAGGAGTTGGAGACCAGCCTGGGCAACATAGCAAAACCCTGCTCTCTACAAAAATAAAAAATTAGCCGGGAGTGGAGGCGCGCATCTATAGTCCGGGAGACTGAGGTAGGAGGATTGTTTAAATCTGGGAGGTCCAGGCTGAGTTGGTAATTGAGCCACTGCACTCCAGTCTGGAGGATCGAGAGAGACCCTGTCTTTAAAAACAAAAAAAAGAAAGAAAGAAAGAAAAAGGCGGTGGGGGCGGGGGGACGGTGGTTCTCTTTCCCAGGCTGAAGTGTAGTGGTGCAATTACTTCTCCCTGCAGCCTTGCCCTCCTGCGCCTCGGGAGTAGCTGAAACTACAGGCCCACACCTGGCTTTTTTTTTTTTTTTTTTTTTTGGTGGGGGTTAGGGGATAAGGGTATGGAGGGGAGAGATGGAGTTTCTTCATGTTGCCCAGGCTGGTCTTGAACTCCTGGGCTCAACTGATCCTTCCAAAGTGCTGAGATTAGAAGTATTTTGAATCCCCAGTGTTAGTGTTAACATTTCAAAGTCATCCAGTTTCTTATAACTTATTTTTTAAATAGTGTAATTATTTTGTCCAAATAATTTTTCATTTTCCCTCTTGTTCCTGTATCTCTGGGTTCTAAATTATCAGGAGCTCCAGAATTTCTATATCTAGTTTATTTGATATAAGCCCCGATTCTTGTAGAATAATCAGAATCAAGTTCCAGGATTTTACAATAAAACTGGAAAACAGAGTGTAGTATAGTCATTCCAAATGCAGGAAAAGTAATATGCTCATGAATACTTATGTCAGCATTATTTATATGGTACACATGTCAAAAGTTTGGGGAATTGATAAGAAAATTATTACTGAGTGGAATATTGGACAGCGTCGACTATACAAAGTTTTAGACTGTAACATGATATGATGAGAAGAATTCTATATTGTTGAGTCCATGAGTACAGCTTTGCAAAAATGTGCCTTAAGACTCTTGGCCAAGTGCCATGGCTCATGCCTATAATCCCAGCACTTTGGAAGGCCTAGGTGGGCAGATCACTTGAGGTCAGTAGTTCAAGACCAGCCTGGCCAATATGGTGAAACCCCACCTCTACTAAAAATACAAAAAAATTAGCGAGATGTTGTGTCATGTACGTGTAACCCCAGCTACTTGGGAGGACGAGGCAGGAGTATCGCTTGAACCCTGGAGCCAGAGGTTGCAGTGAGTCAAGGTCATGCCACTGCACTGCAGCCTGGACAGAGCCAGTCTCCGTCTCAAAAAAAAAAAAAAAAAAAAAAGAAAAGCACTTTTGGGGACGGACACTGTGGCTCATGCCTGTAATCCCAGCAATTTGAGAGGCTGAGATGGGTGGATCATGTGAGGTCAGGAGTTTGAGACCAGCCTGGCCAACATAGTGAAACCCCATCTCTACTAAAATAAAAAAATTAGTTGGGCGTGGTGGCAGGCACCTGTAATTCCAGCTACTTGAGAGACTGAGGCAGGAGAATCACTTGTACCCAGGAGGCAGAGACTGCAGTGAGCCGAGATTGCGCCACTGCACTCCAGTCTGGGCAACAGGGTGAGACTCTGTCTTAAAAAAAAAAAAAACAAAAAAAGAAACAGGCCGGGCACAGTGGCTCATGCCTGTAACCCCAGCATTTTGGGAGGCTGAGGTGGGCAGATCATGAGGTCAGGCATTCAAGACCAGTCTGACCAACATGGCAAATCCCCGTCTCTACTAAAAATACAAAAAATTAGCTAAGCGTGGTGACCGGCGCCTGTAATCCCAGGTACTCAGGAGGCCGAGGCAGGAAAATCGCTTGAACCTGGGAGGCGGAGATTCTAGTGAGCTGAGATCTTGCTACGGCACTCCAGCCTGGGCAACAGAGCGAGACTCCATCTCAAGAGAAAAAAAAAACACTCTTGGTAAAAGACCCAGCGATTTTCCATAATGTTTTTATATCAATTGTATTGAGGAACAAAATGAAGATACTTTCATAATGCCTGTGCATTTCAGTATTTATAGTTCCTTCAAGAAAATTTTGATGGTCTCTGATTTCTGAAGCCTTATTTTCTTGTGAATAACACATGATGCTGTTGGTCTTACAGTCTTCCTTTTTTTGTTTTTTGGAGACGGAGTCTTGCTCTGTTGCCTAGGCTGGAGTGTAGTGGCACGATCTCGGCTCACTGCAACCTCTGCCTCCTGGGTTCAAGCGATTCTCCTGCCTCAGCCTCCTGAGTAGTTGGGACTACAGGCGTGCGCCACTATGCCCGGCCTATTGTTGTATTTTTAGTAGAGATGGGCACCATATTGGTCAGGCTGGTCTTGAACTTACTTTGTGATCCACCTGCCTCGGCCTCCCAAAGTACTGGGATTACACGAATGAGCCACTGCGTGCATCCCAGTCTTCTTTTTAAATTAAATTTTCAGTCTTAATTAATTTGGCCAGTGAAGATTTGATTATAGTGGGAAAATACACAGTAAACTTTGTACCACTTGTACATGAAATGCTTCTGAAGGAATTGGAGCACCAGGCATGGTGGCTCATGCCTGTAATTCCAGCACTTTGGGAGGTTGAGGCGGGAGGATTGCTGAGCCCAAGAGTTGGAGACCAGCCTGGGCAACATAGCAAGGCCCCATCTTTATTAATAACAATTTTACAAAAGATAAAAGGATTTGGGCTATATTATCTTGGAAATGTGTCCTGACACCCCATTGTGTCTCTTTCTACTTTTAATGTCACATCTTCGTTACTGCAATACAGTGGTCATACCCAAATCTGTTTGTATTACTTGTTTTCTAAGAAAAAGAGATCAGATGCTGGGCGCAGTGTCCTGTAATCCCAGTACTCTAGGAGGCAGAGGCCAGTGGATCATCTGAGGTCATGAGTTAGAGACCAGCCTGGCCAATGTGGTGAAACCCCGTCTCTACTAGAAAAAATTAGCTGGGTGTGGTGGCAGATGCCTGTAATCCCAGCTACTTGGGAGGCTGAGGCAGGAGAATCACTTGAACCTGGGAGTTGGAGGTTGCAGTGAACTGAGGTTGCACCATTGCATTCCAGCCTGGGCAAGGAGAGTGAAACTCTGTCTCAAAAAAAAAAGAAAAAGAAGAAAAGATCAGAATAAATAAAATAATACATTTCAAAACCAAAAGTTTTTGTACATATTGCAGTGTCTGTAGCCACTCTTTTTTCTTTTTTTTTTTTTTTAAGGTGGGGTTTCACCATGTTGGTCAGGCTGGTCTTGAACTCCCGATCTCAGGTGATCTGCCCGCCTTAGCCTCCAAAGTGCTTAGATTACAGGCGTGAGCCACCACGCCCGGCCTGTAGCCACTCTTGACCCACCTGCTCTCCTCCCCTCCTCACTTGGTACTTTTAGAGCTACAAACACTAAAATCTTTTTTTTTTGGCTGCTTTTTTTTTTTTTTTTAATATTTTTAATTTTTTTTTTTTTTTCTTTTTAAGACGGGGTTTCACCATGTTGGTCAGGCTGGTCTTGAACTCCTGACCTCAGGTGATCCGCCCGCCTTGGCCTCCCAAAGAGCTTGGATTACAGACGTGAGCCACCACGCCCAGCTTTTTTGGCTGCTTTTAACTACTGCTACTTTGCATAGGCTTTCAGGCTCACTATGTCTGAGCAGCTTTACTCTTTTGGGCAGCAACTCTGATTCCTTTACTCCCCCAAATATCTTGGAGGGAAAAAAAAAAAAAGGGGGGGGAAGAGGAAGGACTCATTCCACAGTTTTACTTTGCTTATTCAAGATGAGGAGGCTGTCTGGCTCCCAGAGTCTCAACTAGCTGAGTGATAAAAGAGAGACTGGATGGGTTTGCTGTACCAGTGTTAAGAATTGGAATAAAGTGAAGGATTGGAAGGTGCAAGAATGGCACATGAGGCTGCTGATTCATGTGTGACACTAATAAAAATAATGCTGTTACACTAATATTTACGTATATAAACAGAATAGAATACCAAGAACTAGTATTGTGTTCACTAGTTCATAACCATTTTTTAGGGTTTATGTTATAATTGCTTACTTATCATTGTTTTTATGTCAGCTATACCCATATGATATGAGCCTCTTGAAAGCTAGGGAAGCTCTCATTTAAATGGCTTTTGTAGACAGTTGCTTAGCACAGTGTTTGATGGAACAGCACTCAACAAATATTTGGTGAGTGATTGAATGACAGTAAAGATGTTGAAGCACAGAGTGGTTTTAGAGTAACCTCTGAATCACAAAATAATTTTAGATTACTTCCTGGACAGTGTTAGTATGTGATGGCATATAATCACATATGTATGAAAATTTGTTCATATGTTTGTTAATGTATATGTAAACAGTATCTGTTGACTACAATATTTTATTACCTTTTAGGTTATTGTCTCCAAAATTAATGTTCTTAATCATACAGGATAACAAAGTTTATATTATGTTTAGCTTTGGAAACAGGTTCAAATTTTGAGATAGTAATTAAGTCAGTCTTTTGTTTTAAATTCATTTTTAGTCTAATGATTTATTTAATGTGCTGGTAATCATATTCTTATTTTACAAAGAAACGAATCATTAAAGACAATGACAGTAAACCACAAAGGTAATAACTAAATCTTAGCATTACTTTTGTGGTTTACTGTCATTGTCCTTAATGATTCGTTTCTTTGTAAAATAAGAATCTGTTGAAGAGGAGTTGAAATCCTCAGTACTTTACAAAATTGTTTAGCAAATTGTTTTTCTTTCCTTAAATCTAAAACAAGATTATGTAAATTCATACAATTTTTTAAAAGCATGTGACTTTTAATTAAAATTTCTGCTAATTAACATAATACATGAATGATAGCTTTGTACAATACACTGTGCTAGGCAATGTGGGGATGACAGTGACATGTAAGAAAAAGTTGAAATTCTGGATAAGGTGGCTCATGCCTGTAATTCCAGCACTTTGGGAGGCTGAGGCGGGAGGATCACCTGAGGTTGGAAGTTTGAGACCAGCCTGACCAACATGGCAAAACCCCGTCTCTACTAAAAATACAAAAATTAGCTGGGTGTGGTGGTGCATGCCTGTAATCCTACTCGGGAAGGCAGAGGCAGGAGAATCACTTGAACCCGGGAGGTGGAGGTTGTGGTGAGTCCCATGGGCCATTGCACTCCAGCTTGGTTAACAAAAGTGAAACTCTGTTTGAAAAAAGAAAGACAACAAAGAAACAGTTGCAGTCCTGCAGTGAGATTGAAACAGATTAATCAAAATTGTTAAAGGTGGGGGGGAAGATACAAAGCATACCTTAAACATTTTATTTTAACATAAAACACACAAAAAAGGCTAGCTAATCTTTAGATGAAGAGCTAAGACTTTTTAAAATATGGGTACTTTGACTGGAATTTGTTTAACAAATGTTTATATGGTGCTTGTTGTGTACATATAGCACAATATCCTAATTTCTTTTTTTTTTTTTTTTTTTTTTTTTTGAGACAGAGTCTTGCTCTGTCACCCAGGCTGGAGTGTAGTGGCGCAGTCTTGGCTTACTGCAGCCTCCACTTCCAGGGTTCCAGCAGTTCTCCTGTGTCAGTCTCCTGAGTAGCTGGGACTACGGGTGTGTGCATCCTACCATGCCCGGCTAATTTTTGTATTTATAGTAGACGGGGTTTCACCATGTTGGTCAGGATGGTCTCAATCTCCTGACCTTGTGATCCACCTGCCTCAGGCTCCCAAGTGCTGGGATTATAGGTGTGAGCCACTGTACTCGGCCGTGCTTATACCATTTTCATTTAATTATGTAATTTTTGAATGTTTGAGTTTAGGTCTGCATTTTATTATTTGTTCTTTTCTCTCATGTTTGTTTCTGTTTTCCTGTTTTTTGGGCTCTTTCAACACTTTTTAAAGTCCAGTTTAAAATCTGTTTTTTTTTTTGTTTTTTTTTTGGATAGTGTTTTTTTTTTTTGCGGAGGGCGGGTGGGGAGATGGAGTTTCACTCTGTCACGGAGGCTGGAGTGTAATGGCGAGGTCTTGGCTCACTGCAACCTCCGCCTCCTGGGTTCAAGTGATCCTCTTGCTTCAGCCTCCCAAATAGCTGGGACTACAGGTGTGTGCCACCACACCCGGGTAATTTTTGTATTTTTAGAAGAGACGGGGTTTCACTTTGTTGGCAAGGCTGGTCTCGAACTCCTGACCTTGTGATTCACCTGCCTTGGCTTCCCAAAGTGGTGGAATGACAGGCGTGAACCACCGCACCCAGCCTGCTTTAAAACCTCCTTTGCAATTTTTTTTTTTTTTTTTTTAGATATGGTTTTACTCTTGTTGCCCAGGCTGGAATGCAATGGCGCGATCTCAGGTCACTGCAACCTCCACTTTCTGTTCAAGCGATTCTCCTGTCTCAACCTCCCAAGTAGCTGGGATTACAGGTGCCCACCACCTCACCCAGCTAATTTTTTTTTTTATATTAGAGACAGGGTTTCATCATGTTGGCCAGGCTGGTGTTGAACTTCTGACCTCAGGTGATCCACCTGCCTTGGCATCCCAAAATGCTGCAATTACCAGGTGTGAGCCACTGTGCCCAGCCAGCAATTCTTTTAGAGCAGGTGTACTGGTGACAAACTCTCTTACTAGTTTTTCCTCATCTGAGAAGACTTTGATTCCTGAAGGCTATTTCCATTGGATATATTTTTTGTTTGTTTTTGTTTTTTTTTGAGACAGAGTCTCGCTCTGTCACTAAGCTGGAGTGCAGTGGCAACCACGCCCCAAGTGATTCTCCTGCCTCAGCCTCCCAAGTAGCTGGGATTACAGGCATACGCCATCATGCCCAGCTAATTTTTTTATTTTTAGTAGAGATGGGGCTTCACCATGTTGACCAGGTTGATCTCCGTCTCCTGACCTCGTGATCCGCCCGCTTCAGCCTCCCAAAGTGCTGGAATTAACAGGCGTGAGCCACTGTACCTGGCCCTAGATATATAACTTTAAGCTGACAGTTCTTTTCTTTCAGCACTTTAGAAATGTTGCTTTGCTTCCTTTTAGTCTCCCTGGTTTCTGAAGTGAAATCTAGAGTCATCTAATATGTCCCTTGTAGGTAATGCATTGTTTTTCCCTGGCTGCTTTCATTATTTTAAAAAATTGTTGGCCGAGCATGGTGGCTCACGCCTGTAATCCTAGCACTTTGGGAGGCATAGGCAGGTGGATCACGAGGTCAGGAGATCAGTACCATCCTGGTCAACGTGATGAAACCCCCATCTCTGGTAAAATTACAAAAATTAGCCGGGTGTGGTGGTGCATGCCTGTAGTCCCAGTTACTCAGGAGGCTGAGGCAGGAGAATTGCTTGAACCCAGGAGGCGGAGGTTGTAGTGAGCCAAGATCTTGCCACTACACTCCAGCCTGTGTGACAGAGCGAGACTGTCTCAAAAAAAAAATTATTTCTCCTATCCTTAAGGGATTTAATGACCCAACTGTCATTAAGACATTAAGACTCCTTGCTGTTGTCCTACAGATCTGTAAGGCTTTGTTCACTGTTTTCAATTTTTTCCTGTTTTTTTTTAGATTAGATACTTTCTGTTGACTTACTTACAAGTGCCCTGGCTCTTTTCTCTGTCATTTCCCATTCTGGTATTGATTCCATACAGTTTCTTTCTTTGTTTATATTTGTTTATTCTAAGATTTCTTTTTTTCTATTTTGAGACAAGATCTTACCATATTGCTCAGGCTAGTCAACTAAACTAGGCTCAAGCAGTCCTGCCTCAGCCTCCTGAATAGCAATAATTAGTTCTAACATTTGTTTCCTCTTTATGTCTTTACTTTTTTATCTTTCCATTCAAAAGAAATTTGTCTTAGTTGTTGCCGCATTTTTTTTTTTTTTTTTTTTTTAGACAGAGTCTTGCTCTGTTGCCCAGGCTCTAGTACAATGGCATGATCTCAGCTGACTGCAACTTCTGCCTCACCAGTTCAATCGATTCTCCTGCCTAAGCCCCATCAGTAGCTGGGACTGCAGGCATGCACCACCACACTTAGCTAATTTTTGTATTTTCAGTAGAGGAGGGGATTTCACCATTTTGGCCAGGTTGGTCTCAAACATCTGACCTCAGGTGATCCACCTGCCTTGGCCTCCCACAGTGTTGGGATTACAGGTGTGAGCCATCATGCCCAGCCAGCATTTTTATAGTAGCTGCTTTAAAGTCTTTGTCAGTTTTAATTCCAACATTGGTGTCAGTTGATGTGTGAAGTCGAGATTTTCTCAGTGGGTATTTCACCCACTCTCTGTCTATACCGGTGGTCCCTTTTCTAGTTCCTCAAGCCAGGACCTGAGAGTTCTTGATGCCCTTTCTGTCTGCCAGATGCTCATTTCTGGGTTTCAGGCTGCTGTGCATCTAGGCCAGGGAACATCAGAGTGAAAAATGATAAACTCACCGCCAGTTTATTGGTACTTCAAATTTTGGTCTTCTTCGTACATCTGCTGTTATTTTTCAGAGTTCTCAAATAGCTGCTAGATGCACTCTGTTCCTGTTTTATAGCTTTGTTCAGTGAAAGAGGCATTGAACGTAGAATCCTGTTGCTTGTATTTTTTACTTCTGTTTTTAAGGACTAGCCATGTTGCACTAAGTACAGCTGTTTAATTCTGTCTGCTGCATAGTATTCTGTCATGTTTTGTCACCTTTTATCAGTCTTTTTTTTTTTTGAGACAGGGTCTTACTCTGTCACCCAGGCTAGTGTGCAGTGGCATGAACACAGCTCTCTGCTGCCTCGTTGACTTCCTGGCCACATTGAGCCTCCCCACCTCACCGTCCCAAGTAGCTAGGACCACTGGCATGCACCACCATGCCTGGCTAATTACTAAATGTTTTGTAGAGACAGGGTCTTGCCATGTTGCCTAGGCTTGTCTTGAACTGGCCTCAAATGATCCTCCTGGCTGGACCTCCCAAATTGGTGGGATTATAGGCAGGGACCACTGGACTCGGCCTCATGTCCCCTTGAAATGGACACTTAGCATTATTCCACCTCCTTACTACCACAGAGTGCATACTTGTGTCTTCATGGTGCTATGAACAAATTTCTTTGGTGGTGTATGTCCAGGAATGGGATTGCTGTGTCTTAACGTATATGGATAGCTTTCATTAAAGCATACTTTTCTTTAAATACTGCCAAATTTGTGTCTAAAATGGTCATAGCAATTTATTGCCCAATATCTGAAGTCGTACTTCTAATTTTTGCCAATCTGACAGGTTATAATCTTATCTTTGTTAACACATTCACTTCTAGGATTATACAAAATAGCATATGAAAACTTGAAGAATAACTTTTTAGGTTATCCTTCTCTTAGAATTGTCACTGTTCACTTGACAAGTTTGGTGTATCCATGTTAAGCTGGAGTAATTGTCTGCTAAGGGCAAAATCTTTGTAGGACTCATGATAGAGGCATACTCAGGAATATTTTTGGTGCCTTTCTAAACCTAATTACCTTATTAATTATGTGTATATTGAGTAATTTAACAGCAAGTTGGATAATGTTCCTTAGGTTAATGTCTTCTAATTTCAGTCACTGCTGATAAATAAGTTGTGTGGGAGTTGATTTGTTATCATGATTATATAATAAAGGCCTTAAGGTACAGCAGTCCTCCCTTATCCATGTTTTCACTGTCTGGGGCTTTAGCTACTTTGGTCAAGTGTGGTCTGACAATATTAAATGGAAAATTGCAGAAATAAACAGTTCATAAATTTTAAAATGTGTGTCATTCTTAGTAGTGTGATGAAATCTTGTGCCATCCTGTACATCCCCACCTGGGATGTGAATTACTTCTTTGCCCAGTGTATCCCCACTATGTATGCTACCTGCCCATTAGTCACTGAGCACCCTGGGATATCAGATAGAAAAACATGGTACTATGTATAGGATTTGGTATGATCTGCAATTTCAGGCATCTGCTAGAGTCTTGGAACATATTCCCCCTTGGATAAGGGGGTACTGCTGTACTTCATAATGGAAAGGGTGGTTATGTATTAATAGAAATATTCTTACTCAAATATATGTAAATACATTTTTGTAAATACTCATTAATTTGGAGTACATAAGAAAAAATACTGAGGCTTCCCTTCAACTTTACTTTCTAGAGTTAACACCATTAAAAAATGTTAATACTTGTTTTTATAGGCCCCCTTTTCTATGCATTTATATACGTCTGTAAAGTAGTATTATATAAAAAACAACAAAAAAGAAAAAGAGTATTATATAATGTAGGCTACTTTTCAGTTTGATTTAAAACACACACAAAAAAAAACATTGGGAGGCTGAGGTAGATGGGTTACTTGAGGCCCAGGAGTTCAAGACCAACCTGGCCAACATGGTGAAACCTTGTCTCTACAAAAAATACAAAAAATTAGTCAGGCATGGTGGTTCGCACATGTAATTCAAGTTACCTGGGGTCCTGAGGCAGGAGAATAGCTTGAACCCAGGAGGTGGAGATGGCAGTGAGCTGTGATCGCGTCACTGTACTCCAGCCTGGGTGAGAGTGAGACTCTATCTCAAAAACAAAACAGTAAAAACAACACATCTTAGAGCTCCATTTCATTTGTTCAGCAATTATTATCTGAGTGCTTGCTTTGTGCTAAAATGTCTTAGAATGCTACATTACTTCTTTTTTTAAAAAAAGCTATTGCTGTACAAAGATTAGCCAGGTATGGTGGTGCACACCTGTAATCCCAGCCACTCCGGAGGCTGAGGCAAGAGAATCGCTTTAACCCAGATGCCAAGGGTTGCAGTGAGCCAAGATTGTACCACCACACTCCAGCCTGGGCAACAAAGTAAAAACTCTGTCTCAAAAACAAACGGAAAACAAAACAAAACAAAACAAAAACCCAAAACGAAACAAACTGCTGCCAGGTATCCCATAAAATGGATGTGTCTTAATTTAATCAGTTTCTAATTGTTGGAATTTAGATGATGTCATTATTCTACGTTCCCCTTGGTATACATGTGAATGTGAATTGTTCTTCAGGATAGGCATTTAAACTTGGAATTTTTTTTTTTTTTTTTTTTTTTATAGACAGGGTCTTGCTCTGTTGCTCAGGCTGGAGTGCAGTGGCACAGTCACAGCTCACCGTAGCCTCAGCTTCCCAGGCTCTAGTAATCCTCTTACCTCCTCCTCCTCCCAACTAGCTGGGACTATAGGCATGCACTATCACACTTGGCCAGTATTTGTAGTTTTGGTACAGTTGTCGTTTCACCATGTTGTCCAGGCTGGTCTCACTCCTGAGCTCAAGTCTCTGCCTCCCACAATGTTGGGATTACAGGTATGAGCTACTGCTCCTGGCTAAACTTGGAAATTTAAAAGAGTGACCTTGAGAGGTGTTTCCAATGTACATTTCCAGCAGGAGTTTGAGAATGCATCAGTTTTCTCACTCATCATCATCATCATCAAATGTATAATAATCTCTGTTGCAGATTTTTGCCCAAATATTGCTTACCTTTTAGTTTTATAGTTTAAGTTTTTTTCATATAAAATAAGTTTTTATATCTCTTTTTAAAAAGGCCTGTTTTATCTCCATTATAAAGTATTCTTTTTTTTTTTTGAGACGAAGTCTCACTCTTGCCCAGGCTGGAGTGCAGTGGCACGATCTTGGATCACTGAAACCTCCACCTCCCAGGTTCAGGCAATTCTGCCTCAGCCTCCTGAGTAGCTGGGATTACAGATGTGTGCCACCATGCCCAGCTAATTTTAAGTGTAGAGTTCAGTAGTGTGTACTCACATCGTTGTGCAACAGATCTCCATTACCTTTTCATGTTTCATAACTGAAACTCAGTACCCATTAAGTAGGGTACTCCGTATTCCCCTACTTCCAGACCCTGGTAACTACCATTCTTCTCTCTGTTTCTCTGAATTTTAGATACCCCACACAAGTAGAATCTTACAGTATTTGTTTTTTGTGACTGGCTTATTTCACTTACCGTGATCTCCTTAACATTAATCCATGTTGTTGCATGTGATAGGATTTCCCTTCCTTTCTAAGGCTGATTAGTACTCTGTTGTATGTATAGACCATAATTTTGTTGATTCCATATATCCCTCAGTGGCTGTTTGGGTTGCCTCTACCTCTTGGCCATTGTGAATAATCCTGCTGGGAACATAGGTATGCAAATAACTCTTTCAAGTTCCCCTTTCAGTTCTTTTGGTTATATACCAGAAATGGGATTTCTGGATCATAAGGTAGTTCCAATTTTAATTTTTTGAGGAGCCACCATACTGTCTTTCTGTAATGGTTGTACCATTTTACGATCCCACCAACAGTGCACAAGGGTTCTGTTTTCTCCACAGCCTCCTTAGTACTTAGTACTTGAAATTTTCCTTTTTTTTTTTTTGATAGTAGCCATCCTAATGGGTGTGAGGTGGTATCTCATTGTGATTTCATTTTGCTTTTCTCTGAATATTAATATTGGCACTTTTGATATGCTTATTAATCATTTGCATATCATCTTTGGAGAATGTCTATTCAATTTTTTTGCTCAATTTTTAAACACGTTGTTATTGAGTTATAGGAGTCCTTTGTATGTATTAGCTCTTGTGTTTTTGTTTGTTTTTGAGACAGAGTCTTGCTCTCTCACCCAGGCTGGAGTTCTGTGGTATGTTTTCAGCTCACTGCAGCCTCTGCTTCTGAGGCTCAAGCAATCCTCCTGCCTCAGCCTCCCGAGTAGCTGGGACCACAGGTGCATGCCACAGTGCCTGGCTAATTTTTGTATTTTGAATTTTTTGAAAAATTTTTTTAGATTCTCTGTCTGTTGCCCAGGCTGGAGTGCAGTGGCGCGATCTAGCCTCACCACAGCCTCTGCCTCCTGGGTTCAAGTGATTCTCCTGCCTCAGCCTCCTAAGCAGCTGAGACTACAGATGCGTACCACCATGCCCAGATAATTTTTGTAGTTGTAGTAGAAGTGGGGTTTCACTATGTTGGCCAGGCTTGTCTTGAATTCCTGACCTTGTGATTCAGCCACCTTTGCCTCCCAAAGTGCTGGGATTACAAGCATGAGCCGTTGCACCCAGACAATTTTTGTATTTTTTGTAGAGATAGGATTTTGCCACGTTATCCAGGCCGGTCTTGAACTCATGGGCTCAAGCAGTCCTCCCACCTTGGCCTCCCAAAGTGCTGAGATTACAGACATGAGCCACCACACCCTGCTATTTAGCTTTTTTTTTTTTTTCAGACAGAGTTTAGTTCTTGTTGCGCAGGCTAGAGTGCAGTGGCATGGTCTTGGCTCACTGCAGCCTCTGCCTGCTAGGTTCAAGCGATTCTCCTGCCTCAGCCTTCTGAGTAGCTGGGATTACAGGTGCCCACCACCACGTCGGCTAATTTTTGTGTTTTTTAGTAGAGACAGTGTTTCACCATGTTGGCCAGACTCGTCTTGAACTCTTGACCTCAGATGATCCACCTGCCTCAGCCTCCCAAAGTGCTGGGATTACAGTTGTGAGCCACTGCACCAGGCGAGTTTTTTTTTTTTTCCCAATTATTGTTGTTTGTGGTTTTCCCAGTAGAATACGTGTTCCTTTGAGGACAGGGACTGGACCTTAATTTACACTTTTAATCTCCAGCATCTAGCCAATGTCTGACACATACATAATCAGTAAATACTTATTGTGTGGATTGAATATAATTCAATTAATGGATTCCAGATACTTCATGACATAAAAGCCCCGTTTTAACCTGGGACCTGGGTTAATTCCTAAATTTAGGGTAAAGGCTTTTGGGGGCAATTTTACAAAAGGAAAACCCACTGATGTTTTTTTACTAGTGGTTAATTCACTAGTAGACAAGTACTATTCTTAGTGTTCTTCTTTGGTGCTCTTTTGATTTGTCTGTCCTTCAGTTACTTTGTTTGACCTAGCTTTTGTTTGGATACTACGTTTTTGAGTCCCAGAATTTAAATTTAGAGATAAAAATTGTGCTGTTTTGAATTAGAATGCACAGTAGTCAATGCACAATGGTATACCCTAAAGTCTTGCGGGGTAGAGGAGGGGTGGTTTTGTTGACTGTAACTCCGCTATTCAGTGAAATTCCTGGTAAAGAGCCTTCTGTTGTAGAATTGTGTAGAGCAGTTTTTTTCTTGGACTTTTCACCCCTTTGTTTAACTTGTACGTGAGTAGATGTTAATGATATTTCTGTACTCTAGTGCACTAGCTTTTCCCCCAAAGACTGAGACTTAGTGGCAGGATTTGGGGAGTTAAGATGAGAATTTTTTTTCTTTTTCTTTTTGAGACAGAGTCTCACTGTCACCCAGGCTAGAATGCAATGGTGTGATCTTGGCTCACTGCAACCTCTGCCTCCCCATTTCAAGCAATTCTCCTGCCTCAGCCTGTGGAGTAGCTGAGATTACAGGCATGTGCCACCATGCTCAGCTAATTTTTTTTTTGTATTTTTAGTAGAGACAGAGTTTCACCATATTGGTCAGGCTGGTCTCTACATCCTGACATTGTGATCGTCCGTCTTCACCTCCCATATTGCTGGGATTAGAGGTGTGAACCACCGCGCCCGGCTGAGAATATTTTCAATTATGGGTCTGAATTTGATCACCTTTCCCCATTATTTTCTGAGATTGTTTTTTGGAGAAGCAGGGAACTCTTCTGCTTTTTTATCTTTTTATCACTCTACCCCCATGCCAATATCTAGGTATTTATTTCATCTGTCACCAAATTCTTTCAGCTGTGCTTTCAAAGTAGATTTCAAATCCAGTTGCTGACACTGCTAACCACCCTGGTCTGAGCTATTACCATCTCTTGTCTGGATGATAATAATAGCCTTCCCGTTGGTCTTCTTGCTTCCAGTATTATCCTTCCTCAATCAGTTTTCTATACAACAGCCAAAATGTTCTGTAAAAAATGTGAATTAGATCATGTCGTTTTCCTGTATTAGAAAAATACTCTGGTTTATTGTTTCAAGTAATTCACCCCTAAGAGGTGTTAGTTCCTGAACTAATTTTGACTTGAAAATAGTCATTGTGCTTCTTCCGTTTCTAGGAGAAACAGCACAGCATGCTGGGCTCTGGATTTAAAGCTGAGCGCTTAAGAGTCAATTTGAGATTAGTCATAAATCGCCTTAAACTTTTGGAGAAAAAAAAAAGTGAGTAGTGCATGATTGCCTTACCTTTTTCTCCCCCAAATACATCACTGGATGCCAGCACTCCAGTACTGGATCTTTCAGTGTAGTACTATGAAGTCTTAGGAATCATATCTTTTTTTGTTGTTGCTTTTGTTGAGATGGGGTCTTACTCTGTCACCCAGGCTGGAGTGAAGTGGTGTGATCTTGGCTTACTGCAGCCTCCACCTCCTGGGTTCAAGCAGTTCTTCTGCCTCAGCCTCCCTAGTAGCTGGGATTACAGGCGTGTGCCGCCACACCTGGCTAATTTTCATATTTTTAGTAGAGACGGGATTTCACCATGTTGGCCAGGCTGGTCTTGAACTTGTGACCTCAAAGCCATCCACCTGCCTCAGCCTCCCAAAGTGCTGGGATTACAGGCATGAGGCACTGTGTCTGCCCAGGGATCTGATCTTTTAATCTTTGGATGCATTTCTGCCCTTTGTGACTAGTCAGACTGAGTCCCTTGGTTGCAGAGAAAGGCACATGCTCTGTTGTTATGGAATTAGGTAGTCTGACTCCTGAGTTGGAACTGTCAAGCCGCATGAGCTATATTTTCTCCCCTAGTCAGAATAGCAATTTCTACAGTAGATGGGATGGGGCTAGGTTTGTTAAGGGAGAGGAGCTAGGATATAGTAGAAACACCCAGTTCTTCCTGTTGAGGGGGAGATTGGCCTGTAGGCCAGATGCCAGTGCTCTGCTGCTGTGAGATTGGAGTGGGATCTGTGTCGTAGCGGAGCTGGCCCAGAAAGCAAGGAAGGAGATTGCTGACTATCTGGCTGCTGGGAAAGATGAACGAGCTCGGATCCGTGTGGAGCACATTATCCGGGAAGACTACCTTGTGGAGGCCATGGAAATCCTGGAGCTGTACTGTGACCTGCTGCTGGCTCGGTTTGGCCTTATCCAGTCTATGAAGTAAGATACTGTGATTAAAAGATCTAAATCATTTCTGGAATTTGAAAAAGTAGTAATATGGTCTCTTTCTGCATCGGGGGGCTAGCATTAGGGGACTATTTCACATACCCAAGGATCTTCTTCCTAACAGTTGCTTAAAGGCCTGATCTCAATGTAGATAACTGTTAAAATGAAAATGTAGGATCTGAAACTGAGAAGCCTAAATTTGAATCTTGGCTCAGCCATTTTCTGACTTCATGGCCTTGGCCTTGTTTGGTAGTTTTGAGTTTCTCCAGAAGTAAAATAAGATCACGAAAATGGCTAGAAGCCTAGAGTTATTGTGAGAATCTAGTGAGATTCATAAAATAGCTTTGGAGGCTATAAAGTACATGAAACAAAAGCTATGTTTTTTTGGTTTATTTTAAAGGATGTTATATTAATTTTTCCCTCGATTAGGGAACTAGATTCTGGTCTGGCTGAATCTGTGTCTACACTGATCTGGGCTGCTCCTCGACTCCAGTCAGAAGTGGCTGAGTTGAAAATAGTGAGTACAAGTAGTTTCAGTGATGTTTGTAGCTTTTCATATTGTTAGGAACGTGGGTTACCATAAGTTACTTCTGCTGATTTGACCAGGTATTTTGTACCCTTCTTAGGTTGCTTTTGAAATCGGTTTTGTAAATTTATTTGTTTCTCCTTTTCAGACTTACAGAACAGTGTTTTTGCAAACTTGAGTAATTTTTTTAAGGAGCACAGCTTTGTGTATCTCCAGTTGTGTCTTAATGTTATTTAACTCAATGCAAATAGAGAAGTTTTTATGCAACGGTAAACCAGTAAAGTTAAAATAACTTTAATTTAAGGTGACAGATGTTTTTGCTTTATTAATTCCACAAATATTTATTAAGTAAATTGTATGAGCTATGTGAGTGCTGTGGTGAGCAAAATATGGCACCAGCCATACTCCTGTAGCTTAGAGTCTAGCCGAAGAGACAGACATTAACCAAAAAATTGCACATCACAACATGGATATGGTACTGACTGCTAGGATACAAATTCAGTTGTGTTGTTTTCTGTTTTCTACATCTTTACCTTTCTATTTCCTGGGAGATTGTCTCATTCTTATCTCCCAACCTGAGATTGTCTCATTCTTGTCTCCCAAACCTTCTACTGAGATTTCCTTGTTTTCTAGGTTTTTTTGAAGAACTCTTTTTAATTCTCTGAATATATTTTATAGTCCGTTTTTGTTTCATGGCTACAGTGTTTTCTGAGTCTCTGAGGGATATTATAGTTTATTTTAAAACTTACGTCATGTTTGTTTCTCTCAAGTTCATTTTTCCTATTTCTTAGTTTTATAGTAGAGACTTTTCTGAAGATTTAGTGTGGCAGATTGTTGAGTGGTCTGACTAAGCTCTTGTTTGGAGGAATTCCAGACTGTCAGGAACTAGTTGTCTCTCCTTGGGTTGGTCGTTTTCTCCAGAATCCTCCTACCTTCTGCCTAGAGTGTATAAGCTGGCTGCCAGCATTTCTGAGAGCCCAGTGGAGAAGGAAGCCAAAAATCTATTTGATATATAGAAGACTTACACTTAATTCTTCTGTTGTAAGTATCACTGCTGTCTCCTGTGTATAGACTCCAGAGTCCCTATAGTTTGCTCACCCTAGAGAATAAACCTCTGATAGTCCAATAGGGTACCAGTGGCAGTCATTGAGTTTTGTGGGCAGAGAAGAGGGACAATAGAGGCAACTGATTCTTATGTAGACTTTTTTTTTTTTTGAGATGGAGTCTCGCACTGTTGCCCAGGCTGGAGTGCAATGGCGTGATTTCGGCTCACTGCAACCTCCGCCTCCTGGGTTCAAGGCATTCTTCTGCCTCAGCCTCTGGAGTAGCTGGAATTACAGGTGCCTGCCACCATGCCCAGCTAATTTTTTGTATTTTTGGTAGAGACGGGGTTTCACCATGTTGACCAGGCTGGTCTCAAACTCCTGACCTTGTGATCTGCCTGCCTCAGCCTCCCAAAGTGCTGGGATTACAGGTGTCGGCCACCATACCCGGCCATTTTTGGTCTCTTGTATACTCCTTTAAAATTCATCTCATAGTGAAAAAGGCTTAAATATGTCACAAAACTTTAAAGCCATAAAAAAGAGTGATAAGTTAGTGTAAATAAAAATCTGTGTAGTATAAAGCAAAACAAAAGCCTTAAAAGACAAATGCCATTTATGTTATAGGTGCCAGTTACCCCTGAAAGTCTTCATAGTGAATAGTGAGAACTCTCCTACTGGGCTTCTGGAATGTTGGGACCACTCTGGTCCAATGCTACTATCATTTCCTGTCTGGAAATGAGAGTAGCTTCTTGAATATTCTTCCTATTCCTATTTTGGTTTCTTTTAATCTTTTCACCATTCTATCAGAACCACCTGAGGGTTTTGTCCAAAACACAGCTCTGATCCTGTCACTACATCTTGCTTTAAAGCCCTTTCGTAGCTTTCTGTTGCTCTTGTGGTAGAAACAAAACTTCCTAATAGGGCCTACATGGTCCTGTGTTGTCTGGCTCCCACCTCCGTTTCTTTGTTTCCTGCCACACTCCTTGGACTCTGCACTAGAGGTTCACTGACTTGATTTCAGGCTTGAGGAGTGACCATGTTTTTTTCCACCAGTGGCCTTTGCACTGCTGTTTTCTTTTCCTGGAATGCTCTTCCTTCCGCATTTAGTTAACTCCTAGTCATCCTCTATTTATTTATTGTTTGAGACAGGGTCTTTCTCTGTCACCCATGCTGGAGTGCAGTGGCACGATCTCGGCTTACAGCAGCCTTGGCTTCCCAGGCTCAAGTGATCATCCTCCCACTTAACTGAGTAGCTGAGACCACATGTGCGCATCACCATGCCCAGCTAGTTTTTGTATTTTAAAAAATAGAGACGAGGGTTTTGCTGTGATGCCCAGGCTGGTTTTGAACACCTGAGCTCAAGTGATCTGCCCGCCTCAGCCTTACACAGTGTTGGGATTACAGGCATGAGCCACCATGCCTGGCTTTAGTCATCCTTTAAATGTCAGCAAAGCGTCAGTTCCTTCAGGAAGCCTTACGTGACTTTATCACATCTGATTCTGCTGTTAAAAGCTGGTGATAACATGGTACATCTTCCCTTGGTATCACTTACCGTAGCTGCAGTTGTACCTTTATCTGTGATTATTTGATTAATGACTGTAAGACTCAATAGGAAGAGTATCTGGTTTGTTCATCTTTTTTTATATTGTATATCATAACACTCATGATAGTAGCACTTGAGTGTTGCTTATTGGAGGGGATGAAATAGTGGATTAATATGTACCCCTTAAGGTGTTGCAGATTCCCATGTTTTGGAAATCTTGTAATAGACACACGTTTGCTGTTGCCAGTAAGAAGCTTAAAGCAGTGTGTTGGAGTGGTCTCTATTTTTATTTACTGTCCTTTTTCTCTTTAGGTTGCTGATCAGCTCTGTGCCAAGTATAGCAAGGAATATGGCAAGTTATGTAGGACCAACCAGATTGGAACTGTGAATGACAGGGTAATCAACATATTTGGTAAACATGAAGCAGTGTGTGGGTGGGAGCAGTTTATTGTATTGCCTGTAGCAATTCTAGTGGGTACCACTGTATGGCTCAGTATAGGGTTTCACATTTCATAGTGGGGTGAGAAGGACAGCTGTGTGGCTGGCATTGTGGTCCAATCTTTACACCTGCCCAATTCCTCCCATTGCTGTCATTCATACACTTCATGTCATTTTTGAAGGTGGGGAAGTGAGGCAGGGAGAAGGGTGGATGAATTGAACTGTGGAAGGTAGCAGTATTGTCTTTTACCAGCATCTGGGTCACATGTAATGAGAATGTCAAAGAGAGCTGTTGGGCCTTTGATGTGTCTTTTGACTCTGAAACTGCTCTGAACCTTTTTTTTCCCTCAGTGTTAACGTGTAAAATGAGAGGAGCTAACTTTGCATAGTGAAGTTAGGATGAGGCTGGTTGGCATACATGCCTCTTTCACCTGGGTCTTTTTACTTAACAGCTAATGCACAAACTGAGTGTGGAAGCCCCACCCAAAATCCTGGTGGAGAGATACCTGATTGAAATTGCGAAGAATTACAATGTACCCTATGAGCCTGACTCTGTGGTCATGGTAAGTTTATCCCAGAACACAAAGAAAAATGAGTTTGTAGGTATGGCCTTCTTTGCACTAACTTAAATTTGTGTGAGTTTAAGCCTTTGTCCAGGTAGTACCTTTTTGACTGGCAATAAATGTGCCTGTGTATCTGAGGGTTCTTAAGGATCATTAGATGACTGACTGACAACACTTTGAGAAGGTCCAAACCTTGATACAAATGTAAAATGGCACCATTATTGCTACTTTTTGGTGAACTTCAGGAATTGAGAAACCTCCTGTTGATAGCAAGGAATGCCCCAAGACCCAAACAGTTCCCAAAACATTTATTGGGTACCCACCATGTGTCAGATGGTGCACAGAAAGCTGAGAATACAGGAAAAAAAATCATCCAGCAGTTGAGGTTGGTGGGATATGGTGGGTGCTTTGTTTTGCTGCTCAGACATCCCCATTACTCACAGTTGGGGAACACCATCAGGTCCATTCCAGCTGCAGAAGTCATTGGGGAATTGGCTGAGGCCTTTGTTGTGATTGTGTTGCAGCCCAACTTTTTCCACCCACCTCTGCCTCCTTTTCTTTCCCCACAGGTGTTGATCCCAGAAGCACTCAGTAAACTTGCTTTATGCTAGTCTCCATCTCAGAGTCTGCTTTCTGGGGGAATCTGGCCTTGGACATGGGTTAATGACATGGGTTTCTCTCTCTTTCTCAGGCAGAAGCTCCACCTGGGGTAGAGACAGATCTTATTGATGTTGGATTCACAGATGATGTGAAGAAAGGAGGCCCTGGAAGAGGAGGGGGTGGTGGCTTCACAGCACCAGTTGGTGGACCTGATGGAACAGTGCCAGTGCCAATGCCCATGCCCATGCCATCTACAAATACGCCTTTCTCATATCCACTGCCAAAGGGACCAGTAAGTATACATAAGTGTGGATGTAAGCTTTAGAAAATGTTACGGAAGATGACAAGTTGGCTCTGTGAATACACTGAGGAGTCGTAGGTTGTCAGGAGCCGTTAGCAGTAAGAACATTTGGTATTAGCTGGCAGTCATCTTGTGGGGGGAAAAAAATCATTGGATTCAGAGGTCTTTTAGTTCAGCTGTAGGAAAATCTATAGAGATGGTGCCAGAAAAACACTTTCATAAAGGTTTCCTGAGTATCTGGGATCCGTTATAGTCATACTAGTAGCTTTTCCACCACCACTTTTTATTTATTTTCTACCACCACTTTATTACCATGCAGAAAAGCCTTTGTAGATAAGATGGTCATTGCTAGTAAGAAAGTCTGATTAGAATTTTCCCTTGTAATCATTGAAGCACTTGATTACGTAAAGAATAGCCTTTGGCTATAGATCTTTAAAAATCTGGAATCCTTCTGACCACGTGGCCCTTTTGGGCATTTTTGTTTTAAGGATCTTGAATATTTGTATATATTCAGTATGAGAATATATATGTATTTATTTCTCCCCTTCCCATACCCAAACCTCGGAAACTGCAAACTGGGGCCATTGTCTCTGATGTTGCCTTTTTCCTCTTACAGTCGGATTTCAATGGTTTGCCAATGGGGACTTATCAGGCCTTTCCCAATATTCATCCACCTCAGATACCAGCAACTCCCCCATCGTATGAATCTGTAAGTGCCTGAGCCTCTTTTATAAGCAACAGGAGAGTGAATCCCATGAAGAGCAAGCAAAATAATGACCACAGGAAAGGCAGAGTTTTGATCAACTCCTAGTACCGTCATCATTCTTGCTTTGGGATTCTTGTTTTGCTTTATAACATTACCCTGGGTATGGGGAGTGGTGGTGATGGCAGTATCATTGGTGGCATTGCTTTGTCCGCAATTAAGCCAGGCATCAGGAAGGAACTGCAGATTTCTTAGAACGTTGTAGTGCTCTATGAGGGCACTTAACTAGTTGTTTTGACTAACTAGGCAAAGGATCACATTGAACTGATAAAGTCGTGGTGCTAGAGTATCATAATTATTAAAATATTCATCTTATGTGTTCTCAACACATGTAAAGGAATATTGACCAGAATTATCCAGTTAATAGATGTCTGCCAGTAGTATATTGATTTCACATTTTAGTATTCTAGTCAAAACTTACTAATGAATAGCTAATATAGTAATGATACCTTGAACTGGAGGTGGTTTAGTGCTTGTTTTTGACCAGCCTTGTTTCTTAAGTTACTGTATGCCTTTTGAGCCCTGTCTCCATCTAGTTTTTTACTGAGAAACAAATTGATGTGGCATTTGCTATGTAAATTACTCATCTAGGAAGTTCTTCCTGTTCCTGAGCTTGCTTTCTGTTCTTTCTTTTGGTTTCTATCTCTAGCTGATGTGTTCTACCTTGAGCCTGAGTTTTTCTTATGCTTTGCTTTTGCATGTGTCAGAGCATAACCCACAGCTGGTTGTAGGAATGAGGTCGAAAACCTTCATCAGTATTTGAGGACTTGGTTCTTACAGATATATTCAAGAATACTTTCTCTTTGCCCAAAGGTGTCAGTGTGGTAAGGATTTTTTCTCTGCTTGGCAGTTAAGAGTTCAACATGAGGCTGGGTCTCGATGGCTCATGCTTGTAATCCAGCACTGTGGGAGGCCGAGGCGGGCAGATCACCTGAGGTCAGGAGTTCGAGACCAGCGTGGGCAACATAGTGAAACCCCGTCTCTACCCAAAATACAAAAATTGGCCAGGCATGGTGCTGCATGCCTACGGTCCTACCTATGTGGAAGGCTGAGGCAGGGCAATGGCTGGAGCCCAGGAAGTAGATGCTGCAGTGAGTCATGATTGTGCCACTGCACTCCAGCCTGGGTGACAGAAGGAGACCCTCTCTCAATTAAAAACAAAGGAGTTTAACATGGTATCTACCTGACTGGAAGAAATGCAGGGGCAGTTTCTTTGGAGTAGGCTCTGTTGCACTTGGTGAACAACTCAGCTTTGGAAACACGGGAGCTTATATCACTTCTTTCTTCAGTGATGCCATTGCTGTTTCCTTTGGTAACAATCTTTGTGTTTCAGGTTGATGACATTAATGCTGATAAGAATATCTCTTCTGCACAGATTGTTGGTGAGTAGTATCAGTCTGAAACCTTAAGGGCTCAGTGCTGAATCCTCTGCTGTTTTTTCATTATTGTTCCTCCCTTAGAGACTGTTTCCATGCCCATGGCATTCTGTCTGCATGCCCTGTTCTCGTCTCATGTGCTAAAATACAACTCAGGATATCCTGCTTCCAAAGATTTTCCCTGGCCCAGAAGAAGCTCCCCAAGTTCCCTCTTCCTGTCAGTGGTATCACTATTCTTTTTCAGTCATGCTTGACTTCTTTATATTATTGCTGCTTCAGCTTCCATTGTGCCTCAAATAGCTCAGTGAATTTTACAAAGCAAACCTGTTCATGTAGCTATCAATTAAACACTGGCCAGGTGTGGTGACTCACATTTGTAATCTGAGTACTTGGGGAAGCGGAGGCAGAAGGACCACTTGAGGCCAGGAGTTTGAGACCAGCCTGGGTAACATAGCAAGATCCTGTTTCCACAAAATATTAAAAAAAAAAAAAAAACATAGCTGGGCTTGGTGGTGCAGCCCTGTGGTCAAGGTTACAGTGAGCGATCATTATATTCCAGCCTGGATGACAAAGTGAGGCCCTGTCTTAAAAATTAAGATGCTACTAGGAACCCAGAGGGTTCTGCCTCCTGGGTTCAAGCGATTCTCCTGACTCAGCCTCCCAAGTAGCTGGAACTATGGTGCACACCACCATACCTAATTTTTGTATTTTTAGTAGAGACAGGGTTTCACCATGTTGGCCAGGCTGGTCTTGAACTCCTGACCTCAGGTGCTCCACCACGTCCGGCCAGAAGAATACTTTTAAAATTAGAGACAGTTGTTTTATGGAGATATAATTTATATTAAAAAACCCATAGATTTAAGTATGTGCATGTATACATACACACATATATATATGCACACACACACACACATAGAATCCTACACTGTGATCAAGGTATACAATGTTATTCTTACCTCAAACTTCCTTATTTCCAGTCAGCTCTGCCCTTTCCTCCAGAGTCAGAGCACTATTTGGGTTTTTTGTAATTTAGTTTAGTTTTCCTCATTCTAGAACTGATGCAAACATACAGTAGGTGTGTGTTGGGGCGTGATTTTAACATAAACTACTAAATGGAAGACTGGAAATACAGATCAGACCATTGTATCAAATAACTTGGACATTTATTCCTTTAAAAAAACTTTGCCCCCAATCCCTAAAGAGTGTTGGTTCTGAAGGAAGCAGTGTTCTAGCAGAATCCTATTCCACTCCTTGGACTTGGTAAAGGAGACAGACCTTATGAAAGGGACACTCCCTTTAGGTGATTGCTCTGTGGATATGGCCCCATGTATCCCACTTTTTTCTCACCACAGGAAAGTAAAACAGATAGGATTCAACCCTAATTAGAAAATGTAGATGTTTATTAGCCTTCAGAATTAAAATTTTTGGTAGCCAAGTGTGGTGGTTCACACCTGTAATCCCAGCACTGTGGGAGGCTGAGGTGCATGGATCACTTAAGATGAAGACCAGCCTGGCCAACATGGTGAAACCCCATCTCTATTAAAAATCCAAAAATTAGCCAGGCGTGGTGGTGCCTGCCTGTAGTCCCAGCTACTCAGGAGGCTGAGGCAGGGGAATCACTTGAACCCGGGAGGCGGAGGTTGCTGTGAGCCGAGATCGTGCCACTGCACTCCAGCCTGGGCAACAGAGAGAGACTCACTCACTAAAAAAATTTTTTTAAACTAGGGTTTTCTCCTGTATTTTTGATCATTTTGTTTTTACTGTGAAAGGGGATCTGGGTCATTTCTTTGGTGTTGTAACATTATGCTCCTTGCCCTAATTGAATCAGGTCCTGGACCCAAGCCAGAAGCCGCTGCAAAGCTTCCTTCCAGACCTGTGGATCACTATGACAACTTTGTCCTACCGGAGTTGCCGTCTGTGCCAGACACACTGCCAACTGCATCTGCTGGTGCCAGCACCTCAGCCTCTGAAGACATTGACTTTGATGATCTTCCCGGAGGTTTGAAGAGCTGAAAAAGAAAACATAGGTCTCTTAAACCAGGCAACTTTCACATTCTGGGATTTGAGACTGAGCAATCTCTCCTTGTAACAAAGAATCTCCATGAAATTCCGTTTCATCTGTTAACTGTCACTGAGCACAACAACACTCCTCCTCTGGGTTCTCTTCCTGCTCCTCCAGATTCTGCTGCTTTTCAGTTCTCTGTTGATCCTAACAACTGGAGACTGAGGCCAGAGCAGCTGGCTCCTGGCAGCTGTGCTTGTAGGTTTCCTGTCAGAGTGATCCCAGGTTTCCTCCTGGCCCGTCCCACAGTCCCTCCACGGGAGCATGAGAGGATGGGAAGCACTGTGGAGAGACCACCAAAGATGGCTGGACAGTGGGAGAGAGCACCTCATGAAATGTCCCAGCCTCGTGTTGAGGTTCCAGACTTAGAAACAAACCCCTCTGTACAGGGGGACTGTGGTGAGTGAGAATCAAGGCCACGGTGTGTGTTTTCTCACGCTCTAATGTGACTGGGAGAGAGAAGATGACTCAGGACGGCATTGTAACGGTTCCTGGAAGCTGGGCCCTCTCATTGGCATATACACTACTCGCCGCAGGGTACTGTCCCACCGGGATCCAGTTGCAAAGTTTGTCTCAACAATTGAAGGCCTCGCTTAGTTGTACTGGATTCTCAGGGAGCCCTCTGTGGCCTTTTGCTTTGAGTGCTGTATTTCCCTTTTACCAGAGGGCAGCACTGTGGAAATTCCTGTTTTTCCCATAGCATATTCTGTTGGATTGCATTACTGGCAAAGAAAGGACAGGTTGCCATTCAAGTCTAGGGTGGGCTTCCAGCTGCCTTAATAGAAGTACTCAAGTCTTTTGGGTAGTGAGCTGGAAAGCCTACAGGAAAAGAGGGGTACCTGTTTTCATTTGAAAACTGATTCATGGAACCTTTAAAACTAATCTCAGATAAATTTTTGGTGCCCATGCAGCTGTAGTTGTTCACTGCTTTCCTGGATGGATGGGACTCTCATGTTGTAACTTCTGTACTGCTTTGGCTCATAGCTAAGGCCATCCTTCCCCACAGGGGGTGGCTTTGGGATTGGATATGGCTTTCGCTTCTGTGTAGTATACCTGTACATAACTGTTTCAAACAGCCTTTCTTTAATGTTTTCAGTTGGTTTGTATTCTGTAGCTCCGTAGCTGCTAATAAAGATCCTGTGTCCTGCTTTCTCTGTTTCTCAGATGATGAAGTAGAAAGCTGGAGTTCAGTGGAGAATATTTTAACCAAGTGATCCATGTCAGCCAGCCCTTAACTTCAGGATTCCTGGAGCAGTGCAGGACTCATTGTGATCTCTGTATTGAGATAGCCCAGATAGCATCTGTGAATTTGGTCCTCCTCAGTGTCAGGGCTCCGTATCTGCCATGCCTCATCCTTGTATATTTATTTGTAGTAAGAGTTGCAGTGGAGCTCACTTCTGACTCCTCCGTTTCCCAAGCCATCCTGGGCCATGGGTGGTGAGTGTTCTGTTACTTGGTGCTTGGCAGCCGAGCTGGTTTGTCTGGTAATGTTCTTGCAGTGTTAATCCTATCTTGACAGTGCCAAGATCCGTAAGAACTTGGGACCAAGGTGATTCCAATTTCTCACTAACTTACAGAATTAAAAACAAAGTATATCATTATTGTAAAGTCATGCCATGCAAAGATAAGTAGTAATATGCTAAGAAATACTAAGCCAACTAGGAGAAAACAGGATTAAGGTAGTTCGTCTTCTAAAACTTCAGTGTCAATGCCCATTGATGTCGTAGCTGCTTGCTCAGATGACGTTTTTTGGGGCTGACGGATTCCTAACAAATTTGAGAGCTTCTGTAGCAGCATATCTATTAGTGTAACTTGTCTCTGAGTATTTGAAGACAAAAAGAGAAATGTGAGAAAACTGAAATTACTAATAGTGGAGTAAAAATGTGCCAGAGATTTTTTAAAAAATTAGTTAATGTACAGTAAAGATACTATTTCTTTAATAATTTACAGTCAGGCATTGGAGTGTTTCCACTATCTAATTAATGGTTGAGACCCAGCTATTTATAGGACAGTGGCTATGGAACATTACGCAATCTTATAAATTGGATTTCCTAGGAAGATAGCTGGCAGAGCTTCTGAAATAAAAGTAATATGATTCTGTGCATTATAAATAAAGTCTTAGGGGCAATTACAGTGGAGTTTTCCCAGTGACATAACAGCATGCTAGTTTATCTTTTAGTTACCTACCTTAAGTGACTTTCTTTCTTTTCCAAAGGCCATTAGAATGGCAGAAACAAAAAGATTAATTACCACAAGTACCATCAAGATGACACTGGTGAGGATCAGAAAGGTGCCCAGGACTGGGTCTAAAGCGATAACCTGGGAAGACAGTAACACTTGCAGTGACTGTTTAGTTTCAACTTTACAAACATAAGCTATATGCTAAAGTTTGGGATCTTTTCAGAAGAAAAGCTTATCTGATGAAAACATAGGGAGAGAGGCAAAAAGCTACTAAGAAGGAAATATGTGTTTTTTGGGTTTTTTTGAGATGGAGTCTCTCTCTGTTGCCCAGGTTGGAGTGCAGTGGTGTGATCTCAGCTCACTGCAACCTCCGCCTCCTGGGTTCAAGAGATTCTCCTGCCTCAGCCTCCCAAGTAGCTGGGATTACAGGCGCGTGCGCCACCACACCCGTCTAATTTTTGTATTTTTAGGAGAGACAGTTTTACCATGTTAGACTAGTCTCAAACTCCTGACCTCGTGATCCACCCGCCTCAGCTCCTAAAGTGCTGGGATTACAGGCATAAGTCACCACACCTGGTGGAAAATACTTATAAATGAACAGAGGAGCAGGAATGACTGACTGACTTTAAGGAGGTAAAATAATTTTGACTTCAGGGCTTTCACAAGAAAATAGGTGAGTTGCAGTGGAATTGGAAATGATTCAAATGTCACACGAGTGTTGACAATTCCAGAAAATACATCTAATCATGGAAGCTAAAAAGGGGTCGCACACACTGAAAGAATAAATGCATACCAGAAGTGAGAATGCAAACTGTCTCTGCCATATCAAGAAACCACAACTCTAAATAACAGGAGCATTCCAATAAAAGTTAGAAAACTGGCTTTTTAGTACTTTTTTTCCCATTGTCATTTTTAAAGGTGTAAGTATTGAGTTATATCCTTCTTTACTTTTCTGCATAAATAAACATCAAGTTCTGGGCTTACTAGAATGATTTCCATAACAAAATTTTAAAAAATTTAGGTGTTCTTTATCAACAAATGGTATTTATTTTCCCTTGGTACTGGCCCATTCATTGTTGCCACTAGGGCACTGTTTATGGATAATCACCCCCTTTCAAGATATTTTTAAACACTACCCCTGATGGAAATCTTTATGACAAAATATTTTCAAGCACCAAACTGTTACCCACTTAAAAATGCTTATTATAAAAATTTCAGGTCAACCTGATAATGTGGGCAATCTCTTGAGTTTGTGATACAAGACTTTTTTCCAATAAGTTTATTCTATTTTTATGGTGTACAATTACATCAAAAGCGAAAAAGTTTGTTTTTCCCCCAATCAAAACGCAGGTATCAGCAAAAGTTTGTTGTTCTGATTGTTACTTCCTTCACTGCTTTGGATACAAAGTGCTCCAGTGGTGAAGGCTCATCCCCTAGTTATTGGAGCTAGGACCACAGCAGAACAGCCCAGTCAGCGAAAATAGCAAGTTACAGTTGTCCCTCAGTATCTGAGAGACATTGGCTCCAGGGCCTCCACAGGTACCAAAATTTGAGGATGCTTAAGTCCCTTATTTTTGTTTTTTATTTATTGCAAGCTTCCCTAAAGGTTAAGAAAGTGTTCCGCTCATGCAACCCTTTTAAAAAATTTTTGTAGAGGCAGAGTCTCCCTCTGTCACCCAGGCTGGAGTACAGTGGCGTGATCTCGGCTTACTGTAACCTCCACCTCCCAGGGTCAGCCAGTTCTCCTGCCTCAGCCTCCTGAGTGGCTGGGATTACAGGTTCCCACCACCATGCCCAGCTAATTTTTGTTTTAGTAGAGATGGGGTTTCACCATTTTGGCCAGGCTGGACTTGAACTCCAGACCTGAAGTGATCTGCTGCGCCTTGGCCTCCCAAAGTGCTGGGATTACAGGTGTAAGCCACTGTGCCTGGCTTAGAAAGTCCCTTTTTAAAAATGACAGTATTTGCATAAACCCTATATACATCTCTCCTATACTTTAATCTTTAGATTACCTCTAGTACCTAATGCAGTGTAAATGCTACGTAGAATAGTTTGTGGGGTTTTTTTTGTGGAAGACGGTCTTGCTCAGAGAGTAGTAGCGCAATCATAGCTCACTGCAGCCTCACTCCTGGGCTCAAGCAATCTTCACTTCAGCCTCCTAAGTGGAACTACAGGTACATGCTACCTTACCCGACTCTTCTACTGTATTTTAAGATTTGTGTTATTTTTTATTGTTATCCTCAAATATTTTCATTATGGGGTTGGTTGAATCTGCGGATGTGGAACCTGTGATACAACATTAGAAACTAAACCTACCACCTATTTTAATTAGTAATTTTGAAATTATAGATCATGAGAATGGTCAACCATTATCAAAATCTTGCCAGTTTCACTGCTTAAATGGCAGATTTTTCCTTGCCTGAACATGTCTACCCTTCATACTAGTGTTTGGAGCCCAATGCCTCATTTGGGTTTCCTACTTTATATGATGAGTAGGAAGGCAGGGATTTCTATTGGTAGTTCCTATGAGGAAATAATAGGCTCTCTGAAGTATTTATTAACTGAACAGAAATAATGCAGTTCCTCTTGGAACTGTACCTTTAAAATTCTTTGTCACTTCCATTATGTCACTTTGAGACAGAGTCTCACTCTCTTGCCCAGGCTGGAGTGGTGATGATACAATCTTGGCTCACTGCAATCTCCATCTCCCAGGTTCAGGCAATTCTCCTGCCTCAGCCTCTCCAGCAGCTGGGATTACAGGGATGCACTACCACGCCCGGCTAATTTTTGTATTTTTAGTAGAGATAGGGTTTCACCATGTTGGCCAGGCTGGTCTCTAACTCACGACCTCAAAGTGATCTGCCAGCCTTGGCCTCCTAAAGTGTTGGGATTACAGGTATGAGCCACTACACCTGGCTTTTTTTTTTTTTTTTTTTTTTTTTTTTTAAATAGAGGGTCTGGAGTGCAGTGGCATGATCATGGCTCACTGCAGCCTTCAACTCCTGGGCTCAGAGGATCCTCCTGCCTTAGCCGCCTGAGTGGCTAAGACTATAGAGTGTGCCACCACACTTGGCTAATTTTTATTTTTTATTTTTCATAGAGACAAAGTCTCACTATGTTGCCCAGGTTGGTCTCAAATTCTTGGCCTTAAGCAGTCCTCCCTTGGCCTCTCACGGCTTCAGCTAACTCACCCTGCCCTGTTAATGCACTTTAAAAGTGCCATTGAGAAACACCGAATCATGTTAATCTGGCCAAGCACAACAGCACAAGGTTCGTTCGGCCCAGTGTTTTTTGCTAATAATATTATAGGACACAAGAAGTGAGGAAGGAGGGACTAAGTGCTTAGGAAGGGGCAGATTTCTGAAAGCAACAGCCATGTATACACTGTATGTGTAGGCAGTACCACGAAGCAAAAGAGCAAAGGACTGAAATTTCCCACCTTTCCAGTGTGCAGTGCACAGTAGGGGGCTGTTTTCATAAGGAGCAACCCCCCACCAACTCTCCTTGTTCAATATATTAAATAGAATTCTGTGGAGAAACTAATTTTTTTTTTTTTTTTACCTCCTCTTGGTGAGAAATTCCCGTCAGGAGACCAACAACAGTCACTGCTGAGCTGAAAAACGTCCGGTAGTCAGAGACGCTGCATCCAAACAGCAGGTTAAACTGAACAGAAGGCAAAAGTCCTGTTAGTGTGAGGGAGCACCCATCTTTCTGTCCCGAGGTGTGTTAGCGTGAGGGAGCACCCATCTTTCTTTCCTGAGGTGTGTTAGCGTGAGGGAACACCCATCTTTCTGTCCCCGAGGTGTGTTAGCGTGAGGGAATACCCATCTTTCTGTCCCGAGGTGTGTGAGCGGTGAGGGACACCCATCTTTCTGTCCCAAGGTGTGTGTGAGGGAGCACCCATCTTTCTGTCCTGAGGTGTGTTAGCGTGAGGGAACACCCATCTTTCTGTCCCGAGGTGTGTTAGCGTGAGGGAGTACCCATCTTTGTCCCGAGGTGTGTTAGCGTGAGGGAGCACCCATCTTTCTGTCCCGAGGTGTGTTAGCGTGAGGGAGCACCCATCTTTCTGTCCCCGAGGTGTGTTAGCGTGAGGGAGCACCCATCTTTCTTTCCTGAGGTGTGTTAGCGTGAGGGAGCACCCATCTTTCTGTCCCGAGGTGTGTTAGCGTGAGGGGGCACCCATCTTTCTGTCCCAAGGTGTGTGTGAGGGAGCACCCATCTTTCTGTCCCGAGGTGTGTTAGCGTGAGGGAGCACCCATCTTCTGTCCCGAGGTGTGTTAGCGTGAGGGAGTACCCATCTTTCTGTCCCGAGGTGTGTTAGCGTGAGGGAGCACCCATCTTTCTGTCCCGAGGTGTGTTGGCGTGAGGGAGCACCCATCTTTCTGTCCCGAGGTGTGTTAGCGTGAGGGAGCACCCATCTTTCTGTCCCGAGGTGTGTGAGCGTGAGGGAGCACCCATCTTTTGTCCCGAGGTGTGTTAGCGTGAGGGAACCTCATCTTCTGTCCCGAAGGTGTGTGAGCGTGAGGAGACCCATCTTCTGTCCCAAGGTGTGTGTGAGGGAGCACCCACTCTTTCTGTCCTGAGGTGTGTTAGCGTGAGGGACACCCATCTTTCTGTCCCGAGGTGTGTTAGCGTGAGGGAGCACCCATCTTTCTGTCCCAAGGTGTGTGTGAGGGAGCACCCATCTTTCTGTCCTGAGGTGTGTTAGCGTGAGGGAGACACCCATCTTTTTGTCCCGAGGTGTGTTAGTGTGAGGGAACACCCCATCTTTCTGTCCCGAGGTGTGTTAGCGTGAGGGAGCACCCATCTTTCTTGTCCCGAGGTGTGTTAGCGTGAGGGGAGCACCCATCTTTCTGTCCCGAGGTGTGTTAGTGTGAGAGAGCACCCATCTTTCTGTCCCGAGGTGTGTTAGTGTGAGGGAGCACCCATCTTTCTGTCCCGAGGTGTGTTAGCGTGAGGGAGCACCCATCTTTCTGTCCCGAGGTGTGTTAGCGTGAGGGAGCACTCCATCTTTCTGTCCCGAGGTGTGTTAGCGTGAGGGAGCACCTCATCTTTCTTGTCCTGAGGTGCTTGGCGATGTAGCCGGTATTTAACCAAAGGAATGGAAAGAAATTCCTTGTGACCAAATTATGCCCCGAAGAATACATAAACTTTCTTTCTTCGTAATAACATAGTGTTTTTTGTGTTTTTTTTTTTTTTTTTTTGAGATGGAGTCTCGCCCTGTCGCCAGCCTGGATTGCAGTGGTCCGATCTTGGCTCACTGCAACCTCCGCCTCCCAGGTTTAAGCAATTCCCCTGCCTCAGCCTCCTGTGTAGCTGGGACTATAGGCTGGTGCTACCACACCCAGCCAATTTTTGTATTTTTAGTAGAGACGAGGTTTCACCGTGTTGGCCAGGGTGGTCTCGATTTCCTGACCTTGTGATCCACCCGCCTCAGCCTCCCAAAGTGCTGCGATTACAGGCGTGAGCCACCACGCCAGGCCTAACATAGTGGTTTCATATACATTTATTTGACCTTTATATTACTCTGTGAGCTAAGTTTTATCCCCCATTTTAGAGACAAACCTGTGGGTTTAAGTTATGCTAGTTAAGAATGGAACTAGAACTAAACCCGGCTTTCTTATTTTGCCACCTCAGATTTCTGTGTCGTAACCATTTCTATGGGAAGCGATAAAACAACTACAGTGGGCCTGGTGAGGTGGCTCACACCTATCATCCCAGCACTTTGGGAGGCTGAGGCCGGTGGATGGAGATCAGCCTGGCCACACGGTGAGACCCCGTCTCTACAAAAAAAAAAAAAAAAAAAAATATATATATATATATATATAAAGCTGGGTGTGGTGGCACACGCCTGTGGTCCCACACGCCTGTGGTCCCAGCTACTATGGAGGCTGAGGCAAGAGAATCGCTGGAACTCAGGAGGTGGAGGTTTCAGTGAACCGAGATCGCGCCACTGTACTCCAGCCTGGGCAACAGAGCAAGACTCCATCTCAAAAAAAAAAAAAAAAAAGACCACAGCCCATGTGGAAGGAGAGACAGCAATGTGGGGGCTTACGGCAATGGCATAGCCTGTCAGCAGGATCAGGATGATCAGCAGAAAGCCCACCACCTCGTCCCAGGCTCGGCTCAGTGTCCTGCTGATGATCCACAGCCTGGGGCTGTGACGCAGCAAGTTCCATAACTGAACAGTTGCCAGCAGAACCAGGAAGCCCACGAGATGGGTTGCAGCAGAGTTCACTTTTACTGCCTCATAGAAGCTGATGAACCTGCATCAAAGAAAGCTGACAGTTACTGAGCAAGAAGAGTATGCGCCTGTACCTCAGTTTCCCCAGCGCCCCTCCTGCTGAGCGCAGCAGCCCTGAGTCCTATGAGATCGAATGCTGGTTGATATGACAACTGCTTTCTAGTGTGGTCTCCTGTGAGTTGTGGATATGGGAATAACAAAAGGCCACATATTATTCAAATGATCTGCCTGCTGCAGATGGCACTGGGAGCTGTGCTGAAGAAACCTTAAAATGTGACCTCTAGCTGATTTCTTTAAATTCATCCTGGGAAGCAAAACCAGCCTCCTGCACTGCTCTGAGCCAAATCTCCCCTCTCAAAAGGAGATTAACTCAACCCAGAGAGAGGAGCCATTCTGCTGGTCTGTTTTCTGCAGCACACTAATCCTGTGTTGCTCTCTGGCAGTACGGGATTGATGTAATAGGTTTAATAGCGCTTAGAACAAAATGATGGATGGCAGACTAGAGGCGAGGGGTGTTGCTCAACAATTAGGTTTTATTTTATGAGACGTACATTCATAATTTTAGGTTGCAGCAACCAGGTGACTTGGAAGGACCCCCCCCCCCCCCCAGACACTAGCAAGCAGTGCTCTGCACAGACACAGTCCCTGCATAGACTACTCTCCATAAGGCCTACTTGAAACAATGCCTCAGGAAAAGTTGCACAGATCACTGCCCAGGCTGTCGGTCACTGACGAAAAGCTTAGCAAAGCATCACTTGGCAACACTTGCCGTGGGAAACAGATAGATGTTCCTCTCCATGGGAAAAACCAGAGAAGGCACCCAAAGGGGCACCAAACATCTCTTGGTATGGATGAGTGAATGGATGAAATCCCTACCCAGAAAGCAACTCCCTTTGAATTTAAAGGATGGACTATGTGTTGTGCTTTCATTTAAAGGATTATTTGTCATTCGTCAGGCTTTATGCCTTTGCCAGAGTGTAAAATAATGACCAATTCCAGGCCTTTAGGAAACTTAAATGCATTATCCTTAAGCACATACCTGAGCAGTAATGAAGGCAGAAGAGCTCTTCAATGTGGCTAGCAGTTAAATGGTTTCTAGTTCATTGTGTTCTTTTTTTCAGACAGTTTTGCTCTTGTTGCCCAAGCTGGAGTGCAATGGCATGATCATGGCTCACTGCAACCTCTGCCCCCCCAGGTTCAAGTGATTCTCCTGCCTCAGCCTCCTGAGTAGCTGGAACTACAGGCATGCGCCACCATGCCCGGCATAGAGATGGTGTTTCTCCACATTGGTCAAGCTGGCCCAACTCCCTACCTCAGGTGATTTACCCATCTCGGCCTCCCAAAGTGCTGGGATTACAGGCGTGAGCCACTACGCCCCTCCTAGTTCATTGTTTTCCCTGCTGTGGACATGAGTCCAAGTTCTGTTTTAACTCTGATATGATACAGATACAGATCTGGTAGACCAGTGAAGGAAGGGGAGTTTGAAAGAATACTTGTATATAACCAGGAAACTTTAGACATGAGGTAGGAGTATCCTGTGCCCCTCAGGCTTCCTCTCACCTGTCCCGGTCATGGCGGTATCGTGCCATGTTTTTCTTATGTAGAGAAATACTCTTCATGTCAAGCCCCAGGATGATGAAGCTAATGAGGATTATACTTGTGTCCAGAATGTTTCTTTTCCTGGAGAAGAACCTCCACTTCTGCCGTTTTAGCCGACAACCCTAAACATGGACAGCAAGGTCACCACGGCTGGTCTAAGAGATTAGCTAGGTTGCTCCCTGCTCAAATGTGACAAGCGCAGCTGATGTCTATGGGCAAAGCCCACTGTGAGGCATTTGTCAGCTCTCACTTAGACAAATGAGTTATGGTCTTAGTTCAGCTCTGTAGTCATTCAGAAATGCCACTTACAGAAACGTTGGCTTCTAATACAACTTCCACTGAATACATTTATTCTTTTTCTTGGAGATCATAAGCCTGTCACTTAAAAATAAATAATACAAGTTTGTTTTTTTTTTTTTTGAGACAGGGTCTTGCTTTGTGGCCCAGGCTGGAGTGTAGTGGTGTGATCATAGCTCACTGCAGCCTCAACCTCCCAGGCTCAGGCTCAAGCAATCCTCCCACCTCAGCCTCCCGAGTAGCTGGGACCACAGGCACATGCCACCATGCCCAGCTAAGTTTTGTATTTTTTTGTAGAGACAGTGTTTTGACATTTTGCCCAAGCTAGTCTCAAACTCCTGGCTTGAAGTGATCTGTCCACTTCAGCCTCCCAAAATGCTGGGATTACAGGCGTAAGCCACCATGCCCAGCAAAATTTTCTAAACTAGTTATCAAGCCTGAAACTGAAGAAAAAATACTATGTTTGGCCTAAGATATATTTTCTTGTGAGTGTAATCATTTGTATTTTTTTTTTGAGACAGAGTTTTGCTCTTGTCACCCAGGCTGGAGTCAAGTGGTGCCATCTGGGCTCACTGCAACCTCCACCGCAAAGTTCAAGCAATTCTCCTGCCTCAGCCTACTAAGTAGATGGGACTTCAGGAGCCCGCCACCACACCCAGCTGATTTTTGTATTTTTGGTAGAGATGGGGTTTCGCCATGTTGGCCAGGCTGGTCTTGAACTCCTGACCTCAGGTGATCCACCCGCCTCAGCCTCCCAATGTGCTGGGATTACAGGTGTGAGCCATTGTGCTCAGCCAATCATTTGTATTTTTGAGTGCTTGCTGTTTGTTCATCATACTTGCTTGGTATTACTTTATATAGGGCTAATAAAACTACAAAAGTACTATTTCTACAGACTAAATTCTTCAGCTTCTGAGATTTGAAAGAGCTACTCTATTTGGTGGAAAACCAGTCAGCCTTTAACTGAATTCAAGTTTCTGAAAAGGACCAAAATCATAGCCATAATTCTAGTAACAGGTCATTGTGGAGCTCCCCAAATAAAATGTGGCAACCTTTATTTCTCACATCTAACATCATCATCATCATTATCATCATTATTTTTGAGACAGGGTCTTGCTCTGTGGCCCAGGCTGAAGTGCAGTGGTGTGATCTTGGCTCACTGCAACCTCTGCCTCCTAAACTCAAGTGATTGTCCCATCTCAGCCTCCCGAGTAGCTGGGACCACAGGCGTGTACCACCACACCTGGGTAATTTTCGTAGTTTGGTAAAGACGGGGTTTTGCCACATTGCCCAGGCTGACATCTAACATTACTGACTCACCTGTATGAAGGCACAGTAACAGATCAGTAGATAATAGATGGCTTGTGAGATGACAGACCAGACAAAGCCCTTTTTTGACATCTGAAGGGAAGTGAAGCTTTCCAGTCGCACAGAGGTGAAGAAAGCACCTGAGAATAAGGAAGAACACCTGGAGTCAAGCATCTAAAACTTTTGCCCTCTTCTCATTACACTTTGTCTTTGAATAACCCCACCTCTTCCTATATCATCAATTCAAATGTTTCCAAGTTCAATGCTCCACTTAGTATTTCCTTTAGAGCTGTCATGAACATTAAATGAGATCATATATGCAAAGCCACTGGAGAAATACTGGTTTCACGAAAATCAGTAGCGGGGAAAGGATATGCTGTTGATCCTGCCTTGCGGGGAGGTGTCAGTGGCTTAACACCTGTTATAGATGTCACCCTAACCCAGTCAGAATGGCTGCAGAGAGAAGTCTAAAGCACGGAGATACCCCATGACTACTAATAGTATCCCATGGATACTCAGTCATTTACATAAGGATGGACTAAAAGGCTTCAGCCTCCACGTGGAAGGACAATGAAAAGATTCAAGTTTATAAAATCATGAAAGGTCTTATGAATGTAAACCTTTCATAAAGCTTCAAAATATTAGTGATGGCAGCAGCAGCAGCCTGTCTGGAGTGGCTGCTGCCATGACACCTGCTGCAGTGGGGGGAAGTGTGGCCGGGGCTGTGTGCTCCATTGAGCTGCGGGAGCCAGTAACACGTGGGAGACCTGCCCCCTTCTGAACTGGAGGGTTGGGAGCCCCCACCCTCCTGGGTGCAGTTGTAGCTGCCCAGCTGTGGCTGCAGACCGGCCATCCCTACTCCCGCTGCACGGCCCCTCCCCACTCCCCTCACCTGTTCTGATTTTGGAGCAAAGTTTTGGCCGAGCCTGGGCATTGCTACAACCCAGACGGGTGTGTGCGCGCGGGCGGAGCCCTCTACTGCCTCAGCCCTCTCTGAACTTTGGGCACTGACAAGCATGAGAGGGAGAGAGGGCAAGGGCAGCTTGGTGTGGGCCTGCAGGCGCTCCTTGGCACAGACAGCCTGGGCAACATGGGTGACATATGGATGCTGGCAGGAAGCAGACAGGCTCCTGGGTGGAAAAGGACAGGTCCCCAGTAAAGCCCCACCTTCAAGCCAGGGGGCCTGGCTGCCAGTTCAGGAACCTGGCAGTTTCACCATCTGGAGTGAAACTTAAAACACTTTTTCTGGGTCCACTCATGGCTGCCTATGGACCAATGAGCACACACTCCCCTCTGAAGCGCATAAAAATTCCGGACTCAGCCAGACTTGGGCGGATGGCAGATAGGAGCTACCCACTCCAGGTCTCCTGAAAACTGTTTTGCCACTCAGTGAAGCTCCTCTCCACCTCTCTCACCCTCCAGTTGTCTGTGTACCTCATTATTCCTGGATGCAGGACAAAAACTCGGGACCCACCAAGTGGTGGGACTGAAAAAGCATTGCACCAACAGGGCTGAAACACACCTCCTCGCGAGCCATGTTGCAGACAATGAGAGGGAGAGAAGAGCTGCGGCCCTTTGGGGAAGCCCAGACCCATGAGCTCCCTAAGCCAGGGCTGTGACAACCTCTTTGGGCCTCTGTGGTTCCTGGCATCTCCAAGCTTCTGGGCACCATGGTGTTTCTCTCATTCAGAGGTGGGTACCCGCAGCGGAAACCATGTGCAGCACACGTGGTCCAACTGTAGCCTCGCAGGGAGCTGGCACCTGTGCCAGCACATAGAGATGCCCACCTCACTGCAGCAGCCAGCATGCCTGGCTGTGTGCAGTGGCTGGACCCCATGATTGCTCACCCATATATCCCTTGCTGCTCCGTGCCTGGCTCTCCCTTGGCAGGTGTGGGATCCAGGCCGGTAGCACAAGCCAAGCGCAGCCTGCCAGGCCAAGTGAGCAGAAGGAGCCCAGTGGGTGCAAGCAATACTCAGGCAGAAGGTGCTGCTGGCCAAAGAGGTTTCTGGCTGGCAAAGCGACACTCTACGGATGCCATGACATTAAAACTCAGATGTACCTCTTGTAGGTAGAAAGATATTTAGGAACAAAAGGAGTTCCTATTTCACCTAGCTAGCTCTCAAGACTTTGAGAGCTTTTCTCATTTTAATCCCTGTGTATTTTTTGGTAGTAACTAATAAAAACCCCGTGAAGGGCTGGGCGTGGTGGCTCACGCCTGTAATCCCAAGCACTTTGGAGGCCAAGGCAGGCGGATCACCTGAGGTCGGGAGTTCAAGACCAGCCTGACCAACATGGTGAAAACCCTGTCTTAAAAAAAATAAATAAATAAATAAAAATAAAATAAAAAATAAAAACCCCGTGAAGACCCTCAGGAAGCCTTTATGGTTCATTGGAAACAAGTATAAGAGAAGTGGTCTACTCTGCAGGTCTGAGAGGAGAAAAATTCCTGATTAGGAGAAAGATGTGCCGGAAAATGGAAGGATACTTGTGTACCAATTCTAGGAGAAAGAAGAAAGAGGAGAAAGAAGTTGGATTAGGGGCAGACTTCCTGTTAAAGGGAGGGGGAACTGAATGGACCAGTTACCTCCAATCCCTGACAACATGCCATTATAATGAAAGTGAAAGGATAAAGTAAAAACTTCAAAAGATGAAGAAAAGGATGGCAGATGAGAGCAATAAACTGTTAGAAGCTGAACAGTAGAGGAATCACACTGACTTAGCAAGTTCAGGAAAGCTGAAACCTAAGGCAGCAGTACAGGAAACCAGAAGCAAACCAGTTCTAACCACTAAACCCTGGAAAGCCTCAGACACTGCAGGCATCAGCTATTTCTGAAGGTAGACGTTCAGTTGGAACTGAAAATAGCATCAATTGAAAGTCAATATATATATAAACAATTAGATTCCAAATTTCCTACCTCACCATTCACAACCAGGGATTTGCTACCCATCTTGCCTTCCACCACCCCATAACTAAAAGTTTGTTTCCAAGCGATGCTGAATGAGAGAATCTGGACTTGGGGGCACAAGCTACACGTCAGAATAACAGTTTACTGGAAAAGGGGGATTAAGGGAAAGTTTACATACCACATGGTGAGATGCTTCCCAGATCCCTTCCCTCAACTCACTCCTTAAGGTAGGAGTTTGGTGGTTCTTTAAAAACTGACTGCCCAAAAGAGAGACATAGATAACAGTCTTTTTTTTTGAGACAGAGTCTCACTCTGTCCCCTAGGCTGGAGTACAGCGGCATGATCTCAGCTCATTGCAACCTCTGCCTCCTGAGTTCAAACGATTCTCCTGTCTCAGCCTCCTGAGTAGCTGGGATTACAAATGTGTGCCACCATGCATGGCTAACTTTTGTATTTTTAGTAGAGACGGAGTTTTGCCATGTTGACCAGGCTGTTCTCCAACTCCTGACTTCAGGTGATCCGCCTGCCTCGGCCTCCCAAAGTGCTGGGATTATAGGTATGAGCCACCGAGCCCAGCTGGGCACAGAGCTTATAATTAGCATTTATTTGCTTTTTATTGCCTTCCTTTTTTTTTTTTTTTTTTTTTTTGATACAGGATCTGGCTGTCACCCAGGCTGGAGTGTACTGGCTTGCCTCACTACAACCTCTGCCTCACAGGCTCAGACCATCCTGCCACCTCAGCCTCCCAAGTAGCTGGGACTACAGGTGCACACCACCATGCCAGGCTAATTTTTGTATTTTCGATAGAGACGGGTTTCACCATGTTGCCCAGGCTGATATCAAACTCCTGGGCTCAAGTGATCTTCCTTCCATGGCCTCCCAAAGTTCTGGGATTATATGCGTGAACCACCACACGCCGCCTGCCTTTCTTCAAAAGGACAGCCAGGTACTTGAACCTCCTAATGTTGAAAACTGTAGATGAAAACAAACAACAAATCAAAAAAGAAGTTCAGAGGAATTAGAGACAGTAAAGGATAAGAAAAAAAAAACCATCATAATATCCTCCGAGTTAAGAGAGGCAATTGGATCCATAAAAGAATAAGAGACTATGAAGAAAAAATGAGAACAACAACAATTTTGGAAATATTAAAGAAAAAACAAGTAGTTTAAAAGATAAAAATTGGCCGGGCGTGGTGGCTCACGCCTGTAATCCAAGCACTTTGGAGGCCAAGGCGGGCGGATCACCTGAGGTTGGGAGTTCAAGACCAGCCTGACCAACATGGTGAAACCCCGTCTTTAAAAAAAAAAAAAAAAGATAAAAATTAAAGTAATACTGCAGATATTAGATGAAAAAGATGGAAAACAGAAGCAAAAATATAAGAAAATGACAACATCACTCCAGGAGTTCCAACTTCAAAATGCTAGAAAATCAGAAAAAGTGACGAGAGAAATGAAGAAATTAAAGAAAAATGCAAGAAAATTTCTCAGAACTTAAGGACACAAGTTTCCAGATAATAGGGCTTGCTATGACATTCTTTCCTAACCCAGAGGACAAAGAAAAAAATCTAAAAACTTTTGGGGCTGGGGACTGGGAATCAGAATGACAGCGTAATACTTTTTAACAGTACCATGAAAAGCTAGAAAGCAATGGACCTATACTTTTCGAAATTCTGGCTGGGTGTGGCGGCTCACACCTTAATCCCAGCACTTTGGGAGGCCAAGGTGGGTGGATCACTTGAGGTCAGGAGTTCAACTAGCCTGGCCAACATGGCGAAACCCCGTAAAACAGGTAAATACGTAAACTGCAAAAATACAAAAATTAACCAGGCGTGGTGGCGGGCGCCTGTAATCCCAGCTACTCGGGAGGGTGAGGCAGGAGAATTGCTTGCACCAGGGAGGCAGAGGTTGCAGTGAGCTGAGATCGCCCCACTGCACTCCAGCCTGGGTGACAGAGCAAGACTCCATCTTAAACAACAAAAAACCAAAATTCTGCAATAACGAAATTATATACAGATAAATTAGCAATCTAATGTGATGGCAGAATAAAAACAGTTTTGGATATGTACGTCTCCAACAAATTTACCTCCCTTGCACTCTTCCAGGAAGTTAGTGGAGGATGTGTTCTAGCAAAAAGAGCAAGTGAGCCAAGAAAGGAAGGTCTGGAATCCAGAAGAAAGGGATCCAGTAGAGGAGAGAGGTAAAGAGAATCCCAGAGGTAAAGAGAATGCCTCTCTTAACTCGGAGGATATTATGATGGTTTTTTTTTTTCTTATCCTTTACTGTCTCTAATTCCTCTGAACTTCTTTTTTGATTTGTTGTTTGTTTTCATCTACAGTTTCCAACATTGGAGGTGATGGTGAAGGGAGAGTCCTGGATGAGAGCTGTGAAGCAGCCTAGAGAATAACCTACACTGTATGACGGAGGGGAGGGCTCCACGGAGGTGTCTCCAAGAAGATAAAATGAGAGTTTACATGATACTCTAGCAGCATTTCTACTTTTACAAAGAATGTGGAGCTGGATCAATGACAGATACATAGAAAACCTAACAAATTTTAAAAAAATAAATTCTAGAGAAAACAAAAGGTTAAGAAGCGAAATTTAATCATAATATACTAATGTCTCATCGTTGAAACACAAAATGGAAATAATATTAAACCAAATAAATTTTATTACTATACTGGGAGAATGAGGAAAGAAAAAGATGTGTATGTGTTCAACATATATGTGGGTGTAAGAAAGCTAAATTCTAAATCTCAAATTCCAAGGCTGAGCATGGTGGTTCCCGCCTGTAATCCCAGCACTTTGGGAGGCTGAGGGAGGTGGATCACCTGAGATCAGGAGTTCAAGACCAGCCTGGCCAACATGATGAAACCCCCATCTCTACTAAAATACAAAAATTAGACAGGTGTGGTGGCGGGTGCCTGTAATCCCAGCTACTCAGGAGGCTGAGGCAGGAGAATGGCTTGAGTCCAGGAGGCAGAGGTTGCAGTGAGCCGAGATCACACCACTGCACTCCAGGGTGGGTGACTGAGCGAGACTCTGCCAAAAAAAAAAAAAAAAAAAAAATGCAAGCAAGCAAGCTAAATCCTCATCCTAACAAAGAAATAGATAATATCCAAAACTGAAAATTCATAAAATAGACAATAACCATGTTAATAATTTTTAAAATCTGAAAGATATAGTTTTAAAAAAATGAAAGTAGCCTCCTCTGGGGGAGCAGGAAGGAGGGAGGGATGAACTGAGGACTCTGTTTTTCCCTTGAACTATTTGACGATTAAAGTTATGTTTATATTTAATAATTGTAATTTTTAAAATATTTAACTTAATGGTATAAGATAGAGAAAGAATCTGGGCCTTCTCCTGAGCTACCCAAGTGTCTTAGTACATTTTGTGTTGCTATAAAGGAGTATCCAAGCCTTGGGTAATTTATAATGGAAAAAGGTTTCTTTGGCTCACAATTCTGATGTCTGGAAAGTTCAAAATTGGGCATCTGCATCTGGTGAGGGCCTCAGGCTGCTGCCACTTATGGCAAAAGGTAAAGGGGAGACAGCCTATGCAGAGATCATATGGAACAAGAGGAACCAAGAGAGGGGTCGGGGAAATGCCAGGCTCTTTTTAAACAACCAGCTTTCTTGGGAATTAATAGAATGAGAACTCACTTACCCCTAAGGGAGGGCATCAATCTATCCATGAAAGATCTGCCTCCCCAGGACCCAAACACCTCCCACCAGGCTTCACTTCCAACGCTGGGGATGGAATTTCAACATGAGGTTTAGAGGGGACAAACATCCAGGCCATAGCACAAATCACAGACAGAGGAGAGAAGAGGCCTTCATACCCACATCACTGGACTCCAGCATCAGGGTCACAACGCAGAACAGGTTCACATTAGCATTGAAGACCACAAATTCCACAAAGAGGCCTTTTGTGCGTTGGTCTAGCCAATGCCTCTGTTCAAGATGCTGTAGAACTCTGTGTAAACAGAGCACAGGGTCAGCTGCTTTCTCCAATACTGCAAAGGAGGAGAATATCCTGATGTTTCCAACAACACTGTCATATACCAGGTAAGAAGTTACATTTCCCAATCTACTTCTCCTATGAAATATTTTATGATTACTAAAAGCCCAAACTTTCGCTGGTATTAATATAAATTTAGTAGACCATAACAATGAAAAGTTTTTACAATAGTATTCACCACAAGGTTAACCATTCAGGAAAACATATTTGGCATTTCAGGTCTGAAGTAGAATTTCATATGCTATGGTAACTATTTCTACTTGAAGTATTAAAAGCTACTCTTTACTAACAGCTGTTCAGTTTTGGGAGGTAGAAGGAGTATAAATGTCACTATTGGGTTGGCACTGTTGTTTCTGAATAATGAATTCCTTCATTTAAATGAAGAGGTAATTATTTTTATTTAGACTTTTTTTCTCATGTAAAGACGGAGACTCTGAGAATAGTAAACCACTCTGAAAGTCTCAGGAAACTTAATTTTGGCATTTGAATTTTGGGTTTCTGTATTTTGGCTCATGACCGGCAATGTTTCCTTTATATGTGAAGATTACAGTTTGTCCAAGCTATGGTTACGTGAGTTTAACTTCAGCTAGGACTGAAACTGACAGGTATTTTTCCAGCTACAAAATGAATGTTGGCAAACTGCCAAACCAAAACATACCTGTAGTTTGAACTTGAGCAAGTAATTTTTAAACTAAAGGGTATATTTCTTCAGAAGTCTAAAATAAAGGCTGGGCACAGTGGCTCACGGCTATAATCTCAGCACTTTGGGAGGCCACAGTGGGCGAATCAACTGAGGTTGGGAGTTCGAGACCAGCCTGACCAACATGGAGAAACTCCGTCTCTACTAGAAATACAAAATTAGCTGAGTGTGGTGGCGCACGCCTGTAATACCAGCTACGTGGGAGGCTGAGGCAGGAGAATCACCTGAACCTGGGAGGTGGAGCCAGGCAGCGCCACTGCACTCCAGCCTGGGCAACAATAGTGAAACTCCATCTCAAAAAAAAAAAGTCTAAAATTTAAAAAAAGTGTCCGTAAGTTTTACAGACAGTAGAGTAGCTGTCAGAACTGCTCAAATGGGTCTGAAATTCCTAACTGTCCTATGAATGGGCAAAAGCAAATATTCTGGTCCTCTTGTTCAGGGCTGAGGCTACTCACCGGGTTGCAGTACTGGAGTTTCTTCCAAGTTTCACAACGTATCCTCCTCCTGAGTAAGTGGCAAATTCCCCCTTGAATAGGATAGCCGCCCAGGGTCTCTTGATTCTGATAATGCCAAATGCTATCTGATTTGGTGATGTTTGTATCGAGGGCACCCCAATTAACCCCATAGTTCTCCGTATCCTCCTGATGTTGGTGAGATGGCTTCACTTGCCCCTGAGGAGATACTCCAGCTGGGAAGAGTCCAGCATCAGGAATACGAATCTGACGAAGCAGAACATTGCCCAGAAGAAAGGAGTTCCCATCAGCAATAAATCCTAATGAGAAAGTAAAAGAAACACTTCTGTTTACGTGTTTTTAAAATATTTTTTCCAGCACATCCAGCATGCAGAAAAAAGAAACGATGCACAAAGTGCCGCATTAAGTTAGTAACGAGAAAAAAATGCACATTTTCATCATTAGGTTTGAAGACATTTTTGTAGGTTCTAAATAATGCTATTAGGCAAGAAAAAGAAATAAGGATGGATATGGTACATCACACCTGTAATCCCAGCACTTTAGGAGGCCAAGGCAGGAGGATGGCTTGAAGCCAGGAGTTCAAGACCAGCCTGGGCAACAAAGGGAGATCTGGTCAAAAAAAAAAAAAATTTTTTTTTGCAGGGTGCGGCGGCTCACACCTGTAATCCTAGCACTTTGGGAGGCTGAGGTGGGCGGATCATGAGGTCAGGAGTTCAAGACCAACCTGGCCAAGATGGTGAAACCCTGTCTCTACTAAAAATACAAAAATTAGCTGGGCATGGTGACGGGCACCTGTAATCCCAGCTACTTGGGAGGCTGAGGAAGAGAACTGCTTGAACCCGGGAGGTGGAGGTTGCAGTGAGCCGAGATTGTACCACTGCACTTCAGCCTGGGCAACAGAGCAAGACTCTGTCTTAAAAAAAAATTTAATAAAAATGAGACATATAATAAAGTGAAATTGTCACAATTTGTAAATGATATGTCTTATCTAGATGTTAAGAGAATCAACAGAAAAACTGACCTTTAAACAATACATGTTTGACCTGCACAGGTCCTCCTATATTTTCTTCCATCTCTGCTACCCCTGAGACACCAAGACCTGTTTTGCCCTCAGCCTGCTCAATGTGAAGTCGATGAGGATATAGACCTTTACGATGATACACTTCCCCTTAATGAACAGTAAATTATTTTATCTTCCTTATGATTTTCTTAATATTTTCTTTTCTCTAACTTATTGTAAGAATACAGTATATAATACATATAACATACAAAACATATGTTAATCAACTGTTACCAGTAAGGCTTCCAGTCAATAGTAGGCTATTAGTAGTTAAGCTTTTGAGGAGTCCAAAGTTACACATGGGCTGGGCACGGTGGCTCATGCCTGTAATCCCAGAATTTTGGGAGGCCACGGTGGGTGGATTATGAGGTCAGGAGTTTGAGACCAGTTTGACCAACATGGTGAAACCCTGTCTCTACTAAAAATATAAAAATTAGCTGGGCATGGTGACGTGTGGCTGTAATCCCAGCTACTCAGGAGGCTGAGGCAGGAGAGTTGCTTGAATCTGGGAGGGGGAGGCTGCAGTGAGCTGAGATCATGCCACTGCACTCCAGCCTGGCGACAGGGTGAGACTTCTAAAAAAAAAAAAAAAAAAAAAAAAAATTATACATAAATTTTCATCTGCAGTGGGGCCAGTATCCCAAGCCCTGTGTTGTTCAAGGGCCAACTGTACTTACAAAAAGAATTCAGCAAGGTGGCTGGATACGTAATAAACACAAATAAGTCAATAGTGTTCATATGGCCACACAGTATTTACTTGGATGGTATACAGAACTAAAACATTTTTTTTTTGAGACAGAGTCTCCCCGTTGCCCAGGCTGAAATATAGTGGCACAATCTTTGCTCACTGTAACTTCTGCCTCCTGAGTTCAAGTGATTCTCCTGCCTCAGCCTCCCAACTAGCACGTACTACAGGTGCCTGTGACCACACCCAGCTATTTTTTTTTTTTAATTTTTAAATTTTTTTTTAGTAGAGACAAGGTTTTACCATGTTGGCCAGGCTAGTCTCAAAGTTCTGACCTCAGGTGATCTGCCCACCTTGGCCTCCCAAAGTGCTGAGGTTAAGCCATGAGCTGCCACACCTGGCGTAAAACATCTTATAATAGTAACACAAAAGGAAAAATAAGCCTAACGAGAGATGTACACAAACTATATGGGGAACAATTCTGAATATTACTGAGAGCTACAAATGAAGATGAAAACAGACATAGAAGCATACCATGCCCTCAGGTAGGAAGAATGTAATAAAATATTAATTCCCTAAATTAACATTTATAGGTTCTTAGTCTGTATCCCTATAAAGATCTAGATGTTTATATACGTTCTTAATATGTAAAAAGCTCCTACAAATCAAAATGGGTTAACAGAACCACACAGCCTGTTGAAAAATAGGCAAAGAATATGGGCAGATGCTTATTCATTCATTTTTTCCATCGGTATGTCTTGAGTGCTCACAGGCAGCATGTCCCGCCTAGGTACCCAGAATATACCAGTGGACGTAAGAGAGTTTAGGCCATAGAGAGCCCATATTTGAGGAGCGAGAGAGACAGGCAATAACCAAATAATATTCAGGTAACGATGAGAGCTATGAAGAAAAATTAATCAGGGTAATGGGATGAAGAGTGCTTTGGGGAGGAGCCACGCTGTTACTTTAGGTAGGATCATTAGAGAAGCTTTCTCTGGGAAGGTGGCGTAGGAGAGGCCCTAACACAGTCGGGGGCACACAGTGCAAATATCAGCCACCAGGAGAACAGCAAGTTCCAAGGCCCTGAGTGAGAGCAAGCTTGACATATTTAAGGAAAATACAGACGCTCGAGTGGCTGCAGTAGTGTGAACGGTCAGAGGAGTAAGAGATGAAGTAACAGGTACAACCAGGGGCCAAACTAGGCAGGCCCTTGTAAGCTTCAGAAAGGACTTGGGACTTTAAGTTTGATGGGAATCCACTGGGAGGTTTTGAACACTGAAGTAACACAGATTTATGTCTTAAAAATAGAATACGGGAAGGATTGAATGAAGAAAGGCAAAAGCATATGGGCAAGTCTTGCCCCTATGAGAAGGGAAAAAGGGTACCTTAGTTTAGTTTGGACTTGGATTTCTCTGAGAGCAGTTGCAAAGTCCAATTTTCACCAGGCTGTCTGCTAGGGATGTGGGCAGGTGCTCTCAAATATTGCTTCCTTTTTTTTTTTTTTGAGACAGCCTTGCTGTGTCACCAGGCTGGAGTGCAGTAGCATGATCTTCACTCACTGGAACCTCCACCTCCCAGGTTCAAGCAATTCTCCTGCCTCCACCTCCTGAGTAGCTGGGACTACAGGCATGCACTACCAGGTCCAGCTAATTTATATATATATATATTTTTAGTAGAGATGGGGTTTCACCATGTTGACCAGGCTGGTCTCAAACTCCTGACCTCAAGTGATCCACCCACCTTGGCCTCCCAAAGTGCTGGGATTACAGATGTGACCCACCATACCCGGCCACATACTGCTAATAGGAGTGTTTATTGGTACACTAAGACAATCTGGCAATGAATGTCTTTCTAAATTAAAAATGTATATATACTTAGACCTAGCAAGTCCTTTCCAAGGTATTTATCTTTTGATATATTTGCACCTTTGTGGAATTAAGTACGTACAAGGATATTAATGATATTCTTGCTAACAGTAAGACTGGAAATGATCTAAATATCTATCAATAGGGAGCTGGATATATAAATTATGGTATATCCATGCAATGGGATACTATACAGTAAGTGAATAAAACGTAACAGGGGCAGCTTCATATATGCCGAGAGAACAAGCCCCAGATAAACTGTTAATGGAAAACAGCAAAATGCATGACAATTATTTTATTTATTTTTTTCTTTTTGAGACAGTCTTACTCTGTTGCCTAGGCTGGAAGGCAGTGGCACGATCTCAGCTCACAGCAACCTCCACTTCCTCAGTTCAAGTGAGTTTCCTGTCTCAGCTTACCAAGTAGCTGGGAATACAGGCACGTGCTACCACGCCCGGCTAATTTTTTGTATTTTGTAGAGACATGGTTTCACCCTGTTGGCCATGCTGGTCTCCAACTCCTGACCTCAGGTGATCCACCTGCCTCAGCCTCCCAAAGTGCTGGGATTACAGGTGTGAGCCACTGTCCCTGGCTACATGACAATTTTTATAGTATGCTATCTTTTATTGTCAAATATATTTGCAAATGCATACATTACCTCAGTGTTTCTTTTTGTTTTTTTTTGTTTTTTTTTTTTGAGACGGACTCTCACTCTATCACTTGGGCTGGAGTGCAGTGGTGCAATCTCGACTCACTGCAACCTCAGCCTCCCGGGTTCAAGCAATTCTCCTGCCTCAGCCTCCCAAATAGCTGGGATTACAGGTGCCCACCACTATGCCCAGCTAATTTTTAAATTTTTAGTAGAAACAGGAGTTTCACCATGTTGGCCAGGCTGGTCTCAAACTCATGACCTCAGGATATGCCTGCCTTGTTTCCAAAGTGCTAGAATTACACCCACAAAGTGAGTCACCACATCTGGCCATTACCTCTGAAAGAATATATAATAAACTGGGAATGCAGCTGCTTCTTGAGAGAAGGGGGACTGGGGGCAAGGAAGAGCTGCACAATATACCCTTGTTTTCCACTTGGATTTTTTTTTTTTTTCAGGCATGGTCTCACTCTGTCACCCAGGCTGGAGTGCAGTGGTGTGATCTTGGCTCACTGCAACCTCTGCCTTCCAGGCTCAACCAATTCTCCCACCCCAGCCTCCCAAATAGCTGGGACCAAAGCTGTGTGTTACCATGCCCAGATAGTTTGTATATTTTTTGTAGAGATGGGGTTTTCACCATGTTGCCTAGGCTGAGTCTTAAATTCTGGGGCTCAAGTGCCTCCTGCCTTGGCCTCCCAAAGTGCAGTGATTATAGGCATGAGCCACTGTGCCTGGCTAGATTTTCTCCACATTCATATTTTACTGATTTGCAAAATGATTCAAAAATTTTTTGATATTTAAAAAACAGATACAAGGTCTCACTATGTTGTCCAGGCTGGTCTTTAACTCCTGGGCTCAAGGATTACAGGCATGGCCACTGTGCCCGGCCAAGACACTACATACTACAGTCAAGGAGTGCAAGAGAGACCATGCCTACTGTGACAGTGCAGACCACAGCCACAGATCCAGTCACTATTTTTGTTTTTTTTCTTTTTTTGAGATGGAGTCTCACTCTGTTGCCAGACTGGAGTGCAGTGGCGCGATCTCGGCTCACTGCAACCTCCGCTTCCCAGGTTTAAGCAATTCTGCTGCCTCAGCCTCCTGAGTAGCTGGGACTACAGGCATGTGCCACCACACCCAGCTAATTTTTTTCTATTTTTAGTAGAGATGCAGTTTCACCATGTTGGCCAGGATGGTCTCGATCTCTTGACCTCATGATCCGCCCACCTCAGCCTCCCAAAGTGCTGGGATTACAAATGTAAGCCACCGCACCTGGCCCACTATTTTTGAGATGGGGTCTTGGCTCTGCTCAGACTAGAGTGTAGTGGTGTGATCATGCCTCACTGCAGCCTTGAACTCCTGGGCTCAAATCCTCCTCCTACCTCAAGCTCCCAAGCAGCTAGTACTATAGTCATGTGCAACCATGCCTGGCTAATTTATTTAATTTTTGTAGAGATGGGATCTTGCCATGTTGCCCAGGCTGGTCTTCAACTACTGGCTTCAACTGATCCCCCCTGCTACAGCCTCCCAAAGCACTAGCATCACAGGCGTAAACCACTGGGCCTGGTCCAGCTATTTTGATTCATTATTTTGTTCAGCACAAGGTAGATTTACAGACTGCAAGTAATGTGCCCTGGACAGGACATGGTGAGTTATGCCTTTAATTCTAGCACTTTGGGAGCCCGAGGCAGGTGAATCACCTGAGGTCAGGAGTTCGAAACCAGCCTGGCCAACATGGTGAAGCCCCATCTCTACTAAATATATAAAAATTAGCTGGGCATATTAACGGGCGCCTATAATCCCAGCTACTCAGGAGGCTGAGGCAGGAGAATCACTTGAACCTGGTGGGTGGACGCTGCAGTGAGCCGAGATCACGCCACTGCACTCCAGCCTGGACAACAGAGCAAATCTCTTTCTTAAAAAAAAAAAAAAAAAAAAAAAGAACATACCCTGAATCCAGAACTGTCACCACCTAAAACTGAACTAACATCATCAGTCTGGGCACATAGCTAGACGCTGTCTCTAAAAAACAAAAAAAAAAATTAACCAGGCATGGTGGCACATGCCTGTAGTCCCAGCTAGTCAGGAGGCTAAGGTGGGAGAATTGCTTGAGCCCATGAGTTCAAGGCTATAGTGTGATGAGATCCTGTCATTGCATTCTAGCCTGGGTGAGAGAGTGAGACCCTGACTCTAATAGTAAAATTAAACAAAAAATTGAACTAAATAGATTCAACATGCAATAAACAGTTGTCGTCATCTATAAAAACTCACCCAAATACACCAACCACACCTTTAAGAAAAGACTGTAGGCTGGGCGCAGTGGCTCACGCCTGTAATCCTAGCACTTTGGGAGGCCGAGGTGGGTGGATCACCTGAGGTCAGGAGTTCAAGACCAGCCTGGCCATCATGGTGAAACCCCATCTTTAAAAAAAAAAAAAAAAAAAAAAAGACTGTAAATGTTTGCCGAGATAAAAATGTATTTTAGATTCTTTTTTAGGAACCTAGGAGATGATCCAAATCTCATCAGGAAGCCACCAATCCCGAGATAAATGAATGTAGCAATTTTCAGAATGCAGCTTTACTTAATAAGATCTACAGTTATATGACAGTGTTTGTAACTTGTGGAAAAATACTGAACAAGAAATGTTCCTCGCAGACGCGATGGCTCATTCCTATAATCCCAGTGTTTTGGGAGGTTGAGGCGGGTGGATCACTTGAGGTCAGGAGTTTGAGACTAGCCTGCCCAACATGGTGAAGCCCCATCTCTACCAAAAATACAAAAAGCAGCCAGGTGTGGTGGCATGCACCTGTAATCCCAGCTACTCGGGAGGCTGAGGCAGGAGAATCACTGGAACCAAGGAGCTGGAGACTGCAATGAGTCTAGATCGCACCACTGCACTCCAGTCTCAGTGATAAAAGCAAAACTCCATCTCAAAAAAAAAAAAAAAAAAATTAGCCAGGTGTGGTGGTGCATGCCTGTAATCCCAGCTAATAGAGAGGCTGAGGCAGGAGAATTGCTTGAACCTGGGAGGCAGAGGTTGCAGTGAGCCAAGATCACGCCACTGCACTCCAACCTGCACGACAGACTGAGACTATCTTCAAAAAAAAAAAAAAAAAAAAGATGCATTCCTTAAGAAAGTCATTCTTTAGCATTTCTTCATCACTGTCCACAGCAAAGCATACTAACTCCTCTGCATGGTGATGTTCCTTGAAGATACAAACCATATCATATCCATCTTTTTATCATTAGCTCCTAGGACAGTTCCCAGCTTATTACAGAAGTTCCATGCATGTTTGTGGGGCTGAACTGGGTACCCATCCAAGCAAAGGCAAAGTTACACAGACACACTCAGACCGGGAAAGATGGCTCAGGCCAGAATACCATATCATGTGGAGATCTTTCCAGTGAAACCACATTCCTGGTTTTGTACTTATCCTACAGCCTTCTTTACTACGTGTGGCTGAGTCCCAGGGGTCACTCCAGTTCCTTCTCATGATGTCACTGAAACCATTCTCATTCTTGTCAGACTTTTATGAAGCTCATCAGTGGAAATCAGCCCCATGGGCCTGGGTGAACAGATATAACTGAACCTGCTTAGATGAGGTTCGGGGAACAGGCCCTTGGGACACCCACAGGTATGGCCGTATCAATAAAAGCCAGCTGACCTTCCTCACTTTCTCATGGGTCTTGGTAGCAGGTATCTGGAAAATTAATTGTACCCCACATTTGCAATGACTGAGCTCCAGGACTGCATTCTTACCTCTGTAATTCCCATACAGGTTAGGAAGGAGGATGTGATTGGCCCAGGGATAGAAATCTTGAAGAAGCTTGATTTCTGAGAAACGGGGGAGCAAAGGTCCTCCGGATAGCTTGGTGGAGGTAAAATCTATTGGAGTTCTTTGCAGAGTAGACTGTAGCCATCAACAGGGTAAGGAAGAAGATTTGTACTAGTTTAGAAGAGGAAAAACATGTCATAGTTGAGTGGTTAACTTAGAAATTATGCCTTTTTCTTCATTTTTCCTAGTCTATAGACGTATGTAGGTCAAAGCCAGTCAAAAACTGGCAATTTTATATGGTTCAATCTAATAATTATAAATACACACATACACATTTCCTTCCCAGAATTATTCTGCCACTAATATCATACGTTTTACTTAAAATAAGATACACAAGCTGGGCGCAGTGGCTCACACTTGTAATCCTCGCACTTTGGGAGGCCGAGACAGGCAGATCACCTGAGGTTAGGAGTTCAAGACAAGCCTGGCCAACATGGTGAAACCCCCTCTCTGCTAAAAATATAAAAATTAGCTGGGTGTGGCTGTGCATGCCTGTAACCCCAGCTACCTGGGAGGCTGAGGCAAAGAACCGCTGGAACCTGGGAAGCAGAGGTTGCGGTGAGCTGAGACTGCACCGCTGCACTCCACCCTGGGCAACAGAGTGAGACTCCACTGAAAAAAAAAAGATATGGGCCGGGTGCGGTGGCTCACGCCTGTAATCCAAGCACTTTGGAGGCCAAGGTGGGCAGATCACCTGAGGTCGGGAGTTCAAGACCAGCCTGACCATCATGGTGAAACCCCGTCTTTTAAAAAAGAAAAAAAAAATTAAAAAAAAAAAAAGATACATAAAATCCCACACAAGAAATGTTGTGTTTAGCTCTAAGGACTAAGCATGCACTCCGTCTCACTCATCTGATTGTGTTCACTAGAAGTGAAGTCATGTTAAAGACAGAATTTGTTGTCTTCTTTGGATTCAAGAATCCAATAATGAACTAGATGTGCTGAAGCCAGTCACCTAGCACCTACAGAATAGCCTTTTGCCAAAGCATTTTCATTTTCCCTCCACAGATCAAGTGTTATTCCATTTTGCAGGTGGAAAGTGACGTACTAAAGCACACAATGAAACCTCTAGAATCCAAGGTCAGGGGTCTGTCCAGTTACCATCCCACCTGCTTTTCTGGAATCCCAAATCTCACGAGCTGAAGATCTTAAAAGATAGCTTTTGAACCCTTCTTTATTTTCCATTTTATTCTCTCTCTTCCTTTCTCTTCTGAAAGAAGTGTTGTATTACCAATGTGTTGCCATTTCCTCTCCATACCCAAAATATCTCCAGTCAGCTTGAAGAGTTTCTTCTTTTTCAAGGTTCTTTCTGGGCGCTTAGTTGGACTATTCATAGCTGGGGCTACATAGACGGGGTTGTTCTTATCTCTTGAACCTGGTACTGATGAACATTTTGCTGTCAAAAATTCAAATGTAGACCAAAGAAATGTTATATTTCATTAAGCGGTCACTCACCATTCATTGAGCATATATGTGAGCACCCCCTTTTAAATGTTGAAGAAACAAGGAGTAAAACTACCTACGCAGTGCTTCTTGAACTCTCTATTATAAAGGACCTGTTTTTAAAAAAATTCCAATCAACTGGAGACTGATACTGCTATGCAATACAATAAAAATCAGTTATTAGGCTGAGGACAGTGGCTCATGCCTGTAATTCCAGCACTTTGGGAGGCCAAGGCAGCAGGATTGCTTGAGGCCAGGAGTTGATCAGTCTGGTTAACATAGTGAGATGGTGTTTCTACAAAAAATAAAAAATAGCCAGGCATAGTGGCACATGCCTGTGTTCTCAGCCTACTAGGGAGACTGAGGTGAGAGTACTTAGCCCAGGAGTTTGATGTTGCAGTGAACCGTGACTGTGCCACTACATTCCATCCTGGGCAAGAGAGCAAAAAAATATCTAAGGAAAGGGAGAAAAAAAAAAAAAAAAGGGCTGGGCACAGTGGCTTATACCTGTAATCCCAGAACTTCAGGAGGTGGGTGGATAGTTTGAGCTCAGGAGTTTGAGAACAGCTTGGGCAACACAGTGGGACCCTGCCTTTTTTTTTTTCTGTCGCCCAGGCTGGAGTGCAATGGCACGATCTCGGCTCACTGCAACCTCTGCCTCCCTGGTTCAAGCAATTCTCTTCCTCACCCTCCCAAGTAGATGGGACTGGAGGCACACGCCACCACACCCGGCTAATTTTTGTACTTTCGGTAGAGATGGGGTTTTGCCATGTTGCCCAAGCTGATCTCGAACCCCTGACCTCAGGTGATGCACCTGAGACCCTGTCTCTTAAAAAAAAAAAATTAAAACATATATAAAAAAAGGAAAAAAAATAAAGCAGAAACAGGTAAAATACAAAGCCTGTTTTTGAAAATTAGATTTAATAGGTATAAAGTTAGGCTGCCAAATTGCTAAAGTTTTCAAATGCTTATTCTTGATTCCTGTACTTATCTTAGACTAGAAACAAACAGTTCTAGTCTGTGGCTCGCACTTTGATAGCACTATTCTATAGTGGCATTTCTCACATTTTAATGTGCATAGGAATCATCTGGGAATTTTGTTAAAATACAGATTCTGGGGTGGGGCCTAGAGTCTGCATTTCTATGTTTTTAATTTTAATTTTTTTACTTTTTATTTTTCTACCTCTTGGGTAACTGCTAAGAAGATTCTGCATTTCTGATAATTCCACGAGATGACAATGCTGCTGGTCTGTAGACAACACCGTGAGTAGAAGAATCTAGAGGCAGATTAAGAGTGAGAGAGGCCGGGCGTGGTGGCTTATGCCTGTAATCCAAGCACTTAGGAGGCCAAAGTGGGCGGATCACCTGAGGTCGGGAGTTCAAGACCAGCCTGATCAACATGGTGAAACCCCGTCTTTAAAAAAAAAAAAAGTGAGAGAAAGCCAGTGAATTAGAGGAGGACATGAGGCCAGGTGCTGTGGCTCACACCTGTAATCCCAGCACTTTGGGAGGCCAAGCTGGGCTCATCACCTGAGCTGAGGAGTTCGAGACCAGCCTGGCCAACATGGTGAAACCCTGTCTCTACTAAAAATATAAAAAATTAGCTGTGTGTGGTGGTGTGCACCTGTACTCCCACCTGCTCCGGAGGCTGAGGCAGAAGAATTGCTTAAACCTGGGAGGCAGAGGTTGCAGTGAGCTGAAATCACGCCACTGCACCCCAGCTTGGGTGACAGAGCAAGACTCCATCTCAAAAAAAAAAAAAAAAAAAAAAATTAAAAAAAAAATAGAGGAGGGCATGAAACTTGCCAGCATGTATGTGCCAAGTACCATGGGATCAGCGAAAAGTGAGCAAATAAATCTCTCCAAGAAAGTCAGAGAAGGCTCCACAGAGCAAGTGACATTTGACATTTATTTTGAAGGATGAATCAGAGCTCTCCAGATGAACAAGCGTGAGGATAAGGGGAAAGTCTCTTTTAGGCAGAGAGACCAACAGTTCAGAATGCATGGAGAAAAAAAGTAAGTGCAAGGAAGTCAGTATATTATTGTTTTTTGAGACGGAGATTCGCTCTTGTCATCCAGACTGGAGTGCAATGGCGCAATCTCAGCTCACTGCAACCTCCGCCTCCCAGGTTCAAGGGATTCTCCTGCCTCAGCCTCCCAAGAGGCTGGGATTATAGGCGTGCACCACCATACCCGGCTAATTTTGTATTTTTAGTAGAAACAGAGTTTCACCATGTTGGCCAGGCTGGTCATGGACAGAAGGCAGTTTCAAGTCAGATTAAGTTTTTTCATCTCACAAGGAATGGAGTGCCTACTGCTTAGCAGTAGATCACTGCTTAAGAAATAAGTGACTGCTAGGAGGCCAGGCGACATGGCTCATGCCTGTAATCTCAGCACTTTGGGAGGTCAAGGCAGTTGGATCACCTGAGGTCAGGAGGTCAAGTCCAGCCTGGCCAACATGGTGAAACCCCGTCTCTACTAAAAATACAAAAATTAGCCAGGTATGGTGGCATATGCCGGTAATCCCAGCTACTTGGGAGGCTGAGGCAGGAGAATTGCTGCAATCCTGGAGGTGGAGGTTGCAGTGAGCCAAGATTGCACCATTGCACTCCAGCCTGGGCAACAAGAGTGAGACTCAAAAAAAAAAAAAAAAAAAAAGAAAAAAAAAAAAGAAGTGACTGGCAACGTCAAGTCTATTGTGTACCCCCTCCGTGATGGCATTCTCCCCTTCTTTCCCTCAGAGGCAGTTCTTTCCTGAATTTTGGAGTTTATCATTCCCAGGCATTTCTTTATACTTTATCTATAAATGCATAGAAGAGATACATATATATGCTCCAATCAAGATATGCATTGTTTTTACGTGATTAGAATACTGCGCCAATTTTTCTGCCAGTTCCTCTTTTTGCCCAAGATTGTGTTTCTGAGGTTCGCCCAGGTGATAAGTTAGCCCTAGCCAGTTATTTAGAGGGTAGGCTTTCTCAGGCTTGCTTACTAAATGTGGAAACTAAGAGATGAATGTAGGATTATGTATTCTGACTTTTTTAGAGAATGCTAATGCTCTTGATTAGAGTGAAAAAATATAGTAAAGAAGTGGATTTGTGGGGCAGGCAAATGCTTCAGTTTGACACACTTGGAGGCATGAAGCTCCAGATAGGGAGTCATGGAAAATGGCACCTCGGGCTTATGGGAGGGAGGGAAGGGAGAAGAGAGAGAGGAGAAAGGAGGGAGAGAGACACTGATGAAAAGGAGATCTAAAATGCAGGGGAGGCTGGGTGTAGTGGCTCACACTGGTAATCCCAGCACTTTGGGAGGCCAAGGAGAGTGGATCACGTGTCAGGAGTTCAAGACCAGCCTGGCCAACATGGGGAAACCTCGTCTCTACTAATAATACAAAAAAATTAGCCGGGTGTGGTGGCAGAGGCCTGTAATCCCAGCTACTCGGGAGGCTGAGGCAGGAGAGTCACTTGAACCCAGGAGATGGAGGTGGCAGTGAGCTGAGATCACGCCATTACACTCTAGCCTGAGCGACAAGAGTGAAAATTCATCTCAAAAAAATAAAAATAAACAAAATAAAATAAACTGCAGGGGGAGAGATGAAGCACTGGGAAGGAGGATGGGATGATCGAGGTGAGGATCCTCGTCTGGAAGCACATTAGTCTTGGGCAGAAGAGGAGAAATAACCAGTTGGTTACAGAAAAGTCTTTTGAATGGGTTAATTTATCTGAGTCAGCAAGGTGGCCAGAGTACCACTGATCTGATCTAATTTGCTTTTTGCAAAATTAGGTAGTTGTCAGAACTACTTGAGTTACCCAAGAGTGCCAAGATCCTCTTTGTTTGTTGTTCCTTCTCCTTATGAAGCCGTGACACCCTGCTCATCATCAGTGAGTGGAAGAATGTGAAGACGACCACCTGGGCAGGAGAACCACAGGAGAACATCGTGAGCAGAAATTACAGACCCAGGAAGATGATACCTTATGTAAAGGAAGAGGTGGGCATTAATGAAAAACTTCAATTATTTGGCCATTTATTTATTTATTTATTTATTTGAGATGCAGTCTCGCTCTATTGCCCAGGCTGGAAGGCAGTGGCGCGATTTTGGCTCACTCTAACCTCCGCCTCCTGGGTTCAAGCAATTCTCTGCCTCAGCCTCCCAGTAGCGGGATTACAGGTGCATGCCACCACGCCTGGCTAATTTTTGCATTTTTAGTAGAGACAGGGTTTCACCATTTTGGCCAGGCTAGTCTTGAACTCCTGACCTTGTGATCCTCCCACCTTGGCCTCCCAAAGTGCTGGGATTACAGGCATGAGCCACTGTGCCCGGCTTTGGCCCTTTATTTCAATGGAAAACTAATTTCAGTCATTTTTGTACAATGATGGGGACCTGGAGAAGGGCCAGCAGACTCTAAATACTGTTAATATTCCCATTTTTGGCTTATAGTTCTTAATCTGGTTGGCTGGAGAAGTTTACACTGTCAAATGATTTGTGATGTCTATTCAGTAATATCCCTCAGTGTCTTTGGAAGACCTCTAATGAAGATCCAGACTTTTTTTTTTTTTTTTTTGAGATGAAGTCTCACTCTGTCACCCAGGCTTGAATGCAGTGGCACAATCTCGGCTCACTGCAACCTCTGCCTCCCGGGTTCAAGTGATTCTCTTGCCTCAGCCTCCCAAGTAGCTGGGACTGTAGGTGCATATCATGCCCAACTAATTTTTATATTTTTAATAGAAACAGGGTTTCACCATTTTGACCAGAGTGGTCTTGAACTCCCAACCTCAAGTGATCTGCCTGCCTTGGTCTCCCAGAGTGCTGGGATTACAGGCATGAGCCACTGTGCCTGGCCAAGAGTCAGTCTTTTACAAGTCCCAGGATTAAATCTCAGGTTAGCAAAGAAGTTAAGGAATCTTAGAATTGAGTAAGACCTTAAGCATCTGTTAGAGGAAACAAGTATTCTCCCATTCCTTAAATTTCCATAGAGGGCAAGAAAGTTCCATTCCAATCCTCAGGAGAATGAAGAGGGGTGATATTCTCAGCCTGGGGCCACACTCCCCTTACTCCACCTTATCTCACTAGGAAGAATCTGCCGGTGATTCCTCTCTCTCTGGGACCCGCCTGCCTGCAGTGTGGTCTGCTCAGCCCTGCCTGGGCTTCCCAGGGTTGGGCCGGTGGGCTTGGGCCAGGGCCAGGCTTTGTATCTAGAGGGGGGTTTGAGGCCCTTCTCTACCCCTACTTTTGGAGTTTGATGGATTTGAGGTGGCAATTCTGGGTCCGTTTGCTCTGCAGACCTAAAGTCGCCCTCTAGTGGATCGTCCCAAGAACGAGACTTGGTGGTAGAAAGTCTAATTGGCTGTGGATCCAACCACTCTCCACTGGGCAATACCAATGATTACCAATACTTTGGTCTCCAGCGATTCTGTTCTTTTCATACTTTCCCTCAACCTTTACAAAAACTGTAATGTTTATTATAAAAATTTGGAAAAAGGAAAAAATAAACTAAAAATATTGTGTATTCTTGCCACCAGATATTTTGTTAAAACCTTAAAATTCAGAATACATCCTGTAATCTCAGCACTTTGGGAGCCCAAGGTGGGAGGATCACTTGAGGCCAAGAGTTCAAGATCAGCCTGGGCAACATAGCAACACCTTGTCTCAAAAAAAAAAACACAAAACTTTTTTGCTGGGTGGTGTGGTGAGCATCTGTAGTCCAAGCTACCTGGGAGGCTGAGGTGGAAGGATCGTTGGAGCCCAGGAGGTTGAGGCTGCAGTGAGCCATGATTGTGCCACTGCACTCTGGCTTGGGCAACAGAGTGAGACCCTGTCTTTAAAAAATGGGGGTAAATTGTTCATTTTTTGTTTTTAAATAGAGACAGGGTCTCACTCTGTTGCCCAGGCTGGTCTTGAACCCTTGAGCTCAAGTGATCCTCCCACCTTGACCTCCCAAAGTGCTAGGATACAGGCTTAAGCCACCACACACTCGGCCTTCAATCAATTTTACCTTACTTTATGTACCTGGAACAGCTTCCACACCATTACATTTTCTATAACATTGTTAATGGTTACTCCATACACCATGATATGGTTGTCTCATAATATATTAACCAATGCCCTATTGTTGGGCATGTAAGTTACTGCAATTTATTTTATTGTGATAAACCACTATGGATTTTCTTGAGATGGATCCCTTAGGTGAAACCTCTCTAGCAAAAGGATGCACAATTTGCAGGTTTTCACTTTATATTGCCAGATTTTCCTTAACCAGCATTGGCTGTTCATTTCCTTGGCATTGGTGTGTGTTATTATTTTTCTTTGCCATTATTAAACAAAAACATGGTATTATCATTTCATTGGACCAGTTGAAGCTAAATTTCTTACGTGTTTTGGCCACTGCAATCACAGGGTTTTTTGCTTTAAAAAATTTCTATCTTAACTTATATATAGTAAAAAAAAAAAAAAAAATCGCTTTTTGTCAACCCATGAGGTTTGACAAATACTTAGAGTTGTATATCTACCACTACAGTCAAGATACCAAGTAGTTGGCTGGGTGCAGTGGCTCATGCCTATAATCCCAGCACTTTGGGAGGCTGAGGTAGATGGATCACCTGAGGTCAGGAGTTTGAGACCAGCCTGATCAACATGGTGAAACCCTGCCTCTACTAAAAATACAAAAAATTAGCTGGGCATAGTGGCGGGTACCTGTAATTCCAGTTACTTGGGAGGCTGAGGCAGGAGAATGGCTTGAACCTGGGAGGCAGAGGTTGCAGTGAGCTGAGATCACGCCATTGCACTCCAGCCTGGGTGACAGAATGAGACTCTATGTCAAAAAAAAAAAAAAAAAAAAGATACCTAGTAGTTTCATCACCCCCAAAATTCCCACAAGCTGTCTCTTTGTATTTATATTTATGTTTTAAAAGGAAGAGTCCATAACTTTTAGAAATATAAAGACTAAAACACGTGAAATGGATAAAATGATATGAAGTCTGATATTTTCCCCCAACATAACAGATAAAACAAGATTGGCCATGAGCTGGTTATTGTTGAAGCTGGGTGGTAGGACTTTAGGATGCAGTATTCCAATCTCTACAGTTTTGTGTGGGTTTGACGTTTTCCTTCAATATAAAAATTTGAAGTTTTTGGTTTTTTTCCAAAGTGGTTTAGGTTGTTGATTTGTGGCTGGTTACTGTCCTCTTCGCTCCCAATCCTTTTCTGCCACACTTCTCAGTTTTTTCTGTGATGAATTACACATATCCCTAACAAATGTCAGTTTGCCTTTTTTTTTTTTTTTTTTTTTTGAGACAAGGTCTTGTTCTGTCACCCAGGCTGGAGTACAGTGGCGCCATCACAGCTCACTGAAGCCTCAACCTCCTGGGCCAACCAATCCCACCTCAGCCTCCCAAGTAGCTGGAACTACAGGAGAACACCACAATGCCTGGCTAAGTTTTTGTAATTGTTGTAGAGATGGAGTTTCATCATGTTGCCCAGGCTGGTCTTCAATACCTGGACTCAAGCAATCTGCCCGTCTTGGCCTCCCAAAGTGCTGGGATTACATGTGTGAGCCACTGCGCCCAGCCTGGTTTGCCTATTTGTTTTTTGATGTTTATGTTACATTGTCAAAACCACTAGGAACCTTGGACTGACACCAAGGGACCTCAGTTTCCCAAACTTGTGCAACTCCAGTGGTTCTTCCCATTCCTCACATACCTTTACTGGCTGGCTGATGAGGACATTTTGAAGCACTGATAAAGTAACTGAAATCATCCAGCTGGTGGCTTGGTCTTTGTTCAATTCCAAGCTATAAAGTGCTGTAAAGAAGGCTGAAGCCAGGCTAGTGAGCCCCAGGAGGAACCAGCAGAATGAACTCAACCATTTGGACAGGCCATTAGAGATGGGCCTTTTTCCTTCTTCTGAGCTCAGGATGGCGAAACTGGTGACTTCCCTTAAGAACAAAAGTTGAAGGAATAATCTCATACCCATCAGCTGAGAGAGAGGATGAGGAAGATTACACGGGATAAAAAAGGCTTGGTGTGGTGCATTACCTGAATGGCTCTTGCGCCGTGGGAAGCATGTGTGTTTCCAAGAGTTCCTGGAGTTTTTGAAGATGGCTGGCTGCAGCTAGGAGGTCACAAGTCTGGTGACCCTGGGTGAGTCCCAGAGTGCCTAAGTGAGATTTTAGCCTCTGCAGAACTCTACACAGGTAACAGCAGAAATGATGGTGGTTTTCAGGAACAACTGAAAATATATTTCAAGTTAACACTTTCACAAGCGGATTTCAGTAAGTAGCAATTAGAGATGAGCAATTCATTAGTTGATGATGAGACTAAAATTTCCCACTACTAGCAGAGATTGGACTGCACCCAACACTTGCAGTATTACCATCTTCTCTGAGGATACTGGTGAATTTTAACAACTGTAAAATTCTAAGCTTCGATCTGAAGACTTTTAAAACCTTACTGACTTCTTCGCCAGAATGGCAGTACATGTGACCTATACCAGTGCCCAGGAGACTCAAACTGTTTTTGAGGATCTATAGATTGCATCATCTCACCATCTCATGAAAGAAAAAGGATGACAAGTTTCAACAGCCTTCAACAAAGCAGATGGGATATGTGGGTCTAATACAGAGAATATTTTTTCTTTTCTTTTTCTTTTTGAGATGGAGTCTTATTCTGTTACCCAGGCTGGAGTGCAGTGGCATGATCTCGGCTCACTGCAATCTCCACCTCCCAGGTTCAAACAGTTCTCCTGCCTCAGCCTCCCGAGTAGCTGGGATTACAGGTGTGTGCCACCATACCCAGCTACTTTTTGTATTTTTAGTAGAAACGGGGTCTCACCATGTTGGCCAGGATGGTCTTGATCTCCTGACCTCGTGATCCACCCGCCTTGACCTCCCAAAGTGCTGGGACTACAGGCATGAGCCACTGCGTCTGGCCCAGAGAACATTTTTCCTGTATTTTTTTTTTTTTTTTTTCCTGAGACAGAATCTTGCTCTGTCACCCAGGCTGAGTGTAATGGTGCAATCTTAGCTCACTGCAATCTCTGCTTCCCAGGTTCAAGTGATTCTCCTGCCTTAGCTTCCATAGTAGCTGGGATTACAGGCATGTGCCACCATGCCCAGCTAACTTTGGTATTTTTAGTAGAGACAGGGTTTTGCCATGTTGGCCAGGCTGGTTTTGAACTCCTGACCTCAGGTGATCCACCTGCCTCAGCCTCTCAAAGTGCTTGGATTACAGGCGTGAGCCACCACGCCTTGCCTGTGTGTGTTTTTTTTTTTTTTTTTTTTTTTAGAGACAGGGTTTCACCATGTTGGCCAGGCTGGTCTCGAACTCCTGACTTCAGGTGATCCACCTGCCTCGGCCTCCCAAAGTGCTGGGATTACAGGTGTGAGCCACCGCGCCCGGCCTGTGTGTGTTTTTTTAATCCTGTACTTTGTATCACCAGATAGATTGTCTAGACGCCATCAAGGAGAACAGAGCTATCAGCTCTATATTAGAAGCTTAAGGCAACTAAAACAAGCAGAAGGTTGTATCAGGCCTGTTGATTATGAATGAGTAAGAAAGAGACAGGCACGGGAGTGGGGAGGCAGATGGAACATTCGTTACTCAAATCTACTAAAGTTTACCACGTGCCCGGTGGTGCTCTGCCTGCTGATGACAGCCTTGACCCTCCAAGTGAGAAGACAGGAGGCTGGATAAAAGTTCCACCAGCTTAGCAATGTTGCAAGAACTCCATAACGGTTGTTCACACTCTGAGAGTAGGTATGTATGTCTCCTGAGCAGGAATTGCACAGTTTCCCTTAATTCCTGAATATAGAAACAAGATGAGAAAAATCAGCCTGTTTTTCATTAACCCAGGATTTGTAGCAATTACAGGTGGTAAGGCTGTTTCCTTTAGTCAAAAGGGGGTTCTTCTGCTTAGCATGAAGAACCTCAATTTTTCATGTTTCTCTAATTTTTTCCGAAAGCAGCCACCTCATAGCTCACAGTAGCTGCAATACCAGTTTTATGAGATAATACGGAATGAAAAAGAGACAATTTGATCAAACATCAAAGACTAAAACAAGGCCAGAGTGGTACCTATGCACTCCCACTTAGTCCTCAGAATACTTCACAACCAAGAGTTAAAGCTAAAGATGTGGTTAATCACAGCTCAGGGGACAGGAATTGGGAAAAATATGTTACAGGTAATAGGACCCTGACAGCCTTCCATGAGATTCTTCCCACTGCTCTCTTTCACTGTGTGGGGAAGGAGAGCATGTAATTCATCTGTAAAATTTGATACCAGCTGGGCAAGGTGGCTCACGCTTGTAATCCTGGCACTTTAGGAGGCCTAAGTGGGAGGATGGCTTGAGCCCAAGAGTTTGAGATTAGCCTGGACAACATGGTGAAACCCTGTCTCCACAAAAAAGTACAAAATTTACCCAGATGTAGTGTCACATGCCTGTAGTATCCACTACTTGGGAGGCTGAGCTGGGAGGATTGCTTGAGTCTGGGAGTCTGAGGCTGCAGTGAGCTGAGATTGCACCACTGCACTCGAGCCTGTGCAACAGAGCCAGACCCTATCTCAAAACAAACAAACAAGCAATGAAATAAAATAAAATTTGATACCAAACTTACCTCAACTACCATTGTGACAGAGAGAGGCTCAACAGAAGCATCTAAGAGGCAGGAGACCTGGATGGGAGGAAGGGGGGCACAGTCTCCTGTGGCTGAATCGATGGGAAGAGCCGCCCAATGACAAGATTGATGGGGAAGAGGATGACAGCAGTGTGGATGCTGATGAGCAGTTCAGACCAGGCCACAGCAAATGTACCCACTGAAAGAAAAGCATGACATCAACTTTTATCTTCAACTATTAAAATAATCTCAAAGTCATTCCTCTCCTGGGTTTAACTATTTATTGAGGAAGCTAACTATGTTTATCTAGGAATAAAATTATCATGGCAGTAAAGATCATGTTGTATTCCTAATACTGCTTCATTTGTTAACGAATGAGAACACTGAGAAAATCTGTTAGCATGTTCTAATGTTAGGGCAGTGGAAGAAAAACAAGGCACAATGTATTAGTCTGTTTCACACTGCTATAAAGAATTACCTGAGACTGGGTAATTTATAAAGAAAAGAGGTTTAATTGACTTACAGTTCTGCATGGCTGGGGGAGCCTCAGGAAACTTACTATCATGGCGGAAGGTGAAGAGGAAGCAGGGCACCTTACATGGCATTACACCTCACATGCTGTACAAAGCAAGGCATCTTACATGGTGCAGGAGAAAGAGTGACAGGGGAACTGCCACACACTTTTCTTCCCCCTGTGACAGAGGCTGGAGTGTAGTGGTATAATCTTGGCTCACTGCAACCTCCGCCTCCTGGGTTCAAGTAATTAAACCATCAGATATCATGAGAACTCACTCACTATCATGAGAAAAGCATGGGAGAAACTGCCTCCATGATCCAGTCACCTCCCAGCAAGTCCCTCACCCAACACTGGGGGGGGATTACAGTTGGATGTGAGATTTGGGTGGGGACACAGAGCCAAACCATATCACACAACAGGATTCTGTTTCTAATCCTGAAAGTAAGGAGAGTGGAGTGTAGTCAATGTATTGCATAGTAGGCTGGGCATGGTGACTCATGCTTCTAATCCCAGCATTTCAGGAGGCTGAAGCAGGAGGATCACTTGAAGCCAGGAGCTCTAGACCAGCCTGGGTAACAGAGCGAGACCCTGTCTCAAAAAAAAAAAAAAAAAAAAAAAAAAAAAAGGATTGCTTTTGCTTACTACCCACATCAGGGCTCATCCATACTTTGCTCATCTCTCTTGCCAGTGGTGCCATTTAACTTCCAGAACATAATGCTGATGACCATGTTGCAGAGGAGCAGTGTCACGCAGCATGACAGCCGCTGGACTCTTGTAAACTGGTTCCAGGGATGCCGAGTTGCAACTGAAAGCCACAGATAATCCTGGGTGAACTTTTCTACAATCATGGAGGAAAACAGATGTCTGAAAAGAGAAATTAGAAGAGGAAATACATGAGATTTTATTCTAAAAGTGCCCCAGTTTAAGATGTGATTTGCCCAGCAACAAGTGACACAGCAACTCCCAAGCCTCTATTCAACACCTCTATGAATAAGATTTCAGATAATATAATTCTTTCATTTATTTAATTTCAGTTCTTTTACCATCACACAAATGTGTCCATGTAAGATTCTTTTGTTATTTTAGGACAAAAAGTTTAGGATAATTTTTATGGTATGCAAGTTTAAAATTAAAAATGTTTTAGCTTTATGACAGTTTTGACAAATATTTCACTCTTCAAAAGTTTACATTAAACTTCTATTCAAAATACTTTGGTGAATTCATACTCTGAGTACTTTCTCTATTCCAAATATGGAGGAACTATAAACAATATATAAAAAGAGGACCAAAATGAGTTCGCTGGGCTTAAACACAAAATAAACATCTGAGGAAGAGACACAGAGTAAGAAAACAAGGTGGTGAGACTGAGGTAGAAGCCACAGGATTACTGAACTCTAGATCTGGAAGAAGGTAGTACAAAGGTGGGAGTTTGACTTTTGTAGGGTAACTGAAACTAAAAATGTTTCATTGGGTGCAGGAAAGGGAGAGACAAAGCCAACTTCACTGCTAGAAGCCAGGGTTGAGCCTGGAGCTCATGAAAGAATACTTGAGAACAAAAAAAACCTCTGTAGGGCTACACATTTGTAGTAACAAGGTGAGAAAAAACGAACAGTCTCACGACCAGAAACTGAGTCAAGAGATCCACTGGCTTCTGGCAAGATCTGCAATATTCCCAGTTTCATAAGCTTCACTGAAGAATAGGAGCTCCAAAATGCCATATAATACTGTAAGGCCTAGTTCTAAACTAGAGATGTGAAGGGTTAGAATGAAAACAGTAGCAAAACCAGTCAGAAATGGTGTTTGTTGTGGGAGGGGTGGAGGGATGGTGTGTGTGTACACGGAGGTGCAGTGATAGGGAGAGGAGTGGGAGGGAGAGGAAAACAACAATCCAGCTCAAAAGAAATTAATTTAATGGGACAGTGTGACAAAAACTTCAAAGTAAGTATTCCAGGTTGCTCTAAGTGAAGAAATAGGCCAGGTATACTGTCTGGCCCCTGTAATCCTAGTGCTTTAGAAGGCTAAAGCAGGAGGATTGCTTGAGGTCAGGAGTTTGAGAAAAGCCTGGGCAACATAGAAAGACCCTGTCACTACTTTAATATTTTTTAAAATATTAAAAAACTCACCAAGTATGGTGGCACACACCTGTAGTTCAAGGAGATTAAGGCTGCAGTGAGCTGTGCTTATGTCATTGCACACCAGCCTGAGTGACAGAGACACTGTCTGAAAAAATAGAAAGGAAGTAATGTTGACTTAAGTGTAAAATATTATGAAAAAACAGACAACAAATAAATTAAAAATCTTGGCTGGGCACGGCAGCTCATACCTGTAATCCCAGCTCTTTAGGAGGCTGAGGTGGATGGATCACATGAGGCCAGGAATTTGAGACCAGCCTGGCCAACATGGTGAAACCCTGTCTCTACTAAAAATATAAAAATTAGCTGGGCATGGTGGTGCATGTCTGTAATCCCAGCTGCTCAGAAAGCCAAGGCACAAGAATCACTTGAACCCAGGATGCGATGCGAAGGTTGCAGTGAGCTGAGATCATGCCACTGCACTCCAGCCTGGGCAAAGAGTGAGACTGTCTCAAAAAAAGAAAAAGAAAAAAAGGAAACAAATACAAGTCTTGAAACTAAAAAACATGGACGCTCAGCAAGGAGGAAGTGAAAGCCAACGCAGAATTGTCAATTGCCTTTCTGAATGTTGAAGGCACGACCCAACATGCATACACAATCCCTTGGTAAATAGTCGCTGACTTATTAGCTCTAGGCATTTCAGGAAATCTCTGTTCAATAATTAGCTAATCACTAAGCTACCTGAGCAGAAACTTCAGTTTCCACACACAAGGAATACAGACTTTACGGAATTCATTCAGAAAATTCCCTAAGCAAACCAACAAACAGCAACAAACATTAAAAACAATGAACTCTAGAGGAGGGGAAGAAAATCCGTCTTCTAGAGTTGCTAGATTTTGTTCTTTAAAATGTCCAGTTTTCAACAACAACAACAAAAATCACAAGATATGCAAAGACACAAGAAAGTATGGTCCTCACATACAGAAAACAAAAAGTAGCAGTCAACAGATTATCCTTGAGGAAGCAGAGACACCAGATTTACTAGACAAAGGCCTTAAATCAGCTATTTAAAATATATTCAGAGAACTAAAGGAAACTATTTTGAAAAATTAAATGAGAATGTTTCACCAAATACAGAGTATCAATGAAGAGAAAATTTTTAAAAATCAAATAGAAACTCTTGAGTTGAAGAATACAAGTGAAATGAAAATTTCACTAGAGAGACCTGAGCAGGCAGAAAAAGAATCAGCAAACCTGAACATAGGTAAGGCGAAATGATTTATTCTGAAAAACAGAAATAAAAAATAAAGAAAAATGTACAGAGCTTCAGACTGCTGTAGAATACCAAGTGAACCACCATAGGAGTCCCAGAAGAGGATAAAGAGGCATAAGATTTAAAGAAATAATGGTTGAAAATTTCCCAAATTTGATGAAAGATTATCATGTATCTAAGAAGCTCAAAGAACTTCAGGTAGAATAAAGAGATCCACTTGTACACTTCATAATATAACTGGTGCAAGCCAGAAACAGAGAATCTTGAAAGCAGCAAGAGAGACGCAACTCATCATGTACAAGTCTCCTCTATAAGACTAACAGCTGATTTCTCATCAGAAATCATGGAGAATAGGAAGCAATGGGATGACACACTTGAAGTGTAGGAAGAAAAAAGTTGTCAGTCCAAAATTATATATATAGCAGAACTAGTCTTCAAAAATGGAGAGATAAGCATCCTTATTTTTCTATTCGTTTTTCTTTATATATACATATACATGTATATGTATATGTGTATTAGCATCAAGGAGAAATTAAGACATTTCAAGAGAAATAAAATTGAGAAAATTGTCTCTAATAATCTTGCCCTACATACTAGACAGTAACCCAAAACCACACCAAGAAATAAATAGCAGTAAAGGTAACCACATAGGTAAAGATAATACACAAAATGTGGTGTATATGAACACATACACACAATGGAGTACCACTTAGTTTAGTTTTTTTGTTTTTGAGACAGGGTCTTGCTCTGTCACCCAGGTTGGAGAGGAGTGCAGAGGTGAGATCTCAGCTCACTGGAACCTCCATCCCATCTTCCCACCTCAGCCTCCCGAGTAGCTGGGACCACAGGTGCACACCACCACAGCTGACATGATTTGGCTGCATCTCCACCCAAATCTCATCCTGAATTGTAGTTTCCATAATCCTCCCCTCCGTCATGGGAGGAATCAGGTGGAGATAATTGAATCATAGGGTTGGTTTCCCCCATCCTGTTCTTGTGATAGTGAGTTCTCACAAGACTTGATGGTTTTATAAGGCACTTTCCCCTTCACTGGGCACTCATTCTCCTTCCCGCTGCCATGTGAATAAAGATGTGTTTGCTTCCCCTTCCACCGCAAGTGTAAGTTTCCTGAGGCTTCCCCAGCCATGCTGAATTGTGAGTCAATTAAAAGTCTTTCCTTTACAAATTACCCAGTCTTGGGTATGTCTCCATAGCAGCATGAGAATGGACTAAATATAACACCTGGCTAATTTTTTGTATTTTTTGTAGAGATGGGGTTTTGCCAAGTTGCCCAGGCTGGTCTCGAACTCCTGAGCTGAAGTGATCCACCTGCCTCAGCCTCCCAAAGTGCTGGGATTCCAGGTGTGAGCCAGTGCACCTGGCCCGTCATTTGGCTTTAAAAAGGAAGGAATTTTTTTTTTTTTTTTGACATGGAGTTTTGCTCTTGTTGCTCAGGCTGGAGTGCAATGGCACAATCTCAACTCACTGCAACCTTCCCTCCCAGGTTCAAGGAATCCTCCTGTCTCAGCCTCCCAAGTAGCTGGGATTACAGACATCCAAACCACACCTAATTTTTGTATTTTTAGTAGAGACGGGGTTTCACAACATTGGCCAAGCTGGTCTTGAACTCCTGACTTCTGGTGATCCACCTGTCTCGGCCTCCCAAAGTGCTGAAATTGTAAGTGTGAGCCGCTACACCCAACCCCAAAAGGAAGGAAATTCTTGCACATGCTGCAGCATTAATGAACCTTGAGGACAATGATAAATAAGCCAGCCACAAAAAGACAAATACTGTATAGTTCCACTTACATGAGGAATCTGAAGTAATAAAATTCACAGGAATAGAAAGAACAGTGCCAAGGGTTGGAAGGGGGAGGAAACAGGAAGTTGTTTAATGGGTGCAGAGTTTCGGTTTTGCAAGGTGGAAAAGTTCTAGAGCTCTGTTGCCCAACAATGCAAATATATATGCTACTACTGAACTGAACACTTAAAAATGGTTAAGATGGTAAAATTTATGTGCTTTTACCATAATTTAAAACTTTTTTAAAAATAGCATAAACAGGCCTGCTATGGTAGCTCACGCCTGTAATCCCAGCACTTTGGGAGGCCAAAGCAGACGGATCACTTGAGGTCAGGAGTTCCAGACAAGCCTGACTAACATGGTGAAACCCTGTCTCTGTTAAAAATACAAAAATTTGCCTGGCATAGGGGCATGTGCCTGTAATCTCAGCTACTTGGGATGGGAGAGGGCAGGAGAATCTGTTGAACCTTGGAGGCAGAGGTTGCAGTGAGCCAGGATCAGGCCATGCACTCCAGCCTAGGTGAAAGAGAGAGAGACTGTCTCAAAAAAAAAAAAAAAAAAAAAAAAGCATAAACATAGATACATAGCTTGCAACTTTTCTGTCTGCCTTAAAAGACAGCTACACGCAGCAGTGACTATGAATCTATGTGACAGACACACAATGCATGAAGATGTAATTGGTATGACAATAGCACAAAGGAGTGGGAAGGGAACTGAGCTATAGGAGTGAAGTTCTTGTATACCATTGAAATTAAGTTGATAATAATTCAGCTAAGTTGTCATAAATTAGGATTTATAATAGTCAGGGAAAGCATGGAGAAAATAATTTAAAAATATATAGTAAAAGATATGACCAAAGAATACAGTAGACTATAAAATATCTATGTAACATAAAGAAGGCAGTGGTGTTCATTTGTAGATTCTATGCCAGTAGGTGTGGGTAACTGTTGAACCCCATTTGTAATGAAGCTAAAAAAGGCAGTGATAAAAAAACATAGAAACAAAAATGATACAATACATACAGAAAACAAATAGTAAAATGACAGATATAAACCTCACGTTATTAGTAATTATATCAACTGTAAATAGGTTAAACTCACAAAGTAAAAGAGATTGGCAGAATCAACCAAAAAACCCCTAATCCAGCTGTATTATGTCTACAACAGATGTAATTTAGATACGAAGACACAAATGAATTGAAATTGAAAGGATGGGCCGGTAGTGAAGGCTCCCGCCTGTAATCTCAGGACTTTGGGAGGCTGACGTGGGAGGATCATTTGAGGTCAAGAGTTCAAGGCCAGCCTGGCCAACATGGTGAAACCCCATGTCTACTAAAAATATGAAATTTAGCCAGGCGTGATGGCACATGCCTATGGTCCTAGCTAGTTGGGAGGCTAAGGCAGGAGAATTGCTCGAACCCAGGAGGTGGCAGTGAGCCAAGATTATACTACCGCACTAAAAGGATGGAAAAAGGTATTCCATGCAAACAGCAATCAAGAGAGAACTGGAGTGGCTATACTAGGATAAAATATACCTCCAGACAAGAATTATTCCTAGAGACAAAGGACATTTTATTAAGGGGTCAATCTATCAAGAAGATAAATTCGCCTGTGCTCATTGTCATCTTACAAGCCAAATGGAAGTGTTGCTAGCCAGCCAAACAGCTGTCACAGTGTTTCTGCTTAGGAACTGCTTGACAAGTAGAAGACAATGTATTAGAATCTTCACAGTGTTAAGGGAAGGATAGCAAAAAATTTCTATCCAGCTAAATAGCTAAACTAAGAGTCAAGAGTAAAGATGGACACACACACCTCTCATGAGAACTATTAAAAGAGCTACTTCAACAAGAAGAAAAAAGCCCAGAGTGATGGTGTCATACCGCTATTGGAAACACAGAAATTAAACAGATAAAAAAAAATCACATTTCAACAACAAAAATGAATATATTTGAATTAATAAATATACCTATATATGTTTTAAAAATACTAGAACTAGTTGGATGCAAGGGTGTATGTCTGTAATCCTAGCTATGCCAGAAGCTGAGGTGGGAGGACTGCTTGAGCCCAGGGGTTTAAGACCAGCTCGGGCAACACAGTGAGACCCTATCTCAGAAATCAAAACACAACAAACCTAGACCTGTATCAGGCATAGGGAAGACAAACTGTACTCACTACTTCTTAAGTTTTCATAAAGGAGAGAAAACTTCTACCAGTTTATTCCTAGACACAAGCAACACACAGTTTAAAATATGTATTGTTTGTTTGTTTTGTTTGGAGATAGGGTCTCATTCTGTATTTTTGTTTCCACTTCCTGCTTGATGAACATCCATGTTTTTTAGTTTCAAAGGCTTTTTTCAAGTCTCTGCTCCTTCACACAGGCTGGAGTGCAGTGACATGATCTCGGCTCACTGCAGCCTCCACCTCCCGGGTTCAAGTGATTTTCCCGCCTCAGCCTCCCCAAGTAGCTGGGACTACAGGAGAACACCAGAGTACCAGGCTAATTCGTGTCATTTTGATAGAGAGAGGGTTTCACCATGTTGGCCAGGGTGGTCTTGAACTCCTGACCTCAGGTGATCCACCCATCTCAGCCTCCCAAAGTGCTGGGCTTACAGGTATGAGCCACCGTACCTGGCCCTTCTCCTCAAATCTTATTTCCAAAGTTAGTATATAAGAAGCCAAAGCCCCCACTTAATTCTGTTGAACTGCCCATTCTGGAAGGAGACAGCCACCCTGTGAAAAATGACACTCTCCTGAGGCTGTCGCAGGCGCCATGCATAGGTGTTCTGCTGACAGCCACAGATGAGCTCTCAGTTGACAGCCAGCGCCACCTGCTGACCTTGTGAGCAAATCATTTTTGGAAATCTAACAGAGAAGCGTACAGATGAGTAGAGACCCAGTCGGGATGAACGAGCCCAAGGGAAAACTCCCCAGCCATGACTTCACTCAATTTCTGACCCACAAAACCAGGAGAAAAGTAAAATGGTTGTTTCAATCCACTGAGTTTGGGGAGTAATTTGTTACACAACAATTGTAATTGGAGGAGATCTTAATAAACACATTTCTTGCTGTTCTGGACATCCTCACCACTCAATCATGCAGATCCCCATCTGTGTGATGAGAGTCAAATCCCAGAATAAACAGTTTCATGTTTTTTGCCTTTGGGCATTTTAATGTAAGGACATGGTGTTTGGTTGGTTTTGTTGTTTTGAGACAGGGTCTCTCTCTTGTCGCTGAGGCTGGAGCACAGTGGCTCGATTTTGGCTCACTGCAATTTCCACTTCCCCAGTTCAAGCCATCCTTCTGACTCAGCCTCCCAAGTAGCTGGGACTACAGGCGCATGCCACCATGTCTGGCTAATTTTTGTACTTTTGGTGGACATGGGGTTTTGCTGTATCAGCCAGGCTGGTCTCAAACTCCTGGCCTCAAGTGATTCGTCTGCCTCAGCCTCCCAAAATGCTGGGATTACAGGTGCGAGCCACCACGCCCGGCCAGGACATGGTGTTTGGGCCTCTCGCAATCATCTTGTTCCCATAAGGAAAAAGCCAACAGCCCTAATATTGAACCAGAAAACTGAAGGGAAGAAGAGTATCAGGTAGGAGAGGCATATTCTCATCTTTAGCATTCAGGAGACCTAGAAAGATACAGAAGTCGATACACACATTATACCGTTCTCCTGGTCTGTGAATTTACCAGTATACCACATTGCTTTAATTATTTTGGTTTACTAGCATCTTTGTATTTTTTGAGACGGAGTTTTGCTCAGTTGCCCAGGCTGGAGTGCAGTGGCACAATCTTGCCTCGCTGCAACTTCTGCCTCCCAGATTCAAGCAATTCTCATGCCTCAGCCTCCGAGTAGCTGGGATCACAGGAATGCACCACCATGCCTGGCTAATTTTTTTTATTTTTAGTAGACACAGGATCTTGCCATGTTGGATAGGCTGATCTTGAACTTCTGACCTCAAGTGATCCACCTACCTCGGCCTCCCAAAGTGCTGGGACAGCAGGTGTGAGCCATGGTGCCTGGCCAGTTTACTAGTATCTGTGAAAATCAGTTGAAGGCTACAGCCCTCTCACACTCTCCTCTATGTTTATGTTTTGTCCTTGTATTTGCAACATAGAAGTAGTGGTATCCTTTTTATATTCCATTGAGCGATTGTTTTATTCCTAAGTATCTTAGTAAATTATTTATAAATGATTCCCTAGGTAAGCAGTTTCAGAAAATAATGGCAACATTTTTAAGTTTTATACTTGTCTTGCTTCTGATTTTTGAGATAATGGTTACACTATTTACAACCACAACAGTGATGCTAATGTATGTTTGAAATAATCTATTAATAAAATAATTTGCATTAACAATTCAATTAATAGTGAACATTTCAATTAATAGTGAACAATTCAATTAATAGTGAACATCAATATTCACTGTTAATAGTAATTTTCCAACAGTACCTAAAGGAAATGAGCTCTCTCTTTGAAACTGGTATGAAGACCCGGTCAAGCTCACAGTCTCCTAGGTCCACAGCCAGCCAGCAATTGCACAGGAAATGCCATTTCCTCTTAACTGCCATGTCACAGACAATTACCTGGGTGACATACCTATAGTAAAATGAAGATAGTCATGTTAGGGAGGTGGGGCTCGAATCAGTTGTTTGTAGTAAGATGTAATATCACACCATTAGTAACTATCCAAGTAACGAACTATTTCATTGTAAGGCAAGAACTAAGGAAAGAAAGGAGAGTTGAGGCCAGACATGGTGGTGTGAGCCTATAACCCCAGCACTTTGGGAAGCTGGAGCAGGTGAATTGCTTGAGTTCAGGAGTGTGAGCTCAGCTTGGGCAACATGGCAAAATTCCATCTCTAAAAAAAAAATATAAAAATTAGCTGGGCATGGTGGTGTGCTCCTGTAGTCCTAAGCTACTTGGGAGGCTAAGGTGGAAGGACTGTTTGAGCCCAGGAAGTCAAGGCTGCAGTGAGTTGAAATTGCAACACTGCATTCCAGCTTGAGTGACAGAGTGAGATCCCCCACTCAAGGGAAAAAAAAAAAAAAGAAATGAGAGTAGGTCTTATCTTCCCTTCCCAACTTCTAAGGGAGTTCATGTATCAGACACCAGACTTCAAACCTTTCTCACCTATATACTTTTTTTTTTGAGACAGAGTCTCACCCTGTGGCCCAGGCTGGAGTGCAGTGGTACAATCTGGGCTCACTGCAACCTCTGCCTCCTGGGTTCAAGCGATTCTCCTGCCTACAGGCGCATGCCACTACACCCGGCAAATTTTTTGTATTTTAGTAGACACGGGGTTTCACCATGTTAGCCAGGAGGGTCTTGATCTCTTGACCTCGTGATCCGCCCGCCTCGGCCTCCCAAAGTGCTGGGATTATAGGTGAGAGCCACTGTGCCCAGTGTATATATACTTTTTATAACCTTTCTCTGTCCTGTATGTGACAGTAGCTTGCCACCTTTTCAAATATCCCATCTGCCTCTCTTCCATCATCTGGGGTATAAATGGGGCATAGTCTTTTATGTTTACATCGATGACTTCTCACTCTACTAGTCTGGTCTCACTTCCACTTCACAGAGGCATAGGCCCTGAGATTTCATCCTTTTCCCAATCACAGTGTTTCATCACTAACTTTTCTGCTAACTTCAGCCACTCACACACTTGTCCTCTGGGACACCTGACTGTTCAACCTATTGACTTCATCTCACAACTAGTCAGCAAACCTCCTGCTTCACTGTAATGATGCTATTTTCTCCAAGGGTCCATGTTTAATGTCATGAAACCACTTAAATTGCTCTCATGAAAATCTTCATTTTAGTTGAACATTGTTTTCTGTGTTGGGAATATAGACTCCTTTAAACCTAAAGTATTTCTGGGGACTGTTTCATTGAAGCAGTTTATGAAACAAGAGGTGACTAAGCTGCATTTGATTCAACTAGACAGTGCATTTTATACATTTAAAGCTGTCATTTAAAAGCAAAGTATGGGCCAGGGTTGGTGACTTTGCCTGTAATCCCAGCATTTTGGGAGCCAAGATGAATGGATTGCTCGTGCTCAGGAATTCGAGACTAGCCTGGGCAACGTGGTGAAACCACATTTCTATAAAATACAAAAACCAGCCAGGCATGGTGGTGCATGCCTGTGGGCCCAGATACTCAGGAGGCTGAGGTGGGAGGATCCCTTGAGCCCGGGAGACAGAGGTTGCAGTGAGCTGTGATCATGCCACTGCACCCCACCCTGGGTGACAGAGCCAGATCTTGTCTCAGAAAATAAGAAAAAAAAAAAAAAAAAAAAAGCTAAGTATAGTAAAAGTAGAATAAACAAAATACATAAGAAAATATTCATTTTTCTAGTCCCAGGCTTTTTATGCATCAAGTGTAACTTTTAGTCTCATATTCTTTCAAGTGTAAGAAAAAGTACAAAGTCTAATGTGAGTGTTAGGAAAGTCACTATGATCACCAGAAAGATTATGGAAAAAAGTGTCATTTGCTAAGGGGGAAAAAAAAAAAAAAAGACTAGTAGTCTTTTGCTTTTCTGTGCTTTCCAACTTGTCTGCATTAAAGCACAGATGTTACTTTTGCAATTAAAAAATAAAAACAGGCCAGGTGCAATGGTTCACACCTGCAATCCCAGCACTTTGGGAGGCCAAAATAGGATTGCTAGAGCCCATGAATTTGAGACTGGCCTGGGCAACACAGGGAGACTCCATCTCTATAAAAAAATAAGAAAAATTAGTCGGGTGTGGTGGCATGCATCTGCAGTCCCAGCTCCTTGGGGGACTGAGGTGGGAGGATCATTTGAACCCAGGGAGGCTGAAGCTACAGTGAGCCATGATCATGTCACTTCACTCCAGTCTGGACAACGGGGAAGACCCTGCCTCAAAAACAAACAAACAAAATAAGAAATCAAATGGAGACTAGAGAATGCCTTCAAAAGAGCTTTAAGGGCTGGGCACAATGACTCATGCTTGTAATCCCAGCACTGAGGTGGGTAGATTGCTTGAGGCCAGGAATTTGAGACCAACCTAGCCAACATGGTAAAATCCCACCTCTACTAAAAACACAACAACTAGCTGGGTGTGGTGGCACACACCTGTAGTCTCAGGTACTCGGGAGGCTGAGGCAGGAGAAGTGCTGCAACTTGGGAGGCATAGGTTGCAGTGAGCTGAGATTGCACCATTGCACCCCAGCCTGGGTGACAGTGCAAGACTCTGTCTCAAACAAAACAAAACACAAAGAGCCATGGTACCTGAAAGGAAGCTCTGGAGGTGACACATAATCCTGAGAATTTAACTGTAACGAATATTTGCTGTTACAATATTAATTGTAATTATTAATTGTAAAAGTTTTATTCAGTCCCTCTATAATCCTGGCATTGTACTAGCCGAGAATAGAATACTAATAAGACAGTATCTTTATCCTTGAGGGGCATAAAATCACTGTGAGCTAAAAAATAATAATATTATAATCAAAGACTACATATAGAATTAGGATTGATATAAACCAGTGGTAAGAAATTGCGAGAAAAGTAGAAAATATAACATCGGTATAAATTTCTTTGGGTGCTTTCTCTAAAAGAGTTAAATTTCAAAATTATTTTGCTATGATTACGAAATAACATCCATCATTAAAATTTTTCAACATACCTAAAAGTACACTGAAGAAAATTTTAAAAATTTATAATCCTACTACCTGGAGATAACTATAATAATTTATTATATATACTCTAGACCTTTTCCTATACACATAGTTTATTTTTTATTTATTTATTTTTTTGAGACAGAGTCTCGCTCTGTTGCCAGGCTGGAGTGCAGTGGCATAATCTCAGCTCACTGCAACCTCCGTCTCCTGGGCACAAGCAATTCTCCTGCCTCAGCCTCCTGAGTAGCTGGGACTGCAGGTGCGGGCCCCATGCCCAGCTAATTTTTATATTTTTAGTAGAGATGGGGTTTCACCATGTTGGCCAGGGTGGTGTTGATCTCCTGACCTGGTGATCTGCCCACCTTGGCCTCCCAAGTGCTGGGATTACAGGCGTGAGCCACCGCACCTGGCCTATTTTATTTTTTTGAGACAGAATCTCAGTCTGTTGCCCAGGCTGGAGTGCAGTAGTGTGATCATGTCGCACTGCAGCCTCCACCACCGGGCTCAGTGATCCTCCCACCTCAGCCTCCCGGGTGTCTCGGCCTACAGGCATGTGACACCATGCTTGGCTATATATATATTTCTGTATTTTTTCCAGAAATGGGATTTCGCCATGTTGCCCAGGCTGGTCTTGAACTCCTGGGCTCAGACAATCTGTCCTCCTCAGTCTCCCAAAGTGCTGGGATTACAGGCACGTGCCACCGTGCCTGGCCTGCATACTTTCTTTTTTTTGAGATGGCGTCTCACCCTGTCCCTAGGCTGGAGTGCACTGGCATGATCTCTGCTCACTGCAACCTCCGCCTCCTGGGTTCAAGCGATTCTCATACCTTTCCCCTCCCAAGTAACTAGGATTATAGGCCCGTGCAACCACACTCGGCTAATTTTTGTATTTTTAGTAGAGACAGGGTTTCACTATGTTGACCAGGCTGGTCTTGAACTCCTGACCTCAAGTGATCTGCCCGCCTCGGCCTCCCAAATTGCTGGGATTATAGGTATGAGCCATCGAGCCTGGCCTTTTGTGAGCATTTTAAATTTAAGCCATTCTGATGGGTGGCTTGTGCTCTGTCATTTTCATTTCCTGATGACTAACCATATTGTACATCTTTTCAAGCACTTGCTATACATTATTCGCCTTTACAAATAAAACTGGAAGGATGGGCTGCTGGCCGGGCTGCAGCTCTGGCGGCCCAGGCAGCGCAGGGCTGGTGGAGGTGTGGAGTCGTCCCCATGGCCACCGTGCCGGGGTCCGACGAGCCCGCGAAGCAGAAGCCCTTTAAGCAACTAGGAATTTTAGAGGTTGAAAATATTCCCTGCGCCCGGGATTCAATACTGTATAGTTCATTAGGATCTGCTGTGGCTGGCTTTGGACATTTTTTGTTAATTAGTAGAATTAGAAGATCATGTAATAGAGTAGGAGGATTTATCTTGGTGACTTTGGGATGCTGGTTTCATTGTAGGTATAATTATGCAAAGCAAAAAATCCAGCAAAGAATTACCAGACAAGGAATGAAAAATAAGTTATTATATGAAGATACCCACCTCGATCCTGAAAGAAAACAAAACAACTGTAACAGCAACAATTGAACAACCTTGAGCATAGAAAACCAGACTCCCTGAAGTCAGCGTGAATGCAGCTAAGATCAACCACATAAAACATTTCATGTGCAATAAGCTCTCAATCAAGTAAATAAAGTTTAAGTTGTAAAAAAAAAAAAAAAAACTGGAAGGATGGTTTACGAGCTGATTTGTGCATACTGGAACAGAATGGAGGCAGCAAGGAAGTTATTAGGCTCTACTGGCCCAGTGGCTGGTCTATCTAGCCTAGGGGAAAAAACTTACTTCACTAATAAATGTAGGCAGGCTGCACACTCTTTACAGGTGGGCAACATTTAGCAACAGATTCTTTTGAGTGCCTGAGCCTTAAGATTTCCACTCCATTTTTCTCTTTTTTCCCCAACTCCAAGGAATCAGTAATCTTCATTCTTAATTAATTGTATCATCTACTTTCTCTAGCACCTCTCCTCATTGAGCGCTGCTGAAGGAAGATGCTGCATCATTCAACCCTAACACATGTTAGGTTCAAGGACTTTATAATCATCTGTTTATTTCTCTAATTCCCCAGGCACATCTCACATGGTAATTCTATTGTTTCTCCTTAAGATCTTGACATTTTTCCCCCACCCCAAGACAGGGTCTTGCTGTTGCCCAGGCTGGTGTGCAGACATGCTCACTGCAGCTTCAACCTCCTAGGCTCAAGTCATCCTCCCACTTCAGGCTCCTAAGTAGCTGAGATTATAGGTGCACACCACCATGCCTGGTCAATTTTTTTCATTTTTTTTTTTTTTTTTTGTGGAGGCAGGGTCTTCCTATGTTACTCAGGCTGTTCTCAAACTCCTGGCCTCAAGTGATCCTCCTGCCTCGGCCTCCCAAAGTATTGGATGACAGGTGTGAGCCACTGCACCCTGCCCTTAAGCTCTTCAGTTTGACTATCAGTAGATAGTTGTTTACTAAAGTTAGTCTTTAAGGATGTTTTTCGTATTTAGAAATACTTTTAATTTGTGGTGCTTTCAGGCAATATTTCGTTGGTGTTATTTGCTGCATACAATCATGGCATTTAATAAATAAAATTAGAGAAAACAAAGCATCTATTATTCTACCTTCCAAAAAAATTGTATTGTTAATTTCTCACGCTTCATTCCAGGGCTTATTCTTTGTAGATAGTTTGAGAACTTAGAATCTAACAGTCATTTGTTACTATTCGGCTCAAAGATTTACTGTTATTTATTGTGGTGATAAGCTTTCTTCTCTCTTAGATTCACAAAGAAACAGCAAGAGTCAACATGATAACAAGTGCTCACCAGGAAGGACTGAGGCCAGAATTGTCATGCCAGAGCCGAAGGCTGTGCAGTTCCCCTAGAGAGGAATGAGTGGTGAGAAGGAAGACATCCAGGTCCCCTCGTTCAAAGACTGTCTTCTGGGGGTCACAAAGGTGATGGGGCTCACTCCGTCCCTCTGATCCATAGAGGGTGATGACAACCTATAATGAGACAGGGAAAGGTAAAATATAGGGAGTTTTAACATGATTGTTTGGGTTTATCCATAAGGAGAAAGATGAAGACATAGAAAACTGTATTTAGACTAAGTCTTTCAGATCTTAGACAAGCATAGAGAGCTCTTCATATGTACAGTCTTTTTTTCTGAGACAAAACCTTGCTCTGTCTGGAGTGCAGTGGTGCCGTCTCGGCTCACTGCAACCTCCACCTCCAGAGTTGAAGCAATTCTCATGCCTCAACATCCTGTGTAGCTGGGATTACAGGCATGGGCCATCACCCTCAGTTAACTCCTGCAGTTTTAGTAGAGAAGGGGTTTTGCCATGTTGGCCAGGCTGGTTTCAAACTCCTGACCTCTGGGGACTTGCCTGCCTTGGCCTCCCAAAGTGTTGGAATTACAGGCGGGGAGCTCCCGTGCCTGGCTCACATGTACAGTTTAGAACTATAAAATACCAATCTCTGATCTCTTTTTTTTTTTTTTTTTGAGATGGAGTCTCGCTGTGTCGCCCAGGCTGGAATGCAGTGGAGCGATCTCAGCTCACTGTGAGCTCTGCTTACTGCGACCTCTGCCTACCGGGTTCAAGCTATTCTCCTGCCTCAGCCTCCTGAGTAGGTGAGATTACAAGTGCTCACCCCCTGGCTAATTTTTGTATTTTCAGCAGAGACGAGGTTTCACCATGTTGATCAGGCTCCTCTCAAACTTCTGACCTCATAATCTGCCTGCCTTGGCCTCCCAAAGTGCTGGGATTACAGGCATTAGCCATCACGCCCAGCCTCTGATGTCTTTTAAAGTGCTATTGGTTGCCAGGATATCACCAACTCAGAGTGTATTTCACGTGGCAGAAGACACTATGCAATGAGGGGAAGAACATTTATCTCATTAACCTGAGCTGTTGTAGCAGCCCTTCTTCGATATCCGGTGTAGATCTGAATAAGGTAGTGAAACTGAGCGCTGGGGTCATTATCAGCCAAGACAGTAACCTTCACCTGCAAGAAAAGCAGAACTAAGCAACTTACCAGGCCTCCACTTAGTATAGCTCCTGCCTCCTCCAGCTGAGGAGCAGGAGGAGGAGACACTACCACAGGTGTGGCAGCCCTAGAGAAAGCAGGGCGGACGTGTGGTTAGCAGACAGACACACCAGCAGACCTAAGCCACTAAAGCGGGGAATGAGACCTGAACCTCCGGGCCTGTGCCTGTCAAGTGAAATAGTCACAGAATCACCTGACCATGTCTTGGGCCTTTAAATCCTCCCATCTCCCTCCCACTCAGGTACCATCACCACGTAACAGAGAAAGCCCAGCTAAATTTGCATTTCAGATAAACTATGAATGATTTGGGGCATGCTTACACTAAAAACACACTATTTGTTTAAAATGCAAATTTAACTAGGTAGCCTGAATTTTTGTTTACTGACACTGACAACCCTGAACTCAGGGCAACAAGCAATGAACACCTGGAGTATTCTAGAATTTCCAAGTGCAAGAAAACACAGGAAGAACATACACATGGAAAGAAGACATTGTTGAAAAAATTTTTTTTGAGATGGATGGAGTCTTGCTTGGTCACCCAGGCTGGAGTGCAGTGGCGCAAGTGAACCAAGATCGTGCCACTGCAACCTCCAACTCCTGGTTCAAGTGATTCTCCTGCCTCAGCCTCCCGAGTAGCTGGGATTACAGGTGCCCGCCACCACGCCCAGCTAATTTTTATATTTTTAGTAGAGATGGGGTTTCACCATGTTGGCCAGGATGGTCTCAATTTCTTGACCTCATGATGATCTGCCTGCCTCGGCCTCTCCAAGTGCTGGGATTACAGGTGTGAGCCACTGCGCCCGGCCAAGGTTTTTGTTTTTAAAAAGATTCCATATAGGTTTCTTGTATATTATAGTTACATTTTTACTTTTTTTTTTAGACAGAGTCTTGCTATGTTGACCAGGCTGGAGTGAAGTGGTGTGTTCTTGGTTCACTGCAACTTTTACCTCCCCGGTACAAGTGATCCCCCTACCTCAGCCTCCTAAGTAGCTGGGATTACAGGTGCCCACCATCACGCCTGGCTTATTTTTGTATTTTTAGTAGAGATGGGGTTTCACAATGTTGGCTAGGCTGGTCTTTAACTCTTGACCTCAAGTGATCCACCAGCCTTGGCCTCCCAAAGTGTTGGGATTACAGGCGTAAGCCACTTTACCTGGCCAGTTACATTAAGTTATAATTTTACTTACATATAACTTACTTTCTTTTTTTGAGACATAGACTCATTCTGTCGGCAAAGCTGGAGTGTAGTGGCACGATCTCGGCTCACTGCAACCTCCTTCTCCTAGACTCAAGCCGTTCTCCTGCCTCAGCCTCCCAAGTAGTTGGGATTACAGGCGTGTGCCACCACATCCGCCTAATTTTTCTACTTTTAGTAAAGACAGGGTTTCGTCATGTTGGCTAGGCTGGTCTTGAACTCCTGACCTCAGGTGATCCACCTGCCTTGGCCTCCCAAAGTGCCAGGATTACAGTTGTGAGCCACTGTGCCCTGCCAACTTACATATAACTTTCATATCCAATGTATAAAGTAGGATAAAGTTGCATTTGACTGTAGTTAAGCTCTCTAGGTGTTTTCTTTTCCTTTTTTGTTTTTTTTTGTTTTTTTGGAGACAAGGTCTCTGTTGCCCAGGCTGGAGTAAAGCGGCACAACAATAGCTCATTGCAGCCTCAAGCTCCTGGGCTCAAGTGATCTTCCCACCTCAGCTACCCAAGTAGCTGGGACTACAAGCATGCACCACCATGCCAGGCTAATTTTTTTTTTTTTTTTTTTAATTTTTAGTGGAGACAAAGTCTTGCTATGGTGCCCAGGTTGGTCTTGAACTCCTGAGCTCAAGTGATCCTCCTGCCCTGGCCTCCCAAAGTGCTGGAATTACAGGCATGAGCCACTGCACCCAGCTGGTGTTTTCTTTAGGCGTATTCCTAATCTAAAATGAGTCCCACAACAGTTCAATCTTGGATCCAGAAAAAAAAAAGGCAAGAAAAAGTTCTTAGGTCTTGAGACAGTGGACATGAAGATAAATTTAAAACAAGTTTCACTTGAATTTCTATGCCTCTCAGTATCATGCTACTGGCTTCTTTTGGCAAAGGTATGTTTTTTCCCCGTATTATTTAACATACTCAGTATCATGGCGAAACTGTTGGATTCCAAGTCTCATTACCTTCTGCGTATCTGCTTGATCCTTTCTCCAGGCCCACACAACTGTGATCATGTAGAATCCTAAAAGGCTGGCCAGCAGCGACACCCCCAACAGGATTGCTGGTCACGCGAAGGAACAGTATGACAGTGTCTTCAACATTCACGGTCCTGGGCACGACAAGAAAGTCGCTGGCAAAGAAGGTCAGGTGGTTACAGAGACACTGTGTTTTCAGAATTGTGCTCTGTGGCCCAACCTGGAATTAGAATCAAGACATTGACTCTAGTCAGATAGAGTGCTAAGGACGAGACAGACATAAAACAAACAATGGCAATTTAGAGACGGAAAGAGATGCTTAGATCTCTCACTCACTGCTGGTCGTGGCGTAAATTGCTATAACCAATGTGGAAAGCAATTCAGCAACACCTAGTACAGCTGAAGAAGCACCAACTCTTTGAATCCTGCAATTCCAGTTCTGAATGTATATGCGTTCTAGGGGAACTTTGCACATGTGTATAAAGATATACTTAAAGAAATGTTTTGTCACCCTTGTTTATAATTACCAAAAACAGGAAAAAACTTACATGTTCAATAACAGAACATACAAATTAATAAATATATAAGGAAGAAGAGGCAAACTAATGGAATTGTATACAGCAGTTAAAAATGAATGAATTAGCCAGGTGTGGTGGCTCGTACCTGTAATGCCAGCACTTTGGGAGGCTGAGGCAAGTGGATTACCTGAGGCTAGGAGTTCAAGACCAGCCTGGACAACATGGCAAAACCCCATGTCTAACGAAAATATAAAAATTAGCCAGGTGTGGTGGCACATGCCTGTAGTCCTAGCTACTTGGGAGGCTGAGGCAGGAGAATTACTTGAATCCAGGAAGCAGAGCTTGCAGTAAGCTGAGATCATACCACTGCATTCCAGCCTGGGTAACAGAGCAAGACTCCATCTTCATAAATAAAATGTAAAAAATGAATTAGAGGTAGATGTCTCAACATAGATAAATGCTGAGTAAATAAAACACGTTGTATCAACATAGATAAATGCTGAGTAAATAAAACACGTTAAAGAGATATGTACATTATAGTGCCATTTACACAAAGAGTAAGAAGCATGCAAAAGACTTATCTATTCATTGTCTGTTTCCCTCTCCAGAATGTAAGTTCATGAGGATATTGTCTTGTTCACTGCTGTATCTCTAGTTCCTAGACTTGGGCATGGCATATAGAAGATAATAAATACTTGCTGAGAGAATGAGCACCCACACAAATTCAGGCCAGTAGTTACCCTTTGCTGGAAGGGAAGGAAGGAGAGAGACTAGGAGGGGCTACACAAAGGGCTTAAATTATTCCTGAAGTTTTTTATTTAAGATAATCTGAAGCTGAGCAAAATACAAACTTTAATAAAGTTGAATGTGCATTTAGTGTTTTTTATATTGTTTCTTATGACTTTCCATATGTTGGAACATTTCTTCCTAATATTTAAAAAACATGTCAGAAGGTGATTACATGGAAGCTACCAATTCTGTGTTTGGTTTCGTGGATGAAAAGCTGAAAGTACTGTCATTACTACTTATTTCCACGGCACAGAGTTAAGTCCTGGAGGCCTAATCAAGTCTGCCCTTAGAAGAACTCTTGGCCGGGCACGGATGGCTCATGCCTGTAATCCCAGCACTTTGGGAGGCTGAGGTGGGCAGATTATCTGAGGTCAGGAGTTCAAGACCACCCTGGCCAACATGGTGAAACCGCATCTCTACCAAAAATACAAAAAATTAGCTGGGTGTGGTGGCAGGTGCCTGTAATTGCAGCTACAGGCTAAGGCAGCAGAATTGCTTGAACCTGCCAGAGCCTGCCAATGTACTCCAGGATCTGGGAAACAAGAGAGAAACTCCATCTCAAAAAACAAAACAACAACAACAAAAAACTCTTGTGCTGTACTTGGGGCAGCTCAATTCCTTTTATGGAGTCGAAGCACTTCAGGGTGCTTCGAGGAGGTGGGGAAATATCTGATGCCTTCTGCAATCAATGGGTCTGTGCTGTGGGAGGGGGAAAAGCTCTCAAGCTTCTTAAAATATGGTTTCTCTAACAAGCAACACTGGCACCAGCTGGGAGCTTGTTAGAAAGACAGACTCTCAGGGCCTGACCAGAGCTACTGCATCAGAATCTACTTTTTAACAAGCCCTGTCTATACCTTTGCTTGATAGCCATTGTCCAGCTATGACTGTCTGAGGCTATGAATGGTACAGATTCCTTCCTAAAATCCTCTTTCTGGCCTCCCAAAGTGCTGGTGGGAGGACTGCCTGAGCCCAGATGTTCAAGACCAGTGTAGGCAACATGTTGAGACCCTGTCTGACCAAAAAATTAGCCAGGCGCGGTAGCATATGCCTTGCATCCCCCACTACTTGAGAGGCTGAGGCAGGAGGATCTTTTGAGGCCAGGAAGTTGAGGCTGCAGTAAGGCGTGATCACGCCACTGCACTCCAGTCTGAGCGACACAGTGAGACCCCATCTCAGAAAAAAAAAAAAAAATTCTCTTTCCTTCTCTTCCCAATCTAGACGGCACTTTCTCAGCTCTTTTTAGGACAGCTTCATGCTTTGCAAGCCCTTACATCATGTTCTTTGAGCTACTGGACCAGGGACTTTATCAGGCGTAATCTCACAGAATCACGAGTGTGCAAACGTAATAGTGGTGTTTTAAACCAGCTGGACACCAGGAACAAGGTGATTAATTACAAAAGTGACAACCTGTCCTCACTTGGCCTGGAATGTACAAGAATCTGAGAATATATTTCTTCTTCTTCTTCTTTTTCTATATACCTTTAGTGTCCTTACTCAGGGTACATATTTCTTTTGTGAACTATGAAAGTTCTCTTTTGTTTAGCAACAGGCTTCATTTTACCCACCCACAACCTATTTGGGAGTTGCAGAATTTTACAGCTTCCACACACTGCTTTATTTTATCCACAATGGTCAGATCTACCCTGGACTGTGTCAGAAAGAAACTACAAAGATAAAGCACAAAGTTGCTCCTGCTCAGAAGAGCCACACTCACCCTGCCCACCACACACAACCCTCCTCTTGCCCAGGCAGAGTCACTTCACACCTCCTGATTATTTTTCTTGCTGGGCTGCCCCAAATGAGATAACGGCTGCATTGGGTTTAACGGCGGCTACGGCAGAGAGAGGCCCCAGAGGCGGCTCAGTTTCTTACTTGGCATCCACTGCTGCTCCACGTCCGGTTGTGGCTGTCCCAGTAATAACACTGAGTGACGGCTGTGATGACCGAGACCAAGCTGGGCATCTGCTGAGCACCCTCCTGGCTCTCACAGAGCACAGCTGTTATATAGTAGGTGCCAATCCCGTGCTGTAGACGCTCTGGAGTCAGCACCCACGTGTACTCCTCATCTTAGAACAAAGAAGAGTACTTACTTGTGTGTCAAACGGGACAAAGCACCAGTAGAACCTCTCTTCTAAAGGATCTATTACTAATATTTTACAAATTACACCATGATAAACCTAGAGTCACAAACGATTTGAAAGAACATGACCAGTGATACGATCCCAGGCTCTGGATCACTGCTTTGCTCCTAAGGAATCACTGGCATGACAAGGCTCAATAGCTACGTCTTGGGCCAGGCATGGTGGCTCACACATATAATCCCAGCGCTTCAGGAAGCTGAGGTGGGTGGATCACTTAAGATCAGGAGTTCGAGACCAGCCTGGTGAACGTGGCAAAACCCCATCTCCACTAAAAATACAAAAGTTAGTGGGGTGGGGTGACCTGGGCCTGTAATCCCAGATATTCTGGAGGCTGAGACAAGAAAATTTCTTGAACCTGGAGGGGGGAAGTTGCAGTGAGTTGAAATCTCACCACTTTACTCCAGCCTGGGCAGCAGAGTGAGATTTTTATCTAAAAACAAAACAACAACAACAAAAAAGACATTCTTTTGGCATGTGATCATTTAGGTCTAATGATTTAGAATGTATTACGAGGTTTACAAAAATGAAACGATCACACATATAAGTTAGCAGATGGAAGACTAAGGGAACAAGAGAAACCCCAGGGTGAAGCAAAGACAGGGATAGGGTGGCTCCAGGAACAAAGCCCGGGTTGGCATGCCAGGGACCCGAGGTCAGGCCTGGCTCTGTCACCAGCTGGCTGGTAGGGGATAAGCCAAGTCACCCGGTCTCTCTGGGCCTCAGCTTTCTCATCTTTCAAAGAGTCCCGTTTCTCAAAGACTCTCAAAGGCCCCTTTCCACTCTGAATGACAAGATATCATTGCCAAGATCAGCAAGAAAAACTGAGTGCATGGCCAGGCGCAGTGGCTCACACCTGTCATCCAAGGACTTTGGGAGGCTAAGGCAGGAGGATCTCTTGAGTCCAGGAGTTCGAGACCAGCTTGACCAACACGGCAAAACCCTGTCTCTACTAAAAATACAAAAAATTAGCCAGGCGTGGTCTTATATGCACCTGCAGTCCCAGCTGCTTGGGAGGCTGAGGCATGAGAATCACTTGAACCCGGGAGGCTCAGGCTGCAGGGAGCTGAGACCACGCCACTGCACTCCTGCCTGGGCGACACAGTGAGACTCCATCTCAAAACAAAAACAAAAACAAAACCGAACGCACCTTTGGAGTGGAAACGGCCCGTTGGAAATTCACACAAACCCCACAGTGGGCAGCCTGGTAGTGAGCATTGCTGCCTCAGGGGCTTTGCCTAAAATAAAAAACTTAAAAGTGATTGTTCCTGTGTGAGAGGGGCCCATGTACGAACCAGAGAAAGTTGTTTCAACATGGAAAGTGGTCTTGATGGGAGACTGCAGCATGCTTTCTTCACTTGGGATTTTCCCAATGTAAAAATAAACACAAAAGTGTAGCTCTCAAGACTTTTCACTACTACATTTAAAGTAGATACCCACAGAGCACGTTTTTGATCAAATACATCTAGGCACTATTTATATATATCAGGAATTTTTACTTTTTATTTTAGAGACAGTGTCTTGCTCTGTTACCAAGGCTGGAGTGCAGTGGTATGATGCAAATTCACTGCAGTTTTCAACTCCTTGCCTCAAGCGATCCTCTTGCCTCAACCTCCCAAGTATCTAGGGCTACAGGTGCACATCCCTACACCCAGCTTTTTTTTTTTTTTTGGTAGGGACAAGCTTGCTATGTTGCCCAGGCTGGTCTCAAACTCCTGGCTTTAAGTGATCCTCCTGCCTTGGCCTCTCAAAGTGCTGGCATTATAGGCATGAGCCACTACACCAGGCCAGACATTTTTAACTGAAATGTTATGTCTCAGAAATTCTTAACTTTTAAAAACTACAGTATAGTCATCCACTGAGATATCATCAGGCCTTTCTTCCTCAAATCTTAGAAATAAAGTTGAAGTCTATGGCTGTACCACCCTGAACATGCCTGATCTTAGAAGATAAGCAGGGTTGGACCTTGTTATTACTTGGATGGGGAGACTGCCTGGGAGTACTGGGTGCTGCAGGCATTTAAAAATAATAATAAAGTTGAAATACATAGGATGTATTTTGTATATACTCATCTACAATATATAAATGTGAAGTACATGTAACCCACGGTACTGTGAACCTTACTTCTGCTGTGGGTCTCAACTTATTATGAAAATCTTCAACCACACAGAAAGAACTTTACAGGGAATAACCATATAACCACTAACCAGATTCTACAATTAACATCTTACTGGCTGCCTCACATATATATCCTCATCCATCCAATAATCGATCTTTAAAAAAAATACATTTCATGGTCACATGTATCTACACATGTGGTAAAATCATACAGAACTCAATACACACACATACAGAAATGTGCCTGTAAACCTGGTGAAATCTGCATAAAATCAGTGCAGTGTATTAATGTTATTTTCTGGTTGTGATTTACTATAGTTATGCAAGATGCTGCCATTCAGAGAAGCTGGATGAAAGGTATACAAGCTGTTGCTGTTGTTCTCTCTTTTTTTCAATTTTTTTTTTTGAGGCAGAGTCTCTGTCACCCAGGCTGGACTGCAGTACATCACCGCAGCTCAATGCAACCTCCGCCTCCCAGGTTCAAGTGATTCTTGTGCCTCAGCCTACTGAGTAGCTAGGATTACAGGCACCCACCACCATTACTAGCTAATTTTTGTATTTTTAGTAGAAATGAGGTTTTACCATATTAGCCAGGCTAATCTCAAACTCCTGACCTCAGGTGATCCACTGGTCTCTCCCTCCCAAAGTGCTAGGATTACAGGTGCGAGCCACGGTGCCTGGCCTGCCTCTGTTATTTCTTGTAACTGCATGTGAATCTACAATTATCTCAAAATAAAGAATTTTTAAAACAAAAAAATGTGGCCAGGCACAGTAGCTCATGCCTGTAATCCCAGCACTTTGAGAGGCTGAGACAGGAAGACTGCTTGAAGCCAGGAGTTCAAGACCAGCCTAGGTAACATGGCAAGACCCTATCTCTACAAAAGTTCTTTTTAAAAAATTATCTAGATGTGGTGGTGTGCACTTGTAGTCCCAGCTACTCAAGAGGCTAAGGCAGGAGGATGTCTTGAGCCTGACAGTTTGAGGCTGCAGTGAACAGTGATGGTGCCCCTATACTCCATCCTAGGCAAAAACCAAAAAATCAAATTAAGTTTCTAACAGCCGATTGGGTTTTACCTTTTGCCACACCTTATCCTTTGGAAGAGTGATGTTCAGGTAGAAGTGAGTGCAATTAGGCTGATACTGGAACCCCAGGTAGAGCGTCATTAAAAGGGGACTGTCAGGATCTATGCTCACTATCAGGGATTTCTCCAAGGACGTGACGTTCACTGTGATTGTAAACTGATCTGTGCTCATGTTGAGGCTGGTGGGATGGGTTTCCAGGCTAACATTTCTCCAGAGCATGATCTAGAATAAGAGACAATCATTATAATGGTCCATTCATTGATGCCTTTCAAAATCCATTATATTGATAAGGTAAGGAAACTTCCTAGGTCTTTTTTTTTTTTTTCCTGAAATGGGGTCTTGCTATGTTGGCCAGGTTCATCTTGAACTCCTGGTCTCAAGCAATCCTACTGCTCCAGCCTCCCCAAATGCTAGGATTACAGGCATGAGCCACTGTTGCAGCCAAGGCTTCCTCATTGGATATTAGTAGCTGATACTGTTGAGGTTAAAAGTACATAGTCCAAGACCCAAAACAGTTATTCTGATTTTTGACACCAAGTGTCACTCTGTTGCCCAGGCTACAGCGCAGTGGCGTGATCTCAGCTCACTGTAACCTCTGCCTCCCAGATTCAAGCTATTCTCCTGCCTCAGCCTCCAGAGTAGCTGGGATTACAGGTGCCCACCACCATGCCCAGCTAATTTTTTGTATTTTTAGTAGAGACGGGGTTTCGCCATGTTGGCCAGGCTGGTCTCGAACTCCTGACCTCAAGTGATCTCCCACCTCAGCCTCCCAAAGTGCTGGGATTACAGGCATGAGCCACTGTGTCCAGCTCTCTAAAACACTTTTTCTAAGGGTAAGGTATGTCTCCCTGTACAAGTTCCTAAGATGTTAATAACAAAACAATGGCACTGCCATCATTCTAACACAATTCCTTTTAAGTTGTTGCATCCTTCCACCCTGTTCTAGAATATCCCATTCTCTATTTTATTCCCTAAGAATCAGTTACCTCAACGTCCTCCATTATATCATGGACTTGGAGCAATTTATGATTAGCGCTTAGTAACACACTTCCAGCACTTCCAGCAACGTTTGTGTTGTCTAAATCCTTGACGGGATTGAAAGCGAGTCCTGTTACCTAGAGACAAAGAAAAGTCCAGTTTTATCCACTGCTGAAATGTTTATAAATGACCCCAATAAGTAGAAAGATATCAGATATCATATATATGTATATATACACATATATGTGTGTGTATCTGTATCATTTTTTTTTTTCTTTTTAGAGAAAGAGTCACACTCAGTCAACCAGGCTGGAGTGCAATGGCGTGATCTCAGCTCACTGCAACCTCTGCCTCCCAGGTTCAGGTGAGTCTCCTACCTCAGCCTTCCAAGTAGCTGGGACTACAGGCATGTGCCACCATGCCTGGCTAATGTTTGTATTTTTAGTAGAGATGGGGTTTTGTTATGCTGGTCAGGCTGGTCTCAAACTCCTGGCCTCGAGGGATACTCCTGCTTCAGCCTCCCAAAATGTTGGGATTACAGGCGTGAGCCACCATGCCCAGCTGGATATCATGTATTAAAGTAAATGTTGGGATGTTACCCCTACCAGTACCACAAATAACATTCTACATTATAACGTCTATGAGAAATAGTTAATTAAAGATGAATTATACCTGGGATCCCCAGAATTATTATTTTTCTTCTTTGTATCTAGAGGATTCTATTTTACTAGGAAGTAACTATTCTGCTCTTCAGGATAAGGAAATGATGCTACCTGTATTTGTTAGGTAATTGCTGAAAGAAATATATTGATATGAGTAGGTTGGTATACTTAGTCAACAATCACTTAGATAGTCCCAGCTTTTTTTTTAAATAGTGCATAGGCTGGGCACAGGGGCTTACATCTGTAATCCCAGCACTACAGGAGGCTGAGGCGGGCGGATCACCTGAGGTCAGGAGTTCGAGACCAGCCTGGCCAACATGGTGAAACCACATCTCTACTAAAAATACAAAAATTAGCCAGGTGTGGTGGGCCACGCCTATAATCCCAGCTACTCAGGAGGCTACGGCAGGAGAAGCACTTGAACTGAAAAGGCAGAGACTGCAGTGAGCCGAGATCGTGCCACTGCACACCAGCCTGGGTGACAGATTAAGACTCTGTCTCAAAACAGCAACAACAACAACAAAAAACTGCAGAGTTGAGATCAACTGAAATCACAACATAGAAATTTAATTAAATCCAGAGATCTGTTTAGTGTTCCCAACTTCTACAGTGGATCAGTTTTAAGAGGTCTCTATCCCTGCCAGTATGAAATAAAAACAAATGCCACATAAACTCTCTCATCTGATCTGGTCTATTCAGCTTACATTTCATGGTACATTAGTTTCACCCCAATGCCTAGGTGGCCATCAGATCCCATTTTCATTCTGATCACAATTTCACACTCACTTGGAATAACACTCCGGAGTGTTAATGTCAAGAGCTCCTTCAAAGCTGAAGCCGATGGAAAGCCTAGCCTCACAGGCGCTGCGTGACCCAGAGTGTAGAACTCAGAGGTAAAGTTGACAGGTTTTGTCTAATGAGAAACAAGTGAAAAAGGAAGTCAATTTTTCTATGGCCTCTGAAAGTGAAAAACACAGTGAAACTCATCCCGTTCCCTCCTCCCCCTGTTAACCTGCTAAGCAGCAGAGAAGCAATGGAAGAGGCCAAAGTCATTGAAGACTTAGGAGGCTGCTTCTGCTCTAGAAATGCTTCCCCAATATTCCCAAAGGTCACCAAGGACATTTCCAGCATGTCTTCTACCTGCATGGAGAGGAAAAACAGCACGTGACTTGTAAAACCTCGGTGTCTTGTATCAGTAAAATAATGTTTTGGAGAGGATTGGAAGAGGAATTTTCAGTAGTGTAATAAGGCTGGTATTCCTTAGAGGAGGCCTTGAAACCCAGCAGAAAGTACCTGTAACCTAGCTAAAGACTTACCATCCTTTGAACCCAACTAAGAGGGCCAACCAATTATCTGCCTTTGCCCCATCAGATTATCAGCCTAGACCTGCTCATGATAGAGTTTTTTTTTAATGACAGCTTTATTGAGATGACTTTCCTATATACAACTCATCCACGGAGAGTATATAACTTAATGTTTTTTAGTATATTCACAGGGTTATGCAACCATCACCACAATCTAATTTTAGAATTCAACCTCCCTAAAATAAACTTGGTAGCTGGGTGTGGTGGCTCACCCCTGTAGTTCAGGGACTTTGGGAGGCTGGGCGGGCGGATCACTTGAGGTCAGGAGTTTAAGACCAACCTGATTGACATGGTGAAACCCTGTCTCTACTGAAAATACAAAAAATTAGCTGGGCATGGTGGCACACACCTGTAGTCTCAGCTACTTGAGAGGCTGAGGCGGGAGAATAGCTTAAACCCAGGAGACGGAGGTTGCATTGAGCCAAGATCGTGCCACTGCACTCCAGCCTGGGAGACAGAACGACATTCTGTCTCATAAAATAAACCTGGTACCCATTAGCAGTCACTCTCCATTCCCCCCATCCCTAGTCCCTCTATCTCTAGGCAACCACCAATCTACTTTCTCTGTCTACAGATTTGCCTCTTTGGGACATTTCATATAAATGCATCACAATACAGTCTTTTGTGACAGGTTTCTTTTACCTGGCATGTCTTAAGGCTCATGTTGGAGCATGTACCAAGACTCCATTCCTTTTTGTTGCTGAATAATATTCCATTGTATGAATAGACCAGATTCTATTTAGCCATCCATCTGATCACAGACGTGAGTAGTTTCTACTTTTCGGCTATTTAGCTTTTAAATTATGCTGCTACAAACATGAGTGTACAAGTTTTTTATGGACATGTTTTCAATTCTCTTGGGTAGACACTAGGAGAATTGCTAGATTACATGGCAATTCTATTTTTTACTTTTTATTTTTTTCTGAGAGGAAGTCTCGTTTTGTCTCCCAGGCTAGAGTGCTCTGGCGAGGTCTAGGCTCACTGCAACCCCCACCTCCTGGGTTCAAGCGATTCTCCTGTCTCAGGCTCCCAAGCAGCTGGGACTACAGGCACATGCCATCATGCCCAGCTAGTTGTTTTTTTTTGTTTGTTTGTTTTTTTGTATTTTTAGTAGAGATGGGATTGTACCATATTGGCTGGCTGGTCTCAAACTCCTGACCTTATGATCCATCATCTTGGCCTCCCAAAGTGCTGGGATTACAGGCATGAGCCACCACGCGCGGCCTATTTTTTACATTTTTAGGCAACTGCCAAACTGTTTTCCAAAGTGGCTGCATCATTTTACAGCCCAACAATGGATGGGGTTGCGAGTTCTCAGCATCCTAGCCAGTACTTGTTATTTCGTTTTTTTGAGTGTCAAGTGGTATCTCATTTTGGTTTTGATTTGCATTTCCCTAATGACCAGTGATGCTGAACATCTTTTCCTGTGAATAGCGAACGTAACTTATTCAGTGTTTGCTGTATCCCAACACTTTCCCAAGTCATTTTTTTCCCCCCCCCACAACGTCTCACTCTGTTTCCTAGGCTGGAATGCTGTGGCATGATCTCAGTTTGCTGCAACCTCCGCTTCCCATGTTCAATTGATTCTCCTGCCTCAGCCTCCCAAGTAGCTGGGATTACAGGCACCTGCTGCCACGCCTGGTTAATTTTTAGTAGAGATGTGGTTTTGCCATGTTGGCCAGGCTGGTCTCGAACTCCTGACCTCAAGTGATCTACCTTCCTTGGCCTCCCAAAGTGCTGAGATTACAGGTGTGAGCCACTGGGTCCCAGCCCCTAACTCCTTTTCACTTGATTGTAGCACTAGGGAGTCTTGACTCACTGGTTGGGTGGGGGAGGGAGACCCCAGAGAAGGCTTGGCAGGTGGTTTCTTCTGCAGCACATACTTCTGCAAGGTTCTCTTTAAAGGTCTGGGGAGAGGCTGTGACACCTGGACCTGCCAAGATTAAAATGCTTCTTAGCAGATTCGGCCACCTGCATACCTGGCACCTACCTGCTCAGGGTCACGCTTGGATCCCTGCCAACTTCCTTCTCCAGCTTTGATGACATTGTTGAAAGAATGAAAGAGGCAGATCGTTGCAGGAACTTTGAAGCCCAGACTGCTATTGTTCTGAAATGGGATCTTTAGGAACTGTTCACTCAGGTAAATAAGGGAATTGATGAGATGAACCTGGGAGTATCAGAAAGCAAACATGCATCCCTGAACTGTTTATGATTGCTTTTGAAAGTTTTACTTTTAAAAGATGGGGTCTTGCTCTGTTGCCCAGGCTGGAGTGCAGTGGAACAATCGCTACTCATCGCAGTCTCAAACTCCTGGACTCAAGCAATCGACCTGCCTCAGCCTCCCCAGCAGCTAGGACTACAGGTGTACACAATCACACCTAATTTTTAAAAATTGTTTGTAGAGGGCCACGCGCGGTGGCTCACGCCTGTAATCCAAGCACTTTGGAGGCCAAGGTGGGCGGATCACCTGAGGTCGGGAGTTCAAGACCAGCCTGACTATCATGGTGAAATCCCGTCTTTAAAAAAAAAAAAAAAAGAAAAGAAAAAAAGAAAAAAAATTGTTTGTAGAGGTGGGGGCTCACTATGTTGCCCAGGCTGGTCTCAAACACCTGGCTCCAAGAGATACCCCTGTCTTGGCCTCCCAAAGTGCTGGGATTACAGGCATGAGCCACACACCCAGCACATGACTGTTTTAAATTTGCATGCTTATTAGCAGTTTAGTAGTCTTAATTTCAAATGCATTTTATAAAAAAACAATGTTACAATTTGACAGGGAAGGAGAATATATTACTTCATATAACCTATAAGGGAGAATTCATATTTCTTCTTATTCTGACGAACTGACAATTCTTTTTGAGTGGTAAGTAGACCAAATATCCAATTAACAACACCAGACTGAAAAAGAAATGCTGAAGAAAAGAGCAATGCTGAGTTTTGTCTTTTTGAGACAGGGCGTGGCTCCGTTGCCCAGGCTGGATTGCAGTGGCGCAGTCCTGGCATACTGCAATCTCCACTTTCTGAGTTCCAGCCATCCTCCCATCTCAACCTCCCGAACAGCTGCAACTACAGGCGCACCCCACCACGCCCAGTTAATTGTTGAATTTTTGATAGAGACGAGGTTTCACCATGTTGCCCAGGCTGGTCTTGAATTCCTGGGCTCAAGCTATCCGCCTGCTTTGGCCTCCCAAAATGTTGGGATTACAGTCGTGAGCCACCGTGCCGCAAGCAGACTTCTAACAAAGGCAACAGCAAGGCAGTAACCTGATTAATGAACAAATGAACATAAACACGGTATATCCAAGAATGTCACTACTGACCAATTTAATTCTTAACTTCCCAGATTTAAAGGTAAAAATTTGCTTGCTAAAATTTAAACACAGTCTTTATAATGCTAAGCTCGGCACAAGGTACAATCTCCAGATTCTCTTTTTCTTTTTTGAGACAGAGTCTCTGTCTGCCACCCAGGATGGAGTGCAGTGGTGTGATAACGGCTCACTGCCTCTGCCTCCTGGGTTCAAGCGATTCTTGTGCCTCAGCCTCCTGAGTAGCTGGGATTACAGGTGCCCACCACTGAGCCCAGCTATTTTATTTTTATTTTTTTCAGTAGAGATGGGTTTCGCCATGTTGCCCAGTCAGTTCTCTAACTCCCGACCTCATGTGATCCTCCGGCCTTGGCCTCCCAAAGTGCTGGGATTATAGGCGTGAGTCACCGCACCCAGCCTTAGATTCTCTTTTTCTGTTTTTCACTTTTCCCTCTTTCCTATCTTCTTCCCCACCCAGTCACCCTCTGCTTACCTGAGCTGCCTTAGAAAATCTCGGGGTCAAGGTTGTTAGTTTCTGGAGTACCTCACAGGCTTCCTGCAGCTTGTTATGAGCTTGCAAACCATGAAGAGTTCTGCTGAAGTTTCCTACTATCTCATCTATGACCTATAGAGAAGAATTTTGCCAAAATTACTTATATAAAATTACTGTACTGTAGTAGACAGAAAGATTGTTTTAACAAAAGTTGACCGTGAATAACATTATAAACACCATGAATCACAGCTCTCTAAAACAGTGATTACTTTCAGAAGCTTTTCTGCAAGTGGACACAGTTTATTTCTGCTTTTTCCCTATGATAGAGAAAATGAAAAATGAGGTTATACAATGGTTACTTCAAGGGCAAATGAGTCTGGAAATGAGATTTATAGCAGTAACTTTAAGTTTTAAGGCCATGAGAAAAGATGAGGGGAAACATGGACATCAAAAAGCTAAAACCAAACTTTTCTATTCAGAAGTATGTTTTCCTTTCAGGCTTCCCTCTGTGCGTGTTTCCCCTCCATTCAAGTGTTCATATTTAAGGCAGGCACGGTGGCTCACACCTGTAATGCCAGCGCTTTGGAGGCCAAGGCAGGTAGATCACCTGAGGTCAGGAGTTCAACACCAGCCTGGCCAACATGGCGAAACCCTATCTCCACTAAAAATACAGAAATTAACCGGGCATGATGGTGTATGCCTGTAGTCTCAGCTACTTGGGAGTCTGAGGCAGGAGAACCACTTGAACCTGGGAGGCAGAGGTTGCAGCGAGCCAAGATTGTGCCACTGCACTTCAGCCTGGGCGACAGAGCAAGACTCTGTCTCAAAAAACAAAAGAGTTCATATTCAAGAGGGATTGACCTAACATGCCTCATAGCAGGAGGAGGGAAGCAGAAAACCTCCCTGAAAAAACAAACTGAGCAAACTAGCCGCTGTCCCAAAGCTTAAGTGGCTACTGCATTTGAACTGGAAGTCTGGCCTGGAGACGATCACCGTTAATTCCAACTACATGTTCCAGTTCTGCAGAACAGCTCACTCCCAGCTTAAATCAATCACATATTCAATCAAACTTGATTAAATGCTGAACACTGCTAAATTCTCTTAGTATTTCTAATAATTATAGATTCCTTTGGCTATCCTATACTTGAGATTTCTATTTAAGAAAAAAAAAAAAAATCCCTCTTTGTTTAAACTCCTGTAGGTCAGTTTCTCCCCCCAGCAGAACCCCTAATTTCCATTACCACTGCAGGCAGATCCAGGGTCAACAGGATGTTTTAGCAGGGAAATATCTGGCTGCATATAAACAGGGCTCTTTTGAGTTCGGGAGGGGGGAGAGGGGGGAAAAGGTAGGTGAAGCAGGATTATTTTCTTCAGTCAATACTGTCAAACGGGCTTTGTCTTTTTTTTTTTTTTTTTTTTTTTTTGAGACAGTTTCGCTCTGTCGCCCAGCCTAGAGTACAGTGGTGCAATCACAGCCTGCTGCAGCCTGGACCTCCCAGGCTCAAGCGACCCTCCCACCTCCACCTCCCAAGTAGCTGGGACTACAGGTGCACGCCACCACACCTGGATAATTTTTTTTTGAACTTTAGTAGAGACAAGGTCTTACTACATTGCCCAGGCTGGTCTCAAACTTCTGGGCTCAAGTGATCCTCTACCTCGACCTCCCAAAGTGCTGAATTATAGGCATGAACCACCGTGCCCAGCTAATTTTTTTGAACTTTAGTAGAGACAAGGTCTCGCTATGTTGCCCAGGCTGGTCTCAAACTCCTGGGCTCAAGTGATCCCCCACACCTTGGCCTCCCAAATGCTGGGATGACAGGTGTGACTCACTGTGTCTGGCTGCCTTGTTGTCCATGTTTTTGGAAGGAAGGAAACAAGGTGAAAAGAGAGTCAGGATGGTGAGTAGGAGGAATTCTCTAGAAGTTTGCTGCTGCTGAAAAAGCAGGGCAGGTGAACAAAACTTCTTCCCCATCTGAAGCATTAAATACAATAGCATTAGATAATATCATTAAATAGTGAAATGAGAACATTTCAGTATTTAATGAAATGCTGGGCTGTACGTGTGTCACCAACTCGTAGGCTGTTTCCATGGCCTCGTTTGGTTTTGGCTTTGGATTGGCATACCTGCTGGTCTGTCCGGCTTTCTTAGGTGCAGTTCCTCAGGGAGGCAAATGGGAAACCAACTGCTTTTTTCACTGTCACAAAGCTACCTAGTTGTACTTGCATTTCCCATGCTTACCTGAGCAGATGCATTCTGCAGTGATGCTTGGCGGTGAGTGGTGAAGCCCTCTGGATGAGCGTCTTCCTCTGGGCTTGAAGTCGTTTCCATCTGAGACTGACCAGCACGTGTGACAGACACAGGACTGGTGGGCTCTGTTCTCGCAGGGAGAGGCTGGCTGCTGGGTTCAGATGTGACTGGCGTTACCTGTGCTGTGATTTTTTGTAGTACTGAAGAGAATGGGCTGATGGGATGACACAGGGTCTTGGACTAAAAGATAAAAATATGTAAAGGAAAAGGCAAAATCTAATTTTACCATTTAAGGAATAATTAAGGCGGTGTTTCCCAAAGCGCTCTGAAACGCTCATGTCCTATGAGATGACAGGCATTTCTGTTCAAAAATTCTGTGCTCAAATAGCTTCAAGAAAGCTGCATATTATATTACTGAGATTCAGGATTTACATTAGTGTATATCATTCAATAAATTGTTAAACATCTATAAGGTACTAAGAATATTCTGGAGAACCGAATACAGCAAGGAGCAAAAGGAGCCAAGTTCCTGGCCTTGTTGAGCCTCTGTGTTGGTGAAGGCAGATAAATTATGTCATGCATTAAATAAGTGCTATGAAGAAAAAATAAGGCTAAGCAGATAGAAAGTGGCTATCATGGAGGGTATTCACTGGTAAGGGGAGGATTTTTGACATGAGGAGTCACTCTATCACCCGGGCTGGAGTGCAGTGGCACAATCATAGCTCTCTGCAGCCTTGACCTCCTGGGTTCAAGTGATCCTCCTGCCTCAGCCTCCCAAGTAGCTGGGACTTCAGGCACATACCACCATGCCTGGCTACTTTTTTTTTTTTTTTTTTTTGAGACGGAGTCTCACTCTGTCACCCTGGCTACAGTGCAGTGGTGCCGCCTTGGCTCACTGCAGCCTCCTCCTGGGTTCAAGCAATTCTCCTGGCTCAGCCTCCTGAGTAGCTGGGACTACAGGAGCACACCACCACACCCAGCTCATTTTTGTATTTTTAGTAGAGATGGGGTTTCACCACGTTGCCCATTCTGGTCTTAAACTCCTGACCTCAAGTGATCTGCCACCTCAACCTCCCAAAATGGTGGGATTACAGGCATGAGCCACTGCACCAGCCTTTCTTCACTTTTTTATAGAGACAGGATTTTGCTATGTTGCCCAAGCTGGTCTAGAACTCCTAGCTTAAGTGATCCTCCTGCCTCAGCGTCCCAGACTGCTGGGATTACAGGCACAAGGCACTATGCCTGATGAAAAGGACATTTTTGCTGAGAGTTGAATGAAGGGAGAGAGAGTGCACTCTGCCCATGTCTTAGTGATGGCATGTGAGGAGTGCAAAGGCCCCCAAGCCCACAGCCAGCTGGCTCTGTCTGAGGGAGGCCAAGGAAGCTAGAGGAGCACTGGTGGCAGGTATGACAAAGGGATCAACATTCCAAGATGTCAAGGGAAGTACTTACAAGATGAGCATGAGGAGGATGGTGACATGTGGTTGAAAGATGAGCAGGTCCTATAGAAAAAACAAAGCAAGTTCAAGTAAAAGCCTAAGACAGAAATATTTCTATATTACTTGAGGATCTTATTCATGGCTAAAAACAATGCAAATTGTTTTACACAGAAAACCAAGGTCGGGGAGCGGTGGCTCATGCCTGTAATCCGAGCACTTTGGGAGGCTGAGGCAAGCAGATCACCTGAGCTCAGGAGTTCAAGACCAGTCTGGGTCACACATGGTGAAACACTGTTTCTACTAAAAATACAAAAATTAGCTGGGGGTGTTAGCCCACACATGTAATTCCAGCTACTTGAGAGGCTGAAGCAGGAGAATCACTTGAACCCAGGAGGCAGAGGTTGCAGTGAGCTGACATTGTGTCCTTGCACTCCAACCTGGGAGACACAGTGAGACTCCATCTCAAAAAAAAAAAAGGAAAACCAAGTGATGATTTGCCATTATGGGTAAGTCTGTAGACAAAATAGACTTCTGTTATAAATGTCTAATTTCTTTGTTTGCTGTTGAAACACTCTGTACAAAAAAATAAATATTAAATCAAATTAGGCTGGGTACAGTGGCTCACACCTGTAATCCTAGCACTTTGGGAGACTGAGGGAGTTGGATTACCTGAGGTCAGGAGTTCAAGAGCAACCTGGCCAACATGGTGAAACCCCGTCTCCATGAAAAATACAAAAACCAGCTGGGTGTGGTGGCGCATGCCTGTAACCCAGCTACTTGGGAGGCTGAGGAGGAGAATTGCTTGAACCTGGGAGGCAGAGGTTGCAGGGAGCCAATGATCGCACCACTGCACTCCAGCCTGAATAACAGAGACAGATTCTGTCTCAAAAAACCAAAAAATCACATTAATCATAAAGTACCCAGTATATAAATATTACTATAGAAATAATTGCTTCATCATTTTACCAAAAAGAGGAGCTCCTTATTAACTAACTGAAATAATTTGGAGCCAGGCACGGTGGCTCATATCTGTAATCCCAGCACTCTGGGAGGCCCAGCCAGGTGGATCACTTGAGGTCAGGGGTTCGAGACCAGCTTGGCCAATGTGGTGAAACCCCCATCTCTACTAAAAACACAATAGCCAGGCATGGTGGCATATGCCTATAATCCCAGCTACTCGGGAGGCTGAGGCAGGTGAATTGCTTGAACCTGGGGGGGCGGAGGTTACAGTGAGCTGAGATGAGGCCATGGCACTCCGGCCTGGACAAGAAAGCAAGACTCTGTCTTCTCTCCCCCACCCCCGGCCCCCAAACAAACTATCACTGGAAAATGATCATTTATAACATTTTGCCAGATAACCATTACTGCTTCCCCCCACCCCATTTTCCAGTAGGAAACCATGACCTGAAGATACTATCAGTGCATTAATATGTCTACTTACTATTAGCTTAGGTTGACCTCTTTCAAAACATGAGCTTCTAGACCTACTAACATGTACCTGGCTATGGCAAGCCTTCTCTGCCCTCTCTTGTAACATTTCCTCTGGTGCTCACAGGACTGATATATATACTTAGTAGCCAAACCATTGCAGCTACTACTGCTGAGGGAGGACAGAATTCTGAGATGCTCTTCCAATCAGATGTCATGTCTTTCTATCAAGGCAAAGATGACGGAGGATAGAAGAAAAACTGCATTCTGAGTCGAAAGACCTGGGTTTCAGAGCCACTTTTGCCTTTTACTGCAACTATGAAGCCTTGAGAACATGACCTTTTAGTTTTCTTGTCTGGCAAATGGGTGTAATGATACCTAACAATGTGAACTTTAAAGCAATGTATTTAAAGCAGGATTTCTAATTGTAACTTTTAGTTCCAAATAACTTATGACAACAGCTTCTGTAAACCATCTTTCTGTTTTTTTCTAAAATATTTATAAAGATGAAAAGTCACTTTACTATAAACATGATGGATGGGCTAATTCTAGAACTTGGGAGTAATCCATTCATTCATTCCATTCATTCATTCGACAGAGTCTCACTCTGTCACCCAGGCTGGAATGCAATGGTGCAATCTCGGCTCACTGGAACCTTCACCTCCCACCTCCCAGGTTCAAGTGATTGTTCTGCCTCAGCCGTCCGAGTAGCTGAGATTACAGGCATGCACCACCATGCCCAGCTCTTTTATTTTTTGAGACAGAGTCTCTGTCGCCAGGCTGGAGTGCAGTAGCACCATCTCGGCTCACTGCAACCTCCACCCCCCGGATTCAAGTGATTCTCCTGCCTCAGCCTCCCAAGTATCTGGGATTACAGGCATGTGCTACCATGCCCAGCTAGTGTGTGTGTGTGTGTGTGTGTGTGTGTGTGTGTGTGTGTTTTTTTGAGATGGAGTCTTGCTCTGTCGCCAGGCTGGAGTGCAGTGGCATGATCTCGGCTCATTGCAACTTCTGCCTCCTGGGTTCAAGCAATTCTCCTGCCTCAGCCTCCCAAGTAGCTGGAACTACAGGCGTGTGCCCCCACACCCAGTTAATTTTTGTATTTTATGTAGAGATGGGGTTTCATCATGTTGGTCAGGATGGTGTTGGTCTCTTGACCTTGTGATTAACCCGCCTCGGCCTCCCAAAGTGTTGGGATTACAGCCATGAGCCACTGCGCCCGGCCATTTTTTTTGTATTTTTAGCAGAGATGGGGTTTCGCCATGTTGGCCAGGCTGGTCTCGAACTCCTGACCTCAAGTGATCTGCCTACCTCAGCCTCCCAAAGTGATTATAGACTCTTTAAGCAAACTTTAGCTAAGTTCCTCTAAACCTGCTTCCCAACTAGGCCCCATCCTTGCCAGATCTGCATAAACTACTTTTTTTTTTTTCCAAATGGAGTCTTGCTCTGCCATCCAGGTTGGAGTGCAGTGGCACAATCTTGGCTCACTGCAACCTCTGCCTCCCAGGTTCAGGCAATTCTCCTGCCTCAGCCTCCTGAGTGGATCAGATCACAGGCACGCGCCACCATGCCCTGTTGATTTTTTTTTTTTGTATTTTTTTTTTTTTTTTTTTTTTTAGTAGAGACAGAGTTTCACCATGTTGGCCAGGCTGGTCTTGAACTCCTGATCTCGTGATCTGCCTGCCTTGGGCTTCCCAAAGTGCTGGGATTACAGGTGTGAGTCACTGTGCCTGGCCTAGTTTTAACAAGAATCCTGCTAAGTCAATTTAGAAAGAGTCCCTTCTTTCGCCCTTGCTATCTGATCGCCCGTGCTATCTGATCACCCTGGCCTGCCCTCAGCAAGAATTCTCTATGCTTGAAGTCTCCTCTTAGTAATTTTCTATCTACCCCCCAACTCCTACTCCTTCTCCTTGGCTATAAATTCCCATTTCTCTATGGAGTTGAGTTTGATCTTCTCCACTATTGTGATAGTCCTGAAACAGGTCTTCCTTACTGTTTTAAAAAGTATCCGAATAATTTTTTCCTTTAATAGGAAGAATGGATACAAATTAAAATGCAGATGAAATGGGCTGTAAGCCCCTATAGAGATCACTGTCCTCAGGGAGTATGTCAGTTTCATTTTGTCAAAGAGAGCCTGACCATTTTGGGGGGTAAGAAGGAACTTTGCACCCCCTTTACACTTGTACCTTGGCTGAGACACCCAAGGCCTTTGCTGGTTAGAAAAATGAAAGTCCAGGTGTGGGGGCTCATGCCTGTAATCCCAGCACTCTGGGAGGCCGAGGCAGGCAGATCCCTGGAGCCCAGGAGTTCAAGACCAGCCTGGGCAACATCATGAAACCCTCTCTCTACAAAAAATATAAAAATTAGCCAGGCATGGTGGTGTATGCCTGTAGTCCCAGCTACTCAGGAGGCTGAGGCAGGAAGATCACTTGATCCCAGGAGGTCAAGGGTGAAATGAGACTCGGGCATGCCTTTATACTCCAGCCCGGGTGACAGAGTGAGATCCTGTTTCCAAAAAAAAAAAAAAAAAAAAAAAAAGAAAGAAAGAGAGAAACAAACATGGGCAGTATCCTCCCTTCTGCCCTACACTTACCCTTTGAGATGAGCACAGTGCCATTGTGTTCTCAGCAGCTTTTCCAGCTCATGCCATTTTCCTCAATCTGGGAAGCCCCAGGTCATGATAGACCTCAATGAGGCAGGCAAGGAGGAAGGAACCAGGGCGGGCATGGTGGGTTCTGTGATGTGTGGGCCCTGCCAGCATTGCCCCCAAAGACAGCACCAGGGAATGGGATTGAGAGAAGTCATAGGGAAACAGAAAGAACAGTAACACAAACGCGGGGTGCTGAAGTTCTTCACATGCGCTGGTTCAGAGCACCAGAAAACCAGGCCGCAGAAATAAAAGAAAACCATCGCCTCAGAGTAGGGTCATGAGGTGGGTGGTGTGCTGGGAACAGGGAAGGACCCTGCACATCAGTTGTAGATCTGGGAGGGGTTACGGCCACTGGATGAGCTGACAGGCTGCTGCATTCGGGCCATTCAATTTCTTGGTCAACTGACACGTATTTTGTGTAGACAGATCTCGCCTTAAAAGATAAGGAAATCCGGACGCAGTGACTCATGCCTGTAACCTCAGCACTTTGGGAGGTCAAGGCAGGAGGATCACTTGAGGTCGGGAGTTCGAGACCAGTCTGGCCAACATGGTAAAACCCCGTCTGTACTAAACATACAAAATTAGCTGGGCGTGGTGGCAGGTGCTTGTAATTCTGTTGCTTGGGAGACAGAGCGAGACCCACAACACACACACACACACACACACACACACACACACACACACACACACACAAATAGGCCAGGCACGGTGGCTCACGCCTGTAATCCTAGCACTATTTGAAGGCCAAGGCAGGTAGATCATGAGGTCAGGAGTTCAAGACCAGCCTGGCCAAGATGGTGAAACCCCATCTCTACTAAAAATACAAAAATTAGCCCGTCATGGTGGCAGGTGGCTGCAACCCTAGCTATTCAGGAGGCTGAGGCAGCAGAGTCGCTTGAACCCGGGAGGCACAGGTTGCACTCCAGCCTGGGAGACAGAGTGAGACTCTGTCAAAAAAAAAAAATAAAAATAGAAAAAGAAATTATATAGAAAGATTTCCAGATGATGGAAAAAAATACTGCAGAAAAATTAAAGTCCACATGGTAGGGAATACTGAGCAGATGTGGAAAAATTAGTCCCTGATATGGAAGATAAATGTAAGGTGCTCTCCTCTAACAGAAAGGGTGATAAACACAAAATCATTATTTTCATTTAAAGGGAGTGCGGGGAAAGGCAGAGGATAGGAAGTAACAATACAGCACATAGATACCTGGTATTTCTTAAGGACAAAACCAGAATAAATGAAATAGAAGTGATACATACATAGGATATTTTTGATTCAAGAAAGAGGTGTATATGTAGCATCATGTTCTAGGCACAATTCGTGAAAAATAACCTAGATACACACTATTTCTGAATTACAAAAAAAATTTACAAGCAATCTGATAAGGAAAAAAAAGGCTGTCTGGAATACGGTGGCTTCATCATGGCTTATTACAGCCTGTAACTCCTGGGTTTAAACTATCCTCCTGCCTCAGCCTCCTGAGTAGCTGAGACTACAGAGGCATGCACCACCACACCTACCTAATTTTTTTTTTACTTTTTTAAGTTTTTGTACAGAGTCCCAGTAGGTTGCCCAGGTTGGACTTGCACTCCTGGCCTCAAGCAATCCTTCCATCTCAGCCTCCCAAAATGCTGGGATTACAGGTGTGAGTCACTATATTACACCCAAGTCACACCTGGGATTACAGGTGTGAGCCAAAGTCTGCTGAGGGGGAGATCCAGCCTGCAAATATTTTAAAGGACCCTCATACATAAATATTAGGCATATTCCCTGTTAGGGAAATCCCCTCACAATAATGCGATCTACATTTTTCCCAATGAGAAGTTTTTAAAAAGTATTTCTGGGGCAAGCTTGACAATATAAACTTAAAGGATATAGGCGAAACAGTCAAATGTCTATTTAATTCAGTAATTTAGTTCTACTACTACATAAAGTCACATGTCATGTGAAGTAATATTAGAAGCGTTACTCTCATGAAACTCCCATTTCATGACACAGTTTAATTCAAACGTTTCAAATGCATCCATATCATCACTGCTTTATCATCAGAACTTCTGGATTTAACAGTTCTCCAAAATATGTCCTCTTTACTTCCGCCTAACGCGATCACTAAACATTTTCCTACAACTCACAAGTCCCCATTTACAAAGCCTTGAGAAAAGCTGGTTTTCCCATTTGTTCTTTAAATACGTATTCATGTCTCTAAATAACACTTTCTAAATTGTTCTTTCAAGGGATATTTAAATGGTTTGTTGATCAGGACACCTAACACTTGCAGCAGTGAGGTCACACCCTGACGAATAATCACAAGATCCACTTTAAATTGATCTCTGCTTTACTCCTTTCTTTCAGATGGCCTTTATAATCACATCCACCGATACTGACGTCATTTCAGGCTAATGCATCCTTCCCAAACAGTGCTTGTTTTTCAAAATTAAAAAATAAACAAGCGATAACACCATGATTTCAAAGACTTTGCAAGAACTTTAAGATAACTTTCTCCTTGTTGATGAAAAATTCTGTGGGAATAAAACCTTCCCTTGTACTTGGGCATATCTGAAAAGAAGATGGCCAAGGGTATAGCAAGTAAACACAAACATAAAACGAAGGCAAAGACTGTTATATTAAGATCAGACAGAACAGAGCACAACGAATACTGGGCACCTGGTATGATACCACATTTCAGCATTAATTCAGTCTTGTGCATCCTTTGAGCAGAAATTGATTTCACTGATTTTTAAGGTTACTTGAGGGAGTAACATATTACCTGGGGGCATTTTGTTTCTTGGTATTTCAACTTCTCTTTTTGTCTTCTTGGGTCTCAATGGCAAATGAGAATTATTTCCATTTCTTTCATAATGGGCATCTCTGTCCAAAAAGGCATCTCCTGGGGGGCCAATACACAAGTTAGTTTACAGGTTATAGTGATAGTTACAGGTCTGTGAAATCAGCATGACATGCACATATGTGATCATCAGGAAAACACAAATTAAAAATTACCACCCAGTTTTTTTAAAAGACAGTAAGAATACTGCAGTAGCCCTTTTGCTTTGCAGCCTGGTCACATCAAATTATGGTGTTCTACATTTCAAATTAAGTCCACTCATTGGATCAACACTGAGAAGTTCATTAACTCTATATGCCTAGTGTTCCATTATTGGAACGCTAAGCTTGGAGTTATATCCTACTGCTTAAGGTCCTCACCAGGGTCTAACTTTTCACTAAAAAAGTTTGCAACCTCCAGCATAAATGGGAAATTTCCTACTGAGTGTAATATTCTCCTTTGTGTTCTGTAACTCTCATTGGTAGAGATAAAAGACTTCCAAAGGTGGGTGATAATATGCTTTTTTTGAGAGGTAGTTTTTGCTTTGTTGCCTAAGCTGGCATGGAATGGTGTGATCTCGGTTCACTGCAAGCAATGCAACCTTATTGCTTGAACCTCCTGGGTTCAAGCAATTCTCCTGCCTCAGCGTCCTGAGTAGCTGGGATTATAGGTGCGTGCCACCACACCCAGCTAAGTTTTAAATTTTTAGTAGAGATAAGATTTCACCATGTCCAGGCTGGTCTCGAACCCCCGACCTCAAGTGATCTGCCTGCCTTGGCCTCCCAAAGTGTTGGGATTACAGGTGTGAGCCACCGCACCTGGCCAGCAATAACATTATTGGATATGCCTCCTTGCATACATGAAAAGGAGTTTGTCACACATGCTGTTGGACATGGCGAGAGAAAATCATATAACCACTTGACTGTGGCTCAGCTTAAATTCGTGGTTGTGAAGCTTGAGTGGCCCACCTTCACGCTGCCTGGCAGTCTCACTGTTTCCACTCTCCCAGGTGACCCCACTTCCCTCTACTCAACCACCAACACCTGGGAGCCTCCCTCCGTCTCATTTCCAGGTCAGGTGATCACCTTGCTTTCTAACTCAAGGAGAAAATCTAAGCAAAGTCCTTCCACGACTCCGTCAAATTAGCCACCTACTAGCACCTGTACCTGCAGAGCGATAACGCCTTCTCTCACGCTCTACACATCTTCATACTCCTACCCAAAGTGAATCCCTCTAGTTGTTCCGCAGCTCAAATCCAGTGCGTCATCACCGAATGCTATTTTTCCTGTCTCAAAAAAACCCAGCAACTTATATTGGCCTCATGAACTGCTGCTCCGGTTGTTTCCTGCTCTTGAGCAAAATCACCTTAAAAATTGTCCTAACTTGTTAGCTCCAACTCTTCTCTTCCCCTCTATTTCCCTACTTTTAGAGACTGGTTTTTAAAATGTTGACGGGCTGGGCATGGTGGCTCACACCAGTAATCCCAACACTTTGGGAGGCCGAAGAGGGTGTATCACCTGAGGTCAGGAGTTCAAGACCAGTCTGGCCAACATGGTAAAACCCCCGTCTTTACTAAAAACATAAAAATTAGCCAGGCATAGTGGTGAATGCCTGTAATCCCAGCTACTGGGGAGACCGACGCAGGAGAATCACTTGAACCTGGGAGGCAGAGGCTGCAGTGAGCTGAGATGGCGTCATTGCACTCCACCCTGAACAACAGGAGTGAAACTCCATCTCAAAAAAAAAATGTTGACATAAATTTGTTTTATAATTGCTTTAGACTGTTTTGTGCTGCTATAACAGAATACCACAAACAGGGTAATTTATACAGAACAGAAATCTAATTCTTACAGTTCTGGAGGCTGCAAGCCGAAGATCAAAGCACTGCCATTTCGAGTCAGACGAGACCCACACCCTCATAAGGCGGAAGGGCAAGAGAATCCCCTCCCTCTGCGGAACCCTTTTATAAGGGCGCCTATTCCCATTCACAGGGAGGAGCCCTGTGGTCCAGCCCACCTGTTAAAGCTGCACCTCTTAATACGATCACACTGGCAACACCTGTTTTGGAAGGGGCACGTTCAAACCATAGCAATAATTACGGAAAACATTTAAAGAGTTTCCATGCCAAAACTATCAAACCGGTACATTTCGAAAGGTCTTATTTCCATCTTCATCCTTTCTGCCCCATTTTCTCTCTCCCCCAGACGTAACCATTTTCATTAGTTTTCGTTTCTCCTTCTGTTATATTTATACATATGCATCTGTATCTAAGCAAATATATATGTTCTGTACCTTTATTTTCCACTAAAAAAATCATAGAGCTAACCCACTGCAGTACATGGAGATCATTGTTATTTGCTTTTTACAACCAGTTCCCATGGGATTATTCCTACTTTTTGCTCTTACAGAGAGCAACATGAGTAGCCTTATGTGTGCATCTTTTTGTACTTTTGCTGTTTTGACTTTGGGATAGAGTCCTAGCAGTGGAGGCGGGGTCAAGGGTAGATGTATATGTTATTTTGCTAGATATTGCTGAATTCCGCTTTATTTACAAGATATATAGAGATTATATCTTCCTGCATTCTCACTAGCAACTTATGAGAGTGCATATTTGCTTATGGCCTTGCCAACAGCATATGTTGTTAAGTTTGTGAATTTATGCCAATCTGATAGATGGGAAAGGATATCTCCATTTATTTTTAATCTGCATTACTCTATTTTTTTTGGCAAGAAGACTGTGTAAGTCACGTGTATACTGACATCAAGGCATTTTTCTTTCTTTCTTTTTGAGTCGGAGTCTCGCTCTGTTGCCCAGGCTGGAGTGCAGTGGCGTGATCTTGGCTAACTGCAACCTCTGCCTCCCAGGTTCAAATGATTCTCCTGCCTCAGCCTCCCTCCCAACTAGCTGGGACTACAGGTGCGTGCCACCATGCCTGGCTAAATTTTTGTATTTTTAGTAGAGATGGGGTTTCACCGTGTTAGCCAGGATGGTCTTGATCTCCTGACCTTGTGATCCTCCTGCCTGAGCCTCCCAAAGTGCTGAGATTACAGGCATGAGCCACATTTTCTTTCCTTTTTTTTTTTTTCAATGTAACTTATTATTTTGAGATAATTGTATATTCACATGCAGATGAAAGAGAAAATGCAGAGAGATGCCTGTATCCAGTTTCCAAGGGTAACATCTTGCAAGAGCAACAACAGGATATTGACACTGATACAGTCATGTCAAAATTTTTTTTCAATTGCTACAAGAATCCCTCACATTGCCCTTTTATAGACATGCCTACTTCCATCCTGCCCCCATGCCCTTCTCAGACCCTGACAACCACTAATCTGTTCTCCATTCCTATCATGTTGTCATTTCAAGAATGTTCAATAAATGGCACCATAGAGTATGTCATATTTTGAGATTGGCTTTGTTCACTCAGCAGAATTCTCTCGAGATTGCTGTATCAATAGTTTTTTTTTTTTTTAATTACTGAATTGGACTCCACAGAGTCCAATTCAACAACTAGAGGGATTCACTTTGGGTAGCAGTATGAATATGTGTAGAGCAAGAGAGAAAGCATTGTCTGTCTACACTTACAGGTGCTGGTAGGTGGCTAGGTTTGATGGTCAGAGTCGTGGAAGGACTCTACATTGCTTTGATTTTCTCCTTGAGTTAGAAAGCAAGGTGATCACCTGACCTGAGAATGAGCTGGAGGGAGGCCCCCAGGTGTTGGAGATTGAGTAGAGAGCAGGAAGTGGGAAAGTCACCCGGGACAGTGGAAACGGTATGACTGTCATGGCTGGACCACAGTGGTTTAACCATTCACCTGTCGACAGATGTATGAATTGTTCCTAATTTTGCTCTGTTGTGAATAAAGCTGCTGTAAGCTTCCATATACATATTTTTACGTGAGCACAGGTTTTCTCTTTCTGCAATAAATGCCCAGCAATTGCTGGGTTGTATGGTAGTTGTTTTTATAAGAAATCACCAAGGCCAGGCACGGTGGCTCATTCCTGTAATCCCAGCACTTTTGGGAGGCCGAGGTGGGAGGATTGCTTGAAGCCAGGAGTTTGAGATCAGCCTGGGCAACATAACAAGACCCCATCTCCACAAAAATAAATATATAAATAGGCCCGGAGCAGTGGCTCATGCCTATAATCCCAGCACTTTGGGAGACCGAGGCAGGCAGATCACTTGAGGTTAGGAGGTCGAGACCAGCCTGACTAACATGGAGAAAACCCGCCTCTACTGAAAATACAAAATTAGCTTGGCATGGTGGCAGATGCCTGTAATCCTAGCTACTCGGGAGGCTGAGGCAGGAGAATCACTTGAACCCAGGAGGCAGAGGTTGCAGTGAGCCAAGATCACACCATTGCACTCCATCCTGGGCAACAAGAGCGAAACTCCAGCTTGGAAATAAATAAATAAATAAAAACAACAACAACTACACACACACAAATGCATACCTGCATAGCTTAATCCTGATCTACTTCTGTGGAAGTGAACCTCAGATAACAGCACCCTCACCCTTAGTCTTCTCATCTTCCTCTGCCATATTCTCTTCTCTTCCTCTTTCCCATCCTTCCCTCTGAAGCCCAAATGCTGACTGAATTACGAGTGTGCATGTGGAAAATGATGTCAGCAATACAATTTCTCCGACACTCTACCCCAGTCAAACATGAGGGGAACATCGAGGCACAACTCTTCCAACTCCCAGTGGAAGTCACTCCAGATAACATAGTTTCTCACGCTAATCAGTTTCATGAAAATCAAAAGCCTAGTATCATCCCATGGTCTATCGTTCACAGACTATTTAACCCATACTCTCATATGCATTCCTTATTTAGAGTCAGTTTTCAAAATCTGGGTCTTTGGCAGTATGTAACTTTATCACTTACCAGTCTGGCAAATGAAATAGTGTCCCAGTGAGCACTTGTCCCCTTGGAATGAGATCCGATTGAAGTTTCTGGACAGGTAGGTGCAGCCGGGGGGCTTTGCGTCCCCCGTGGGTAGCAATGTCTGCTGAGGGGGAGATCAGACCCAGATGAGCCTCATACTCGAAAGCCAGGCTTTTAATTTATTTTTTAATATTGTTTTCGAGACAGAGTCTCACTCTGTTGCCCAGGCTAGAGTGTAGTGGCATGATCTCAGCTCACTGCAACCTCCGCCTCCCGGGTTCAAGCAATTCTTTTGCCTCAGCCTCCAAAGTAGCTGGAATTACAGGTGCCCACCACTGTGCCTGGCTAATTTTTGTATTTTTAGTAGAGATGGGGTTTTACTATGTTGGCCAGGCTGGTCTCGAACTCCTGACATCAGGTGATCCGCCCGCCTTCGCCTCCCAAAGGGCTGGGATTACAGGCATGAGCCACAGTGCCCAGCCACCGACATTTTTAAAAAGTAAACATGAAAGCCAAATTTGGCTGGCTTCCAATAGATAGCAATTTAGAATTTCCTCCCATACATTATAGTTTATTTTTTCATATGTATTCCTTATCACAAGACTTAGTATTACTTTACCTATGCATTAATGAAGATGCCGAGAATGATATAATAATTCCTTGGATTTGTTTCTAAAACTTCAAGATGATGGTGCATAACTTTGAAAACACTTTGTAAGAAGGACAATAGATAATTTCCTCTTAGTTTTTGTGTTAGGAAATTTGGAGCTCAGAATAATGAAGAGATGTTTATTAGGGAAAAAAATGACCATCAAAGGTTGCTGTCTTTCAGATCTAGCACAATTCTTTTAGCGAAAGGTTAGGTAACTTTAGATGGGTTGTAGGAAAGATCGCATCACCTTTGCTACACAGACAAATCAAAGGCTGTAACACAAAATGGAAACATTTCAGAGGAAAGATGGTAATGAAGTAAAGTGACCGGTTTTTCTGTATACAAAAGCAGAAAGATTAAGATTCTCCTTTTTTCTGCCCCGGAATAAAATATAAGGAAGTTTCCTTCATCAGCACTAAACCCCGCAGGCTTACCTGGGTATTTTTCGTCTTGATGTTTTTTCAGTGGCATTACATTTTGCCCAATCCACCACTTCTTTCCTTCTTCCAGAAAGTCCCAGATAAGATCTGGAACTTCCTGGTTCCTAATATGAGCTAGGAATCCTCCCTGGTCATGGCAGTAGTGCTCTGCTTCCTCAAAGCTGCAGGGAAAGCTGTTAAGTTGATAACAATTATTTTGCCCACGTCGCTCTGGGCGGTTTAGCTCACTTCCTAGAATGATACTTGTTCTCACATATAACCAAAGCCAGTTTCTTCCTTTGAAGAACATTTTCTCTGAATCGTAGCAAGAAAAAGTATGTAGGTTCAGCAGCTGCCTGGTCCTTTAAATATATAAGACAAGTGGCCTTGTCTTAGTATTATTCTTTTATGAATTGGGAACAATTTACCAAGGATACAAAAGGTTTTGTTTTGAGGACCCAGGTGCAGTTCCTATCCTACAAGCTGAAAATAAATAGCAGAGATCAATAAAGCAATGAGCCTTTGTATTTGGGGCCCCACCATCTGTGTCTACCTACCATATATTCCTATAGCAAATAGAGATGGATTATAAAGCTGAGTCTAAGCTGCACGGGGTAGAGGATGATGAATATCTAACATCTAAGACAGTGTTGCTAAAAATTAATAAGTATAGCTTTTTCTTTTTTGAGACAGGGTCTTATTCTGTTGCCCAGGCTGGAGTGCAGTGGCATGATATCAGCTCACTGCAGGCTCGACCTCTGAGGCTCAAGTGATCAATCCTCCCACCTTAGACTCCCAAGCAGCTGGGACTACAGGAGTACACCACCATGCCCAGCTAATTTTTGTGTGTTGTGTGTGTGTGTGTGTGTGTGTGTGTGGAGGTAGGGTCTTGCTGCGTTTATCAGGGTGGTCTTAAATTGCTGGGCGCAAGCCATCTGTTTGCCTTGGCCTCTCAAAATCCTGGGATTACAGGTCGAGTCACCACACTCAGCCACATTTTTTTTTTTTTTTAAAGAAAGCTATTCTTGCAGACCCTTAGGACTGATTTTTTTTTTTCTTTGAGATGTAGTTTTGCTCTTGCTGCCTAGGCTGGAGTGCAATGGCGTGATCTCGTCTCATTGCAACCTCCACCTCCTGGGTTCAAGCGATTCTCCTGCTTCAGCCTCCCGAGTAGCTGGAATTACAGGCATGTGCCACCACACCCGGCTAATTTTGTATTTTTAGTAGAGACAAAGTTTTGCCATGTTTGTCAGACTGGTGTCAAACTCTTAACCTCAGGTGATCCACCCACCTTGGCCTCCCAAAGTTTTGGAATTACAGGTGTCAGCCACTGTACCTGGCCTGATTTTTTTTAAAAGGAATTTTATTGTGAATATTTAAGGTACATTGCATGATGTTATGGGATGCATACAGATATTAAGAAGGCTGCTATATAGTAAAACAAACATATCCATCACCTAACATTAGTTACCCACTTTTTTTTGGTTTTGTGGCAAAAGCAGCTAAAATCTCATCTAGCGTGAATCCTGTCTACTATCCAGTTTTGTTACCTGTAGTCCTCAGGTTGTACATTAAATCTCTTGACTTGTTCATCCTACATCTCTGCTACCCCCCCAGGACTGATTTAAATTACTGTATTCTGTCTCTTAAGTACATGCAAACAGAACTAAACATAAACTCTATGTTTTTTGATATGGGATCTCGCTATGCTGCCCAGGCTGGAGGCCAGTAGCATGATCATAGCTCAGTGCAGTCTTGAACTCCTGGACTCAAATGATCCGCTCACCCTGGTCTCCCAAAGTCCAGGTGTGAGCCACCGTCCCAGGTCCATGAACTTTATCTTAAAACTCTTACGCAGTCATAAAAACCAAACAATATTAAATGGAAAATTGAATACAAATTAAATACAAACGAAACTGAAAATGAATGAGATCCAAATTTTGCCAAGCTAAATAGCAGATAAACAGGGTTCTCTGGCCTATGATTGCACAGGTTTCTTTGAATCTGGCATGCATACTATTTTATGATATGGGGAAGATTCAATTCTGTTACCGCATTTCTTTATTTGACTCACTAAAAGAAAAAAACCTTTGTTGACACAGCTGGTCATTTGGTCTCCACCTGTTGCATACAGCTGGTTCTGTCTTTGGTGCCAAAAAGTGATGATAAATGCAAACAAATGTGGGCACTGGACCAGTTGGCAGGTTTCAGGGTTAGGATGGTTATTCAGATAGTCCAAATGATGCTTATATTACTCTAAAAATCAGTACAGAAGTGGCCACCAAAATTATGAGATTCTTTTTTTTTTCATCCTGTTACTGTAGCCTGTATGTTTCTTTTTTTTTTTTTTCACATTGGACATTTGTACAATAGCCTGTATGTTTCTTTAGAGGTAAGATTAATTTCTTTTTTTAAGAAAGAAAAGAAAGAGAGAAAGAGAGAAAGAAGGAATAAAAAGAGAATGAAAGAAGAGAGAAAAAGAAGAAAAAGAGGGAGAGAGAACGGGAATCTTGCTCTATTGCCCAGGCTAGAATGCAGTCTAGAAATAGATATTAAAAAGCTCTTTTATACTAATAATTGTATTATACAATGGAGACAGGAAGGAATAAGGGAGGAAAATAACAAACAACAGCCAACCAATATTTCATTTAAACCTATAAATGCTATGCAATTGCTGGGGGAGTGATTTACTCCCAACCATGTGGTCACTTTTAGAATAAATGTGATGTGTTACTGAAAAAAAAATGTATGTTTTGTGGATTTGGAGTAGAGAGTTCTGTAAATGTTTATTAAGTTTACTTGTTCGAGGTCTAAGTTCAAGTCCCGGGTATCCTTGTTAACCTTCTGTCTCATTAATCTGTCCAATATTGACAATGTAATGTTAAAGTCTCCCACTATTATTGTGTGGGAGTCCAAGTCTCTTTGTAAGTCACCAAGAAGCTGCCCTATGTATCTGGGTGCTCCTACATTGGGTGCACATAGACTTAGGATCGTTAGCATTTCCCGTTACCTTGATCCCTCTACCATTATACAATGTCCTTCTTATCTCTTTTTGTTTCTATTACTTTAAAGTCTATTTTATCAGAGATGAGAATTGCAACTACTGCTTTTTTTTTTTTTTGCTCTCCATTTGGTTGGCAAATCTTCCTCCATCCCTTTGTTTTGAGTCTCTGTATATCCTTGCATGTGAGATGGGTCTGGATGCAGCTTACTGATGGGTTTTTTGGAATGGCTGATACTGGTTGTTCCTTTCTGTATATAGTGTCTCTTTCAGAAGCTCTTGTAAAGCAGGCCTCGTGGTAATGAAATCTCTGAGTACTTGCTTGTTCGTAAAAAATTGTATTTTTCCTTCACTTATGAAACTTAGTTTGGCTGGATATGAAATTCTGGGTTGAAAGTTCTTTTCTTTAAGGATGTTGAATATTGGCCCCCACTCTCTTCTGGCTTGTAGGGTTTCTGCTGAGAGATCTGCTGTGAGTCTGATAGGCTTCCTCTTGTGGGTAACCTGACCTTTCTCTCTGCCACCCGTAGTATTTTCTCCTTTGTTTCAACCCTGATGAATCTAATGATTATGTGCCTTGGGGTTGCTCTTTTTGAGGAATATCTTTGTGGTGTTCTCTGTATCACCTGGAGTTGGGTATTGTCTTGCCTTGCTAGGTTGGGAAAGTTTTCCTGGATAATATCCTGAAGAATATTTTCCAGCTTGGATTCATTCTCTTCGTCACATTCAGGTACACCTATCAAACGTAGATTAGGTCTTTTCACATAGTCCCATATTTCTTGGAGACTTTGCTCATTCCTTTTTACCCTTTTTTCTCTAATCTTGTCTTCTCGTTTTATTTCGTTAAGTTGGTCTTCGACCTCTGAAATCTTTTCTTCTGCTTGATCAATTCGACTGTTAAAACTTGTGTATACTTCGCGAAGTTCTCGTATTGTGTTTTTCAGCTCCATTAATTCACTTATATTCCTTTCTAAATTGTCCATTCTCGTTAACATTTCGTCAAACCTTTTTTCAAGGTTCTTAGTCTCCTTGCATTGGGCTAGAACATATTCTTTTAGCTCACAGAAGTTTCTCATTATCCACCTTCTGAAGCCTGATTGTTGATTCCTCACATTCATTTTCTATCAGGCCTTGTTCAATTGGTGATGAGGCACTGCAATCCTCTGTAGGAGGAAAGGCATTCTGATTTCGGGTGTTTTCAGCCTTTTTGTGCTGGTTTCTTCCCATCTTTGTGGATTTATCCACCTGTCGTCTGTGTAATTGCTGACTTTCAGATTAGGTCTCTGAATGGACGTCCAGCTTGTTGGTGGTAAAGTTTTTTCTGTTTCTTAGTTTTCCTTCGGCCGACGCCCCTCCCCCACAGAGCTGGACCTTCCCGGGTTCAGCTATACTTGCTGTGAAACTCTCAATCCTCAGCAGTTCCAACTGCTGTTTTTTGTTTTTTTTTTGGTGTGGGGGGGGACCAGCCTTCCCCTGTGGCGACCCACTACGCCAGCTGAAACAGCGGCGTTAAGATTCGTGGCGCTTTTCTGCCCAGGAATCTCCCTGTTTGGTTCCCCACTTCAGTCCGCTTTTCAATCAGCTGAATGGGAGACTCTGCCTTCCCGGAGCTCCAACGCCAACCAAAGGGGCACTCAGTCCCGTATACTCCGGACTGAGAACTGCCAGCGCCGGGACACCTGCAAAACGGCCGCGCCGGCCAAAAGAGTTGCGCTGGCGACACGTGGGGCTCCTCCGCCAAGAATCTCTTGGTCCGTGGGCAATAAAAATTCGTCTGAAAGTGTGGCGTCCACTCACTCTCTGCGCTTTCAGTGGGAGCTACAATCCTGAGCTGCTGCTAATCGGCCATCTTGGATCTCTCCATTATGAGAGTCTTTAAAACACTGACTCCACGACTACATCCTGTTTGAGAAACACTGCAGTAATCAGCTGGGTGTGGTGGCTCAGGCCTCTACTCCTAGCACTTTGGGAAGCTGAGGTGGGCGGATCACTTGAGTTGAGGAGCTCAAAACTAGCCTGGCCAACATGGTGAAACCCTGTCTACTAAAAATACAAAAATTAGCCAGGCATGGTGGCGTGTGCCTGTAATCCCAGCTACTTGGGAGGGTGAGGCAGGAGGATGACTTGAACCAGTTGGTGGAGGTTGCAGTGAGCTGAGATTGTGCCACTGCACTCCAGCCTGGGCAAGAGAGTGAGACTCTGTCTCAAACCCCCCAAAAAACAAAAAAAAAAAAAACAAAAACACTGCAGTAATCAAATGAAAGATAAATAGAGCACAATCATCACTTTCAAAAAGTCCAATTAGGGAAGAAAAGGCATAATAATTATAACTAACAAAGACAATGAAAAGCGCCAGCCTAGAGGGACAGCTTAAGTGCTTCTGTGAAGGTTCAGATAAGGAAGAAATTACTTTCTGCCTTTAAAACAAACATATAAAGATGGCAATATTTAGACAGATGAAACGGACATCTTGGCAGAGAAGTCGATGTGAATAAATACACAGAGGTGGGAAAGTGGAAGGTATTGATAAAAAGAAAGAAATATTTGTGTGTGTGTGTGTGTGTGTGTGTGTGTGTGTGTGCATGTAGGGGGTACTCGGTGGGACTGTAGTGGGAACCGTAACCAGAAAAAGGGAGTGATTCAAGTGCCAGGATAAAAGGTTTGCAGTTGTTTTGGAAGGTTTCTGAGCAAAGTAGTCCACCCTTACAAGAGTGTGTGGCAATGGACTCATCTGGATACAGGATGCTTTTTTTGTTTTCAAAGTTCACAGAGCCTCAACTTCTAAACATCTTCATATACATGAACAAATAATTACACCACACATCCACACATATGTTTCAAGCATTTTAAAATAAAACCTGATGTTGATGAAATCTCTGAAAGTCAAGTCAGGTAATTTCATTTCGGTCCTTTTCATAAAGGGTAAAGTACTTTTTTTTTTTTGAGATGGAGTGTAGCTCTGTTGCCCAGGCTGGAGTGCAGTGGCACAGTCTTGGCTCACTATAACCTCCGCCTACGGGGTTCAAGCGATTCTCCTGCCTCAGCCTCCCAAGTGGCACCCGCTACTACGCCCGGTTATTTTTTCTTTCTTTCTTTCTTTTTTTTTAGTAGAGACAGGGTGGGGCGGGGTGGGGGTCCTCCATCTTAGCCAGGCTGGTCTTGAACTCTTGATCCCAAGTGATCCGCCCGCCTGGACCTCCCAAAGTGCTGGGATTACAGGCGTGAGCCACCGCGCCCGGCCTCAAGAAAACGTTTTTTTTTTTTTTTTTGTAGAGACGGGGTTCACCATATTGGTCAGGCTGGTCTCGAACTCCTGACCTCAGGTGATCCACCTGCTTCGGCCTCCCAAAGTGCTGGGATTACAAGCGTGAGCCACCACGCCCAGCCAAGAAAATGTTTTAATTTCTTTAAAAACCTGAAGAAAAATCAACCTTTAAGTAGAAAAACGTTTATATATTAACATATTCATTTTATACCAACACAGCAGTAAAATTTATTATTTTATTATTTATTTATTTATTTTTAAATAAAGACGGGGTTTCACCATGTTGGTCAGGCTGGTCTTGAACTCCCGACCTCAGGTGATCCGCCTGCCTTAGCCTCCAGAGTGCTTGGGTTACAGGCGTGAGCCACCACGCCCGGCCAATTTATTTTTTAAAGTAATAGAAACTGCACAAATACTTCTGTTGTGAAACTGTTCTGATGTCCACACTAAAATAACTTCAGCAGGGGGCCCACGAAAGTCGCATCGCGACCCCGGCAGAAAGACAGCGGTGTGTGGCGCGACCTCAACACCTGCCTTCCTGACAGAGCCCCGACTCCTCGCGGAGTCTCGGATTCGAGATTGCGGGACTAGGCACTTGCGACAAACCCCGGGCAGCAGCTCCTCGCCAACCGCCGGCGACCACGCAGGAAGACCAGGAGGAGGGCGGGTATAAGAGGCTTGACCGCCGCTACTGCGCACGCGCACCCAACAAAAACCTGGAGGTGGTGCCGGGCCTTCTCCGCTGCGGAGGCGCCCGCTCAACCCTACTGCCCGGCGATTGGTGAACTGGCGGCTAAGGGGTGGAAATAGGAGGGGGCCACCGCTATATCCTCCAATGGAAGGGAGACAGGGACGGGCTTAATGACGGAAAAAGCATGGCGTGGAGACACCTTAAAGTGAGTAGGGCGAGTGATGCCTGGGGCCGCGAGGGTGTGTCCGGACGGGACCAGGGCGGGCGAGGGGAGAACGGGGAGCCAGGCCGGGTGAGGCTTGGACCGAAGGCGGCTCCGGGAGTGTGGGCCCCCCCCCCCCCCCGGGACGTGTGCGTGTTTTCGGGGGCGCCTGCAAATGCTCGTACGTGTGCACGTGGACTCGGTCGGGCGTGTGCAGACAGCGCCTGCAGGTCTGGGAGGGTGCTGATCTGAGTGTCTGCGCCTGGGCCATGTTTTTGAGCCTGGCGCAGGGCTGCTTAGTGAACACATGACCTCCCAGCGTTGTGTGCAGGACCCAATGCGGAATGAATCTAGAGTAGGACATGCTCCCAACCCTTTTAGGTAAAGTTTTGTTGCGGGGGAGGCTCTATGTGAAGAGTTCTTAGTTGTATACCCGTATATAGTAGGTATTCAAATGTTTGTTAATTGGCATAGGGCGGGGGCGGGCGTACAGTCTCCAAGGGAGGCAATGAATGCCTTTTACTTATTTATGAGACAGAGGCTCGCTCTGTCGCTTAGGCTGGAGTGCAATGGCGTGATCCCGGCTCACTGCAACTTCCGCCTCCCGGGTTCAAGCGATTCTCCTGCCTCAGCCTCCCGAGTAGCTGGGATTACAGGCGCGCGCTACCATGCCCTGTTAATTTTTGTATTTTTAGTAGAGACGGGGTTTCACCATGTTGGTCGCCTGTCCCGAGTCTCTTTTAAAATAAATATATGAGGCTGGGCACAGTGGGTCACGCCTGAAACCCCAGCACTTTGGGCGGCCGAGGCAGGCGGACCATGAGATCAAGAGATCGAGAATCCATCCTGGCCAATTTGATGAAACCCCGTCTCCTCTAAAAATACAAAAAAATTAGCTGGGTGTGGCGGCAGGCGCTTGTAGTCCCAGCTACTCGGGAGGGAGGCTGAGGCAGGAGAATCATTTGAACCTGGGAGGCGGAGGTTGCAGTAAGCCGATATCGTGCCACTGCACTCCAGCCTGGCGACAGAGCAAGACGCCGTCTCAAAAATAGAAAATTAAAAATAAATAAATATAGGGAGAGAAATGGGGTCTCACTGTGTTGCCCAGGCTGGTCTAGAACTGTTGGCCTCAAGGGATCTTCCGCCTCAGCCTCCCAAAGTGGTGGGATTACAGGCGTGGGCTACTGCACCCAGCCATGAATACTTGATCTATATCTCTTTAGCAGTTTGGAAAGATCCTTAAAAATAAAGCTGATCATGTCATTTCCTGGCTTAGGGAACAAAACTCAAATCTTTATTTTGGCCAAGACTCCTGCTCATTTCTCCTGCCTCATCTTAAGCCTTACTTTCCCTCACTCACTGTTCCAAACTTTCTCCCTTTCTCATTCTCTTCTGCTACTGTGAGAGCCTTTATCCTTTTTCCTCTCCCTACTGCCTTCTAGTTAACTATTTTTTAAAATAATTGAACCAGAGTAAGTTCAGAGAGACTCCCATCAACTCGTTTATCTCTTGAGCATCAGCTTAAAGTCATGTCCTTAAGGAAGGCTTTCCTTATCTCTAAGATGAGGTTGAATTCTTTCCTTACCTTATACTTTTTATCCTTCATCACAGTTACCATGACTCCACATTTGCATGATCATTGATTTCTGTCTATCTCTTCATAAGATCACATTCTCCACTAGGGCAGGGGCAAGATCTGTTTTGCCATTTTTGCTCATCAGTATTTGATGAATGACTAGACTCATGAATTATCATTCAGCATCTGGCAGTGATAATTAAAGAAAAGCATTGTGAACCACTTTTGACAGGAGCATAGTGTGGAGACATCTGAAAGTGAGTCCTGACTCACTACATCCTGGACCTCCTGGGCTCAAGGGATCCACCCACTTCGGCCTCCCAAGTAGCTGAGATCACAGGTGCACCACCATGCCTGGCTAATTTTTTATATTTTGTAGAGACGGGGTCTCACTATGTTGTCCAGGCTGGTCTCAAACTCCTGAGTTCAAGCAGTCCTCCCCCTTCAGCCTCCCAAAGTGCTGGGATTACAAGCATGAGCCACCAAGTCCAGCTATGTACAGTTTTAAAAAGCCAGCATAATTAATACCCCAACTGGAATATAAAGGAGACATTTTAAAAGTAGCTTATATTAATAATAAAATCACATGTATTTCAGTATGTAAATATTCTATATGATTCCCCTAGTGAGATAGTTCTGTTTAAGCCTCTATTTAGAAATGTGAGTGCACAGGTGTGTGACATCATCAAGCACCCCAACAAAGCACTGTACCATTCCTGATGAGATTTTCTGAAATGGTGAACAGTTCTTGGGAATGTTCTGTGCAAAACTGGAGAGTTGCCCCTCAGTTTACAAGATACTTCTACTGTATGTGAAAACCATGTGGAGGCTGGGCATGGTGGCTCATGCCTGTAATCCCAGCACTTTGGGAGGCCAAGGCAGGAGTACTGCTTGAGCCCTAGAGTTTAAGACCAGCCTGGGCAACATAGCAAGACTCCATCTCTTCAAAAAATTGGCTGGGCTTGGTGGCATGTACCTGTGGTCCCAGTTATTTGGGGAGGCTGAGGCGGGAGGATCGCTTGAAACCAGGAGGCCAAGAAAGACAGTTTGTGTTGATGTGGTAAAATGTAGTTTGGTTCAGATAATCTGAACAGATAACTTTTTCCCCACACAAATGTCAGTAGGATGTTCAGAAGTCACACAGGAAGTGGCGCAGTTCATGTCAGATAGTCTCAAGCCCAGAAGGATGTCTGACTTTACAGATTCCTGCCCACCATGTCTATTAGCATTGCCCTGTCACTGTAACCAGTAACTGTCCGCCACAATCCTCCTCGGGGGACAGTACTGTCCCTCCTGAAATCTCTGGCCTGGAGTCCCAGGAAAGCCTTCAGGGCCTGAAGACGGTATGTACGCGGAAGTGTAGATAGAGCCTCCGACTGTAGCGGCTAGTGTCAGCGGAAGGCTGCGCGTCTGTTTCATGTGGCCTGCCGTTATGCCCTCTGTGTGCCTGGGTGTGAAGGGCTCAGGGAGGGTGTTGCAGCCTGGCCTGGGGCCCCCCTAATAGGCTCTTTTTTTTTGCAGAAGCGGGTCCAGGATGCTGTGGTCATCCTGGGGGGTGGAGGGTTTCTCTTCGCCTCCTACCTGATGGCCACAGGGGATGAGCGTTTCTATGCTGAATACCTGATGCCAGCTCTGCAGGGCCTGCTGGACCCAGAGTCAGCCCACAGACTGGCTGTTCGCTTCACCTCCCTGGGGCTCCTTCCACGGGCCACATTTCAAGACTCTGACATGCTGGTAGGTGTTCCGCGACACCCTGTGCATTAAATGCAAAGATGAAGGCTGATGTCTCCTAAACTCAGCTGGGACTGATCTTTTTGAAAACCAGAACCCCAAGTGAGCAGTGAGGATTTGGAATTCAGTCTGAGCATTATTATTTTATGTCATGTAATTAGCACCGATGATGATCTCTTATGTATATGGGATGGTGTTAGGTAGTGTTCCTGTGTGATCCTCCCAGCTGCTCCATGAGCTGGGTCCTGTTACTGTCCCCCCGGCAGGGATCAGGAAACCGAGGAACAGAATAGTAACAAAAAGTAACCCAAGTCACACAGCTAGCGGGTAGCGGAACCAGGATTCAAACGCACGGAGTCTGACACTGGCTCCCTGCCCTTGGCCACTGTCCTGCCTTGCTGAGGTTCAAATAGTTCAGTCTTCCCCTCGGCTACATGGGGAAGCTGCCAGAATTAATAAGCGCGGGTGCGAGGCAGGAGCGTCTAGTCCCAGCCTCAGCCTCACTCAGCTGCACGTCCAGCACACGGGTGCTCTCCACGTGCTGATGCGGGCTGTGTTCCCGGCTTAGTGCAGCACACCGAATTGAATCCCTGTCCTTGTGGAAGCTGCATCCTCATGGAAGCCTCCGCAGTTTCCTTTTGAGAGGCTTTTTACCAAACGGAAGGACATCAGAAAGATTCATGTGTGAAAACGCAAACAAGGAGCACTCAGAACTCTGGTGGGGAGGGTCACTGTTACAAATTAAAGGGGCCTTCACTGCATTTCCCCTTCCTACCTTAAACTCCTTTTCACTTTCTGATTGTACGGTGTTGAACAGATGTGTCATTTTCCCTGACTCACCATGCTCACACACTAACAGGCACTGTAGGCTAAGAAAGAGCACTCCTTTAAGCCGTCCTCACCCCAGACTGCTAGTTTGAGAGCCCTGGCACCAGTGAAAATGTGAGTGAATAATGAGTGGGATACAGAGATGGGGTGAATTTAGAAGGAAGTGCAGTGTGCCTGAGGGTGAAAGCTGTGTCTGTGTAAACACAGATGCCTGAGCTGTTGCCCTGAACACCTTGGTGTGGGCCCGCTCTTGCAGCAGCTCATTTAGAATGTGACTCGACATTTTAACTGGTAGCCAGGACTCTTGATGATTTCACCCCAACTTTCCTGGTTTAGCTCTCCACCCTTTGCCTCTGTCAGGCGTGTTAGAATCCCCTGGGGGTACACTTGGAATAGTCAGATGCCCTGGCCCGGTGCCAGGCCAGTTTAACCACCACATCTGAGAGCGGGGCCTGGTCTAGTCCAGCCCCCAGTCTCCTCTCGGTCCCGAGGTGCCACAAACATTCTCACCTTCATTTGTTGTTATTCTTCCTTCTTGGAGCGTCTCTCTTAACCCCCTGCTTCCAGGATCCTTTGGTGCTCACCCTGGGAGGCCCTGGCTAGTCTCCTGAAAGGTCACTGGAGCCCGTCAGTCAGTTCTGCCCAGCTGAACACCTCACTTTCCTTCCTCTGGTTCCCCATGGGAGGCTGGGGCACGTGGCTGGGGCTTCTTACCAGCCTGGATGAGGAGGGACACAGCTGGAGCTCATGTTTATTAAGCTGATTAAAGGGTTTTGCTGCTTGACACGCCGTGGTTTCAGGAAAGCACTACCTAGGGCCTGACACCAGCAAGCTACTCTCTCCCACCAAGGCTAGGTGACAACAAGGTATGAACCTTAACCACAATTGGAAAAGAAAGTGCTCGTCTTTTGTTCATTCAACACACGGTAGAAACACTGTTTCTTCCCCCAGGCTTGCTAATAATAAATCCTCATGGTTTTCAAACTCTAGCAGGCCTCACAGTCCCCTGGAGAGCTGGCACTGTTAAAAATAGGTTCCCCCAGTGCTCCATTCCCCTACTAAGGATTTTGACCTTGGGGTGGGCCCTGAGATCTGAGGTTTCACAAGCTTCCCGGGTCATTCTGATGTAGCCGTGCCAGGAAGCATGCTTTGAGACATGCCGGGGTAGCCTTGTGTGCCTCTCACTGTCTTCTTCTTCCCAGGAAGTGAGAGTTCTGGGCCATAAATTCCGAAATCCAGTAGGAATTGCTGCAGGATTTGACAAGCATGGAGAAGCCGTGGACGGACTTTATAAGATGGGCTTTGGTTTTGTTGAGATAGGAAGTGTGACTCCAAAACCTCAGGAAGGAAACCCCAGACCCAGAGTCTTCCGCCTCCCTGAGGACCAAGCTGTCATTAACAGGTAGGTGAGTGGCCGAGTTCACGGAGGATGCCCTCTTTCCAGCCCGGGCTTTCCGAGATGTAAGATCTGCGTCTGTTGTTTTCTGTCATACAATGTGGACATTCTTCTGTCATTTGGAATGTTCAGGAACCCTGCTGAGCATCTACGATGTGCCCCCGGCATCTATCTTGAAAAGCAGGCTTTGTTATGTCCATTTAACAGTTGTGTATGTGGAGGCTCACGAAGCCAAATAACTCAGCTTCAGTCACAGAGACTGTAAGCAGGAGAGCCTGGGCATGGCCTGGGCTTACTGGACTTCAGTCTCTGCTCTGTCCATGTTGTTTCTCCAATGCCCTTACTCAACACTGTCCAAGAGAAATGTAATGTGGGCCCATATGTGATTTATTCTATTGACCACATTAAAACAGTAAACAGAAATAAGTGAAATTAATACTTAATTACTTAAAATTATAATTTAGTTATATTTACTATGTTACAAGTATTTAAAAAACATATATTTAAAACAACATAAAAGTGATTAATGGGCTATTTTTACCTTCTTTTGCTTGTCCCAAGTCTTCAAGAGCCAGTCTGTACTTTCCTCTCAGCACCCCTCCCTTTTGGACCAGCCACATTCTCAGCAGCCAGTAGCCACACATGGCCAGCAGGCTTGTATGGGACAGCATGGCCCCAGCCTTGAGCAAACAGGAGAAAGTGATATTCAGCATGCACAGCTGCTCTCAGTAGGAGAGATCCTTCTAGACTGTAGAAAGCCCCTCCTTTTGTCATCCCTGAGCAGTTTTTACTACAGCAAACCCAAAAAGTGAAGAAGTGCCTACTTTTTGGAAGAGGATTTTGAAGAGCTTCCTTGAGGAGATTTCGAAGGGCATCTTTGGGCCGCTGGTAGCCTCCTGGGAGACAGACCTGTAGGATGTTTACTTGGCCGTGCTTCCTGCTTTATTATGCTTGTTTCAGGGAAATTCTCCAGCATTAGAGATCAAGTTATTGATCTTTCTGCTGCATTGCAGGTGGAGATCAATATCTTCAGAATTGGCCAGGCAAAATGTATTTGCATATCATTCAGCTGCTACAGATAACTGCAGGTGCTGGGATGATGGTACTTGGTGAATCCTGTAGGTGAGCAGGAGTGTGAGATTGTGCTCTGAGCACCGTGTACGTGGCCTCCTGGCTGTGTGACGCATGGTGGGTGTGCAGTAAACAGTTGCTGAATGAATGGGTGAATTAATGAAGTCATCAAATATGTGTGCCACTGTATCTGTTATTATAGAGGCTTTTGGCTTTAACAAAGTGGCTTAAACAACAGGCATTTGATATTATTTTCTTCTCATAACAGGTGTGATGGACAGGTCCCAGGTTGGTTGAGTACCAGGGCAACCTTGAGACTCTGGTCCAGCTTCTCTGGGCCTTCCCTTTTAGCTTGTCAGAGAATGACCTCAGCTGCAAGTATTTTGTTTTTTTGAGATGAAGTCTCGTTCTTTTGCCAGGCTGGAGTGCATTGGCAGGATCTCAGCTCACTCATCTGTCTCCCGGATTTGAGCACTTCCCCTGCCTCAGCCTCCTGAGTAGATGGGACGACAGGCGCGCCACTACACCTGGCTAATTTTTTTTTTGTATTTTAGTGGAGACGGGGTTTCACCGTGGTCAGGATGGTCTCAGTCTCCTGACCTCGTGATCTGCCTGCCTCGGCCTCCCAAAGTGCTGGGATTACAAGCGTGAACCACCACGCCCAGCCAAGTATTATGTTCTTACACGGACGCCCAAGAGCAGAAGGGAAGAGTGAGGCTCCCAGTAGGCCTCACTAGTGTCTCCGTGTCCACATCTGGGCACACACTTGTGCTTCACTTGCCAGCAAGGCTGGGAAATGAGTCATTAGCATTTTTACCCTGTATCAGGGAAGGTGGGTTTTACTGACTAAAAGGAAGAGGAAGGGGACTGGCCACTAGGTCAACACGCACGGTGAGGCTGGGGACACAGGGATGAAAGAGAGATGAGGCCCCTGCCTTCGGGGGAGTGTCTAGTGACAGTGACAGAGGGATGAGAGAGGTATGAGATGTTGCTCACCCTCAAGAAGATTGTAACTTAGTACGAGACCTTGAGCATATATGTATGCATCTATCCTGAGCCAGGAGAGAGGTAGGAAGGCCAGGGGGATGAGGGGTACTTTGTAGCTGGGAGCTCTGTGCAGGAGGAGAGGGAGCGTTGGCTCTGAGCTAGGAAGAGATGGGATTTTCACAGGCAGAAAGCATAGGGAGATGGAGTGGCTGCAGGGGCCTCAGGAGGCTGTTGGGGAGCCCAGCAGCAGGTGGCAAGTGCGTGTGCGATTCTCAGTGGCTGGGTAAGGAGTGGCGATCCAGCAGGTCTGGGGCATCTGCTGCTGAGCCTGGGCTGTTTCCAATGCCAGCTGGCTGACCATTTGCAAATTTTAATCTTTCCTTGGGTATTGGATGGTGTTCTGGCAAGTTCTCTAGGAGCCCCAGGGGTGTTTAGACCCTGGAAATGTAGAACTGACTGTGATTTTTCTCTCTTGTGTTTAAAAGTCTTAAGTATACAGGAAGTGGTCATGGAGCGGTCTCTCTAAATCCTCTGCCCTCTCACTTTGCCCCTCCCATCTGCTTGTTCTCTGCAGGTATGGATTTAACAGTCATGGGCTTTCAGTGGTGGAACACAGGTTACGGGCCAGACAGCAGAAGCAGGCCAAGCTCACGGAAGGTAAAGTGGGGTTGCGTCAGAGGGCCTCTCTTATTGATTAGGAGGAAACGTGGGAGAAACGCTGGGAACATTTCTAGTGAAATAAACATGATTGAGCAATAGCAAAAACCACTAAGGAACTCAGTGGTTACCTGAGCTCAATAGCAGAAACCACTAGGGAACCACCAAAATGCCTTCTAGAGGGATCTTCCTGGTCCCACACGGCCTCCAAGAGTTTAACTGGATTTCACAATTTAGCAAATACTCACTTTGCTTCTGCCTCCTTATGTAACCTGTTACCGTTACTAGGGAGGCCTGAAAGCAAACGAAGCAAAGCGGCTGGGCTGTGATCTCACGGGTAGTGAGGGCGTGAGCAGGACTTGAGCGTCATCTTCCTCTGGTCCCCTCTGTCCTCCCTTTTTTTTTTTGGTCTATTGTGTAAATATTGTTAATTAATTATAGAAGACTTAGTAAATACAGAGAAACATCAAGACAGAAAGTTCAAGAAAGAGATACTCCTCCCTACTCAAGGATAACTAATACTAGCATTTGGGAAAATATTCTTCATGACTTGTTTTGGAAACAGTTCTCATCTTTGGCTCAGTGTGGTGGCTCACACCTGTAATCTCAATACTTTGGGTGGCCAAGTGGGAGGATCGCTTGAGATCAGGAGTTTAAGACCGGCCTGGGCAACATGGTAAGATCCCATTTCTCTAAGAAAAAAAAACACAAAAACAACACACATTTTGGAAGGTGCCTTCAGCCACACGGGTGTTCTCTGTGGCCTCTGCCTCCTCTCTCTCCAGATGTACTTAGCGGTTGCAGCCCTGTGTTGTCCCTACCCCTAATGCCCCTGGTACTCTCTGGGACTGTGGGGCTGCGGCTCAGTAGTGATTATTTTCTTCTTTGGGTCCCTCTGAAACTCCTTCCAGGGTGTCTTAGTCCTAGATAGTCCTGGTAGCAGGATGAAGAAACCGCACAGGATTCATTTCAGGAAGTAAGGTGGAAAGGGCACTGAGCAGTGTCGGATTTGGGGAATAGGAAATGATCTTTTGGAAACCCCTGGCTTGGGTGGAACCCCGCTATACTGCACAGCCACCCACGTGGGGAGCTTTGGAGGTCATCACAGGACCTGCACGGTTTGTGATGCTCGCCTGCCTTCGTGCTTGCTTTTTTTTCTCAGTGTTTGCAGTGCTGTGTCCTGGCTTTATCCCCCTGTTCTTCCCCACCCAGCCCTCCCTCCCAGTGGCCCTCCTGGTCAGCGGAGTGAGGCAGAGCTGCAGCAGTGCTCTGCACGGATGTGTCTGCCAGCAGCTTAGGGGCCTTGATGACAGCTTCTTGTTAGCACTATGCCAAGGAACATGCGTTGATAAAAGCTTTGGTGCCCTTTGGGGACAGAGTAATCCAGCAATTTCTGTCTAACTCCCAAATCTTGTCAGTTTGGGCAGATGACTTCTAATCCACTAGCTACATGGAAGTGATAGTCTCCTTCAAGCCAGTTTACTTTTGTAGAAAAGAATTCAAGCTTACAAATGGTCTTGGCTTGATGGGAAGCTTGGAGACCTTATGATAACCATTTTGTCTAATTGAATTTTTTTTTTTTTTTCTTGAGACAGAGTCTGGCTCTGTTGCCCAGGCTGGAGTGCAGTGGTGCGATTTCAGCTCACTGCAACCTCCGCCTCCCAGGTTCAAGCAATTCTCCTTTCTCAGCCTCTGGAGTAGCTGGGATTATAGGGGCCTGCCACCATGCCCAGCTAATTTTCATATTTTTAGTAGAGACAGGGTTTCACCTTGTTGGCCAGTCTGGTCTTGAACTCCTGACTTCAAGTGATCGCCTGCCTCAGCCTCCCAAAGTGCTGGGATTACAGGCATGAGCCACTGTGCCCGGCTTCTAATAGGGTTCTGATCCCCCTCTTCCAGTGCCCACCCTGGAAGGTAGCTACACTAATCTCATTTACTTTCTAGCTGAGATGAGAGGGTGTGCTGGGGCGTGAGAAGGTGGTTAGCAGTACAGCAGGTGTTGTTTGATCCTCTCTGACCTGGGAACACATTTTGTGAGCTACTTGTTCTAGGTCTTTCCCCCAACCTTCAGATGGAAAAAAACAGCCTGTACTATTGATGTACCACTCCTTGTGCAGATATGAGAGTATCTTAGGAGAAATAAAGTGCAGACAACCCTTTTCTTTTACACATAGTGTGTTTCTGAAAATGTGTTTTTCTGGAAGTCTAAAATGCAAGTCCATTGATAGTGAGTCCTGTGGACTTTTCAGTGAGCTGACCTTGTGGCTTACATGCAAACTGAGACCCTCCTGAGAGTAAAAAGGGGCAGGTATTAATAATGATGCCCAGGCTAGGGGAGTGATCAGACTGTCTCGGGAGCACGGAAGATACGGGGTTCCCTCAGTTGTCACATGAGGGAGAGTCCCTTTCCTCAGAGAAGTAAAAGAAGTTAGAAACAATTACACCTCCACATTTTAGACATGATAATTGAAAATATTTGGCTGGGTGTGGTGGCTCACACCTGTAATCCCAACACTCTGGGAGGCTGAGGCAGGCAGATCACTTGAGGTCAGGGGTTTGAGACCAGCCTGGCCAACATGGTGAAACTCCATCTCTACTAAAAATACAAAAATTAGGCTGGGCGTCGTGGCTCACGCCTGTAATCCCAGCACTTTGGGAAGCGAAGCAGGTGGATCATGATGTCAGATCAAGACCATCCTGGCCAACATGGTGAAGCCCTGTCTCTACTAAAAATAAAAAAATTAGCTGGGTGTGGTGTGGTGCATACCTGTAATCCCAGCTACTTGGGAGGCTGAGGCAGGAGAATTGCTTGAACTCGGAAGGCCGAGGTTGCAGTGTGCCACAGCATTCCAGCCTGGGCAATAGAGTGAGGAGACTCCATCTCAAAAAAAAAAAAAAAAAAAATTCCAGTATATGTATATTTTTGAGACAGCGTCTTGCTCTGCTGCTCAGGCTGGAGTGCAGTGGCGTGATCACGGTTCACTGCGGCCTCAATCCTACTTCAGTATCCCGAGTAGCTGGGACTTAGAGGAGTGCATCACTGCACCCGGCTGATTTTTTAATTGTAGACGGGGTTTCGCCATGTTGCCCAGACTGGTCTTGAATTCCTGGGCTCAAGCAATCCTCCTACCTTGGCCACCCAAAGTGCTGTGATTACAGGCGTGAGCCACCATGCCCGGCCTGGTTTTCAGTATTGTATACGTACTCCTTCATCTTGTTTTTTCTTTGCAACTGCACATCCAGTCAACTCAGCCAAGACCAACAAGCATCCCTTGAGGTGAGCGTCGCCGGCCTAACGTCCTACTGAGTTCTGTCTGTTCTCAGTTTCATTCAATTTATGAGGCCCGTCTTTGTACCATAAGTATTTGCACTTATTTGTCCATTTTCCATGAAAATTTTAAAAATAAAAAGGGCAAAATGTAGCAAAACATCGTGATAGCTCCCCCAGACTTTGCTAGACAGCCAGCGAGTGGCTTTTGGTCAGCAGGCAGGCCAGGCCAGGGGGAGCACCTGTCAGCCGGTGTGGGGCAGGTCAGGTTTGGGGGCAATTCCCACACGTCTGTCCATGGGTGGTTTAGTCAAGGACAGCCTCAGAAGGTGGCACAGGAAATGGTGTGCGGGGCGCAGGCCTGACCAGCGATGTTTGCAGATGGACTGCCACTGGGGGTCAACCTGGGGAAGAACAAGACCTCAGCGGACGCCGCGGCAGACTATGCAGAAGGGGTGCGCGTGCTGGGTCCCCCTGGCCGACTACCTGGTGGTGAATGTGTCCAGCCCCAACACGGCCGGACTGCGGAGCCTTCAGGGAAAGGCCCAGCTGCGCCGCCTGCTGACCAAGGTGGGCAACTGCACCTCTTCTTCAGGCCCCAACCCACCAGCCTGTCCCACTTGCTACCCTTCATTCTCTAGGGCGGTTTCAGCATCGCCCTCAGAAGCTATTCTTAACACCTGGACCAGTAAGACCCCTGACTATGCCTTCCCAGAGCCCCCCTGATCCCCCTATCATGACAATGATTATACACGATGGTGACAAATTATGTGTCCCTGCTGCTGTAAACCACGGGGTCTGTGAGAGCAGAGACCGTGTCTCTCTCATTTGTCTCTCTGACCCTAGCACCCAGAGCTCTGAGTGAACTGAAGGACTTCATCACCTAGTACTTGTGGTAATATTTCCTGGTTATCTTTTAGGAATAAAAGTAAAAGAGGCTAGGCATGGTGGCTCATGCCTGTAATCCCAGCCCCATGGGAGGCCGAGGCAGGTGGATTACTTACAGCCCAGGAGTTTGAGACCAGTCTGGGCAACCTGGCAAAACCCCATCTTACAAAAAATACAGTAATTAGCTGGGCATGGTGGTGCACACCTGTAGTCCCAGGTACTCTGGAGGCTGAAGTGGAAGGATCACCTGAGCCCAGGGAGGTGCAGGCTACAGTGAGCCATGATCATGCTACTACACTCCAGCATGGGTGACAGAGTGAGACCTTGTCTAAAAAAAAATCTGGAAAACCCTTAAGCCATTAGCCAATGCCCATGGGGATCCCTTGGCCTAAAAAAATGGAATCGAATCCATCTTGATGGTGCACCTCACATGTCTGAGGGCTAGATTTCCTGAAAAGGAGAAATTGTTCCTGCTTTAGTCTGATGGCTTTTGTGGAAACCCTGACCTGCGCTGTAGGTCACAGCTGCGCTGTGGGCTGTGGTCTGCAGGGTCCCCAGCTCTGGCCGTGTGTCACCCTAGGTGCTGCAGGAGAGGGATGCCTTGCAGGGAGTGCACAGGCCGGCAGTGCTGGTGAAGATCGCCCCTGACCTCACCGCCCAGGACAAGGAGGACATTGCCAGTGTGGTCAAAGAGGTTCGAGTGGGGGTCTGGGCCCAGGGTGCACCCCCCTCAGTGGTCTGCAGAGGCTGTTTGGCCAGCTGGGCTAGCCCAGAACAGCAGCCTTTGTGATTTCCTCTCCTTGATATTGAAGGCTGGTTTGGTGCCTGTCATGGTGTAACTCACCCTGCAGTCAAAAACGAACATTGGAATAAATGCTCAAAGGAGTCTTTTTTCTCATGCCTCTTCCTGTCTCTCCTCATCTCCATCCAGCAAGGTTAAGGCTTGAGCTTGGTTGGGTCCTTGGCCAGTCTCAAATGGGACTGAAAATTCCTTATCTTACTCTCTCCAGCCTGTCTGAACAGCAGGTCTCTGTGGCATAGGAGAGTAGTGGAAACTGATCGAGCCCAGCCGTCATGGGTTCAAATCCTGGTTCTACCACTTACTACCTGGGGGCCTCAGACAAGACACTACATTTGGGTTGTTGTAAGGACTGGACCCTGTCCTAGCGGAATGTTACGGGTGGTCAGCGTGGTCACGTTATGGCTCATTCTACAACTTCTTGAGGAAAAGATTAGTGAGGTCTGGTGTAGCTCTTGCTTTGGGGGCTGTAGGTGTAGCCCAGCTGCTGCCTTTGACCTCCAGAGAAGCGCCTCTGAGTCCTGCAGTGCCATGACTCACGGCTTTTTCTCTATCTCGCACTGCAGTTGGGCATCGATGGGCTGATTGTCACGACACCACCGTGAGTCGCCCTCCTGGCCTCCGGGGTGCCCTGCGCTCTGAAACAGGAGGGCTGAGTGGGAAGCCCCTCCGGGATTTATCAACTCAGACCATTCGGGAGATGTACGCACTCACCCAAGGCAAGGCTTCCGGCGTCTGTGTCTTCAGATCTGCATGTGGCTTGGGCTCTTGGGTTGTGATGAGAATCATCATTCCCTAATCTGCTGTGATTGTGGGGGGCTGGGGGGCTGAAGCCACATCCTTCTTTATGATGTTGCCATGTGCTTTTCTATAGGCCGCGTTCCCATAATTGGGGTTGGTGGTGTGAGCAGCGGGCAGGACGCACTGGAGAAGATCCGGGCAGGGGCCTCCCTGGTGCAGCTGTACACGGCCCTCACCTTCTGGGGGCCACCTGTGGTGGGCAGAGTCAAGCGGGAACTGGAGGCCCTTCTGAAGTGAGTGAAGCCATGTGTGGCTTGAAACAGAAGTTTGGCAGAGGTTAATTCAGAATCACTCAAATCAAAGAGATACTGTTGATCTATTTCTTGTTCATTCAAAGAGGAGTTGAGGGGTACACTCTGAAGTGGGAGAAATTATTCTGGGTTACTCTTTTGATGAAGGACAAACAGGGCCAAGCAGAACTGAGGATTAACCTCCACGGCAGTGGGGTTTCTAAAGCGGAGTTGTCCATTTGCTCAAGGGAGAGGAGCCTTAGGGATCCCAGCAGCGTTCCCATTAATTAAGCAACACTGGCTCAATGTTGGGAGCCGTCAATGCTTAAAAGCAATTTCCTTCCCGCTCTGTTCCTACCTTGGTGGAACGATCCGTAGGTCCCTGGGTGAAGAGTGTAGAGAAAATGAACGATGTGCCTGGGCGGGATGATGCGCTTATGGGTGAATGTGGGCTTCCTGTAAGAGCAGGGCCCATCCTTCACTGTTTGCTGAAATTGCTTTGTTTGCTCTTCGCAGAGAGCAGGGCTTTGGCAGAGTCACAGATGCCATTGGAGCAGATCATCGGAGGTGAGGATGTCATCTGTCGGGAAACCTGATCTGGAATCTTCCCAAGGACTCAGGCAAGCCTCTGTGGCTGGATCATGAGAGGAGGGACTCTGTCTTGAGCCATGTCCCCAAGCTGTGGCACGGCTGCACCGTAAAAGCCAATCGGGGTCACCAGGATCAACCACGGGCTTTCTTTAGTCCCTTGGTCAGACCATCAACTGCATTTGTGATTCTTTGTGGATTGAAATCCTAGGATCCGTTAGTATTGCAAGGACATTGAGTACTAGGGGAAAAAGTCATGGAAAAAATAAAGCCATTTAGAACGTGGATTTAAACCCTAGCCCTTTCTGGTTTGCCACAGGCCCTGCCCAGATGCTGCGGGGCCTTCCAGGATCTTCCACCTGCATCTGCAGGGGGCTTCCCAGGAACCTGACTGTGTTTCATTTGATCTTTATTTAATATTTTAAACTTTTTTAAAAAAATATTTCAAACATAAGGGTGGGGCGTGGCTCATGCCTGTAATCCTAGCACTTTGGAAGGCCAAGGCAGGCAGATCACCTGAGGTCAGGAGTTCGAGACCAGCCTGGCCAACATGGTGAAGCCCTGTCTGTACCAAAAATACAAAAATTAGCCAGGCATGGTGGCAGTCACTTTTAATCCCAGCTACTCAGGAGGCTGAGGCAGGAGAATCCCTTGAATCCATGAGGCAGAGGCTGCAGTGAGCCAACTTGCACTCCAGTTTGGATGACAGAGCGAGACTCCATCACAAGAAAAACAAAAACAAAAAACGTTTTCCCATTTCTCTCCCTCCCTCTCTCTATAACCTGGATGAAACATTCACGTGTATTATGTATTTATTATTGCTGAGTCATTGCGCCTTACCCTGAAGTGCTTCAGTCTGTATCACCTAAGCATCCTGATGTTAGGTTTTTGATGAGAAAACTGGCCTGAATTCTTCACCAGCAATTCAAACAGTACCATACTCTTGAAGTGTAAACATCCCTGTCCCTCCTCACGCCACTCTGCAGGCATGCCTTCTGCTTGGTATTTATCTCCTGGACTTTTTCCCCTGCATAAAAATGTTCATTTTCTACACACATACTCAGATATCTATGTGGCTGTGTATATTTTTTGAATACCTATTTATGGATGGAATGCACACTGTTTTCTGTAGAGTTATTTTATGTTTTCACACAAATGGCATCATCCCACAAACACGATTCTGCGTTGACTTTCTTCACACTTCACATGTGGGCCGGTTCACGCTGGGCCTCAGTCCCCTGTTGGTGATCACGTCGCTGACTTCTGGCATTTTCCTATCACTGTTGGTGCCTCAGTGAACACCGTGTGAATGTGCCTTCATTCCGGCAACAGTGCAGAGCAGATTTCAAGAGGTGTGACAGCTGGGCTGAGGGGCTGGTGTGTTTCACATTCTGATAGATAGAGCCAAGCTGCCCCCATCAGGTTTTCAAGCTGCTCATTTCCCATCGTGGAGACAGCAACAGAGGGGGCATCCCCAGCTCCTCTGGCTTTGCCTGTTCAAAGCTACCCTGTGAGGCCTGAAGAAAGGAGCTGCCGGGAAGGCGTCTCCCATCCACTGAACACTGACTGTGGGCCGGACGCTGTGCCAAGGGCTTGACATGCCCACTTTACAGATGAGGAGATGGGGGCAGAGAGGCAGCTGATGGTCCAGTCCTCGGGTGTGGAGGCTGCTTGGCTGGGCTCGAGCCTGGCGGGGTGGTCGCAGATCATGTGCCAAATGGGCCAAGCCTTGGCTGCTGTCAAAGCCGGCTCATTGCCTTCTGCTTCTCCACATTCGTTCCTTATTCCAGGAAGAGCAGTGCCCTAAAGGAGAGACAGGAATGGGCAGAAGGAGAAGGAAAAGGAGCCATGTGCTGGCCAGTCCCCTGCGGGTCGCTTTCCTCACCAACTTGGGCTCCAACATGCCACATCAGGTACTTGTGCACATACTCTGGACACCCTCCTTGTTCTGTCTGGGCTTTGATGCTCTCTGTGAGCCACCTGCCCTCCCTTCCCCATGTCACAGGCATGTACCTACTCTGTCCCACTTAATAGCTTCAGGACTAAACGATTCCGGAAAGGGAAGGGAAGGGGTGGAGGAGAAGGGGGAGGAGTAGGCCCTTGGAAGTTTCTCCATGGGAGACTGACATTCTGTCTCAGCACAGCTGGAACAGGCTGCTTGAGCACCAGGGTAAGGAGCTGTCTTGCATTCAGGGGCCATGTGGTTTGAGGATACCTATTTTTCTTCCCTCCCCTCCCCCCTCACTCCCCTCCCCTTCTCTCCCCCTCCCCCTCACCTCCTCTCTTCCTTTGACGGAGTCTCACTCTGTCACCCAGGCTGGAGTGCAGTGGTGCAATCTCGGCTCACGGCAACCTCCATCTCCTAGGTTCAAACAATTCTCCTGTCTCAGCTTCCTGAGTAGCTGGGATTACTGGTGCCTGCCACCACGCCTGGCTAATCTTTGTATTTTTAGTAGAGACGGGGGTTTCATCATGTTGGCCAGGCTGGTCTCGAACTCCTCACCTCAGGCAATCTGCCTGCCTCGGCCTCCCAAAGAGATGGGATTACAGGTGTGAGCAACATGCCCAACCCAAGGATACTTATTTTTCTTAATGCTGGAAGCCACATTCCGACCCCAGAGCAGCTGTTAGTGCTGGGAGACCTGGGAGACTGGTGATGCCTGCGTCTTCTTTTGGGACCGAGGATGGTAGAAGGGTGTGCAGAATTCCAAATGCTAGTTACATTACTCACTTTTGTGTTTTCTGTGGAGTGCATAATTGTCTTTGTTGCCAATTTCATATCAGTTAAATAAAAGCCCTAAGTTAATCCTATTCTGTGACTTACTGTTTTCACATGTCATCATAATGATATACTTCAATATTCATCCCTCAGATTGGCCCCGCTCTAACAGCCCTTTCCACAGCATAAATGCTTCAGTGTTTGCTTATGGGTAAACACAAAGGATATTTTCAGTTTTTCACATCAGACAGTGCTTCAGTGCTCAGGGTTTATGTATCTTTGTAGTCTTACATATCTTTGTGGTAGAATAGATTCCCAGAAGTGGTACTGCTTGGGCAAAGGTTATACACACTGAACATGTTGATAGTTATTGCCAAATTGCCATGAAAGAGGGCTGTCCAACTTTGTAAGGGAGGCCCCTTTCCTCTTATGTTGTTCCACACGGGAATTTCAATTTCACTGGTCTGGAATAAGCTGTTCTTCTCAACTTTTCCACTAGGAATAGCTTGCATTATGGCCCTCCCTTGGTTAAAAAAAGAGAGAGAGAGAAAAAAAGAAATGGAGGGTTTAGCAAGTTACTTTGGGCTGCAGCCAGAGTGACTGCCACATGCATCTCTCTTTCTCTCCTCTCTCTCCTACAATGGGCTCAGCTCTGTATCAGAAACGGCTGAGGTTCCTACATGCAGCAGCTTCCTTTAAAGGGGCAGGTACGTCAGGTCATATACACTCTGTTTTGAAAGAATTCATTTCCCCCACTGACTTTCTGATAAGCTGCTTCTGGGTCAAGTTCTGTAGACAATACTTTTTAATCTGGTTATCCATGAAGACCCCACTTGGAAAACATCCAGTCAGAATGGCAGTCTCCAGGACAAGTGGGGGAATGGTGACGCAGCGTGGAGACGATTTGCTCACTTCCATCTAGGAGGCCGAGGGTGTAGCTTGGCTAGCTCAGTAGCTTCTTGGTGGTGCTTAGTCAGTGTCCCTGGGTAGGAAAATCTGGTTTGCAGGACACGGAGGATTGACTCGGCTCTGCTCTCAGCAGCAGATAGGAGTCACAGGCTCCATCTGGAAGATGACCCTGCTCTCGCACTCCAGCTGGTCTGCTGCCCGCAATGCTGGCCAGCCTTTAATAAGAGAAAGCCAGCCGGGTATGGTGGCTTATGCCTGTAATCTCAGCACTTTGGGAGGCTGTGGGGGGCAGGCCACGAGGTCAAGAGATCAAGACCATCCTGGCCAACATCGTGAAACCCCGTTTCTACTAAAAATACAAAAATTAGCTGGGCGTGGTGGTGCATGCCTATAGACTCACCTATTTGGGAGGCTAAGGCAGAAGAATTGCTTGAATCTGGGAGGCAGAGGTTGCAGTGAGCTGAGATTGCGCCACTGCACTCCAGCCTGGCGACAGAGTGAGACTGAGTCTCAAAAAAACAAACAAACAAACAAAAAAACACCAAATAAATTAAAAAATAAATAAATAAATAAAAATAAGAGAAGGCAGAAATCTGCATGTTTTGTGAATCATCTCCAGTTTTTAAGACATGAGCTGATATCATGCCAGTCCGTTAAAACTGGTTTGTGTGCCATATATGAATTAGGGCTTCTAATTTAGGTCCATACTGTTAACAAAAGACCATGAGATTTATGGAGGCAAAAGGGAGAACTTTATTTTCTGAAGGCAATCTGCAGATCGGGGGAGACACAGCCTTTGGTGTAAAATGAAAGTGTGCTCTGAGAACGTGACATTATAAAGGCAAAAACCCACAGAAAAGGAGTAAGGAATAGTTATACAGTGTCTTACTTTGTCACCTACTCTAGAGTGCAATGGCACAATCACAGCTCACTGCAGCCTTGACCTCTTGAGCTCAAAGAGTCCTCCCACCTCAGCCTCTCAAGTGTGCACATACTTGGCTATTTAAAAATTTTTTTGTAGACATCGATTCTCACTATATTGTCCAGACTGGTCTCAAACTCCTCAGATCAAGTGATCCTCCTGCTTCAGCCTCCAAAAGTGTTGTGATTACAGGTGTGAGCCATCGCGCCTGGCTAGGAACAGTCTTGACTGGATGACTTTTAAGCCCCAAATCACCAGTCTCTTAATTGGCTGGTTCCAGGTTGTTGGTCAGTTGGTAGGTGGTGGTCAGGTGGGGAATTTCCAGGTACAGTGTTTTCAAGCACTGTTCTTTGACTTGGTCACAGAAAAACAGACTTTGCAACACTTTCCAAGGACACAGTGTTACCACTCCCCTCACCCTGCCATGACCTCTTGGTTCTGCTTTTAACTTTTGGGCCTCAGGGAGTCCATCTTGTCTGTCAACTGGGGGTATAATTCATCATTTCCCTTTGGTAGAAGCTTGCTGTAGGCAGCACTGATGACCAGTTTATGCTCTGTCACATATTGTTGCCAGCATGGTGTGGCTACCTGCCCTGGGTCCATCTAGTCCCGTGGTGGGACTCATGTGGCTAAGAAGCTTATGACACCTGAACAACTTCGGCCATGCAGAGTCTAAAGTGGGTGGGCAGACTCCTGTTAGATCTTTTTTTTTTTTTTTTTTTTTGAGACTGTCACTCTTGTTGCACAGGCTGGAGCACAATGGCGTGATCTCGGCTCACTGCAACCTCTGCCTCCCAGGTTCAAGCTATTCTCCTGCCTCAGCCTCCAGAGTAGCTGGGATTACAGGTGTCTGCCACCATGCCAGGCTAATTATTGTATTTTTAGTAGAGACAGGGTTTCAACATGTTGGCCAGGCTGGTCTCCAACTCCTGACCTTAGGTGATCCACCCGCCTTAGCCTCCCAAAGTGCTGGGATTATAGGCGTGAGCCACCACGCCTAGCCACCTGTTAAATCTTTATCAGTGTCTCTTACTGATGTTCAGTTATATTGATTAAGGCTATGGATAAGACCCAGAGGTGGGATATGATCAAAATCTGGGTTGGAAAACTGGTAAGACATGTTAAAGCAGACAAGAACAATTTTCAAGAGGAGCTAGGTGTTTAGGCCTATTATGAGAAAGACATAAGATAGTACCTCTGGATGACAAAAAAAACATAGTCATGGTTAAAGATGCAATTGACAAGGAAATTTGGTTATTTCCGTGGCATACGACAATTTAACATAACCATAATGATGACTGATAACATATACCAAGATGTACCAAAATTTAGGAATATCATACTATTTTTGAACATGTTAATAATTTTTATAAATATAACTCAAAGAAAGTTAAACATCATTTTTTTTATATTTGACAATGCTTCCTATATGATTTTTTAACATACTAAACAAGCCCAGTATGTCTCTCTGGGACTTCCAGGAGTTCCCCTTTTTTTTGAGACAGAGACTTGCTGTGTTGCCCAGGCTCCAGTGCAGTGGTGTGATCTCGGCTCACCGCAACCTCCATCTCCCAGGTGCAAGTGATTCTCCTGCCTCAGCCTCCCAAGTAGCTGGGACTACAGGCACATGCCACCATGCCTGGCTAATTTTTTTTTTATTTTTTTATTTTTAGTAGAAACATGGTTTCACCTTGTTAGCCAGGATGGTCTTGATCTCCTGACCTCGTGATTCACCTGCCTCAGCCTCCCAAAGTGCTGGGATTACAGGTGTGAGCCACCATGTCCGGCCTATGCCCAGCTAAATTTTTGTATTTTAGTAGAGATGGGGTTTCACCACGTTGGCCAGGCTGGTCTTGAGCACCTGACCTTATGATCCACCCACTTTGGCCTCCCAAAGCCCTGGGATTACAGGTGTGAGCCACTGCGCCCGGCCTACAGGAGTTTCTCTTTTTTTTTTTTTTTTTTTTAAAGACGAGGTTTCACCATGTTGGTCAGGCTGGTCTTGAACTCCCGACCTCAGGTGATCCGCCCGCCTTGGCCTCCCAAAGTGCTTGGATTACAGGCGTGAGCCACCATGCCCGGCCCTTAGGAGTTCCTCTTATGTCTAACTTAGTTCAGGTCAAAAAAGACTTGATTTTATAATTTGAAATTTAATTTTGGGAAGTCTGTCAAATAGTGAAGGTTTAAAACACTTGATCAAAATAGGATCACAGGTCACTATGAAATAAAATGAAAATGACAAAAGATTTCAGAGTCACAAAGCATAAGAAATTTTCCTGAGGAAACATGGAATGGACTCTGTTTCCTAGGCCAATTTCCTAAAAGGTAAAGAAAATACTTTTATGATTTTTTTTTCATTAAAGAGCAAATCAGTGCTCTGAGAAAACCACTGGTCCAACACAGGGGCCCAGACTCTGGCCTTGCATCAGTGTTCTTTTGATATTAGTGTTCAATTTTTGGAAAAATACATAAATTTCTTTTAATTTTAGCCAACTTGATCATACATGAAGTTTCTTTCACAGCTTAATCTTCTACAAACCATCTACAACTTGTTTAAACCTTCAGTTTTGTTCTATACTTTTCCTTTTTTTTTTTTTTTTTTGGCATTTGACCTTAGGTCAAAAATTCACTTTTCTGCTGGATGTGGTGGCTCACACCTGTAATCCCAGCACTTGGGAAGGCTGAGGCGGGCGGATCACCTGAGGTCAGGAGTTCAAGACCAGTCTGACCAACATGGAGAAACCCTGTCTCTACTAAAAAATCTGGGTGTGGTGGTGCATGCCTGTAATCCCAGCTACTTGGGAGGCTGAGGCAGGAGAATCACTTGAACCCAGGAGGCGGAGGTAGCGATGAGCCAAGATTGTGTCATTGCATTCCAGCCTGGGCAACAAGAGTGAAACTCCATCTCAAAAAAAAAAAAATTTACTTTTCTTTCTCTCGTCATTAGTCCTTTCTCATGTAAAAGAACAAAATTACACTTTTCAACTTTTTTTAAAATAAAAAACACATTTTACTTTCTTTATACACTCTCTATATAGAATTGTTTCTCTTATATTTAGTTTTATTTTATTTTATTTTTTGAGGTAGAGTCTCACTCTGTCATCCAGGCTGGAGTGCAGTGGCGCCATCTTGGCTCACTGCAACCTCCGGCCACCCAGGGTCAAGCAATCCTCCTGCCTCAGACTCCCAAGTAGCTGGGACTACAGGCACGTGCCACCATGCCTGGCTCATATATAGTAGAGACGGGGTTTAACCATGTTGGCCAGGCTAGTCTTGAACTCTTGACCTCTTGATCCACCTGCCTTGGCCTCCCAAAGTCCTGGGATTACAGGCACATCTAGTAGTTTTGTTTTTTTTTTTCTTCTTTTTAAAATAAAGATGGGGTTTCACCATGTTGGTCAGGCTGGTCTTGAACTCCTGACCTCAGGTGATCCGCCCGCCTTGGCCTCCACAGTGCTTGCATTACAGGCATGAGCCACCACACTCGGCCACATCTAGTAGTTTTAATTATATATATTAACTATAATTTTAATTCTTTGTAGCCCTAATTTCTAGTGGAAAACTTAGGAAGTGCTTTTGAATTATTTTATATCAATATTTGTAGATGAAAACCATTTTGTAATTTTTTAGAAAGATATGTTTCCTCAATTTATTATTAACAGAGCTATTGTTTTCTAAATATATGACTTAGACATTCTATGATTACCTATTATTTAACATAGCATGATTTTAAGATTTTAAATTAATAATTTGAAATGATGACACAGGTACCCTTCCTAATGTTTTTTTCAGTTGTCTTGGGTCTCGTGGCACCCAAGGACAGCTGTGAAGGGCAGACCCTGTTGGGGTCCCAAATTTACATACCAGATACAGAGCTCAGGACAGGACAGAGTTGTGAAGATAATGCCCAGAGAATCCAATCCATCCCAGCATGGAAATGTTAGGAATAAAAAGTTCCTCTTCAAAAGGTTTAATTGTGTAATGTTCTTATCCTTTGTTTAAAAGCCCAACCTCCTTGTACTCTCTGATTTCCAGCCTGCAAACCACCTTCCTACTCTAGTTATGCCCTGACACGCCCAGACATGTCCAGACATGTCTTATACTGTAACAGACACACCACTCCCAGCCGCTCCTTCTCTTACAAATCACGCACTAACCATATTTAGAAAAGTTTAAGTCTTAGCCAACTGGGACCAGCTTAGTTTGTGCGGTCCAACCCTACCCAAGAAGGGAAGGACACAGGGACAGGAGCTGCGTTGGGGATAAAAACCCCTTCTCTTTTGTCATGCTGTTGTGATCATGACTGACGTAGGCAGCACCCTTCTGCAGAAGTAAATTACCTTGCTGAGAAAACTTTCTGCCTAAGTGTGAGTTCTTCTTTGTGGCACCAAGCATTTGTTTCCAACAGCAAGGAGGCAAAGCTGGGCCAGGGAGGATGGGGCCATATTGGGCTTGGTTTTGACTGGCAGCTGGTGGTCAAGGAACTGAGGACATGTCCCCAGATCCCACCATGGCCAACCTGTCCAGACCCTAGAATCCAGATGCTCAACACTGAAAAGAAGCTGCCAGTAAGATGTATGCAAGGCTTTGGGGAGCCCAACAGCTAGCCTTCACAGCTTTAAATAAGCAACAGTTTTCTCACCTTAAAACATCTACAGAAACCACCTAAAACTGTCTAACCAATACATTCAGGCAAGAAGTCTGAGTCAAATTTAATACTGATAATTCTGAAGACATTTAATTTTATTTTGCCAACAATTTAAACTAGTTTTATTTACCAAAGCTTACTAGAGTCACATAAGCTAAAAGGCATTTGAGTTAGTTTCTCTTTTTTCTGATACAGTATTTTGATTTAAGTGCTTACTTTTTTATTAAGCCAACTAATTAGAGCTCTTTTATATATTTTGGTAGTGAGCTATCACATACACATGATACATATAAACATTTAGCCAGAAGAAAATTTTAAAGCTTTACAAGATTCTTCATTTGCCAGTTTTTAAATAGTTTTTCTCCTCCCTGCAGACAGACTATCAAGCTGTAAGCTAGGCAACCTGAAATTTGTACTTTGAATGACATGACTAATTTGGTAAAAATTTACGTTTCAAGGACACAGAACTGAGATCTAAACACCATTATCTGCCAAGACAAAAAAGGGGTAGGTAAAGGCCCAGTCAAGACAAGCTCTCCAGGAAAAGTATCTTAAACAAATGTAAGGTTTGTTATGTAAACTAAGACGTCTTTCTTGTTGAAAAGTTCTAGTGGTTTAAGTATGGGGATGCAGAGGGTCCTTAAAAACGGAGGGTTGTTTCATAGATGTAAATTTCTTTTACAAATAATTTCAAAATAGCCAGCTAAATTCCAGAAAGTATTTTGGAAACCAATCTAGTTAGATTGGTCTTTTTAAATTAGGTTGTTTCTTGATCAGATTATTGACTTCAGGGCAGAGCCCTTTTACAGGGTAAAGGCAGGCTTTTCCATGCTTGGACTTAGCAAGTCTATTTTTACCTGAGGGCCTATCTTTTATAAACACTGTAGCTAGCTCATTTTTCTTTTGAACCAAAGGTACCTATTCAAGTAGTTCACCAAAAGCAATAACCCTTAACCAAGGTTATGACTTGGTTAGTCAAAGATGAACCAGGCATCTCTAAGAGGTGCAAAACAGTCCTCACAAGATCCAGAACTACTGCAAAACCAGCTCAAAGATAAAAAGCCTTTTTGCCACAAATGGAACACAACCTACACTTCTAACCAGCCATATTTTCTAGGATCTCAGCTTCTCAGCTGAGCACCTATGCATAAAGGCCCAAGGGCCCCATATGCCCCATAGAAGGAAAAAGACGGGAAATCAAATCATGTTTTTGCTTTAATTTTGTCAAGAGAATTTCTAAAGCTAGCCATGTCACTATCAGTGTCCATGGAAGGAAAAAGGATCAATAACAAATGGGTACCCAAAAAAGGTCAAGAGTCAAACAAATGATTTAAAACAAATGGGACTGTTTCCCTGACTTGGAATTGAACCTGGGCTACAGCCACAAAAGCACAGAATCTCAGCCACTAGACCATAGGATGGAGTGAGTATAAAAATTATTTTAACTGTTAAATAAAGTGAGCTCCAAGTTTCTCTTCAAAGAATCAGTATGTCCGTATGTTCAGCTCTCTTATTCTTTGTTCTCCATTTTAAAGTTTAAATTCCTGGCTCTCTTCCCCACCTTGCCTCTAGTTTCAGTAAACAACTTTCCCCGCCAGTTCTAATCAGTAGTTCAAAACTGTTCCCCTGGTCACCTGCTCTGACCTGAGTCACCTTTAGTTACCTGTTCTGTAACCATCTTTCCCACCAAACTGCTCACCCTGCCACTCTGGCTCATACCCCTGCACCCTTTAAAATAGCCAATTGGAATTAGCTTAGATGGTGCAGTCCAACCCTAGCCAACAGGGGAACGACACAGCAGTAGGGGCTTCCTGCGTCAGGGATAAGAACCCCTTCCCCTCCCCTGTTCATGTGTGTGTGCTCGTCATTGCTCCATCCATGAGACACACCCTTCTATAAAGTGCCTGGCTGAGAACATTTATATTTGAGTGCTATTGCTTTCACAGCACTGAAAATTTACATATAGCATTAACTTAGTTTTAGGTCGCGTTTTTACTCTTTAATTTTGTCAAGAGAATTTCTAAGGCTAGCCATGAAACTGTTAAGTGTCTTTATGGTTTAACTTAATCTTTTCATAAATACAATGCAGGCATTTGTTTTGAATGAAACATCTCTAAGATATTTTTAAAATTTAGGAGGCTAATTTAAAGGATCTGTCAGCTGGCCATTGACATTTAGAATTTTCAGTGGTGTACTCATTTCAATAATGGCGCAATCCAATCGCCTCTTTATGGAAAGCCCAGGATGTAATTATCCAGATATAGAGTAAGTTTTTTTTTTTTTTGAGTTAAGAAACAGGTGTTTCCTGGAAAGGGTGTAGAAGAGGCAATGCCAAATATCTCCCCCACGCAAAAAAGTTCACTCCCAGGAATAGGCTAAGTTGGCAAAAGACTCTAGTTGCCACAGATGGTTAAGGATGATGGTGTTTGTGCATACGCTGCCTCCAGCAACCTACAAGTTTGTGGGGGGGTCCCTAGTCACAGACCTGTTAATCTATGACACCAGGAAGACTCTCCTGGAACTGGACTTTCCCAGGAGTAACCTAGCAACAAGGGCTGAGACAACAAAAGCCCCATAGCAACTTTTTTTTTTTTTTTTGAGACAGAGTCTCACTCTGTCACCCAGGCTGGAGTGCAGTGGCACGATCTCAGCTCACTGCAACCTCTGCCTCCCGGGTTCCAGTAATTCTTCTGCCTCAGCCTCTCGGGTAGCTGGGACCACAGGCACATGCCACCATACCCAGCTGATTTTTTGTACTTTTAGTAGAGATAGGGTTTCACTATGTTGGCCAGGCTGGTCTCAAACTCCTGACCTCATGATCCACTCGCCTTGGCCTCCCAAAGTGCTGGGATTACAGGTGTGAGCCACCGCTCCCAGCCCCCACAGCAACTTCTTAAGACAAACTCCTCCAAGAGCTTGACATGTTCAGAACAAAAAGTGTGTTGAAGCTGGGCACTGTGGTTCATACCTGTAATCCCAGCACTTTGGGAGGCCAAGGCAGGAGGACTGCTTGAGCCTGGTGAGGCAGGATAATAGGGTCTGGAGGCAGGGAACATAAGGCCAATTCACGCTGACATCCTAGAACTAAATCAAATGTAAACACTTCAGCTATGACAGGAAATATCCTCTCCATTTACATAGGGCATACACTGAGTAAATGATTTTGTAAGTCAACTTCATCCTCTTCATTTACATAGGGCGTACACCAAGTAACAAACGGAAACCTCTAGAGCGTATTGAAACCCCAGAAAATTCTGTAATGGAGCTCTTGAGCCCCTGCGTCAGGCCCGCTCCCATCCTAGGGAGCGTACTTTTGTTTCCAACAAATCTCTGCTTTTGTTGCTTCATTTTTTCCTTGCTTTGTTTGTGCATTTTGTCCAGTTCTTTGCTGAAGACTCCAAGAACCTGGACACCTTCAACTAGTAACACCAGGAGTTCAAGACCAACCTGGGCAACACAGTGAGACCCTGTCACCTTTTTTAAAGTGTGTACTTTTATTGGGACAGAAAAGAGACCCTGTTTCTAAAAAAATTTCAAAATTGGCCAGGAGTGGTGGGAACCACCTGTAGTCCCAATTACTCAAGAGGCTGAGGTGAGAGGATTGCTTGAGTCCTGCAGGCTGAGGCTACAGTGAGCCATGATTGTGCCACTGCCCTCCAGCCTGGGCAGCAGAGCAAGACCCTGTCTCAAAGTATGTTGATCAGAACCACAAATTGCGCAGTCTGCAGAGCTGGCTTGAACAAGAGGTCTTCTAGGGGCTTAGGCTCATGTTCTACCTCTTTTTGTGACAGAATGACACAGAAAGGTGGTGACAAAGAAAAGACTATTTCAGTGAAAAAAGGGATCAAACAGTAAGAATATTCATATCAAAAACTACCAAAAAGCACACCAGCGCTCTACACCCAAAACCAGTCACACAAATCCTTTTCTCCTTGTATTAGTCAGTTCTCATGCTGCTAATAAAGACATACCCAAGGCTGGGTAATTTATAAAGGAAAGAGGTTTAATGGACTCACAGTTCCACATGGCTGGGGAGGCCTCACAATCATGGCGGAAGATGAAGGAAGCGCAAAGTGACGTCTTACATGGCAGCAGGCAAGAAAGCGTGTGCAGGAGAACTCCCCTTTATAAAACCATCAGATCTTGTGAGACTTACTATCAGGGGAAGAGCACAGGAAAAGCCTGCCCCCATGACTCAGTTACCTCCACCAGGTCCCTCCCATACACATGGGGATTATTACAATTCAAGGTGAGATTCTGGTAGGGACAGAGCCAAACCGTATCACTCCCATTAATCAAGATTATGTAGAGGAGATAAACAGTTATTTTTTCCTGTCTGTGCAACCGGGTTTCACAGCAAGACAAGCTGCGAGCCTGACTGCGGAGGAATTCTTACCCTTTTGCCTGCTTGCCAGGCACTGGGTTCCCTTCATTGTGCCTTCTAGAAGAGCAGGGTGGCTTTGGTGAGCCTGCTCACACCAAAACTGCAGGGTCCAAGGGAAAGCTTCCCCTTTGCCTTCTGAAAGTTCACTGAAAAATCACCTCACAAAGGAGATGAGCAGAAGAAATGGCATACAGAGTTACCCATATGCCTCTGAGTGATTACCCCTCTTCCTGAGAAACAAAAGGTCTCAAGGAAAAACCCACCACTTCATTGAGGAGTGAGAATATCTAGAACAGAACTCAGGGCCGGAATTGTGTGGGAAGTCTGAGGCTCAGGAGAAAGGCACCCAGTTGTCTGCAACCTTGGAGGAGCTGGAGGGGCTCAAAGGGCTTGTGGTGGCACCCTCAGGGTCCTTGCAATGTTCCAGGCACAAAGAGTGTGGTGGCAAGATGGAAAAGATGGACGTGGAATGCAAGTGGGGGAGCAGGGAGATACAGGGCTCCCTGTTTTAGGGTCTGAGAGCCTTTCAAGCTTTCAGAGACATTTGTTAATTGTTCTGGTTAGTCTCCTTTAAAAATTTAGAGAGACTGCCAATTCTGTTTGGAACTTTCAAAAACGCTGACACTAAATCTTTGGGATTCCAGATTCCTCTTTTTCTAATTGTGTGCATCGTTTAATTTAGATGCGTCTCCTGGGTCGATCTTGTCTGGGGGCGTAAGTTGACAAGAGGAATCCTTGGTAGTGGTTAGTTAAGTCCATGAACTAGGAGCACCAGCAGAGGACTTAGGGGTATTTCAGGAAAATGGCCCATTCCAGCCAGGGGTGGGGCAGGAGGGCACCTGGGGATGTGCTGTTGACCGAAGACTCACTAGGTGTAGGGTGCAAATACAGACGTGGAGTCAGCCTTGTAAGGTACATTACCTAACCTCCCTGAGGCCCTATTTTCTCAACTGTAAAAACAGTGGTTTGATGATATGCTAACAGCAACTTCTAAGAAGATGAATATTGGCCAGGTGTGGTGGCTCACACCTGTAATCCCAGGATTTTGAGAGGCTGAGGTGGGCAGAGCACTTGAGGCCAGGATTTCGAGACTAGTCTGGGCAACATGGAGAAACCCGTCTCTACTAATAATACAAAAATTAGCTGGGCAAGGTGGTGCATACCTACATATAGTCCCAGCTACTTGGGAGGCGGAGGCAGGAGAATCATTTGAACCGGGGAAGTGGAGGTTGCTGTGAGCCAAGATGGCGCCACTGCACTCCAGCCTGGGCGACAGAGCGAGACTCTGTCTCTAAATAAATAAATAAAATAAAATAAAAAGATGCAGGCTGGGTGCAGTGATGCAAGCCTGTAATCTCAGCACTTTGGGAGGCCAAGATGGGAGGATTGCTTGAGCTCAGGAGTTCAAGACCAGGCTGTGCAACATGGCGAAACACCGTCTCCACAAAATATACAAAAATTAGCTGCACATGGTGGCACGTGCTTGTAATCCCAGCTACTGAGGAGGCTGAGACAGGACAATCGCTTGAACCCAGGAGGCGGAGATTGCAGTCAGTGAGCCGAGATCAGGCCACTGCACTCCAGCCTGGGTGACAGAATGAGACTTTGTCTCAAAAAAAAAAAAAAAAGGATGTGTATTATGTGCTGGGCACATTATGTACTTATTAGCTATGGGTGATCATGTAAATTTTGTGTGCCTCAGTTTCCCAATGTATAAAATGGGAATAAGGACAGCACTGATCTCAGAGGGTTACTATGAGGATTAAATGTGAAGTGCTTAGAATAGTGCTTAGCATATTCTAAATTTCTAATAAATGTTAGCTATTATTTTTGATATTTCTGATTATCACAAACAGGTCCTTAAAACAGATATTAGTATGCCCATAGTTACAGATAAACCAAGGGCTTTGAGAGATTAAATAACTTCCCTAAACCCTGAGGCTAGGGTTCCATAGAACTGGAGCCCCCCCCCAGGGCACGAGCGTCTCCTCCTGATGCAAGCTGTTGGCAGGAAGTGTAGGCGAACCTCTCCACAGCGCTGTTTGAGTGCTCCTCACAGTATGGCATCAGCTCCTCCAGAGTGAGTGATCCAAGAGGGAGCAAGGTGGAAGCTACAGTGCTTTTATAACCTAGCCTTGGAAGTCACACGTCATTACTTACGCCACGTTCATTCTATTCTTATTTCATTTTTAGAGACAGGGTCTTTCCCTGTCACCCAGGCTGGAGTGCAGTGGCACCATCACAGCTCACTACAACCTCCCAGGCTCAAGCAATCTTCCCACCTCAGCCTCCTGAGTAGTTGGGACCACAGGCATGTGCCACTAGGCCTCACTAATTTTTGTATTTTTTGTAGAGATTGGGTCTCATTGTGTTGCCCAGGCTGGTCTTGAACTCCTGAGCTCAAGAGATCCTCCAGCCTTGGCCTCCCAAAGTGCTAGGATTACAAGGACAAGCTATTGTGCCCAGCCTCATTCTACTCATTGGAATAGAGTTGCTAGTTTAAGCAAAACTAAAACAAAAGGATGTCCAGTTAAATTTGAATTTGAGCTAAACAATGAATACACTTTTAATGTAAGTCTATCGCTTGCAGTATTTGGGACACTTATTCTACAATTTATTTGTTGTTTATTTGAACTCAAATTTAATTGGGCATCATATATTTTATCTGGCAATCCTATGTTAGAAGCAAGTCATTTAGTCCAGCCCACCTTTTTTTCTTTTTTTCCAAGCAAGCTGGTGAAGAAAAATGTGGTGGCTTCCACTGTTGAAGGGAGGAATGTCCAATAATTTGTGGAGATATTTTTCAACCACCACAAGCAGGATTTTTAAAAAGTTCATCTGGTTTTGGGGTCTGCGGATAATTGCATGCAAGTCTAACAGGATGAAGCAGTAGTTCAGGGCCAAGCAAGGTGTTCTTCCAAACGGTCTTGCACATTTACCAGAAATCACACACATTATCTTATCTGAGCCTCAGACAGCTCTGCGGAGTAGCTGGAGTGGCAATTACAATCCCCACTCGACAGGTGAGGAAACAGATTAAGCACCTGCTCCAAGGTGATATGGGCAGAAAGGGTGGAGGGGGCAACGAATCCTCCTAATTTCAAGTCTGGCATTTGTTCTGCTCCACCCAGTCACATTCTGACACAGTACTGATGTCTCCACTATATGTCTTAGATTCATTTTCTATCTTCTGCCATCTTGTTATCTTAAATAGGTGATGGGATTTGTGGCTCCTTGCAGTAGCGCTGGGTGACAGCAGAAGACTATTAGAGAAGCTGTGGCTGGAGGGCAGGCTTCTATCTCCACATCCACAAGCTCTGAGACCCATCCTGGATGAGACCGTGGGGCTTCAACCCACTCCTCACAGACCCTTTGTGTTGACTGGTTCCATAGTGCTGACAGGAACCTCATTCATTTGCACCAGGAGGCCATCAGCCTCATATGAGAAAGCTGAGGAACAGTCAGCCCAAATAGAGAATTACTCTCCTGTAATTTGTATTTAATACATTTTAGGCTGGGCATGGTGGCTCATGCCTGTAATCCCAGCATTTTGGGAGGCCAAGGTGGGCAGATCACTTGAGGCCAGGAGTTCTAGACCAGCCTAGGTAACATGGCAAAACCCCGTGTCTACTATTATTAATATTAGCCAGGTGTGGTGGTGCACACCTGTAGTCCCAGCTACTTAGGAGGCGGAGGCAGGAGAATCACTTGAATCTGGGAGGCAGAGTCTACAGTGAGCCAAGATCGCACCACTGTACTCCAGCCTGGGCGACAGAGCAAGACTCTGTCTCTGAGAGAAAAAAGAAAAGAAAGAAAAGAAAATTTAGATATACAGAAAATCTGAAAGAATAGTATAATAGATATCCATACTCCTTCCGCCTACACTCAGTAATCCTTACCACATTTTCCCTGTTGGCTCTGCCAATCTTTTAATCTACTTTTTGTTGTGTATTTTGGTTCACTCTTAACTACTTTGTAACCTGCATTATCTAAGTACGTGCTCCTATGTAGCCATTAGTCTATAATCACACATAAGAGAATTAACCATGATTTGCTAGTAACATTTAACACTGAGTCATGTTCAAATTTCTCCTATTGTACCCAAAATATCTTCCTTATCCCATCAAGGCTCATCCATATGCCCTTTAGTTTCTTTTAATCTAGAGCAGTAACCTCTCATGAGATCAGGCCAGTTATCTTGTAGATGGCTGTTTTAGTTTGTTCCATGCTGCTAATAAAGACATACCCGAGACTGGCTAATTTATAAAGCAGAGAGGTTTAACTCGACTCACAGTTCAGCATGGCTGGGGAGGTTTCAGGAAACTTACTGTCATAGTGGAAGGGAAAGCAAACACGTTCTTCTTCACATGGTGGCAGAAGGAGAAATGCAGAATGAATTAGGGGAAAACTCCTTATAAAACCATCAGACCTCATGAGAACTCACTATCATGAGAGCAGCATGAGAGTAACTGCCCCCTGATTCAATTACCTTCCACAGGGTCCCTTCCATGACATGTGGGGATTATGAGAACTACAATTCAAGATGAGATTTGAGTGGGGACACAACCATACCATATCAATGGTTCCATGTCCTGGATGCCTAGTATAAAGACATTTCCTGATTTCCAGTATAGTTGGATGTGGTCCTGTGACCAAATTCTATTCGATGACATATATGTGAAAGTATTGTGTGAAGTTTCTGGGAAGTCTGCTGCTGCCTGGAATATGGGTATGATGGCTGGAGCTCTGGCATCCATTTTAGACCTGAGGATCAGGGTCACCCTGCAGGGATGATGGAAGCAAAAGCTGGAAAGAGCTTAATGTAGTAACCGATACCAGCTCTGTCTGCCTACTTCCCCACCTCTTTACTTGAGAAAACAGAACCTTGTTTGTGTATGTGTGTGCATTTTTTTTAATTAATTAAAAAAATTTTTTTAGATCCACCTCATCCTCCAGGGTAGCTGGGACTACAGGTGTGTGCCACCACACTTGGCTAATTTTTGCAGTTTTTGTAGAGATGCGGTTCCACTATGTTACCCAGGGTGGGACCTTGTGTGCTTAAAACCCTGTTAAGTCACTTAGTCAAATTTAATCCTAGCTAATAAACAAGCCAGACTGAGGCCTACTATAGTTTTATATTTGCTTAGAAGAGATGTTATGTGCTTCCTACTTGGCTAAAACATGCTGTAGGATTTGTCTTTCCTGCAGGTGCAGACCTCTGGTCCCAGCACACCATGGGAAAGCTCTCAGACGATGTTACCTACCCTCTAGTCTGGCCACCTGTGATGTTGAATGAGTCTTGGCAGCCAGGGAAAATTTCTCTAAGAACCTTGTGGTTAGACACGTAAGAAATAAAGTCACTGTGGCTTGTCACATGTAAGAGGACAGCAGTGGACAGGGCATAGCAGTGTGTGTGCAGGAGTAGTGTGGGAATGATCTGGAATTTGTGAAATACCCGGACAGCAATACAAGGCCAAGGCTCCAAAGGGCAGGGCTTCAGGAGAGGAAACAGATGAACATTGCACTCCTTGCATTCCTGCCAGCCACAAAGGTTTCCTGCATGCTGAAATCTCCATCCGGAAAGTGTCCCATAGGAAACAAAAAGAGTTACAGTGTGTGGAGGTCACCTGGCTGCTGCACCACCTGCCACCCGGTTAATCACGGAGGTCACCTGGCTGCTGCACCACCTGCCACCCCGTTAATCACTCAAGTTGGTGGGTTCAGGGACAAAGCTGTGGGCTACAACAAACCCAGTGCTTCTGCAGTGGAGAGTGGATTCGCTTTGGGCTTGGCAAGTTTATGGGAGTCCCTGATTTCTCCCACTGACTGCTCAAAAGCAGAGCTCCATTTAAATTCCATTCCTTCTGGAGAGATCTGTCCTGAGACCGGGGTGAATGGTTCACTCCTCCCTGCATCTGGCTGGCACCCAGGGCACTCTGCTGCCCAAATGCTTTGAAGATAGCAGGTAGTTTCCTTGATCTATTTCCTAATGTGCTTCCCAGCCACGGCCCACGTGGTTTCTGCCTGCTCCAGCGCCACCAAGGCCAACACAGGGGTCATGCTTGGAGAAAGCCTCCAACTCTTTGCAGCTTCTCCAGATTTGGGTGCCAGTGCTTTAGGGTCCTCCTGATCCTCTTTGCTGGGTATCACTGCCTCAGTCACGGTTGAAATCTGATACACAGGGTTCTTAATGGGCTTCCACAGACACGCAGAATTGACACCCTTAGCCTGGCTACTGTGGTTAAGCTAGGAAGTTTATTATCCCTTCCAAGTCTGAAATGCCTTAACCCAGTGAAAGATCTGTCCCCAAATGACCCTTAAAAGTGACTCTAATGGTGAGCCCTTAATGCTGATTATGTGAGGGGATCTTTTTTCTGTTATTTTTGAGACAGGGTCTTGCTCTGTTGCCCAGGCTGGAGTGTAGTGGTGCAATCAGAGCTCACTGCAGCCTTGACCTCCCAGGCTCAAGTGATCCTCTCCACTCAGTCCCCTGAGCAGCTGGAGCTGCAGGTGCATACCATCATGCCTGGCTAATTTCTTATTTATTTTTTTATTTTTGAGATGGAGTTTCACTCTTGTTGCCCAGGCTGGAGTGCAATGGCGGATATTGCCTCACTGCAAACTCCACTTCTCAGGTTCAAGCAATTCTCCTGCCTCAGCCTCCCAAGTAGCTGGGATTACAGACATGTACCACCATGCCCAGCTAATTTTTTGTGTTTTTAGTAGAGACGGGGTTTCTCCATGTTGGTCAGACTGGTCTTGAACGCCCGACCTCAGGTGATCTGCCCACCTCAGCCTCCCAAAGTGCTAGGATTACAGGTGTGAGTCACCGCGCCTGGCTCTTTTTTTATTTGTAGAGATGGGTACGCCTATGTTACCCAGGCTCATCTTGAACTCCTGGCCTCAAGTAATCCTCCAGTTTGGTCTCCCAAGTGCTGGGATTATAAGCATGAGCCACTGTGCCCAGCCCATGTGAGGGAGGCTTGAACATTCTGTCTAGTTCATCACGTGGGAGAGGTAGCACCCAGGGTGGTTAAGGACTTGGCCTGGGTTTGAATCCTGCCTGCTCACTTTACTAGCTGTATTACCCTGAGCAAGTTCTATATCCTCTCTATGCCCCAACTGTAAAAATTGGGTTGTTAGATAATAGAAAGACCTACTGCTTATGAGCTGTTTTAGAATTAAATGAGTAAATACACAGAAAGCACACAGTACAGTGCCTGGGACATAGGACTTTCCCAGTGTTACCTGTTGTTACTAGGAGTTGACTGGCTTTTCTCCTAAAGTACCTGCAGGGCTGGTTCTGTGGACAGCTTTTATGCTTCTGAGGGCTGGATCTTCTGCAGACAGAAGCTGATGAGACAGGTAGCACTTACTTATGTTACAGTTTTGATTTCTGCCCCCACTCTGAACTCTTTGAAGTCAGAGGCTATGTTTATCATCCATTGATTCAATCAACTGGACTAGGCCTCTGCTGTATGCCAGGCATTGCTGGATATAGAGATAAAGGTGAATGAAAAACACTGACGTGGTCCTACCTGTTTCCCCAAATCCGTCCCACAAATGTAGGTTGAAGAAACTGAGGAAGGTTGATCTGAATTCTTTTGAATAGAGAGTCAGTTTTACACTCATACTAATGTCCTCATGCCTTTGATACCTGCCCAGTTTCATGCTGGGAAAGGCAGTATTTCTTTGGAAGTTTTGACAAGTTGTGTGGGTTTCCCACCTTGGTTGGCTGTCTTTGCTGAAAGGAAACCAGTCTGAGGATAGTATTTGATTTAGCCGCCTGGATCTTGGAAGTTCCTCATTTACCAACTATCAGTGTTGATGCTACTTTTGAAAAGCTTTAAAAAAGCTTAAAATATCAATGTGTACGGTAGAAAATATCCATATTTGTGTCTGCCTGTGGCTCAGTTTTGGAGAAGAGATTTGCTGACAGTAAGGAAATACAACTAGGAAGCCATGCCTATGTTCCAGGCACAGCAGGACCTTGTAGCCCCTGGTCCTGGTGACTGTGAAAAAGGAGACAGTCTAGAAATAGGTGTAATCATGTCAATGTCTTTGTTTAACTTTCTTATCAAGATAAACTGTGATTTTGAACAACATGTGCTGTTCTGAATTCAATACTCCACTTTCCATTCTGTTCAAAGGTCACGTATAGTCCTGGGAATACTCAGGGTTCTCACTTCATGGCTATGCAGGTATTTGTTCCCACACCACTTAAATACATTAAATATCATTTACAGTAACATAAAAATCAAATGCTTAAGAATAAATCTAATGAAAGAGGTGCCAGAGGTCTGTATCAATATGAACAAGGCATTAAAATTAAAGGCAGCCTAAATAAATGAAGAGAGATGCTATGTTCATTGCTCGAAAGACTCAACACAGTTAAGATGTCAGCTCTCCTCAGAGTGATCTAGAGATTCAATGTCATCCCAATAAAAATCACAGCAGGACATTTTGTGAGAATTAGAAAGTCAGTTTTAAAATTTACATAAAGTGGAAAAGACCTAGAATAGTCAAGACAAACTCGGAAAGAAAATGAATAAAGTTGGAACACTTATAATACCAGATAGCAAGATTTACTATAAAGTTCCCATTATTGGCCAGGTGTGGACGCTCATGCCTGTAATGCCAGCAGTTTAGGAAGCTGAGGTGGGTGGATCACTTGAGCCCAAGAGTTCAAGTCCAGCCTGAGCAACATGGCAAAACCACATCTCGACAACAACACATTGGCTGTGTGCTGGCAGGTATCTGTAATCTCAGCTACCCGTGAGGCTGGGGTGGGAGGACTGTCGGACCCCAGGAGGTTGCGGCTGCAGATCTTGCCCTTGCACTCCAGTCTGGGGGGACAGTGAGACCCTGTCTCAAAAAAATGTTCCCATTTGTGAACCCCTCAAATTTGAGACAGGTCTCAGTTAATTTAGAAAGCTTATTTTGCCTAGGTTGAGAATGCATGTCCAACACAACCTCAGGGGGTCCTGACATGTGCCCAACCTCATGAGGTCTGACCAAGGCAGCCAGAGCACAGTCTGGTTTTATACATTTTAGGGAGATACGAGACATCAACATATGTCAGATGAACACTGGTTTTGTCTGGAAAGGCGGTAGAACTCGAAGCAGGGAGGGGCTTCCAGTCATAGGTAGATACGAGACAAATGGCTGCATTCTTTTGAAGTTCTGATTAGACTCTAGAGGAGGCAATCGGATATGAATTTATCTCAGTGAGCAGAGGGGTGACTTCGAATAGAATGGGGGGCAGGTTTGCCCTAGGCAGTTCCCCTGCTTAACTTTCGCTTTAGCTTGGTAATTCTGGGGGTTTAAGACAGTTTCCTTTCACACATTATTAAGACAGTATGACAATGACTCCAGATTAGACAAATAGACTAATGATTCAGGAGGAGGCCAACACCTATATAATCACCTGATTTATAATAAAGATAGCACTGCAGTTTAGGGGCAAAGGATGGTCATTTTAGCAAATAATACTGGATTGACTGCATGTTTATATGAAAAAAAATGAACTTTTTTCTCACATCACATACCAACATTAATTGCAAATGGATCACAGACCTACATTTGAAAGGTAAAACAATACACTTTTAGAAAAAAAAATAGGAGAATATTATCACAACCTTGTAGGCAGAGATTTCTTAATCAGAACATAGAAACCACTAACTATGAAATTTAAAAAACTGTTAAATTAGGACTTATTTAAGATTAAGAACTTCTGTACTTCTGTTCATCAAAAGATTAAGAGAATTAAAAGACAAGTGATGAAATGGGAGACATGTTTACAATACATTTATCCAAAGAAAGGCCAGCATACAGAATATTTTAGAAAAAGACAACAAATCTGCAAGAAGACATTCTGTAAAGAGGATATCTAAGTGGTCCAACACAAATCTAACAAGTTCTCTACATCATTTGATATTGGGGAAATGCAAAATTAAAGCCATTATTATTATTAGTTTTTGAGACAGAGTCTTGCTCTTTGCCCAGGCTGGAGTGCAGTGATGTGATCTTGGCTCACTGCAACCTCCACCCCCTGGATTCAAGCAATTCTCCCACCTCAGCCTCCAGAGTAGCTGGGACTACAGGCCTGTGCCACCACACCTGGCTAATTTTTGGATTTTTGGTAGAAACAGGGTTTCACTATGTTGGCCAGGCCGGTCTCCAACTTCTGACCTCAGGTGATCCACCCACCTCGGCCTCCCAAAGTGCCAGGATTACAGGCGTGAACTGCCGCACCCGGTCTCCATTATTACATTTTACTACATATATGCAGAATGGCAAAACTTGAAAAGTATTGGCAAGGATGCAGAGCAACCGGAACTTTGACATACTGCTGACAGGAGTGTTTACTGGAAAACTGGCAGAATCTATGACAGCTAGACATACGCTATCCTATGATACAACCAGGTACTTATCCAAAAGAACTGAGTGCAAGTAACCACCAAAAGATATATGCAAGAATGTTCCCAGCAGCTTGATTTACAACAGCCCCCAAATGGAATCAGAAGAACGGATGGATCAGCTGTGCTGTAGTCACACAACGGAATAGCTGTCAGCAATGAAAAAGAAACCAATGTGACAACGTGGGTGATTCTCACAGACATTATGTTGTAAAAAACAAGCCAGAAACAGAGAATGCCTACTATTTGATTCTATTTACAAGAAGTTCAGGACCAGGCTAAACTATTCGATCATGACAGAAGTCAGGACAGTGGTTACTTTGGTCGGGGTGGGGTCTGGACTGAAAGAAACCCAAAGCAGTTTTCTGGGGTGCTAGAAATATTTCATACTATAAAGATTCATTGAGATGAACACTGAAGATTAGGTATTTTTAGTAAATGATGCTGGATCATTTGTACATCCATATGGAGTCTCCCCACCTCACTCCCGTGTGTATGGAAGCTATTCATAACACCAAAATTAAAGTGCCTGTGATACCTCCTCCTTACATTAAGAGTATAATATGGCATTTAAAATGTTTTAAAGAGTTTGCTGCAACATAGAAAATGCCTGCAACACTGGGTGAAAAGAGTAGACCAAAAAATTCTATACAAAGAGTGATCAAAACCGTGTAAAAGTATGTACAGAGAAAATCTGAGAGGAAGTAACACTAAAGTGTTAATAGTGGTTAGTGGTTGAGGTGGTGAAATTACTGGAGGACTTGTTTCTTAATTTTATTTGTTGGTAGCTTACAAAATTTCAAGACTTTTGTAATGGCAGAGTGAGCTTTTTGTTTTTGTGAGACAGGGTCTCACTCTGTCACCCAGGCTGGAGTGCAGTGGTATGATCTTAGCTCACTACAGCCTCAACTCCCAGGTGCAAGCGATCCTCCCACCTCAGCCTCCAGAGTAGCTGGGATACAGGCGTGTGCCACCATGCGTGGATAATTTCTTGCATTTTTCTGAAGAGACTGAATTTCATCATGTTGCCCATTTTATTCCACATGGTCTCCAACTCCTGTGCTCAAGCAATCGACCTGCCTTGGCCTCCCAAAGCACTGGGATTACAGGTGTGAGCCACCATGCCTGACTGGCAGAGTGAACTTTTAAAAATCATTTTTTGCTTCTAAAATAAAAACTCTCCCCTTTAAGCTCCTCTGTCAACTGCTGTCCTGCCTGTTAATATTTCAGGCTTTCCTGCTTTCTATTCTCCCAACAAAATATATTCCTACTTCCCTTGGCGGAGTCTTCTGACTTGCTATCTCACACCTTGACTTTTCCATTGAAAGAAAGAAGCCTTCTGGGCTGGATCCTGTTTCTCCTCAAGTTAATAGTTGCTGATTTCGGGAAATACTTTGGCAGGTTCGTGGGTGATGAAGTTGCCAGGGTTCTCTGGGGGTTGTAAGAGAACACCACAGGAAAATCAGTGTGAAGCAAGAGCTCAGCTCTTCACACAGGTATTGTTTGTGGTTACTGGAACAGAGAGTGACCTTACCAAGGCCAAAGTCATGTAGACACAGGAATTACGAAATAGAGAGGGGGGAGAGGTGAGCTAGTGGCAGCATAAAAAGACCAGCGGATGCCCCACAGCACTGCTCTTCCAGAGGCAAGACCAACCAAGATGAGGTGGGTCACAGCTTTCTCTCCTGCCTTTCCTCCGGTTCTTTATTTCATTCTTTGCGTACATTGGTGGAGATGCAGAAATAGAATAAAAAGCAGGGCAAACGGGCTAAATTATAGTGAACGAAAGGGCTTCGTGGGTTAAATCTCCTTTTCTGCATCCATAGAAGACAGTGCTGTCTTTCCCAGGAGATGTGATTTACTCTCAGGAGTGTCTTTTTCCTTCAGCTTACGTTTTTGTCTTTGTAGGAGATGTCATCACCTTCCGTAGTAGGCTTCCTGGTATTTTGAATATATTTACTAGCAGATATTTTCCTCTTTAAAAATGTACAAGACTAATAGTATATATTTGAGTGACACAATTAACTGACTAGTACCTGGGATACACACGAGTACCTGGGATACATCTCATTAAGGCACTCGGATCTTACAAAAACTAAAAGACTTTTGAAATGTTGAAATAAAAACACTAGAAACTTTTTTTTTTTTTTTTGAGACAAAGTCTCACTTTGTGGCCAGGCTGCAGTGCAGTGGTGTGATCTCAGTCACTGCAACCTCTGCCTCCCAGGCTCAAGTGATTCTCCTGTCTCAGCCTCCCAAGTAGCTGGGACTACAGGTGTGTGCCACCACGCCCAGATAATTTTTGTACTTTTAGTAGAGACGGGGTTTCACAATGTTGACCAGGATGGTTTTGATCTCTGGACCTTGTAATCTGCCCACCTCAGCCTCCCAAAGTGCTGGGATCACAGGCGTGAGCCACGGCGCCTGGCCTAGAAACTATTTTAATAGTAGCAAGTAGTACCTGAATGGCCGGCGTCTGTTAGTGGGATGGTGGGATGGTGAACTGGCAGGTGGCGCCTGTGCGTCAATGCCCATGGCCACCGTCCTGCTTTCAGACACCAGTTCTCTTCCAGGTGACCTGCTGACATTTTGGGGTTGGAGATACATTTCCTAAAGGTGAATTGTCATAAAATACTAGAAATAACCACATAAGTATTTAAAATTATATATTTAAAGTCTTTTATTATGGAAAATTTCAAGAAGTAGAGGGAATGGCATAATAAGCCCTGTGTTCCCATCTCTGAGTTATCTACATTTTATTAGCAGTATCTTCCGGGTGCCTGAGGGAGGCTTCTCTTTCCTGGAGGGCTCCTGCATTACTGCCAATGTACTTTCCTGAATGCAGCCAGAAACTGAGCCCCCCCCCACCCCAACCTATGCTTCTTCCTGTTTCTCTCTGCAGAATTTCCAGCAGGACTTCTAAGCTTGCTGGAAGCTTAGTAGCTCAGAAGCTGCTAAATTGTGTATGTGCAGGGGAGGGGCAACTTCTTGGTCCTAGCACTTCCATGTATCGATTTTCTTTTCTGGCTGCTTAGTGGGAGGAGTGTGTGCGCATGCATGTGTGCGTGTCTGTGTGTGTGGATGCACGCATGTGCTGTGAAGCAGGGAGACCAGCTTTCCACTCCTTCTGGTCTTCTCTCTGCAGTGCCCTGGGAGCTGTCATTGCCCTCCTGCTCTGGGGACAGCTTTTTGCAGTGGACTCAGGCAACGATGTCACGGATATTGCAGGTCAGTCTTTGAGTAGGTAGGAGCGTCATCCTTGGCGCCGCATCCCACTCTGACCCTTCGGGTCTGCACTCTCTTTCTCCAAGAACACCCCCTTCTTATCCCGATCTCTGGGCTTTCAGGACCTTGAAGAACATTGGGGATCCTGCCAGAAATGAGGGAGCTTGCCCTTCCACTGGCTTCTATTTGGGGTGGAAGGAGACTGATGTGCAGAGTAGCGTCCTCTCATCTGACTTTTCATGGGTCTCTGGGAATCATTTCCGAAGAAGTAAACACTCTAGCTTGTCTTTCTTTGCAGATGACGGCTGCCCAAAGCCCCCTGAGATCGCAAATGGCTATGTGGAGCACTTGGTTCGCTACCAGTGTAAGAAATACTATAGACTGCGCACAGAGGGAGACGGTAAGACCTGGACAACTGCCTCAGTGCCCCACACACATCCCCCTGTTCCAACATTTCCATGAGGGGGTGGTGCGGGGGTGAATGGCCAGACAGTTCATGTGTTCTCCTTGGAGCCAGGAGACTTAGATTCCAAGAAGCATTTTGTTGCCAGCAGCTGTGGCCCTTTGGGCAGACGAACCTTTGTCAGCCTCAAGTTTTCTCTTTTGTTAAGGGGAGGCAATGCCATGCAGCCTACCTATCTCAGAGTCAGATTCACATCTCCAGCAGGAGATGTGGGAAAAGAAGGAACCCTGATGGTGACAGGTCACCCTCACCTCGTGAGTCTTGCATTCCTGGCAATGCTCTAAGTGCTTTACACTTATTTGCTCACTTAGTCCTCATAATATCCCTCTGAATGGAGATTATTATCCCCACTTTGCTGATAAGGAAACTGAGGCACAGACACGATGAGTGTCTTGCCCAAATTCAGGCGGCCTGTAAGAGGCAGAGTCAGGATTTGAACCTGAGCCCTCCCTGTACTGCCTGGCTGTGTCCACCATGACCACAGTCTGTTCTTCTGGGCATAACTGGCGTCGAGGCACTTGGCTTCCAGCACAGCACTCCTTCCCTTCCTCCTCCTCATATTCTCCCTCCTCTTCCCCTTTATATCCTCCCCCCTCCCAACTCTTCTTTTTAATTCTTCTGCTTAAATGCCTTCTCACTCTGCACTGGGTCCAGACTTGACTTCTCTGTTCGCTCATTTCTTGCCTTTTGTTTTAGGAGTGTACACCTTAAACAATGAGAAGCAGTGGACAAATAAGGCTGTTGGAGATAAACTTCCTGAATGTGAAGCAGGTGGGTGCTGAGCACTTAAGAGCCCAGGCAGGCATGTCCTAGAGGCACAGCCTTCCGATGCGGCTTCCCTTGAGCACACAAGAGCCCAGAGGAGGGATGTGGGAGAACTGTAACTGGCCAGGGAGAGAGACTCAGGCAGTTAGGTGATGACTCCCTACGGGTCACCAAGGGTCTAAGGGTCTTGTTCATTGGGCCTGAAGGGCATTGGCTGAATCCACCGTCTACATTGCCCACGGATCAGGAGAGCCTGTGCATACAGAGAGACTGCTAGAGAGCCCTGGGTCTAAGGAGAAGCAAGCTTCAGAGAGAACAAGTCAAGGGATGACATTAAATCTTAATCCCTGGAAGCCTAGTAGGAGGCTCGACGTGGGCTGGGACTCCTACTTCTGGTAATTAGGAAGAGCTGTTGCTCTCTTCTTTCCCCTCTCAGGAACGGAGGCATCGGGCCCAGCCTCTCCTGCTCTTAGTGATGCAGAACTGCACCATCTACAAAATCTGAGCTCCAGGCAGTGCTGCTCTGGATTTCTCTTTCTTCAGAGGGAATGAATTATTGTAGCTCCTAGCCCTTTCAATGAACTTCAGGGAATGGGAGAAATTCCTTTGTTGGGATAATGGTTTAAATATAATACAGTTCATCAGCCAGGGCTCAAAAATCGCAGTATTTCTCATTTCCTTTGTTAGAACGGTGGGAAATAGAGCTTTTTGTAATGCAAACAATTAAAAAAAAACAGAATTATTTTAAAACTGCAACTATTGGAAATGAGACGAGCAGGTGATAAGGGCAAAGCATTTAACCTGTCTAGTTTATGCAGCAGTGACAGCCGCCAACGGTTTCACCTCTTTCTCAGACGGGGGAGGCTCTTGCACATTTCCACTCACCAGTGTCTTGCTCTTCTTGACAGTATGTGGGAAGCCCAAGAATCCAGCAAACCCGGTGCAGCGGATCCTGGGTGGACACCTGGATGCCAAAGGCAGCTTTCCCTGGCAGGCTAAGATGGTCTCCCGCCATAATCTCACCACAGGGGCCACGCTGATCAATGAACAATGGCTGCTGACCACAGCTAAAAATCTCTTTCTGAACCATTCAGAAAATGCAACAGCGAAAGACATTGCCCCTACTTTAACACTCTATGTGGGGGAAAAATCAGCTTGTAGAGATTGAGAAGGTGGTTCTATACCCTAACTACTCCCAGGTAGATATTGGGCTCATCAAACTCAAAGACAAGGTGCCTGTTAATGAGAGAGTGATGCCCATCTGCCTACCTTCAAAGGATTATGCAGAAGTGGGGCGTGTGGGTTACGTGTCTGGATGGGGGCGAAATGCCAACTTTAAATTTACTGATCATCTGAAGTATGTCATGCTGCCCGTGGCTGACCAATACCAATGCGTAAAGCACTATGAAGGCAGCACAGTCCCTGAAAAGAAGACACCAAAGAGCCCCGTCGGGCAGCAGCCCATACTGAACGAACACACCTTCTGTGCTGGCATGTCCAAGTACCAGGAAGACACCTGCTATGGTGATGCGGGCAGTGCCTTTGCCGTTCACGACCTGGGAGGAGGACACGTGGTACGCGGCTGGGATCCTAAGCTTTGATAAGAGCTGTGGCGTGGCTGAGTACGGTGTGTACGTGAAGGCGACTTCCATCCAGGACTGGGTTCAGAAAACCATAGCTGAGAACTAACGCAAGCCTGGCTAGAAGTCTTTGCCTGAAAGCATGATTTCGGCCTGGAGGAGGGCAAAGTGGATGGGAGTGGACGGGATAAGACGGGGTTTGAAGCTGATGGGTGCCAGCCCTGCGCTGAGTCAGTCAATAAAGAGCTTTCTTTTGACTCATTTCTGTGCTGTGTTCAGTTTTGAGAATTTTTTATTCTCTCCTTGATGGTCCAGGGTAGCGAAAAGGTATAGAGTCTACGGGGAGTATGGCAGAAAATACCCCAAATCCACTGCGAATCCCTAAGGTGATACAAACTGTTCCGTCTTAGGGAATCACGCTCACCGATTCAGTGCCTGTTGGATGCTAGGTCTGAGAAAGCCAATTGTTGTCCTTGTTATACAGACAAGGAAACAGAGATTCAGAGAAGGTAAGTGATTTGCTCAAGGTTACATAGCTATGAAACAGTGAAGCTGAACTTTGAACCCAGGTCTGTTTGCTACAAACTCAAGCGTTCTTTTCACTGCATCCTGTTGCCTCTTCAAAGGTAATAAGGAGAAAGGGCGTGGGCCTGGTGAGGAAGAGGCTAGCTCAAAATAGGATGGGAAATGGGATGGGGAAAAAGCTTTGCACAGAGAGTACTTCAGAGTTTGTGATCTAATCTACCAGCACTCCAGAAAACAAAAGACGATGAATGTAAAGGCAGGATTTATGGGCTTGCTGGGTCCAAATCACAGCTTGGCCCACAAATCTGCTAAGTAATTTAGGCTTCCAGGCCATCACTTCCAGGTCTCTTCCACGAAGGACTTGAGCCAGGCGATGGCTAATGTCTCTATCAGCAATAACCTTCGGGGACTCTGTAAAGAGTGGGGAGGTAGAGTCCCTGCCTCAGTAGAAGCTGCTTTTCCTACTTGGAACAAACCCACCCTTCACCAGGAATCAAATGCAAGCTGTCTGAGCCTCCTCTCCCGATGGCAGGTCATGCTATGAAGGGTCTCCCAGAAGAAAGGTTCTGAACTCTGATAAACAGAAGCTGTTCTAAGAGAACTTTCTCTTGCTATAAGCTTTCAATACCCTGACCAATCACCAATGCACCTTCTTTTCATGCCAAAATATGGGCCCTTCTTTTCAGGGTATAAGATGACACTGATGTCACTCTCTCTCAGCAGGGTCTGGCCATCTCTGTAAAGCTCTCCTCGCAGGCACCCTGCAGATTCATCAGTAAACTTCAACAGGTTAGCACTAGTAGGCCAATATGACACACACCTATATTCTAGAACCTGTGAAAGAGATAATAGCCAAAAACTGGAAAAGAGCAGTCAAACTCTTAAAAAAAATGCCTCTCAGAACACAGTAACTAACACCTTTTCCTCTGGTAGTTCTCTTCAGCACCAAGTTTCCTGTAACAAGAAGCCACCCCCTTGTTAAAGAACTGTCTGATTGTATTCGTGGCTTCTGGTAGAACAACAGTAAGAGAAAAGCTCTGGTGTTCTTCTCTGCCTCCCTTCCCAGCACCACCTCGTGTCCTCAGCCTATGGGCTTCAGCCACACCAAACACCTCGTTGCTCTCTGATGCCAGGCCATCTCCAGCCCCTGGGCTTTATTTCCTCGGGGCCCTCTGCTGAAATTCCCTTCCCCTTCCTGTATGAGCACCTCCTACTCTCCTTCCAGACAGATGCAGGCACTGCCTCCTCTCAGGACCTTTTCTGCCCTCCAGGAGCCATCTGTACTTACATAGCTTTCAGCATAGGATGGGGCATACAGCAGGCACTTAATACTTGTGGAATGGAAAGCAACTAAGATAGGATCAGAAATACAAATCAGGACTTGAGAGAAAGATGCCTGAAAGCCCTGAGGGGGAACAAGACCCCCAAATTTTGCACATGCAGGTTCTGAGTTTTGGCTGGCGAGCTGAGCACTTACTGTACCTCAAATACTGTGTGATCTGGGCTGAAGAACAGAAAACCCGACTAACAGTGACTTAGGCAAAAAGAAATTTTATTCTTTCACAGAAGTCTGGAGGGAGGCGGGTCCAGAGTTCACGCAGTAGCTCAATAACATCAGAGACTGGGGCTCTTTTTGTTCTTAGCATATCGATGTTTACCTGACGCTGGGCACCTCATGGGCCTAGGACGGCTCTTGTAGCTCCATGCATCAGGATTAAACCAGTGGCAGGAAGTCTAGGATGGGAGAGGACAGAGGTGGTGGACTCCCTCTCTCTTTTGTTGTGTCTTATTCCTGGAGGGACTCCCTCCTTTCATCAGCAGGGACACAAGCAGCGCCCAGCAGCCTTCCCCCTCTGCCTCAGGAGCTAGAAGCAAGCTCACGGCACCCCCTCCCTGCAGAAAGGCGTGGAATGGAGCCCCTGGTAAACGGGGCTGGACTTGCAGTGACAGTGCTGCCTTGAATGGGACTGGGCTTCTGCTGGTGAGGAGGTCAGCGGCTGCTAAGCAGATCGCAAGCTGCCTCGCCTGTGGCCCTCCAGCTCTGCGCCCACCCTCTCCTTCTAATGAGTCAGTTTCAATAACCACCATGAGGTTTTGAGAGGAGTGGTAACTTGCCCATGGTTGTGCCAGGTGCCCTTGGAAGAGCAGGAATTCTCCACAAAGTTATTAAAACAGGCAAATCCCATACAGGTGACATTTCATTCTAACACTTCTGACACCTCTTTTAGTTTAGAGCCCTAGTAATAAAATTTTCTGCCTCAGGAAGGGACAGCAGTTTTTGGGTAAAATCTGCTCCTGCTAAGTGTGGCTAATTCATTGTTTTACCTCAGCAGAGTGGTGGAGGGTGAAGCTTCCAATTTTGCTTTCATATTCAATTTTATAACATAAAAGGTAATTAAAGGAGCCAACCAGGACAACATTTAAAAGCCAGAGCCAAAAAGGCTCCACAATAAAACAAACTTGTCTGCTCCACTCATTATTTGAAGAGAAACTATGGTAATAAGAACTGGAGATGCGAAAGCATGAGAGATGTAGGAGCGGAGGAACAGGTGAAGGGGTGTCTGTGTGAGTGTGTGTGTGTGTGTGTGTGTGTGTGTGTGTGTGTAGTGTGCATACACGCACCTATCTAGGGTAGAAAATAAGTATTTTTGCTTCCATGGAAATTGACTTTCCAGTTCACTTGTGTATCAAATGAAGATGGTTCAATCAAATTGTACTAGCCAATGTCTGGAAGGATTCTGTATTAAAGAAAAACATCACAAAGGGAAGTGAAAAAAACACCGTGGGAGAAAATGAACACCAATGAATGATTTGGCTGCTCGGAGGCTCGAAGTGTGTAGACAGGCATCCCAGGTCATCAGAGAACCAGTGGGGGTCTTCGCTCAGGGGCCGAGTTTTCTACACGCAAGTCAAACCTCTTCTCCTCTGGGACACTGGGCATGTTTCCAAAGGACTCCAGAAAAACAGCATGGCTGGATTCAGGTACCGTGGCAAGATGTGCCTTTTTCTTCCTCTCTGACAGCAGTTACTGTGCTAAATGTCTTGATACAGAAGGTCATATTTGGGAATATTCTTGGGATCAATAGGACTTTGGACAATAAGCTTCCCCCCTCATTGCTCCTCGATAGATTACTTCAATCAAATCTATGAAGTCTTGTTTGGTTTTGAAACTTCCCACAAACTTAGTGTGATCTGGAGAGCTAGACAGCATAGAAGAGAAACAACTGCTCTAAGAACTCTGAATAATCACTGGTTGAAGACTTTCAGGATAAAGGAAATGAACAATAGCTTTGTTATTTTCTTCTCAATGAGACTTCAGACAGAAAGCCCAACATTAATTTTTCAATAACTTTTTTCCATTTAGTAAATGACTAAACCCAGTGCAGTGGGTCACTAGAATGAAAGCTCTGTCATGCGAAAAGATTCAGCTTCAAATCCATTTTAATCCCAAAATCTGCTTTTATCACTTCTCAAATCATAAGCAGAATTCACCAAGTGCGGGAGTGCGCTCTGCTTCTCGGTTCGCTGTTGCTTTCGCCTGGGCACTGCGCAAAGCCCATTCACTAGTCACGTCTTTAAGATCTAGTCACTTACACTTTTGAGTTGTAGGTATTAAAAACATTGTTTTTTTAGAAAAGTATCTCAAACAATAAGTATGTTACTGTAAAAATTTTAAAGAAAGAAATAAAATCACTGATGAGGCTAGAGGACCCTTTTCAGCATATATCCTTCCTATCTTACATGTCTCTGTGTGTGTGTGTGTGCGTGTGTGTGTGTGTGTGCTTATATACATTTCTTTTTTCCCAACATTGGGAATTATGTCATACAAATTATTCGGTAATGTGATTTTTCCAGCTAACATACATTTCTTTTAGTCATTAAATATGCATCTACAACATCATATTAAAATCCTGGAAGTGTAATTACTGGTTTAAAACGTTTAAACACTTTTAAGTGTTTGATACATAATGTTGAACTGGCCCTGTTAAAAGGCTGTGCCAAATTAATACTTACAGCAAATGTGTTCCGGTAGAATAAACAGCTTTAAAACAGTGTTTTGTTTTTGTTTTTGAGATGGAGTCTTGCTCCATCACCCAGGCTGGAGTGTAGTGATGTGATCTCTGCTTACTTCAAACTCTACCTTCTGGGCTCAAGTGATTCTCCTGCCTCAGCTTCCTGAGCAGCTGGGATTACAGGCTTCCACCATCATGCCCAGCTAATTTTTGTATTTTTAGCAGAGATGAGGTTTCACCATGTTGGCCAGGCTGGTTTTGAACTCCTGACCTCAAATGATCCACCTGCCTCAGCCTCCGAAAGTGCTAGGATTACAGACGTGATCCACTGTGCCCAGTGCAAGTCACTTTAAAACAGATAATACTCCACACACTTTCAAATAAAGACAAAAAGGGTACACAGATCTAGACAAGTGAACTCCTCAACCACAGTAAGAAATGGTCAGAATCATGGATGCATCCAACCACAAATATGAAGTATTAGATGGTAATTAGATAGAGTGGACGGCATTAAAGAAGACTTCCTGTTACTTATTCTTGACAGGCTTTGCTGCAGAATGATTGAGAATTCTCTGAGTGGTGAAAAGCAGGAAACTTTGTAAGAGAGAAGCACATCTTAGTCTGCTGGAAGGAATGCTTCCTTTGTAAACGCCACTTACCAGTCCAAAACTTAAGAACAACTACACATTTTGTTTCAAATGAAATTCCTGGGAAAATGCTGAGTTCTTTCTTTAGCTAATATAGCTATTTTATATTTTATAGACTGAAGGATGGTTAGTGTTTCGCAAACTGTATTATTTCTTCACACTTAGGTTGGAAATTAAAATTTGACAAACCATGTGTATGCATTATTTTTTAAATTAAAAACATAAAATTTGACAATCATACCTGAAACACTCAGTTTGTAGCAAGGTTTTGCATAGAAAATTAGAGCACGCATCCACTGAGGCAACAGTACTGATATAAGACTCACGAAGCCAACATCACATGCAACTAGGCAGCTACTGAAACTGCTTACCAAAGGAAACTTTCAAGGCTGCAATACCTTCATATCAATGACACTTACCCATAATCCACTTTCATATGCTGCCCATTGAAGAAAAAGACAGTAGATGGAATATAACTGATGTCAAAATACTGTGTATAAACTGGAGTTTGGTCCACATCTACCAGGTATATAGTCGCCATTTTACTTAAGTCAGAAGAGGTCTTAGAAAGCTGCAAATAATGGGAGAGACAAAGGTTACAATATGAGAGGCAGCTAATGTTTCTTCTGTGAAACTTGTGACTACAACAGAGTATTCTGTTTGAAAAAACTCCTGGGCCAGCAATGCAGCTCATGTTGCTCCCACATTAGACATGACGTAACCTCATCCTCCAGAGTCTCAGTCATTGCAGGCTGGGTTAGGAGGGGACCTTGGGGAAAACTGTGTGAATCTATTTCTTCCTTTGTTTTATCTGAATGTTTTATAAAAGTAATCCATGCTCATTCAACTCAGAAATATGTAATGTGGATACTGAAATTCCCTAAACTCTCCTTCCTCCCAATCCTCCCAGAGACGATAATCATGATCGTTAGTAGCAGACACTTGGATGACATTACTATGTGGTAATTGCTCTAAGTGCTTAACATTTGTTCACTCATTTAATCCTTACAACATTCTTATGAGGTATGTGCTATTAGAGTCCTTATTTTATAGATAAGGAAACTGCTGCACAGGGAGTGAAAATAATTTGCCCCAGGTCACACAGCTCCTGAACAGTAGGGCTGGGATTTGAACTTCGGCAGCATGGCTTCAGAGTCCACACTACTGACCTCTGTGGTATTTCCTCCTCCGTACAGCTGAGGGTGGAATCCTCTGGTTCTTTTCTTCCCAGGTTAACACATCAGACCCTCATTGTAACCACAGAAAGAGGATTCGTACGCTCAGCTACTACACGGGATGGGAGCGGTGGGAAATGGTGGGAAGAGGTCTTAGTTCTGGGTTAAGTCTCTCCACGCAATGAACAGACAAGAATACTCCCATGCTGTCCCACCTTCCTCCTCCTTTCTACTCAGAATGTGAAGACGTGCTGTGAACCAGAGAGTATCATCAGGTACATACTGGAGGCAGCACACTAGAAAAGAGTATTTGCAGCTACAGAAAACTGAGTTCAAACCCTGGCTCTGGAATTTAATGCATCAGTGCCTGTGAGAAGTTACTTGACCATTCTGGCATTTTTTTCTCCCACTGGGAAATGGGGCTACTAGTATTCTACTGTTGCGAGCACTGAAAAGCTAATGTTCACAGATGCTTGTTAATAGTTTTCTGCTCTTCCATTGCCTTGCTGGAGAAACAGCACTGACAGGTTCTAGTGGGTAAGGACATCCAGGGCAGATACAGCACACACAGATGTGGGGGTTCGGCTCAGGGCAGGCACATGATCAGCTCTTAGTGAACTAACAAATGAACAGCTGACTACTCCCTTGCATACTCTATGCAGATGCTGAAGTGAGAATATGTAGATTATTAATAAAAACCACTTATGTTAGACACTCACTTACAATATCATCTAGCTGCAGACAGACAGGATCTTCATCTCTCCCAAACCTGAGAACCAACACCTTCTCAGCAGTACTTTTATCGCCTGGTCTACTTCCTTTTTGCTAGTCAGCTTGGGCAGTAGGAAGCTCATCTTGAAATAATCCAAATGTGAATCCTCACTGTCACTCCTGAAATAATGGCGCAATGTTTAAAGACAGTTTAGAGTAAGTACGTTACTCGTTAAAAAAAAAATTAATTCACAGAGTAGGTAATGTATTCACACGGCATAAAAAGAAACATCATAGAAAAGTAATACTGTGGAGTTTCTCCCTCCTTGTCCCTGCTCCTTGGGCTCAGTTTTCATTGATCCCTCCCCCCAGCCCAGATAACTGCTTTCATTAGTTTCTCATGTATCTTTCAGAGTTTTGTTATGCATTCACAAAAAAATGCAATTATGTGTTTCTATATATATATTTTTTCTCTCCCCCCAAAGATAGAGCCTATTGTATCAGTTAGTGTTCCAGCAGGAAAGTGGTGACACTCTCAAATTTGGTAATTTGAAGGTGGTTTAACTAAGGCAAGTGTAGAAAAACCACAAGGTAAAGTGCAGTACTTTGGGGCTAGTAACAGCGGGATGCTATACCCACCCCCTAGGCCACGGGAGGAAGGGGCCGTGGGAAGGAAGCAGTTATAAGAATTGTGTGGCAAAGAGAGGTGAGTGGAGAGGACGGGGTACAGGAGGGCGGCCTGCAGTTAAGGGTTACAGCCACTCTCCTCCCTCCCTCCGACCCCTGCTCGTGCTCCCACTGTCTGACTCCAGCTGGAACCAGAGGGCAGGGGCCTGTTAAGGCAGGCAAGCTTCCCGGTCCCAGAGCATTCTAAAGGACGATGAAGAATGGCTGTGGAAGGACAAATGGCAGGTGTTCCGGGCACACACACACAGTCTACTCTTCTGCACTTTTCCTTATTTCGAACCTAACCGATGAAGATTACTCCGTATCTCTATATAGAGAGCATCCATATTCTTTGCCATGGCAGCATATTATTTCTTTCAGGAGTTATACTTTTTAAATAGTCCTTTACTGTGGACATTATATTATTACAAGTCCTGGCTTAAAGAGTCTTGGTGCACAACTTACTAGGTGCACCTCATTACACAGCAAACAGATCAAGTAAGAGTGTATGTGAAAACCACAGTTCCATAAACAAATCATAAAATACTGCGGTAGAAGGGGCCTAATCCAGCCCTGTCATTTTACAAACTGGCTTGCTTACAGTTGCACTTCCTGCTACAACATCAAGGACCAGAATACAGGCCACCAAATTTCTAGTCCAGGGGTCCTTCTACTACAATGAGCTATTTTCATGATTGGAAGAAATTTCATTTTTGAGAAACTCTTTGACCACAAAGCTTAATTTTGTGGACATCAATAAGAGACTCCGTTGAGATACTCAGTATTTTGAATTCAGTTCCAAATACAAAAAGTAAGGATTTTTCTATATTTTTTTTGTCACAAGTCACATTTTAAGATACAAATTAAGCCAGGCGTGCTGGCTCATGTCTGTAATTCCGGCACTTTGGGAGGCCAAGGTGGGTGGATCACCTGAGGCCAGGAGTTCAAGACCAACCTGGCCAACGTGGTGAAACCCCATCTCTACTAAAAATACAAAAAATTAGCCAGCGTGGTGGCAGGCGCCTGTAATCCAAGCTACTCAGGAGGTTGAGGCAGGAGAATTGCTTGAACCCCGGAGGCGGAAGCTGGGATCGCTCCATTGTACGCCAGCCTGGGCAATAAGAGCAAAACGCCCTCTCCACAACACACACACACACACACACACACACAAAGAATTAATAAAAATTCACACAGGAAATAACGTTGTTCCAGCTATAGGTCATACTCTAAATAGGGACACTAATGGCCCAAAGGGACATCATCAAATGTGAGCAGCAGAACAAATTACCAATGAAAAGGAAGGTCAAAGAGAAGATGGATCTGTCCTACTAGAATTCAAACAAACAGCAACTCCTCTGCGTTACTGATCAAAAGGAGAAGGTAAGGGGAGAACAAAGTTGTCAGTGACGAGGTCAGGGGTGGAACTGGACAAATGTTGGAAGGAGGAGAGGAAAACTGAGACCACATCTAAGAAAATGTCCATAGCAAACGATATCCACAGAGAATTCCCAAAAGAAGAGGTACAAATGGACAGTAAATAAATTTGAATAGTTAAGCTTTACTAATAAGCAAAGAAAAGCAAATTAAAAGATACGTTTAAAAATTTACTGAATTGGCAAAAATTAAACAAGATAGTGGTACACAATAACGGCAAGAGTATGAATGTAGAGGCAGGCACAGGGAGTCCCTGCTGGAATGTAGACACAAAAACCTTTATGGCAAGAAAGCTGACATACTCTTTGACCAGTAACTCCACTGCTTTCCTCTCTCCCTCCCGTTTTCTGAGAAGGGGTCTCGCTATGTTGCCCAGGCTGGTCTCAACCTCCTGGGCTCAAGCAATCCTCCCGCCTCAGCCTCCCGAGTAGCTGTAACCTCAGGCAGAGCCACTACTGCAGAAACACCAAAAAAGAGGAAGAAACATAAACTTTGAACCCACTTTTGTACAGAACCTGACTGCAATGTATTCCGGAAAAACAACTGGAAATAAACATCCCCAAACACCATGAGTGGTCATCTCTGCGCGTGAACGTATGGGTGATTCTTATTACAGCGGGGGCCCGCCTCTTTATTTTCCAAAATATCCCATACATATATTTAAAGTCACCTGTATTGTGCTGCTCCTGGCCCACAGCGCTAGGAACCGCGGCACTTACCTTACTCGTCCACGCCGCCTCCCTCCCTTCCACTTCGCGGCAGTCAGTAACTCCTCGAAAGAGCCAGGACGCGGGTTGCTCCTTTCATCTGCCCCAAGCCGGACGGGACCCTAAGGCCAAACCACCCTCGGGCTGTTGCCTAGCAACCCTTGCGGCCCCGCTAGCGGGAAGGAAGCCTAAGAGCAAAACGCGCAACTGCAAAAAGAAAACTCTTGTTCTTCGGTCGGCCCCGCTCAATAGTCCAATAAGCAGAAGAGCCTCTAGTCACCGCCCACTTTGCCCGCCTCTGACCGGAAGTCTTACGTCACTTCTTCCAGAATTGAAAATGGTCGACTTTTCCCTCCTTTTCCTGCCGCCAGACTAGAGGCGGGATGTCGTCTCTTAGACTAAGAGTGATTGGTCACAAGGAGACTCGGAAGTGCTGATCAGAGCCCCAGAGGAGGCCAGGAGAGCTCGGTCGCGTTCCGTTCAAAACTTGGATCCAGGAATCGGCGTGTTCCAGGCTGCTCTCTATGGTACCTTTGGGCGGATAGAGGGGCCGCGCAAGGTATTAAGGACAATAATGGCCGCATTCAAGGTGTGGATTTTGGCTCCTTGAGGCTGTCTAAGCGAGGGGTGGCAGCGCCGGCGCCCCAGAATCTGGGACTGAAGTGTCCCAAGAGTCGCGCTTGGTGAGGTGAGAGTCCCTCTTCCTTACTGACCTTCCCTTCGCCAATCATGGCGGCTCCAGGCGGCGGATATTGGTTCCCTGCTCAGGTCGGGGCCCCGGTTTGGGGAGTTCCTCTGTCGTCCCTGTTACCCACCTTGCCTTACTCACCTCAGGGATGCTGCGTCCGTCCTGCCCGCCTTGGCCTTTCTCCTTGTTCTGGTCAGATCCTGCTTCCTGGAGCGGCCTCGCTGAGATCCAGGGATGCTGCCTGGAGCGGCCCGGCTCCCTCTCTCAGGCCTCCGCCTTAGCCCACCCTAGACTGTCACCTTGTGTCTTCCTCTGCTCTCTCACAGTGTTGTTTATACCAGGCAATCTCGGGGGCGATCTCTTCTACTAGAATGTCAGCTCCAGGTGGGCGGGGATTTTTGTTTTGTTCTGTTCTCTGTTGCTATTGCCGAGACTGCATTTGGCTCAGGGAGGCCCTTAGTGAATAATTGTCGAATGAATGAATCCAGGTTCTTCTTCCCTGGCTTCTTCGTATCCCTTGTAGTTTTCTTTGCCATTCATCCTTCTCCTTTACTTTGATAACTTATTGGAATGAGAGGAATTATCCAAGCACCCAGAACTAGAATATGTTGTGTGTGGGGAGATGTGTAGTGAGAGGTAAAGAGGAGTTTGTTTTCAGCGGAGTGCCAGAAGTCTTGTAGCCACTTAAATACTTCTCAGTAACACTTTTTCCTAATCTAGTGTTTCTCATAAATCTTTTTGGTGAACATGGTTCGTTATTAAACTGATTTTGGCTGCTGTGAGTAAATTGTTTTATGTAAAACGCAGCTAGGCCAAGAAAAGCCACTAACGTATGGAGAACATGGCTGGTAGCTTTATGCCCCATCTCTACACTGCTGTACCTGATGTTTAAAGAGAGGGAGAGGTAGAACTCATGTAAAAAATTGGTGAGGGACCAACAGTATATAGGAGGATAGCAAATAATATAATGTAGCAGTTACATTTATGTAACTCTTATGGTTACATAAAGAACTACTCTTTATGGTTTCACATACACTTTTTGTTTGATTCTCACAATAGCTTCATGGATTAGGTAAAGTAAAAATTATTTCCATTTAATAGATACGAAATTATGGCTAACCAAAGATTATGTTATTTGCTTACCATCATACAGGTACAAAGTGTCAAGAGCTTGGTTTCTAATTGAGATTTCTGACTCAAACTTAGTGGTGTTTCCCCTACACCCCTGTGACAGATGACATCAGGCTCTAGAAAGTATCCCTTAGTGAGGCCTTTTATTGCCTCTTGGATCCTTGAGGGTGGGGGAGGAATATATGGTGTCTGTGTGTGTGTGTGTGTGTGTATCTGTTTAGGTGTCTGTTGGGGGTAGAAATAGGATCTTTGGAGATTGTCAGTGACTTGATGGAAAGATCTTGGAGAGAGGCGGCAAAAGTAGTCCTGGTCTTAGGGGGAGATGTGGACGGTTAATCACCTAAATTTAACCATAACTGTATTTATTCTGGGATACAGTAGAGCTGAGCCTTCTCCAGTAGCAAATGGTTTGCCTTCTTTCCAGAGAAATCCCAGATCCTGTGATGGGGGACACCAGTGAGGATGCCTCTATCCATCGATTGGAAGGCACTGATCTGGACTCTCAGGTTGGCGGTCTAATTTGCAAGACCAAAAGTGCGGCCAGTGAACAGCATGTCTTCAAGGCCCCTGCTCCTCGCCCTTCATTACTGGGACTGGACTTGCTGGCTTCCCTGAAACGGAGGGAGCGAGAGGAGAAGGATGATGGGGAGGACAAGAAGAAGTCCAAAATCTCTTCCTACAAGGACTGGGAAGAGAGCAAGGATGACCAGAAGGATGCTGAGGAAGAGGGTGGTGCCCAGGCTGGCCGAAATATCCGGAAAGACAGGTAAAGGCCTTACGATGGTTTAGCCCACAGAGGGAAGTGAATGGAGGCTGGAAAATAACATCTCATATTTATCTCTCAGTTTTCCTGTTGGACATTTAGAGCTTTATGATTTTATGATGATCATGTAATATTGAGGGTAGGTAGGAATTTGTGGGGAAAACAAAGGTGGCTAAAGAGTAGATGGTAGAGGTTAGAGATGCCTTGGATTATTGCCATGTGTGAGCCTGCTGTACCAGGGAGAGAAAGTGGAAAAGGACAGATCACTTGTTTTTCGGGCAGAGTTTTTCTCCTATGGAGGGGCTTTACCTCTTGCCCTCCCTGTTTCAGACATTATCGATCTGCTCGGGTAGAGACTCCATCCCATCCTGGTGGTGTGAGCGAAGAGTTTTGGGAACGCAGTCGGCAGAGAGAGCGGGAGCGGCGGGAACATGGTGTCTATGCCTCGTCCAAAGAAGAAAAGGATTGGAAGAAGGAGAAATCGCGGGATCGAGACTATGACCGCAAGAGGGACAGAGGTAAACTGTTCAGCATAATTCCTATTGTCCGTTAGCTTTTGAATAAACATGGCAGCCTTTTTCCTGTTGCAAGAGTTTTTACAACATCCATAAGTTAGGGAGTCCTATTTCATGATGTACGCCTGAGTGTTTTTGACCCTGTTGGGATTTGGAATACTAGTTTCAGAAAAGAGCTGTTGCCTGTAACGTAGCTGCTCTTCTTAAGTGTGTGGCCTTTGTTTTATTATGAAAATTGATGATAAAGGAGATAAGAAGGAATATATATGAGACCGGAGTTTATAATAGTATGTGATATAGAGAAAGGACAGTGCTATGGAACAAAGCTAGACATAAAATCCAGTGCTGTCCATGCTCAGTATTGTTTTGTAGCTGATAGAATTATAACTATTAAAAAAGTGATTCACTGTAAACTTTTACTATTATTTTTGAATTCTTGCTGAAAAATAACTGTTACTGTGTGTTGGCAACTTTCTAGCCAGTAACTTTTTTCCCCTTGGGAGAATGGGCATAGGTGAGTTTGAGGAGCCTACAGGTCACATTTGAGCAGTGCGGGTTGCACCTGTGAGTGAGTGGGCAGCCTGTCCTTTCTCTAGGGTGAAGATGGGTGTACCTTAGGATGGGACGCACGTTCTAAGGTTTGTGTGACTCTTCATAGATGAGCGGGATAGAAGTAGGCACAGCAGCAGATCGGAGCGAGATGGAGGGTCAGAGCGTAGCAGCAGAAGAAATGAACCTGAGAGCCCACGACATCGACCTAAAGGTAGACTGGCTGTTTTGTTGGTTTGTGAAGATTCAAGTGTGTAAAAGGCAGAATGAGTGACTCTTGTCTTCAGTGAGATGGCTGAGGCACTGAGTGAGAATTCCCAATTCTACCATGAAGATCTTGGGATGGTTGGTTCTGAGTCAGGTGGACACAGCTCTGCTCTTCTCCATTGGGGTAGATATCCTTACTGTGAGAGGCTGGTTTGCTAAATGGCCAGTTTTCCAAATGGCAGGAAAGAATAGGGAGCTAGAGGGAGAAGAAGGGTTTATTAAAAATAACTATTTTTATCCAAGAGGGATATGTTTATAGAGATAAAGTAAATATCCCATAAAATGTCATAAACACAATGAAAACTGGACCATTGGCCAGGTGCGGTGTCTCATACCTGTAATCCCAGCACTTTGGGAGGTTGAAGTGGGCAGATCACTTGAGGTCAGGAGTTCGAGACCAGCCTGGCCAACATGGTGCAAACCTGTCTCTACAAAAATACAAAAGTTAGCCTGGTGTGGTGGTGGGCACCTATAATTTCAGCTACTTGGGAGGCGGAGGCAGGAGAGTCACTTGAACCCGGGAGGTGGAGGTTGTAGTAAGCCAAAATCACACTACTGTACTCTAGCCTGAGTGATAGACGAGACCTCTCAAAAAAAAAAAAAAAAAAATTCCTGGACCATTAAAAATTGAGGTATCTTTAAAAACTGTCAAAACCAATCTTATCCATTATAGGTCCGTGCAAGGTTTAGAAATAGTAAAAGAAGTAAATTTAGGTAATTGACTTTTGGCAACTGGTTCTAGAGCCATGTTGTGGTTAAGTGAGATGTTGCCTGTGGATATGTCTTTTATGGCCCCAGATGCAGCCACCCCTTCAAGGTCTACCTGGGAGGAAGAGGACGCTGGCTATGGCTCCTCAAGGCGCTCGCAGTGGGAATCGCCCTCACCAACACCTTCCTATCGGGATTCTCAGCGGAGCCATCGACCGTCCACTCGGGATCGAGACAGGTGATGTTCCGGGCAGAGCAGCCTAGTTTTGCTAGGTGGGCGGTAAGGCGCCTTGGCAGGGAGAGCAGATGGCGGCCAGAGGAACATGGCTTAGCTCAGCGACGGTTTTCTGATGCTGGTGCTGCTGTTCCCAGGTCTGTGAGGGGCAAGTACTCGGATGACACACCTCTGCCAACTCCCTCCTACAAATACAACGAGTGGGCCGATGACAGAAGACACTTGGGGTCTACCCCGCGGTCTGTCCAGGGGCCGAGGTGAGGCCTGGGGGGGCAGGAGGCAGAAGAGCAGGCTTGCTCACCCTAGCAAGTATGAGCAGGGGCTGCGCTTCTTGGCTGTGCAGCCCTGCAGATCTGTCCAGGGCCGCTGGGGATAGTCCAGGGCGTGGACTGACCTGCTCCCTGTGCTCCTCCAGGAAGACGAGAGGAGGGTGAAGAAGGCATTTCGTTTGACACGGAGGAGGAGCGGCAGCAGTGGGAGGATGACCAGAGGGTAAAGCTTTATACTTCTGAGGGGCTGATTGAGGCTGGTGTCCATCCATGGATGGGGGGACCCTCCAGTGGGACTGGGCTTTGATGAGGTTGCAGCTGATCCCTGTTCAGCCCCAAAGCCCTGGAGTCTCTGCAGAGGCATAGGTGGCCCAGTGAACCCTGTCGCTCACTGTAGTAGGCTGACCTTACTCTTCTGTTACGTGTTGGTGCCACCATGTGGTAAATCTAAGAAGTGCTGTTGTGATGGGCTGCCCTCCAGTCCTGTGTGTAGTCTCCAATTGTGGTTCTCCCCCAGATGGCACGTGGGTGCAGGGTGGCCTTTCTTACACCCCTCTCAAGGGTAGCTCCGTTGCGGTAGTGACTTCTTACCAAGCGTCCCCTCCTCTGTTGGCCATGTCTCATGCATAAACTTGATCTGTTCCTCATTCCCTTGCTTCGCCTCCTGCCCTGCAGCAAGCTGATCGGGATTGGTACATGATGGACGAGGGGTATGATGAGTTCCACAACCCGCTGGCCTATTCCTCCGAGGACTACGTGAGGAGACGGGAGCAGCACCTGCATAAACAGAAGCAGAAGCGCATTTCGGCTCAGCGGAGACAGATCAATGAGGTGAGGCTGCCTGCAGAAGTTGGAGCGGATTCAGAGTTGGAGGTGGAGCATGTGGGGGAAGCAGCAGGTTACACTCAAGTGAGGCCAGCACAGCTTGTCCCCCGATTGCTGAGAAGACCAGGTTCTCTGGCGGTGGAGGAGGAGTGGGTGATGAGCCTTTTAGGAGCTCAAGGAAAGCCCCCGCTGGTACTTCTCTCTTCTGCGCTCAGGGAAGTAGCGTTGATGGGGACAGTTTGCGGTGGGGACCTGCCTCTGTGGGCTGTGTTCTTTGTGTTTCTGATGTGGGTTAGGGATGCTCACCATTTGTGTGTTCGTCTAGAGGTTCTGATTTAGTTAAAAGGTGCTGCTGCTTGGAACAAAGTCCTGCAGGTGATTCTGTCTGTGCAGCTGTGGGCAGAGGCTAGTGACATCTCTACAGCCACCAGTGGCCTTCTGTTGGGACTTGATGTGTGGAGTTACCTGGTAACCTTTCAGGACGACTTTTCGGTAGAAATTTGAGTGTGGCTCCCATTGTGTCCTCACAGGATAACGAGCGCTGGGGAGACAAACCGCATGCTCACCAGTGGGGTGGTCCATCGGCTGGAGGTGGACGAGGACTTTGAAGAGGACAATGCGGCCAAGGTGCACCTGATGGTGCACAATCTGGTGCCTCCCTTTCTGGATGGGCGCATTGTCTTCACCAAGCAGGTGAGGCTCCTCTGTGGCCAGGGACCACACAGCTCAGAGAGACCTGAAGTGGGCCAGGTGTAGTAGTTCATGCCTTTGGGAGGCTGAGGCGGGCGGATCATTGGAGTCCAGGATTCAAGATCAGCCTGGGCAATACAGTGAAACCCCATCTCAAAAGTACAGAAATTAGCTGGGCGTGGTGGCAGGCACCTGTGGTCCCAGCTATTTGGGAGGCTGAAGCAGGAGAATTGCTTGAACCTGGGAGGCGGAGCTGCAGTGAGCAGGCATCACACTACTGTGCTCCAGCCTGGGTGACAGAGTGAGACTCTGTCTCCAAAAAAAAAAAAGAGCCCTTATGTGGAGACAGAAAGACAAAAGAGAAAATAGCCAGTAGCCTTGTACCATGAGAGGGGTAGCACTCCCTTTCACGGGTAGGACTCTTATGAAATTGGCCTTCTTCCCCCAACCTGCCGCAGCCGGAGCCGGTGATCCCAGTGAAGGACGCCACTTCCGACCTGGCCATCATTGCTCGGAAAGGCAGCCAAACAGTGCGGAAGCACAGGGAGCAGAAGGAGCGCAAGAAGGTTGGTTTCTTGTCACCGGGGCTGCAAAATCTATGTGTATTTTCTTCTTTTTTTCTTTTTTTCAAAAGTCTTACTAGGCCACAGATAGGAGGTAGCAGTCCCCCTCCATCAAGTCCTTAGTCTTGATAGCCACGAAGCCTGGTGTTGGGAGAGCTGGAGACTTGGGGCTTGGAATGCATGGCTCGGAGCCACCACCGCCCTGGGGGAGTTTACCACCTGTAGGGTGAAGCCTGCTGTCCACTGGGATTGATTTTCCATTGCCCACAGTCACGTGGCAGGAGGGAGCAGACTGACCTTTTTCCTTTTCAGGCTCAGCACAAACACTGGGAACTGGCTGGGACCAAACTGGGAGATATAATGGGTGTCAAGAAGGAGGAAGAGCCAGATAAACCTGTGACGGAGGATGGGAAGGTAGACTACAGGTGGGCAGCCTCTGCCAGCAGTGGAGCGGCCTTGCTCCAAAGATTTGGGGGGGGGGCCCATCCGGGCAGTCGCGGCAGAACCTATCGACTGTGGCTCCTGAGTGGGAGATGCTTAAGATGCCCCTCGGCATCTGCTCTCTTCCAGTCCCTTCCTCCTGGTCTCTTCACTGTCTTCTACTTTTCCCAGATGTGATTCCTGCTGCCCCCACTGTTTCCTCTGGTGCTGGTGCTGTGAGAGGAAGGAGGCCCAGGGGAGGTTAAGTAACTTGTCTCAGGTCACCCAGCTCGCCAATGAGGGAGTTAGGATCAGACCCAGGCAGTCTCACGTCAGAGCCCACGCCCTTGGCCACTCTGCTGAAGTGTCTCCCAGGTGTTCAGCATGGGCGGCTGGGTTTTACTCCCTTAGATTTCAGTTCGCTATAGGAACTTTAAAAAAAATTTTTTTTAATTTTAATTTTTTGAGACAGAGTCCTTCTCTGTCTCCCAGGCTGGAGTACAGTGGTGCGATCTTGGCTCACTGCAACCTCTGCCTCCCAGGTTCAAGTGATTCTCTTGCCTCAGTCTCCCATGTAGCTGAGAGATTACAGGCACCAGCTACCACACCCAGCTAATTTTTGTATTATTGCAGACGGGGTTTCACCAGGTTGGCCAGGCTGGTCTCAAACTCCTGACCTCAGGTGATCCGCCCTCCTCGGCCTCCCAAAATGCTGGGATTACAGGTATGAGCCACTGCGTCTGGCAAGAAGAACTATTTTTAAAAGAGGTTCCAAAATAGAAAGGGTCATCTTACTGGGCAGTGACTTCTCTGTTCATAGAGGCATCTAAGCAGATGCTCAGCTGGGGATTCTTACATTGGGCCAGTGGCTGGACTCACCTGTCCCTCAAGATCCTCATCCTTCGAATGCCCTCACAACCTACTGAACGGTCATTTGAGTTAATAATTCTCTACTCCTATGTGAAATGTCCAAACGACAAGTTGGTACTAGTGATCAGTGCTTCCTTGTCTCTAGTTAACTTAATTCCTTCGGTATTAATTACTGGGTGACCAGGAGCAACTGGGTGAAATTAGAAATAAGAAGCTGAACAGAGAATAGGGTGGCAGGTCTGCCAGGAAAAGTCTCCTGGGGAAGGGGTTGGGGCGGGGAGTGTGGACAGTGTGGAGCACCGAGCTGGTGTCTTTTTGCCCTGCAGCCTTGGGGAAAGTGACAGTGCTCTGAGTCTTGGGTGCGTGCGTGTGTCAGACATTGGGAGCTTTCAGTAGAGGTTGCAGGTAACTGTTCAGTGGGGCTGTTCTCACAGTTCTTTGAAAACAAAGCCGTACAGACTATGCTGTCCTGCTGTCCTGCCAAGAAGAGGGAGGAAGTTTGACCCATGCCGCGTGCTTTGCACCCTAACCTCCTCGCAAGGCCTGTGTGGCTATTTTAGCCCTTTAGGTGTTGTGCTGAAATTGCCCGAGAGTATTTTCTACAAGTTAGTGATCTGGGAATTGATTTCTGCTCCTTTTCTGCTCACTTTGTTTAGGTTAGAGGGTTTGCCAGCCTGGTTATCTGTAACTGTTCCAATCCATGTTCAGCTCTGTTGGACCCTGGGGTGTTGAGTGTGTTGTGGATGATGGATTCTTACGTGGCAATTTCAGTCCTTAGGCCGATGAGAACCATCTCAGATTCCCTGCCTGCTTTGGTGTCTCAGATTCTTGTGGAAGTCCTCATTCCTGAGTGTAGGAGGAAGGGCAGCATAGGGCGCCATGCAGGGTGTTTAGGCTGCTGTGTGTTCCTAGGACAGAGCAGAAGTTTGCAGATCACATGAAGAAAAAGAGCGAAGCCAGCAGTGAATTTGCAAAGAAGAAGTCCATCCTGGAGCAGAGGCAGTACTTGCCCATCTTCGCAGTGCAGCAGGAACTACTCACTATTATCAGGTAACTTCACCCAGGGCCCAAGAATCCAATGTCAAATCAGGGAGTTAGGAGCAGACCCAGGTCTCCCATGTTTACCCAGGAGCTCTTTTCCCTTTTGTGCATTGCACCCAGTGGAAAAGGGAAATAATCTTTTTCTCTGACCTCATGCCTGGGGTACACTGCACAAAGTAACAGAAGGCACCATTTTGTTTAGCTCACCTGTTTAAACCCCACCATATTCCAGATGTTTCAGGTGGTATCTCAGTAAGAGGCTGTTTTCCCAGTGAAATTCTCCCTTCTAAGCTGGCATGCTCCTGCATAGCTAGACATGGAGATAGGAGGTAGTGGAGTCTTCTCAGAGGCTGGGCATTGGCCTCCCTCTTAAGCTGATAAACCCTTTGCCTGCTTGTCCTCGTAGAGACAACAGCATCGTGATGTGGTTGGGGAGACGGGGGAGTGGTAAGACCACTCAGCTGACGCAGTACCTGCATGAAGATGGTTACACAGACTATGGGATGATTGGCTGCACCCAGCCCCGGCGTGTGGCTGCCATGTCAGTGGCCAAGAGAGTCAGTGAAGAGATGGGGGGAAACCTTGGCGAGGAGGTGAGTGGGCGTGGGGGGCGGAGCCATGTCGTTATTCCCCAGTAGATTCCACCCATTTTTGCTAAAGAGTGTGATCTGCTAAGGCCTGGACCCCAGCATGGGGTGGGCTGGTGGTGAGCCGATGGCCAGGACGTCCGAGCCGTCTCTCTGACCTCCAGGTGGGCTACGCCATCCGCTTCGAAGACTGCACTTCAGAGAACACCTTGATCAAATACATGACGGACGGGATCCTGCTCCGAGAGTCCCTCCGGGAAGCTGACCTGGATCACTACAGCGCCATCATCATGGATGAGGCCCACGAGCGCTCCCTCAACACCGACGTGCTCTTCGGGCTGCTCCGGGAGGTGAGGGCTGTGTGGTTTGGTGCCTCTGAGCATGGGGTGTTAACCAGCGCAGCACCAGTAGCTAGTGGGGTGCTCCAGGTGGGCTGAGGGGGTCTCTGGCAGGCCAAGAGTTTCCCTGAGGCCTCCGGTTGCAGAGTTCAGACCCGGGTTGTAGTTTAGGCTGTTCTTGCTCCACTGAGAGTGACTTGGAGTTTTCTGCGCAGTGGCTTCATTGCTTCAGGATTGGTTAAGAATTGAATAGGCCCATTTGTCAGCTTTGGCTTCTGTTTCCTTGGGAGTTGTGCTGATGGGATTGCAGGGCAGGAGCCAAGGGTCCCCACCACAGGGGCCTCTGAGCGGCCTCTTCTCTCAGGTAGTGGCTCGGCGCTCAGACCTGAAGCTCATCGTCACATCAGCCACGATGGATGCGGAGAAGTTTGCCGCCTTTTTTGGGAATGTCCCCATCTTCCACATCCCTGGCCGTACCTTCCCTGTTGACATCCTCTTCAGCAAGGTATTGAGGCCTCCATGTTATGAACTGACGCTTCCATGACATGCCCTTCTCTGATGAGAAGTCAGCTGGAGGGTGGAGGGTGGGTAGGGGACTGGGTTGGAGAAGATTTCATGGGGCCCATGGTGCAAATGGAGCCGCCTGCAGCTGTGCGGCTCAGGGGGACAGAGGACTGTGCTCTGGGCAAGATTTTGTTTCATTGTTTCTTTGGGGCTGAAGTATAAGTCCTAGGGAGGCACTGTGGCTTCTTTTAGAGGCCTCGCAGTCAGGCCTATCTAGAGGTGTGATGGCGTTCAAAGTCCATGGCTCTAGCCCAGAGCAGGGCCTGGGCCACAGGCTTCTAGTACCTCCCTCTGACCGTGTCCCTGCTGCTGTTGCAGACCCCGCAGGAGGATTATGTGGAGGCTGCGGTGAAGCAGTCGTTGCAGGTGCACCTGTCAGGGGCCCCTGGGGACATCCTTATCTTCATGCCTGGCCAAGAGGACATTGAGGTGTGTGCCTTGGTCACTGTGGTGAGCGGGTGTGTCCTGCATATGAGAGGTTAGGGTTCCGGTGTCTCACAGCTCCCTGGGCTCTCAGGTGACCTCAGACCAGATTGTGGAGCATCTGGAGGAACTGGAGAATGCGCCTGCCCTGGCTGTGTTGCCTATCTACTCCCAGCTGCCTTCTGACCTCCAGGCCAAAATCTTCCAGAAGGTGCGACAGCAGGAACGTCCGGGAGTGGCTCCTGGAGTTGTCTAGAGGAAGCGAGAGGGGATGTGACTGTCCTGGCAGGGGGTGAGCTGGGAGGTGGGCTATTCCCCCTCGTGGAGCATTTCCTGTCTCTAGGGACTCAGCTTTCCCTCCCTGTATGTCTTGCTCGGCTCTAGGCTCCGGATGGCGTTCGGAAGTGCATTGTTGCCACCAACATTGCCGAGACATCCCTGACAGTTGACGGCATCATGTTTGTTATCGATTCTGGTTATTGCAAATTAAAGGTAAGAGAAGACACGGGAGGCAGGGTCTGGGTCTTCACCAGGAACTAACTGAGCTGCAGGGTGGGGAAGTCAGGGCCTCGCTGCGGGGCCCCAGGATGTGGAAGCATGTGGAAGTGGTGGTGGTGGCAGGAGGCTCACGTTGACTGACTGTGCTTGGCTCACTTAACTCTTGTAATACTCAATGAGGTAGATAATTGAAATAACAGTGGAGCTCACAGAGCTGGTGTTTGTGGGGAAGATGTCTTGAGGTGTTCACGAGAACATTCCTTGAGGCTCTTGGCTCCACAGGACGGCTCTTAGTGCTCCTGGCTCTTCCTCTGCCACGTGCAGCAGCCAGGGCTTGTCTTTGTCTCAGGGCTACCTGTTTTCCCCTTACTCTGTCCTTCATCAGCACTTTGCCGTCCCCTCCTAGGTCTTCAACCCCCAGGATTGGCATGGATGCTCTGCAGATCTATCCCATTAGCCAGGCCAATGCCAACCAGCGGTCAGGGCGAGCTGGCAGGACGGGCCCAGGTCAGTGTTTCAGGTAGGAGCCCTGTGCTGGCCTGTTTTCTGGGGTAGCGCTGGGGTTGCTGAGTGTGGAGCCCAGGCTGGGGCGGGCAGGATGCTGGTCCCCAAGGCTGGAGGCCACTGGCAGGGCTGCTACTTATTAGTCCTTTCATCCTGTGCTACTGAGTGGAAGGAAGGAGTGGCTTCCCCAGGAGCTCTGAGGTCTGAGGCTGATCTACATGGATGTAGGTCCACATGCAGGTAATACAGCCTATCTCCCTTCAGAGGGTAGGTCTGGACAAAGGATGCCACTGGTTCTTTTTCACTTCTATTGTTCTCTTTCCCTGTTTTTTTTTTTTTTTTTTTCAATTAGAGACAGTTTTGCGCTGTCACCCAGGCTGGTGTGCAATGATGCAATCACAGCTCGCTGCAGCCTTGACCTCCTGCACTCAAGTGAGCCTCCCACCTCAGCCTCCCAAGTGGCTGAGATTGCAGGCAGACACCACCACACCTGGCTAATTCGTTTTTGTAGAGATGGGGTCTTGCTATGTTGCCCAGGCTGGTAGTGTGAACTTTGGCCTCACCTCCTGTTTTGGCCTCCCAAAGTGTTGGCATTATAGGCGTGAGCCACTGTGCCTGGCTCTCTCCCCCTTTTTTGTTCCTATTTTTAAAAATAATGTATTTACTCTAGAGAGTTAGTGAATATAGAAAAATATCAAGAAAATAAAACCCAGCCGTGATTCTAATCCCAGGCCCATCAGTTCCAGAATTGAAACAGACAGGTAAGAGGCTCCAGAAGAAGAGCTGAATTGGTACATTGGAGTTTTGAATAGGTGGAAGTCAGGGACTCACTGAAGTAGGGGGTTGGGAGAAGAAATGAGAAATTTCCTCCCTCCCTGTGGGATTTCATCTGTACTGGCTGCTGTGGGGTTTCCTTGTGGTGAGAAGGTGGTGTCTTCTCCCTGGCAGGCTCTACACCCAGAGCGCCTATAAGAACGAGCTCCTGACCACCACAGTGCCCGAGATCCAGAGGACCAACCTGGCCAACGTGGTGCTGCTGCTCAAGTCCCTCGGGGGTGCAGGACCTGCTGCAGTTCCACTTCATGGACCCGCCCCCCCGAGGACAACATGCTCAACTCCATGTATCAGCTCTGGATCCTTGGGGCCCTGGACAACACAGGTGAGGTGGCCCTGGGAGCCTCATGGGTGCTGGCGCTTGACTTGCCTCTTCCCTCCACTGTCCCGTCAAATATCCGGGCTTGCTTATCTCTCCTAGGTGGTCTGACCTCTACCGGGCGGCTAATGGTGGAGTTCCCGCTGGACCCTGCCCTGTCCAAGATGCTCATCGTGTCCTGTGACATGGGCTGCAGCTCCGAGATCCTGCTCATCGTCTCCATGCTCTCAGTCCCGGCCATCTTCTACAGGCCCAAGGTGGGGCAGCGGCCAGCTCTCCTCTTCTGCCAGAGGGCTCGAGGAAGTGTGGGAGAGGGGGAATGGCTTCTCTCTGTATCACTGAAATGGAACAGAGGGCGGAATCAAAGTTTCTGAAGGATGATTTTGCTATCCTCGGTTAAGCAGGTTGGGGTAGGGGAAAGGAAGGGCTGGGCCAGTGGTTCTCAGGGAATGCTTTGGAAATTTGCAAGAGCATTTTTTATCTTCTAGTATGGTTGCTCTTGAGCCCTCATGTTTTAGAATAGACTTTTTAAAAATTATTTTTCTCAAATTGTCAGGGCAACCTGTTGATATGTTTGAAGTTCTCTGTGTGGTAGGTGGTAGCGTTAGAACCTCTGGGATGTGCTCAGTGGGCCTGGACTCCCCTGTGCTTAGAGTGAGTGTTCTTTTTCCTTTCCTAGGGCAGAGAGGAGGAGAGCGATCAAATCCGGGAGAAGTTTGCTGTCCCTGAGAGCGATCATTTGACCTACCTGAATGTCTACCTACAGTGGAAGAACAATAATTACTCCACCATCTGGTGTAACGATCATTTCATCCATGCTAAGGCCATGCGGAAGGTAGGGGTGGTGGCCCAGATGAGCAGGATGTTGGGATGAGGGGAGGGTGGGGAGGGGAAACAGGGGATCCCTCCTGGTGCCTCCATGTCCTGCCCCAGGTCCGGGAGGTGCGAGCTCAACTCAAGGACATCATGGTGCAGCAGCGGATGAGCCTGGCCTCATGTGGCACTGACTGGGACATCGTCAGGAAGTGCATCTGTGCTGCCTACTTCCACCAAGCAGCCAAGCTCAAGGTGAGCCCGGGAGCCCCTGGGCCCCTACTGGCCTGATACCTGTATGAGGGCAGAGTTCTTCCTTTCCCTGGTGTGGTTCTGCAGATCTGGGCTTCTGCCAAAGGGTGTGTCAAGACAGCATTAAGGAATGGGGTGGCTGCCCAAAGGTGTGGCGTTTTCCTGATGTGACTGCCTGTTCTGTCTCCTTCCTAGGGAATCGGGGAGTACGTGAACATCCGCACAGGGATGCCCTGCCACTTGCACCCCACCAGCTCCCTTTTTGGAATGGGCTATACCCCAGATTACATAGTGTATCACGAGTTGGTCATGACCACCAAGGTGAGTCTTTTCCAAGGTGCTTGCATAATGCAGGGCCGCCTGTCTGGGTCAGGCCTTGAAACCCCTCACTGCCTTCTGGCATGAGCTTTTAGCCTGGGACGCTTGAGGCCACATGCATTGTCATATGAGGCTGGTTTTCATTTGGGGACTTGGGGAAGTTCTGCACAGGGTTGAGCCCTAGACTGCAGTGACCTCAGCCGTGCAGGCAGGATCGTTCCCCACTTGCTGCTTGGGATGAGCAACCCCTGTTGGTGTCATTTGAAGGATTTTTGGAGGGGTTAGGCCTTTTCTGTTAGACACTAGGGGGCATTTTCTTAAGCGTGGAGGAACTTGGATGGGAGTATCTGGGGTTTTACTTTCCTTTTTCAGCCTTGCAGGGCCAGGGATTGGGCCCTTCCCACGTGGCTTCTAATTGTGGAACCACTCCGGGAGGGACACTGGCCCTCCTGTGACCCTCACCTCCTTGCCCTCTGCCCGCAGGAGTATATGCAGTGCGTGACTGCTGTGGACGGGGGAGTGGCTGGCGGAGCTGGGCCCCATGTTCTATAGCGTGAAACAGGCGGGCAAGTCACGGCAGGTGAGGCTTTTGTGCTCTACACGGGGGTGCTGTTTGCCTGCAGGGTCGATGTTCCCTCAGCTTGTACTGAAGACTTGTCATCATCCAGACTCGTCATCATCCTTCTCTCTCCAAACATAAAGGCTGTGATCCAGCAGGCTGGTCTGTCTGATTCCCCACCACCCATTCCAGTTGTTTGGTAGGCTGAGCCTTTAGAAATAAAACCAAAAAACTCATTATTGAAAAGTCCAAATATTCATAACAGTGGGAAAAACAGTACAACAGGCCACCATGAATTCATTGCCATGCCTCTGTAATTGTCAACATTTGGTCAGTTTCACTATTCCTACCCCCCTCCACACACATCCATTTTTTTTTCTGGAATGTTTTAAAGCTTATCTCATATGTCATATTATTCATCCATAAATACTTGAGTATGTGTCTCTGAGTAAAAGGACTTTAAAAATTTTTAAATATAACCTCTGTGCCATTATCACTCATAAAAAAATGAATACTTAATGTCACCTAAGTCTCTGGTCTACATTTGGATTTCCCCATTTATCTCAAAGATAATGCTTTACAGTGAATCAGGATCCAAACATCGCAACTGCTTATGTGTGTTAACTGTTTCATTCTAGAACAGGCTCCGCCTCACGCTTTTTTCATGACATTGATTTATAGGAGCAGCCAGGTCATTTGTCCTGTTGAATAGTCCGTATGATATATTTGCCTCATTGCTTGGTGTTTAACCTGTGCCTGTGTTCGTGCACTTGATGTAAGCTGGTGATGAGTCTGACCGCTTGATTAGATCCCGGCTCAGCTGTGTATGGCAGAAATGCCTGCATATGGCGCTGTGAACCTCCTCTTAGATGCCGTCAGGAGGCATGTGAGGTCTGGCGGCCCCACCTTTGCTGATGGGAAGATGGATGAGAGGCCCCAGTGGTGGCAGCCTGCCCCCTTCCCTGATAGGTTTCCACTGCTTCTCTGTCTGTTCGAGGTTTCAGTTTCTGTTGATGGCCATCACCTAGATCCATTATTTAGGGTTGCAAAATGGTGCTGGGCTTTTGCTTTCCCCTTTCATAGCGTAATTCTACTCCCCCCCCCCTGGCCCGCCTGCACCTTCTGCCTGTTCATTCCAACCAGCAGGTAACATCGTCTGTGTTTTTCTGTACTTCCGGCATAGTTGTGAACTTGATTTTTTAAAAAGAAAGAAATGTAAGTACTCCCTGGACTGAGGCATGACTGGGTTAGGACTAACTTGTCCAGTGTCTTGAGTCAATGAAAAAAGCAGGCCTCAGCTGCAGAAGAGAAGGTGGCTTTGGTACCAGGGCAGGCAGCCATGTGGAGTGCTGGCCTGGTGGATGCAGTGCCTGGTTTGTGGCAGGGGAGAGGGGTGCCGATGAGGCTGCCTTCCTCAGTGGTCCTCAGTAGGCTGAGCCAAGCCTGTCCCTCTTCTCTAGGAGAACCGTCGTCGGGCCAAGAGGAAGCCACTGCCATGGAGGAGGAGATGGCGCTGGCCGAGGAGCAGCTGCGAGCCCGGCGGCAAGAGCAGGAGAAGCGCAGCCCCCCTGGGCAGTGTCAGGTGAGCTCCGGCCCTAGGACCCTGGCTAGGGTGGCACCCATCCCGGGAGGCTGCCAGAGACCAGGCCCTGATGCAGGGCCAGGATTTATGAGAAGGTGCATGTGTGAAGGTGAACTGGTGACGGAAGTTGCTTGTGTGTTGGGTGGTCACATGGATGTGTGGGAGGAGTTCCAGACAGCTTTAAAGGGGTGACTGTACACCTGCAACCTCTGCTTATCGGCTCAGATTCAGGGCCTGAGGCTGCCTGGAGTAGCAGGGCGGGGTCTCACATCTTTACTCACAGTGCAGTGGGGGAGAAGAGCTCCCTGGGCTTCTGCGTCTGTGCTGGTCCCTGGAGTTAGGCCACACTTGAAGGTTGCAGGCACAGTCCTCTGTGAGACCGCCCTCACTTCAAATACCAGCTGCAGGTATGGACATCGTCCTTACTTCCAGCCAACCCGCTACAAATTTGGCGATCCCTATGGACTCCTGCAGCTTCAATATTTGCTTGAATGACTTCCAGAACTCCAGAGAGTGCTGTACTTACCATTATAGCTTTTTTATAGCAAAAAGGTACAAAGTAGAACCAGCCAAAGGGAGACATGCATAGAGCCAGGTCTGCGAGGGTCTCAAAGGCAAAGCCTTGTTTGTCCTCAGGACCATGTCCCCCGGTGGCACATTGATGCATGACAGTATGACAGAGTTTGCCAGCCAGGAAGCTCACCTGAACTTCTGTGGCCAGAGTTCTTATCATCAGGGTTCTGTTACTTAGGCATGAATGACTGAATCATTGTCACGTGGTAGAGCTCAGCCTCCAGTCCCCCCACCTCCTCTTCTGAGGTGAGGCTGACAGCACGTGGCTCAGAGCCCCAACACTAACCCCATGGCTGAGAGGCCAGCCTGCTTTGAGTCATCTTGTTGGATAACTCAAGGGCTCACCAAGAGTCACCTCATTAGTGTACTCTCTCAAATGAGGGCTGAGGGGCCCCCATGAATAGCAAACACTCCAGTCACTTGGGAAATTCCAAGGGTTTAGAGTTGCCTCCCAGGCACTGGGACAAAGGCAGGTGAAATTCTCTGGGACACAGCTGGAGTGGTGCTGTGAGGTAGAGGGGAAGCTGCCTTTGTAGCTCACATAGGGACTGTGGAAGGAGTTGTTAAAATCCAATCTGAAGCATATTGGAATGAGTGAGCTTCCTTGATAACATCGTCAGTCGAACATGGGGATGGCAGGGGGAGTGGGAATGTGCCGAGGAGGAGATCCCAGAGCTCCCCACCAAGGTTAGGACAGTAAGGCCTGGGACTCTGCATCCTCCTGCCCTCCCTCCTGGGGGGAGAGGGCACGGTGTTTCCTGATTCCTCCTGTTGTGTCTCCAGGTCTACGAAGATCTACACTCCAGGCCGGAAAGAGCAAGGGGAGCCCATGACCCCTCGCCGCACGCCAGCCCGCTTTGGTCTGTGAGCTGAGGCTGTCCCTGGAGAGGATGGCAACAGGTATTGGGCCTTGAGCCCTCTGGCGGGAGCCCTGAGGCTGTGGACAAAGCCCTTTCATCTGAGGACTTTTATCTGTGCACTTCACGGCCCTGAGGGCAGTTCCTGCTGGACCAGGCTCTGTGGCAGAGGAGGTGGGGTTCTTCCGTGCAGGAGCGTGGCATGGTGGGAGCCAGGCTGCAGAGGATCTGAGATGCTGCCTGGGCAGTGGGGAGGTGGCTGGACCCATCGCATCCAAATAAACCAGCCCAGGACACTTGGCATATGTGTGACTTGGCTGTGGCTATATCTTTTTTAATCCTTATGTAAAGCAGCAAAAAAGACCTAAAGGGAATTGTAATTTGGTTATAATTCAGGATTTGGAAATAAATTTATTATTTGTAAAACATGATTGCATTTCTGACTTCTTTCTTCGCCCCCTTAAATCACGTAATAAAGAAGGGGGCCACAGAAGCTTGCCCTGACTTCCTTGAACGAATCATCCTGGAACTCTGTCCTTATTTCTGCACAGGGCAGGCTGAGCGCTGAGGGTGCCCAGCTGCTCCTGAGGTTGTGGGGCAGTGGCAGGGCTGCCTCGATGGCCAGGTGGTGGGAGGGAGGTGAGCAGGAGTCCGCCCCAGCCTTCCCTGGGAGGGTTTGGCTGCTTGAAAGAGGTCCATGTGATTGCTCAGGATGGCAGAGGGTAAGAGCTGTCCATTGACTGAAAAACAGTGTAAAATGTTGCTTATTGATTTTCACGTAAAAGGTGACTCTTATACCAGCATCCACAGTGTTTTCTCTTTTAAGCAGTCTTTTAAGTATGCTGAGGTGGCTTTGGGCATATTTGGCCCTTTGCACCAACCATGGTCTATCTGTATCTTGTGATTCCTCTGGGCCGGGCTTCTGCCAGGTGTGCTGGTTGGCAGATTCTGTGTTGGGGTTGAGTCACAGACAGGATTGAGGCTCAGAAGCACCTTGGTGCTAGGCCAGTGCCAGCGTCAGCCCTGTAGTGTGTGCCTGCTGTGCTGTTAGTTCTGATCCCTTCCTCCCTCTGTTCCTGGGATTTGCATTTCCATAACTCAATAAATGTTAAAATGTAAGTCAATTTTGTGGGTAGGCTTGGAGGCCTAGTTTTGCCAGCCAGCACCAGCCACCACCTCTGCCTGCATTCTCCTTACTTCTAGCCCCCTTGGGTCCAACCCACCCTTCTAATTTAATGCAGGTGGAAATGGGCTTTTCAGGGCTCTATAATGGAGACAGGGCTGCCAGCACTTTGCCTAGGAAGCCTTCTAATTTTAGCCCCAGGTTGGAAAACTAGGAGAAGATGGCTGATGTGTGACCTACTTACACTTAGGCCACAGAGTAGGAAACAGATTGAGGTTCCATTTAACAGTTATTACTTTTTTTTTTCTTTTTTTAAGATGGAGTCTTGCTCTGTCACCCAGGTTGGAGTGCAGTGGTGAGATCTGGCTCACTGCAACCTCCACCTCCCGGGTTCAAGTGATTCTCTTGCCTCAGCCTCCCAAGTAGCTGGGACTACAGGCATGTGCCAACATGCCCAGTGAATTTTTTGTATTTTTAGTAGAGACGGGGTTTCACCATGTTGGCCAGGATGATCTCGATCTCCTGACCTTCTGATCTGCCCACCTCGACGTCCAAAGTGCTGGGATTACAGGCATTAGCCACTGTGCCTGGCCAACAGTTATCATTAATAAGCTGTGACCTTGGTCACAAACTCACTAAGTCCCTTAGATAAAATATAAGGTCAGAGAGGCTGTTAAAACAATGGGTCCAACCCAACCTTCTAATTTAAAACCAAGGAACACGTGGTAAAGGATACTTGGTGCACGTGGGTGCTGCAAGAGGAATGGAGAGATCCCCCGCCTGCAACAGCTCTCCCTGAATCTGCCACAGTACTGTGGCTTCTGCTCAAGGTTCTGTCTCTTCCTGTGTTTCTAGTGTGTTTTTTTAAATGACAGACCCTTTCCACTCGGATCTTCCTTAAAGTTCCTTCCAGCTTTAATATTCTGATTCTGTCTTTTCTTCAGATGGCAACTGATGCTTTTTCTAGAGGTACACAAGCATACCTATAACAACACCATGGTCTCTAGCCCTGTGGCCCCATGATGGACTCCTGAGTCTGGCTGACACTTGTTATTTCCTGTATTTTTTATTTAGTGCGGTCATCCTAATGGCTGGTATCTCAATGCAGTTTTGATTTGCATTTCCCTAATAATTAGTGGTGTTGAGTATCTTTTCATGTGCTTATTATTGGCCATTTGTTTATCTTCTTTGGAGAAATGTCTCAAGTCCTCTTCATTCATATATATATATATATATATATATATACACACTATACACACACACACATATATATATACATATATATGTATATATATATATACACATAGCATTGGTAACTTTTTTTAAAATTTAAATTGCAACTTGTAGATACAGAGGGTGCATGTGCAGGTTTGTTATATGGGTATCCTGTGTGATCTGGAGGCTTGGGGTATGGAGCCCATCACCCAGCTAGTGAGCACAGTACCCAACAGGTATTTTTTCAACCCATTTCCTTTTCTCTACTCCCCTTGTCCAAAATAGTCCACAGTATTTACTGTTCCTATATTTATGCTCCTGTGTGCTCAATGTTTAGCTCTCACTTATAAGTGAGAAGAGGTGGTATTTGATTTTCTGTTCCTGCACGAATTGGCTTAGGATTATGGCCTCCAGCTGCATCCATGTTGTTGCAAGAGACATGATTTCATTCTTTTCTATGGCTGCGTAGTATCCCATGGTGTGCATGTACCACATTTCCTTTATCCGGTCCACCATTGCTAGGCACCTAGGTTGATTCCATGTCTTTGCTATTGTGAACGGTGTAGCAGTGAACATGTGAGTGCATGTGTCTTTTTGGAAGAATGATTTATTTTTCTTTGGGTCTATGCCTAGTCATGGGACTGCTGGGTTGAATGGTAGCTGTATTTTAAGTTATTTGAGAAAACTTCAAACGTTTCTTCACAGTGGCTGAACTAATTTACATTCTCACAAACAGTAATCGTTGCCTTTTCTCGCCAGCCTTGCCAGCATCTGTTATTTTTTGACTTTTTAGTAATAGCCATTCTGACTGGTATGAGATAGTATTTTATTATGGTTTTGATTTGCATTTCTCTGATGGTTAGTGCTGATGAGCATTTTTTCATGTTTGTTGGCTGCTTGTATGTCTTCTTTTGAGAAGTGGCTGTTCATGTCCTTTGCCCATTTTTTAATAGGGTTATATTTGTTTTTTGCTTGATTTAAGTTCCTTATAGATTCTGGATATTAGGCCTTTGCCAGCTGCGTAGTTTGTGATTATTTTCTCCCATTCTGTAGGTTGTATGTTTACTCTGCTGACAGTTACTTTTGCTGTGTAGAAGCTCTTTAGTTTATTAGGTCCCTCTTACCAATTTTTGTTTTTGTTGCAATTGTTTTTGATGACTTAACCAAAAATTCTTTGCCAAGGCCGATGTCAAGAATGATTTCTACAGTTTGAGGTCTTGCATTTAAATCTTTAATCCATCTAGAGTTAATTTTTGTATATGGTGAAAGATAGGGGTCCAGTTTCATTCTTCAGCATATGCTCTGCCAATTTTGGAACTGAGTTGTTTTCTTGAGTTTTAGGAGTTCTCTATCTATTCTGGATATTAACATCACAGATATGATGGAAATATTTTCTCCTGTGGGTTGCCTTTTTACTCTGTTGATACTGCTTTTGATGCACAAAATTTTAAAATTTTCATGAAGTCGAATTTGTCTTATTTCTTTTGGTGCCTGTGCCTTTGGTGTTATACCCAGGAAATCACTGCCAAATCCAATGTCATGAAGGGTTTGTTCTAGGTTTTCTTCCATGAGTTTTGTAGTTTTAGTGGTTACATTTAGGTCTTTGATCCGTTTGAGTTAAATTTTATATATGGTATTAGGTAAGGGCACAGCTTTATTCTTTTGCATGCCAATACCAAGTTTTCCCAACACCATTTGTTGGAGAACAAAAGAAAAACAAAAACTATTCTTGTCAAAATTATTTGATCATATATGTGAGGGTTTATTTCTGGGATTCTTTCTATTCTATTCCATTGGTTTGTATGTCTGTCTTTTGGTTTCTATGGCAGCATCACACTATTTTGATTACTGTAGGTTTGTAGTAAGTTTTGAGATTAGTAAGTTCTTCAGCTTTGTTCTTCTTTTTTCAGATTGTTTTGGTTATTGGGATCCCTTAAGATGCCATGTGGTTTTTTGGTTGCGTTTTCTTATTTCTGCAAAAAAAAAAACCATAATTGGGGATTTTGACAGAGATTACATTGAATCTGTAGATCACTTTGTGTGTCCTGACATCTTAATATTAAGTCTTTCAATCCATGAACATGGGATGTGTTTCTGTTTATATCTCCTTTAATTTCTCTCAGTAATGTTTTACAGTTTTCATTGTACAAGCTTTTTACTGCCTTGGTTAATTCCCAGATATTTGATTATTTTTGATGCTATTGTAAATGAAATGAAATTATTATTATTATTTTGAGACAAAGTCTCACTCTGTTTCCCAACCTGGAGTGCAGTGGCGCAATCTTGACTCACTGCAAACTCTACCTCCCAGGTTCAAGCGATTCTCCTGCCACAGTTTCCCCAGTAGCTGGGACTACAGGCATGTGCTACCATGCCCGGCTAATGTTTATATTTTTAGTAGAGATGGGGTTTCACTATGTTGCCCAGGCTGGTCTTGAACTCCTGACTTTGTGATCCGCCCACCTCAGTCTCCCAAAGTGCTGGGATTACAGGTGTGAGCTACCATGCCTGGCTGAAATTATTTTTATAATTTCCTTTCAGATTATTAATTGTTGGAATATAAAACTGCAACTCATTTTTGTGTTTCGACTTGTGGAGTCTTTAGGGTTTTTTACATATAAGATCTGTTAACAGAGATAATTTTACTTCTTCTTTCCAATTTGAATCCTTTTTATTTCTTTTTCTTGCCTAATTGCTCTGGCTAGAACTTCCAGTACAATGCTGAATAGAAGCGGCAAAGTAGGTGTTCTTGCCTTATTCCCTGATCTCAGAGGAAAAGCTTTTAGTCTTGCATCATTGAGTAAGATGTTTGTTCTGGGTTTTTCATATATGGTTTTATTTTGTTGAGGTAGTTTCCTTCTAATCCTCATCTGTTGAGTGCTTTTTAAAAAATTCATAAAAGAGTATTGTTGTAACCATTTCTTTTTAATATCAGCTGTTCAAACTACTTTTTAGGAACTCAATTCTTTGGTTATTTCTTAACAAATTATAGACAGGCAACACTCAGTTTTCCTGCCTTCCCTCCTGTCTTTGGAGACACTGCCTTTCTCTAAGTCCATCCCTGTACTCAGCCAGGTCTTCTGTCTGTCTGGGCTGTCAAAGTCAGATGGCTGGGTAATATGTCGATGTTTTTCTGGCTCTGCTACGGATTAGCTCTCCATAACTGATTACCTGCTTTGCTCTGGTGTAATCACTCCACAGGAAGTGAAAGATAACCCTGGAAAAATGTACAACCTTCAAAGAAACCAGAGATTGTCATTTTGGCCAACATATATGAAATATTTTTGTAAATTATAGAGATAAAATGCCTTTTTAGTAGACTAGCCTGGAGATTTTAATGGCATTGAACTTTTGTTTGAATAAAAGAAGCCACAGGCTAGATTAGTACTAGGATTTTTAGTCTTAGTTTTCTCTAGAAATAAACCCATATTCTAAATCACATGGGGGAACATAGATCAAAGAGCTTAAACAGACAACAACGATCATAACAGAAACTACCAGAGATGCCTGTCACTCCTAGCTCACACTGCATTTCTGGAACTGCCCTTCCCAAGTTCTGTCAGGGGCATTCTATATCAGTGTTGCCATTAGCAGTGAATTTTCTAGGCCTTTATTAGGCCAAGGAAGAATATTTAAGAATCATTGCTAACCAGTGGGTTTTCTTCCTTCACTTTTACTGCCCCCTCAGAAGTGTAAGATCTTTCATTTCTTTCTCTTATATTATTACCCTAGCAGTGAGTTCTCTCCATTTCCTACAGACTAGAAATATAAATGCTAGACATGTACTCAGTTTAACAAAATCCTATGAGAATAAAATAGTTTAGCTGTCCTTGGAGTTTGGCATAATGGAATTTCACTTGCATTGAGGTGGCTGGGGAGGCAAATAAAGTTGTTAGAAAGAGGAAGGGAATGTGGAGACCGGGGGGAGCAGGTGGTGTGCTCTTGCTCCCCCATCTGGAAATACAAGCCCTTATTGCTCTTCTTTTTTTTTTTTTTTTGAGACAATTTTGCTTTTGCTGCCCAGGTTGGAGTGCAATAGCACGATCTTGGCTCACCGCAACCTCTGCCTCCCGGGTTCAAGTGATTCTGCTGCCTCAGCCTCCCGAGTAGCTGGGATTACAGGTGTGCACCACCATGCCAGGCTAATTTTTTTGTATTTTCAATAGAAATGGGGTTTCTCCATGTTGGTCAGGCTGGTTTCAAACTCCCAACCTCAGGTGATCTGCCCGCCTCGGCCTCCCACAGCAGTAGAATTACAGGCGTGAGCCACCGCACCCAGCCTGCTCTTCCTTTCTTTTGGGTCTCAGGATTACTTCCTTTTTGGGCTTTTTAGACTTTCTCTTTTTAAGTTTTAGACAGCAATGGAAAAAAAAAAAGAAAGAAAGAAAAGGAGCTACTTATCACTTTTGTTGGTTTAAAAACAAATCCAGAAGTTTGCATTGGGGATTATGGCTTCCCTGTATATGGAAGAGACCAATACCTCTTCGAATCCAGAGAAACAGGATGAATACGTTGCTGGGGGCTTGCAGGGCAGAAAGGTCTGCAAGATGCCAGGAGCTCACCACAACTGCTGTGCTCATGCTCATGTCTTTATTTTCAGAGTTTGGGCCTGGAGATGGTAGTAAGGTTCTAAAGCTCACTCCATTGCAGGAAGCAGGCTAAACTCAACAAAATGTTAGCGTCTTACAAAATAGGCTGGGACCTTGATATATTCCTGTAAGAGCTGATCCAGGTCAAGAGAGAGGGCTGGGAACTCACTGTCCTCTGAAGAAACACGTGTGGAAATGTGGCTCAGGGCTAGACGCAGATTCTAGCAATACGAGGTACCTGAGGGAACAGGGAGGAAATAAGAGTTGTGATTCGAGGAGAAATTAATGAGGTGATTCCTTGAGGACTGGCCACATGGCCAGGCAGCTCAGCTGCAGGGTGACTTCTTGCCTCTGGGATAACATGGAGTTTATGGGTAGCACGAAAGGTGGCTGTGGACTCAGGCTGAGTAGGTAGTTGGGGTGCTCTTACGGGGTTTCCAGACACAGAAGGAAGATGCCTCTTCTACCTGTTCCCCAAGATGGGTCTGGGTCTTGGGGGGGACAGGTCTGAGATGTGAGGGACTTGGGTATGATCGGATGATCTTAGATCAGAAGGGGTCTTAATTTGCCTCCTCCCTCTGCAGACATCAAAACAACTATCTTTGGTCCCAAGTAGCTAAGAAAATGACTTGAGGTCACAAAAGACCTATTTTCTTCTTCCTACTTGAATTCTCCATCCAGTGATTTAAAGAAAAAAATCACTCTTATTTTTGACAAATGGCAGATGTACCTGGGCAGTGGGGCATCCTGATGTACTTGCTGAGGTCCATTCTTTGACCCATGTCCTGGGACAACCCCTTCCAGCCCAAGGTGCCGCACACCCCCCCTTGGTGTGGACTCGGTTCTGCTCGGGCTTGGGGCTTTGGTGCATAGCCTCGTGTTCTCAGCTTTCGTCTTCTCTTCTATCTCGTTCTTCAGCTTCTTGTTTTCCTGCTGCAGGTGGACCATTACATTGTGGAGGTGGCTGTGGGAAGGAGAGGAAGGACGGGTGGGTGTGGGGCTGCTGGCTCTGCTTGGTTCCCTGCTGAGAAAGGACAGATAAAGGTGTCACAGGGAAGACAGCACAGATACCCAGGTCTGTTCAGAGCTGTGCTCTTACACATGCTCTGTAGAAATGGAGGCCTACGTGAGTCCTGTGAAAGAAGCGCAGGCCTGAGGTCTGAGTGGACCAGGAGCTGGTACTCCTGCCTGACTCTGTCAGCTCTGGGCTTGTTTTCTTATCCGTCAGATGGGGATAGTCAGGCCTGGCCTGACTGATGGAGTTCATTCGAGGATCTGGTTTGATAAATGATAGAAATTTAACTTGAAGAGCCAGAATGCTGTTAGGGACAACTGTGACCATGTGTCCTCAGGTTCTCGTGGCCATACCTCAGAAACGCTCTCACCCAGCACCAGTGCCAAAGCCCGCATTCTCTCTGCCTCCCTTTGCTGAAGATTCGGGAGCAAAGGAGATCCCAGCTCTGTCAAGAACTTGGGCAAATTGCTTAATCCCCATTATACAGAGGAGGAAATGGAGACTGCCACATAGGTAAGGGGAAAGATAATTCAGTGCATTCCCTGTGGCTCAATAAATGGCAACTTTTCTTATCACTGTTGTGTGTCTCCAAACTGATGTTGAGGGCAGGAGGTAAGAGTGAGCTCCAGACTTCCCCACGTTGGAATTGTGACTCTGCCACTTACTAGCTGTGAGACCAGGGGCAAGTTACTTAGTTTCCCAGGTCCTCTCTTTCCTCATCCATAAATGGGGATCATGACTATACTGAGCACAGGAGGTCTTATGAAGATGAAATGAGTTCATATGTGTAAAGCACTTAGTACCTCACACATAGCAAACAATATGTATTAGTTGAGCTAATATTATCATTAAAAGATGATTTTCTTTCAGATAAGATCAAGACAACTCAAGAGTGAGTTCTCTGTGAAACAGAACTTCCTGGGCTTGGCACAATAGAAGAGAAAGACTGAAGTTATCTGTTACCTTTAGAGTCTGACCACGTTTCTTTTAGTTACACCCTAGTGAAAGGTTTCACGGTCTTTTCTGGAGGAAACTGAGTAGAGAATTCATCCTCAACCTCTTCCCAGGCATATGCTCTATGCTTTTGCTCTCTACAAACCCGGCCAACCTTGAGGATGCCTCTTCCCCCTCTGGTGGCCCCTCACTCCCTGTGCCACTGGGTCTGCTGAGGGAGTCCCAGCAGTGCCCTCCTTCCCTGGCTCTCTGGCCCCTCCTGTCAGCCTCCCCCAAAGCCTTTAATATCCCATACAGCTCATCCAAGTCCTGGCTTCTCAATTCCTTGGTGGGTCTCATCCTTCTCTTCAACTCAGCCATGTACCTAAGGTTAAAACCTAGAATAGGACTTTCCACCTGGGGTGCCACAAGTGGGTTCCAGGTGTGCAGAGATGCCCGCAGCCCTTGGGGCAGGGTCTGGGGCAGCCACTGCTTGGTCAGCTTTGTCACAAATATGCCAAACAAATGTGGTTGCTTTTATCCTTCTTTTTTAGAGACAGGGTCTCAGTCTGTCACCCAGGCCAGAATACCGTGGTGTGAACATAGGTCACTACAGCCTCAACCTCTTGGGCTCAAGCAGTCCTCTCGCCTCGGCCTCCTGATTAGCTGGGACCATAAGTGTGCACCACCATGCCAGGCAAGGCTAATTTTTTAAAATTTACTATACTTTAAGTTCTGGGGTACATGTGCAGAACGTGCAGGTTACATAGTTACACACATGCCATGGTGGTTTGCTGCATCAATCACCCATCATCTACATTAGGTATGTCTCCTAATGCTCTCCCTCCCCTACCTCTCCATCCCCCAACAGGCCCCGGTGTGTGACGTTCCCCTCCCTGTGTCCATGTGTTGTCTTTGTTCAACTCCTATGTATGAGTGAGTACATGCAGTGTTTGGTTTTCTGTTCTTGTGTTATTTTGCTGAGGATGATGGTTTCCAGCTTCATCGATGTCCCTGCAAAGCATGTGAACTCACTTTTTTTTTATGGCTGTGTAGTAACCATGGTGTGTATGTGTCACATTTTCTTTATCCAGTCTATCACTGATGGGCATTTGGGTTGGTTCCAAGTCTTTGCTATTGTGAAGTGCCGCAATAAACATGTGTACATGTGTCTTTATGATAGAATAATTTATAATCCTTTGGGTATATACCCAGTAATGGGATTGCTGGGTCAAATGGTATTTCTAGTTCTAGATCCTTGAGGAATTGCCACACTGTCTTCCATAATGGTTGAACTAATTTACACTCCCACCAACAGTGTAAAAGTGTTCCTATTTCTCCACATCCTCTCCAGCATCTGTTATCTCCTGACTTTTTAATGATCACCATTCTAACTGGTGTGAGTTGATATCTCGTTGGGTTTTGATTTCTGGCTAGGCTAATTTTAAAATGTTTTGTAGAGGCGAGGTCTTGCTATGATGCCAGGCTAGTCTTAATCTCCTGGCCTCAAATGATCCTAAACTGTGGTCATTTTCTTTTTCACTTTTATATTAGGTTCAAGGGTACAGGTGAAGGTTTGTTACATCGGTAAACTCATGTCACAGGAGTTTACAGATTATTTTCTCACCCAGGAATTAAGCCCAGTACCCAATAGTTATCTTTTCTGATCCTCTCCCCTCCTCCCACCCTCCACCCTCAGATAGGCCCCAGTGTGTGTTATTTCCTTCTTTGTGTTCATAAGTTTTCATCATTTAGCTTCCACTTATAAGTGAGAACATGTGGTATTTGGTTTTCTATTCCTGTGTCAGTTTGCTAAGCATAATAGCCTCTAGCTCCATCCATGTTCCCACAATAGACATGATTTCATTCTTTTTTTTTTTTTTTTTTTGAGACTGAATCTCCCTCTGCTACCCAGGCTGGAGTGCAATGGGCAATCTTGGCTCACTGCAACCTGCACCTCCCAGATTCAAGTGATTGTCCCACCTCAGCCTCCCAAGCAGCTGGGACTATAGGCGTGCACCACCACCCCCATCTAATTTTTGTATTTTTTTAGTAGAGACAGGGTTTTGCCATGTTGGCCAGGCTGGTCTCGAAATCCTGACCTCAGGTGATCCACTGCCTTAGCCTTCCAAAGTGCTGGGATTACAGGCGTGAGCCACCATGCGGCCGATTTCCTTCTTTTCGATGGCTGCGTAGTATCCATGGTGAATATGTATGGTATGGTCGTTTTCTAAGTGTTCCCTGAGAAAAGGTTGGGAAGCGCTGTCCTAAGGCTTCTTACTTATTACTTTGCTACCTCCAAAATCTGTTTTAGACCTTCATACCTTCACCTTCATTCTCAAACTGGTAACACTCCTCCCATACCTCCCTCTTAGTGGACCCAGCTTTGGCCATGAGGGGAAGCAAGACCACAGTCCGTCAGATGAGCAGGTGGAACAGAAGGGCTCCTTCAACCTGGCCTGATCACCTGATGATTTCATGAAGAGATGTTCCTTGTTTGTTCCTTCACTTGGGATCTCTGCTACAGCAACTCAGCTCTTGCCCTAACTAATCCAGTCTGCCTTTCAGTGCCCCTTCCCCTGCTTAGCACCCTTGACCTCTGAGAACCATGAGAGCAGGAAGGAGCAAAAAGATGACTAAACCCCCTTTGTATTTTTGGCGAGGGAACTAAGGCCCTGAGAGGTCAAGTGATGTGCCCTAGGTCACAAAGATGCAGATTGGGACTTGGGGTCCTTCCAAAGCACCCAGGCCTTTCCTGGGCTGATCACCCTCTCAAGGGCTAAAGCCAGCCCTGGCTCCCTGTTGACCCTTCTCATCAGCTCCAGGAAGCAGCCAGGGTGGTGTAGGATGACTTACTCATTTTCACCAGTCAGCTTGGCGATGTATTTCACCTGCTCTCGGAGCTTGTTTCCTAGTTTCTCATTGGCGACCCTGTAATAAAATCACAGGAGAAAAGAGCAGCCAGCCCCCAGACTCCTGTGAGTAAGGGTACAGCTGGCTGAATGGGACGCTGGTGTTCTCAGCAAGACTGCTGCTGCAGCATCCCAAGCCCCCCACATATCACCCTGTGCCCAGAGCTGGGGCCTTCCTAGCATCTGGCAATTCGGAAGATTCTCTGAACTCAACTCCTGTGCAAAATCCCTGTGACCGCCAGGGGAGTTCAAGGGAATGAGTTCAAGGGGGCCAGGCAGTGAAGCTGGATCCCAGGACGGGGAAGAGGACATCTGAACCTCAGCAAGGCACCCCTTCCTTCTTGCCGCCGCTGTTTCCTGGTCAGCAGGGCTTTCCAGACCTGCCTGAAGGGGTGAGCCCTCCTCTCCATCTTATTCCCGTCCCTTGGTGGGCTGAGACTGGATCTGTTTTCCAGGAGTGCAGGGGTGTGTGTGACTAATCTTTGGCAACCGTGTGGCTCCTAAGCTCAGTCCAGGCCTCGGACCCTGCCTTCCTTTTTCCTTCCATACTCACTTCTGCTGTTTCGCCCATTGCTCCAGGTTGGTCATAATCTGATCATTCTCTCTGTGGAGCTTACAGGTGTCTTTGGGCACACACTGCTGGGGCAAGCAGCAGGGCTTGGGTACAAGAAGAAAATGAGACAGTCAGGGGTGGGAGCACAGACCTGTCACCCATCCTTCCAAGTCAGGCCTCTTCTGTCTTCCTGGGAAAACAAAACTTGACCCTGCTGTCCAACCCAAGGCCAGAGTTGGAGTTGCCACCCAGGGCGTCCTCTGGCTATGTGGGTGGCAGGTCACACAAAGGTGACATATCTGAGAAGGTACCATTTGTGGTGGAGACACAGTAGATTTGTACACTTATAATTATGGTTTTCAGTCTGAAGGCATTAAAGTGACTTGTCCTTATGCTAAGCCAATTTTCTAACAGATGGAAGAAAAACATCTGGAGGAAGAGATACCTTTTTTTTCTTTTTTTTCTTTTTTGACAGTCTTGTTCTGTCGTTCAGGCTGGAGTGCAGTGGCGTGATCATGGCTCACAGCAGACTAACCTCCCCCCTGGCTCAAGCTTTCCTCCCACCTCAGCCTGCTGAGTAGCTGGGACCACAGGCGTAGGCCACCATGCCCAGCTAATGTTTAAACGTTTTGTAGAGATGAGGTCTTGCTATATTGCCCAGGCTGGTCTCAAACTCCTGGACTCAAGTGATCCTCCTGCCTTGGCCTCCCAAAGTGTAGGGATTGCAGTCGTGAGCCATTCTGCCTGGCCTAAGATGCCTCTAATTTAAGCAAAGGCCACCCAAATGTCCTGAGGCCTCCTGGCATAAACTTTACTGCTTAGGGAGCTGGGTCTGGGACACGCCCAGGTCACTAAGCCAATTCTACTGTAGGGTCCAGGGCTGCTGAAAGTGTCAGGAGGTACTCTGGAAGGGCACCCAGTGGACTAGGTCAGGGATAGCTGGTGTACCTGACAGTCTTTTCTCTAGAATGGGGTCTTCATTATGCTCAGTATCTATCAACAAAGCCACAAAAACACAGGTGCGTTGAGCCAGCAGCTGTGGCCCTTGCTGTGCGCTAAATGGAAGAGGTGTCCTTTCCTCTGCTCCCAGGATCCCCCACCCCCACCAAGGGCTGTCTGGCATCTGGGTGGTCATGGGATGTGCCTGAAGTTGCTGAGAGGAGGCGCTCAGAAGCTGAGGCATGCCCACCTCCTTTTCGTCTGCAAGGAGGTTCTCTTTCAGGGCAGCCATCTCCTCCTGGAACTCCCTGAGTTGCTCCTCTTTGGCTGCCAGCATCTTGAGGTCTTTTTGGTGTTGCTTCTGCCACTGAAGCACCTGGCAGCTCATCTCCTCTAGCTTCTTGTCGAAGGCATGCACCTGCTCGGGAGAGCAAAGTGAGGAGGGGGACCCCAGCCGGCCTCCCTGACCCCAGGACCCACAACGAGGCCAGAGGGTACTTCCTGGGCCTTGAGAGACATGCTGGGGGTATTTTTTTCCCCAGCGGCCAGCAGAGGGCACCCATGCTCCGATCTTTGCCGCCTCTGTCTGAAGTTCAGGGAGCCAAGAAAGTGGAGGGAACTTATTAGCCCAAGGAAACGGCTTAGTACTAAATAATTCTGGATGCAAGAGGTGACCTTGTGGACCCCTACCAGGAAGGCAGCCCAAGCCCCTGGCTGCTCCTTACCTCTAGCTCACTCTCCTGGTGGAAGCCCTGCAATTTCTTTAATTCTGTATTGAGCTTTTTCATCCTTTCCTCATAAGCAATGATTTCCTCCTCCAGCTGGGCTTTCTTCTCTTGGGTCTGTGTCAAGCTTCGCTGCAGGCTCTTTGTCTCCGAGGTCACGTGATTGAGCTTCCGGGAAAGACAAAGGGGATGGATGGTTGTCAGAGCCTTTGGCCCTTTCTGCCGAGTCCTGAATGGAGGAGGGTTCTAGTCTCTTCCTGTTCTCTGCCTTGGGTGACACAGACGGTCACCTTACCTAGTGTCCCAGAGAGGGGTGGGAAATGACAGTGGTTGGTTTTCTCTACCCCCACTTTCTCCTCCCTACCCACTCCCTCCATTTCTTCTTCTTCCATTGCCATGAACTGACAGGCCAGCCATGATCAGCACAGAATGGGGAATGAATTTCCCTGACAATCCAGACTTTGCTCCTGAGTCACCCATGGGCAGAAGAGCGTGCTAGATTTGGCCTTGATCTTTGTCATCTTCCTCTGCCCTCCACCCCACTCCAAACCTCACAAAGAGGAAGCAGGCCTTCTCTGGACAGACATCCCAGCCCACGCAAGGGTTTGAGATGGCCTCAATGACAGTCAGTAGGCAGGAAATTGGCTTCTGTGCCTCTCCCACTACCTGAAAACAGCCCTGGAGACTAAAGGGTGTGGTCTCACCTTCTCCAGGGCTAGTGTCAGGTCATCCTGGCAGGCGGCTCACTTCTGGGATAACGCATCATAGGCTTCTTGGGTGATCATGGTCTGGAGATAGTGCTTCTCCTTCTGCAGAGCTTTGTCCAGCTGGGCCTGCAGGCTCATTAAGGACTCCTTCTGAAGGGCTATCTTTAGGGAGGGAGACAGAGCAGAACTGTCAGGGTGGCAGCTCAGGGTCATAGAGGCATTCTCTGTGCCTATAGGAAATAAGCAAGAGCTGGTCTCTCTCCTGTCTGCAACAACCTGCAGAGTCCATGTTAACACCCACATCTTCACTTCAGCATTGTAAAAGGTAAAGCTGTCTTTCCAGGCTCTTTTGCACCCCCAGCCACATTTCCCTTTCTAGTTTGCGTTTCCCTCAAATACCAGGAGAACCAGCAGTGCTGGGAGTGCATGATATGCCAAGTACACAGAAAGTCTCTTTCACATACTCTGCAGCCTTTGATAAAGATCCAAATCTGATTCGGGGTTAGTGGACATGATAACAACGTTTCCTTTGTGTTTGATGCCTCACTTAGTTCCTGATGTAATTCACTAGACTTGATGTGCCATGAAAGCAGGACTGTGTGTGTGTGTTTTGCTTCCTGCTGTTTCCCCACTGCTGTAACTCAGGGCATGGGATGTGACAGGGGCTCAGTAATTGCTCAAAAATGGTTTTATTCTGTCTGCGTGAAATATTGCATTTTTTGGAGTTAGGGATCAATTGATCAACATGTTAAGAAACATGTAGTTCTGGTAGAAGCATGTTTAAAAGCTGAAGTCTGTTTTCAACTTGGTAATAAGTATTCATGGTATAGTTAAAAGGAAGTTGATATCTGGAGTCAGAAAAATCTGGGTTGAGGTCCAGGTTCTATCATGTACTTACTTCTCTGGCCTCACTTTCTGCTTCCACAAATTGGAATCATTTTAACTGTTTCATGGAATTTTTATGATGATCAAATGAGGTGATACATGTAAAAAGGGCTTTGTTTTACTGTACAACTATGAGTTATTGTCATAGACACACAGAGCAACTAGCCTTCTTATATACTTTAAGTACAGGACAGAGATCTGCTTCTGAGTCTGGAAGCCAAAGGGGACCTCAGAAATTCATATGCCTGACTTGTGCTCTTTGGTATTCCAGCATACCTGCATCTGAAAGTGGCCATGCACACAGAAACACATTCTTTTGGATTTCTTGTTTTATCTCCAGTAACTGCTCAGTGCTTCAAGTTTATTACTTTTTCAGATAAAATTTTGAGTACCTTTGGCCCTGGGAATTAGTGAGATGAAAAGTGGTAGATTGGACTTGTGACACTATATTTCACATGTCCTGGTAGTGAAACTATTCCTAAAGATGAAATAATGTGGTGTTCTGAAAACAGAAGTGCATCTTTTCTGGGGACTTCTGAAAAACATGGAGTCAGCAGGGTCTGCCCAATAAACTAGAGGAATCATTGGAGAAACTATAATTTACTGTCAGTGCTTGGTAAGTGATGGCTAAACTGAGAAATGTCACTATAGAGGTGAGACACTAAAACAGAGAATAGTGAAAAAAAAATCACAGTGAAGCTAGAAGCTAAAATGGAAGATTAAAAAAAAATTTTTGCTAACATGAGTGGTTTAGCTTGTAGATTTTTAGCTAAACTACATATAGACATGTAAATTACAGAATCAAGACATTCTAGTCAAAGTTCTAATAAAAGATCTAGTCTCTCTGCTGTCAATGGTGTTAGGTCTAGATGGTTTTATAGGTGAATTTCATGAAGTCATCTTTGATTTCTCACTTTCTCTCACATTCATTCCATCAGCTAGACTGGTCAATTCTAGCTAGACCTCCAAAACACATCCTAAATTTGCTCCCTTCCTTCTTCACTGATACCCCTCTAGTCTGGACAGCAATAACTTCCTAAATGATCTCCTCACTTCCATACTTATCACTTCCTCCAATCCATTTCCACACAGCAGTCAAAGTTATGTTTTGAAAACTTAGATCAAATCACCTCCCCCTGTCCCTTTGAGGAAATCTATGAATGGCTTTCTGATGCTTTTAGAATAAAACCCCAAATTTCTTAACAGAGGCCATACTACCTGTCCCTGTTTCCTTTCTAATCTCATTCTATACCAATGTCTCCCTTGATCAATGCATTCCAATCATACTGACCTTATTTCACTTCATAGACTGTACTGAGTGTTATATTAAAAGAGTGAGACATGATGCACAATTAAGACTCATACTAGGAATGCAAGGGTAGGCCAAAATCGGGATCAATTACTTAATTTGTTTTATTCACCACATTATTTAATTCATTTCCCATTTGCCCCAAGAATACTGCACTGGCAGTGAGCTGTACTTTTTTTTTTTTTTCTAAATGGGAAATGGGTTAAGGATAAGGATGATAGAATCATCTTTTATTTTTTAAAAAGCATTTGATAAAATTCAACATTCATATTAAGAAAACTCTTAGTAATGTGGAACTGAAAAAGCCTGCTAAAGGACAGTAACAAGAAGGCTACAGGGAACATCAAACTAAAACAGAGGCATTCCTTTAAGTTAAATGCCAGAAAACAATGCCTGCTAATACTGCTACTGTTGAACATCAAACTGTAGGTACTGTCCAATGCAATAGGCAAGAAAAATTAAATAAATACAAATATTGCAAGGAAATATTAGAAAACTGTTGTTGCTTGCAAATAATATAATCATCTACTTAAAAAATCCATGAGAAGTAACTAAAAAACAATTACAACTTATAAGTGAGTTCAATAAGATGTTCAAATACAGAATAAATATGTAAAAAATAAATGAGCTTTCCTATTATTGACAGTAATTAATTTATAAAATACCATGGAAATATTCTTGAAACAAAGAGATGGAAAAGACCTCAAGATATATTGCCTTGGCTTCAGATGGAAAATTTTTAAATTAAAATATGGAATGTTAATGAAACGAAGTGCATTCTAGAAAAAAAAACAAAGCTTATTTCTAGTGTCTGTTTCAATTAATTAAGTTTTCCATATGTGAGGTATGCTTTTTTTTTGAGCTGGAGTCTCACTCTGTCACCTAGGCTGGAGTGCAATGGCGTGATCTCAGCTCACTGCAACCTCTGACTCCTGAGTTCAAGTGATTCTCCTGCCTCAGCCTCCTGAATAGCTGGGATTACAGACATCTGTCACCAAGCCCAGCTAACTTTTGTATTTTTAGTAGAGGTGGGGTTTCACCATGTTGGCCAGGCTGGTCTTGAACTCCTGATCTCATGATCTGCCCACCCTGGCTTCCCAAAGTGCTGGGATTACAGGTGTCAGCCACCACGCCCGGCCAGGGTATGCTTTTTAAAAGCTGAACATGCTTATACACACACACAAATTACCTAGCTTCCTGATTCTCATTAAAGCTATTCTGAAATTAGTGCTTTTACTTTCACATTTACTTGGTTATCTTTCTTCGGCAAATATGACAATACGTCCATACTAAACACATAGGAATCTGAGTATCCCATATGTTCATGGAGGTTCCTTAGGGATCTGAGTGACTCAGACTTCAACTCTGGATCACACTCAAGGAGAGATTATTATCTCTGGAGGACAACTCCAAGAACATCAGTACCTCAGGCCTGTGCTGTATAATATAGTAGCTACTAGCCACATGAGACTATTTACATTTAAATAAACGTAACAATAATTAACATTAATTACAACTACAAATTCAGTTCCTCAGTTATACTAGGCCATATTCTAATCACTCAATGGCCACATGTGGCTAAAGGCTAGCACTGGTAGCTCAGACATACAACTTTTCCGTCATCACAGAAAGGCAGCAAGTTCTCCTGGGCAGTGCTAATTTTATACTTAGAAAAGTCAACTACTTTAAGATTCATTTTTATATTATGAAGGAATAAAGGCTGCTTGGCCTTTCATCTGTAGCCCAAGAGACCATCTACCAAGGTGTTATATTCTTCTCTTGCCCAGAAAGATGGAATGGATTCAGCTGGAGAAAGTATGGCTGCTTATGATGAGGGAGAAAGGGGTAGGCGTTAGAGCTGGATAATTCCGGTTCAAATAGTGGTTCATCCCATCACTTGCTGGTCAGTGACTTTGACCTTCCATCTTTTTTTTTTTTTTTTTTTTTTTGAGATGGAGTCTCGCTCTGTCACCAGGCTGGAGTGCAATGGTGCGATCTTGGCTCACTGCAATGTCTGCCTCCCAGGTTCAAGCAATTCTTCTGCCTCAGCCTCCCAAGTAGTTGGGACTACAAGTGTGCACCCCCACGCCGCCCAGCTAATTTTTTGTATTTTTAGTAGAGACGAAGTTTCACCATGTTAGCCAGGATGATCTCAATCTCCTGACCTTGTGATCCACCTGCCTCGGCTTCCCAAAGTGCTGGGATTACAGGCGGGAGCCACTGCGCCCAGCCAGCCCTCCATCTTTCTTTCCTCTATCATGTCTCTCTTGTTGGCAGTAAAGTAGATGGAAGCCGTGTAAACAGCTTAAGTGGACAATAAATAAATAATGACTGAATTCAAGCATACTGCCTAGCATATGTCAGATGCTATTTACTCCTTTCTGTCATTTTCACTTGTGTAATGAAAAATAACTGTCCCCCTTTTTCTTCCCCTTTTTGTGCTCTGTGACAAGTTTTGGAAGTGTTCTCTAGCAAATTGTCCCCCCAGATGGATTCACTCAACTCTGGTCTAAAATGTAATATTGGAAGACTTGATGCCAAAGCCCAAATAGCTTGGGGGCTCCACCAGATATGAGATGAGACCTTCCACATATGGAAGAAACATTTCACTGGCTCAGCAACCAGGTGCTGATGGGGAGGGAAGTGGAGCTACAGGTGGCCTGAGATCCACAGTTGGCTGAGCAGATAGTGGCATTTCTGTGTGGAGGAGAGGTGGGTACAGATTTCAGGTCAAGGGTCACAGGGTTCAAGTTCCTCTCCCCTTGGGGTTCCTGTGTACTTACCTCTTTATTCAAGTCTTGGATGACTTGCTGGCTGGTGTTGTTTTTGTTGAGAGAGGATTCCAGTTGTGTAGAACAACACTGTAGCTCTGCTCGAAGATTCTCATTTTCTTCCTCCAACTTTCTGGAATTCTCTTTCAACTATTCCCTCATTAAAGAACAATGCACAGCAAAGAGGTGTTAATCTCAGATACCTATAAAAACCCCACTCCACCCTCCCTCTCCTTCAGCTCTATCTCCACCTGCGGGAGCTCAGGCCTTCCCCCAGCTCTATCTCCACCTGCGGGAGCTCAGGCCTTCTACCAGCTCTATCTCCACCTGCGGGAGCTCAGGCCTTCCCCCAGCTCTATCTCCACCTGCGGGAGCTCAGGCCTTCCCTCAGTTCTATCTTCACCTGCGGAAGCTCAGGCCTTCCCCCACCTCTATCTCCACCTGCGGGAGCTCAGGTCTCTGGCTCCCCCTCCTCGCTGGCCTTCCCCACGCTCCCTGGTCTTTCCTGATGTCTTGAGTATCCAGGGCCTCCGCAGCCCTCCAGGCCCAGCTGGGTTCATATCCTGCTCTGGATTCCTGATCCAGCTCTCCTGGGATTCTCCCACTCACCATCTTGTCTTTCTTTTTAAATTCCTGCTGCAAAGCTTCAAGTTCTTCCTTCATCAGCTTCTCATGGTCTTTGCTCTTCTTCAACTGCTCCCGTTTCTCCTCCAGTAGCTTTGTGGCCTCCTGAAGATCATCTTCTAACTTGCATTGGGTGGAGGCTTGCTCCCTTTGCTGAAGAAATAAAGACTGAGCTGAAAGACTCTCTTAGACTATATTATATTTGGGGTAAAAATCCGGACAATTGCACACAGGGCATGGCTGAAATGAATAAGAAGACAATTCCTTAGTTATATAAAAATGTAAAATAAAAGGTTTCCTCTAATATCTGTAACATTTTCCTTTGTTCAGTCAGATATGCCAATTTATTTATTGATCCAATTCCTAAGCATCGGCTTTCTCTCCCACTTTCTCACCAATTCCTGCCAAATATTTGGAAGATTCCAAATCTTCATCAAAAACTTTTTTGAATAAAGTTTTAAAAACATTAGAAGAACACAAAAGAGTAATTCAGAGATCAAAGACTTTAAACTGACAATATCTCCTGCTGCTGGGCGCTATTTAAAAAATAAATAAATTGACTGATAAACATAGCCTTTGAATCCTAGAAAGAACAACATTGTTGTTTGATTAATCTTAAGATTAACCCCTGAACATGCTTCTTCCTGGCAATGGGAGCTGGTGCTGAGTGGCTGGCTTAGTATGCTAACACAGTTCTGGACAATTAATTTGCAAGGATTGGTGGTGGTGGTGGTGTCTTCCCAGATAATGACTGATATATTTAATCTTTTCCTTTTCTTTTTTTTCTGACATGGAGTTTCGCTCTTGTTGCCCAGGCTGGAGTGCAATGGTGCGATCTCCTGCCTCCCAACTTCAAGAGATTCTCCTGCCTCCACCTCCCGAGGAGCTGGGATTACAGGCACATGCCAACACATCTGGCTATTTTTTTTTTTTTTTTTAAGTAGAGATGGGGTTTCACCATGTTGGCCAGGCTGGTCTCAAACTCCTGACCTCAGGTGATCCACCCACCTTGGCCTCCCAAAGTGCTAGGATTATAGGTGTGAGCCCTCATGCCCGGCCTTTTTCTTTTTTTTTGAGACAGGGTCTCACTCTTTCATCTAGGATGTAGTGCAGTTGTGCAATCATAGCTCACTGAAGCCTCAGTCTCCGAGTCTCAAGCGATCCTCCTACCTCAGCCTTTCAAGTAGCTGGGACTACAGGCATGTGCCATTATGCCCTGATAATGTTTGTATTTTTTTGGTAAGGCGGGGTCTTGCTATGTTGCCCAGGCTGGTATGGAACCCCTGGGCTCAAGTGATCTGCCTGCCTTGGCCTCCCAAAGAGCTGGGATTACAGGCGTGAGCCACTGCTCTTTGCCTGTGTTTTATCTTAAGCAGAGCAAGTGCTTGAATGGGCCATCTACCTGCCCGTCATACCTGGTGCTGAATGAGCTTGATACGATCAAGCATGTCATTCATTTTCATATCCTGCTCATCCACTGTCTTCTGAAGCTGCCTCTTGTCTTTGTCTGAATTTTCAAGCTTCCTCAGGGCTTCAGAGAGTTCTGATGACAACTCCTCCACGCATTTTCTAAAGCAAAATAACAGCCACAGGAGGACAGACTTCAGTGCCCATGTGGGCAGACCGTGGAGCTGACCCCATGGGAAGTCCTTGCTCTCCCACTCCTGGGCAGCTGCTCAGGAGGGACAGAACCTCTCTCTGGAGGTGAGCCTGGGCACCTGTTGGAGGTTTGTTCCTTCTCAGCCATCGAGGACTCCTGCAGCTTCTGAAGTTCTCGCTGTAGTTGCTGGATGGTGTCTGCCTTCTGCTTGTCCAGGAGGAGGGAGTTCTGCACTTTCCTCTGGGCGTCCTCAAGGTTACTGCCTGCCAGCACCGCCGCTTCTTTGCAGTGGGTTGCTTGCTGAGCTATGGAAGCCGGGAGATGGCCATGTGAGACGGAAGGGTGTATGAACATCAACTCCTGTCAGCCTGGCTGAACAGTTTTTCCTTTCATTTTGTGCCCTACTTCAGTTCCCAGTCTGTCCTCATTTCTCTCCATTTCACAGTCAGTCCTAAAGAGCTCTGTTAAATTATCTGTCTTTGTCTACCCCTCAGCTGTGGACACCTTCTGGACTAAAATTAAACAAATTGGTAGAAATTTCTCAGTACCTCCTGTGTGACTCATCCTGCTGTTAGGGACAAATCCTGACTCTCCTGGAGTTTAGAGACTGCCGAGGTAGGCTTGCTGACTCACCATTCTAGAGAACACTGTCATGTTACACTCAAACTGACTGGCCTCAGAAGAGAGATCAACGTGGCTTAGAACGCTTGGAGATGGATGAGCAGAGTAAGAGAAGCTGAGATGTAGAAGTAGTAGGATGAAGGGAATTCCAGAGGCGGGCATTGTTAGAGCAGATGCCTGGTGAGGGGAATGGGGAAGGTGTGTGGGAGGGTAGAAGACATCAGTTTGACTGGAAAGGGAGGTAGGAAGGAACGGTGCGTGATAGTAGTTGAGTAAGCGGATGAATGGTGGGCTTTGGAGGACTTTGGAAGCCTAAGAGAAATGCTTAGATGTGGTTTAGTGGGTTCTTGAGCAGGAATCTGTCATTAAAAAAAAAAGTGCTTCAGGAAAATTGGAATGCGTTAGAATGGAGAAAAACTTCCAGCAACATCCATCAAGTCCACACCTTCACCTCCACTGGGTATGAGGGGGAAGGCAGCTACAAAGTCAGCTCTGAGGCTCCAAGTTTTGGAGTTACCTATAGAGAAAGGGAGCTACACAGAGGAGGGAGCTCACTGAAGAATGAGTAAGAGAGGAAGGAGAGTCTCTGGATGACTACAATCAGAGCAGGAGAGAAAAGAAAACAATGGGGAGGTGTGTGGGAGGATGATGGACCATGATGTCTCCAAAGCTGAGAACAAGCTTTGAGGCGTAAGTAGCCAACAGCATCAAGGAACACAGCACTAAAGAAAGGTGAGGAAGAAAGCCAGGCTTGGATCTTATCTTATAAATTGATAAGTAATTCATATAACATAAATTTAGCCTCCCCCTCTTCCTTTTTATGAGACAGAGTCTCACTCTATTGCCCAGTCTGGAGTGCACTGGCATGATCTCAACTCACTGTAACCTTGACTTCCTAGGCTCAAGTGATCCTCCCACGTCAGCCTCCCAAGTAGCTGGGACTACAGGTGCACACTACCATGCCTGGCTAATTTTTGTATGTTTTGTAGAGATGAAGTTTTGCCATGTTGCCCAGGCTGGTCTTGAACTCCTCAGCTCAAGTAATCTTCCCACCACCGCCTCCCAAAGGGCTGAGATTATAGGTGTGAGCCACCATGCCTGGCAAATTTATCCTTTTAAAGTGTACAATTTAGTGTTTTTTTTGATACTCAAAAAGTCATGCAACCATCACCAATATCTAATTCCAGAACATTTTCATCGCCCCCAGAGAAACCCTGTACCCAAGGCAAGAAGTGATTGGTGACCTCTGAGAAAGCACACTCTGTGGAGGGACAAGGACATCACCCACAGTGCATGCCACATAGAAGAGAATGTATTTGGGGGCAAGAAGGAGAAAGGGAATAAAAAGCTAGGGAAGGGAGAAAGGGAATAAAAAGCTAGGGAAGGGAGAAGTGAATTGTGTGATGAGGGCCTGGAGAAGCTGGAGAGGAATGTGGTGTAAAGGACAGAGCCCTGCCCTCCTGTGGCCAGGAAGGCAGGGTCTTCAGGCAGACTGCTGGGAGAATGGTGGGGGGAGTGGGGGTGACTCCAGAGAGCAGGTGAGTTTGGGAGTGAGTGACGGAATTCAAGAGGGCGGTGGCCACTGCTGTGAGGTACTCGATGAGGCCCTGAGAAGGTCTGCAGTGAGTCATTGGAGGAGGGGGGAGGGAAAGTGGCCACTGGGAGAGAGAAGGTGGCTGTTCTAGCCCCAAGAAAACTGTGGCGGGGACAGCACCTGTGGGGGCCTCACCAGCCAGCCTCTGCTGCTGCTTGGCCTCTTCGAGACTGTTCTTCAGCTTCTGGACCTCAGTCTGCAGGGCCTCGCACTCCACCTCCTTGGACTTGCCCTGCTTAGCCTCCTTGATGGTCATTTCAAGTTCTGTGGTCATGTACTGCTGCTTCTCCAGCTCCTTTCCTTTTTCAGGAGGCAGTTCTGAACCTGTGCCAGTTTCTTCTCCAGCTCACACACCATTTCATCTTTCTCTTGGAGGAACTGAAGAGAGCAAAGTGCAAATGCTGAGACAGGTCTGACCGGCGGTGGGTGAAGGCAATGAGAGGTTGTCTCAAGCCCTCATCCAAGCCAGCAGCACCCCTGCCTGGACATTGCACGAACCTCCCTGCCTCCCCTCCTGTTCCCCCTCAGGCTATTCTCCACGCAGTTGAGAGAGGGAGTCTTTATTATTATTATTTTTGAGATGGAGTCTCTCTCGCTCACCCAGGCTGGAGTGCAGTGGCACGATCTTGGCTCACCGCAACCTCCTAGGTTCAAGTGATTCTCCGGCCTCAGCCTCCCAAGTAGTTGGGATGACAGGTGTCTGCCACCACGCCCAGCTAATATTTGCATTTTATAGTAGAGATGGGGTTTCACCATGTTGGCCAGGCTTGTCTCGAATTCCCAACTTCAAGTGATCCACCTGCCTCAGCCTCCCAAAGTGTTGGGATTACAGGTGTGAGCCACTGCGCCCAGCCTTTTATTATTGCAGTTGAGCTTAGTTTTAGTTTTTGAGGCAGAGTCTCACTCTGTTGCTCAGACTGGAGTGCAGTGGTATGATCGTAGCTCAATGCAGCCATGACTTCCTAGGCTCAAGCGATCCTCCCACCTCAGCCTCCCTGTTACAGCAGGTGGCTAGTCAGGTGTGAGCAGGGCAGGAGAGGGCTCCCCTGCCACATACACCAGGGTTGTCGGGCGACCATCAGGTGATGGTCAGGAGGTTGTTAACTGTCTCTCTAAAGTAATAATTGGTCACAGCTGGTGCCAGGGAAAGGCAGTCTCCAAATAAATAGATAGAAAACACCTGACTCTGGTGATCAGCGGATTCCTGGTAAGATCTCAGGAGTTGGGAGAGTGGTGAGAAGTAATGCAGGACCCCAGAAGTAGGCCACGTTATAAAACCCCAAGTCAAGAGGTCAAATGGCACACTTGCTCTCAAGCCACCCACTTCACCCTCTTCCAAGTGTACTTTCCTTCCTTTCATTACCACTCTAAGGCTTTTAAAAAACGTTCACTCCTCCCTGCTCTAAAATGTGCCTCAGTCTCTCCTTCTGCCTAATGCCCCTCAGTCAAATTCTTTCTTCTGAGGAGGCAAGATCTGAGGTTGCTACAGACCACATGGATAACTACCACTGCTAATATCCTGAGTAGCTGGGACTACAGGCGTGTGCCACCACACTCAGCTAGTTTAAAAATTTTTTGCCGAGAAGGGGTCTCGCCATGTTGCCCAGGCTGGTCTCAGTCTCCTGAGCTCAAGTGATCCTCCTACCTTGGTTTCGCAAAGTTCTGAGATCACGGGCATGAGCCACTGCGTCCAGCTAGAGAGGGGGGTCTTAAAAGTGCAGGTTAGATCTTTTGCCTCAGCTCAAAATCCTCTACTGGCTTCCATCTCTTAGAAAAAGGAGGAAGTCCTTACAATCACCCCATGGTCTGGTCCTAGGCACCTGTCTGACTTCACCCCTTGCCACTCCCACCCCTCTCTGCTTCCACTGATCTCCTAGAACACTCCAAGCAGACTCCACCTTAGGACTTTTGCACTTGCTATTCCCTCTGCTTGGAATATTCTTCCTGAAGACCTCTGCCTGGGTGGCTCCCTCACTTCCTTAAAATCTCTGCCCGAATGTCACCTTATCAGAAAGGACTTCTCTGAGCATCCTGTGTAAAACAGCCACCAAGCTGTTTGAGGGATTTATCAGTGCCTGACATGGATATGTCAGTATTATGTATTAATTTTGTTTACTGGCTATCTCCCCACACAGGAGTGTAAGCTCCATGAGAGGAGGGATGTTGCAGGTTTTACATATTCTTAGCATCGAGGACAGTGCTTGGCATATCTTAGGGCTCAAAAATATTTGTGGAGTGAATATACGAATGACTCGAGGCTGTTTACCCAGACTCCGTGCCTTGTCATCGTCTCTCCAAATGCCTCTGTTTTGATGGGCATATCTCCTCTGTGCCTTGAAACAGGAGGTTTTCATGACCAGCCAGTCTATCAACTGGATTATTCTTCTCTTTATTTGAGACTGAGTTTTGCTCTTATTGCCCAGGCTGGAGGGCAGTGGGGCAATCTCAGCTCACTGCAACCTGCCCTCCTGGCTTCAAGCCATTCTCTTGCCTCAGCCTCCCAAGTAGCTGAGATTACAGGTGTGCACCACCATGCCCAGCTAATTTTGTAATTTTTAAATTTTTTTAGTAGAGATGGGGTTTCACCATGTTGGTCAGGCTGGTCTCTAACTCCTGACCTCAAGGGATCCACCCGCCTCAGCCTCCCAAAATGCTGGGATTAAAAGCGTGAGCCACTGCGCCCAGCCCTCAACTGGATTATTTTTAATAGCTCTGACAGACGTTCAGAGTCGGAATAGTACTGATTACAAAAGCTTGTATTGGTTTCACGAGCTTTCTGTTCTTAGTTCCATTTCTAGACTTTTCCAGGAACTTGATTTATGTTGGCAGCAACAGTTCTTTTAGGGCACAGCCCCATTAATATTGTCAAACTGCCTATTTACGTATTCATAAGATATTTGTAATTTTTTGTTTTGTGTTTTGTTTTTGTTTTCTGAGACAGGGTCTCATTCTAGTGTCCAGGCTGAAGGGCACAGCATGATCACGACTCACTGCAGCCTCCACCTCCTGGGCTCAAGTGATCCTCTGGCTTCAGCCTCCCAAGTAACTGGGACTACAGGCCTATGCCGCCATGCCCAGGTACTTTTTGTATTTTTTGTAAAGACGGGGTCTCATCATGTTGCCCAGGCTAGTATCAAACTCCTGGGCTCAAGATCTCCCCACCTTGGCCTCCTAAAGTGCTGGAATTACAGGTGTGAGCCACTGGGCCCAGCCAGGTGTTTGTAATTTTAAAAGTGAAATTCACTTGAAATTCTCAATAAGGCTACCTGTTATTTTATATCATTTCCTTCCACTACCAAGCATAAAAAGAGTATAAGGGAACAATGCAAATAAGTGTCCAAATGCTCTTGCTACCTTGCAGGCCTTGGGAAAAGTCAGTGCCTCTGTTATGGTCCCTGCGTAATCGGATTCATTTATTACGTGTGATGAGAAATACCAAAACAATGCTGAGAATTGCGCCCGGGCCTGAAGAGCCCACAGTCTCATTGTGCTTGTGTTGAGGCTCCCGAAGCAATCACCACAGGTGAAGGCAGAACCGGTTCTTGCCAGGGCGTGGCCTTACAGCTGCCTCCAACCAGAGTTCCTCACTTTACCTTGTCTTTCTTCAAAGCGAGCTTTTGGGTCTCGGCGAACTGCAGCTGCAGCTCCTGCAGCCGGCACTGCAGGATGGCGAGGTCCTTATCCTTCCTCTCCATGTGGGCAGATGTCTCCTCCCGGAGCCCGTGCAGGTCCAGCTCCAGCTTCATCATGTCTACCACGGGGCGGGACAGAGTGCTATGCTCAGGGGAGGGCTGGGATTCCTTCTGGCTCCCCTGCCACTACAGCCTGCAGCCCCGGTTTACCTTTCATGATATTTTTCTTCTGTTCCGACACGGCCTCTAGTTCCATGCGCAGGTCCTTCACCAGGTTCTGGTACTCCTCCACGTGCAGGCACTGGCTGTCTTTCTGCTCCTGCAAGTGCTTCAGGATCTAGCAGACCAAAGAACAGGGCAGGATGAGGAGGTGGGGGAGAACGGTGAATGTTTTCTAAATTGCCCAGTGTCCACACGCAACAGTCGGTAGGGCAGAGTAGTAATGGTTGCTGGGGGCCAGGGGATGGGTGTGCAGAGTGACTGCTAATGGGCATAGGGCTTCTTCTGGGGTGACACAAATGTTCTGGAATTAAGTAGTGGTGATGATTGCCCAACCTTGTGAATATACTAAAAACCAATGATGAATTTTATACTTTGTCCATTGTATCCCAATTAAAATTTTTTTTTGAAAAAGAGACTAAAACAAAAGGATATTGTAGATTTCTCAGGCTCACATGGAATATGCATAAAAGTACCATCCCTTCCTCCCTGAGATAGACAGTTGTTTATCGAGTATCTACTGTGTGCCCGGCACTGTCCTGGGTGCTGGGCATGGGTCTATTAATATTTTCCAAGCAAATAATGTGGAGCAAAGGACATAGACAAATCCTTGTCCCCACGGAGCTGACCTTGTGGGGTGAGATGAAGAGCATGATAAGTAGTGACTTATAGAAAATATTAACAGCTGTTAAGTACTGTGGGAGAAACAGAAGAGCTAAGGGGAATGGAGGGGCATGGGCGGGGGAGGTGCATGTTGGAATTTTAAGTAGGAGGATGAGCTGGCCTCCCTATGAAGGTGGCCTCTGAGCTGAGACTTGCTGGAGGTGAGTTTTCAGGCAGGGAGACTAGCCAGTGACACGGTCTGTGGAGGGAACATGGAAGATGTAAGCGAAGCTGGCACGGAGTAGGTGATGGGGAGAGGAGGAGGAGACAAGGTGAGGAGCTAGGTGGTCACATCACGTGGGGCTTGGGGTCATTCTGTAAGACCTTTGGCTTCTACCCTGAAGGAGAGGGGAATGCCTTCCTCACCAAGAGAAGGCAGGAACATGTGACTGAGGAGGAGCAATTCATTGCCTGGGCATCAGGGATGTTGGGGGAGAGTTATTTGTGTGATTTCAGAGCTGCCAGGAGGGAGGGCAGCGGCATGACGCCAGGAGGTCACAGCTAGAGAGATTCAAGGCAGCCACTGCAGGACCCAGGAGTGGGCACTGCAGGGACTCGAGCCCCACACTGTGCCATACTGGCCGAGGGGGAGGAGAGGCCTGCTGGAAAAAGCTGACGTGTGGCTCTCATTCCTGATGGTGCCCCAGGGAGCATGAAGGCTTTGGAAAGGAAATATAACACAGCAGGGGAAGGTGCATTCTGCTTCTTGGGGAAGTTTGTTTCATTAAAAAAAAAAAAATGGAGTCTTATGAAATTTTTTTGCTCTAGGTCAGGATGTGAATAACATGAAACTGATCTTTAAAATAAATATTGACAGATGTCCAAGGAAGAACTACAAAGTTCAATATTGATCCCTTGTTCATCCAACTTCCTGGGATTGAAAGTCCTGGAAAGAGGGGGAGTCTCCTCCTCCCCCACTAGAGAAGCCCTTGGGGAGCTGACGTGCTGTTTACTCCCTCTGCCACCCTGCTTTGCCCCCCCATTTTGGCATCAGTCTTGGTTCGTGCAGGCATGCCAGCACCTGCCCACTGTGGCCTCCTGTGGCTGGCTTTGCCAGGTAGCAAGTTCATTCAGGACTGACTTAACAGGATCTCACCTAGGAGGACACCTGGTTCATCCACTTTTTTTTTTTTTTTTTTATGAGATGGAGTCTCACTCTGTGGCCCAGGCTGGAGTGCAGTGGCATGATCTCATATCCCTGCAAGCTCGACCTCCTGGGTTCAAATGATTCTCCTGCCTCGGCCTCCCTAGAAGCTGGGACTACAGGCATGTGCCACCACACCTGGCTAATTTTTGTATTTTTAGTAGAGATGGGGTTTCTCTATGTTGGCCAGGTGGGTCTCGAACTCCTGACCTCAAGTGATCTGCTGGCCTCGGATTCCCAAAGTGCTAGGGTTACTGGCATGAGCCACCACACCTGGCCGATCAATTCTTGCTATTTGTTTACATGGTTTAACTGCTTATTTCTTACTAGAATCAACTTTTGATACTGCTTTGAATTTTGCAAACGGAGAGTTCTCAAAAAAAAAAAAAAAAAGCAGGGGGAATGAATTTGGATTAATAATCTTTTCTAAATTAGCTACTTTTCAACCCTGGCCAGACACTGGGAGGCTGGATGGTCTTTTTGAATCTAGCAAGGCACCAGAAGTATTGTGTTGCTTAAGTGCACTGCTAGAAGAGATAGGTGCAATTCCAAAATTGAATGCTGCCTGTCTTTGGGGTTTGGCATATATTATACACAGTATAATTTTATATATTTTATTTACAAAATAAAATATATGTTTTATAAAATAAAATATATATAACTATATATTTTATTTATAAAATATATATAACAGTATATATTTTATTTTTAATATATAACAGTATATATTTTATAACTGTATATTTTATTTATAAAATAAAATATAAACTATCATATAAAAATAAAAAATAAGTAGGAAAGTCCAGAATCAAAACCCAGCTCAGCCCGATCCCAGTAGGCACAGATCAGCAAATTTCTCCCACCTTTTTGATGTCTTCACACTCTTCTGAGGAGCTAGGAGGGTATCTGTGGGTGGCTGTATAGGAAGCAAAGTCTGCCTGTAGTTTTATCAAAGCCTCTTCACGCTCCAGAACCTGCAAATAAGCTTAGGTTAGTTATGCTGGATGATCAATGGAACGTGCTTGTTACCATGACTATTATTTCAGAGTGTTCCTTTCTGCAGCATAAGTTTGTTATAGAATTATACAATTCATCAGGCACTCCCTGTGGGGTAGGTAGGGAGAAGGAATTAAGCTCCCCCATCTTAAATCAAGGTTCTCTAAGGCATATGTGATTTGTCTCAAGTTCATCAATGCCCACACTTGCACTCTCCCCTAAACGTCTGTGTGGTCCATTTGATGAGGCAGAAGAAGGTTCTTCAGGGGCTGTGATGGAGAGATGTACCTAATCTATCCAGACGACAGGATACAAAGTTTGAGAATTAAAGAAGAAATAAGAAATAAACTGATTTTTTCCTTATGGAGTATGTGACTGTGTGCATACTTTTTTTTTCCAAAAATTAGAAAACATGAAATTTTGGTTTTAATTTTATGCTTTTTTGAATTTGTTGAAAATAATTCAAACAAAACCCAAGCATGGAAAAGTGAAACCCCCTCTTCACTTATTCTCCCCTCTCTCACTTCCATTAAGGGAGAGGACAGTACCGAAAATTTAGTTTGTACTTATATATTAGCATTAGGATCAGAGATAAAACAAAAGTAGGACTGAACTACTTATGGGACTCTGCAACTTATTCTCGATAATAAGTCACAAACCTACTTCCATGCAGCTCTTACAGATGTGCTTAGTTCTTTTTACTGGCTGCATATTATTCCACAATAGGAATATCTCTTTAATTATTTCTCTTAATCTCTTTAATCATTTCCCCACTGATGGGCATTTAGGTTGTTGTGTGAGAGATTTTAAGATTCTTTATCTCAAACTATGTGGGTGGGGGAGATGCATATCACGGAGGATATGAACAAAGGTGGGGTAAGCACATATAACACATTTGAGGATTCTTGATGAAAAAGACTAATTTAGGTGACTCTTCTTCCCTCCTTTCTTTCCCCATGCCTTGATTGTGGGTCTCTCAGAGACATGTTCTAGAAGAAGGCACTTACCAAAGCATTACTGCAGGCCAGCTTATTTCGAAGTTCTTGAATCAGATCATCCTGTTCAGAGACTTTTTGCCAGACTTCAGACAGTCGTTTCAGGGTCTCCTGATGCTCTTGAATCATGCAAGAAGTGTATATCCGCACCTCTGAATGATCACCCTTGTTCTCAGGGTCCTGGGAGATTTAAAAAATAATGCGTTGGTTTTGTTTATAGTTTGTGAGTTACTTCCGAATTCCATGAGCATGGAAAATCTCTAGACCTATATTGTAAAGGTCTATGTTCATATATGGAAATCATGGTTTCCTTAACAAAAGAAAAAATATTAACTAGTGCATATACCTGGTAAAAAATCCAAATGGTTCACAAGAGTGCATATTTGTATATGCATACATGTATATGCATATAATTCTCACTTTTTTTTCTTACATATGAGTTTTTTTTTTTTTTTTTCTGAGACAGAGTCTCACTCTGTTGCCCAGGCTGGAGTGCAGTGGCGCTATCTCGGCTCACTGCAACGTCCACCTCCTGGATTCAAGCTATTCTCCTGCCTCAGCCTCCCAAGTAGCTGGAATTACAGGCATGCACCACCACGCCTGGCTATTTTTTTTTGTATTTTTACTAGAGACAGGGTTTCACCATGTTAGCCAGGCTGGTCTCGAACTCCTAAGCTCAGGTGATTCACCCGCCTCAGCCTTCCAAAGTGCTGGGATTACAGGCAAGAGCCGCCATACTCGGCCAACAAATGAGTCTTTCATACAGTATTTAAACATCGTGTTTTCACTTGACAATTTATTTATGATAGTTTTCATATTGTTACTTGTTGATCTGTCTTACTCCTCTTTTAAAATGAGTTTCAAATTACACAAGTAATTATATTTATATTGTCTCTCTAAAACATTGTAACACTACAGGTAAATCTGAATTTTTCTTTGACCATCACTTCTAACTTCATTCTCTCTCTACTTTCCAGAGACGACAGTCTGTGTATATTCTTCTAGAACTTTATACTATATTTACATAATATAAATGAATCTGCACAATATAAATTATGTTGGCTTTTTAAAACATAAAAAATTTTGTTTACTCAGCAAGATGTGTTAGAGATTTGTCAATGGTAGTACATGTGCTTCTATCTTGTTCTTTTAAATTGCTTTTAAATGTGTTGATCTGGTTTCCTACTGATGAGAATATAGGTTGTTTCCACATTTTTTTTTTTTCCTGAAACAAAGCTGAAAGGAATGCTTTTGCATATAAATCTTTGAGTATTTATTCTGGTAATTGTGTCCATTAAATTAATAGCAGTAGGACTGCCAGATCATATTTAAACTTGGATATTGTACTATTGTCCTTCAAATAAATTGTGCCACTGAACACTGTCATCAACATGAGTATGGCTGTTTTCCTAGAACCAGGTTTGTTTGTTTTTTTAAATGTTTTTCCCTGGATCATTTGAAATCATGCATGAATGCTGCTGCTCTCTTATTGGTTTGCATTCATAAGGGGGTAAATTGATATATATGGTAAAAAAAAAAAAGAGCAAAGCATTCTAGTTTGGATGGTAGATCCTTTCCCCATTAAACTTGTCTCCCTAACTGGGCTTTTTCAGGCAAAGTTAGGAGTAGTTCATGTTCACTGAGCATGGAAGCCTCCCATGAGCAAGCTGCAGGAAGACCAGGCAGAAATCTAAAACGGACTGTAAATAATGTTCATGTAGATAATGCAGAGTCTGTGGGGGGCAAATGACTGGAAAACATAACAGCAAAGCTAACAAGGAAGAAGATATCTACAGGTTTCAATATGTTCTTAATACTATGGGATGAAAAATGGAAATTAATTTAAAAGGAATAGGAGAAAGATTCTCTGTAGTGAAGAAAAATGTAGATCTTCAGACTAAAAGGGTTAGTGAAGTGTTCAGTGGCTTAAGAAATAAACTAAAACACCCTGAGCCTAAAAACCTCCAGTGTTCAAAGAGATAAAATGGGTAATCTACAAAATATGAGAAATACATTGACGTCTAACAATGCATCTCTAATACTAGGTGGTACAAGGAAATGCAGCAGTATCTTCGAAGATTTAAGGGAAGGTGCTATTGAAAGTTTGTGTATCCAGCCAAACTAGCATTCAAGGATGATGACAGAAAAAACCTTGTTCAGACATGGATATATTGAGAAATTCTGCCACCAACAACTGTTTCTGAAAGAATTAGGAAGGAATTATTTACAGCAAAAGGAAAACTCCAAGAATGCAGAAGAGATGAAGGGACTGCCAAGCACAGTAATGAGAAACAGTTGGGTTTACTTGTAATATTAAAGAAATAGATATTTCCTATGTAATATAAACAGTTCCAGAGATTTAAAAGAAGGTAAAAATCTTTCCAACTCATTATATTAGAATGGCAGAATCCAGACACCAATATGCGAGGAAAGCACAAAAATTTAAGCCATCAAACTAATCTCATTTCTGAAAATGAATGCAAAAAATAAACTTTTAACAAATGTAGTAAAACATATTAAGATTATTAATAATATGATCAAGTAGGATTTATTCTCAGAACATAATTGTTCGATATATGAAAATCTATTCATGTAATCTGCTTCATTGAAGGACAGATGCTAATAAAAACACCTGATAAAATTCAACATTCATTCCTAATAACAATTCTTGATAAGCTAAATATAAACAGTTATACTTACAATTTGAAAAAGGCTATTAAAAAGAAGCCAAGAACAGGCATTATACTTAATAGTGAAATACTAGAAAGACTTCCTTTAAAGTGAGGACCAAAGCAGAGAGGCCACAGTTCTACATTGCTCTAGAGGTGCTGGTCAATGTGATAAGCTGGAAGACAAGTTGTGTAAATTTTGAAAGGGAAAGCAATTTAAGAAAATCCAAGACAGTCAAGTGAAAATCTGGTAAAGGGCTCAGTAAGGTGGCAGGAGAAGAGAGAAGTTTTCCTATACATCAGTAATAATCAATACAATTAAGCTGGGCATGGTGGCTCACACCTGTAATCCCAGCGCTTTGGGGAGCTGAGGTAGGCAGATCACTTTAGGTTAAGAGTTTAAGACCAGCCTGGCCAACATGGCGAAACCCTGCCTCTGCAAAAATACAAAAATTAGCTAGCTGTGGTAGCACGCGCTGTAGTAGTACCAGCTACTTGGAAGGCTGAGGCAGAAGAATCACTTGAACCCAAAACACGGAGGTTGCAATGAGCAGAGACTGCCTCACTGCACTCCCAGACTGGGTGACAGAGTGAGACTCTGTCTCAAAAAAAATTAATAAAATTAAATGTATAAAAGATCCCATTTATAAAATCAAGAGCACAGAACTATGTCTAGGAATAAACATAGCAAGAAATATGTGAGATCTACAGAGAAAAGTACAAAATCTTACTGAAGGACACAAGAAAACTTGCATAAAAGTAGAAATATGTCATGTTCCATAGGGCATGCTAATTTCCCCCAAATTAATATGTAATTTGAAAGTTAGTCAACATAAATCTAAATTTCATTGAGAAGAAATAAAAAAATGGCCAAGGAAAAAAATGGAAAGTGTAGAAGAGTGAAGGAGGACCTGTCCTAAAAGATCTATTAAAACAAGCTACCAGTTACGGTCACTAGAAAACTCTGACACTGGAGCAGAAACTAGCAGAAAGATAAAAAGAATACAGAATCCAGAGAAGGTCCTGGGTACAGAAGAATCGGTTTGTGAGCTGGTACCTGAATCAGTGTGGAAGGGTTGGGATGTTCAATAAATGGTTTTGGGACCACTGGAGATCCATTTAAATAATAAAATTAGAGACTTATGTCATTATACATATAAAATATATATTCCAGATGGACTAAAGACAAAAACATAAAAATGCAAATTATAAAAGCGCTAATAGAAAATATACAATAAACTTTTATAATCTTGAGGGTAGTGAAGGCCTTTTTAAGCAAGACATAAAACCTAGAATGTATAAAGAAGGAGTGACGGATTCAACTCTGTAAGAATTAAAATCTTCTGTATGATGAAAAATACCATTAATAAAATAAAATGAAAAGTTACAGACTGGGAGAAAATATTTGCAACATATGTAATGAAGCATTATTACCTGTAATATATTAAGAAGTTCCTATAAACCAATACAAAAAAGACTAACAACCCAGTAAAAAATGGGTTAACAAGGAATTCATAAAACAGAAATCCATATGACCAATATGCTTTTGAATAGTGCTCAATACTTCATTGGTGTGGTGGAGGCTGCTGGGCCTTCCCAGATCCCCTTTGGCAATGAAGGAGCTTACTGCCTTTTGGGGGATTGTGTGGGCTGAAGAAAACTGCTTTGCCCAAAGGCCAAGCACATCCCATAACTGATCAACATGGAGGCTTAAAGGCCAGCTCCCTTCCCTTCAATTTAGCCAGGCTCTGAAGGTTCATCCAGCCCCGCAGCTCTGTGGGGTTGGCAGAGGCCTTTGTTGGGACTGCATCCCAGATTCTTCCTTTGCCCAACCTTGCTTTCCTCTCCTTCCTTTTACAGGTGTCAATACCAAGAGCTCTCCCAGAAATGTCCTGCACACTACTGTGTCCTAGAGTTGGCTTCTTGGGGAACCCAACCTGCAACTATTAGAACTAAGGAAATGAAAATTGTAACCAGTGAACATTTTCCCCCTACCCATCAGGGTTTAGCACAACCTTAAAAGAATGAAAACATACAGTGTGGATGGGTGTGGGAAAATACACTCTCTTAATTATTGTTGGTAAAAGTGTAAACTGGTAGAACCTTTTTGGTATATAACTTAGAAGTATCTTTATACAATAAAAATAAGCATATCCTTTGATCCAGCAATCACATTTCAAGAATTATCCAACAGAAATAGGAAGTTAATTACAGCTTGTTTGTAAAGGAGAGGAAAACACAGGTCAGTAGGTGGTACATCCATACTACCAAATACAAGGTAGTAAGTAAATTAAATTGTTAAGATGTGCATTTTAGGCCGGGCGCGGTGGCTCATGCCTGTAATCCCAGCACTTTGGGAGGCTGAGGTGGGTGGATCACATGAAGTCAGGAGTTCGAGACCAACCTGGCCAACATGGAGAAACCCTGTTTCTACTAAAAATACAAAAATTAGCTGGGCATGGTGGTATGCGACTGTGGTCTCAGCTACTCTAGAAGCTGAATTGGGAGAATCACTTGAACCTGGAAGGAGGAGGCCACAGTGAGCCAAGATCACACCACTGCACTCCAGCCTTGGCAACAGAGCAAAATCCTGTGTCAAAAAAAAAAAAAGTGCATTTTAAAAGTAAATTGTAAAACCACATTGATAAATAACCACTTAGGTAAAAAGAACTTCCTGCCCATTTATATCTGTAACTGTATATAGCACAAGCCCCTAGCGGACTCTCAACTCATGATTCAAGTGATTACCTAAGAAGAGGAGAATGATGGGGAAGAGGTTTAAGGCAGATTTTCATATTTAATCTCTGTACTTCTGTCTCGAGAGCCTATAATAATTGTATGCTTGTGTAATTAAAAACAGCAATTAAAAGAAAAAGAAGCAAATCAGGTGTTTTGCCTCTTCTTTTCCCATGTTTCATAGCTTTTTCCTCCTGTTTGATCCTGAAATTGTGGTTTTCATGAGTATTGTGGTCTAGTAGAGCCCCCTGCTGGACCCCCATGAAAACCAAGAAAAGATTGGACCTTGTTAGTGAGAGCTGCTGGTATTAACATATGTGAAAGGAAGAGGAAGGAAGCAGGGTTGAGCAGAGGGAGATGAGCTGTGATGCAATCTCAACAGAGGCTTGGCCAACCCCACGGGGGAACTGCATGTTGAAACTTATTTGGTAATTCTCTTTTGGCCTTATTTGAAGTGGTGGCTCTTTGTATTAATTAAAGAGCCTCAAAATTGTGAAGAAGCGATCTTTCAGGAGATGTGAAAGCTGGAGGTTCAAAAGCTGAGGTCTACAAAATCAAGGGCAGGACGTGATATCTGGGTTAAGGTTTGGGTTTCCAGTGGAGGAGGCTGGGACTGTCTGAGGCGACCACTTGGGAGCATGTCCACTTGCCTGGACTGAATGGCATGGCTTAAGTCCTACCTGACCGATGATCGCGCTGAGCTCTCCCTCCAACATCTTCACTTGACATTCTAGTAATTCGATGTTGCTCAGGGAAGACTGGTATTTATCTCTGTAGAGGTTTAAGCTTCTTTCTAGGGAGGTGATCTTGTCCCCGGCCAAGGCGAGTTGCTCCTGTGCCAAATGGAGCTTCTCCCCTGTGTTCTTGTTGTGATTTCCCATTTCTTCCTCATAGAGAATCACCTGTAGGTGTAAGAATAATTCCATATTGAGCCCATGGAATCATCTAATGAGGAAAGGATGTGGTTGTAAGACTCCCTGCAGAGAAGTCTTGTATCTAAACCAGAAGACCAGATGAACAGAAGAGAGGCTGCACAGATCCGAAAGCTACAGTATGTATCAAGATGTTAATGATTAGAAATAAAAAAAGATGGCCATAGTTAGAGGTAAGCTCCTTCAAGGCAGGGACCATATTTATTTCCCATCCTGCCCAGCATGTGGTAGGAACTCAATAGATACTTGCTAGTTGATTAATAGGAATGAATTTGTATAGCTCCATTTTTTTTTTTAAGGGCTTGAAATGCCGGTATTTTCTTTCCCAGGCATTCTCTAGAGGTCAAATTTAGAAAATGTAGACTTCCTCCTGCACATAGGACCATGTCAGCAAAGTTCCCAAGAGACAGGGTGGGACCATGAACCAAAGTTCCTCTGGGATTTGCAGAGTCCTAATTTAGATTTCTTTTCTTCCTCAGCAAGTAGTCAACAAACTGACATATTTATTGAAAGCTCATGAGCATTGTGTTAAGTGCAGGGGAGATAATATATATATATATATATATACATATATATATATGACATATGCTCACCCCTGAAAGAATTTAAAACTTCCACAAACTTGGGGAGATAAGATTTAAAATGAGTAAACAGCTGTAGGTAGTTGAGTGTGCTAAATTGTATGGCTTGAATTTTATGTGTTGAAGGAGTTAACAGCAGAAGAGTCATCAAGGAAGGCTTCATATTAGTTCAAATAATCCAAAATAGAATGCTGATAGAACACGGTCCATTGGTTGAAGCTAATTATAATTGCTGCTTCTCATTTGAAATTCTTCTTAGGAAAGGATAACTTCGTGTAAGGTGTCTACTATGTAAGAAGAAGAGGAGAGGAATATTTTATATCCAAATTTTGTAACTGAAGCTGTCTGTGGCCAGCCCATATCCCCTGGGCACTTGCTATTTCTTTGCAAGCTAACCCCATTCCCACTGCAAGCTTATTCAACTCTGCCCGAGGGCTTCTCTGACCACAGGAGCCCTTACAGTCAGAGAGGCAAGACAGGGTAGACTAGAAGCTCTTGGGAGTTAATGCCCTCAGGAGAAGCCCTCAACCAATGACTGGGGTGTGTTTGTGGGTTCACTCTGAGGCATGTTCTACACTATCTCTAAGAGTTCTCCAGAGGGACTGAGCAAGCAGTCTGCTCAATACTGATGTCCTTTATGTGCTTCCTGTTCTTTGACTCACTTGCTCATGTGCTTCCAGGAATCATCTCTGGAATTAGTTACTTGTATTTACATCCTTGTCTTAGAGTCTGCTGTGTAGTGAACCCAACCTTAGACAGAAATTTGATGAGGCTGTGTGAGACATTGGGGGAACTTAGTAGAATGCTAAAGTGATTTTCTCAATGCTTTCCTGGTTTGGGATCTTTTACAGTGACTGTTATTTGCCGAGTCCCATATCTACTCTCCTACTCTTCCTTAGTAATAGAACCTTGACTCTACTGGGGGGCAGCAATGCACCTCCTAAAACACCACATTTCCTAGGCTTCCTAGAAACTAGCTATTGCCATGTGACTAATTCTGGTCAGTGACAGTTAAGTGAAGGTGTTGTGGCTTCTGGAAAGTGTCCTTAAAAGGAGGGGAATGTGTCTTTCCCTTCCACCTTTGTTACCTGGTCCCCTGGCCATTTATCTGGATTATTTGGAACAAGGATGTGGCTGGGCATGGTGGCTCACGCCTGTAATCCCAGCACTTTGGGAGGCTGAGATGGGCAGATCACCCGAGGTCAGGAGTTGAAGACCATCCTGGCCAACACGGTAAAACCCCATCTCTACTAAAAACACAAAAATTAGCCTGGTGTGGTGGCGTGTGCCTGTAATCCCAGCTACTCAGGAGGCTGAGACAGGAGAATCACTTGAACTCAGGAGGCTGAGGTTGCAGTGAGCCGAAGTTGCACCACTACACCCCAGCCTGGGTGACAGAGTGAGACTTTGTCTCAAAAAGAAAGGATGTGATGGTTGGAGGTCCAGCAGGCACCTCAGGTGACTTGGAGAATGGAAGCCTTGAGCTGATGATGGCGGAACCCAAGGATAGACCCTTAGGTATCTGATGACACTTGCAGTTGCCATGACAGCAACAGACCACTTGTCTCTGACCTTTTTACAAATGACATAGAAATAAAGTATCTTATTTATTTCCTGTTACATGGAGCTAAACAGAATCCCAACTCATTCAAGGTTGCTTTATCCAGGCTGGACCTTTTGTTTCAGTGGTCGTGAACCAGTAAGTTTTAACACAGCTCTGTGCTATCTTTTTAAAAACACTATGTTGGTGCTCACAGGTTTAGTCACAGATTATAGTTGTAGGATTAGGACAACCTTTCTCTGTTCCTCCAACTCTCAGTTCTTTTCAGCAAATTTTCACTAGACCATAATATTTCCTTTTTAAAAAGTCGATGGTCTTTAAGGCCCCTCCTGAAGTCCTTGAAGTTAGTCCTTAAGCAACAGCACCATCCAAAACACTCCTTGAATTTTTTTTTCTTCTCTGTCCTTCCAAGAGAAACCTAACTCCTTGCAACTTTATCTTTAAATCTAAAGAAAGAAAATGCCAAGGGAAACCCCAGGATGGACGAGTGTGCCTGTCCCATCACTTAGAACCCATGGTTTACTGCACTGCTCAAGTGGTTCCAGGATGGACGAGTGTGCCTGTCCCATCACTTAGAACCCATGGTTTATTGCACTGCTCAAGTGGTTCCAGGATGGACGAGTGTGCCTGTCCCATCACTTAGAACCCATGGTTTACTGCACTGCTCAAGTGGTTCCAGGATGGACAAGTGTGCCTGTCCCATCACTTAGAACCCATGGTTTATTGCACTGCTCACGTGGTTCCAGGATGGACGAGTGTGCCTGTCCCATCACTTAGAACCCATGGTTTACTGCACTGCTCACGTGGTTCCAGGATGGACGAGTGTGCCTGTCCCATCACTTAGAACCCATGGTTTACTGCACTGCTCAAGTGGTTCCAGGATGGACGAGTGTGCCTGTCCCATCACTTAGAACCCATGGTTTACTGCACTGCTCAGGTGGTTCCAGGATGGACGAGTGTGCCTGTCCCATCACTTAGAACCCATGGTTTATTGCACTGCTCACGTGGTTCCAGGATGGACGAGTGTGCCTGTCCCATCACTTAGAACCCATGGTTTACTGCACTGCTCAAGTGGTTCCAGGATGGACGAGTGTGCCTGTCCCATCACTTAGAACCCATGGTTTATTGCACTGCTCACGTGGTTCCAGGATGGACGAGTGTGCCTGTCCCATCACTTAGAACCCATGGTTTACTGCACTGCTCAAGTGGTTCCAGGATGGACGAGTGTGCCTGTCCCATCACTTAGAACCCATGGTTTATTGCACTGCTCAAGTGGTTCCAGGATGGACGAGTGTGCCTGTCCCATCACTTAGAACCCATGGTTTATTGCACTGCTCAGGTGGTTCCAGGATGGACGAGTGTGCCTGTCCCATCACTTAGAACCCATGGTTTATTGCACTGCTCAGGTGGTTCCAGGATGGACGAGTGTGCCTGTCCCATCACTTAGAACCCGTGGTTTACTGCACTGCTCAGGTGGTTCCAGGATGGACGAGTGTGCCTGTCCCATCACTTAGAACCCGTGGTTTATTGCACTGCTCACGTGGTTCCAGGACGGACGAGTGTGCCTGTCCCATCACTTAGAACCCATGGTTTATTGCACTGCTCAAGTGGTTTTAGTGCTGCAGCTTTGGGTCCTTGGAATTTGCTTGGGATTCTACAGGGATGCTACTCTTTGGCTTAGAAAATACCACCCTGGAAGATGAAGGGGAATTAATGCCCTAAAAATACTTAAGTGAAGTCTATATGATCTAAAACCTCAGTCTGAAAAAATTATCTAGTACTCTCAATGATTGACTTGCATTCAGCGTCTGGTTATCTTATCTACTGTGTAGTGCCAGGAATTTACATGTTATCAAGACCTTATTTTTCTAAAAATGGTGGATTTAATGTACCTTATACCTCTTTTATAACCCTCAGAGACCTACAGTCTTTTGCATTTAAATTGCAATGGTAATAGGATGGAGAAGATGGACTTACACACACACACACACACGCACACACACGCACGTCTGCATACACACTCCACATATTCCACAGGCACGAATACTGTAGCTCTCACCCAGTTATGCCATTCAGTTTAGTTTCCTTCTGCTCAGCTTCAAAAAGATCAAGAATTAAAGAAGGAAGGTTTATAAAACCTGCTCGAGAAGTTGCAAAGCTCTCCTAAGTCCAGCGTCTCCTTTCTAGTGGGCTTGGTCTGATTTCTGCGGGTACCTGAGAATGTGGGGGTATTTCCATGGTTAATCTGTCTATACCTCATCTTCTTTCAGTTTGCAGTGATGGTGCAGAAGAACCAGGTCAGAAGTCTGCTTCTCTAGGATGGACTGATACTGCAGGAGGGAACAGTAAGAAGTCTGCAACTCCTCTGTGCGAAACTCCAGTTCTTGTTGAAGGGCCAGCAATTTTTTCTTCAGTTGCTGGAGTTGTCTCAGATGACACTGTTTACTGGACCCAAACTCCATCTCTGACTCCTCGAATGCTAATGTCTGTGCTTGCTTCTTGTTCTACAATAGACACAGGATGAACAGAAAAGGATTTAGATCATCACTAAGGATGTATTCATTCCTGGATTTTTTTCATTTGTTCAATCTTTCACATTCATCTATCTATCTTTTTATCTACAGAGAACTTATTAAACATTTCACACTATTCACAAGGAAGTGTATCACTTAGCATTCCCACTCCATAAGAATAATTCAATAGAAGAAAAATAATGGTTCTTATCCATCGAAATCTTATTATTTAGGTCAGAAGAAAAAACATACACATAAAGGACCTAGGGAGATATGTGTAACAATATGCTGATGTGTTGCCTTCCCATATAAAGATAACACAGGTGACTTGGGAGGAAATGGACTTCTGGCCACAGTTCTTCGACTAAACTTGGCATTAAAAACACCTGGGTAAAGGAGCATTGCAAGGAGTCAAGAGTGAATTATTGGGGATTCTGAAATGCTGGAAAATGAGAGGCAGAGATATTGTTCAGGTACATGTGGACACTGACTCTGTCTCCTTCTCCTGAAGGAAGATGTGACTTTGCAGATACTACTCTGTGTGCGTGTGTGTGTGTGTGTGCGCGCGCGCGTGTGTGGTGTGAACTCTTCTTGCTAATCCATAATCTACCTGAAATGCTGCTTGTCTCATCCTACATTTTCATTCCTTTATTCATTGATTCATTCATTAGACACAGGCTAGACACCTATGTTGTGCCAGGTATTCTGCTGGTAGGACACATCCCTGAGTTGATGATGCATCTATATGTTCTGCATTTTCCATCATCCCTTATGACAGTGACATGTGAGGGAAAGGTGGATAAAGAGGGTAGCCTGTAGGCAGTCCTTAGCATCCAACCCTGCTTATTCTCCTCCTACTCGTTCTTTAAGATTCTGTTTAAATCCCGCTCTCCTTCCTGTTTTTTCCCTTCAAAGCTATCTTTGCTCCAGTACCACAGACTTTATTAGCATGTCCTTAATGTGGTACTCTATATTCTGTCTGTAACTATTTCTGTGCATTTTAACTTCTAATTAGATTATAAACCCCTGGAGGGCAGGGTCATATCTGCTCTTCTGGGGCCTAGATTAGAGATTCATACATACCTATGTATTGAATGAAAGAAATAAAAATAGAGTCCAAGTAATCTCATTGGCTCCCAAGGCTTTGAGCCTGTGGCCTTGGCCTCATTAACAGAGTCCTTCTAATACAATGGCTTTCAAATTTTTAAATTAACTTTTTAAAAACAGATTTATTGAGATATACTTTATATATCATGAAATGCAACCATTGTTAAGGGTGCAATTCAATGACTTGTAATAAACTTGTAGAATTGTGTGACCATCATTACAATCCAGTTTTAGAACATTTCTATCATCCCCCAAAATTTCCTCATGCCCATTTTCAGTCACTCCTGCTCCTTCCCCCAGCTCCAGGCAACCACAAATCTGCTTTCTGCCTCTATGGATTTTCTGCCTTTTCTAGACGTTTCACATATGGAATTGTATAATATGTCATTTTTTTCCTTCTTTAACTTAGCATTTTTTAAAAAATTTGGAGACAGAGTCTCCCTCTGTCACCCAGGCTGGAGTGTACCGGTGCAGTTTTGGCTCACTGCAACCTCCACCTCCCTGGTTTAAGTGATTCACATGCCTCAGCCTCCCTACTAGCTGGGATTACATGCGTGCACCACCACACCCAGCTAATTTTTGTTTTTAGTACAGATGGGGTTTTACCATGCTGGCCAGGCTGCTCTCGAACTACTGAGCTCATGGGATCTGCCTGCCTTGACCTCCCAAAGTGCTGGGATTGCAGGTGTGAGCCACTGTGCCCAGCTGCATAATGTTTTAGAGGTTCATCCAGGTTGCAGAAAGAATCAGTATTCGATTCCTTTTTTTTGCTGAACAGTATTCTGTTGTATAAATATACCCCATTAGGTTTATCTGTTCACCAGTTGATGGATGTTTGGGTTGTTTCAGGTTTTGGCTATTATGAATACTGCTGCCGTGAACATTAACCATGCTAGCCTTTGTGTGGGTATGACATTTTCATTTAATTAATGTGCTCAGCAAATTTGGTGGTACAACTACTATATCAAACACTACACTAGCTAATGGGGATATAACAGTGTAAGAAACAGACAAAATCCCCAACTTTGTGGCGTTTGCATATAATATGGGAGAGAGAAAACTAAGCAAGTATATATACATAGTGTATTAGAAGGACAAAATGCAATACGGGAGAGTGAAACAGGGGGAGGAAGATGAGGAATGCCAGGATGGAGGAGCTTTATATTTTTGAATTAAATGTTTGCTTGGAGGACCAAATGGAGAAGCTGACATTTAAACCAAAACTTGGAGGCAAAAGAAGGCATCTGGAATGCTCCGGGAAGAGACAGCCCTGGAGGTGGAAGCATACCTGGTGATATTGGAGGAGCCCCAGGGGTTGCAGCCCCTTTTTTTCTGGCTGGAGCAGAGAAAATAAGGGGGAAAGTTGTGCCTGATGGAGTCAGATAGGAAAAGGAAGTGAGCTCTTTAGGATTGTATAGCCATTCTCGAGACTTTAACTTCTTCGGGGGAGATGAAAGACCATTGGAGGGTACTGAGCAGAGGAACAAATGATCTCCCTGAGCTTTACGAAGGACACGCTCACTGTTTATTGGAAATCAACTCAAGGCAGGCAAAGACAGAAGCAAGGAGACCAGGTAGGAGGCTACTTCAAAAACCCAGACAACAAAGGATGATGGCGTCGACCAAGATGGTAGCAATGGAGGGTGAGAGAAGTTGTTGGGTTCTAGATGCATCTTGAAATGACAGGCCACGGGATTTGCTGCTGGGTTACAGGTTGGATGGCGGGACATGATAGTCATCCATAACAGATGATGCCAGGGTTTTGGTTTGAGTAACTGGAGAGATGGAATTTTAATGAGATTAATTCAGTAAGAGCTGGGACCTGAAAGACAGAAAATCTCTACTGAGAGTGGTGGTGGCAGCACAGAGAAGGTAAAGGAGGCTCAGCCCGGTGCAGAACCAGAAAGATGACAGCTGATTGTGTCAGTACAATCTGAATGACCCTTTCCAGGCTCTCCTGAACGTGTCTCACCCTAAGTGCCTCAGAATTGAGAAGACAGACAGAGAAAATGGGCCCACTATGGTCACCAGGCAAAAGAAATCCTAGGCAAAGAAACACTGAACTCTTGACCTGAATATCCAGTGCATGTCGCTGGAGGAAAGTTGATGAGACTTCTTTTCTAAGCTGAACAAAGCTAAATTTTGTATTTACTTTGTGTAGCTATAATTGCCAGCATTTATATTAAATGTTGTTGTTAAGTGCTTTCATTCTTTTCAAGATAAGAACATTGCTATTCTCACAACTCATCTGTGAATGACATCTGGAGAGAAGGGAGTTGGGAGTAGTGTGTGTGGTGTGTACATGTGTGTATGTGTATGTGCATATTCATGGATAGAGGGGCTTCTGAAGAGCCTGAGTCCTCCTGCTTACATAGTAAGTTAGGAGGGTGGGGGAGCTACTTGGAAAGAAACATGATCACAAATAAGTACTTAACATGGATAGAATTAATGCAAAGGAGTGAACATCCTGGAGCAGGGTTAATTCAGAAGGGCTTATTTTAGTATATACCCAATAAAATGCTTATCAGTCCAGGCATGGTGGCTCATCCCTATAATCCCAGCACTTTGGGAGGCCAAAGTGGGAGGATGGCTTGAGATGAGGAGTTCAAGACCAGCCTCGGCAACATAGCGAGACAGCTATCTCTATAAAAAATAAGAAAATTGGCCGGGCACAGTGGCTTACACCTGCAATCCCATCACTTTCGGAGACCAAGGTGGGCGGATCACGAGGTCAAGAGATTGAGATCATCCTGGCCAACATGGTGAAACACTGTTTCTACTAAAAACACAAAATCAGCTGGGCTTGGTGGCGTGCACCTGTAGTTCCAGCTACTCAGGAGGTGGAGGCAGGAGAATTGCTTGAACCCAGGAGGCGGATGTTGCAGTGACCTGACATCGCGCCACTGCACTCCAGCCTGGGGAAAGAGTGATACTCCGTCAAAAAAAAAATAAAAAAAAGAAAGAAAGAAAATTAGCCATGCATGGTGGCACGTGCTTGCAGTCCCAGCTACTTGGGAGGCTGAGGTAAGAGTATCACTTGAGCCCTGGAGTTTGAGGCTGCAATGAGCTATGATCACACCACTGCACTCCAGCCTGGGCAACAGAGCAAGACACTGTCTCAAAAAAAAAAAAAAAAAAAAAAAAACCTTATCAGATTTTGCCAAAATCCTTTTTCTTTGGCTTTGTAAGCACCTGTCCACTGCTGAGTGTGTATGACCCAGCTGAAAACTAACTGTGGTCTCCTGTTGCATAGTCATTCTTTGCTTCCCTTTCCTTCCGTGTCCCTATTTGTTCTTCATTGCCCAGAATGAGATAAGTGCCCTTCTTTTAAAAGAATTCAAACTCTCTCTCTCTTTAGGGCTTCCCCTCTAGTACCTGGTACCCCCATCTATACTTGGGTATGTTTAGAATTGCTCTTTGGCCTTAAAGCTTCCTGTGGGAAATAAGTGCCTTTTCCTAAATGATGTGTATAAAGCTTAGCAGCCTGGCAGGGATACTGGTGAAATGTCAATGCTTTATCTTCCCCAGAGGTCATATTGAATCTTCTGGGTTTAATTTTGGTCTGAGGCAACATGATGGGCTAGTCAGATGATGAGAATTTATGCATCTCCTCAAGTACAGGACAAATATAGCACCCGACCTAATTTGCCTGGTTATAAAGATCCAAGGACTGCTTATATCTGCAGAGAAACTACAGTTCTTTGGATAGGAATTTTAAACATTTGCATACTATAGGTATCAATGGGTTTAGAGGAATCAAATTTCAAAGACTTGGAGAAATGCCTAGACTTATTTGAGACCTATTAAGTTTCTAGTTATTTATCCTTATGTATTCAAAAGTTTATTTTTCTAAATTCTAAAGGAATAGAAAATCACACACTATGGATTAAGCCTACACTTTACTTACAAATGTGCTGAAGAGTAGTATCACAAAGGCACCAACTTATTTCCTATTGCTTGTCTTTTTAAAAAACGTTCTTTCTAATGAAGACACATATATTTTATTAGAGTCTTCTTTGATTTTTAAACTGAGATCTGAAGAAAATAAGCATATTGGAAATGATTTTACAGAGGTAAGACTAGTTCTTAAAATGACCATCTGGAGAGAGATGTGATTCTGGAGGCCATCTGGTCTACCAGGTTTCTCAGCTGGATTTCTATCCAGGTCTCAGCTGCTTGAAAAGATGGGGACTGCTGGCTGTCCACAGGAACCTGTTCCCATATTTAGTCAACCTTTCAGCCCTACTTGTGGTCAAAGAGATTATAGCTATTGCTCCTTCCTTGCCTATGTGGCCACTTGATCACAGAAGGAAATTAATTGGCCTGGCATGATTTGCCTTTTGAAAAGTCACGTTGGTTTCCACCCAATACTTTGTGCTTTTCAAGTTGATGCTAATTGATTGATGTTAAGTTCTGTATTTTCCTTGTATTGAAGTTAAGCTGACAGGTCTATAATTACCAGGATTGTCCTTTTTCCCTTTTTAAAAAGATGAGCACTTCATTTACCCTTTTTCAGTCTACAGGGACTTTCTTTATCCTTTTGAGTTCTCAAAAATAATCACTAGCAGCTATGTAATAACACCTGCCAATTCCTTAAGTACTCTTCCAAGTATGTCATCAGGCCCTGCTGATTTGCCTAAAGCTGGATTTTCAAAATACTTTTTAACCATTTTATTCCCTGCTCTAGTTTGCACTGACTAGGCTGGCATTGTTCTGATAACTAAATCCCCAATGATTTTTTTTCATTTAAGAACCAAAAAGTCTCACTATCTTTTTTTTTTAATGGAGATTTTTTTCTTTACTAAGAAACTTAAGAGTTGGACACATCAAACTGAAATAATTTCCTGGGGAGGGACCAAAACCCACAATAGGAAAAAAAAGTTAACACTATCTGGGCTATAGCAGAACCCAGAGAATATATTTGTATAGTTGAAAAATTCTAAATGCTTTATAATTGACCTTTTCATACAAAACTATCTATTAAATTTGTGATTTTCAGTTCTTGGTATTGAGGTCTATGGGACAATCTAGGAAGTCTTCAAACTTGAGCTGAATTGCATGAGGCTTTTGTTGTTGGCTTTTAAATTAGTTTCTCCTTGTTCAAGAGGTAGCAGTAGCAACCATTAGCACAGATGAGGACTAAATCACTTTTTCAGTCATCTTCATGAACTTATTTTCCTATCTTTGAGGTAAATGAGATATTCCCTTGGAACTCTAGTTTAGCCTTTTATCACTGGATAGGTTTATCTGTTACTTTTTTTTTTGAGATGGAGTCTTGCTCTGTCACCCAGACTGGAGTGAAGTGGCACGATCTCGGCTCACTACAACCTCTGCCTGCCGGGTTCAAGTGATTCTCCTGCCTCAGCTTCCTGAGTAGCTGGGCTCATAGGCGCCTGCCAACACACCTGGCTGATTTTTGTATTTTTAGTAGAGACAGGGTTTCATCATGTTGGCCAGGCTGGTCTCAAACTCAGGTGATGCATCTGCCTCGCCCTCCCAAAGTGCTGGGATTACAGGCGTGAGCCACCACGCCCAACCTTATCTGTTACTTTTTATGTCTTCTACAAATTGCATTTCTTGTACTTCCTTGTACCAGTAGAGCATAGAACTGTGTGTTTAAGTGACATGAATTAATTTTAGATGCATCTTTCTGATTTAGACATTATTCTCACTCGTGACTTCTGTTTGCCTGAAATTCACTTTAAAAATAAATGTATTTTAAAATAATTTTTTTTTTTTTTTAGACAGAGTTTCACTCTTGCTGCCCAGGCTGGAGGGCAATGGCCCGATCTCCGCTCACTGCAACCTCTGCCTCCCGGGTTCAAGTGATTCTCTTCCTTAGCCACCTGAGCAGCTGGGATTGCAGGCACCCGCCACCATGGCCAGTGGATTTTTGTATTTTTAGTAGAGACTAGCCTGTTGGCCAGGCTAGTCTCCAACTCCTGACCTCATGATCCACCCGCCTCGTCCTCCCAAAGTGCTGGGATTACAAGCATGAGCCACCGTGCCCAGTGAATAATTTTTGATTTACAGGAAAATTGTAAAAGTAGCACAGAGAGTTCCCATATGTTCTTCACACAGCTTTCCCTAAGGTTAACTTCTTAAATAACTGGGTACATCTGTCTAAACTAAGAAATTAATGTTGGAAGATTACTATGAACTATACTTTATTGGATTTCACCAGTTTTTTCACTAATGTGTTTTTTCTGTTCCAATATCCAGTCCAGGATTTCAGACTGCATTCAGGAGATTCAATTAAATATATATTTTTTCATTCCCAATGACTCAAAATGATACTGTGTAATAACGCCCATCAAGATTCTACTAATCTTCACATATTCAACAAATTACTTTTATCTGCAGGAATCAAACTTGCCTTATATAGATTTATGCTAAAAATAGTGTCCTCTGTACACTTCAAAGATGAGTTTGGCAATCCGAGCTCTACTGAATATCAGGGCATGCACCCTATGCTACCATCAGGGAATGCAGCCTGGGAAAGGCTCAAAAGGCCCTTTTTTTTCTGATTTGATTATTTTATTAAGATATCTCTGTTGTTCTTTTCTCCTTTCACTTTAATTGAGATGCTCTTTTGATTCCTGGGCAGGGTGAGTTCTACAGTGAGGCAAGTGAGGTGCAAATTTTAAGGAAGCACTCTTCACCCTATTTCCTGCTCTGTTCCTGGGATTGGGAGCATAACGTATTCTTGATTTGCAAGGTCATGTCACTTTCTTTCTATCACTCACCCCTTCCCTGCCACTCCTTTTGTTATACATAACATCTAATGTAATATTTTAATCTTCTTACATAATTGTGGTCCTAACTCCTGCTTGTTTCCCCAGCTCCTCGTTAGACAGTAGTCAGAATTTCAGAAAGTCTTGGTTTCCCTTTTGTTCCCATATTACATTTCCATGTGGAAGGCAGATCTTAAAGGGATTTTCCAAGAGGATGAATATAAGTCTACATCTAATTGTGTATTTGTATGCGTAGTCTGCTATTTAAATTCTGCACTAAGTGCTAGGGAAAAAAAGAGCCCGATTTAAAGCTTGTTTCAAGCTGTTAGACCTTCTTCTGGGCAATTAGAATAATAAAATGCAATTTAATACCTTTCTCCTTCCAAGTTGCCAGGTACATTTATAAGCCACATGGCTTTTCCTGACTGGGGGAATAAGAAAACTCATGACAGCAATGGTGAAATATCCTAAAATGTTAATATTTAGAAAGAAGTAAATTATGATAATCTTCTTCCTGAGATCCATTTAGGAAACCAGTGGATTTTTTCTCTATTTGTGACTTCCTGAGGAAAGCAATGCTTATGAGATGAAGTAGAAATGCTTTATTGGTAGTATTTCTAGGGCATTGCAGAGGAACAATTTGTGGTTTCAATAGTGAAGTGGTAAGTCCTGGGAGAACTCTAACAGATGCAATGAAAAGAGGCCAGATCCTTGACCACAAACAGTGAAGAACACAGTGGTGGCTTCACAGCCTCCCAGAGGCTAACTTTGGGTGTCCAGCAACAGGTCTGTGCAGCCAGGACCTGCTTTATGTTTACTGAGAATTCAAGTCACTAAATGGAAATGAAGACCATAAGTGAAGAATTCTTGGAAACATGAAGTGTTTAGAGAGCTGTGGGAAAATGTCTCCCAGCTGGCTCCCCAGCTTGTGTGGATAAATTTAGAGACTGACTTAAAGACCTCAGATTTAGAGCTTCCAAAGAAAGAAAACCTCAGACTGAAATGAAATTGCCTCAGCTGATGAACAGCCTAGACTCTAGATAAGTATTGGTCCAAAATCACAGTCTCCAGAAAGATGCTCTTGCCGGGAGGTCTGTGTGTTCACACATATGGAGGATCACTGTTACTGAGTGTCTTGGCTTGGGCACCCTTTAAAGCAGGCTCTGTGACAAGGAACTGAAGGTCAAGTAGTAGTTGATGTGGGAGGAGGTCTTAGGACTCTGGTTGGGGAGTGGGAGACTGAAACAAGGAAGGGAAGGAAGCTGATAAAAGGTGTGTCCACTTGTTGATTGATGGGCATTTGGCTGGTTCCTTATTTTGGCATGTGGTATATGGATACAATGGAATGCTACTCAGCCATAAAAAGGAATGAATTTGTTAGACTGGCATTTGCAGCAATGGCAATTTGCAACAATGGCATTTGCAGCAACCTGGGTGGAATTGGAGACTATTATTCTAAGTAAAGTAACTCAGGAATGGGAAACCAAACATCGTATGTTCTTACTCATAAGTGGGAGCTAAGCTATGATGGTGCAAAGGCATAAGAATGATACCGTGAACTTTGGGGACTCTGGGGAAAGGATGGGAGGGGGTGAGGGATAAAAGACTACAAATTGGGTTGAGTGTATACTGCTCAGGTGATGGGTGCACCAAAATCTCACAAATCTCTGATAAAGAACTTACTCATGTAACAAAAAAAAAAAAAAGAATTTGGTAGAAAAAAAGGTGTGTCATCAAGCAAGTTACCAGTGTGAGCAACTGGGCTCAGCTCCATTGAGGAAGGCTGAGAGACAGCATGCCTTGAGTTACCTCTGACTAGGGAGAAAGAAAGGTGGGAGATTTAATCTACCATCCCCCATCTGATACTGCTTGAGGGTTGCTTCTAGGGGCATTAACTCTTGAGAACTGAGCTTGTCCTATGATCAGGTTCCTGTGTCCAGAAGAAAAGCTCACAAGCAGTGAGACACAGGTGCGGCAATAAAGACCCCCTGTTACCCCGATGAACGCTGATACCTTGGAGCAGGTGTGATGGTTTTTATTTTCATGGTTGACTTAGAAGTTTATCTGAGATCCATAGCAGATGCTGCTCTCCTTGTTTCACTGTGACCTGATATTTTCAGGACAATGGGCTGTAAATACAGGTGTGAAAGGCCAGATAAGGAAAATATTGTGCCTCGCATGTACATGACCTTGGAGATAGATGGAAAAATCCTGAAGGCAGGAATGACATTTCCTGTGTGTATGTGTGTTAGGGTGTGCGTGTTTAATTCTCTTAATTCTCTCTCATTGGTTGTTCAATAAGTGCTCTTGAATGAACAGTGAAACAACTTTCTGTTGTTTCCCCCGCAAGGGAGCAGGGGCAGAAGTCAAAGGAGCAGCGGTGGGCGGCCGCTGCCAAGTCCCTTACGTGGCTGCCGTTCATTGCCTCCTCCATGCAGAGCTGATTGTCTTGCAAGGTCTTCCTTTGTCTCTTGCAGACATCATGCAGCTTCTTGATGTCAAGTTGCAGGCTTAACAGCTTGCTGTTCAGGCTGCTCACTTCTCTGTCTCTCTCCCCCCGCCTAGGCAGCCAGAAAAACAAAAGCATCAATTATAAGCTATCAAGAAAGTGCTTGCTTTCGTTCACTTAACAGGTTGACAGAGACTTTAAATTTGCTGGAAATTTGTCCATCAACTGTTAGCTGTTATTACTCATCCTGTGTAACATTTACACAGTTTCCAATTGCCTGGCGTCTGAGCGCTCTGCATTATTCAGACAATTACTGATTTATATTAATTAATCTTCACCACACTGCTGGGGGTGCACCACAGACAATTCCCCTGTTTTTCAAGAGGAAGTCAGTGTCTAGAATAATTCCAGGCACCTAGTGGACTATCTAGAAATATTAATGGCTCTGCCACTGATGAACATATTGAGATGTCAAATGAACTTGTCAAGACAAGTATAGTGAATCCATGATGGGCTTGATGTGGGATTCTGAAGTCTCTTACCTTTCTCTTCCACCCACTAGACCAAAAGATCTCCCTCACCTATAAACCCAGTGCTTTTCTTTAGAGGAATTCACAAGGGAAACAAAAGTGAAATCCCTGGGCTGGTGGCGTAAGATCTCTGCCTTTGATTATGAGTGAAAAGAATTTGCTAACTGTTGCTAGATGGGGATGGAAAGTAGTGACTGACATATAAATAGAGTGTGTGGGGCAGAGTTACTTGAGTGTGGCTGTGGGTGCACAGCTGTTGTAGGAGGGTGGGGCTTCATCACACCACGCTGCCACCTCCACTCCCAGTGTTGTGGTTGGCAGTGGTGTCAAAGGAATGAGGAAGAAGTCCCATGTGAAGCTGTGTAGTCCTTCATTTCTTTCACTATGCTGGCTTTCTGCAACACTCATGAGCACCACCGCTGAGTTTTAAATCTAGGAACTGAGGCTGGTTCCTTTATGGTAAGTACATAGTTTGGCTCTGTGTCTCCACCCAAATCTCATCTCAAATTGTAATCCCCACGTGTTTAGGGAGGAACCTGGTGGGGAGGTGACCGAGTCATGGGGGTGGTTTCCCCCCATGCTGTTCTTGTAATAGGGAGTTCTCATGAGATCCGATAGTTTTTAAAAGTGTGGCACTTCCCCCTCGCTCTCTCTCTCTCCTGCTGCCATGTAAGATGTGCCTTGCTTCCCCTTTGCCTTCTGCCATGATTGTAAATTTCCTGAGGTCTCATCAGGTATGTGGAACTATGAGTAAATTAAACCTCTTTTCCTGATAAATTACCCAGTCTCTGGTAGTTCTTTATAGCAGTGTGAACATGGACTAATACAGTACCTATCTCTTAGGTTAGATTACGCAGAAGGTTCTTAAGTGAAGATTCATGTCATCTATCAAAGAAACACTCCCAAGAGAAACCAGCATGGAAGAGGGGGAAGCCGGACAGGGAAGGGGAAAAAACCAAGTACAGGTACATTTTCAGAGAGTCCTGTGGGCAGTAATTTTAGCCTGATCATACAGGAAACTCTGGAGTATGAGTTACACCGTAGAGTCTGTCCTGATTGGTGCCAGTGAAAGCTGGGCTGTCAAACTCAGCATCAGTTAGTCAATGGCCAATGGCTGCCCCATGGGTTATAAGCTCCTAAGAACTTCTAACTCTCTGCCCCTGTAGACAAAGTGACTTCAATAGTCTCAAGGCAATTCTTCTAAGAGAGTTACAGCTACAAAAGTGCACAGTAGGCAGGGGATAGGTACATGGAAATAGTGAAGGAATCTAAGCCACAGTGTCCAAGGTCTCACATCTGGTTAGCAATAAGGCCAGGAGAGCACGTTTTTCCTGACCCTATAGCTAGTGCTCTGCCATCATATCCGACTCACTGGTCTGTCTTTTGAAATATATGAGCGGCATAACACACATTCCCAGAGGAACTGGAGACCTGATATGGATACTGTAAATCAAGCCTTACTGGACAGGTCAGTTTAAAGAACTCCTGCACAAGGCCGAGGGGGGTGCAGAGGACAACGGTGAGAATCCGACACCGCAACGTCAGAGTATTCGGAATTCAGAAGGTTTCCCAGAAGTGCTGCTGTCTCTGCTGATTTATTTCTTCATTTCCATTTAGTACCTGGATTTTTTTTTCTCTTTACCACTTTACAGTTTAATTAGGTTAACGGCATGGCTCTGTCATTAAAAGGATTTCATTATCTCAGAATTCTCCCTCCTCCTCTCTTGCTCCCACCCTTCGTTCCTCACTTCCAGAAAAATAACAGTGGATGTCAACTGCCCCAAGCATGTAATTACCATTAAGACAATTACCGGGGACTCTTTTAAGAGAATACGTCTAGAGTGGCTTTAAAAAATGGTGTACAGACACTGTTTTCTAACTTGGAAACAAAATCCTTAACTCGATAAAGAGCGGTAGTTTGACTCTGGTGCTTTGGATCCCTTTCTTGCGGTTACCACACTGGGAATAGGGTATGGAGCCTCTCTGGGAAATGGGAGCCTAAGGAGCCTCTCCACTCTGACCACAGGACTGTCCTTCTTTGGCATCTATGAGCAGGTTAGATGACAACGAGATGCCTTCTCCACAGGGGAGCCAAATGCCCTATACTCTTGCCTTGGTGCTGAATATATGTGTTTCAAGGCAGAGACCCTGACATGGATTGTTCCCCATGGAGACTAGCACACTGAGGGCTCACTAACAAAATACCAATGATATACACTTGAGTCTTTCTAAATTAAAAGTTAAGTGATGTCTCTCTCAGGCCAATAAAAATATCCTTTCTCCCCCCCAGTTTTGGATGTCCTCTGAGTAGAAGGCCTGATAGTCCAATTTTTCTGCACCACCAGAACTTCAGAATTGTATCCTTAATGTAGATGATCTCATCTAATTTGTATATTTAGCATCGGCTCAGAGTCTCTGAGAAAATGTCTTCATTCATGAAACAAGAGGTTTGGAATAAATCATCTTTCTTTAAACATTCCTTAAACCAGTTGAATAACAAATATGTTTTGATGTACGTCAAGTGAAATTTACTTTTGAAAACAAAACTTAACCGTTCTCTCCTAAAGACCAAATTATAAAGAGGTTGTGATGCATCAGAACAGGGGGTAAAAATTCTAGGAGAGTGATCAAGTGATTTCCAGAACCATGTTTGATTTTTAATTGTAGGAAGTTATTAGAAAAAGCTGTGCTCACCTCAGAACCCCAGAAAAGCAAATGTTTCCAAGGTCTCAGTGAACCTAATTTCTTGCTAGTATCTTGCACAGATATTAACTGTAAACTATTTATAATCGTATCTACTTTATGAAGGCTAAATTCCAGGCAGATGCCTTTTGAGTATCAACATACAATAGGAAAAGATTCAATCTGACATTTCATCAATCATAGCTCTGTAACCATTACTGGGGCATGAGATGAACTGAGAACATAATGTTGACCCTCAGGCACCATCTGACCCTGTCTTGGATCTGAAGTCATTAACAATGGCTGAAATCACAAGTGTCTGCTGCTAGGTGAGTTTTCATTTACCTAAATCATGTACTTACATACCCGGTTTGTCTTCTATAAGGATGGAACCTGGTCACTCTGTTTTAAAACATATGACATCAGCAGCAGCTATCAACCCACAGGCAAAATGACTAGTGCTGATACTGTAGTTGTTACCATATTCCTTATAACTATTGGAAAATAGATTATTTACTGAAGTAAATTTTCTGTATTGATTAAATGGATCTTTTGTCAAAAAGCATGGTATCTCAAACATGTATTTCAAAATAGGAGAAGAAATTTTTCTCAAGGTTTCCAAGTATTGACAGTCTCAAGCTTTTTCTTGGGGGAAGCTGATGTTAAATTGAAGCTCATGATTCAGTAGCACTTTCAGAGCACAAGAACATTGCAAAGATTCAAAATGGCAGCATTCCCAGGGATTTGGCATTTCAAGAAAACTTGGGTGGCAATTTCCAGAGTAATTTTGGAGTCAACCAATAACACCATAAAGGTCATCATCTTTGGGATATTATCTTATTTGTCTGAGGATGAGGACAAATCTTCAATCATCAATGGGAAACCACTTTTAACCATCAATAATATCACAACTATTGAATTTATAGTGAGTGTTATGCCTTAAGAAGCATGAAGCCTTAAAAACGAACATTGATTCAGGAATTTACATTTCACTTGTGTCATAACAGAGTTTACAGTTATCTACAGTAATTTTAAACACTATTATTGATATTACTAACTTGATTCCCAAATTTACTTTTCCATTTATAGAAACATTATAGTTTTTGCATTACTTATGATGGGAATTAATGGATACTTATACAAGGTTTTGCCGTGAACAAAAATTTAGAACCATTTATGTTCATATACTGAAGAATGACTATATTTTATGGTGTTTTAAATTCTTTAAAACTTGGCACACCCTATAAGTATACAGTCTAGGATACATATGACATATGGAAGAGATTAGCCAGCTAAGGAATGTGGGCTGATTTTGTTGGCACTTGGGCAGTTTTCACAGACTTTTCACTATCATATCATTTGAGAAATTATTCTACTAAGAAGGTAAGCTCCATGAGAGTAGAGATTGTTGTCTATTTTGTTCATTGCTTTATTCCCAGCTCCTAGAACAATGAATGCCTGGCACATTGAAGATGCTCCAAAGATATAACTTAAATGAAGAAACGGCCTTCTTGAAAATCCATACCAGATCCTTGCTCCCCACAGAACTGGTAGCAAGTTCTGTATGGCTCCAGTAACGCAGCAGGCAAGGAGTGGACTTCCTGTTTCAGAATCTGCTCACCTCTTGGTAGGAGGTCTGTTAAAAAGCACATTGTATGTGGGACAATCCTTTACTCATCAAAACAGCCCCCTTAAATCCTTTCTGGAACAAGGTAGGGCATACACAAACATAATTTGTTGTTGTTTTTGAGACAGGGTCTTTGTTGCCCAGGCTGGGATGCACTGGTGTGATTATGGCTCACTGCAGCTTCAACCTCCCAGGCTCAAGTGATTCACTTACCTCAGCCTCCTGAGCGGCTGGGACCAAAACAGCATCCCACCACACCTGGCTATTAAAAAAAAAAATTATTTTCTGTACAGACAGGGGTCTTACCATGTTGCCCAGGCTGGTCTCAAACTCTTGGGCTCAAGCGATCCTCCTGCCTTGGCCTCCCAAAGTGCTGGGATTACAGGTGTGAGTCACTGCACCTGGCTCCATTAACACAGTTTGACCCAAATATTAAACTAATCAGACACTCCGTTTTCATATCATTCCAGATAAAGAGAGAATGTTAGCAACAATAGTTAATATTGATTAAATGCTTTCTATATGCACTATCTTTGCTACTCCTCATGCTGAGTCTTTGGAATAGGTGCTCATCATTCATATTTTCTAGATAAGGCAAAGGAAACTTAGAGTAGGCAACAAACTCAGTATAATCATACTGCTGGTAGATACAAACCCAGACTCACCCAGCTTGAGTCTGGGCTCCTAAACACTATGTTCTGCTGCCCACCTCTGTCCATGATATTTTGTGATGCTTATTACTGGAATTTTGAATCATAAAACATGAAAAAAGGTCACTTGTAATGAAGATTCAACTCCATGTATGTAGAGGAGTTAGGAGCCTTACCTCATCTTTCATTTCCTTGGCAGCTCTCAATTCTCCTTTAACCTTTAGTATTTTCCAAGCTTTGTTATAAACCTGAAAAAGTCCAAATATTTAAGATGGAAAAAGTATAAATGAGTCTGCCCTTTAAAGATTTTCCCAGCTGGATCTATGCCCTCAGCAAGAGGTTTGGAAAATTTTCCTGAACTGTTAGCAATACCTACTTGCCTACCCATCTGTTTGTGTTTTCAAAAGTGTGTTAAAACCTCCACGTGGCAGGACCGTGGTTTTACATCTTTTCCAGAAAGTCAGTACTTGGTGAACCGAATGCTTTCTGAATTCACCCTTCTTGGAAAGCAAAAAGTCTGAATCGAGTTTACTTTTTGGATTTCTATGTACTCTATGGCTCAGATACAGTTAACATTACGTACTTATTATGAACCAGACATGATGTACGTGACCCAACTTCATTCTCACATGAACCCTGGGAGGCAGGCACTACTAGTATCCTCATTTATAGATGAGGAAACTGAGGCCCAGAGATGGTAAGTGACCTACCCCAACGTCACAGAGGCTCACTTACTACTCTGTGAGGAGCTTCCATTAATTTTGTAACTATTCATATGAAATACCTGATGATGCGATGTTTCTGAAGCATCAGCTTGTCATAATGTTGGTGCTTATAACATTAGGAAACTTGTGAAGTGCTGAGACTTATCTAGATAGAAAGCCTCCAAGGAAACCAAAGATCTTTGCACATGTATGTGTGTGTAAGCGCAGGATGATGCATTTGAGGTCATAATGCACTGAACTTATCAAAATTATCAAATTCATTCTGTTTTTAACCCTAAGAATAGAGAATATTTCCACCAGGAACTTACCTGCAGAACAGCTCAAAGAATGAGAAGCTATCAAGATACTCATTCTTTGTAATAAACCACATCCCCTATCCCTAATATAAGCCAAGAGGAAGAAAGAATGCTGGTGATCTGTGGAATTTAGAATGTTTTATGGAGCAGAATTCTGATCTCCTGCATTGTGTGCCCTCTGAAGTCTTCATGCACAGAGGTATGCTGTGTGAATGGAGGTGTGCCTCAGGCTCACCTGGTGGGGGACAGGCTAGGTGATGGTGCAGCAACAAACAACACCCAAGTCTCAGTGGCTTACAACCGTGAAGGTTTATTTTTCACTCATGCTACATGTCCTTTATGAGTCGGCTGGGGCTCTGCTGCACATTGTCCTCAGTCTCCTGGTAGTCCTCAGCTGGTGGAAACTTCTATTATCTAGTATGTTGCCTGTTGCCATGGCAGCAGAAAAGGAACTTGGAGAATCACCTACTGGTTCTTAAAGTGGAAGTGAAAGACTTTGCTTCGGCTCACATTTCATTAGCCAAAACAAGCATGCCGAACTTATTCCTTTATCTCCCCAAAGAAATACAGGCATATGTCAGAGAGATTGCAGGGTCAGTGTCTGACCGCCAAAATAAAGCAAATATCACAGTGAGGCAAGTCACATAAATTTCTTGGTTTCTCAGTGCATAGAAAACTTACACGTTTATACTATATTGTGTTCTACTAAGTGTGTAATGGCATTATGTCTAAAAAAACAAGGTGCATAACTTAAAGAAAATAATTTATTGCTAAAAAATGCTGATGCGAACACAAGAAAGCACATGCTGTTGGAAAAATGGTGCTGATAGACTTGATGCAGGATTGCTACAAATCTTCAATTTGTTAAAAATGCAGTATCTGTGAAGCACAGTAAAATGAAGAGCAATAACACGAGGTATCCCTGTATTGGGGAACATCACAAACGACTTCCACACTAGTCAAGCAAGAAGATTAAAAATGGTGTGGCATAAAGAACACTAAACAGGGTTCTAGGCCACCAAGCTTCTAAACTTCATTCAGCACCTCACTGGGGGAGTGGCCTTTGGAAAGGCCTTCATCTCTCTGAGCCTATGTTTCTGCTTCTGAAGCTGGAATAAATGGCCTTTAAAGGTCTTTCCTAGTTTTAAAGTTTACTGATTCAGTGCTCTACCAGGATGGACATCTTTCTTTAGGAGGAACTACGAACTCAGCTCAAGTATCATACAAAAAGTTATAACAGAACAAACGTATCCTTGAGAATCACACTTCTCTGCAGGCAAGCCCGCTGTACAGTCAGGAGATGATTCTGAAATCTTGTCCAGAAGACAGAAAAATGATTTTCTAGACTGTGATGATTCCATCCATTATGAGTTACGCAGCTGTAGTTGCAAGGGCCAAAAGCATTCAAAGGAAAAGTAGAAGGCACAGGTATAATAATTGCATGAAAATATATTGAAATGTACTAAGTAAGGTAAATAAGAAGAAAAAAAGAGAGCTGGAGTTTGTCCCATGAAGGAGATGTCAGAATCTTGAGTCATTAACAATAGCAGTGGGCTGTTTGGAAGGGCTTATGATGAAAAAACTGGAAGTGTTATATGATAGGTTTCTGATGCATCTGACAGTAATGTTTGCCAGATGGATAGGGAAGAGTGCTTTGAGGGAGCCCCACAGGCTTTATGAAATGCTCATGTGAACCTTCACAGTGCTGTCCAACTGAGGAGTGCGGCTGGACAGATATTTTGTGGAGGAGGGGCTCATCCCAGAGGGAGGGGCTCTCTACCAGATCCCCAGCTACTGACTCTCTGGAGCCAGGACTTTGTTCATGTCTCTCTCTTCTTAAACCCTTGTTCTTACATATTCTGTTCTGCCTTTGCGTCTCTGTTGAGACCTTCACTTCTTCATGGCTTGTCTGCTGCATCTGCCCAGGGGAACTCCTTTCTTGTATTCAAAACTCCTGCCATCTGCTTTTCAAAGTAGGCCTTCTCTTGATGACAGCTGCACCTAAAAAAAAAAAAAAATGATTGTAGTGAAAACAAAAACTTGGTCAGAGCTTCTAGTGATGTTTTGTGCCTCTCTTCAGTCCACTCTCAGAGCACCTTGCAGATTCCCAAGAAACACCTAACACCACATCTCAAATGGGTGACTAAGGTAGCAAGTGTCAAGCTAGGTATGCAAAAGAGAATGTAACTATTTCTATTACTCAGTGTTTTTGCGAGCCCCATTTTCACCAAATGGCAGAAAACATAATCTTAGTAATTTCTGAGAAAATGCCATGACTTTCAGGTTAAAAATGAATCAATTCATGATTCCCTCGACCTCTTTAAGGCCTCTCCAGAGTCTGCCGAAGTTTTTGAGGTCCCAGTTTGGATTCTGGCACCAGGGGAAGCTTCTGGTCCACGGTCATGGGCATCTCTCCCAGCTAGAGTATGGTGAGGGGTCATTGTCCTGGTCAGTAGGCCACATGTATTAGTCTGTTCCCAAATTGCTATATGGAAATACCCAAAACTGGATAATTTATAAAGAAAAGAGGTTTAATTGGCTCACAGTTCTGCATGGCTGGGGAGGCCTCAGGAACCTTACAATCATGGCAGAAGGCACCTATTCACAAGGCAGCAGAAGAGAGAATGAGTGCCAGCAGAGGAAACGCCAGATGCTTATAATACCATCAGATCTCGTGAGAACTCACTCGCTATCATGAGAACAGCATGGGGGAAAATGCCCCGTGATTCAATTACCTCCCACCAGCTCCCTATTACAACACATGGGGATTACTGGATTATAATTCAAGATGACACAGCCAAACCATAGCACTATATATCCTGTGTCTTCCTCATTCTAAAGGCTTTGGATTGTCTGGCCCTTCCTCATCCTTTGAAGATGTTCCTCCCTGTTCCCCATGAAGACACAAATACACGCACACACACGAGTGGTCTCAGACCGTCTCTTAGACCTGACCTATCGACATTCTGTGTTTTGCCTTGAAAGGTATTGAGAGAAACGGGACAGGATGCTCACTTTCCTGGTTTTGATTAAAAGTCTCTCTTTAACCCTTGGATCATTAAACCTATCTGGGAATCTGTTGTCTTCCCTGCCTTCTGCCCCGTCTCATATATCTCACCAGGGTCTAATTCTCCTGCTTCTGTTCCAATTACCCTATTCCTCCACTTTTCTAACTCAGAGGGCATTTGTTTAGTTTTGGAGAGAGAAAGGCAAAGGGGTACACGTGAAGAAGTTCTCTGAAATGCAGTTTGAGCAGGCCAGGATGTGAAACACTTCAGTTAGTACTTCACATACCACCTGTCCACATTAGGTTGCACAAATGCCGTAATCACAGATTGCTAATGTTGACTCTCTCCCCCAAGGACCTGTTAACTGTCTGGGTATGTAGTTGACTCCTGGCCTTAGAGCAACATTGTTGCCCTAAGGAACACTGACTATTTTCCTTCATGGCCTGGATAGAAGAATATCAAGGGTCTGTTTTTCCTAATCTAAAACACGTTTCCGGGTTTTCAAGGAAAGAAATGCTTTTCTTGTTTAAAGCTAAAGCTATCTTTGTGGGATAATACAAACTACTTAGGCTTACCTACCCTAAGCCATAAGTCTTTCCTTTACTTATGCTGGGCTTTAGAATTTTCTCCAATGCTCTACCTCCTACCAAGGAAAAAAGTGGGATGAATCTTAGAGTTCTTAATTATTGAAATGATGAGAGGGTGCTCAACATTTTCTCTATTTTTAAAAATATGTGAGCCCCATGAACAGACAGGGATGCTCATTGTATACTAAATTATTTCTACCCAGAATGTATGATTAAAGCCAATGTGCAGAGGCTTGTCATGAAGAGAGTTCACCTTTTTGAATCCAAATGCAGTTCTACAGGAGAAAATCCCTGGTTGTGCAGGGCATAACTGGTAGGAGGAGGCGGTATGAGGAGATGATGTTAGAGATGGTATTTGCCAGCGTTTGGGGTTCTGCATAGTAACATAGTGAACAGGAACCTGATTCCAATGTCACTGACTGAGCCATAGTCCAATCCCAAGAGTGAGATTCTTCTGGAGAGAAAGTAGGGCTAGTCAGGTCTCCCCAAAAAGTGGCTTTTGAATGACAGAAGAAATGAGGGGCCAGGAGGAGCAGAAGGAATTCAGGATTTATGGGACTCACTGTCCTAGGTGAAAGCCTCTCCCTGTGGCTCTCTCCTTTGCTACCTTTCACAGAGGCTGTTTGTTGTCTGATCCAATATCCATATTCTTTCATTTTCCTTAGTAACAGACACTCATTTTATTGGGATGCACACGCACTCATCTAAAAGACCATATCTCCCAGCCTCTCTTGCAGCTAGTATGACAATGTGTCTAAGTTTTGGTCAATGAGACATAAAAGGAGGAATTGTGGGGACTTCCATGAAATCTTCTTAAAGAGAAGTAGTGCACAGCTCTTTGTTCTTTCCCACTTTTCTAATGGCTTGCAATGCTGATTTAATGCCTGGTGTTCCAGCAGCCATCTGGAACATGAGGCCTTAATAATATGGAACCACCATTGCTAGCCCTGGATAGAAAGAGCAATTTTTATCTTGGTTAAGTCATGATTTTGTTTTTAATTTTTCTGTTTCATACAGCTGAATCTAATGCAAGCTGACAAAACACCCTTATTAAAGGTATTCTCGGAGAGTTCTCTCTACAATTCACTCACTGTTTCTTGTACCTCCACTAGTTGCTTATTCTGTACATTTTGGAACCCCCTGTTTCATTGTGGATCAGACCTTTGGTGATTCCACAGACATCTTTCTCAAATGCCCTTTCCCTTCCTCATCTTGCCTTGGTTTTCTCTTGAGACATCAGTTCTTTATTTTCTGATGTCTTTCTCCTTCTCCACTTGCTGTATGGAGTAGAAAGAGCCAGGATCAGGCAGAGAGGAACATCTCAACCTTCCCACTGCCACCACCATTACTCCCATGCCATTCTGGAAAATTTCCTGTTTTGAAGTACACAGTCCATTTGTACTTTGTTGCCACTGTCATTGACTGACATGGAGAAAATTCTCCCACTTGATTGCTCTTTCTTTCTTTATGAAATATATTCTTTCTGCCTGTCAAAAGTCACACATCTTCCAGACCCAACCCAATTGCCATTTCTTTCACCTTCCCTACAACTACATGTCATATTAACACCTGTATGGCAGTTACTATATGCTGGGCAGTGTTCTGAACATAAAATAACAGAGCTAATCCTTACAGCAGCCTTGTAGTGTACACCCTTCCCCGCTTACAGCCCTTTTCCTATACCTCTTTTAACACAATGATCTGCCTTTATTATGGTTGTTTGCGATTTGCTTTGTCTCTCCCCCAAAGGTAGCAGGGATCTATTCTGGTGAAACAACAGGAACACACAGACCTTTTTGCAATCATTTTAGATTTCCAGAAAAGTTGCAAAAATAGTACAGAGTTCCTGTATACCCTTTCTCCAGTTTCCCCAATATTGACATCTTATACGATAATGATACGATAATCACAACTAAGAAATTAACACAGGTCCAAAACTATAAGCAAAATGACATACTTTGTTAGGATGTCACCAGTTTTTTCACTAATGTCCTTCTTCTGTTCTAAGATCTGATCCAGGATTCCACATTGCATTTAGTTGTCTTACATCTTTAGACTCCGCTAATCTATGATAGTTCCTTTGTCTTTCATGACTTGGACACTTTTAAACAGTACTGGAAAGTTATTTCATAGAATGCCCTCAGTTTGAATTTGCCTGATTTTTTTTTTATTTTTGAGACAGCGTTTTACTTTGTTGCCCAGGCTGGAGTGTAATGGTGTGAACATGGCTCACTGCAGCCCTGACTTCCCAGGCTTAAGCAATCCTTCCACCTGAGCCTCCCAGGTAGCTGGGACTACAAGCATGCACCACCATGCCTGGCTAATTTTTGTATTTTTTTGTAGACAGGGTTTCACCATGTTGCCCAGTCTAGTCTCAAACTCCTGAGCTCAAGCCACCTGGCTGCTTTAGTCTCCCAAAGTGCCTGATGTTTCTCTGTGCTGAGATTGAGGCTATGCATCTTGGGCAAGTGCATCACACACCTTCTTAGTGTATCATGTCAGGGGTTACATGAGATCAATGCATCTTATCACCGATGATGTTAACCTTGGTCACTTGGTTATGCTGGTGTCTACTGGGTTTATCTATTATAAAGTTACTATTTTTCCCCATTATAATTAATAAATATCTTGAGGGAGATACTTTGAGAGTATATAAATATCCTGTTTTTCTTCAAACTGTCACCTGCTATCTTTAGCAAGGTGGATCTCACTTGCAATAATTATTATAGTAGTATTCTAATGGGGGTCTTCTTTTTCCTTTATTTCTTCTACATGTATTCACTGGAATTCTTCTGTAAGAAAGAGCTGCTCTTTCTCTCCCATTTAATTAATGTTTTGTGTATATTTCTATGAATTCATGTATATCTATTATATGGGTTATAATCTAATACTGTTATTTATTTTGTTGCTCAAATGTTCCAGCTTTGGCTAATGGGAGCTCTTTCCAGTTGGCTCCTGGGCCCTTTCAACAATACCCATTCTGAAGCCTGTCCTTAATTTCGGGTACAAGATGCTCCAGGTTCATCTTATACTTTTCCCTGCCTCAGCTACTTCTTCATGGAGTCAGGGCTCACATTTGGACTCAAGTTAACTTCTCTGAGTCTCAGTTTCCTCACTTGGAAACAACTGGGATAATAATACCTACCTTACAGGGTTGTTAGGGGATTAAATAAATAATGTAATGGGGTAATATTTAGACATTTTTAATGGGCTTTTTTTCTTTGCCCTCTCCAACATAGACTCTGCTTCTTGAGTAGCCCTGGACTAGTACTATGCAACAAGACTCCTGTCTTAAGAAAAGATTTTCCAAATTACTTTATCTTCTCTCCCCCAACCCAGCCCTCTTCCACTTTCTCCCAGGGTTCAAAGGGCTCAACAAAAAGTCAAGGCCTTTTGGAGGTGATATTATCAACTGGTATTCTCAGAGGTGCCTGCTCTCCAGCAGGAGAAGGGTTAAATGCTTTGTGATAACTTCAGCTCTGAACTGCCAAGTCTCTTAGGTTCAGCTCAGCAATCAAACTGCATAACCTAATAGAGCCCCTGGTGCTATGGGAAACACAAGACACTGATTTATATTTTAATATCAGTAATTTCCACAAGAGCAACATTTCTGAGTGTCATTTTACAATTTCTGTCAACGCCAGCTCAGTTTTTCTTAATTCTGTTTATTGTGTCTGAATTTGCAACCTCATCCGCAATGCAGATTCTTGGCTCCCAGGAGAGAAGAACATTTCCATCTTTCTCTAGAGTGGGAGGGATAAGGATGAGGGGCAGAAATGGGCTGATAAAATAATTGACAATGTAAATGAAGTACTGTTTGTTAAGAAATGACTGTGAAGTATTTTTGTTTAAAAAAAAAAAAAAAAAGGAAAGAGGTAGTCCTGAACAAACTTAGCAAAAAATGACAAACCAAAGGGATGTTTGGATCCCACACTGGAATGTTTCCTTCCAGAAAGAAACACTGTGTGTACGCTGCAGAAGCAAGAGGATGGAACCAGTGTGGGGCATATTTGGCCATGTTTACTGTATGATCGTTGCTATGGCCATTAGCACTACAGCAGGTTGTAAAGTGCTTTGGGATCCTTAAGGATCAAAGGTGCCTGGCTACATAAATGCCAGATGTTGCCATTAGAAAAAGGAGCCTGGTTCTCTCCTGTATTCTTTGAACATCTAATAAAAGAACAAAGCTGGTGCTGCTGGCACCACACCACATCTCCTCCTTGGTGTGTTTAAGGGGTAGGAGAGCTTCCCAAAGCCATTGGCTGCAGATACTTACCCTTGCATGGCCAGTCTGTCCGTTAGTTCCCTGCAGGCCTGCAGCTCTGGTTTATACATGGGTCCCTTCCCCGCACAGTACATGAGCAACCTCCTGTAAGGGCTCAACATCATGCTCTTCTTTGAGGGCTGAAATGTAGCTTTGCTGGAGTTCTTCTCCCATGGTTGCTGTAGAAAGCCAGCTAAGAGTAAGGAAGCAAGGCACTTAGAGGCCAGGGAAGCTTCTGGTGCATACTCTGGGCCCTTCCTACATGGGACTGGTGGTAGTCTCCACAGTCCTGCTTTTCTCCAAAGCCACAGCTGTTGTAGATTGTAGCGAGCCCAGAGCCACTTGTTCTGCCTCCATTGGTGTTAAGACCTCACGCTTTTCACAAGCATCCTTCAGTTTCATACACTCTAAATCCAACATCATGTCTCATTGCCAAACCTCTGGCAGAAGCCATGTTGAGTTTCTCAGTGGAGCTATCGACCACATTGACTGAAGCCGCAGCAACGTGTTTCTCCCCCGTCCAAAAGGGTAAAAATAACAGGAACAAGTTGTCGGAAATGAAATTTCAATTCATCCACGCCCTTTCTACACTTCTGCTGCGACTCCCAAGCAGGGATCGATAGTGTTTAGACAGCCAAGGAGATTTTTTCCCCCTCTTAAAGCACCAGATCAATAGTAAAAAAAAAAAATCTCCAGCCCTCTGTATGTGTTGTAGTAAATGTGAACAAATCAGAGGCCTTTGGCTAAACAAATTGACTGAAGGCAGCAGCAGTCTGGTGCTTTGTAACTAAGAGCACATCAACTGCACAAGTGGCAACGAGGGAGGAAACCCTGGTGCTCCCATGGTCCCGGTAATCAGGAGCCTTCAAAGGGAATGTCCAACCCCAAAATGAGTGGAAGAAATGAAAAGATTCCTGTGCACTGCAGCATTTGGGCATGACTTTTTAAAAAAATTAAATACTCCATAAGGATTATGGGCCACCACAGAAATGCATTTTATTGGAAGGCAGCTTGGACCTTGGGGTACTGCACGCTTCCTTTCCATTTTTGTCTCTTGCTTCTTTTATTTTTACTTTAAAAAAGTTCTTAACTATCTATGGCTTTTTCTCATTGCTTCACAAGTTTTCTCCCTATATTGCTGTCCCCTTCTCAAACATCTGAGAGTCAACTCAAACATTGAGTCCCAACCCGGGGACTCAAAAGACTTTCATGAAGCTGGCCCTTCTTTGTGGGATGAAAAAATTATTCAGATCGCAAAACCCAAAGGTGAACTACTATGAATGTGTGAACATCATCCGTCATTATAAAACACTTGCTATTCTTATCCATGATTCTTTAATGAATTTATTATATTCATTATAAAACAAAGCATTGACTGAATCTAGCATAGAAGCATATAAGATAGCATGCCAACATGTATTAGTTTAGATAATACAGTATTTTATAGTAGGTTTAGTTAAATAAATGTTTAGATAGATAAAAGAAATGATTCTTACTGATTGTACTGTGTTTACACTTCTGTTTGTAGGGGTGTCCAATCTTTTGGCTTCCAGGCGCCACATTGGAAGAAGAAGAACTGTCTTGGGCACATAAAATATGCTAATGATAGTTGATGAGCTAAAAAAAAAAAAAAAAATCGCAAAATAAAAAATCACATAATGTTTTAAGAAAGTTTGTGAATTTGTGTTGGGCTGTATTCAAAGCTGTCCTGGGCCTGCTTGTGGCCCGTGGGCTGTGGGTTAGACAAGCTTGGTTTAGAAGCTTCTCATGGAGTCACTTTGCTTCGTATGAGACCAGAGTTTAGACCAGACCTATTCTCCTGGTCACTGGCATATCTCACAGATATTCTAGAAGAGAGGTGCACCTCAGTCACTTCAAAAGTCAAGAGGTAGCTGGGCACAGTGGCTGACATCTGTAATCCCAGCAATTTGGGAGGCCGAGGTGGGCCAATGGCTTTGAGCTCACGAGTTCGAAACTAAACTGGCCAACTTGGCAAAATCTCATCTCTACTAAAAATACAAAAATTATCTGGGCATGGTGGTGCACACCTGTAATCCCAGCTACTTGAAAGGCAAAGGAATGAGACTCTCTTCAGCCCGGGAGGCAGAGGTTGCAGTGAGCTGAGATTATGCCACTGCATTCCAGCCTGAGCAACAGAGCAAGACTCCATCTAAAAACAAAACAAAACAAAACAAGAGGTTAGGGGATAGCAGTAAATGTCTCTCTCAATGATTCTTTCCAAAGATGAAAGGAGAAACAGAAACTATAAATATGAACTTACTCATTAATTCAAAAGTGCTGAGAACCCAGTATGCACCAGGTGAAGCAGAAATGTACGATGAGAAGTATAACTCTAGAAATACCAGTGCCCTATAATGTGCTACCATGTGCTGCAGCCTTTCCCTCTCCAGTAGTTCTTCTTACTAGCATGTTAATGTTTCAACATTTGAATATATATCATAGTCCTGTTGGTTTCAAAAGTGAAAAGGAGTTGGGCTGGGTTTTCATTTGTCCCTCACATACTCTCTGCCTCTCTCCCCCTCTGCTCTGTGCCCCATGAGCTGCATCAACCAGCTCTCTTGCCCTCTGCTCTCTGGCATCTGCTTGGTTGGCCAGTGTGGAACATCAGCAGGAAGATCAGTGGGAAAGGGCACTGGGTCCTCAGCTTCCGCCCTGCCAGGTCCCCAGAGGGCCTTGGGGCCTTCTCCACTCCCAATTTCAGATCTGCTTTCTCCCCTGGCCCCTGAGGCTTGGAGGTGGTCAAGGCCTACCCTTACTACTCCTGGGCACTGCATACCACCTTGTAGCTTCCTTACACCATGGCCGCACCTATGTGCCTAGTCCCTTTATGAAATAGTCCACAAATTACTCAGCTTGCACATGCCATCTGCTTCCTGCCAGGACCTTGGTTTATAAGGTAAATAATGGGAAGTTCCATTTGCAGTTGTGTTAGTTTCCTATGGCTACTATAACAAAGTACCACACACTAGGTGGCTCCGGAGGCTGGAAGTCCAAGCTCCAGGTGTTGGTGGGGTTGGTTCCTACTAAGGGCTATGTCGGAGAATCGGTTCGATGCCTATCTGCTGGCTTCTTGCAGTTTGCTGGCCATCTGCGGTGCTCCTTGGCTGGTAGACTCATCATCCCAGTCTCTGCCTTCATCTTTACATGGTGTTCTCCCTATGTGCATGTCTGTCTCCCAAATTTCCCTTTTATAAGGACACCAGTCATACTGGATTAGGGGGCCACCCGATTCCAATTTGACCTCACCTTAACTAATTACTTCTGCAATGATGCTATTTCCAAATAAGGTCACATTCTCAGGTTCGGGGTTAGGATTTTAACATATGAATTTTGGGGAGGGGGGACACAACTAAACCCATAACAGCTGCTACCTATGCCCAAGTATCTTCCATTATACCAGGGGAAAAAAATCTTCTTCTGTCTTCCTCCAGCCATCAGTAGTCTCTCTCCTCTCTGCCCCTCACTTCTCATCTTCATGGATGAACTATTCATATTTGCTGCCTCTTGATATTTCTTCTGTCTCCCTTTCCCACTCCCACCTTGTCACCCCTATCCTGGTGGCAGCAACTCTGAATGGCCAAGGTCAAAGTATTTTTGTCAACTCCAGGCAGCCCTTTTTGGTCCTTATTGTATCTGACAAACTTGACATCAGTGGCTACTTCTAGAAACACTTTCTAGAAGCACTTTCTCCCTCTAGAAATGCTTTCTGTCCTTGGTTTCCGGGACTCTCTCCCAGATTTCTTCCTGCTCTTCTGACAGCTCCTTTGCTTCCTTGGCAAGTCCTCTCCTTCTGCCCATTCCTGAAATGGTCCCGGGGTTTTTCTGGTCTTGTCTTCCCCATTCTCACTCTATATCCTCCTCCCTGGTCTTGTTCTCTCTTGTCAGATTTCAGTTACCATCCATATCAGGTTGTTCTACAATAACATCTCCAGCACAGCTCTCCATCTGGAGCTCCAGATCTGGATAGACAACTGCCTTCTACACAGCTGTGCTCCATTGATCCACAGGCCTCTGCAATTCAGCCTCTCCAAATTAAATCCATAAGCCTCTACTCCAAACCTGCTTCTCCTCTGATATCACCTCTTTAATCTATTTAACAAACTTGCATAATATTTATTATGTGAGAAGGAGAAGCACAATTCTGAGCACTTCACTATTAACTTATGTAATCTGCATAACAGCCCTCTAATGAAGGTACTGTGGTTATTTTCATTACGAATGAGAAAATAAGGCACAGAGAGGTGAAGGAGTTTGCCAAGGATCACAGAGTAATATGTGGTGAAGCAGGGATTCAACCTCAAGTAGCCCAACTCTGGAATTTGTTCTTAACCACCGCTATATAATTCATCAGTGAAAGGAACCGCCATCCACTTCATTTGTTCCAGCCCAGAAATCTAAGCACCATCTTGATTCTTTTTTGTCTTTCTCTCTCTCACTCACTTCAACTCCCAGACCCTTCATCCCATCACTTCCCATATCCTCCCTATTGTACCTTCCCAATAAATCTTCTATTGGTCCTCTTCTCCTCAACCCCAATACTACTGCCCATTCCTCCAACAACTAGAGATACGATCATGTCATTTGCTTGCCTAAAGCCTTTTAATAATTCTCCATTGCTCTCAAGATAAACTACAGACTCATAAACGGTTTAGAAGGCCTTCCTTAATCTGTCCTGTTTTTCTTTTCTTTTCTTTTTTTTTTTTTGAGACGGTGTCTTGCTCTGTCACCTGGCTGGAGTGCAGTGGTAAGATCTCGGCTCACTGCAACCTCTGCCTCCCAGGTTCAAGCGATTCTCCTGCCTCAGCCTCCCAAGTAGCTGGGACTACTGGCGTGCGCCACCATGCCTGGCTAATTTTTGTATTTTTAGTAGAGACAGGGAATTCACTATGGTGCCTAGGCTGGTCTTAAACTCCTGATCTCAAGTGATCCACCCGTCTTGGCCTCCCAAAGTGCTGGGATCACAGGCGTGAGTCACCGCACCCAGCTTTGTGTCCTGTTTTCTGACCCTCCTCCCTGCCCTTCTTTACCTTTCCTGCCAGAGCTCTACTGTACTATGTTCATTTTTTTGGACACCCCCCTCTCCCTAGTTCTTGGCGTATTCTGCTTGTGCTACATGCATCATTCCATTTCTCTCCTCCCATCATCTTTGGGTTAACTCCAGCAGATTCTTCAGAACTCAGGGTAAATATCATTTCCTCTACAAAGCCTTCTCTGAATCCCCAAGCCTGGGTTCTTCCTCAAAGCATGTGCTCCCATCCTGATCTGAATATCCCCACCAGGGCAGTCCTCACACTATATTAGAAACTGTGGGTATACTTGTCTGTATCTCCCTCTAGACTGCAAACTCCATAGACAAAGGAACTGTATTTTTCTTGTTCACTATCTTATCTCAAGTGAGTAGAGAAATAACTGGCACATAGTAGATGATCAGTAATATTTATTGAAAGAATGAAGAGCCAAATTAACTAATTTACAGTAAGAAATCACTGTCATGGGAGGTGGAATAGTTTTTAGTCCACATGGCCAGCACACAGTCTCTCTAGAGGTAGACCAACATGAGAAACCAAAGAGGGTTTTGGGTGACAGAATGAGAAGTAAGGGGTACTGAAATAATCTGATGTTGAACTGTAACTGACTAGGACAGCATCTTCTAATTATCTTAGATAGCAAAGATCTTGGGGCTGATATAATCAGTCTATTGGCTAAGGCTCCCTCTCTCCTGGACAGAGCTAGGAGGGGTCCACCTGTCACTCCCTCTGGGACTATATTTCTCCCTGTCTCCGCATCATGAGATGGATAAGCTCTTTCCTTATATAGACTACTCTGGTGCAGTCACGTTTTGCAGATCTGAGATTTATTTTGTCTCTCTAAGATGATGTGGGGTATGGTTCATCTCTCCCGAAATAACCTCTCTCTCATTTTCAAGTTCTAGAAGAAGCCCCCTTGTAATCTGCTTTGAAGCTGCAGAATGTTCCAAATGGCTTCTGCTATTCAGAGGTGCAGTGGGTCACTTTCTATTCAAATAATCAAGAAAGATTTTATGGAGACAGTTGCATTGATCCTACTTTTGATTCTGACAAATGAAGATGAGCTATATGTGAAGATGTTGAGGAGAAATGAAATTTTCAAGCTAAAGCTGGAAGAGAAGGAGATGTTGGGGTGTGAAGAGTTGTAGATGCTAGAATTCAGAGTCTGACATTCATCTAGAGGCAACAGGGCGCCATGAAGGTTTTCGAGCTGGGGGAGAGACACATCAACAATTGCTTAATGTACATTAGCCTGACCTCTGTGCAGGAGACTGAATAGACAGAGGTAGGAAGCAAAGCAGAAGGCCTAGAGAGCTAGACAGGAGTTAGGCGATTACTCCCCCTCAAATAAAAATAGCCAGTTGAACAGAGTGATAGGTGAGAAATCTATTTCTTTAATTTGTCACTGTAATAGTATATGATAGCCAAATATATAAACACATCTATAGAAGTTTATTAAGCAGCAATTAAAAGCAAGCAAACAGGCTGGGCTCACGCCTGTAATCCCTAGGCGGATCACCTGAGGTCAGGAGTTCGAGACAAGCCTGGCCAACATGGCAAAACCCTACCTCTGCTAAAAATACAAAAATTAGCTGAATGTGGTGGTGTGTGCCTATAATCCCAGCTACTCAGGAGGCTGAGGCAGGAGAATTGCTTGAACCCAGAAAGTCGAGGTTGCAGTGAGCCAAGACCACATCACTGTACTCTAGCCTGGGCAACAGAGTGAGACTCCATCTCAAAAAATAAAAATAAAAATAAAAAAAATGAAAGCAAGCAAACAAAGAAACTTAATTTCTAAAGAAACATTTACTAAATAAAGACTGATGGTGGATGAGGTTTAAAATATTCATTAGGACAATACTATAATTTTGAATGGTCCAATATCTTCAATCCTTAGATGAGTCTGTGGATTACAGATTTGCTTACATTGGGCTCCAAGAACTGTCCACATTCAACTCGTGGGGTTAAAGCAGTCTGGGGTACTAGTCAAGTCATAGGGATGGGGAATCTTTCTGGTCTAGACCATGTCTACATTATAATATCTAATATTATACTGGGATCCATCCTGTACCCTTCAGGGTGATTTGCCAAACATTTCACTTGTAACCCTAAAGAGTAAAGGTGAGATGATGGTAGGGCTGATTTTGGAGAGTGAGTGGTGAGACTTCTTACATCGAACCCGTTTATAGTGCAAAGTTTTCTTCCTGTAGCGGTTCTTCAGTGATCAAGTCGTGGAAGGGAAGGGAGAGTGAGGTGGTTACATATGGGCACCGCTATTGTTATGTTGGAAAATACTTTTTGATGAACAGTCATTTCCTTGCACTGCCGGAGGGTGTTGATAATGAGCAAATTACCTTTTACTCCCTCTGGTGTGGATGTGAAATTGGCTGTTAATAGAGTTGCTAATGCTACTGGGTTAGCATGTGATTGTTCTATTTTAAGCCAATTTAAGTTATATTTGGGGAGTAGCCAATCAGACACCTCGCTAAGAATATGGGCCCAACTGCAGCATTTAATACTGAGAAACCTGCCTCACCCACAGATGTGGCTGTGAGCGGAAAGTACTTAACATGCTGTCGTTAACATGAAATGTTTTAATACAGTGTCTTTTTTCCTTTGTAGGTACAAGAATGGTCTCATTAGGCAAATACCAAATGTTTTCATCATAGGATAGGACCCATTTCAAACTCCAAGACTATAGAATGCCATCAACCAATGATGTACTTTGTTTAATATAACAATGGGTTTATATTGGTCATTTCATTACTGCTTGTTACACAGTGAAAGCTTACTAGAAAATGAAGTGCTCAGAAATTAGTTGAAAGGAGCAAAAGAGGTGAGAGATTTTTCCGAGTTATATGCTCGATTGGGCTAATTAAAGGTACAGATGCATTAGTCGGTTATGGACACTTTTGATTTCTAAAGATGCTTTCCTAGGAGGGGGATGGGGTGTATTCTAATCATAGATGGCACTGAGAGCTTCCCAAGGCCAGAGGGCACAGTTCTTCTCTCTTACATGTTCTCTACGTCTCTCTCTAAGCCTCTCCCTAATCCTCTCCCTAAGCACCTATTGCCACCTCGCACCTGGTGGTGGATTGAGCACATTACTTGGGAAAGTTTCTTGATTAATCGAAAAAATTTTTTAAGGCAGATTTTGATAACAAAATAGGAATATTCTTGAACAAAGCACTGTTGGGTTTCATGTTTTATTGGATTTTCATGCTTTAAATATAAAGCTCATTAACTACACACAGAGAAGGAAACAGGTATGAAGGATGGAAAATAAAACTCAACTGATGGGATACAGAAAGGTACAGTGTGTGCCATTCTGGTGTGGATTAATTGGGCTTGGCACGATTATGGCTCCTGTCAGCTGATCAGTTTACTGGACTGAAGAAGTTATGGGAATGGAAAGCACTGGTGCCTCACATTACGCCAACCCCACCCCTGCCAAAATACTTCCCAAGGAAATTCTATGCCCATACTCCCTAATTTGCTATTAAGATCGGTGACCATGGAAAACCCATCTGTTATGGCCTCCTGCTCATTTAACAAACATTTGTGGAGACCTGCCTTGTGGCAGGCCGGGATTTAGAGGTGACTAGGACAGGGTCCCCGACCAAGGGAGTGCAGAGTGCACTGGGGGAGGCACTTATCTGAAAAGTATGACATGGTGACAAACCAGTGGTAGGAGATGATTAAAAACTTGGGAATTTGGAAAGTACTTTTAGTGTTGACTTTTTTTTTTAAACAAACACATAGTACTTACGATGTGCCAGGCACCACTCTATGGACTTACAAATATTAGCTCATTAATTCTCCCAACAACCTCCAGAGGCAGACACTATTATTATTTTCCTTCTATAGCTGAGGAAACTAAGGCATAGAGAGGTTAAGTAACGTTCCCAAGGTTATTCAGTTCATTAATGCAGACCTAGGATTTGAACTCACACCATCTTGCCTCAGGGTCCATGCCCTCAGCCACTATATGCTGCCATCCCTTTAATCCAGTCCCTGGAAGATGAGTAGGATTTGGACAGATAGAGAAAAGCAGAATGGCTGAGAGGAGCACATCAAGGACAGCATTCCAGGTAAAGGAACAAGCTTGTTCAAGGGCACTGACGTGTGACCACATGTGGCCCACAAGGAGAAATCCAGTGGTCAGAGCAGTGGGATAAGAAGGGATGCTGTCTGAGGTGTGAGTGCCAATCTTGGAGGAACAGAAAGGGAGCTGGCAAAGAGGGCCGAGAAGGAGCCCACAGAAGGAAAACCAGAGGAGGGGCCTCTCCAAAGGGGAGAAGGAAGATAAATTACGGCAGAGTCCACAGTGTCAGTTGCTGCAGAAATTCAAGTAAGAAGAGGAAAACCAAGCCATTCTTTTGGAGATTAGAAGCCTCTGCTGTAATTGCCCAAGGGTTCTTCCTGCTCGCTGCACAGATAAGACCAATTCACTGAGACCATGGTATTGCAGTAAAGAAAGAGTTTAATTAAGGCTAGGCTAGTCACATGGAAGACAGTTATTACTTAAATCAGTCTCCCTGATAACTCAGAAGATAGGGTTTTTAAGATAATTTGGTCGGTAGGAGGCTTAGGGAATGGGTGCTGCTGATTAGTTGAGGATAAAATCATAGGGTTGTGGAAAATGGTCCTTGCGTGCTGACTCTCCCTCTGGGTGAGGGCCATGGGACTGGTTGAGTCACGAGTCATGGGTCTGGGCAGGTGGTCAGTAAGTTGCCAGAATGCAAAAGTCTGAAAATCATCTCAGAAAACCAATCCTAGGTTCCACAGTAGCCATGTTACCTATAGGAGCAGTTGGGGAAGTTACAGATCTTATGATCTCTGGCTACGTGACTCCTAAGCAGTAAGGGGTTACAGAAACTATGCCTACATTTTTTTTTTTTTTTTTTTTTTTTTGAGATAGAGGTTCGCTCTTGTTGCTCAGGCTGGAGTGCAGTGGCAAGATCTCAGCTCACTGTAACCTCTGCCTCCTGGGTTCAAGCGATTCTCCTGCCTCAGTCTCCCAGGTAGATGGGATTACAGGAGTGCACTATCATGCCCCGCTAATTTTGTACTTTTAGTAGAGATGGGGTTTTACCATGTTGGTCATGCTGGCCCTGAACTCCTGTCCTCAAGTGATCCATCTGCTATGGCCTCTCAAAGGGTTGGGATTAGAGGTGTGAGCCACCATGCTCAGCCAAGAAACTATGCCCATATTTTAAGTAGAATTCAGGCCCCTCCCATAATCCTAATCTTCTGGCCTTTCATTATTTTATTCAGTCCCTGAGCAAGTGGCGGGGAGAGAGGTTAGTTTTAGGGAGAGACTATTATCATCCTTGCTTTAAAGTTAAACCATAAACAAAACAAAATTCCTCCCGTGGTTAGCTTGGCCTATAACCAGGAATGAGTGTGGACAGCCAGCCTGTGAAGCTACAGGCAAGATGAATTCTCACTGCCATAATCTTTGCAAAGGCGATTTTGCTGCTGACCTTAGTGAACACAGGGTGGGTAGATTAGAGGACTGAAGTTACGCTTACTGATGAAGAATTGATGGGAGGAGAGAGTGGTGTGAATGTCTTTTTAGAAGTTCTATAATAAAGGGAAGAGGGGGAGAGAGAGAAAAGAAAGGGAAAGCAGAGAGAGAGAGAGGGAGTGAAATGGGATGGAAGGGAAGAGAGTGAGCCTAGCTTGGGGTCAGAGGTAGGCGGGAGAGCAGAGAGTGAGGGGGTGAGAGAGAGGTGGGGCTGGGGAGGCAGACCACATGAAGAAGATTGAGATTCACAATTTCTCCTTGGCACACCTCAACCTGAGCACACACTCTTTGGGGTACAATGTAATTATTATTTCTTTCAGGCAGTGGAGCGTAACATGAAAAGGTTCAGTTGCAGATTTAATACAGGCAGCTTTATAGGACATCTTAGATCGTGAGGACTTGGAGGGGAAGACCTATGCTTCCTTAACAGAGTACCAGGCAAAGAGAAGGTTCTTTGTGTGTTTGTTGAATGAATAAATGGGTTTTATTTACATTTTTATTGTGAATATTATAAAAAAAAGAACATGGCACTGATTTTAAAACACTTGGGAATACAGTCATAAAAAATGAAAATTTTATGGCCTGCAAGTCATTTCAGGAAATGTTGCAAATACATATATCCCTTCTGCCCGGGGCCTTGAGGTAATAGGGCCATTATAGGATTTCTCATTGGGTCATCAAAAAACTTTCTGCTTCTATATTCCTGCTACTTTACAGACAGATTCTGTATTTTATTAAAGGTAGGAAAAATAAATTGTTGCTGAAGCATAGGGTATAAAGGTGTTAAGAAAATGTAAAACAATTTTACTTGTGTCTTGCCTACTAATTTGGATAAATGTTTATTCTCAAAATGTTCCAACATTATCTTTCTTCTTCCAGAAAGGTCAGGCACATGCCTCTAAAAATACATTTAGTACATTCGAGAATATTTTTCAAGTGATTTATTGGAGTAATGTATGGACTATTTATTTAAATATATCTCTTATTTCCAGTAATGCTACAACCTCATTAGAAGCGACTTGGCTCATTGCTTAAGCAAAATGATTTAGCTATTTAGGAGCTTTCCTTTAAAAATAGGCTATTTTCCTCGAACAGTTTATCAGAATTGGGGATCTATTTTTAGAAAAGTACATGAGAATGGGTAAGGTCATAGCCCTGAACCTTAGGTAATTCCTTGAGAAGTTGTATCTATTGTATGTTCTGGTTCATTTTTCTCCATTCCTGGTTCACCAGCAGGGAGGAATTCTTCACTTGAGATATGAGGGCACAGAATTCCTCTCTGGGGAATTCTGGGATCCTCTGGAGAGGCTCTGTCCTGGCAGGCATCCAGCTAGTAAGGTATCGGGCCTGGTTTTAGCAGTGAAAAACTGCTTCCACTCTTTAGTGACATAAGAACACGATTTTACATATTAGAAACTAAAAATTGCTAACTACTGAGTGTGCAATGCATAATCCCCACTCTGTAGCTAATACATTCAGATTCTTACAGCATCTACATAAGTTATGAAGCAGGATGATAAAATGAGTATGTGTGATCCTGAGAGCTGAAACATTGTGGCTTTGAAGTGTTTCTCCTGGGCCTTCCTCTGACCCCTGCTTCTCCTCACCAGCCTGAATTTTGTGTTTATTATTTAACTGTGATTTAAAAATACTTATATCACATATGTATTTTCCTAAGAGGAGGGAGGGAAGGAGAGAGAAAGAGAGAGATGGAGGGAGGGAGGGAAAAGGGACACACACATGCGTATGAGAGAAGAGAGAGAGACAGAGGCAGAGACAGAATTCCCTTGAATAGTTTAATGTCAGTTTAGAAAATACACACATTTACTCAGATGTTTTGTTCTACCTAATGATCCCAATTCAACTGTTGTTATAGGATGCTAAATATGTTATTGTATTGAAAAATTAAAAAATTTATTAAATCTAGTTGTTGCACATAGAAGGGAACTGGCAGTTTCATGTATTGTTTATAGAACATTAATTGCCTTTTTTTCTTAAAGTAATTTAACAATATGGATAGAAAAAAGTCTTAAAAAAAATACAATTGGCCAAGCAATTCCCCTTACAGGATTTTATTCTAAAGGAAAAATAGAGTAAGTATACAAAGATGTTTGTTTAAAGATGTTAACTGTAGTGCCAGGTGTGGTGGCTCACGCCTGTAATCCCAGCACTTTGGGAGGCCGAGCCAGGTGGATCACGAGGTCAGGAGATCAAGATCATCCTGGCCAACGTGGTGAAACCCTGTCTCCACTAAAATACAAAAGATTAGCTGGGCGTGGTGGTACACGCCTGTAATCCCAGCTACTAGGGGGGCTGAGGCAGGGTAATCACTTGAACCTAGGAGACAAAGGTTGCAGTGAGCCAAGATCGCACCACTGCACTCCAGTCTGGTGACAGAGTGAGACGCCTTCTCAAAAAAAAAAAAAAAAAAAAGGTAACTGCAGAGTGACTGATAGCAAAAAGAAAAAAGAAGACATAATCTAAATGTTCAAAAGTTATTGATTAAACAACTGTGCAGTGATTTAAAATGATGAAAGAATGTGCATGTTATAGTGAGTAGGAAAAAAGCTACATAAGACATAAAGTTATATAAAAACAACAGTTATATGGACCATCCTATATGGAAGACAATCTAATTTTTATAAAAATAACTTCTGGCCAGGCATGGTAGGTTGTGCCCGTAATCCCAGCGCTTTGGGAGGCTGCAGTGAGAGGATCAGTTGAGGCCAGAGGTTCAAGACCAGCCTGGGCAACAGAGTGATTCTCTGTCTCTACAGTAAAATATAATTTAAAAAATTACCTGGGTGTAGTGGTGCATGCCTGTAGTCCTAGCTGCTCAAGAGGTTGAGGCGGGAGGATTGCTTGAGCCCATAAGTTTGAGGCTACAGTGAGCCATGATGGTGCCACTGCACTCCAGCCTGAATGACACAGTGAGATTCTGTCTCTAAAAATAAATAAATAAATCTATATTTATGAAAAAAATTGTGAATGCAAAACCATCAAATTTTATAAACAGGGACAAGATTTTAGGTGATTATCGTTGTTGCTTATTTGTATTTTTTGTCTTTCTAGAAGAATAATGTATTATTTTATGAAAATGAAAAACAGCTTGTACTAGTCTATTTATTAAACAGAAAGCTTGGAGATTTTTGATGCTGCCTATTCTCCATTATCCATCTGTGGATGGAAAATTTAAAATCATAGCTTGATACCTACTATGAAGACCTTTTCTCCCTTGCTGTCCTCTCTGGGGATGGAAACTGACTCTATATCAGTGTGAAAAAAAGAAATATAATTAAACAACCCCCAAATGCATTCTACTGAACAAAAATTTGAACATCTGTATTACCCTGATCATATGTCCCTAGCTCCAGTCCCTCAGCATGGCACACACATACCACTGCTAGCTAACCACATCTTCTCATGTTTTCCACTGGGTAATTATTTCTAGTTCCATTTGTCACTACAACACCCCCATGACGTGGGGAGAGTCTACAGTGGCAGGTATGGTAATTATCGAGGCTGCACTTTTTTTATTTTGGTAAAAGACTGGTCAAATATTTTAATTTTATAGTCCCCTGGTCTCTTGGAGCCTTTGAAAATAATGGTCAGTAGTTCAGCAAGTTCATTACCTAATTCTCTTAGGGTTGGGGAATGTGTATCTCTGGACCTGCTGATTTACATATTGTACCATGTTTTCAACTATTCCCTTATGTGGTTTATTTCAACTTCTATATTTAAAAGTCTTCATTGCTTCCTAATTATCTATGCTTCCTTTCTTTATTTTCTTGTTAAAGACCAATTTAAAAGAGCAGCTCGGTATCTCTGCCACTCAGAGTCATTGTTAATTTCACTCCCCTTCTCATTTATGAGTTCAGCCACTTCATTGCCAGGGTTCCTCCTCCCCAGCCCGGTTTTCTGCCTTGAACCCTTTTGGCGGTGTTAACTCATTCTGCTTTCCCTGCGGCTGCTCTTATCTTTCTTTCCTCCATGAGCCTTAGAAAGAGTTGCACATTCTTTTTTTTTTTTTTTTTTTTGTGGCTCTTCCTCATCCTTTTCTCTATTTCTGCAGTGGGCTTTCTTCCACCCTTAGATCTTTTCAGGATTCTTTGTCAAGCGGCTCCTTGCATTTTTTAGTCAAGGAATCCCGGCCCTCTGTGGCTTAACTGTGATTTGAAAACTTTGTGCCCTTGCCTGTAGTGCTATCTGCATTTCTTAATTCACCCAAATTGGATTTCTGAAAATCTCTGAGCTTGAGCAAGTTCCTTAATGTTTTTAAATACAGAGATCAGGTCATATCACCCGGGCAGTGGTGTCTTGTGGTCAATAGTATCAAAGACCATTCATGGGAGGGAGAGAATCGGTAGAAATGTGAGGTCGCTGTTCATGCTTTGGGCAGGATATATACATTTTCAGACCCAAATCCATCCTCGACAAAGAAGCGAAGGCACTGTTGGTGTTCCAAGTTGTTGACATTGAACTTGGTTTCCTGGGCAGAGAACACACCTCAGAAGGCAGGCCACTTGCTGTTTTGAAATCCATGCTTAATAAAGGCTACTCAGGAGTTCCTCTTTCTAGTTTACATTAGGTTAATGGTATGAGAACAAGTGCTAGATTCTACACTCATCAATGTAGGTGCATCAATCCACAGTGTTCCTTCATTCTGTTTTTGACAGTTGATGGCCATGGGGATCTGCAGGTAAACGTGATTTTTGAGACAGCTTCCCTTCAATCTGCAGCAGCCATGGAGGCTTGCCATTCAGGTTTCCCTTGAAAGAGAACTTGCTCCAGGGAGTGCACTTAGCTGACAGCCTCCAGCTGTCAGTGTCTCCAGGGCAGCTTCCGGCCAATGACTGGGTGCAGCAATGGCACCAGGGCCCGTGTTTTCTGGCTAGCGCAGGACTCCTCCATAGGTGATCTTTGCACCAGATTGTCCTGATGGGCTGGTCAAGTTGTTCTCCAAGCTGCACTGCAGTCTGAGGCTCCTCCTACCTCATCTTCCTTCCTTCCCCCCTCTCCTTTTCACAGATCTGCACTGAAGTCTGATGGTTCTCCCTGCCCGCTTCTGCTCCCTCCCCTTTGTCTTTCACTAAATCTCTTGTACTTCTAATGCCATCTCAGCATCTGCTTCTTGGAGGACCTGAACTGACACAAGAACCCAGCCCCCCTTTAACCTTGCTAACCCCTCCTGCCTCCACCATCCATCCTGCCTGGCATGAGCTCAGCCATATATTCTTTTATGTTACTTCATGGAAAACTCAAATGCTGCATAGTCACTGAATACATTCCAGGCTAAGTAAACACGGATCTGGATGTTACTTCCAGTTTGGGATTGCTGTATTTACTACTACTCTCATTCATTAATGAGGATAGTTGTTCTTGTTACAGTTGGATCAAATTGGAGAGTTCTCAGGAAAAAAGCTTGTACTTAAACCTCAGCAGCACTAGGTGATGCTGCTGTCCCACACAAAGGCAGCAGCCTGAGGTAGGCTTGGCCAGAGCCATCCTGGGCTGTGGGTCCTGCCTTTCCTTGGCTGAGCAGAGCCTTCAGGTCTGCAATCCACTCCAGAATCTGAAAAAGTCATTTCTGTATCCATGATTCTGGACTCTAGAAAAGTATGTAAGTGTGTTAAATTGCTCTCTCTGAGCTTATACTGTGTGTGTGTGTGTGTGTGTGTGTGTGTGTGCGTGTGTATGAGAGGAGAGAGAGACAGAGACAGAGACAGAGACAGAGAGAGACAAGAGAGAGGAGTTTTCAGAAACTCTTGAAATGATTCAGAAACTAACCCTGGTTGCTCTAATTTCTCCAGGTGTCCCTGAGTCCTTTGGATCCACAGAACAACTGAAAGTTCAGCAACCCCCACCTCCTGCTCCCAGATACGGGAGAAAGATCAATACAAATGGCATTGACATCAAAGTCTTTATCTAGAATCCCTCCAAAGAACTGTGTGTCTGGGCAACACTCACGTGTGTTAGACAAATAGAATACAGGGTATGGGGGCTTATTCTTATGCTTAGTGTCTCTTGCTTGTCTTCTCTGTAGTACAGAACAGGCACTTCCCTGGCCAGGTTTCTTTCTTTAACACTGCCATCTTTGATGCTGCCTCCTGCAACCTCTGACATGTGCAGTTAGCAGTGTGTAAACATAATACCTGTCTTGCAAATCCTCATAGGCAAAGCTGCTGTGTGGGACTAAAAATCTAACCCTGCATTTCATTCATACCCCAAACAGTGGTATCTGTTCTACATGCACAGTACTCCTGCCGTGGAGCAGCTGGGTAGGCACATTGGTTAATCTGAGTTTAAGAAGTTATTTTCTTACACGTGGGATGACTATTTGGTTATATAGAGAATACATTCATATTAACAGGACTGAATTCATCTGTGCCTCCATTGGGGAACGTCCGCACAACCATCAATCCACTCTTTAATATTGCCCAATCTCTTGTCCCATTCTGCACCAATAATGGTTAGGAATTTCCCAGAAGACTCCTGGCCCAATGCCGTACAGAGAGACATTAGGAGTATGTCACAAGATAATTTTTGAAAGATAGCCCTAATATTGCTGATAGGTTCCACAATCCAAACGCAGTATGACTTACAACTGCTTGATTATAAGAATACAGATTCCCAGGTCTCCGCCCTGGAGACTCTGACTCAGTAGGTCTGAGGTCCCCCTTGGGAATATGCATTTTAAACACGCAGCCTAGTGACCATTATCATTAAGCAAGTCCAGGAAATACTGCCCCTTTGTACAAAGTAGGTTCCAGCTACAAACCAATGTGTGAGTCCAATCAGACTCAGCAGAAGCCACAAGGCAAAAAAAAGATCATGGAGATTTTAATAGGTAGAGAAAGAACCATCTGTGAGTCATGGGATGCCCTCACCAGGTAATTGCACACCTAGGGTCCCTGCAGCCACCTGGAACCTTCTGATAAAGAAAGCACTGGGAATCTTTTATTAACATATTTAATGTGCTTGACTAAGGGAAAAAAGTATGGGAAGCCAGGAGACCTCGTTAGCAACCCTGTGTCATGCATGGCCAAGAAGTAATGTTTTCTTTCTCAGGAAACGTTTAGTTTAACTCTTGGCTGTCTCTTCTCCAAGGAGAAACCAGTGGGTATACATACACTTAAATAATAATAGTCTTCCTAAAAGGGCTGGGGTCCCCAGGGCTCCATGGGCAGGGTCTGGGAGGAGTACAGAGAAAGCCACATGGAACCCTGCCATGGACAAGGTTGTGGCTTCCATGAGAGAGCAGTCTGCCACATTATGTCCCCGGCTGCCCTCCTCCTCCACTGGGATCAGCCTTGGAATCCCCAGGGACCCCAGAATATTGACCCACCCAGTGAGAGCTCCCCTCCAGCCCTTCCTTGTGGCTGAGGGGAGAGTGCAGCTTTTTTCCAGTGAGGATTGACTAAGAAAGATAAAGTGCAGAACCTTAGCAAGAAGCTGAAATTGGAGCCATGTGCCTCAGAGGGTCAAATGGACACTCTGATCTGCAGGTTTTTCAGGCCACTTCTGTCACTCTGCACCCAGCGCGACATCACACCTGCACACCAAACCACAGCAGCTAAGATTCCAACTTGTCCCCTCCCTGACAAAGCTGGCCACCCCGTGGGACATTTTTTGTTTAGTGGCAACAGCTGAGTGAAAACGCAGCATTCCCTTCTTGTGCGCAGATAAATAATTCTTCGTCGGGGGCAGCTCTTTGTTTTCTATCCCTGAAAGAGTCTGGGGGTGGCTTTTCTTTTCTTTTTGCCTTTTTCATAAATAAATATTTTAACTGGAAATTTCCAAGCATATGACAGGTCTAGAATGTGAACTTGAATGTACGGTAATAGAAATCATCAGTTGCCATGGCGACGTGTTCCAAGAGCAGATCGCACCAAGTCACGTGAGCAGAGAGTGCTCAGTAATACTAACACATCAGAGAGCGAGGCCACTTAACCTCAATCGCTTCCAGCTATTGTGCAGAATGCAATTGAATTTATTCCTAATTTCTGCCAGTGCTAAGGAACAAAATTTCCCTGCAGATTTTAATCTTACTCAGGCAGCCCCAGCCAGTGCTCAGACACTGTTCGGCACCAATATTCAGCAGGGCTACTCACCCACTTTACAGCTCTATTTTCTTATTCTTATTTTTAATAATAGCTTCCCTCTCCCTGCTGGATCCTGCACATCCCCCTGCCCTGGGGAGAGCTGCCCTGCTCCTTTCTGAATGGCTGCATGGTTTCTCTGGCTCTGTCTGCTAATGCAAGGAACATAGCTTTCATAATAATACCAATTAAAAAATGACAGGTCTCCACTTTTAGCAGTAGTTTTTTCTCCCCTCACCCCAAACCTGTGCTGAAATATAATTCCCACTAGCTTTGGGCTGTACCTGGGGATGACACAATTAACAGCCCCATCATAATAAGGCAAACCCGTGGATCAGTGAATGATGGAATCAAAGTGTGTATTTTCAGTCCCTGTTACAGTCACATCCCCCCATCCCCCACCCACCCCAACCAGGAGGGCAACACAGACTACCAGGAGGTACTGCCGCCGATCACAGAACACTCATTTCGAGAGCTTATCAGCTTCTATGAAGGCTGATAAATCAGAACCTCTCATATGGACAGTCTCAAGTTAGCAGCGTCATCGATCTCCCCTGCCCCTTTTAAGTTATTTGTCTTATTCACTTCCAAAGATGATATCAGAGATGCCAAATGAGGCTTTGTTTTCTGTGCTCTTGCACTGCCTAGGGTGAGTGGCTGTGTTGTTGCCGGGAACTAGGAAGCATGCTTCCGGGGCTTAGCCCTTTGTTTCCAATCCAAGGTCACCTCTCCCTGTCGGTTCAGGTGTTGTCAGCAGTCCGCCTGTGTTCTGAGGCAGGAGGCAGCATCTTCCTTGGCTGACAGTCTTTGCACGGCCCTAGCCTTTCAGTGACCCCCCCTGCTTTATGAATGTCACTTTTAAGAAGACGTAAGACCTGCTTGAAGAGCTAAATGAAGACAAAGCAGAGCCCAGTTCTCAGAAAGCCCATGTTGAAGGTCAAGCAAAAGGAACATTAAGAAAGTGGCTGGGCGCGGTGGCTCATGCTAGTAATCCCAGCACTTTGTGAGGCCAAAGTGGGTGGATAGCCTGAGGTCAGGAGTTCGAGACCAGCCTGGCTAACATGTTGAAACCCTGCCTTTACTAAAAATACAAAAATTAGCTGGGCATGGTGGCACACGCCTGTAATCCCAGCTACTCGGGAGACTGTGGCAGGGGACTCGTTGAACCTGGGAGACAGAGGATGCAGTGAGCTGAGATCACACCACTGCACTCCAGCCTGGGAGACAGAGCAAGACTCAGTCTCAAAAAAAAAAAAAAAAAAAAAAAAATAGTAGGGAGATTATTGGAAAGCCCTTTTCAGAAAAAAAAAGGGTAGTTTCTACAGTGACTTCCTTTAGCAGGTCAGTCCCTCTAGTGGGAGTGGGGGAATGTAGTTGCAAATCACTTACTTAGCTAGGTCCAACCCATTGTACTAATGCTGCGCTGGAATAGGAAATGTGGGAGAACTCAAGAAGAGAGAGAATGGCAGTGTGGAATTAGGATGGGGCTGCTGGTGGTAGAAGCTGACTCTACATAGAGAGCTTGGTAACTATGGAAATCTTCATGGAGCCTGTGAGAGAAAAGCCGCCTGAGAGGAAATGAACGGAAGCGTTGTGGTGAATTTTATATCAGCAGTGTGACTGTGACTGTGACATTTGGATCTGGAGGGAGAAAACTACACAGCAAGCTGTTGGTAGCACACAAGGCTCTGTGCCTGCCCTGCTGGGATGGAGCCTCTGAGGGGCATTTGCCAAACAGGCTCACTGCATCCTCACTGTCCACATAACAGGGGAGCAGGGTGACCTCAAGTAGAGCCAGCCCTCTGGCTCCTATCAGGGACTTCAACCTAGTGCAACCTCCTTCTGGCTAGGATGGGGGAAGCACTGTCCTTTAGCTGGCAGAGTAAACTGTACAGCTGTTCATGAAACAGAGTATATTTTCTAATCAAAATTGGTTTGATTTATACTGGAGCAGAATTTCCACACTTACTAGTCTAAAATACTTGCTGATCCTCTTACCAGAGCTGTTTAGGCAATTAGTGCCCTGGAAGGTTCCAGGAGGACATCTAATCTGCATTGAAGCAATGTCCCGGTAGAGAGTGGCTTTCTGGAACATTCCTCCACACAGAGGTACACTTCTGGAGACCACTGAGCCTCATGGCCTCCTACAGAAGAAAGACGGTGAGAGAAGTCAGGAAAAAGCAGGAGCATTTTATTCCTGATGAATTTCGTTAAAGGGAAGGACAATCTGTGCTATTATGCTAATATCTGCAATAGCAATTTTATTATGTTCATTAATCTATAGTCAAGGAATAACATTATTACAATTCTTACAGCTTTTCGAAGTACTTTCATAACTATTAGCTTATTTCAACTGCATGGCAACCCTGTGATGTAGGTGGGTGCATTTTACAGATGAGAAAATTTGGATCTAGAAAGGCTGGGGCGAGAACAAAATCACACAGAGTAAGGACAAGATCTAGATTTTTAGACACCTGGTCCAGTGCTGCCAGGGGAGCAAGGGAGTTGCCTGTTCTGTATGCTACTGGTGACATCCATAGAGACTGGCCATGGGGTGCGGGGGTGGGGTCCCTGGGTGCTATAGCCTGGGTTATGACTCTCTGCCTGGACCACTGTCCACTAAACGTTTCTTCATTTATTGTTTCACAGCCTGAATAACTGCTTGTCCCCACCCCACCTATGGGACAGATTTGCAGAGCTCTCAAGTCCGTGCAGATGTATAATGTGTGACCATGCCATTGCTTTCCCAGCTCTTTCCTCCTCCTCCACAATGCTTTAACACTCATCTGGAGGGGTCTGATGGGAAAGCTAAAATTTGGTTCTATGTCCTTTGTTCTTAGGCTTCCCTTTGAGAGGGCGATGAGACACTAATTTGAGTTCATAATTTTATGCTGAACAATTATCATCCGAATAATGCATTTTGGATTTAAATTTCAATTGGAGTTTGGGAGGTGCAAAAGTTACAGGAACTATGTCCACATTTTCATTACACATTCTCCTCTTTCCCAACAGTTATTATATCTCCAGTACTTCCCACATTACATCTTGTTTTCAATTCAATTAAAATCATGTATGCCTCCTCTGAATATCATAGTTAGAAACAGAGATGCTCAGAGTAATTCTCCAGAATATGATGGGGAACACTTCTCAGGTTACAGAAGGGCCTGGCTCCAAAACAAATAAGAAAGAACTCGAGCAAAGCTGCCAATCCCAATCCTTCAACACCAAAGTTGATCAAGGTGTTGCAGTGTATTTCCTGCTTAAATTAAACCACAACATTTACCTTTCCCTCTGGGCCCATTTCCATCCCAGAAAAGGGGTAATATTGATTAATTACCCACTATATGGTTAAGCACCTTTCTTTATATACATTATTTTGATTAATTAAAAAAATACTTTCAAAGCTCATTATTTAAGTCAGAGATAAATGAAAAGATTAGATATATTGAAAGACAACAAATTCCATGAGGCAACATATGGTGGGGGCTGGCTGCATGGAGACCAACCAACCAGCTTTTCTGGAGGGACTGAATACCTAAGAATGGGCGCTCATGATGAAGGTTTTCACCAAGACCACTTCCTCCTCCAGGAAGGCCTCCCAGATCCTTCTCATTTTCCTCCATCAAACTGAGTAACCGTTCCATCCTGGAATTTTCACATTACTTTATTTCACCTGCCGCCTTGTACTAGAGTTATTTATTCATGTCCTATCTCCATATTAGAGAGAAATTACTTTTATTCATCTCCCTGTGGACACTGTGACTAGCATGGTTCATTGTATTTCTTATACACAAAAGGTGCTGAGTAGAGACCCTTGAATGGATGAATCAGCGAGTGAATGAGTCCACTTGGGACTGGAGCTGGATCTTAAAGGACAGGTAGGTTTAGACACTCCTCAGTCACAACAGACTATAGATTAGTCACTGTCAACTAGAAATCATTCTGGCTGGCATCCTGTATGGACTCCTCACTGATGCATTTCTTTTTTAAATTTTATTTTATTTTTAGAGATGAGGTCTTGCTATGTTACACAGGGTAGTCTTGAACTCCTAGGCTCCAGCCATTCTTCCTCCTTGGCCACACAAAGTGCTGGGATTACAGGGATTACAGGTGTGAGCCACTGCGCCTGGCCCTGACGTTTTTCTCTAACCATAGCAAAAATTGAGCAATTTTCCTCCCTAGGTCCCACCTGACACTGGTTAGACTCATTTACCCGTAGTGTGGTCTCTGCTGACATCTTTATTTGGATAGGAAGTTGGCGCTTTATTGCAGAGATCCCATCATTGCCCTGTAGGAGGCTGTCACTTCCCCAAACTGCACTACCTCTGGTGCCAATCTCGCGCTCACGCATCCTCCTCCTGACTGCTGGGAGCACATAGGCATGCTGCATGTCAACTGCTCCTCAGGCTTTTTGACAATCTCCTTCCTTTGTTTCCAAATCCTAAGCAAATTGCTCGGTTGACAATCAAAGCCTACTAACATCAAACAGCTGCTATAGACAGGTGTGTTCTACAGTTACCTGCTGTTTGCTTTCCTCAGCAGGGACTGATAGGACAAACAAAACCAAGAGCTGGGTGCCGATGTTCAGAGTCACTCCTGAAAGCTCAACCTAGTGTCTGTTTATTTGGCTTCCCTGGTATTTTTCAGACTTGGAAATTCACCCTACCTGGGGCTTCCCTCAGTCCTTAACGGCGTGCAGCTGGCTAGGATATTGTACAAAAAAGAAAGTTGCTCTAATCACCCTGGAGTATGACTGGTCACTTAATCCCCCATCACTGGTGGGTGGGAGGGTGTGGCAGGGAGGAGGTGAAATGGATTTCTGCTTTTCCAGTGTTCCTTCCTATACTTTGGAGCCTGGAAAACTAGCAACCATTGTTTTCCACATTGTTTTTAATTTTTCGGATGCATTTGTCCCTGGGGCTCTGGATGTGATTTAGTTCTGCCAGTCAGATGTGCCCGGATGAAATGTGGAAGGGGAAGTGAATTAGAGCTCATGTTTTCTGGAGCTGCTCTTTCTCTGGCAGCACCATCATGGTTGTGTCAGGGTTTTCTGTGGCAAGTACAAATGGTGGCCACTTTCTAATTATACCACTTCCTGATCTTGGTGGCTTCCTGATCAACGAGGCAGCAGTTTCCTCGGTGGCTTGGTGTTCGAAGCCACTCCTGAAAGCTCAATCTAGTGTCTGTTTCTTCAACTTTCCTGGTAATTTTGCAGTCATTTAATACCCTTCTTTCACTTGCTAGAGTGAATTCCCTACAACTTCCTTACAAATGACCCTTAATCAAAACAGAGGGCAATTGGGCTAGTACGTTAATCCCCCCTCTGCTGCGCAGGGCACACTGAAGTAATCAGTCAGTCAGCAGGGGCCCTACCTCAGCCTCAGGCTGGATATTCCCAGGGAGGAGGGCCACCATTCTGCCAGGAAGGACCCTGTCTGCCTCTGTGCCATGCTGATGCCCTTCCCGCTGTTTGGGAGAGTTTTTCTTCCACTTCCACATTTCTCCTTTGAAAGCTACTCCTTTTCCCGAGCTGGAAGCAGATTTTTCTTGTCTGAACTCTGTGAGCACTCAGCATATTTCTCTTATGAAATGATCACTTTCTTCTTGTGTTACTGTTACTTGTGCACAATTTTCTTTTCTTTTTTTTTTTTTTTTTGAGACAGGGTCTTGCTCTGTTGACCAGGCTGGAGTGCTGTGGCAGGATCTTGGCTCACTGTGGCCTCAACATCCTGGGCTCAAGTGATTCTCCTGTCTCTCCCTTTTGAGTAGGTGGTAATACTTTCATTTTATTTTTAGAGATGGGATGTGTACCACCACACCTAACTAATTTGTTTTGTAGTTTTTGTGGAGATGGGGTTTTACTACGTTGCCCAGGCTGGTCTCAAACTCCTGGGCTCAAACAATCTGCCTGCGTCGGCCTCCCAAAGTGCTGGGATTGCAGGCGTGAGCCACCTCACCTGGCCATTGTGCATATTTCCTATCTCCTGAACCAAATGGTCAGTCCTTTAAGAGCAGGAGCAGAGTCTGGATCATTTTGGCAGGTCCCGAGTATGTCAACACTGGTGTGCCTTGTGTACACAGGTACACGATAACATTCCTGAAACAAATGAATGAGCGGAGGAAAGGGTGTACAGGTAGCTATGCTCCCTCCATGTGGATTTTGGGGGCTTTTCAAAGACCTCATGCCAGTTTAAATGATGGCAGTGGAGCAGCAGCACCACCCAACAAAACTTTCTGTGATGATGTAGAGGTTCTATCTGTCCAGTGAGGTAGCCCCTAGGCACAGGTGACTATTGAGCATTTTAATTGTGGCTAGTGTGATGGAGAAATGGAATTTTAAATTTTATTTAATTTTAATTAATTTAAATCAAAGCAGCCACTGTGGTTACCGGCTGCCCTACTGGAAAACATGACATCAAATCACATCCTAGCTTGGCAGGCACACAGGTCCTCTGTACTAACTACTTATTCTGCCATGGACAGGATGACAGGCCAGGATACTCTGGATGCCATCCTCAGTGTGTCTAGGCTGTGACTCTGACTTTCTGGCCCAGGGCTAAGACCTTAGAGTACAGGAGAAAGACAGATATGGAAGCTTCATGGGGAGGCTTTAAAAACAGGTAAGTAGCTCTCAAATACTTTTTTCCTAATTTCTTTTTTTTTCTTTGAGATGGAGTCTTGCTCACAGATTGAGTGCAATCTTGGCTCACTGCAACTTCCACCTCCCGTCGGTGATTCTCCTGTCTCACTCTCCTGAGTAGCTGGGATTACAGGCGCCCGCCACCACAAGCAGCTAATTCTGTACTTTTAGTAGAGTCAGGGTTTCACCATGTTGGCCAGGCTGGTCTCAAACTCCTGACCTCAGGTGATCTGCCCGCCTTGGGCTCCCAAAGTGCTGGGATTACAGGTGAGAGCCAGCGCACCTGGCCTCTTTCCCCTAATTTCTAAAAGCGATCTGCCTGCTTCTTGAACTGTGAAGTGCTGATGTGTTGGTGTGGTGCTGTGGTGGCACGAGGCAGAACGTCGCTAGAAGGGTGGTTGGCCTGTGTTGAGCGGCCTCCTGCTACCAATTGGCCCCAAATGGACAGCTCCTTTTGGAGAGCATAATGAATTTCTCATGAGGACATTTGTCCTGCTCTGTGGCATCTCCTACAGCAACCACAGGTGTGTATCCAATTGCAGCTGGACTGCAAGAATGTAAACAGCCCCTGTGAGCATCCTGATTGCTGTGGGTAGGGGGACTCCAACACATCCCAGGCCTGGCCACTTTGCTAGCTGTCCATACACACACAAAAGGGTACGATGTCAGAACAGAACTAGGATAATGACGCAAAGACAGAGTATGGCACATACATTAGTGCACATATGTGGTCACTGGCTGCAGGGCGGCCTCCTTTCATGCGGTCCCTAGAGCACACATGCTAGGCCCTTTTGTTCATAGTCGTCTCTTTCACAGAATTCTTGGAGATCATCAATGACACTTTGGTCCACTATGCTGAGCGCTCATATTCTTATCCACAGAATTCAGCCCTGCCCATTACCCTTGATGCCCCTTGGCATAATGTAAGCAGGTATACTCTAGAAGCATCACGTGCTTTGAGGGCCTCTGTCTCTTCCTGTTCTACAGCTCTAGGGTCACTGTCTATGAAAGTGGAAGCCCCAAATACAACAACCAGAGAGCCAGAAAGCAATCTCACTGCTTTGTTTTGCTTCACTTAGGGCCCGCTGAAAATGAATGGATGTCCTAACTAGATAATTGTGTGCTATTGGGAAATGGGCTGGGGGTCTGGGGAAGTGAGTGAGAGTGACTTGTGAAGGTCGGGCAGAGACAGGACAGAAGCAGAGGCATGAGTTAAAATGTACAGTTAGATCTGGGCTCACATTCTAGCTGTGAGCCTTGGGCAAATTTCTTGGTCTCTATGTCCCTCTGTTTCATTTTATGAGCTGGTGAGAAGCTGAAATGAGATAATGTATGAGACAGTCCTCGGAGAATGTTTGAGAAATAGAACAATAGGCACCTTCTGGTCAGGAACCTCTGTGACCTGCACCTCTTTACAACTTCTGCAGGTGAGCCAAGATGTGGAGGAACACTGGGATGCTCACTCATGGCCATGACATCAGCATTCCAGGAGGGCAGCTCCACAGGTAAGCCAACTCTGACACTGCTGGCAGCTTACCATCAGGAACAATTCGATAATAACTGAAATGCATATGGCCTTTGTAATGCGCATTTACATTGATCTAACCACTTCCTGGGAAACTCACAACAGTCCGTAGGTGTGATTATTGTTATTTCCATGTTGCAGATGATGGAGCTAAGGCCCCAGGAGGTTAACTGACTCACGCAACTGCTATACTGCCTGTATGTGACAGAGCTGGGATTCAAATCCAAGTAGTTTGGTTTGAGCATCCGCACTGTTAACCGTTGCTTCCCAGAGCACTGCTTTTAGCTGAACTTGACATGGCAACGATGACCGGAGCTAAAAGCAACAATAGCAAAGCAGGCTGGGAAGTGCTTACCTCCCTAAAAGCTTTTTTCTTTTTTTTTTTCAGATGGAGTCTCACTCTGTTGCCAGACTGGAGCACAGTGGCGCAATCTCGGCTCACTGCAGCCTCTGCCTCCCGGGTTTAAGCAATTTTCCTGCCTCATAAAAGTTTTATAGTGAACTTCATGTGAATCACGTTTGCACCCAGAGTGCATGTGATCTCAAAATTTAAAAAATATGGCTGTAGAAAGGGGATTTTAAATTGGAAAAGTTGAGTCCTTCCCATTACTATAGGTTTCAGAGTTGGAAGGAATACAAACTTTCAGAGGAAGGCAGCCCTGTGGCTCCAATGGCCTGGAGTTCCATTTTGCCTCAGTAGCCACCCTGGAATAGCAGGTCAGATGGTGGAGAGACTTAGAGGCTCAGTAAAGAAGTTTGGGCTTGCTCCTGAGTCACTGCAGATTTTCAGGAGGAGACATATGGGATGAGCGAATGTTCTGTTACAATCAGGCTGACAGTGCAGAGTGCAGGGTGAAGGGAGATGGAAGACAGAGAGGCCGATGAGAAGGCTGCTGCGCATGAGGAGGAGGCTGGGCTAGCGTTGAAGGAGAATGAATGAAAAGATGGGATGTCCTCAGAAATGAAAGGAAAAGCCACAGGACTTGTGATTAATTGGATCCTGGGGTAGGAGAAGCAGACATGGAAGTTTTCAGCTAGAAGCAAGATAATTAAGAAGAAAAAGGGATGGTTTTGAGAGAAACAAGATTCAGATCCACTGAATTTTAAGAGAGACAGGGGAACTAAGTTGCAAGGCTAATGGGTAGTAGGAGGTCTTGTGCTGGGACACAGAGAAGAACTCAAGCTTGTGGTTTAGTAGAGAAATGGGAATTGCTGCATTGAGAATTAGAGGAGGTTGTAAGAGGAAGGCTGAGAACTAAGAGATAACTCTAGCATCAACAAGGATGAAGGTGGAGAGCCTCTCATAGAGCCTGGCAGGAAAACCACTGGTGACATTTGAGAGTACAGTCAGGGTTCCCCAGAGAAAGAGAACCAATAGGGCGGGTGTGTGTGTGTGTTTGCACATCAATATATACATGCATATACATATGTAAAGAAATTTATCATAAGAAATTGGCGCACATATGAAGGTTAAGTCCTAAGATGTGCAGTCAGCAAGCAGGAGACCCAGGAGAGCCAATGTGCAGTTCCAGTGAGAGTCCAAAGGCCTGAACATAGTACAGATTTCAGTCCCAAAGCCAGCAGACTTAAGACCCAAGAAGAGCTAATGTTTCAGTTCACATTCGAAGGTCAGAAAAGGCCAATGTCCCAGCTCAGACAGCAGGCAGGAGAAGCTCCCTCTTAGCCTTTTTGGTCTGAATTTTTGGCCTTCAACTGATTGGGTGAGGCCCACCTACATTAGGGAGGACAATCTGCTTTACTCAGTCTACCAATTCAAATGTTAATCTCATCCACAAACACCCTTATACACACACCCAAGATAATGTGTGGCCAAATGTCTGGGCACCCGGTAGCCCAATCAAGTTGATACATACAATTTACCACCACAGTGACATGAAGTCAGCTTGTTGGAGGCTAATGAAGAAATGTGTGGTAGGGAAAAGGATGCAGGAAGACACAGACCACGCAGTTGAGAATATTGGCAGCCAAAAGAAGCAAAAAAATAACAGACTAATCTGAATGGGCAGCAGGGTAAACCAACATTTCTTTACATGATTAAAGGGACCTTCTGACTTGATGCTTTTATGCTAATCCATGTAGACATTTGTTCTGTCATTCCTTTTTCCCCAGAAGGTTATTAAATTGAATATATGATTTTCCATTCTAATTATATTTTCCCAAAGGTAACTTTAAAGTAGTTTGCATTTTTGGCAGGCATGTCAACTATTGGCAGAAGCAGGTGGCTCAGAAGTACTCTGGGGCAAAGGAATAATCTAGTTCATAATCTAAAATGTGCTATGGATAAAGATGCTTGCTACTTACAAAGATATTATCAAAGTTATTCTTTCTGGCTGATTCGTGGCTTTTCGTCATTGGTGCAGAACGAATGGATGTTTCTTGTCAGCACGTTGAGTCACCTTAGTGTTTACTCAAAATAAATACAGGGAAGTAGACCTTTCAGGCATTGGTGCCAGATGAGTCAGAAAGGAGCCAAGAAATCTGAGTTGTGTCAGCTGGAGCAGGCGGTGAGTTGGCTGGTGCACAGTGACACATCCTTGCATTGGTCCCCATCTGATCAGTGCAGTGCTCACAACAGAGGACTTCAGACTCTGCAGAATGTTAGGTATAAAGAGTGATGAAATCCTTTTTGAGCTTGCAAATTCTTTGCTAGAATCCTCATTTCATGTTTCACCAGTGCTGCTCCCTTTCCTCCACACATCTCTGCTCTTAAATAGACCCCATGTGGCCAGCGGGCCTGGGCACTCAGCCCTGGTGAGGCTTCCTAGAAACGCCGTGTCTTCCATCACTTAACCTCTTAAGGAAGAGCACATATATAGCCCTTTAATAGTGCCTGTGTTCAGAAAGTCACATACATAGCATGTCTGTATCTCTACTCCAACCATCCCAGGTAGGTTGGCTTTGCGTGATATGTAAGTTGCTGCCAAACATGCCCATTAGCTGTCATTTCTCACTGACTCCACTGTTTTCTTACTTTTATTTAAAAGAGGTTCATTTCTGTATTTCCAGTTGAGACCCTCTTACTAATTTGCAATGATACCACACACATATTTTCAGAGTTATTATATATTATTATCATATATACTGTTATCTATATGTGATTTTGTATGTAGATATCTGTATATATATTATCTGTATATATGATCTATGTATTATCTGTATATATGTATATATCTATATATATTATCTGTATATCACATTGCTAACCATACATTGTTATCATAATATATGTAAAATACAACATATAGAGACATCTGTCATCTCAAGTTTTTCTACAGTATAATAAATTATATTCAAATAATCTAATCAGAGCATTTATTAAGCACCCATGTGCTCAGTATTAGGTTAAGCCCCATGGGATATAGAACAAACATGAGACATAATATTGGCCGGGTACGGTGGCTCATGCCTGCAATCCCAGCACTGTGGGAGGCTGAGGTGGGTGGATCACGAAATCAGGAGTTCGAGACCAGCCTGGCCAAGATGGCAAAACGCTGTCTCTACTAAAAATATAAAAATTAGTTGGGCACAGTGGCAGGCACCTGTAATCCTAGCTACTCAGGAGGCTGAGGCAGGAGAATTGCTTGAACCTGGGAGGCAGCGGTTGCAGTGAGCTGAGATTGCGCCACTGCACTCAAGCCTGGGTGACAGAACAAGACTCCATCTCAAAAGAAAAAAGGAAAAAAAAAAGATAATACTGACCCTCAGGTTGACCACACACAAGCTGGGAAACAAGACCCATATACGAGAAGTGACAATGAATTCCCTTGGCTGGTTGGCCATGGGAGGCACATGCAGAAGATGGAAAGGCAGCAGGACATGTCTTCCCTGTTCCTCCCTGCTTCAGCCTCTCTGGGAAGGTCATATCCTTCCATTCCCCCCAGCTCTCACTGGCTCTGGTCCTTCCATTGTTCCTTTCACCTTATGGGTAGTAACAGCTTCCTGATGTTGCTAGTCTCTGGGTATCTTTCCTTGCTTGTTCTCATACCCCTGTCTATTCCTCTGTCAGTAGCCCTTTCCTTAAATTCGATTCATCTGTACCGTTAGGAGTGAATTCTGTTTCCTCCTGGGATTCTGATTGATGCAGCAAAACTTATGAAGTTGCAGGTAGGGGGTTGCTTCACTTGTTGGTAAAGACTTGAATGTGTCAACCAGAACAAATATTTGTTTGATAAATGAGAAAGGAGTTGGCCTTCCCCAGCAGGAGAGGAGGAGGAGCTTTGAAAGCAGACAGATGACTTACAGAGAGTAAAAGCAAGGGCTTGAAGTGAACAAGTTAGCGTTTTGGTGTAGACAGGTCTGATCTGTACAGCTAATTTTTAGACTTTAAAAAGTTAAATGAATCCTTCCTGGAGGCTTGTGCTTCCTGTCCTGTCACTTGTTTGAAGAGAGAGCCACATCAAAGCCCCAGGCACCAGAATTCCCCAGAACCCAAACTTCACAGCTCTGCTGGGGGACACCTCAGATCCTCAATTAAGAGGATGAGTGGAGGTGAGCAAGGAACCCCCTCCTGCTTTAATTACTCCTGGCATAATATTCTTTTTCAAGCTTTGCTAATTGAAATTAAATAGCTTCCACATTTGGACAGGGACAAAAAAGAATGAATTTTTCAGCTTTCTCTGATTTAATAGACTGGCAGGCTGTGAGGAAACCAGGGGCAATTTCACTCCCATGGTTACTGGGTCACCAGTGGTTGACTCAAAGCAAAACAGAGTGTTAAGGAGGTGAAGTCTTCCCTAGTACAGTCGGAGTGATGCTAGCCAGGCGTTCTCAGGACAAATGATATGTTGTTAGTCTCATGGCTACCTTTACTAAAATGATCCAGTAGCCGACTCTTGTAGCCCAAGACTACCAAGATCTACTATCATATACTAGAAGGGGCTAGAAATAATCCCCTGCCAAGTGGATTCTTTGCTAGGTAAGTTCTGTAACAGTTGGTGAAGGATGGTAAGGGATGGTTTTATCACCTTAGAGGACAGATTAGTAAAGGGAAGCTGAAGGAAAAGACATTCTACAATGTACTTAGGGTGCGCTAGGTGCTTTTAAGAAGTTGTCTTCTTCAAGCCCTATAGCAAGATAGGGACTTAGGTCTTAAGAAACAAACTAGACTTGCAGCTTGGGGGCTTAAGTCTGGGTGGTGAGTGTGATATGGTCGAAGGGCTTGGATAAAAATCAGTGACCAGAACAACTGGCCTTCCTCCTACCTCCCAGTCTCAATGCACAGAACACCAGAGGTAAGGCATCTGTCCTCCAGGCAGAAAACCAGAAGCTTCTTCTTTGAGTAAACTATACGGCCCTAGGGACTAAACTTCCCCACAAAAACATTCTCAACCTAATAACCTTAAAGCAAAGCATGTTAGTTGGCAAGCCCTGCTCCCACTCCTAAAGAAAATGCCCCCTGTTTAGAATCTCACATTTAAATAGAGGGACAGGCAAAGATTTTTGAGGAAAACCTCTGAATGAAAGGAAACAAAAATAGACAAACAAATAATTTGGAAAAAGAAAAACAGAAATAATGTAGGGAACAGAAAATAAACTTAAAAAGAAAAAAATCTTCTAGTTCATGTCTTTAGAGAGATTTGAGAAGATGTTATGCAAAGGGAACAAATGGAGAATAAGAAAGAATTCTTAGAGTTTAAAAATAGAATTTCTAGGGCCCGGTGTAGTGACTTATGCCTGTAATCCCAGCAACTTGGGAGGCTGAGGTGATTAGATTGCTTGACCTCAGGAGTTCAAGACCAGCATAGGCAATGTGGTAAAACCCTGTATCTACAAAAAATACAAAAAATAAGCTGGGTATGGTGGCATGCACCTGTAGTCCCAGTTAGTGGGGGAGGCTGAGGTGGGAGGATTGCTTGAGCCTGGGAAGCAGAGGTTGCAGTGAGCTGAGGTCCTGCCACTGCACTCCAGTCTGGGCAAGATAGTGAGATGTTGTCTCAAAAAAAATTTTTTTTTTCTAAAATAAAAAATAGTAAAATAGTTGGAAAGCAACATCAAGAAAATCTCCCAGAAATTATAGCAAGATGTAATAAAAAATAGGAAGTAAGCAAGTGAGAGAGCAAGATGGAAGCCAGAATCTTTTTAAACCCTTATTTTGTAAGGAATGCCCCATCACTTTTATCATATTTTATTTATTAGAAGCAAGTCACTAGGTCCAGCTCAAGAAGAGAGGATTATAGAAGAAATGACTACAGGGAGTCTGAGATCACTAGAAGTCTCTTTAGAAGATGCTTACCACACCTTCAAGAAAATCTTCCAGAAATTACAGCAAGATGTAATAGAAAATAGGAGAGAGCAGATTAGATATATAGAGGATAAACCTATCTAGAAGAGGTTGGCAATGAATGGTCCATGTGCCAAATCCAGCCTGTGGCCTGTTTTTATATGTTCTTTAAGCTAAGAATGCTTTTTAAATTTGTGAAGGGTTGTATTGAAAAAAAAAAGGAAGAAGATACGACAGAGACCACATGTGGCCCACCAAGCCTAAAACGTTTTTTTGCCTGGCCCTTTACCAAAAAAATTGCTTACTCCTATTCTAGCAGGTCCAACATCCAATTGATAGGAATTCTGGAAAAGAGAAGAGATAAAGTGGACACAGGAAATTATCAAATAAAATATATAAGAACAATTCCCAAAACATAAGGACATGAATCTCAGGCTGAAAAGGTGCATGGGGTAACCAGCACAATAAATAAAGACTGGGCCTTAGCCCAATAATACCACTGTAAAATTTCAGAAAATCTGGGGTTAAAAAAAAAGATCCTGAAAGTTTCCAGGGGGGGATAAAAACCGTCGCTTACAGAGGAATGAAAAATCAGACATCTTAATAGCTATATTTGATGCTAGAAGAAAATGGAGCAATGCCTTACAAATTCTGATGGAAAGTAATTTTCAGCTTTGAATTTTATATCTATCCAAACATTAGGGAATATCAATATAAAGGCATTTCCAACATGAAAAGGCTTAGAACATTCACCTTCACAGTATCTTTAATTGACAGCACTTGCTACAGATGTGCTCTCCTAAAATGAGAGAGAGTAAAGCAAGAAAGGAGACCATGGGGTCCAGGAAACAGATATCCACTTAAGAAAGGGGTGAAGGAAACTCTGAGGATGTCAACTAAGAGCAGGACTAGAGATTAACTGGTCCAAATAAGAGCAAGAGCCCCGGTGGGTGGGGAAAAGGTGTGGTAGGCATCTTCTAAGAGACTTCTAGTGAGCTCAGGCTACCTGTAGTCCTTTCTTCTATAATCCCCTCCTCTTGAGCTGGACCTAGTGACTGGCTTCTAATAAACAGACTATGATAAAACCGATGGGGTGTTCCTTCCAATATGAAGGTTTAAAAAGACTCTGGCTTCCATCTTGCTCTCTCACTTGCTTGCTCTGATGAAGCCAGCAACCAGATTGTGAGCTGCCCTGTGAAGAGGCCCATGTGACAAGAAACCAAGGGAGAGCCCTAGCCAAAGCCTATGAGTAACTAATCCTGCTAACAATCACTGGAGTGAGCTTGGAAGTAGATCTTCTCCTGGTTGAACCTTGAGAAGACTGCAGTCCTGGCTGATACCTTAATCACAGCCTTGTGAGACAGCCTGAGTTAGAGGACCCAGCTAACCCAAGTCTGATTCTTTTCCCACAGAAATTGTGAGATAATAAATACTCATTGTTTTAAGCTGCAAAGTTTTGGGGGCAATTTGTTACACAGTGATAGATAACTTACACAGAAAAGTTGAGTGAAAACTGATATGGTTGAATATTTTGGGGAAGAGATTAAGGATAAGTAGGTAGCAAATTTTACACATAAACAGCAAATGGAAACTTACAGAAAATTCCAAAGTTGCACTGGAAAGAAAATGCAATCATATTTCACTACTTGGCTCCACAGTGAACAGTATTAACATAATTATCCTGTTGTAAATATTGAACGTATAACCAAAACAAGGAGTGATCAGTGGAATGAGATAAATATGTTCTCATTTACCATAATATGCCGTCACTGAATAATTTCTAACATTGCCAAAAAAATTAGCAGTTTAAATACATTGTGTATAAGTGTGGAGGTAACTATCAGAAGAAACAACTAGAAGAGTTGAAAGTGTTGCCCTTGCGGAGCAGAACTGGGACAGTACCCAGGGGACAGGTAGGAAGAAGTCTCTTGTTTTTCATTATAAGTTTTTGATACTATTTGAGTACCTAATTTTGCACATATTACTTTGATGTCAACTTGGCCATCTAGAGTGATATGAGAACACAAAGAAATGCAAAACTAAATATAAATTTAAATATTGCATACATAGGCAAAATTTAAATCAAGAAAATTAACACGCTAGGTGTCAGAAATAAAGATAATTCATAGCACATGCTGTCAGATGGCTCATGGACATAACCAGAAACCATTTGTGCCTTAAGGCCTAGGATTTAATCCATCTGGGGGTAGATGCTCAGAGAAACCTAGAAGGAGTCTTCCTGCAAACAGTGAAAAGATGGTGCAGTCAGAAGAACTCTGTCAGCTTCAGGATGCAGCACTGATGTGCTGTCTGCTCCAGGCACAGGGTAGAAAGAACCATGAGAAATTAGTATTCCTAATGTATGTGGGGCCAAATTCCATTACTAATCATGCTCTATGGAAACTCAGAGTCTAGAAAGTGTCATAAAATAATTGGTCTGGAATGTAGAGTTCCCAGCCAATGATGGAAATGCATAATAAAGATACATTCATAATACAGAGCGTGTGTAGGACCCCACAAAAGATAACTTTCAGTGAAAATAGGATAACTGACAATGTGATAAAACACAGGAATAAATCCAACATTATAAGAGATGTCAGCAGGTACATCAAAAGGGAGAAATCATATCAAAGAACTCACAGACATTAGAGGAATACAAAAGGAACTTTAGCTATGTATCTAAAAGTTACAAAAAATTAATGAAAGGAATGGAAAACTTAAGGTAAGATTAGGGCATCATAAAAAGGGCCAACACACATTGAAAAAAATATACAAATTCCAGAAATAAAAATCAGTCCTTGAAATATACCTTCAGTGGTGGGTGAAAGAGATTAGACATGGCTGAAGTGAAAATGAGCCAACTGGAATAGAGACCAAAAGAAATAATAAAAACTACTATACAGTGAGGTAAATGTACAGTTTGAAAGAGAAGTAATGAGAAATCCCAGAATGAAATCCACCAATGCATGTCTAATAGAAATTCCAGAAGAGGAAAACCAAAAGAATGGAGAAGAACCAATATTTGAGAAAATAGAAGTTCCAATATTGAAGGAGAACATGAGCTCTTAAGTTAAAGAAGCATACAGAGTCCCGAACAGGGCAAAACAAAAGAGAAATAAATCCAGACCTAGACACAGTATAGTGAAACAGAGAAAGGTAAGGTAATAAATGCTTTAAGAGAGAAAGAGAGAAAAAAAATCAAGATTGTCTCCAAAAGAATAGCCATTTGTCTGACAGCTAACTTTTGTCAGGATAATCGTATCAGAAGATAGACCAACCTTCAAAATTCTTAGGGAAAATAATTGACAACCTTGAATGTTATACCCAACTAAATTATAATTCAAAAGTGAGGTTGTATAAGACATTTCCAGACACATAAAGATGAAGCGTTTACTTGTCTTAGACCTTTGCTGAAAGAAGAATAGAGGAAATAGTTTCAAGAAGGCAAATTACACCAGAAGAGGAGAGGACACAGGAGGCAACAGTGAACAAAATAGGTGAAATATGTTGGTTAAATAAGTAAGCACTAACTGTAAAAACACACAAAAACCAACCATTCACCCATGCAACAACAACAAAAAAACCTCACCTGGCTCATACAAAAGGTTGGTGAAGCTACAATACTAGAAAATCCTAATGGGGAAGAGAGGTAGAAGAAGTTAGGAGGGGGCTGGGCGTGGTGGCTCACGCCTGTAATCCAAGCACTTTGGAGGCCAAGGATCACCTGAGGTCGGGAGTTCAAGACCAGCCTGACCAACGTGGTGAAACCTTGTCTTTAAAAAAAAAAAAAAAAGAAGTTAGGAGGGAAGTTCAGGCATTTTAAGATCTTTGTTTTTGTCAGGAAGAGGATAAATACATTAACTATCTTTACTCCCTTTGGGAGTATATAGATGCTACTGCTTACCAATCTCTCTCTTCTTTCTCTTCTTTTTCCTTTCTCTTCTTTCTACACTACCAAAGCACATATGCTATCTTGCATGTAAGTGGGATTATGTGACTGAGTGCTGGCCAATGACCCACGGGCTGGAAGTGGGATATACCCCTTCCAGGCCCAGCCCCTAAAGTACACCATGTGGACCTCCTTGCTCTTTCTTTGCTTGTTGGTTAGCTGAGTGTTGAGGACTCTGAGGAAATCCCAGGGAACATGGAACCACTGGGTGGAAGAATCCTCTATTCCAGAATCATTACTTAGAGAAGAGTTGCCCTACGACAAGAATCTGCGTGAACTTAACATTAGGCAGAGAAATGATTTTATTGTGTTAAGCTGCTAGAATTTCTTTGTTATCACAGCTTTGCCTGTCCTATTTGATTAATACAGAAATGGAAGTTAAACAGTGCCCTAATAAAAATAAAAAATATGCGGCATTGGTTTAATGGTCAGGCAGTGCGCGACAAGGACACCATCAGCACCAGCTAGAAAGAAAAGGCTCAGAGTATGCAGTGGTAAAACTGTCACCTGTGGTAACTCACTAGTTATAAGGTCTCCTCTCAAGCTGGCAGCTCTAGAGGAGGAGTCTAGAAAGCAGACTATTAGTAATGTGTGTTGGTTTTTATTGGCAGCCGTTTGCTAAGCTATTAAGGAGATAAACTCAGGAGAGAATTAGCAGGTTTGTAAACAGAAATAAATGGAAATACAAAGAGTCTAGACATTTGCAGAGTCAAAGGGTTGAAAAAACTTACTGCTTCCAGTAGAGCATAAATGACAAAAGCCCAGAGAAACAAGCAGAGGTCTGCCCCATAGGATTCCAGCATTTGTTAAGAGTAAGTGGCTGTAGTGTACCCCCTTTCATTCCTTTTCTGACAGGGAATTTGTAATTGCAATTATTGCAGGCCACTTGCTTCACTATAGTATAAGTAGTAGGGAAACAAAAAAGGAAGGAAAGATAACTTCTTGGACTCCTGACCTCAGGTGATCCTCCCACCTTGGCCTCCAAAGTGCTTGGATTACAGGCGTGAGCCACCGCGCCCAGCTGGAAAGATAACTTCTTTTAGTTCACTGTGTGCCATACCAAGAAGAGTCACATGACAGAGAGATCTCTACATCATCCAGAGATTCCAGACTTTGAATCAGAATGAAGTGACTCAATAGGACTTTGAGTTGTCTTTCCTGGGGGAGAGATGAGTGTGTTCTCTTATACATGGTTCTCTTCTTCTTGGACATGCAGCTAATCTAATTGCTCTCCAGTCCTTGCATCTAGCCAAAACTACATGATTGAGTTCTGGCCAATGAAGCAAAAGAAGAGCGAATGGTATGCTGGTAAGGGTTTAACAATTGGCTCTCCAGAAAAAAAATATGCATATATATTTGAATTTATGATAAAGTTGCTGATACAAGGGTTGCATAGGAAGTTATTTATAATTAATATTATAATTACATTTTAAAATACACAGTACTCTGTTGTAATTTCCATATAGCTAATTGATTCAGAATGCTTTTGTTGATTTTTACGTATGTCAGAATTCTTCATCAGTAATGTAGGCAGCGTCTTTGCTGAATCAGTTAACAGTTTTCAAATACTGTAAGAATATTCTCTCAATATTTTGTGCTATTCTTAATGCAACGGCTACAGACACAACATGCTTTGAATCTGGATTAACAATACTTCATAACTTTTAAAAGTCTCCAGTCCAGGTACTGTGGCTCACACCTGTAATCCCAACACTTTGGGAGGCTGAGGTGCGTGGATCACCTGATGTCAGCAGTTCGAGACCAGCCTGGCCAACATGGTGAAACCCCATCTCTACTACAAATACAAAAAATTAGCCAGATGTGGTGGTGGGTGCCTATAATCCCAGCTGCTTGAGAGGCTAAGCCAGGAGAATTGCTTGAACCTGGATGTTGGAGTTGCAGTAAGCCGCGATCATGCCATTGCACTTCAGCCTGTGCAACAAGAGTGAAACTCCGTCTTAAAAAACAAAACAAAACAAAAAGTTTCTAGAAAATCAACAGAACGATAAGGCAAGCTCTGATTTATAGTATTTGCCTATTTCCATGGTATAAATAGCCCCACCATGGTCTATTTCAAACTATCAATATGATGCTTTCAAACATGGGGTCAGGAAGAAATGCACAGTAGCTACTGCTATATAGTATTTCCTGCTTATCCATACAAGTGGCCTAAATAATCTCAAGTGTAGATAATAGTTGAATATAGTAAATTATGAAATGATGATACTTGAATAGTCACAGGTTGAGCATCCCTAATTTGAAAATCAGAAATCCAAAATGCTCCACAATCTGAAACTTTTTGAGCACAGACATGATGCTATAAGTAGAAAATTCCACATCTGACCTCATTTGATGGGTTGCAGTTAAAACACAGGTGCACAGTGTTGAAGATGACATTGCTATGGTTTTTTTTTTTTTTTTTTGAGATGGAGTCTAACTCTGCCACCCAAGCTGGAGTGCAGTGGCGCAATCTGGGCTGCAACCTCCGCTTCCTGGGTTCCAGCAATTCTCCTGCCTTGGCCTCCTGAGTAGCTGGGACTATAGGTGCACATCCCCACACTTGGATAATTTTTGTATTTTTAGTAGAGATGTGGTTTCACCATGTTGGCCAGGCTGGTCTTGAACTCCTGACCTCAAGTGATCCACCTGCCTTGGCCTCCCAAAGTGCTAGGATTACAGGCTTGAGACACTGTGCCTGGCCAAGATGACATTGTTAACACTGCAGAAAAAGTGCTTAGAGACAACATGGTGAAAACATGTGATGGGCTTCTGCAAGCACTTAAAGCAGCGTACGTTCATAAGAGAACAAGAAATCATGTCAGTTTATAAACTCAAAGAGAGACTTGTAAGACAAAAACAGTTGTTAATGAGGCAGATGACTCTGGAGGAAACATTTTAAAAAGCCAGCAGAATGCCACCTCATCCCTGTAGGACACATTTCCTGGTTCTTTAACTACTTCTGATGTTTCTTCTTACTTAAAGCAACAACAATAACAAAACGATGCATGGTAATCTTGTAATCAAAACACAGCCTCATAGGTGGAGGTGGAAAGCCTGCTATTGTTGGTTGCTGCTGTTGTTTCACAGCTCACGCAGGTATTCTGGGATGCTACTGTGCTGCTTAGTTACCCAGAACACATTATTTTTTCATGGAATTAATGGTATGTCACATTTTTTACTGTCAAGTACTTGTGTGTGAATGAGTGTAAGACAACAGTTGTTTATCAGCAGCATACAAAGTCAGAGTCAGGAATGATGATGATGCCAAACAGCCGCCGGCAGTCCACATGGGTGGCTGAGAGAGCGACATCTTTGCTTTCAGTGTACACTAGCTTTGTTTCATGCACAAAATTACTAAAAATATTATATAAAATTACCTCCAGGCTATGCGCATATGGTATATATGAAACATAAAGGAATAAATTCATGTTCAGACTTGAGGCCACTCCTCAAGATATTTCCTGATGCATATGCAAAAATTCCAAAATCTCAAAAAAATCTGAAATCTGAAATAATTCTGGTCCCAATCATTTCAAATAAAGGATACTCAACCTCTATTGCCTTTGTTTTTCATTTAATTTGTTTTTACTTAATGGTATATTTATGTAATTTAATTTGTAATAATGCCTGTGTTTCAAAACTAGCTTGTGAAATTTAACAAGTGACTCTTGAGAGTTGTAATGAGTCAGGTCTGGCATACCACTAAGATGAAGTATTCCACTTCCATGGATGGCCCCTGAGGTAGGCAGGATGGCCCTTCATAAACTCTCCCTTCTGTCACTGGCCAGCCCACCGCAGAGGATCCAGCAGAAGACACCAAGATTGCCCTAGGAGAAAGCAGAGCCTGGATCCCTGGGTCACCAGGGAGAGGCCCAGAAGTGCCATCCTACTAAAATTGCCTACCTTAAACTTGGGGTAAGCAAGAAATAAACTTTCGTCATGTGAAGTCTCTGAAATTTGAGGTTATTTGTTACAGCAAATGCTATTAGGACTTTAACAAGTTATTTGTTACAGCAAAACCTATCATTACAATATACTTTGCTAGAAAAATTTTAAAATTAAAAATAAAACAAGGAATTTGTTTAATGACACTATTTAAAAAACTGTAAAACATAATGGTCAATACTAGAAATAATAGTAATGTTATGTATCATATTCAAAGCCAGTCATTTTCAACCTCATATCTAAAACTACTGACATTATCCTTGCCTTCCCATCTTGCTTTCTTCCACTGATGATCTCTAAGTAAATCTAGGGCTTAAAAATATCTCCAAAACAATGCCTCTGATGTCAGAGTTTCACTTGCTGTGTATTAATTTATTTGATGAATGTTTGGGCCAAAGGCCAGAATCACACAGTTGTAGTGGGGTTGTTGCTATTGGTCAGAAGGCTTTAAAAAAATCCTTTAGTTTTAAGATAATGCTTGAAAGATCCTGTTTAAACTCTAAGACTACTAGGTATTTAGGTCTGCATCTGGATACAGAATCTTATTTGAACCAATTAGCATCTAAAGCTAAAATCTGTGTTCTTTTCTTAGGGAACTTACTGGTAATACCTACCCTAAGCACAAGGAGTTAGTGGGAAACACTCAATAGATCCTTTAATGGAAATTAATGAATGTCCAGCAAAAATCAGTGGAATCTACCAGAAAATAGAAGTGCCTTGAGAAATGATTTTTCCCAGATTGAAGGATTCTTAATACTTAAATTTTTTGAGACCGAGTCTCACTCTGTCATCCAGGCTGGAGTGCAGTGGCCCGATCTTGGCTCATTGCAACCTCCACTTCCTAGGTTCAAGTGATTCTCCTACCTCAGCCTCCTGAGTAGCTGGGATTACAGCCACCATGCCAGCTAATTTTTGTATTTTTAGTAGAGATGGGGGTCTCACCATGTTGGCCAAGCTGGTCTTGAACTCCTGTCCTCAAATGATCCACCCACCTCGGCCTCCCAAAGTGGTGGGATTACAGGCATGAGCCAACACGCCTGGCCTAATACTTAAACATTTTAAATATAAACATCTAATCCTCAAGTTGAATGGCTCTTTAAAATTTCAAATATCAACTTCTAACCTCATGTGCAAATAAATATTCCAGAAAGTACAGTGGGTAACAGCTTTGAAGGGCACACATTTCTACAGATGCCTTATCCCTACACTCCCTCACCAAAGTTCACCAGGCATCTACCATGTGCAAAGTATATTCCAGGTGTATTGAAATCACAGTGGTAAATAAACCTTCAGGGAAGAGGTTGCACGCAATTGTTCTATGGAGTGTGGGAAAAAGGGCATCACAGGCTTAGGAAGTAACCCCAACAAAGGGCATGGCATATTTGAAAAATGTGTAATACACTAAAGAGGACAAATGGTTTGAAAGTCCCTCATGATACACTGCGGACTGTTTTTTAAATTAAGTAATTATTTTAAAATAAGTAAAAACTATTTATGGTATATAATACGTTTTGATACATGTATACATTGTGGAATGGCTAAATGAAGTTATTTAACATATACATTACCTCACATACTTATTTTTTTGTGGTGAGAAACTTAAAATTGACTCTCTCAGCAATTTTCAAATAACACAATATATTGTTATGAACTGTAGTCACCATGATGCATAACTGAGGATTGTGAACTGTATTCTCTATTCAAGGAGGAGAGAATTGCTGTAGCACTTTTTACTTGTGTTAGAAGAAAGTGCCCTGGCACTATGAAGGGCTAAGGCACATAAGTGAAGACTGCAGGCAGAAGACAGTAGGGAGACTTCTGCATTAGTCTAGGCAAGAGATGGGTCTGAAGCAGGACTGCAGAGATGGGAGAGAAGAGGCACCCAGGCAGACATGGGCAGATATATCCACAGGACTTGCTCACTGACTGAATGTGCACGTCCTGGGGGCCTGTGGGGAAGGACCCTGCAGAAGACTGATGTTCTGTGCCTATGGGAGCTGCTTGATTCTGGGGGGCTTGTTTGCTCCAGATAGAAAACATCAGTGAGGAGGTGTGCACTCAGTTTTGGAAACGCTGAGCCAGATAGGTCATTGGCAGATCCAGGTGGAGGTGGGACACCCCAGATGGTATGAAATTTAAGGCTGGCATTCCAGAAAAAGAAGAAGAGGGATGAGATACAGATTTGGAATCACCAACAGAAAGGCAGTGAAGGCAGAGAGCCTTCACAGAGGAAAGCAGGGAAGCCAAAGGAGAGATACGTCCTCAATTTTCTATTTTGCGGATAAGCTAATATAACACAGATTTGCTTAGACTCTGCTATGCACCAGAAGAATCTAGGTCTTGGTCATGTTAGGGTTCATGGCCTAGAAAGTTCTTTAGAGAAAGCAGCCTTTGGTTTAACTGGAACATTACTCAAAGAGGGGACTTGTGGAGAAATTAAAGAAATGCATTTAAAATGCCACCTTACCAAATATTTTTTACAAATCTATAATACTCCATAATATCACAAGATTGAAGAAACAGACACACTCACGTATTGCAGTTGGAAACGAACTAGCATAACTCTTTGAACAGTAACTTGGAAATATGTATCAAGAGGCTTAAAAAGAATTATACTCTTTAAATCAATAATACCTCAGGTTATTCCAAAGGAACTAGTGTCTAATTTTTTAAAAAAGCTTTCAGTACAAAGATGTTCATCACCAGGGATTTGCAATAACATTTTGAGAATTAGCTTAGGTGCCCAGCTGCAGTGGAGTGGTTTAGTAAATATGACAAATCTGCTAGACAGAATATTAAACAGGCATTAAAAATGATACTTGAAGGAAGTATGTTACCTAATGTTATAATGTTAAATGGAAAAAAGGGTATGCAGTATCATCATGAATGCATAAAATAAAACCAAAAGCCCATGAATAGGAAAAAAATGTCTAGAAGGAAACACACCAGAATTTGAATAGAGGTTGTCTTTAAGCAGTAGGGCTTGGTTTTCCCTTATTTGATAAATCCTTTTGCATTTCCTAGATTTTCTATATGAACATTTAATGACTATTTAATCAGAAAAATGAGCTCCAACTAGCAAATACAGAATGAAGAATGATGAAGACTTAGTGGAGACAGGAGGTATGAGAGAGCTCAGAGACAGTACTCGGGCATTTTTCTCCAGGCCTCGCAGGATGCAAGGTGGACAGTGCTACAGCCCTGTGGATCCGGTGCCACAGGCTCTGCAGACACTTTCAGGCAACCCAGGGCTCTGAACAAATGGCCAGATGGTAAGAACACAATATACCTCAAGTTGTTTCTTCCAGTTGCATTTTCCCCTGTTCACTGTCTGCTTTGGGAAAGGTCTATCAGTTTCACAAAAGTACCCTCTGGACATCTTCACTAGGGCCACTGACTGCTTCCTAGAACTCTCAGTTTCCTGGGGATTATGCCCTTTCCCCTCCCTTTCCTGCTGCAGCTCCTTAGCCTAAGAGAGCCTAGAGAGAGCAAGGGTGGGGAAGGAGAGCAGGGAGCATGTGATTGCGCTGATAACACCAAAAGCCCATAAAGCCTGAAAGGTTAAGCAAAGACTGAGGCATGAAGAGTGGAAATTCTCTGTTCAACAATAATCCTCCCCCCTACATCTCTTCTTAAAATGGAAAGAAAGGGTGCACGATGACATTAGGCACTTTAAAATATGCAAAATTAGGAGCTGGTGCAGACCTCATTAACACCCGCCTCCAACATCATTAAGATGTTTCCAAGAAAATTAATTGAGAGACTCATTAAAAATAAATTAAGAAAAATGTGTTGCAGAGCGCCTGCACTCAGCTCATAAATCACAGCTCAGCGCTCCGGCCCGCTGCTCCGGCAATTAACTCCAACCTATTTGTTTTATCCTGACTGTGAAAATTAGAAAGCAGACGTGGAGATTAGATTAGGGACGTCTGTCAAGCGGAACTTGGGGTGAATATTTTAGGATACAAAATGGAAACTAGGAAAACAAAGACAGCAGCGATTTCATTCTGAGGAGCTTGTCTTTGAAAAGTGACAGGCAGATGAAGGGTGCTGGAGGGAGAGTGTGGGGAAGGAGTATATACTCTCGGGAGGGAGGAAGGGGGAGAGAAAAAAACAGACGTTTAAACTCTTCTGACCAGGAATCGTGCAATACATTTGCATTATAAATATAAACAGTTACACATCTCAGTAAAGCTGGCATTGAGACATAAAATTGATGTTCCTGATGATACTTCATATGTCATACTTTAATGTTTAGACATATAGTCATTTAGCTGGATCACTCGAAACAGTTATGGTCTCCTGCAATATGTTATATCTCAGTGATGACTACATGTTCCTCTATATGAGGTGAAACATGCCAACCTCTTCCTTGCATCTCCTACTTAACAACAATTATTGAGTAGCAGGCACTTTGCTGGGCTCAGTCATGCGTGTCACCTCATTTCATTTTCATAACTCCAAAAAAGAAAACTATTTTACAAGAGGTAGAAACTGAGGCTCAAAGTAAAGCAATATGCATGCGGGTCGTGTGGCCAGTAAGTGACAGAGTTGGGGCCGGATCCTGGTGGAGTTTTTTTGTTTTTTTGGTTGGGTTTTTTGAGTCTGGGTTTTGCTATGTTGCCCAGACTGGTCTTGAATTCCTGGTCTCAAGGGACCTTCCTACCTCAGCTTCTCAAGTAGCTGGGTTAAAGGCACTCATCACCATATCTGGCATCACTCTGGCATGTTAAACCTAAGACCAGGACAGCCCTCAGCTTCTTTTCATTCTGAAGTTCGTTTCAGGTCACTGTACTTTTCAAGCCTCAGACTAGAAAGGCTTTTTGTTCTTCCCTCTTTCCTCCTTCTATTTCTTATTTCCACAAATACTTATTGCAGGCTTGCAGCATGCCAACCACGGTGCCAGGTCTTGGAGGATATAGCAGTGGCCTTGTTGAGCTGGGGAAGACAGGTGCTGGTCAAGTCACTGCAAATGTGAGGGCCACTGCAGAGAAAACAGCGCAAAGGAAAACAATGACTGTGCCCGTCCCTCGGGTCATTTATTGAATACCTGCTATGAAACAGCGCTGGGGGACCCAGATGTTAGATTGCTGACTCTCCCACTTACCAGCTATGAGATGTTGGTAAGTTATTTAACCTCTCAGTTTCCACATCTGTAAAATGGGGATAATACTAGTACTTACCTCAGAGGTTTTTGTTTTTGTTTTCTTCTTTTTTGAGGATGAAATGAGAAATCCATGAGAAGCCCTTAGCAAAGTGCCTGGCTCAGAGTAAGCTCTGGGTAAATGTCAGCAGTTATTATTTAAAGGTGACATTTGAGTTGCCTCTTAAAGGAGCAGTAGGAATTCAATCAGAATTCCATTTCTGGGGGACAGCTGTATTCTTATGGGTGGTATTTAAAATTACCTGGCTCTTTCAAATAAAAAGGGGAGTGAATAATCTTGGGTATTAATAAAAGGCTAGCCAGCCTGTCATGACACACAGCCTCACTGGGTCATGAGTATGCTGCCCTGGGCTGTGCGTGGAGTGGGATGCAGCAGGGAAAAAAATGAGGGGAAGCTTTGATTTCTATTCTCCAGAACATCTCAAAGGCACTGGGGGGGGGAAAAAAACCCATGTTGCACAAGGAAGAAAGGTTAAAGTTGAGGGAGTGTGCCACAGCACCGAATTTCCATGGCTCCTTCCTGCCTTGCCTAGGAGACAGTTGTGGATCAGTATTAGTGGACTAGCATTATTAATCTTTGGAAATTCAGTGACAGTGCAGTGAATTGCATTTTATTTTTCATTTTGTTTTAATCTGGTTTTTAAAAGACTGGGTGTGGTTCCTGATTACAGGTCTGTTGGCTCATCCTTAATTGCAAGGTGGTTGTAACCCAGAAGATGCCAGTGTCCAAGTGGATACTCAGCTGGCTGTTCTGATATGGCCCTAACAGTTGTTTACAGTTGATGTTCTCAGTGTTCCTTATGACAAGTCAGTGGCTGGGCTGTAAAATTTTTCAGTGTTTTGAATATCCAGCTGGACCAAGGCAAAGTTTGAAGTACATGAAGCATGAGAATAAAACACTTCCTAGGTAGCAGGTCACCTGCCCAAATCATAAGGGCCAACAAGCTATAGCTGCTGAGTAGAGTACTCTGAACAGAAAAAGGACAAAAACTCGTAGACACACCAAGGGAGGGCTGCTGAATGGTCACAGGCAGCAGCAACCTATCAAAGGATGGGGCTACAGGACTCACCTTCTGAAACTTCAAGCTTATTCTGAAAGGAAGAGAAACACATTGGAACATGACTAACTACGGATAGAAATTTCCGTCTTAAAGGTTCTTATCTATACCTTAAAGCCCAGAGATCTGGGAAGGATAGCACTGTAAATTCTTACCTTCAAGATCATTTCATACCCTTTCCAGATGACAGATTTGACAATGGAAAGGAAGTAAACACACATGACCCTGGCCAGCAGAAATGAGGTATTGCACTGAGCTCTCTGAGGTGACAAAAATGAAGCCAACCTATTTCTTTTTTTTTTTTATTGCATTTTAGGTTTGGGGGTACATGTGAAGAACATGGAAGATTGTTGCATAGGTACACACATGGCAGTGTGATTTGCTGCCTTCCTCCCCATCACCTATATCTGGCATTTCTCCCCATGCTATCCCTCCCCAACTCCCTACCCCCCCACTATCCCTCCCCTTTTTCCCCGACAGACCCCAGTGTGTGATACTCCCCTCCCTGTGTCCATGTGTTCCCATTGTTCAACACCCGCCTATGAGTGAGAACATGCGGTGTTTGATTTTCTGTTCCTGTGTCAGTTTGCTGAGAATGATGGTTTCCAGGTTCATCCATGTCCCTACAAAGGACACGAACTCATCGTTTTTGATGAAGCCAACCTATTTCAAAAATTTGTCCAGGGCTGGGCTGCTGATGGCAACACTCTAGAAGATTCATCAGCAACTCTGTCCTCTCCTTAGCCTCATGTCCAAATCGGTGTCATGTTCTGTGAATTCTTCCTCCTCCATGTCTTCTATATCCATCTCTCTTTTCCATCCCATTCGACCCTAATTTGGCTCTCTCTTGTCTGAGCTCTCACGAGAGCCTCTTCCTGAGTTTCCTCTCCTCCAGTTTCTCCTCCTTTACTTCACTGACTGCCGTATTGTCTTACAGCATAGATAAAACCACGTGATTTCTCTGCGCCAAGACTTTGATGTCTACAGAATAAAGTTCAAGCTTCTCAACGTTGCCACCTGGAATCTGGCCACAATTTATCTTTTCAGGCGTATCTCTCCCTATCTCCTCCTTTTCTAATTACACATTTTTTATTCTTACCCAACCCAACTACTCACTATTTCCCAAGCACACCCTATACTTCCCACGCCTTTGACTCCCACATGACCTGTGTCACACCTGCCTCCCTTCTGCTTTGCCTGACGAATTGTAACCTCTTCTTCAAAGACCAGCCCAAATGTTCAGTTCCATAAAGCTTCTGTGACCTCGCCTGCCTCAGAGAGAAGTAATTTACTTTTAGAGTTCACACAATGCCTGCGAATACTTGTTGAGTGACTGAATAAACTTGCTCATAGCAATTCTCATATTGTCTCTTACACCTCAATTGGTTGCAAAATTTGCACTGGTCTGTTGCCTCATGAGATTCCAGGCTCCCTAAAGATATAAACCAGGCCTTTGTATCTCACACAGAATCTGTACTTTGCACATAGTAAGGGCTTCTTAAATTTAGTTATACTCTACTAATAATAAAATTTATGTGTTTTGACATATTATTTGTTCTGAGTAACTTATATAAACAAACATGCACTTCTGTCTTTAATAATGAAGAATTAATAGTACCTATAGATTAATTTACCTGTGAGACAGTGGTGGAGCTGAGGCCATCTCCCCAATTTCTGGTCCAGTGTTCTTTGCCCCAGCATACTTTGCCCAGAAGCCCAGCCCTGCACAAATATATCAGCATTCCTCAAAGAATTAGAACACTTCACAATAGTTACTTCTTTAACCACCTGAAAGAAGAGCCTACCAGAGAAGCAATGCCTGAGCAGGATAAGCCCTGTGTTCTCCCCACACCCCAAATGATGCATGGAAGGCACACGCATGCTGGTCACACAAAAGATGCCTTATTTCACTTAGTCTTCGAGGTCAAGCTTACCACCTTAGGTCACTCTTTCATCTCAGGACAGCAGGGAAATTAAGAATTCAATAGCCCCCCACTAGCCTGGCACAGTGGCTTATGCCTATAATCCCAGCACTTAGGGAGGCCAAGGTGGTAGGGGGGAGGGGGTGGGGGGGGGTGGGGGATGTGGAATCACTTGAGCCTAGAAATTCAAGACCAGCCTGAGTAACATAGTGAGACCCCACGTGGGGTCTCTACAAAACAAACAAACATCAACAAAAACTAGCCAGGTATGGTGGTGCATGCTTGTGGTCTCAGCTACTCAGGAGGCTAAGGTGAGAAGACCACTTGAGCCTGGGAGTTCAAGGTTACAGTGAGTTATGATCATGTCACTGCACTCCAGCCGGGATGACAGAGTGAGACTGTCTGTAAAAATGATAATAATATTAAAGCCCCACGAAATACTAGAAGCTCTTATTTGGACATAATCCTCTTCACATAGCCCATAGATGCTAGATGTGTAGTCACATTTGAAGAAATCAATCTAGGTTGCAGACGAAAAATCAGTTTGTTCTTATACCTGACGCACACACACTGAGCAATAGTCTTCAGAAGCCAAAGTGTCTCTAAGCTACCAAACACTACTTTCTGAGATTCCCTAGCCAATTCTTCCTATCAGTACTTTATTTCCACTGAACATGGTCATCTCCAGCTAGAGACTACACCTTATGTATGCTATGGAATCCATTCTCTCTGTCAAGCTACATATTTGTATGCTTTATTATCTAATCCGACTGGCCCAGGCTTTGTGAGCAGTGTCTGAGTATTCCTCTGGGAATTCTTTGGTTACTAGATTATTCTGGGCTGTGGTTATCTTTCAATACCTCATAAGTATTATCTAGCTTTTCCAGTGATAATAATTAGAGCAATTAGTATGGCCAGTAGCTTTGGAATGATTTATTCTCTTAAGCTCATGTGCAGGTAGGAAAGATTTAACTGCCCTGGTTCTGTCGAGGTCCAAGTGGTGCGCAGGCTTCCACTGCTTAGTCAAGCATCTCCGGGGTTAATTTTCATTAAAATGACCCTGACACTAATGACAAGTGACTGTTTCTGCCCCCATTTGCAATTTTATAATAATGTCCTTTTATTTGCTTCTCACTAAAGGATACAGAGACATTGCCGAAAGCTTCCATTTGTCCCCATTATGTATCATTTTACATTTTAATTGCAGAATTGTTTCTTTGTAAGAATTTTGTCTCTTTCTTAGATCAAAAACTATTTGAGGGCAGAAACTGTATTTTATTTGGTAACCGGTACATAAGGTGGTTGAAATGATGAAACAAACAATTCCACATCTGAACTAACAACATTCTAGAGATTCACAAAGAAGCATTTGGATTTCAATCTGACCACAACATGTCAGGAGAGACCTTTTGTGAGTTCCTTAACTCCTTGATCTCCATCAGCAAAAATGAGGATAATAATGCTCACCTAAAAAGGTTTTAGTGAAGATGAGAAAAAATTTTATGAATGTAGCATTGCTTGGATGTCAAAGGCGTCTGAGCATATTATCATATTACCAGATAGCTGAGACCTAATAAAAAACTGTCCCTCCCTAAATGCTCATGAAAACGTAACTAAACCAAGAAGAATTTAATATATTTCTTTTATGCCCCTCTGCCTGATTTCATTTGTACTAAAAAAAGAAAAGATAAAATTTAGTGTTTTTAGGAATTGTAAAGACTACTTAGCTTAATGTCCTCATTTATTAGGGAAAGAAACTGAGATTCAGAGACATTAACTTCAAGGTTATATGGCTAATAATTAGCATGATGATTTCCCTTACATTTTGCACACGGGATAGTCTGCACTGTTATTCAGAAAGACATGTTAAAGAACTGATCTTTCCTCTTGAGTGTAGGGTGAGAATGACTGATGACAGCAATTCACCTTGAATCCTTTTCATAACTTTTTGTTATGCTTCCGATGATTAAAGAGACACATGCTTATTCTAGAACATTTGGAAGAAAAGTGTAAGAAAGAAAATGAAAATTACCTATAGTTCATCACCTAGTGATAAGTATTTTTAACATTTTAGCATGATTAATAAAATTGGGATTATTCCATATATATTTTTGTACTTGAGTTAAAAATATTGATATTATTCTATTGATATTTCCCCCATATTATTAAATAGTCTTTGAAAATATGATTTCAAGGGGCCATATAACATTATTCCATGTGGATTTATTATTGCTCAGGATGCAGAATGGTATGCCCTTAAGAGTCAGAGAGATTGTGGGATAGAATTCCAACCCCACCCCTCTAACAGTTAGGTGATGCAAAACCAGCCACTTATCCTCATTAAGCCTCAGTCCTCACATCTGTAAAATATTGATAATATTCATCGCATGTGGTTTCTATCAAGGGTAAATGATGTGGCGTATATATGTACTTAGCATTGTGCCCCCACAGAGTGAGCACTTGATAAATGGTAGCTATTTATTGTTACTATTTTATCACATTCTTATTATTGGACATTTAGGTTGTTTCCAGTTATAAGTAAACACCTAAACACCAGATGAAATACCTTCTCCATAGCACCAGGGTAACCTTCCTGAAATGTGTATTTATTACGCTTACTCCTGTGCTTGAAATCTTCTGTAGCTCTCCATCAAAGGTTTTCAAACTTTATTTTCAGAAGTGGAAACCTTTTGTTAAATATCTTAAGGAAAACTTCCCAGGGAACTTGGCTTGTGGCAGGGGTGGGGTTCAGAGCCTGGATCAATTCTCAGCCCTTCTCCCACCATCGTTGACATAGACCCCTAAAGCATTTCTGAGGAATGCTAAGGCTACTCTGAACACACTGGGAGGAACTTTCACCTACTAGGTAAAAGGAAGGCTCTGACTATGGTGTACAATACCTCCAAACTGCTTGTTCCTGAAAGATCCAGATGCAGTTTATTCTCTTATGATCTTTTTATGTTGTTGCTTTTGTCTGGAATGTCCTTAACTCCCATCTTTCCAAGGCTAACACCTACAATGAACTCCATCTGCCTATCACTTCATCCAGGAAGCCATCCTTGTCCCAGCATGCTGAGACACTCTTATCTCTTGTTTCCAGGATACCTGGTCAAGTTCCCTATCACTATCGGGAACACAGAGCCGAACTGTGAGCTCTTACAGGACAGAGACTGTATCTCATTGACAGCTGTAGTTCCAGCCCCCAGCATAGCGTCTGGTACTGCTAAATGCTCACAAAAACTGTTGGTTAAATCTACAAACCTATGAATAGATTTGGGGTGCCTCTCTGATTATTTAGGATAGTTTTGTAGAAGCAGATGACTGAGTCAAAGGGATGACTATTTTTAGGCTTCATTTTTTTTTCTTGTATCCTTTTTTTCCTTACTTCTCTACAGATGTGTACAATATTTTTCTTGTATACTTTATATATATATATTTTTCACTTTCCAACTTTATTTTAGGTTGAGGGGTACATGTGCAGGACTGTTACATGAGTAAATTGGGTGTCACGGGGATTTGGTATATAGATTATTTCATCACCCAGTAATAAGCATAGTACCCCATAGGTAGTTTTTGATCCTCATTCTCTTCCCCACCCTCTACCCTCAAGTAGGCCCCAGCATCTATTGTTCCCTTCTTTATGTCCATGTGTATTCACTGTTTAGCTCTCACTTATAAGTGAGAACATGCAGTATTTGGTTTTCTGTTCTTGTGTCAGTTTGCTTAGGATAATGGCCTCTAGCTTCATCTATGTTGCTGTAAAGTACATGATCTCATTCTTATATATGGCTGCATAATATTCCATGGTGTGTATGTACCACACTTTTTAAAATCAAGTCCACTGTTGACGGGCATTTAGGTTGATTCCATGTCTTTGCTATTGTGAATAGTGCTGCGATGAACATATGTGTGGATGTGTATTTACGGTAGAACAATATATATTCCTTTGGGTATATAACCAGTAATGAGGTTGCTGGGTTGAAAGGTAGTTCTGTTTTAAGTTCTTTGAGAAATTGCCAAACTGCTTTCCACAAGGGCTGAACTAATTTACATTCCCACAGCAGTGCATAAGCATTCCTTTTTCTCTACAACCTCATCAGTATCATTTTTTTTGTTTTTGACTTTTTTATAACAGGATGGTATCTCACTGCGGTTTTGATTTGTCTTTTCCTAATAATTATTGATATTAAGTATTTTTTTCATATGGTTGTTGGCCATGTGTATGCCTTCTTTTGAGAAGTGTCTGTTCATGTCCTTTGTCTAGGCTTCTTGATGAACTCTTGGTAAGATTTATTGTAAAAAAATTATAAGACATTTATTTGAAAGACAACTGTCTCTCCTGTGTCCATTAGGGTTTGCTATTTGTGTTTGGAAATGTAGTTAAAGAAGCCAACTTTTGAATGATAAAAATTGGCTATTTTTTTTTTGCAGTGCCTGATTTGGTTGAGGTAAACAGAGGTACCAGTGCTTGGGGTGACCAGTACAAAGTAGGGCCTAGAAAATTGTGCTGTCCAACAGCACATATTACCAGAGGGCTGCAGGTACACACTGCTGAAGGATGGTGACTTTAGTTACTTTTCATCCACGTAATTTCTCGGAGCCAATTTTCTCATCTGTAAATGGGTTTAACAATACCTCTTAGGGGATCATGTGATGATTGAGTTGAATCAAATGGGCCAACACACATAGAATCCTAACACATACATCTGTGTGCCTCTACTAACAATGAGGAGCTAGGCATAGGGGAGCTGGATAATCTGGACTACACTAGGAGAAGAGAGTTCCAAGTTTAGGAAATATTTAAACTGACCTGTCTGATTAGCTTCATTTTTCTTAAGATCCCATAGTGTTCATACACAAACCATCAGGATATAACCAGGTTATCCCATTTTGTCACACGGAAGGTAGAGAAACCACAACTATAAAAAACTTACACTTAAAGGGAAATTGAATAGGTTGAGAAGACTCTAAGATACTTTAAAATATTGCACTCAATCCTATGGTTTTAATTACTCATATGTCCATGACATCAAAAATCCAGATCTCTAGACCAGAACTTTCTCTTGAGTTGACTCATCTATCCAATGCCCTAGATGGTCCAGGTATAAAAACTCAGCATGCTCAAAGCTGGATCCATCCCCACTTTCCCAACTATTTCTGTCCAAACTTATTCTTCCTGCTGTAACTTCCCATATCATCATCATCCAGTTTGTTACCCCAAGCTAAAAACTTGGGAGTCATCACCAACACTTCCCTCTTCTCACTTCCACATCTAATTAGTCAGCAAATCCTGATGTTCTAACGCCTAGGTATCATTCCTACCCATCCCTTCCCTTCTTCAACTGTCACAACCCTGGATCAGCTCCTCATTATTTCTTGCCTGGGTTACTGCAGTGACTTCTCAACTGGTCTCCCTGATTCTGGTCTTGCTCCCTCCATTCCATTACTCATATCCCTGTCATAAGCATATAATCAATCTGGATGAAAAAGAGCTGTAAATGGCAATAGATATCAATGTCTTCAAATCATGTTCTTTAAAAAATATGATGTCATAGGTTAAGACATAATCAGTTAAACATCGTTCTCCTGGAGACAGGTTGACTGCTTGGCTTGAGAATCAAATGAAATATAATAATGAATGATATATCAGTTCACTTTAAATAATACTCGTGGAGAACAGACATTGATTGGATTGTGCAGAGATGATGTGGGGGGTAGCTTGGAAGGGCACAGAAGATTAAGATGAACTTCTCCAGTGTCTTGAGGGCCACATGGTCTTTGTGAACGTGGCAGACAGAGGATCATTTACAAAAACCTATGATAGCTTGATAATTCCAAGAGCCAAAGTCACAACCAACAGGAACAAACTTTTCTCCTCTCAAAATGACAAATACATCACTACAGTCTCTAAAAGGAGTCTTTTTCAGTTTCATGACCACAATGAACCACCAAATATGAGGGGCTTTAGTTGAGGTTACCAGTGCCTCAAACCTTTGACACATCTACTGCCTGCAGGTTAGAGAAGGGAAAACACTCTAAGTTTTGCATGTTTAGAGAAAATGGCAGGGAGTATAAGATGGAATGAAGCCTAAATTTGGAATAAGGCAACTAAGACTAGCAAACAAGTAGAAATGAGCCACAGTGTTTTAGATTAGTGTTTCTCAAACTGTGTGTGCTAAAGACCAGTTTTTAAAAAATATTCAAACATGATGGAGTAATATTTTTGTAAAACACAGTAAAGTTAATATTAAAAATGAAATGTCAAAGAAATATAAAATAGAAGGCCTGTTTTTTTTCTGTTTTTTTAGAGATGGGGTTTCGCCATGTTGGCCAGGCTGGTTTCGAACTCCCGACCTCAGGTGATCCGCCCACCTTGGCCTCCCAAAGTGCTGACATTACAGGTGTGAGCCACCACGCCTGGCCAAAGGCCTGTTTTTAATGATGAGATTGCACAGATATATAATTACTCTGTCATGCTGCTTTAAAATTTTCTAAGTGTTCATTCTTAACTTTTGTATTTATTTTATCACAAACCAGTAACAAACTGGTCCATGGACCTCACTTTGAATAACACTGTTTTAAAGCATTTATTGAAGATAGATAGGAAACATTTTCCTCACAAAGATATAATTTTGGAAAGACATCAATTTATTAACTGTTGTTCTTGGATTTTTCCTTCAAAGACAGAAACATTTTGGCTATTTGGGTCTTGGAGAACTTCTATCTCTGGTCAGGGCAAGTTGACACCATTTCATGAGAAAATACCTATCAAACTGGTGAGCTCCAAGTCAGTCTTTAGAAAAACAATTGTTGTATGGGTTAAAAGCCCTCATCAGAGAATATATACGCTGTGACTATAATGTTCACTGTATTGTTTAGTGATGGATTTTTCAATCAACCATAGAGTATGTTCCTCCATGCTTTTCAGATCTCAATCATCATGATGTCTGATTTGAGAGGCTGATAGCCATAGTGACAGAAACACTAGTGATAGGGCAGGTTTTGCTGAACAATAAATACCTGTCAAGCACAAGCCATAGGCAGGCTTCTTGCTGTCCTTTTTCTAAATACAAGGGCAGCTGTCTCTGTCTGGAAGAGACATGCATAGTCTGTGCTTAAACATCAGAAGGAAGAACTCAGCTTCTCAGATCCACTGTTGTTTTAGGTTAAAAAGGCTAAGAAAGATTGGTAAAGCAGGAGAGTCAAAAGAAAGAAGGAACAGAGATATTTATTTCTTATCTCTTAAAATCTTGTTCACAGATAAGCTGTCCTCATACTGTGGCTTGAAACCCCATTACAAGACACATTTAACATGACTGTCATGGGCTGTTTCTCATTATAGCCCTTGGTGAAATAATGGTTAGTAGTAACTTTAGAAATAAGAAAATGGACATAGTGCATGAAGAGGATAAGTATTAATTTACAGATCAAACTTTAATTTGAGGGGGACTGACGTGAGAGTTTGGAGGAGTGAAGACTTCAGGGAGACAGCCTTCAAGCAACGAAAAACAAAGCCTATGGAAGTGGGAGTTCTGGTCAGCAAACATGCATTGAACATGTTCTAAGTGCTGGGGATGCAAAGTTAATAAAACACTGTCTCTGTTTTTATGGTCCAGAGTCAGAGGCAGATATATACAAATGATTGCAAAATGGTAGGAGATATGCAGAAATAGGAATTTATACAAGGTAGGAATTTATACAAGGTAACAATGTACAGATGAGATAGTGATTAACTCTGTCAGAATTGTCAGAAAAGATAAAAGCTTACAAAGCCATTTATATTGGTAAAGTGACTCTCAAAGTGTTAAGGTAAATCATTTCTGTAAGTTGCTAAAGGGAAAATTAAGGTTTAATTTACCTGTAGTCCAGTATGCACTTGAACCCCTCAATGGTAAGGGATTAGATTAAAAACTTCATTAGGACAATTACCTTCTATCAAAAATTATATGTACACATACCAACACCCCTAGCCCTAATGCAAAACCACCTAGTAAAGCTCTTATTCAAGTAAATCAGGTCATTAAGAAATAACCATTTTGACTGAGTACAGAGGGATCCATAAAAAAGGAAAATAATAATGGATGAAAAGAATGAACTCTACCTGGCTTAAATCTTCAGAAGAGAGGGTCATCCTACATCTGTGTTGGGCTTGGACACATTTAGATCCTCTGAACAATTATGCAACAGGTAAATGAACAGATTGAATGGACTACAGCATCTTTGTGATAGGTTGGTAACTAGTAAGAATAATTACCAGTATTATTGTCCTTCATTATTTCTGTTTTTATAACAACCTTATTGAGATACAATTCAGATGCCATGGAATTCAACCCTTTAAAGTATACAATTCAATGATTTGTAGTACATGTACACAACATGTACAGAGCTGTGTAACTATCACCACTATCTGACTTTTTTATCACCCCTGAATAAATCTTGTACCTATTGGCAGTCATTCCTCATTCCCTCCTTCCTTCAATCCCTGGCAACCATTACTTTATTTTCTATCTCCATGGATTTGCCTATGCTAAACATTTCATATAATGCAAATCATACAATACATGGCCTTTGTGGCTGGCTTATTTCACTTAGCATGATGTTTTCAAGGCTTATCCATGTTGTTACTAGGTATTGGTATTTCATTCTTTTTGATGGCCAAATAATATTCCATTGTATGGACATACCATATTTTGTTTGTTCATTAGTTGATTGACATTTGGGTTTTTTCCACTTTTGGCTACTATGAATAAATTTGCTATGAGGTTTCATGTACAAGTTCTTGTGTGGGCATATGTTTTCAGTTTTCCTGGTTATAAACCTAGGAATAGAATTGTTGGTCATTTGGTAACTACATGTTTAACATGTTGAGAAAGTGCTACACTGATTTCCCAAGTGGCTGTACCATTTTAGAATCCTACCAGCAATGTATGAAGGTTCCAATCTCTCTACATCTTAACCAGCATTTGTTGTCATAGCTTCCCTTAAAGTGAAACAAACTTGCCAAATAGATGGAGAGAACAAATCATCCAACAGTGCACAAACTGCCTGGGACTTGTGATTAAAACATCCTGCAGCAAGGAGGGCAATGAGCAGAAGGGAAAATCCCCCAAATTCATGCAAGCACAGAAACTCATGATTAGTGTCCCTGAGTTGACCTATGCTCATTATAATAGTAAAAAACACATCCCTGGGTGGAGAATTAAGATGCTAATGAGACATATGATGTATGTATTATGTACAGCAATTGGCATGTGCACTCAGAAGACTACCTGCAACATGCATAACAGCAACGCCCAACCCCACCCTCTTATGAATAATCATATAAGCTTCCCATAAAGGGAATTTCCCCAGTGTCACATGGGGCCGTCTTATTCTTGAGCAGCCTGCTATCAGAGTGTAATCAGAGTGTACTTTTGCTTTGCAATAAATTTCTTTGCCTATTTTACTTTGAACTCACTCTCAAATTCTTTTCTGTCATGAAGTCAAGAACCTGAATTGACCCACTGACAACTTTGTTGTTTTGATTTTTATTTTCCTAATGACTAATGATACTGAGCATGTTTTTACATGCTTATTGACACTGTGGATATCTTCATTGGATAAATTTTTATTCAAATCCTTTGCCTATTTAAAAATTGAATTGTTTGTCTTTTTATTGTTGAATCATACTTCTTCATGTATACTGGATACAAGTTATTTATCAGATAGATTATTGCAAATATTTTATTCCATTCTGTGGGTTGTACTTTCGCCTTCTTTAAGGTATACTCTGAAGCAGAAAAGTTTTAAACTTTGAGGTCCAACTTGTCTATTTGTCTTTTGTTGCTCATGCTTTTACTGTCATAACTAAGAAACCATTGCCTAACCCAGCGTCAGGATTTGCTCCTATGTTTTCTTCTGAGATTTTTATAGTTTCAGTTCTTACATTTATGCCTATGATCCATTTCAAGTTAGTTTTTGTGTATGGTGTACCTTTTGCATGTGAATATCCAGTTTTTCCAGCCCCATTTGTTGATCAGAATACTCTGTTCTCATTGAATTGTCATAGCACCACTTTTGAAAATCAATTGACTACAACATAAGGGGAAACTTCTGGATTTTCAATTCTATTTCATTTATCTACTATTTTTAATATTTATGCCATTACCACACCGCCTTAATTATAATAGCTTTGTAGTAGTTTGGAAATAGGAAAGTGTGAGTTCTCAAACATTCCTATTTTTCATCATTATTTTGGTCATTCTGGTGTGTGTGTGTGTGTGTGTGTGTGTGTGTGTGTGTGTGCATTTCTGTATGCATATTAGTATCAGCTTATCAATTCCTGAAATCAAATATCTGGGATTTTGATAGGGATTGTGTTGAATCTGTAGATCCTTTTGGGGAATACTGCCATCATGACAGTTGTCTTCCAATCCATGACCATTTATTTAGCTCTTTAATTTCTTTGAAAATGATTTGCAGGTTTCAGTTACAACTCTTGTACTTCTTTTATTAAATTCATTCCCAAGTTTTAAAAAATACTATTATAAATGGAATTGTTTTCTTAATTTCATTCTTGGATTGTTTATTGCTACTGTATAGAAATACAATTCATTTTTTGCCTATTGATCTTGTATCTGCAACATTGCTGAACTTATTCACTAGTTGTAAGTGTTCTTTTTTTTTTTTTTTTTTGAGATGGAGTCTTGCTCTGTTGCTAGGCTAGAGTGCAGTGGTGTGATCTCAGCTCACTGCAACCCCTGACTCCCTGGTTCAAGCAATTCTGCCTCAGTCTCCTGAGTATCTGGGACTATAGGCAAGCCCCACCATGCCCAGCTGATTTTTGTATTTTTAGTAGAGACATGGTTTCATCATGTTGGCCAGAATGGTCTCCATCTCTTGACCTTGTGATCTGCCCACCTCAGCCTCCCAGAGTGCTGGGATTATAGGCATGAGCCACTGCACCCGGCTGAGCATTGCCTTTTTATGGATTGCTTAGGATTTTCTACATACAAGATCATGCCATCTAAAAATAAAGTGAGTATCCCTTCCTTCTTTCCAATCTGGATGCTTTCAATTTTTTTTTTTTTTTGCCTCATTGTCATCACTAAATCTCCAATACAAGGTGGAATAGAAATGATGAGAGTGGATGTTTTGTCTTGTTCCTGATCTCAGGGGGAATGCATTTAGTCTTTCATCACTAGATATGATATTAGTTTCGGGTTTTTGTATATGCTGTTTCTTCGGGTGGAGGAATTTTTCTACTATTCCTAGTTTGTTGAGTGCTTTTATCATGCAAGGGTATGAGATTTTGTCAAATGCTTGCTATTTCTCTGCTTTTGAATTCAAACATTGCAATGCTTAAGTATGGTTTTTCCAGGAAGGTAAGTCATGTACTTAATGAACCTGTGAACTTAGGTGAAGAGGATAAGAAACAGAACGTTACTAGTGTGTCTTAGTTTCTGTTGGCTACATTTAACAAGGTACTACAAGAAGAGAGAGCTCAATGGAGCTTGCTAGTTTGTAAGTGAGATTGAAAAATGTAACTATTTTTAATTTCCAGCCAGCAAAAGATACAATTGAGAAATGCTTTTAGGTAATAAGGCTTATTTTTTAAAAAGCCTCACATCCAAGACATAATCAAGCTTAAGGCCACCATTCCTTCTGTTGTAATCCTGAATTGATTTGGCAGTACCCACTAAATGTTCTCAGTTTGACAAAGTGACTGAAACCCCCACTTTGGGGAAAAAAGCAATGATCAAACCATAATATGGCTTTGTAAGCTTCTGCTGGGAAGTGGTACACCTCACTTATACCCACATTTCATTGGCAAAAGAAAATCTTACCAAGGTTGATGTCAAAGAGACAGTCATCCTATATGGATAGGTGCTCACAATAAAATGAAAATGAGTGATATGTATAATACTTTCACAGGAAAGGGCAGCAAATAATTGAGAACAGTAATAAAATCTACTGTACTTGGCTCTTTTGGTGATAAATATTTGTACTCCCTTTTATATGCAAAATACGTTCACCTCTTCTTTAAGGAAGTCCCAAAGTCTTACTCAATCACATTTCAAACCCAAAACACTGGGTCTCACATGACTCCTCTTGATCTAGAGACTTATGAACTAAAAGCCAAGTTACCTGTTCCCACATGCCCAACATATAGTGGGAGAGGGGACAGGGTAACTACCATAGACGCTTCCATTTAGAAAGAGAAAGAAGGAAAATCATTGAGCAGTCACGGATTCACAGCAACTCTAAACTCTTTGTGGGATGACATGGTAGGGGGACTCCTACAGGTAGGAGGAACTGTTCTTTGGTTAGGTTCTGGTTCTGCTCCCTGGGGGAAAGCTTCCTATGTTGTTGTTGTCCATAGCTCAGGGAGGTACTTTTTCTCATTATCCTCGTTGGCCACATCTAAGAAAGGCACTGAAAAAAATGCTTTGCACTGTGGCTTGGCCTGCTTTCCATAGAAGATTAGGAGTTCTGGGCCATCTTTGTCTCAAATAGTCAAAAAAAAAAAAAAAAAAAAAAAAAATTCTACGTGGCGGCTCTTTGGAGGAGGGTTGAAATCGTAGCAAGATGAAGTCTTCCAATCCATGGCCATGGGATGTCTTTCAATTTATTTAGGTCAATGTCTTTCAAAAAAATTATTTTTTGGCATTAAATGTCTTACAAAAATGTAGTTGGTTTTGTATCTACTTGCTGTTGGCCAACTCTGTATGTCTTCTTAAAAGAAACTTTCATTTTAAGTTTAGGGGTACATGTGAAGGTTTGTTGTATAGGTAAACTTGTGTCATGGGGGTTTGTTGTACAGATTATTTTGTCACCCAGGTATTATTCACTAGTTATTTTTCCTGATCCTCTCCCTCTTATCAGCCTCCATCCTCCAACAGGCCCCAGTGTTTGTTATTCCCCTCTATGTGTCCATGTGTTCTCATCATTTAGATCCCACTTATGAGGGAGAACATGCGGTATTTGGTTTTCTGTTCCTGCATTAGTTTGCTAATGGCCTCTAGCTCCATCCATGTTCCTGTAAAGGACACAATCTTATTCTTTTTCATGGCTGCATAGTATTCTATGGTGTGCATGTATCACATTTCTTTATCCAGTCTACCATTGATGGGCATTTAGGTTGATTCCATGTCTTTGCTATTGTGGACAGTGCTGCAATGAACATATGCATGCATGTGTCTTTGTGACAGAATGATTTATATTCCGTTGGGTATATACCCAGTAATGGGATTGCAGGGTTGAATTATAGTTGTTTTTAGCTCTTTGAGGAGCTGCCATACTGCTTTCCACAGTGGTTAAACTAATTTACACTTCCACCAACAGGGTATAAGTGTTCCTTTTTCTCTACAACCTTGCCAGCATCTGGTACTTTTTGACCTTTTAATAATAGGCATTCTGAGTGGTATGAGATAGTATCTCATTGTGGTTTTGATTTGCATTTCTCTAATGATCAGCAATGTTGACTTTTTTCATGTCATTGTTGGCTGCATGTATTTCTTCTTTTGAAAAGTGTCTGTTCATATAGTCTATATGTCAGTAACCAATTGTTCAATTCTTTTTGAAATATGCTTCCCTTTAGACTTAATTATATATCTTGAGCTTTCAGAGTTCTGTGGAAGGGCCTATTCACAGGTACTATCAGGAACCATAAAGTACCTGCTCCGTTTTGAGCATATTTTCAGAAACACAGGCTTTGTTGCATAGATAAAAATTGTCTTGAAAACATGGACAACCAAGCCTATTTTCTTAAATAAGAACCATTCACTCTAGTCTAGTGGTTTTCAACCAGAGGTGATCTTGTTCTCCATGGGATGTTTAACAATGTCTAGAGACATTTTAATTGTCACAACTTTGTGGGGTGGGTGTTACTGACATCTAGTGGGTAAGAGGCCAGGGATGGTGCTAAACATCCTAAAATGCATAGGACAACCCCTCTTGTGCCTCCCCTTAGCAAATAATTATCCTGCCAATTCTTTGAAGAGGGTGTTGCATAATATATGTAAAACTGGAAAAAGGGGATTTTCAAAAAGTAAGGAAAAAATCAAAACAAGAATTATCTAGCCCCAAATATTATTAGTGCTGAGATTGGGAAACCTTTTTCCTAATAGTACCATCAAAACAGAAACTCCATTAAATTCCTGATGGCTCTCTAGGCAAAAACGGAGATAATATGTTTCCATGTTTACCCTACAGCCATATATATGTTCTTCAATTTTTTCTTCTCAGAAGCAAAAAATGGGATCAGGAAGACTAGGAAAGGCCGTTTGTTTTGAGACTTAAAGGAATAGCAGTTTTTGTTTTTGTTTTTTTTTTTGTAACCCTTTCATTGTCTGTTGACCACCACATCTCCATCTTTTATTTTGTTAAGACTTTTTACATGATACATAATCTTTTGATCCATTCCTTTATTTACCCCAAAATTCCCTGTGATGCTAAATAAAACACATTTTCAGTTTATATTCATTTTACTTTTTACTATTTAATTATTAGTGTGGGTATTTCTTTAAATCTTTTTAAAAGGAAAAGTAGAGCTACTGGAAGGTCCTATTTGGTTTACAATAATGTCTGGTTTATCATTACTATCATCCAGTGCTTCCAAGAATATTCCTGTTGTCATTAGATGTTTGTGAAGAAAATCCATAAGGTTTAATATTAAAATAGGAGATATCATCCAGGGTTTATGTGTTTCTCACCCAGAACCTCAGGGTCCTTAAGCACCAGGGAAGTATTTTAATAAAAATGCACTGAACATTTCACCTAGAGATTAATCCAAGAGGAGGCAGGACATATCAGGAGGTTAATGCAAGTTATTGATGCAAAAATACCTACTAGGTCATATCAGGTAGACTTTTGCACAGAGAGCAAGCAGGCTGTACCTGCTAAAGACCTAGATCTCAGAAGAATAAAAGGAAATGCTGGTTTCTTTCTAGTTTCAGTTGTGTCCCTAGTTTATAGAGCCTAGGCAGGATCTCAATGACTACATACTTGAATATGACTGAATTATTCTAATATGGTAGATGAAATATATAGAGAGAAATAAAGCATTGTGATTTTTTAAAAGTAGCATTTGCTTTCTTGGCTAATTCCAAATGTCTCTACGAATTTTCTAAAAGTAGGACAATTCTGCCTTCTAATAGAATTCCTGACTAGGCAGATGATTTTGTTAGACAGATGTATATTAGGATTTTGCTTTCCTTAATTTCATACCATATTCTATTTTATTCCTTTGTATCATGGTTGAAAGTGCATATGATTCTTATTGCCTCCTGTTTTTTTTTTTCCATTGTGACATCTGTGCTTGAATCATGGTTTAGCCAAGCTGTAGAGTCTTAATTCTTTTAATGGGAAGATAGCATGCTGTAGCAAAAAGCAGGCCAGCCTGGGGCTTAGACACCTGGATGCCAGCCTGGCATCTGCTGTTCTCTGGCTGAATGTCCTAGGACAAGTCTTTTCTCTGTTATCTCAGTACAATTAGGGCTGTACTAAAAGATCTCTAAGGGGTCCCTTCCATCACAAATATTCTCTATATTTTGAATCTTTATGTATATATAAATATGACAGTAGTAACACCATAACTCTATGTTATCTTTGCCTATTTTGCAATTGTGTGTTGGGTAGAGTGTGTGTGTGTGTGTGTGTGTGTGTGTGTGTGTGTGGAGGAGAGAGAGAGAGAGAAAGTGCAAGATACATATATATAGAGAGAGTGTCAAAGGTGAAGGTGGAGGGGGTTAAGGAGAGGATGGACCAGTTAACTTGGGTTATGAAGGTTATTTGAAAGAGTATATGAAGGGATAATAACCTATAAACAAAATTTGTGTTGAAGAAGATATATAGGTATTTAAACACCTCTGTTAGAAGAAATATGTAAGTATTCATCATAGTTACAAAATAGCACTCTCAGAAATGTCTCTCCTTCTTCCTCCAGGACAGATAAAGCACCTGCAGGCTCTGACAGACCACTGAAACAGCCATGAAAACCCTCGTGCTTTTATAAAGCAGGACAAAGCTTTGAAGCTTTGGCTTTAAATCGCTCCAGCATCTCCCAGCTGTAATGAGGACAGCATTTCCCTAGTCAAAACATCCTGATTCTATTTATAGGTGTTCACTTCTCTGAATAATAAACAAAAGTGGCAGGTTATTCTCATATTATATTATTTCCTTCGGCTACCCTACTATTTAATACAATGCCAATAATTAAAAAAAAAAATTCAAAGCCACAATACCTAACAGTGGGTTCAGTTAATTACCTTAGAGAAGACACTGACTGCCATATATTTGAACAGACAAAGCCTTGAAAGAATATTTGATTGGCCTTTGTTTACCCAGGGTTTCCAGTATCTCCCTCTCTATTTCATGGGGGTGGGGTTCAGTTCTTTAAATGATTCCAGAAATAACCAGTCTCCCTAGTTGAAGGAAGGCTGTATTCAACTACTAAGTAACATCCCTTTGCTGATGTTGCTTTAAATAAGGATGGCAGACAATACAGCATCCGTGGAGACAGCCACAGTTCACTTCTATTCTTTTTCAAGTGTAAGTTTGTATTAGGTTATTTAATGGACCACAATATATTCAGTAGGTACAGAATTCATACCCCCAAATGGCTGGTGTTTAATTCCATCCCTCCAGTCTGTTTTAACTAAGACGTTTCCTCCTGTGCATATAATCTTCATTATCATAGAAGCTATTTTTAATTTATAATTAACATAGTCTCCTTCTCATTATGTACGCCTTGATCGACTTGGACCCTCCGGCCACATCTTGTCTGGCACGGTGTTGGCTGTGTCCTGCAGTTCTCCCAATGTGCAGTAGGTGTCTATCTTAGCCTTCCCTTCATCCTTCCTTCTCTTCTCCCTGACACCGTGATATAGTGCATAATTCCAAAATGGCAGCTTTTTGAAAATTCACCTTGATTATCAGACATTAAAAGTGACTCATCCCGCAGTGACTGTCTGGCAGAAGGGATGGGATCAGACAGCAAGACAATGAGGGGACTGGGCGCATTAGCGCACTAGATTACAGAGCCCATCAAAAATACCTTTGTTCTGTCAAAGATCCAATCATTTACTAGTTGTGTTCTGCAGAGGAGAAAGAATGAGAGGAAAAAATCCACCAAACAAATAAACAAAAAATACATTTATGAATTTAAAACCCCCATAGTTCTCTTTATTCTAAGAGGAAAGGTAAGTATCTGATTAACCTCCTCAGGAGAAGGAAAGATGGGGATTGTGCTTCTGAGACAAAAATCTATACAACCTTTTCTTTTTCACCGGCTATCAAAATTTCTACACTAGCTTCTGTTCTTTGGGTCTTGGTAAGAGGGAAATTGTCAAGTTATCAGGGTTTGGTGTTGACTACACTGCACTCAGCCTGATTTGTGGCAGAATATTTAGAAGACAAACTATTTCACAATTAGAATGTTCATTTTCATTAAATGCAAGGCTTTTGATATGTATCTTGTCACAATATAATGCTAATCAAGAAATGCATGATGGGTGAGAGGGGAAAAATGTGTGTAAGGGCTATTATTGAGAAATACTTTAAAAGCATCTAAACTGGCCCATATAAAAAGGCAGTAAGAATCTATGAAAAGAGAGAGCACATGAATTCTTGCATCGAGCATGTGTGTGTTTGAGTGCAAAGGGGAGGAGGGAACTGGAAAAGGAGGGAGGAGAGAGATGAGGGTGTTCATATTGAGCCCTGGGTGGGTGTATAACAGGGTGAGATGTGTGCTGAATCGTCAGCATGACTGCAAGCCTGGCGAGCTTGTGATTCTCCAAGGAGACAAAATACCCAAATGGGAGGTTGGTGCCTGACTTTTTTCTTTTTATCATTTTCATCATTTGCCTATGAACTCAGAGGAGCATTTTATCAGTCATGGAAAATGCCCCCAAGGGGCCCAGATCAAAGGCAGGCTTTGAATTGTGTACTTGATAGATCTCCCTGCCAAAGACATTAATGCGATTAAAACACAAATTCTATAAACAATTATTTTCCATCTGTTTAGCAATAATAATAGTGATGCTATGTGCTGTCAATGGTATCCTTCTCTACAACGAGGCACAAAGTGAATGTAAATACCCTTCTGCACGTGGATGCTGCAGCACTTTGGGAGGATTTGGGAGGTTTCATCTGCCAGCAGGACAGGAGACTGGCCACTGTCACCAGGCAGGGATTTCTTGAAAGGCATGGCTGTATTTTAACTGTCATTTAGCAAACAGATTCATTAGAACAATTCATTGCATTCCACCAATTGTGCAGTTTACTTGTATACTGGTGTAAACTGGAGATTTGTCATTTCTTGCCCCGCCTCCATGTTTGTTTCTAATGTCAGGTACAGAAAATATAACCCTTTTTTTGCCCATCTTAATTATCCCCAGTACCAATGACTCTGTTCCTTTATTGATGGAGGAAGGGAGATTCAGTAGGACTGCCAGTCCAGGTGGCTCAGTCACAGTTACACATTCAGAGACCTACTCATGTTTGTTTGGATTCACAACACATACTCTGAGTAGGGAGAAAGAGAAATCTATAAGCTTTAAAAATCTCTGCCTAAACCAAACCAAGAGATTAAAGGGGAGGGCAAAGAGGAGGGCCCAACCGATTTCCACACACCAGCACTCGTAACACGGGGATAGATTCCTGAAAGAGAGACGGACTGGCATTCAGTGTTTACAGAATAGTGGTTCCTTGGTCATAATGAAATTCTGAGACTGTCTAGAGCCTATTCTGCATGTCCAGCTGAGGCTGAAACACAAACCATCAAAAACTATTAAATGTATGCTCAAAATCAAATGTAGAAGAAATAAAAAGAGGAAGACATTTTGCAAATTAAAGTGATCACATTAACATCCTTTGATGAAATAGGTTCAGTCAAATGAAAAATACTTATTAAAAAATAAACCCTGCACAGATATTTTACTATTAAAAGGGTAATGATTATTCTAATATTGAAATGGACACAGACAAGAAAAAGAGAGGAAATAAACAAAAGAGGAAAGCTTCATTTCAGTAGTTGGAGATCAGAGTCCCTGCTACGTGAAAGTGGGTTGTAAATGTGCAGGAAAGAATACAGATGCAAATACTGCCAACATTGACACTAAAGGATGAAGGATAGGTCAGTTTGTTGGAAATATGTCCCCTCTCCTTCTTCTCCCCTCTCTCTGCTTCCTCAGGCTTTACTGGGCCCTTGAAGAATTGCCATAATTGCACCAGAAGGGAAAGAAGTATGACTGAGATTCCAGTTACACAAAACAAGAGCAAAGGGTGGTTAAGACAAAGGGCCACATCTAAAGATTCCTCTTCCCCTTAAATTGGGTGGAAAATCCCTTCACTTGCCCCAAAAGGATGATCAAATCTCCTAGTGATATGGGGACCAACAGAAGATGCTTTAGCCGTAAATGCTGGGAGAACTATTCTTTCGTTTATTTAAAGTTAGGCTAAATTTTATTTCCTCCAGTGCAACAAATCCCTTTCACTACCCAGGATTGCCACTTCCCTTCTTGATTCACAGAAGAATGGAAGGAGTTAGAAAACAAAACAAAAACCAGAGCCGGCCTGAAGCTCTACCACTCCAAGAGTGCCAGAGGTTAGAGAGCAAGGGGCCCTGCTGGGTTACGTTCTGGTCAATTTGGAGCACTGCAAGAGGGCATGGGGGGCATGAGAGTGGGCAGCTGACTTGGGTTTCAGTTTCAGTTTTGCATTTACTCCTTACTCCCCATGAAACCCTGGTGGGGGGCAGTCAATCCCTCAGAGTTACAGTTTTCTCCTAGGGTTAAAGGGATTAGTGAATTCAGGTAATGTTTGCATTGCAGGGGATCTCAGGGATTATTTAGTCAATTCTCCTCATTTTACAGACAGAAAACTAAATAACAATAACATCAGTTATAATACTAAAGATAATTATAATTATAACTAATACTTTTGAGCATTTAACATGTGCTGGGCACTATTCTAAGCACTTTACAAGTATTCTGTTATCTCAGCTACCCTGCTTGGTAGATAGTATTGTTACTTCCATTAACTGAGGTGCTGTAAGGTTCAATATCCAAGGTAGTACAGTTGGTAAATGGTAAAGCTGGCTTCAAACCCAGATAGCCTGGCTACAGAGCCCACGCTCCTAAACTCTGTAGTTTAGTAAACCATGAATTCCCCATGGTTTGCCCAGGGGTTGCACTCTTTTCAGAAAAGGGTGCACTACCTGAATTCATGCTGCATTTGGTCCTGAAAACACATACCCTACAGAGACATGCCCTCAGTATCATGGCAATGCCTGACGGTGGCTACTCTGTTCCTTCCAGGTTCCCCAAGGTCATGGCTTCCCTCCAGCCAAGTTTTCTCCCAGCCTGCTTTCACAAGTGTAGTGCAGTCCTCCCAGGATGCCCCGCTCTGCACGGTGCCCTTCCCAAGTCACACTGCTGCTGCTCTTTAACTGTCTGCTAATGGCTTCTCCCTCTCCCTCTCCTTCACTCTCTCTCTCCAACCATCCCCTTGAATTTCACTTGAGCTGCTATTACACTTGCATTTGAACACCCAGCATGACACTCTCTATTTTTTTGCTCCAGCACCAGCGCTTGAACATCTTTTGTTAGTCATTATGGATCAAAACTGCTTCACGGAGCAAAAATAAATGGCAGAAAGAGAGAACATGGCAGAATAAACACCACCATTGCGAAAGACAGTCTACTCAGGATAGTGCAGGAGCGTGCTCATTGGGTGAGGCTGGTTGCAGAGTGGTGGGCTATGTGCACTGGTGAGGGAGGAGATTGCAGTTTGCCATATTAGCTCTTGTCAGCTAATAGCACCCAGTGCCTAGGAAAAGTACATTAACAGTATACGGTAACAGACAGTTGCTGAAAGGACAATAGCATTAATATCAAATTATTGTTGCATGGAGAAATGTTAAATAGGTGATATGTGTTCTACGCTGAAAGAGGCCTGGTGACTTGCTCCAAGTTGACAAGTGGTGGTAGGTGGCAGAACCCTACTACAGCATAGGTCCTCTATTTCTCAGGACCCTGGTTTGCTGGGATAACATCAGACTCCTCAGGCTACCGTGAGGAACAGCTGAAATAAAAGCACCATACGACAAATTCCAGACACCTGGACAAGGCACATAAGTCCTTTGTGATCTGGCCTCACCTGCCGTTTCAGCCACGTAGTTCATGCCTTAATGTCCTCACATCTGCTGTCCTTTCTGCTTGAGGTGACAACTTCCCCAGTCCCCTCTCTTCACTCCTCTTTCTCCAGCTGTAAACACCTGTTCACCTTTCAAGATCTGGCCACATGCTTACTTTCTCTGTGAGGCTTCCTGTCTTCTCAGCATTTTCTGTAGTACACATGGTTAGAATGCTCACTGTACAGGATAATGATTGACTGGTTATTCTTCCTCTCTCTTCTTAACCAGGGAGCTTATTGAGGGCAGAGACTATATTTATTTCTCTTTGTATCTTCAGTGTCCAGCAAAGGGCACGGACCATCTTATTTACTCTGAATATACAAGGAAGGAAGAAAGAGAGGGAAGGAATATCCTCCTGAAACTATAAAGCACGATAGAAATAAAAAGTATTACTAACAAGAGAAAGATGGCCACTGTTTGATGCCCTCCTACTGTGCAGGAATGAGCTTACTGTTTTCATGGGCAAAATGCTTAGACGCAAAATGCTTAGACACAAAATGGAGCAGGCAACAATAGAGCAGGAAGCTGACTTCTTACTCCCATTTACCTGCCCAAGGAAGAGGTACACAATTTCCCCAAGATACAAGGAATGCCCTTCATTAATGCCATTTGCTAGCAGTAATTTGGTTAACTGAATAATCACACAATCTAAAGAAAACAGAGACTTAAGGATCTCTGTCTAATGTATGATACTAAGATATTTTATCAGGTGGCATGTGCAATCCTAGAGCATTTTGTTTGGTCATCTTCATCTGGAGGTTTTAGAAAAGCCAGAAGAGAAAAGCAGCCTCCTCAGGGATTTTTCCTTAGAATACAATTTTTACAAAAAGCTGAGTGTACAACTTGCAAAATAATAAGCTTCAGTGATAACACAAGCTTCAGCTACAATTATCACAAAGAGCAAGTCTGCTGCCCAGGCTTCTAATGTATCCTTGTGACTACAGAACAGACCAAAATGTCACATTCAAGTTGAAGTGACTGCAGCCAATTAGGTAATTTCCACCAAATTGGGTCCATTAATACTTGGACATTATCTTGAGGGTGAAATAGGATTCAGTGACAAGGTGCAATGTGGCTTGTGAAATATTAGTTTTGGACAATTACAAATCAGGATCCAAGGGTATGTTAAATTATTCAGCATTCTTGACCTCATTATTAAGTGACTTCATGTGGGTTTTTGCTCATATTCACATAATCTCAGGATCCAAAGAGCTTGATTTTTGTTCCCTTTTCCCAGACATTTCCCTTTTTGTGTATCAGAAATTGTATGTCTATCTCTTTATTTTTATCCTGTTTAATTTTATAATTTGAAGGACAATGGCTATGTTTTTTGGGGGGAACACACAATGAGGACACTTGCTATATGATGACACATATCAGAAATATGAATATTAGTTAGAAATTTGGTTCGCATTCCTTTCTTTGCTAACACACAACTTCAGGTACTAGAACAATTTTTCCAGCCAAACATCTGCCTTGGTCCACCAACTATCGAACAGAAAGCTGTGATTTGTAACAGATGGTCTTATAAATGAGTCAGAATTTCAATGCCAAGTCGGCTTCTGGAAGTGTTCTAAAATGATAGCAACAATATTATTTTCCAAAATAATGGAAGAAAGCCTTAAAAACACTCCAGGAAAATTGTGTACCAAAGATGTTTGTTGATTATGTTTTGTTCCAAAGATGTTTGGAACAAAGATTAGTTGGTGCTGACAGGATTTCCACAACTAGGAAATGTGTTGGACATTTAAAACTTTAAATCAGTGTTCCAGTAAGTTCTAAAGAACTTTAACCAATTGCACAATTATCCCAAGAATATGACTACCAGATATCACTTAAATTTATAAGTTTACTTACGAATTTATAAGTTTACAAGTGTTTTACTTTATATCACTGGGGCAAAGCAATGATATGGACATGAAATAGGAAAATTACCAGAGAATGTGACTGAATCGGTGAACATCTGCCAAGAAAAAACCAAACAAACAAAAAAACCTCTTTGAGATGAACAAAAGAAATTAGATAGCATTAGGCTACTCATAGGACAACTGGCTAGAGCACACTTTCTTCTTTTAGATGTGTGTGTTTTATAATTTTGTTCATGATTCAGACCAAAACAAATACTTTGAAAGCAGAAACACAGAACTCCATTTCAGCATATCCCCAACCAGAGGGGATGAGAACAGGTGTGATCATTTTAGAGTGTTCTTCTCTGTAAATCAACTTCTGGTTCATTCCAGAGTGCGGCTGTCAGCTCTGGGGTGCCCAATGAAGTTGAGCATTTTTAGCAAACTAAACACAGTATTAAAATAAAGTTTGAATTAGTTTTAATCACAGTGACCTAGATTCTCATGCTCCCCAGGACCTCACTGTAACTCTTCCATGTGTGAGATCCATGGGAGGGCTGCACATGGGGAAGACTCACCGAGTGTAGAGCAGGAAGGAGAATTTAGGTCAATTACCTTTTGAAGTGTGATCCCTTTAAACAGCTACTCAAGGTAGTATCTTGCTAACAGAGCTGTATATAATAAAAGTGACCTGTGCTGTTTCTTTAAATACTGCTTTTTGGTTGTAAGCGATCAAAGTTTTAAATTTGTGTAAGAAAAAAAAGATCAAGGGAAGTTTCATAGATGTTCTTTCTGGAATCTATTAGGAAGGCTTAGGTATGTGGTTTACCTCTCCTAAAGTCTGGGCTTGAAAGTAGGTGCCTCCATTTCAGTCTCTTCCAGCTGAGCTTTTGTTTTCTCTGCCAGTAAGTTGAAGAGACAAGCAGTTTAGATGTCACCTCAGGATTTTTGATAATATATTGAAAAATAAAAAAACATAAAGTAGATGAATGTATGAGAAGGAGTATTTACTATGGATCCATTCCCCAAAGTTTGAAAAAAAAAGTATTGTATGTGTGAATGTGCGTTTTCTTTCAATAGTTCTCTGGGAAACAAGAGTTTTTTTCTCAAACTATATATAAAAAAAATTTGGTAGGTTTTTTTTCAAAAAAAAAAACCTTTAAAAAGGAGATACAATTTTGATACATTCTTTCATTCAAAATTATTTACTGGTACCTACTATATGTCACTTTGCATGTTCTTGGGAAGATAACAGTGACCTTGATCTGATGTCTGAGCTCAGGGGAAAGAAATCGTGCATCAATAGTTGTTGGAATCTTAGAAAGGAATGCTTAGAAATATTGAGTAGATAGACATATTTAAAAAATGTACATTATTTTATTTTATTTTTAACATTTCAGAAATGCAGAATAATTTGAAAATCAACATCTTTGCCAATTCTACTCCTAAGTAATAAGCACTATGAGCAATTTGCTATATGTCTTTTTGGATTTCTGTCTGTTTACACACACACATACAAAACAATTTCTTAAGAACATGTGAGTAGACTTAATCCTGATTTGTAACTTTTTCTTCTATTTAAGAGTGTTTCATGAGCATCTTTCTCAGTCAGTGAGGGTGCTGATTTACCCCATTTTTCCTAATGACTATAGAGTATTCCATCTTATGGCTCCCCAGTATTATCATTGATGGCAATATGGAATGACACAACAGTATTAACTAAAGGCAGAAGATAATTCTGCATTGAAGTTGTTGGCTTACAAATATTGTCCTATCCTGGCATAGGGAAGGCTACCAATCTTTCCTGACAAGCCATTGAACAAAGAGTTTCATGATTTTTTAAAATGTATTTTTTTTAGCATGAAAGTCTTAATTAGTAAAACACTTTCATTGCTTTTAGTTTTATGGCAGGGATTCAGAAAAAGCAAATACACTCAAAGCAACATAATGAACATAGGGGAAACCTTCTGTAGATCTTCAAAGAAAATGATATAAAAATTATAAACATTACTGAGAAAATTAATTTCATGGTTACAAAGTAATACACATTTGCTGTAAAAAATGTGAAAAATATGCAGACATGTAAAGACAGTATCAGTATGCAGATGGGTGGGTGAATTTTGGAAACATTTTTAAAAAGAAAATAAAAATACCCTGAATCCTGTGATTCAGAAATAACTTCCTCACCAACTTTTCTTCTAGTATATATGTGCACACATGTACTCATCGAAAAAAGCCTGAAAAGAGATAGATAGCTTGCACATTTATGTATGTATGTTTGTATTGAACACTTTATTGGGTTTGTATCCAGCAGTTTTCCTTTATTATATGGTGAGTCAGCCAAAAAATACATATTTTAACATTTTTTTAAATTATACTTTAAGTTCTAGGGTACATGTGCAGAACATGCAGGTTTGTTACATAGGTATACATGGTGGTTGGCTGCATCCGTCACCCCATCATCTACGTTAGGTATTTCTCCTAATGCTATCCCTCTCCCAGCCCCCAGCCCTGCCAGTCCCCAGTGTGTGATATTCCCTTCCCTGTGTCCATGTGTTCTCGTTGTTCAACTCCCACTTTTGAGTGAGAACAAGCAGTGTTTGGTTTTCTGTTCTTGTGTTAGTTTGCTGAGAATGATGGTTTCCAGCTGCATCCATGTCTCTGCAAAGGACATGAGTATTACAGGGTGTGTATGTGCCACATTTTCTTTATCCAGTCTATTATTGATGGGCATTTGGGTTGGTTCCAAGTGTTTGCTATTGTGAACAGTGCTGCAATAAACATAACTGTGCACGTGTCTTTATAATTGAACAATTTATAATTCTTTGGGTGTATACCCAATAATGGGATTGCTGGGTCAAACAGTATTTCTAGTTCTAGATGCTTGAGGAATTGCCACACTTTACACTCCCACCAACAATGTAAAAGCATTCCTATTTTTCCACATCCTCTCCAGCATCTGTTGTCTCCTGACTTTTTAATGATCACCATTCTAAATGAAGTGAGATTGTAACTCAATGTGGTTTTAATTTGCACAAAAATACATATTTTTTAATAAAGTAAAAAAAAGTGGTTCATTTTTTTCAAAATAAAGTAAAAAAAAAAAAGAACACCACTAAGGAAATGATAAGAACCTCTTTTCTTTTGTTTTCTTTCTTTCTTTTTTTTTTTTTTTTTGAAAGAGTCTTGCCCTGTGTCCCTGGCTGGAGTGCAGTGGTGCGGTCTCGGCTCACTGCAACGTCTGCCTCCTGGGTTCAAGCAATTCTCCTGCCTCAGCCTCCTGAGTAGCTGGGATTACAGGTGCCCGCCACCACGCCCAATTAATTTTTGTATTTTTAGCAGAGGCTAGATTTCACCATGTTGGCCAGGCTAGTCTCGAACTCCTGACCTCGTGATTTGCCCACCTTGGCCTCCCAAAGTTCTGGGATTACAGGTGTGAGCCACAGCGCCCAGCCAAGAACCTCTTTTCTATCATTGCCTTTCTTCCAACAGGCTTGTTGGGTTATTAGAAAGTTTAAGACGGCTTTCAAAGATGAATTAGTTCCACACTGAATTTCAACAAATATCCAACAGTGAAAGCAAAGCACAGAATCCAGTAAGCCTTATTACTGTTATGAAATTCTGAATTGTAACCATCTAGAAATATAGTCCAAGTTCAGAGTTAATTTGCATCCTCCAAAACTGCAAATGCCAAGTACAGCATGGACCTTGTCTTCAGACCTATTAGGCTTTAAGAAGACAGGGAAGGAATGAGCTCCTTGTGTTCTCCTGCAGCTCTAGGGTTCATGCTGGCCAGCACCAGGGCTCACTCACCCTGCTTGGAGGTTGGCTAGCAGAACTGTCACCCCCTCATGCTAGGTAACTAGAAGCATGTTACATCTAGCCTCTTATACACACAGAACCCCTGGTCATCTTCTCACAGCGCTACACATAACCTAGACCCTCACGGATATGGGACAGATAATATCCTGCATACTCTGATCCTTAACCATGACTCTCAATCACATAAACACCAGCCAGGTAGTTGAGGGGGAGGGTTTCTTCCCACTATTTGGTGAAAGGAGAAAGTCAGAGAGCAGGAGACGTTCAGATTAATAATATTTAAAATGAAAATCTCTAGAAGCTCATTACTGGGGCCACTGAGGAAAGAGCACAAACTTTGGAGTCAATTGAGTCTTTCATTTATTCAGTCAACACTTAATGGCCCCATAATATGTGCTAGGCACAGTTCTAGTAGCTAAGAAACATCAAGAACAAAACAGACAAAGATTGATGTCTTAGTGGAGCAAACATTCTAGCGAGAGGAGTAGACAATAAAGACAGCATTAGAAGGTGATAAATGCTTACAGGAAAACAAATTGGGGTGAGAGTGATTGTGAGTGGGGAGTGGGTTGTAGGTTGTGGTTTTAAATAGGATGATCAGAAGTCTTACTAAGAAGGTGACATTGGAGCGAAGACCCGAGAAAGTGAGGGGAATAAGTCATTTAGATGTGGTGGGAAGAGGGTGTCAGGCTGAAGGAACAGCCAGTGCAAAGGCCCTGAGGTGGGAGGAGGCTTGCAGGGCTGGAGAAGAGTGAAGGAGAGGAGATAATAGGAACTGAGATCTGAGATGTAAGGTGTAGGGAGGGGGTGTGCATGCAAGACCTTAAAAATTACAAGGACCTTAAATATTATACAGAGCTTAGCTTTCCACTTAGGTTTGAATCCTTGTACCATCATTTGCCAAAGGTCACAGGTTGAGTGATTTTCTGAATTCCTGTTTTTTTGTCTGTAATATGGGAATCTTATTGACTGTACAAAATTATTTTGAGGATTAAAATGGGATCATATCTGTAAAATACCAAGTACAATGTCTGGCATGTGATATGTTTGCAACAAATGTTGGTTCCCATATTCCTCTAGGTATAGTTTTGTGTATTTTATATCTATTTTATAAATGTACACATAAACTTAGAAAGGCGATGTGACTGACCAGTAGCTAACCAGAGCTAGGAATCCAAGTAGTTTTTAACTCTATAAATAAATAACAATTTTTTTTCCAAAACAATAAATGCTAAACTATCACAATAAAACTAATAGTTGTGGAAGATGGATTATTAGGGATTCAGGTTGACTAAGAAATGAAATCTTGGATATATCAATCATTAGTGAGAACTGATACATTAGTAGAAATGTACAGGCAAATCTCATTATTTTCCATTTCCATTGAGTGTCTATTCCAAGGTTAGAAAAAGAATGTTATCTATCCTTCTGGGGCACATCTGAACATTCAACAATACCAGAGAGAATGGTCAGCTTGCAAACTTTTGAAAACATCATTGCCTGCAGGGTTGAAAAGGCCTCTGTTAGATATCAATCTGCTCTGTGTTAACTTTTTTTTATATGACGGCAACAGTTTTTCTCTTATGTGGTTGTATCATTAGAGTTTCACTTAAGTTCACACAAATCATTTCTGGATAAGTTTCCACTCAAACCCAGTTGCTATAGAAGTTGGACATCAGTGAGGGAGGCAATTAGTTAGCTAGTTATTATGACTTTACTTACTTAGTACATTTTTAGCAGAAGGAAAAATGACAAAAACCTAAAATAATTATATTCAAATACATGAGTGCCTCTTTTTTATCCATAGCTCATTAGTACAGTGGACAGTATTTCAAAGAAGGCACCAATACCTATAACACCCTCTCCTGTTGTATAGTTATGCAGTTGTCATCAGTTGATAGGGCTAACAGGAACCATTTTAATAAAAATTATTGGGTACTTTACTGTTGGAGGGCTTGAAACTATGGGAAGAACTGAAGATGGGTTCCTCTTTGTAGATAAATAGCAACTGTACATAAGTTCTTGCCAAGACAATTAGTTATACCACCTTTGGATATTCTGCTGGTGAAATGCCATTTAGAAGCTTTAAAAACATTTGCCAGGGAATTTCTCTAGGGGAATACCTTTATTGACTATCCTACAAAGTTTTCTCCACTCTTAAGCACTAATGAATTATTTGGCCTCTAACTCTGGTCTGGAGTTTACCAAAAATCTGCACTACCTCTGTTTAATTGGATAAGGGGGCTTCCTGACAAATGTGTCTTGTGATTTTTATACCGTTTATTAAATGCCCAATAAACATTCACTGAAAGAGTAGAAAAAAATCTAAACTTCCATTTCTTTCTACATGCCCTGTTACAAATCAAAGATTGGCCACACACACACACACACACACACACACACACACACACACACACCAAATTATATGTGTGAATGTAGATATTATATGTGTAAATGTAGATGTATATATCAATTATGTGCGTATATCAATTTATACATAGATATATGATGAAGTGTGACTATTCTTTTTAAACACACTAGAATTTTTAGCTCCCAATAAGAGTTCCCCTTTCTGAAGTCATGTGAGGAGATGACCCATTTATTTCACAAATGCAAATAAAAACTTTGGGCAGTTCTTCTTTGAGCAGTTCTCTCATCACCTCTTACCTGTATTGTGAATATTAGCATTGTTGGCAAATATTTACCACTTCACAGTAGATTTCTGAAAATAGCTAAATGTCATTTGGGGCCAAACTTCTAAAATAAGTAAGTTAACAAGCTATATAATATTATATGTTACTTAAAAATATTGGGTAGGCAAGGCACATAATTGTCAGATTCACCAGGGTTGAAATGAAGGAGAAAATGCTAAGGGCAGCCAGAGAGAAAGGTCGGGTTACCCACAAAGGGAAGCCCATCAGACTCACAGCAGATCTCTCAGCAGAAACCCTACAAGCCAGAAGAGAGTGGGGGCCAATATTCAATATCCTTAAAGAAAAGAACTTTCAACCCAGAATTTCATATCCAGCCAAACTGAGCTTCGTAAGTGAAGGAAAAATAAAATCCTTTGCGAACAAGCAAGTACTCAGAGATTTCATCACCACCAGGCCTGCTTTACAAGAGCTCCTGAAAGAGGCACTAAATGTAGAAAGGAACAACCAGTACCAGCCACTCCAAAAACATACCAAACAGTAAAGACCATCAACACAATGAAGAAACTGCATCAACTAACAGACAAAACAGCCACCTAGCATCAAAATGGCAGGATCAAATTCACACATAACAATATTAACCCTAAATGTAAATGGACTAAATGCCCCAATTAAAAGACATAGACTGGCAAACTGGATAAAAAGCCAAAACCCATCGCTGTGCTGTATCCAGGAAACCCATCTCACATGCAGAGATACACAAAGGCTCAAAATAAAGGGATGGAGGAAGATTTACCAAGCAAATGGAGAGCAAAAAAAAGCAGGAGTTGCAATTCTCATCTCTGATAAAATAGACTTTAAACCAACAAAGATCAAAAGAGACAAAGAAGGACATTACATAATGGTAAAAGGATCAATGCAACAAGAAGAGCTAACGATCCTAAATATATACGCACCCAATACAGGAGCACCCAGATACATAAGGCAAGTTCTCAATGACTTACAAAGAGACTTAGATTCCCACACAATAATAGTGGGAGACTTGAACACCCCGTTGTCCATGTTAGACAGATCAACAAGACAGAAAATTAACAAGGATATCCAGGACTTGAACTCACACCTGGATCAAGCAAACCTAACAGATATTTACAGAACTCTCCACCCCAAATCCACAGAATATACATTCTTCTCAGCACCACATCACACCTACTCTAAAATTGACCACATAATTGGAAGTAAATCACTCCTCAGTAAATGCAAAACAACAGAAATCATAACAAACAGTCTCTCAGACCACAGTGCAATCAAGTTAGAACTCAGAATTCAGAAACTGACTCAGAACCACACAGCTTCATGGAAACTGAACAACTGGCTCTTGAATGTTGACTGGATAAACAATGAAATGAAGGCAGAAATGAAGATGTTCTTTGAAACCAACGAGAACGAAGACACAACATACCAGAATCTCTGGGACACATTTAAAGCAGTCTCTAGAGGAAAGTATATAGCAATAAATGCCCACATGAGAAGCAAGGAGAGATCTAAAATTGACACCCTATCATCAAAATTGAAAGAGCTAGAGGAGCAAGATCAAAAAAACTCAAAACCTAGCAGAAGACAAGAAATAACTAAGATCAGAGCAGAACTGAAGGAGATAGAGACACGAAAAACTCTTCAAAAAATCAACAAATCCAGGAGCTGGTTTTTTGAAAAGGTCAACAAAATAGACAGACCACTAGCCAGATTAATAAAAAAGAAAAGAGAAAATAATCAAATAAATGCAATAAAAAACGATAAAGGGGATATCACCACAGATTCCACAGAAATTCAAACCATCATCAGAGATTATTACAAACAACTCTATGCACATAAACTAGTAAACCTGGAAGAAATGGATAAATTCCTGGACACATGCATCCTCCCAAGCCTAAACCAGGAAGAAGTCGAAACCCTGAATAGACCAATAACAAGGTCTGAAGTTGAGGCAGCAATTAAGAGCCTACCACCCAAAAAAGCCCAGGTCCAGATGGGTTCACAGCCGAATTCTACCAGACATACAAAGAGGAGCTGGTACCATTCCTTTTGAAACTATTCCAAACAATTCAAAGAGAGGGGAATCCTTCCTAAATCATTTTATGAGACCAACATCATCCTGATACCAAAACCTGGCAGAGACTCAGCAAGAAAAGAAAACTTCAGGCCAATATCCATGATGAACATAGATGCAAAAATCTTCAATAAAATACTGGCAAACCGATTGCAACAGCACATCAAAAAGCTTATCCACCATGATCAAGTAGGCTTCATCCCGGGGATGCAAGGCTGGTTCAACATACGCAAATCTATAAACATAATCCACCACATAAACAGAACCAAAGACAAAAACCACATGATAATCTCAATTGATGCAGAGAAGGCCTTTGACAAAATTCAACAGCCCTTCATGCTAAAAACTCTCAATAAACTAGGTATTGATGGAACGTATCTCAAAATGATAAAAGCTATTTACAACAAACCAACAGCCAATATCATACTGAATGGGCAAAAACTAGAAGCATTCCCTTTGAAATCTGGCACTAGACAAGGATGTCCTCTCTCACCACTCCTATTCAATATAGTACTGGAAGTTCTAGCCAGAGCAATCAGGCAAGAAAAAGAAATAAAGGGTATTCAAATAGGAAAGGAGGAAGTCAAACTGTCTCTATTTGCAGACGATATGATTGTATATCTAGAAGACCCCATCGTCTCAGCCCAAAATCTCCTGAAACTGATAAGCAACTTCAGCAAAGTCTCAGGATATAAAATCAATGTGCAAAAATCACAAGCATTCCTATACACCAATAACAGACTTAAAGACAGCCAAATCAAGAACCAACTGCCATTCACAATTGCTACAAAGAGAATAAAATACCTAGGAATACAACTAACAAGGAACGTAAAGGACCTCTTCAAGGAGAACTACAAACCACTGCTCAATGAAATAAGAGAGGACACAAACAGATGGAGAAATATTCCATGTTCATGGCTAGGAAGAATCAATATTGTCAAAATGGCCATACTGCCCAAAGTAATTTACAGATTCAATGCTATCCCTATCAAGCTACCAATGACCTTCTTTGAAGAACTGGAAAAAACCACCTTAAACTTCATATGGAACCAAAAGAGAGCCCGCATAGCCAAGTCAATTCTAAGCAAAAAGAACAAAGCTGGAGGCATCACACTCCCGGACTTCAAATTATACTACAAAGCTACAGTAATCAAAACAGCATGGTACTGGTACCAAAACAGAGATATAGACCAATGGAACAGGACAGAGACCTCCGACGCAACACAACACATCTACAACCACCTGATCTTTGACAAACCTGACAAAAACAAACAATGTGGAAGTGAGTCCCTGTTTAATAAATGGTGTTGGGAAAACTGGCTAGTCATGTGCAGAAAGCAGAAGCTGGACCCCTTCCTGACACCTTACACTAAAATTAACTCCAGATGGATTAAAGACTTAAACATAAGACCTAACACCATAAAAACTCTAGAAGAAAATCTAGGCAAAACCATTCAGGACATAGGTGTAGGCAAGGACTTCATGACCAAAACACCAAAAGCAGTGGCAACAAAAGCCAAAATAGACAAATGGGACCTAATCAAACTCCATAGCTTCTGCACAGCAAAAGAAACAGTCATTAGAGTGAATCGGCAACCAACAGAATGGGAAAAAATTTTTGCAGTCTACCCATCTGACAAAGGGCTGATAACCAGAATCTACAAAGAACTGAAACACATTTACAAGAAAAAAACAAACAAGCCCATTCAAAAGTGGGCAAAGGATATGAACAGACACTTTACAAAAGAAGACATACATGAAGCCAACAAACATATGAAAAAATGCTCATCATCACTGGTCATTAGAGAAATACAAATCAAAACTACATTGAGATACCATCTCACGCCAGTTAGAATGGCGATCATTAAAAAATCTGGAGACAACAGATGCTGGAGAGGATGTGGAGAAAAAGGAACGCTTTTACACTGTTGGTGGGAGTGTAAATTAGTTCAACCATTGTGGAAGACGGTGTGGCGATTCCTCAAGGACCTAGAAATAGAAATTCCATTTGATCCAGCAATCCCATTACTGGGTATATATCCAAAAGACTATAAATCGTTCTACTATAAGGACACATGCACACGAATGTTCATTGCAGCACAGTTTACAATAGCAAAGACCTGGAACCAACCCAAATGCCCATCGATGATAGACTGGACAGGGAAAATGTGGCACATATACACCATGGAATATTATGCAGCCATCAAAAACGATGAGTTCGTGTCCTTTGTAGGGACATGGATGAACCTGGAAACCATCATTCTCAGCAAACTGACACAGGAACAGAAAATCAAACACCGCATGTTCTCACTCATAGGCGGGTGTTGAACAATGGGAACACATGGACATAGGGAGGGGGAGTATCACACACTGGGGTCTGTCGGGGAAAAAGGGGAGGGATAGTGGGGGGGTGGGGAGTTGGGGGAGGGATAGCATGGGGAGAAATGCCAGATATAGGTGATGGGGAGGAAGGCAGCAAATCACACTGCCATGTGTGTACCTATGCAACAATCTTCCATGTTCTTCACATGTACCCCCAAACCTAAAATGCAATAAAAAAAAAAAATATTGGGTAGGACCATAAAGTAATGAGTTAATACTTTTTATAAGTATGGTTTACAACTATTTTTTAAAAATAGAGATTTATTGAAAATTAATTCATATACCATATAATCCACCCATTTAAAGTGTAAAATGCAATGATTTTCAGTATAGGCACAGATATGTGCAAACATTATTACAGGCAATTTAAAAATATTTTCATCACCACAGAAACAAACCGTATATCCTTTAGCCATTATGTCCCTACTTTTCCCTACACCTTCTTCCCCCCACCCAGCCCTAAGCAGCCACTAATCTACTTTCTACAGATTTGCCTATTCTAGATATTTCATATAAACAGAACTATATAATATGTGATACTTTATGACTGACTTCTTAGCAGAATGGTTTCAAGGTACATTAATTTTGTAGCACATAGCAATCCTTTTAAAATCAATATTTCATTGTACGTACCACGTTTTGTTTATCCATTCATCTGTTGAAGGGCATATTGTTGCTCCAAATGTCTTTTGGTTATTGTGAATAGTTCTGATATGAATATTCATTTACCAGCCCTTGTTTGAGCACCTGTTCTCAATACTTTTGTGCATATACCTAAGAGTGGAATTGCTGGGGCATATGGTAAGTCTATGTTTACCTTTTTAAAGAACCACCAAATTGTTTTTCACAGAAGCGATACCATTCTACATTCCACCAGCAATGTATGAAGGTTCTAATTTCTCCATATCCTTATGAACACTTGTTATTTTTCATTTAAAAAATTATGGCTTGGTCAAGCATGGTGGCTCATAACTGTAATCCCAGCACTTTGAGAGGCCAAGGTGGGTGGATCACAAGGTCAGGAGTTTGAGAACAGCCTGACCAACATGGTGAAACCTTGTCTCTGCTAAAAATACAAAAATTAGCTGGGCATGGTGCTGCATGCCTGTAATCCTAGCTACTCAGGAGGCTGAGGCAGGAGAATTGCTTTAACCCAGGAGGCAGAGATTGCAGTGAGCCAAGATCATGCCACTGCACATCAGCCTGGGCAACAGAGTGAGACTCTGTCTCAAAAAAGATTAAAAAATTATGGTCATCCTACTGAGTGTAAAGTGGTATTTTGTGGTTTTTGACTTGTATTTCCCTAATGATTAATGTAAGGCCAGTTGCCTCGCCAAAAGCTCGGACACGCCCATTCCTCCCAGCGTCTAAAAATTATGTCGCCACTCCGTAATCAACATTTAACTCCTCCACATAGCCTCCCCAACACCCACCCCTAAAACAAACTCCACACCCAACACCTAGCCTGCCACTAAAAACCCCCACCCAAAAATTTTCAAAAAGCCCCAACAAACCTTGCCCAATAGCACTTTCTTGCCCAATAACATTTTCTTGCCTAACAGCACTCCCTTACCCAATAAGCACTTTGCCCTGTGAAAGTCATTTTTCCCCCAAGGCAGCCTGCTCACCAAAAATCCCGCCTGCCCACTAGTAGTAGCTTGCCTCCTCCACGTCCTGTGTTCCAATATCCAATCAAGTGCCTTAGGCTTTGTCTCCTCAGTTCCCAATTAAACGCCTTCACTCCCTATAAAACCCCTTGCCCTAAAAAGTTAAGCACTTCTCTAGCCCCCTCCCAAACCATAAAACCTCACCTAATACCTAAATAAATTGTTTTTTTCATTTTCTTACACTAGTCTCAGTTTTCTCATTTTAAACTCAGCAATAACTCTTACAATTAACGATGTTAAGCATGTTTTCAGGTGCTCGTTGGCTACTTGTGTATCTTTTTTTATTATTAAAAGATTTTATAAAATTTTAATTGAGATGGGGTTTTGCCATGTTGGCCAGGCTGGTCTTGAACACCTGGGCTCAAGTAATCCACCCACCTTGGCCTCCTGAAATGCTGGGATTACAGATGTGAGCCACTGTGCCTGGTCCCATTTGTATATTGCTTTTGGAAAAAGTGTCTATTCAAGTCCTTTGCCTATTTTAAAATTTTTAATGGGCATTTTCAGAAGAGGAGAGTCAAATATTTTCAGCAGTAGCAGCCATATTGGAACAAATGCCTGGCCTCCTGGTATCACTAGGTATTAAAGTGTGATACTTCTTTGACCATGAGAGTAAAGAACAAGCAATCACATTTGTTTAAAGTGATTATTTGTCCTGCACTAAGTAATATCACATCTATGGGTTTTTACAACAAATATCTACACGTGTATTGCAAACTCATAGGCCATATGTACTTTGTATACTGTAAGACTTACTAAATAACTTTAGTGAATACAGAATTTCCCTAAACAAGGGACACAGAAGCAGCAATCTACTTGGCAGGAGGAATGGCCTGAAGCTGTGTTTGCACAGCACTTACGTGTGACTGTGAACACATGATTCAAGTACAACAAAAAATAGCAGAAAGCCGATGGAGGTCATGGGGACCTAAAGCCTCCCCCTTTTCCCAGCCCCTGGTTTGACACTTCTGCTGCATCTATAACCCACTGAGAATCTGAGAAGATATAATCAGAGAAGGAAAAATGCATTCTCAGATCTGCCAATGGCCAGTCACACAAATACAGGTTCTTGACTCCTGCCTGCCTCTGTTCCAAGCTTGGATGTGTACAAGCAAGTTGATGTATAGATATGTGAAAAGATGCATGGATTAGTGGTGGGGGAGGTCAACAGGCAGGGAGGTGGATGGGAGACAGTGGCATCAGGTGGACATCTTGATGGGAGAAAATGGACTGATGATGGGTAAAAGTACGGATGGGTAGCTGACAGGGCTTTTGCTTAGTGCAGCAACCCAGGCTGCTAGCAAATAGTAATCCAATATAAATCTTAATAGTCAGAGAGATTAGTCAGCTGAGTCCAAAACCAGGTTCTTGTGGAGTCCTTTTAAAACATTCCATTTCATCTACTCTGGCACCTCTAAAATTTAAGAATTGCCTCACTGGGTCCAAGTGGCTCTGACTAATTTTTCCCATCTACCTCTCTTCAGATATTTGGTGTGGATCAACAGCTCATTTGAAAAAAATGAGCGAGGGGATTGTATGCCTTACTGGTAATCAATTACCCAAAGGCTTTAAGCTGGAGATACAAAATGGTGGCAGCATTTCCCAGGGCTACCCAGTGAGGCAATGACAATCTGTGGAAACAGAATGAAAACATAAACTGAAAGAAGAGGGGCTTTGTGAACAGGCTTAGGGATTTTCCCACCCCTCTCTAGGGTCTGCTGTTAGAAAACAAAATCAAAATTGTGCAATACAATTCCTTCCATGCCTTTTTCTTGCTCAGAATTAAAAACCATCTGCTGAAGACTTTCTCACTTCAAAACCCAGTCAGGTGCTTTCTACTATCAAGGAAGGTGCCTGAAGAATAAATTGCTCCTATCAGAAATAAAGCATTTTAGTTCTGCCACAAGCAGTGAGATCTGTGTTTGTAAGTCTCTCCAAAGGCAACTCCATTTTTGCTGCTCTCCTCTCATTTTCTTTTGATGCATAAAACCTGTAGACTGGAGCGCTGTGATTGCATTCTGCTACGGAGCAGTGTAATTGTAAATATTCATTGGAATTCAAGCTAGCTTTCCCAGGTCTCTCCTAGGGCTGTGCAGCTATGCAAACAGCAGCGGTGCCACATTAGCTCACAGCCCAGAGGCGGCCTATTTCCCCACAGCCCCTAGGACCCTTTCTGTAGAGCGAGCACATGCAGAGAAACTGGCCCTTAAACACCATTTCAGTCTACCATTTCACTTGTTTTTCCTTTCTCCCCCTGACTGCTGATCCTCAGTAATTCTGTCAGTCCCAAATATGCATTAAAAGAAAATCATGTCCTTGACTAAAAGCCCCTGGTCTGAATGCTCTTGCTGTGTATGTGCTCAATCTATTTAGGAGATTAAACAGATTCCAGCCATTGCACGAACATACACACACACACACACACACAGGAATATACATATGCAGCAACTCTAGATGAAAAACTAGGATAGCTACCTACTCTTGAGCAGTAATGTTGTGAGCTAGCATAGCATTTAGTTATTCTATCTTATTTCCATTTTGAAACCTGCAGGAATAAAAAATAAATTAATATAGGATTGGGAATATCATATTAATTATGATGACCCTACAATAGTTTACATATTTAAAACATAAAAATTAGACCTGAAGGAAACTGTGTTTGACTATGCTGATTTAATCTCAGGAAACTACCTGTAAGGCTGAAGTTGAAAGTCCAAGCCAGGCTATCTGGACCACTCTTTGATATATCTTCTGAATGCTAGATGATTAGATTCCAACAGAATTCAGGGCACCTGCAATATTAACTTCAAAATAATCCAAGGAAGAAATCGATACATAGAAAAATGACCTATACAAACCAATTTATAGAGTTTCAAAAAAAGGGGAAAGAGATATGTTATTAATGTTGAGACATTTCAATGAAAAGTAAGTCCAGATTGAAATTATTTGGGTCTGGCCAACACAACATTTAGATTTAATGATGAAAGTGAAAAATTACTGTAAGTGACAAAAATATAGGAATGGTCAAAATTTCATATATAAAAGGAAACATTTTAATTTGATTTAACCAGGTAAGTTCACAAGTAAAAAAGGCACTTTGCTACGCATGGAGTTGGGGAGGGAATACAAAGATAAGTGATATACGTGTCCTATGTCTGGAGGGGTTTTGAATTTAGCAGCAGAAAGAAGATACATAGAAATAGCTATGCTATAAAAGGGGCAAAATACTGTGTTACCAGGGGATTATAAGCAACTTCTTGGTAGAGGTGAAAATCAACCAAACTCTGGAACAGTGGAAGGATTATGACCTATGGAACTGGGTAGAAGACGAAGTCCATCTCTGGGTAGAGGGAGAAGTGTTATGGGTTGAACTGTGTCCTCCAGAAAGATATGCTGAAGTTCTAACCACCAGAATCTGTGTGTCTTAGTCACACTCTATAGTGCACTTATAAGACAATACCATGGCCGGAGTGACTCATAAACATCAGAAATTTATTTTTACAATTCTAGAGGCTGGAAGTCCAAGATCAGGGTACCAGCATGGTTGAGTTCTCATGAGGGCCTTCTTCTGAGTTGCTGACTACCATCTTGGTGTATCCTCACAAGTGGAAAGAGGTCAAGGAGCTCTCTGGGGTGTCTTGATGAGGACATCAATTCCATCATGAAGACTCTACTCTCATGATCTAATTACCTCCCCAAAGCTCCACTTCCTAATATCATCGCATTGGGGATTAGAATTTCAACCTAAAAATTTTGATGGGGACACAAACATTCAGTGCATACAGAGTGCGACCTCATTTGGGAACTGGGTTTGCATATGTAACCAAGTTAAGATGAAGTCATACTGGTTTCCTTATAAGAAAAGGGAAATTTAGACACAGATATCCAGGAGAGAAGGCCATGACAAGATGGAGGCAGAGACTGGAGTGATGCAACCATAAGCCAAGGAGCGTCTAGGTCTGCAGCAATGCCAGAAGTTAGAAGAGGCAAGAAAGGGTTCTTCCCTTAGGGCCTTCAAACAGAAGATGGCCTTGCTGACACCTTGATTTTGGACTTCTAGCCTCCAGAACTCGGCAAGGCTACATTTCTGTTGCTTTAAACCATCCAATTTGTGGCGTTTTGTTACGGCAGCCTTAGGAAACTAACGCAAGGGGAAAAAAGATTAGGCTTAGAGGTAGGAAGTATGGGACTTATTCTGAAAGGTGAAGTTTGGATTGGCTGGAGAGCAGTGTGTGTAAAGACCAATTATAGAGATTATGTCTGGGAAAAAAAGGGCCCAGGTGGTGGCATTTGGGGCTTTTATCTGCAGCATGTAAAGCAATATTAGGAGAGAGAGTAATGGAAGATTCAGGACATGCTGGAAGAATAGACAGGAAGAAACAGGAGCAGGTAGCAGGTTGCTATGATATTTGAGACAAGAATTGGCATGCTGGGCAGTGGCAGTGCTCATGGAAAGAAAGAAAGTGATAGATTTGACAGAGGTGGAGATAGAGTTGATAGAACCTGGAGACTAGTTAGGTGAAGAAGGCACAAATATAATTTTTACTTTTGAGTCTGGGGGATGGGATGGGAGGATAGAGATGCCATTATCAGAAACAGGAAACCCAGGGGGTAGAATTGGTTTGGGACAATGTGTTGAGGAAAAAAGTCTAGTTTTTAGTAAATGTTTGTGTCCAGCAGAATGCTGGAAATGTGGACCTGCAGTATTTGTTGGGTTAGAAATATAGATCTGGAGGACAGGCCATAGTCAAGGGCCTGGAAATGGTTGCAGTCACCACAAGAGTTGAGTGATCATAAATGGAAGAGTCGAACACTAGGGGAGCAACTCTATTTAGGGGGTGACAGAAGGACGAGGCAAACTCAAATTAGAGATGCAAGAGGGTAGCCAAGATCAATCCAAGTCAAGGAAGCCAAGGATGTGTTTTATGAAGGAGAGGGTGATCAATGACATAAAATGCTGCAGCGAGATTGAGGAGGACAAGGACTCAGGGAGAAGTCATCAGATATAGGGGTTAGAATGTCAATAGTAATTTATGAGAGGACAATTTCAAATTAGTGGTATGAGAGGTCATTTTAAAAGGGTTTAGAAATGATTAAGAGAGGCTAATATGCATGGATTATTCTTTTGGCAGGTTTGGTAATGAAAAGAAGGAGAAAGATGAGCTTTGTTGTTCATGTCGTTTTGTGGTAGAAAAATATGCAAGTATACTAATATGTAAAAGAGAAGAAACCAGAAATTTGGGAGACTTGTAAAAAGCAAAACAGAATGGGATAACTGATGGAACAGAGCTCTGGAAGGAAGAGAGAGTGTTTTCAATTAAGGAGCAAATTAGCTTTGGAAAGCAAATGGGGCAGTTTCCTTTCTGGCACAGGCAAGGAAATAGGAGGGGTTGTAAATCACTTGGATGTGGAAGGGGGAAGTTGAAGTTCATGTTAGAAAGTCTCATCTCATTACAGCAGAAAGCAGGTCAACTTGGGAGAGATGTGTATGGGATGGGAAAGATGATATCTTTGGGGAATATGACTGAGAGTTAATATAAGGATTGCTAACAGGCCTACTTGAGGTGGTAGTAATAGTGCTAATGGATAAATTTAATTTTAATTGACAAGACGTAACTTTCTACAACAAGGTCTACCAGCTTGGGAGAGGCATGCAGGTAGAAAAGCAGATGATGAAGAGAGTCTAATGCTGGTTATAGGCCTAATTTTCTCTTTAATCCAAATCTATCTCTCTTCCTTCCAAAGGAAGCTCAAAATACAAGGGACCTCAGAGCATAGTAAAGGCTGGGTTAGAACAGGCATTTGAAAGGCTTTTTGGGTCTGTTCCTTGCCCTTCAAAGTAGCCTAAAAGTAGTGAAAGAATAAAGAAAAAAGTTTAGGTAAAGGATAAAAATCATGTTCCTTTCTTCCTTCTTTATTTTAATTTATTCATTCAGCATACAAATAATTTGCTGAATGCCCCTCCATGCCATGGCATGGGAAAGGAAGGCTGGGCATCAGGTCTGCAAGATTAGGTTGCTTACCCTTCAGTGTGTGAAATAACAAGAACAGTACACACTCAGTTTGCATCATCTACCAGGAACTGCTGGGTAAGTGCCTGTCCACATATTAAACATATTAACCTTCAAAAGTAGGAACAATTATTATGCTCTATTTTGCCAACGACGACACTGACTTCAGGGAAGTTAAGTGACTTGTCAAGGTCACATAGGTAGTTGCCAGCATAGGTGGGGTTTTAGTAAGTCTGGCTCCTGAGTCTGTTCTCTTACTTTTTTTTCCTTTGAGACAGAGTCTTGCTCTGTCACCTAGACTGGAGTGCAGTGGCACGATCTTGGCTCACTGCAGCCTCCACCTCCTGGGTTTAAGTGATTCTTCTCTTAAGCCTCCTGAGTAGCTGGGACTACAGGTGTGCTCCACCAAGCCTGGTTAATTTTTATATTTTTAGTAGAGGTGAGGTTTCACCATACTGGCCAGGATTGTCTCAATCTCTTGTCCTCGTGATCTGCCTGCCTTGGCCTTCCAAAGTGCTGCGATTATAGGCTACCACGCCCAGCCAAGAGTCTGTTCTCTTAATCACTATACTATACAAACTGAAAAAGTTATAAAATGGGTTATAAGTAGGATGATTACATATATATAATATTATATATATATATATAATGTATATATACATATTTGAGATGGAGTCTTGCTCAGTTGCCCAGGCTGGAGTGCAATGGCATGATCTGGGCTCACTGCAACCTCTACTTCCCAGATTCAAGTGATTCTCCTGCCTCAGCCTCCTGAGTAGCTGGGATTACAGGCATGCACCACCATACCCAGCTAATTTTCTGTATTTTTAATAGAGAAAGGATTTTGCCATGTTGGCCAGGCTGGTCTCAAGCTCTTGACCTCAGGTAATCCACCCTTCTTGGCCTCCCAAGTGCTGGGATTACAGTGTGAGCCACCGGGCCCAGCCGATGATTACATATTCTAATCCTTCTGGGATGGTCCAGTTTATGCCTGTCATCCCAGTAAAAGTATTCGTTGTATACTCTTTCAGTAAAAAGTTTGTAGGAGAAATTATATAGTTACTTTAGTTATAAGAGAAACTGATCAGCCATGGGGCTCTTCTTCAAACTCTTCATTGTTGGCTCACGTTGATGTATAGAGACTAAGAACGGTAACACATTTAAGAAAAATAAATGAAATGGCTCTGCCTTTCTATGATATACAGCCTCAAGACCCAGAAGAGCCAGCTTCTTTGATCCCCTTGGTAAGATCACAGCCCCTTCCCCAACCTGTATCCTCCATACTACTAAGCACTTCAACCCTACTGGATTTAATGAAAGGAGAAACACAGAAAGGCACATTCTCTAAGCTGCCACCAAATGAGTTCTGCACACCCATTCTTTAAGCAGTGATGGAAATGGAATGCATAAAACCCTACAGCAAATCTGTCTACCCATTTCTCTCTTTCTCATCTTCTTTCCTTATCTCTACTCTCAGGTCAGCACTCCACTGTTCACACCAAAGCTCAGGCATAATAACTGCATGTCATACAGATGTACAGCCTCCGCCAAAGCTGGTATCGGGCTAACGCCAGACCCTTTGCAGCAATTCTGGGTGTTTTGTGGCTGTCGGTAATGTCTTCATTTCCTGAACTCTTTTTCCTTATTGTTTTTAGGCTCCAGCGGGAAGCAGGGAAATTGGTACTAGCGATGTGGCTCTGGTTCCCTACAAGAAAATGTTGTGCTCTTGTTGTTGCCAAATTAGCCCCTTGGAAGATTTAAAGATGTACACTCAACTCCCTGTGGATGATTTTTAAAATGTATCACTAATGCTCACTGATGACAGGCACTTATACACCATTGTGATTTGGCTTTACTCTAATAATAGTATTTTAAATGCTGTAACGTGCAAAAATGATGGTAATGCTTAGGCCAGAGTAAGCAGAAAACCAACTCAGCAAACTGAACAGAAGACATTCATCCAGGCTTTTCAATATCCTGCCAAGTGACCTCTGTTTTGTACGGCTTTATAATTCTCCGAGGTTTTAATATGCTGGTCCACAGAATTCTCTTATTATTTCCTTCACTGCTTTTCTATTGTCTCCTCTGTCTGTCCTGGATCCTCTGTTTTTCCTTCCTCTGAATTCAGTCTTGCAGTGAGTTTATGCATTCATAGTGATTTCAACTACAATTTATATCACAAACAGTTCCAAATATACATCTGAGCTGCCTGAAGGGCATTTTACTCTTTCTCTCTTCCTTCCTTGGTAAACTTGTCCTCTAATATGATTTCAATAACGGCTAACATTTATCATCTCTCAGGCATGGAGTTAATGCTTGGAACCCTACAAGTAGGGGCACTTATTATTATCATCTTTGTCCTCCAGAGAAGGATCTAGTAAGTAGTATAACTGAGATTTGATCCCAGACAGATTTGCTTCACAACCTGTGTTCTGGAGCACCACATTATGATGCCTCCTCACATTCAGACACCTGCTCGCTACCTCCTGACTAGACTATCCCAATAGCTCCTTAGTGCTCTATCTGGCACCAAGCAGAACTCAATATCATTTTTCACATGGAAGGTTTGCTTTCCTCCCTATTGATCACATTTAAAGTCCTCTGTTGGACCTCCAAAGTTTTCCACTGACTTCTCTGTCACCAAAGCCCATCTAGATTGGGTATTCCTATTAAGGATATTTGTGTGCCATACAAAATGTGTTTCACACTTCTTTAGGGTACTTCCTGTACCTAAAACATTCTTCCTATCTACTTTATGAGAAACCTTTTATCTCTTCTTTTAGGATTTACCTGTTTTAGAAAACCTCGAACTAACTATAAGTGTAAGGGTAAAGGACATATAGTCAGTGATGTTGTCTTCTATTTCTTTCTATGTCCTACAGAGTCTAGTAATATTTATCATTCATTGGATATGCAATAAAGATTGTTAATGTGCTGATATAACCATCCTAACCAACACTAGAAAGAAACCCACACGTGGCTGAGAGACACGACTTAATAATTACCAGAGGCCAAAGTGTATGTTTTCACCTACAGTGGGGTAAGGAGAGGAATAGAGCTTCTGTACTGTTTCTAAGCCGGCTTGCTTTCAAATCCATTCCCCACTTTCCCCTGTTCTGCTCTGTGTGTCTGGGATCTGATCCCCTGAAGGCTGCATTTTTAGGCTCACAAGTCAATTGGCTTCCAGATAGGTTCAGGCAATGGAAGGAGCTGAAGGGAGAATGGAGTGTGGGGAGGGAGAAACTAGGCACATCTCTGCCTCTTACTCTGTTTTGGGATAGGACCCCAGCCCCAGCTGTGTCTCCTCTGTAGCTCCAGCTCTCTCACACAGGCCTTCTTCCATGATTCCAGTTTCTTTGAGATGACCCTCGCCTCTGGGCTCTGGTAACACCACTTCCTTGCTTTGTCTCTGCAGCCTAGGGAGGGTAGTGGCTTCCTGCTATTGTTAACCTCACCACTCCCACTGGCTTCTCAGCTTCTCCCTGTAATTCCCTGCATTAAATTCCCTCTGTTGTAATTTTGTGAAAACCTGAAAGAACAAGCAACCTTTTATTATTATTAATTATTATTATCCCAATAGAATTATGGACTAACTTCTGCTAAAACAAAATCCCTGTCAAGCTGTGATTACTTTCTGTCCTCTGGCTGTCTGACTAGGAGGTGAGATGCAGCCACATGCAGAAAGTTTACAGACAAAGAGATGAAGTTGACATGGCTATCACAATGACATTAACCCTCTGAGAGTACTGACGTAGCATGTTTCAAACTCACAAATCTTCAACTTTTGAGGTTCTCCAGTATGAAGATGAATTGAATAATACAAATAAAATAGCTTTGTAAGTAGTAAGACTAAAAAAAAGAAAAGGAGAAATTATTTTATAATTTCATAGGTAGATGAGACTAAGTCAACTTACAGATTATGAACTTATTATTTTATTGGTTTATTTAAAGGGACTAGTTTAATAGTTAACATCAAGTGGGTAGGTTCACATTACTAAAGGAAATGGTGCGAACACTTTTAGCCTCAATCTAAATTCCAGGATAAAGCCTGTCCCTAAAATAAGCCATAAATCCATCATGTGCCAACCCAATAAGAACCATCTGGTGAGCACACAGGATAGGCATCATCTGTGTTTGAGGGCATCCTAGCTGTGCCATTCACCTAGAGCATCCACCTGCCCTGGCCCAACTCTTCAACTGCATTCTCTTGAGAGATCTTTGGAAGTATTTTTAGATAAGGCTTTGCAGTTCCTGTCTGGACAGAACTTCTTTGATATGGAATAAAATAAATAATCAACTGAACCACCTGTACATTTGGCCACTTAATAAATATTCATTGATTGTACCCTCTGTGCCTACATACCTAAAATGAGAAAAACTATCTCTGGAAGACACTACTGATTGGTTACCCCAGAGCCATTCCTAACCCCTTGACTTTTGCAGCTTTCCCACATAGAGGCTGGAGTGGTAAACACTTGCCTTCCCAGCTGCATGGGCCGTGAGGGTGGCTTTGGGATTCATCTGGCTGTGAGATGTGAGCAGATGTCTGCTGGAGGGGTGGGATGGGACTTCTGGGGAAGCTGCTCATTTCTAGGTAGAAAGATACAGGCACAGAGGGCATGACTTTTCTCCCTTTGGCATCTTTTTTCCTTCTTTGGGCACACACATCATGGTTGATGCCACAGCACTCATCTTGTAACCAATATGAAGAAAACGTCAAGAATCTTGGCATCTTTGGCTCTGACATCATAGATAGTAAAGACCTGGTTCTTTGATGACATTTTTGAATATTGAATCAATGCCATCTAGACCTATTTGAGGGAAATAAAGCCTATTTTTTTAGCTTACTTTTTTTTTTCTTTGAGAGACTGGGTCTCACTCTGTCACCCAGGCTGGAGTGGACTGGCACAATCATAGCTCATTGTAACCTTGACTTCCTAGTGATCCTCCTGCCTTGCTAGGCTATAGCTGGGTGTGGTGGTGTGTACCTGGAGTCCTAGCTACTTGGGAGGCTGAGGAAGGAAGATCACTAGGAGGTCAAGTACTCATTTCTAGGTAGAAAGACATAAGAACTATATCATTGATTCAGCACATTAGCATTTGACCTTCTAGTGATCCTCCTGCCTCAGCCTCCTGAGTAGATAGGACTACAGGTACACAACATCCCCCCCAACCAGCAATAGCCTGCTATTGTTGTTTCTATTCCTTGCAGCTGAATGGAATCCTATCTGGTTGAAAAGACAAATTTACACTTATTACAAATGTGTTACACTATATTATAATTGCTGGCTCTAGATGTAGTTTATAATAAACTCTTGATTGTGGTCTATGCTTTTATATAGATTTCTCATCTCTTATCTTTGCTCAAGGTTGATAATCTTAATAGAGGTGAGCAGACTTTTTCTCTACAGGGTCAGATAGTCAGTATTTTAGATTTCACGGGCCAATCTCTGCTACAATCACTCAACTCTGCTATTGTAGTGTGGAAGCAGCCACAGACATACAAATGGTGGGTGTGGCTGGGTTCCAGGAAAACTTTATGTACAAAGAAAGGCAGTTGGTCCATGTGCCAGAGTTTGTCAACCCCTGATCTTAGTAAAGCCCACCTGAGAAAGTGAAAATAGCTCCAAATTCCTACAGGTCCTGGGCTTCCACCTAGGTCTGACAGTGTCAGTCAGTTCTCTTTTCCTTCTTGCCTGCTTTAAGACCTGAGGGATCCTTAGGGAAGACTGATTGCAGCCCCTCAGCTAAAATGAAATCAGAAGGAATTTCGAGTTCCCTGGGAGAAATATACTGTTTGGAGAGTAGAGAGAATAGTATGAGATTTCCCTCTCAACATACATCTTCTTATAGAATAAAGGAGTCAGGGGAGGAGAACTTCCAGTCTCCCCTCCCGTTGGTGATGGTGAGAGACCTGTGATGGTTATTAGTCTTGTGAATGTAATCAAATCTTAGTGATTCTTGTTCTATATGAACTGTGGATTTTCTTTTATGTTCCTACCTTTCCTTCCTTTCTTTTGGCCCTTGCATGTTCAAGTGATGCCATGGAAATCCGAGGAGATGCAGCTCAATCTGCCACCTCTTCTCTCTTTGTTAAGGCAGCTCGATAAAAGGAAGGGTGAGTAGGGGTTGGAATTGTTAGCTAACATTGGATTGAGAGTTATTTGTGGATTTAAGTTATTATGTTATCCCTATCTCCTGTTTCTATGGAATACTTTGTAAGTTCCCTGCCAGTGGTGGAAATGTGAATGAATTGTGGTTTGTTTCTTTTTCTGATATGGAACAGAGAAAGACCAAGCCAGTTTCAAAAATCTTAATGTATTGTGAATACCATAAAAAATTGTTTTTAAGTTGTGGGTACATAGTAAGTGTATATATTCATGGAGTACATGAGATATTTTGATACAGACATGCAATGTGTAATAATCACATCAGGATAAATGGGGTATCCATCACCTCAAGAATTCATCCTTACAAACAACCCAATAATATATATATATATATATATATATATATATATATTTTTTTATATATATATATTTTTTTTTTTTTTTGAGATGGAGTCTCACTCTGACACCCAGGCTGTAGTGTAATGGCATGGTCTCAGCTCACTGCAACCTTTGCCTCCCGGGTGCAAGCAGTTCTCTTGCCTCAGCCTCCCAAGTAAAGTAGCTGGGACTATAGGTGCCTGCCACCACATCAGGCTAATTTTTGTATATGTAGTAGAGACAGGGTTTCACTATGTTGACCAGGCTGGTCTCCAACTCCTGACCTCATGATCTGCCCTCCTCGGCCTCCCAAAGTACTGGGATTACAGGCATGAGCCACCGTGCCCAGCCAACCCAATTAGATTCTTTTAGATATTTTAAAATGTGCAATTAAATGATTTTTTGTTACAATCACCCTGTTGTGCTAGCAAATACTACATCTTATTCATTCTATTTTGTTTGTACCCATTAGCTACCCCCACTTCTCTCCCACCCGCCCGACTACCTTTCGCAGCCTCTGATAATCATCCTTTTACTTTCAATCTCCATGAGTTCAACTGTTCAATTTGTAGCTTTCACAAATAAGTGAGAACATGCGAAGTTTGTCTTTTTGTGCCTAGTTTACTTCACTTAATGTAATGACCTCCAGTTCCATCCATGTTTCAAATGACTGGATCTCATTCTTTTTTATGGCTGAGTAGTCCTCGGTTGTATGTACCACATTTTCTTTGTCCATTTGCTATTGATAGACACTCAGGTTGCTTCCAAATCTTGGCTATTGTGAATAGTGCTGCCATAAACATGAGTGTACAGATATCTTTGATATACTGATTTCCTTTCTTTTGAGTATATACCTAGGAATGGGATTGCTGGGTTGTATGGTAGCTCTATTTTTAGCTTTTGAGGAACCCTCAAACTGTTTTCCATAGTGGTTGTACTAATTTACATTCCCACCAACAGTGTATGAGGGTTCCCCTTTCACCATATTCTTGCCAGCATTTGTTATTGCCTGTTTTTTGGATATAAGCCATTTTAACTGGGGTGAGATGATGCCTCATTGTAGTTTTGATTTGTGTGAATGCCTTTTTTAAATGTTCAGTTGGGAATCTCTTCTGATTTGATCCCACTAACATGCTGACGATCCAGTAAAAATTTGGGCATGCAAAACATTAAATTCCCCTAAATTTAATTTTGATGTTCAAGTTGGAAAACCCAGAAATTTCCTTTAGGTGGATTCAGAATTTTCCTTTGGGTGGGTTCACAAGAAAACCATCTTCCACAATGAGTGTAACTCCTTTAAGGGTGAAGTCAAATAGCTGTACTTCCTCACATCTCTCTGCTACTGAGGAGTGATTTCTGGCTCTGTCTATATATCTACTCCTGGAAATATAAAAAGAGCGCAAAGTTGCCATGAAGTTTTGATTCACTGTCATTAAAGAATAAGAAGTAAAACTAATGTAATGCCATTTCAGTGGATTCAAAAGGAGAAAGTACATTTTGAGGGTCTCCAGATCACTGCAAATTTTATTTGCACAGGTACAGTTAGTCACAAGTACAAGAAAATACTTATAAATTTCGTTCTATCCAGATCAGTATGTGTGTGTGTGTGTGTGTGTGTGTGTTTCAGACAGGGTCTTGTTCTGTCACCCAGCTTGAAGTGCAGTGGTGCAATCCTAGCTCATTGCAGACTCAAACTCCTGGGCTCAAATTATCCTCCTACTTCACTTCCCCAAAGTGCTGGGATTACAGGTGTGAGCCACTGTGCCTAGCCCTGATCAGTCTTTAAACAGACTAAGGGGATGAGAAAAAGCTATAATGAACCTTCAGACTTCAAAATGAAGCCCAAGACAATAGATCTTCACCATTGCTAGACTATGTGAAACTCAGATAGAATTGCCTGACCACTTCTTTGCTGGAGAGCAGATGATAATCAATTCAACTAACTTTTATGGGGTTCCTGCCATTTTCCAATCACAATGCTAGATACAGCGAAGTGCTAAGGTGAATGGGTTCTCATGAAATTCACAATCTATAGGAACAAAAGACATATGAACAAAAAAATTACAATATGAGGGATAAATGCAAGTATAGAGGTATGTTCAAAGTTATGGATGTAATGTGAATAAAGACATGGTTAAATTTATCCGGGAGGTAAGGGAAGGCTAGTGGAGGATAAGATTTCATGGGAGTGGGTGGGTGGGACCTGGGTGTATGTAAGCAAAAGTGAAAAACAGGCCTGGAAATAAAGGTTGCATTCTTTCAAAACTGAGTAGCTCTGGATGGTCATTTTCTGCTCTTTTCTTTGGCATTGCCGCTTGGGACTTTTAACAAAGAAAGGAAACTCAACTAGACCACTTCGGATGTCATAAAGAACACTGACTTGGCACCAGAAGATCTGTACTCATGTCCTAATTCTTCAGTTTAACATGCTTTGTGGCCTTGGACAAATTGGCTGACATTTTTGAGCTTCAGTTTTCACTTTTGTAAAATGATGCAGTTGGACCCTTACTGTGGTCCTCAAACCTTTGTGCCATCCATTCTATCAACGTTTGAACTCTGTCCTTACGAGCCAGTTTCTTCCCCCACTCTGATTGCTCCCCCACTCCAACCAAAGAATAAAAGGAGCAAGGAAGAAAGTGCCTTTTCCAGGCATGACACTTAACATGCTTATAGGCTGTCTACGGCCCTTTTCATAATGTGTGCTTTTTAATTTTTTTTCTGACATTTAAGTTTTGGAGAATAAATTTTGTCATGAATCTGTAATTGTTCTAAAAATCTTGCATCTTACTTAACCTAGTTTGTTTTCCTGCTGATTGAGAATTCTTCTAGCATCTCACTCCATGTTCCTCTTGAACACTCAAAATCATGGGCGCTGACTTCATTCATCTACTCCTTTTTTCAGTTCAGAAAGCTCAGGCAGGCAAAGTGAAAAAAAGGGAATAACATGCACATTGGAGCTATAAAAAGCAATTGTACAACTGATTGTAAATACCAAGGACTGAAGACGTAAGTAGTAATCAAACATCCTTCCCTTTGGGACAGCGGCAGGAGGAAGTAGTCCAGAGGCTTCAAGGCAAAAAACAGTCTGCAAGCCCAAATCATAAACCTTCTGTTTGCACTGAATTGTTAGGGGAAAGATTTCCAGTGCCTGGCATTGCATCTGGCTAAAATGGTTTCCACAGCAGCTACTGACTGAGGAATAGACAACTGAAGTAGAAGCCCTGGGTTTGATCCTGAGCTTGGCCACTCCTGAAACTTCTCTGTATCCTGGTGTTTTCAAATGTAAGATCAGAAATAATGACTTCTGCTTCACAAGGTTGATATGAAGATTTCATGTAGATGTTGTTTGAATCTGAGCTTTGGAAAAATATTCAAGAAGTGGTGGAGGCCAGGAGTGGTGGCTCACACCTGTAATCCCAGCACTTTGGGAGGCCGAGGTGGGCAGATCACTTTAGGTCAGGAGTTTGAGACCAGCCTGGCCAACATGGCAAAACCCTGTCTCAACTAAAAATACAAAAATTAGCCAGGCATGGTAAGACATGCCTGTAATCCCAGCTACTGGGGAGGCTGAGGCAGGAGAATCGCTTGAACCATGGAGAAGAGGTTGCAGTAAGCTGAGATTGCACCACTGCATTCCAGGCTGGGTGACAGAGCGATATTCTATCTCAACAAAACAAAACAAAATACAAGTGGTAGAGAATTTCTAGTTGGCTGACTGTGGCTACTCTGGCAGTTAAGACCAGGTGTTCAGTTGTGAGACATCCCAGGAATTTATGTATGTATGTATGTATGTATATGAACATATACACACATATGTATACCTACATATATATACACATGTGTGTATGTGTGTGTGTGTATATGTGTATATTGTATATATATATATATATGAGAGATCAAAGGTTTGGAAAAAGGGATAAGTAAGGATACACTATCTACTTGAATAAAATTCTCCAGAATCCTTTTAGATCAGCTAAATTAGGAGGCAAGAAGTAACGTTTATTTCTCCTTTTAAGGGAGATAAAAATCCTGATTTAGTTTTCTGAGAGTTGGAGGCCCCTTCCATCAGCTTCCCCACAGCCCCAGCTCTCATTCCCCAAAGCAGTAAGAACAGAGTTCTCAGCTTCTACATTGATGATTTATCCCGGTCACAGAAGGGACACCCGGCTAACTGAGGTTAACAGCTTTCTCAGTTTCATTTCAAAAAGACATTAGCATGGAGGCTCAATGAAATGCTGATATGCCAAATACTGATTCATTCACCTGCAGAGTTCGCTATAAGGCAGGGACCTATTTGACAGGCAGGGTTGAGCTCCCAGCCTTTTCCTAAAGGGCAATCCCATAATTCATCTCCCAGTGCTAAATTACACCTGACACTTCACTGAAGGCTTCAGGTGCACTCACCCAACTGCAATAAGCCTAATGCAGAAGAAAAGGGTTGAAATGACAAAAGTATTTTTTGAAAATAACATAACTAATTGAATTGTGGGTGGAAATATCTGTTGTGTAAAATATTCCCAGGCAGAATACACACATTTCTTTTTGTGTTACAGTCAGGTCTTTTCTCTGGCAATGGGGGATCTCAATGCTGTGCATCACTACTTGAGCTACATGCCCCGTGACCTGTCTTTTGACTTGGCCTAGTCACTAAAGAAGCTCCAAGCTTTTCCATAATCTGGGCCTTCCCTACTCTAGTCTCCTTCCAAATTTGTACGAAAGTCTGTTCAAAAGCTGCAAAGTCATACACTCACTGCTCCTCTACAGAATTTTCTGTGGAGAGATTTGAGAATAGGCACAGGGGGAAGCAGATCTGTCCCCTACCTTAAGCAAAGCAGTCAAATGCTTTAGCGTGGTGCTTAACTTGTTATCAGGCCCCAGGGATGCTCTGATGAAAGAGAAGTAGAAACAAAACAAAACAAACAAACAAACAGAAACCTTGACAAGTGAAGCCATCTAACTTCCTAATGACCCTATCCAGGACTTTCTTTCACTTTTTAGTGGGTATAGGTCATTTATCTGATGCCGTGTGAAGTGAGCACAGGAGGCTTTAGCCTGGCCAAAGCTCACTAGAACTTTGGAGGGATGAGGTGAGATGCTTTCTCTGTAACTCAGGAAGTCTTCATTGAGTATGTGCTAGGTGTCGAGGAGACTGCAATGAACAGGCAGACACAGGGATCTTCTCTCATGGAGCCTCAGGTCTCACTTGGGAGACCTGAGCTTAAAAAGAGCTAAGATGGGCTGGGCATGGTGGCTCACACCTGTAATCCCAGAACCTTGGGAGGCCAAGGCGGGTGGATCACATGGTCAGGAGATCGAAACCATCCTAGCCATGGTGAAACCCCGTCTGTACTAAATTACAAAAAATTAGCTGGGCATGGTGGTGCCGCCTGTAGTCCCAGCTACTCAGGAGGCTGAGGCAGGGGAATCACTTCCGGGAGATGGAGGCTGCAGGGAGCTGAGATCATGCCACTGCACTCCAGTCTGGTGACAGAGCAAGACTCTGTCTCAAAAAAAAAGAAAAAAAAAAAAGTTAAGATAATCTACTGCCCAGCACCTCTTAGGTGCTTAATAACTGTTGAATGAAGAAATTGTAAATAGGATAAAAGTAAATGAGCTAAACATTATTAAGTGCCTTCTCTGTCCCAGATTCTATGCTAGGTCTTTTCCATTACATTATCTAATTCAGCACAAAATGAACAGTTAAAGTCAAGGTCATGAACTACAGTTTAGCATTTATAATAGAAGGAAATGCTAAACTGTAAATGTTAAACTGTAGTTCAATATTAATGAAACTAAAGGTGGATTCTTTTTTCAGCTACGCTGTTGCTGCTGTCACTAAAGCCCATTACAAAGCCGCTGACTCGAAACGTGAGCAGTTCTGGAGGTACTTGGAGAAGTCGGGGGCGCTAGACACGCTGACCAAGGTGTTCATAGCAGTGGACTAAGTGCTGGGTGTGATAAAGAGGAATGACTTAATTATGAGACATGTATATATAATCAAATACAGTGTGGGTTAGGACCTGTGACAAACCATTATAATAAAACATGGCCCAATGAGGGTTTTGGAAGAGAGAGAGAGACTTGGCTTCTTTAGTTGGTATGACAGTTTCTTGGTAGATACAGGTCAAAATTTTTTTTGTGGCAGCCAATTCTCATGTGCTTTTAACTCACTGGATTGGTATTAACATTACGTCAGTAAGCCAGGTGATTGTGACTGTCTTTTGTACCATCCTTTTTGAACAGAATGGCAACATGTGGGTTGGATAATCACACTTTTGGGTGAAACTGACTTGCTTAAACTGCTGTATCAGTCAATGCTATTTAAGAATTCAGGATCTGCCTAGCCTCTAGAGGTCCTCTTCAACATTTCTGTCAAGGATTTGGACGAAGATAGTATACACAAAAATGCTCGAAGGAAGAGAAAATGGATCCCATCAGTTAAGCTCCTGCTATGCTTCAGCTGCTTTGTCTATAAAATATCAACTTCACATCTTGCCTACCTCACAAGGTTGTTGTAAGAATCAAATCAAATATAATGGATGTAAAAGCAAAAAAAATATGTAGAAAACAAACCACAGTAATTTTAACATACTGGTAATGATGTTACCAATAGAAATCATAGCTATTTTCATATCACATCCATAACAGAATAGTAGCTATTTCAAAATATCCCTTACGTTCATCACTGCCTTAAAATTACAGTAGTAGATCCACCACTGAGCTTTATTAATATATTAATAGAAACTATACATATTATCATACAAAATATTGGTTTTAATATTTAATTGGTTTTAATATTTTGATAGCTGAATTTCAATATAAATTGATTTTCTTTGTAATTCTACATGCTTTATTCTTTATATATTTAAAAGCATTCTATTAAGAAAGGTCCATAGGCTTTAGGTCTGTAGCAGATTGGCCGTGGGGTCCATGGCACAGTAAAAGCCAAGAATCCCTGAACGGGGAAGAGGTTGGAAAAGGGGTGCTAGTTATTCCAAGAAGAGGAAAAGCTTCATCTGGATGTTTCAAATTATACATAATGTTTCTTTAAGGCAAATGTTGGTAGGTATGAAGACAAAATACATACATAACATAACTGTTTTGTGAAACATAGTGAGTAATATATACTCACCATGTTTTCATAGGAACATGTTTCTGGGGAGCAAACTTATTAAGCATATTCATAGCTCAGCCAGAATTTCTGAAGCTGACAGTAAAGGTCCATCATGACATCAGACTGTGCATGCAGCAGGTTGTGCTGTGCTAAAAGCCCAAGAAAGATGCCTGAAATACTTATTTGCTACCTTTTCTTGTGTGGTTAGAATGCTAAGGATCATCTAAGAGCAACTAACATTTGCTTTACATGCATTGTAATGGTTATAACAGCTACTGGAAATATAGAGTATGCTAAAAAGTTATCAAACATTAACAGAAGCAGCAGTAGCTGTGGAAAGAGCACTTGATCAGGAGTTGATAGCTTCAGGCCACAGCTTCAAGTCTGACACTAATATCTGTGTTAACTTGTGCATGTTTTATTACTGGTAAAATGAAGGTAATGACTCCTGCTGTAACTTATCTTGTAAATTTTCTCTAAAGATCAAATGAGTATGTCAAGATGCTTACAAAGGTTTGAAACATAATACATATATTATTTATATGGAAATACAAGTGAAATATCAATATTATAACATTTTATGTTTTGAATATAGAAATAAAGTGAAATTTTCTATCCTTGTATTATAAAATATATTGAAGAGGAAACCTTTTAGATAGCTAGAATTTTGAAAATCTGTATATATATAAAATGTAAAATGTAAATATAGCATAAGAGTTAAATTCTTACAAGACTGTAGACAATGAAATGTGTTATCTTAAGTCATTAGATAATTCCATAATAAAATCATTTTCTTATGGCTGGCAACAAGCTTTCAAATATGACCTGTAGCATAAGACAGCAAGGAATTTATGTATGTGGTATTTAGATTTAGTGGCACTAAGATCACAAGGACATACACATTTAATTAGTGGAGTACATTCAATTCTAAAATTTAGATCACTTTCTCCAAATAAGCTTGTTCTTCACAGAAACCATGCAAGCAAATGTTGGCAAACGTTGCAAACAATGGGAGAAAAGCATGGATCTTAAGATTTTTCTTCCTGAAATATATGTGTGTGTATATATATATATATATATATATACACACACATACATATTCTTAGTAAGATGCTTTTCATTATAAGCTAGCAGAGCAGGATTTAAGTACCAACCTGAGTCTTCCATCCTCTAAGTCAATGTTGAAAGTTTATTTCTACAGTAAAATACACTTTTCACATTCTTGGTATCATCATATAAATCAAACAAAGAGAACTGCAATCCAATTCTCTCCATTATTACAGAAGCATACAAGTTACCAACCAGAACATTCTTCCATTTTTAGTTTGAAGTGTTTTTCAACTTCAACTATGCTTGGAAAATTTTTAAGCCAAGGCTATTGTGATTATACTTGTTAGGCTTTTATTCTATATAAATTATCTAAGCCAAATGAAGTTCAAAATACTGACCCTTGACTACCAATTAGAATAGTCCCTAATCCTCAATAATCTGCTAAAAAGAGACAAATGAGCTAGATTTGAGTTGAAACTACCACCTCTGAATTAAAAAAACCTGAAGCTTAATATGCCTTTGGGAAAGACGTGGTTAATGTAAATGGTAGAGAAATGTGGAACACTATTCTAAACTGCTTGTGTTCATTGATTCCTGAGTACAGAGACTTACATCAAGATACACGGACATATATTCATTAACTCACAGGTATAGATCAGAATGACTAAACATTTTAAAATCAGGTAAAGCAAAACCTAGTGGATTCTCCCCCACAGTCTGTACAGTGCACACACACCCAGTAACACACACCCTTGACCCGTGTAAGACGCAGAAGTGCTTACAATTTTTTTGGCATTAATTACAAATTAATGAAGCCTGCTGAAGGCAGACACAAAAAGACATACTGTGCGACATAAGCATTGAAGCAAGGCAAACACCTTAGAAAAAGTCAGAAGTTCCCCCAACTGAAAATATTGTATCCTGGACATCCAAGCAGATGAAGGATCCAGGGTGAACAGATTTGCATCCTAGGACCAGAGCAGATGATGGGTTTAGGGACTGCAGTGGTCCCTAAAGAACATTTCCCCTAGCATCCAAATTTCTAAAAATTAAAGCTTAATGGTTCCAATTCTTTATAAGGTTGTCCTTTCAATGGGCAAAGCATTGATCAGTGGTCTCAGTCCTGCCAGCTGGCTTCAAGGGCTCTCCCCCCAACGGTTCCTCAGCATCCTTTCTTTTTCCATTCTCTTGAAGAAGGGATGCTCTGTTCACTTCAAGTGAGCTTAGACTTATGAGGTGCTAAGAAACAAGAGTGTGGGTCCCTTCAAGTTGTACTCCCAGATGTAATACTGCAAGTGAGCCAACACAGGATCTTAGCACTGGCTAACGTGTTTGTGCTACAGAGCCCGTTTGCTACTGGATCCAAACGGATGTCCCAGTCAAAGCAAAAACAAAGCAACAACTAAAAAAGTCTTCCCCCATCGCCCCCCAAATAGCCCATTCCTTTCTAAGTCCAGGCTCCTGAATGCACATGAAACTGTGTAGCCTTGGAGGGTGTGGGGGGATTGGCACTCCCTCCTCAGCTGGAGGCTGCATTCAGAAAGAATGGATTTTTTCCGGCTTCTGATAGTCTGAGATATTGTGCCTGTCACTCTGAGGGTGAGCAAAATGGGGTTCAAAACAGAGAACAGAGATGTATAAACAGATGCAAGAGAGTGAGAAGACTATACCGAGTTGGGAGACGAAAGAGATTGGTATCAAGCCTTATCCTGGGATGGACCACTCTCTCTGTGCCTGTAAGAAGCTCCTAGGCTATCTTAATTATAAATATTTATATCTATGGAAGCAAATTCAGAAGGATTTATATCCCAAGGGAGCGCAGATCAATAGATCTAAGCAAACCTCATCTCCAGGCTGACCACTTAACACCGTTATCACCGATTAGGGCTGCTTGGCCCTCTGGGAGGGTGTGAGTTCCCCCTCTTGTCCTGCATAGGTCCACCCCATTCTTGGCCCCAAGAGGAAATCAATAACAGGATGTAGGGATCGATACACAGGACATCTGCTTGGCTGCAGTGGCTTCCCTTAGGATCGGAGTTTGGTTAGCCCTTGTCTATCCTGCAAACCCCTATTCCTTCCCCCAACCCCTCCATCCTTCCATATCGGCTGGAGCTTTCCAATTTTGATCTTTAGCTCACTCACTGAAATCGGCTCAGATGCTGCTGACTCTTTTGAGGAAGAAAAGAAAGACCTGGTTATCATTTGCCTTACTTTCCAAAAGTAAAAAAACTTACCAGACCTCAAGGATTGAGTCAGAGTCAATTTCCTGCCTCACGGCCCGGGGCATGCTTTCTGCTGCCTGCTGACTGTCTGGCCACCAAGTACTGTCGGAGCAATTGGAGCTGGCTGGGTTACTGTTCCAGGTTTGCCTGCGTCTCCCTATGCTTGGTCTGCAGTTGATAGATCCTCTGCTCCTGAAGCATCCAGCTATTGACCCGCCCAGGGAAAGAAAGAAAAAAATGGAAAAAAAATCAATTAATACTAAACGGCTTAACAAAACCCTGCATAGCACAGGCCTGAAGCATACAGGGTAGGAGTTGAGATGGTCTCAGTGGCAACAATGAATGTGGGGGACAAGCTCAGCCAGCTAGAAAATCTGATGTTCCAGGGACAGGAAGCCAATATGGTAGGCGTGATCACACACACACACACACACACACACACACACACACACACACTCTCTCTCTCTCTCTCTCTCTCTCTCTGTCTCAGCAGCTTGGTCTGACATGCTCTAGTCTGAGAGCAAAGAGGACAGTGCAGGTACATGTTTGCTGTGAACTAGTGGAGGGCGACACATTCACCAAAACAGAAGAAGGGCTGCAACCAAACTCATAGAACCAGTGGATATTTTTGTTTTCTGGGTTTTTTTGGGGGGGGTCACATGGGTGGAAGAGAAGGAGATATTGTTTTGTTCTGAAAAGATAATACCATCTACATGTCACAGGAGAGTTACACGAGGCATTTCTTCGTGTGTCTCCCTGTCACACCACCACATACAGACACACATGAAGCTCTTTTAAGGGGGAGCAAGAAAATGGGGGAGCACCATACCTCAGCTGCCAGGCCCTCTCTCTTCTGCAGGAGCTGGCTTTGAAGGCTCGGCATTTTTGCATCTCGCTGTTTCAGCTGTAAAGAGTTTACATAGGGAGGGGGAGCAAGGAAGGATCATGAATGTCAACCAATGAGCAATTAGCATGACAAGACTAAAGTATTGATCCACTAAAGCTCCCTGCACTGCTGTAGCCCCAGAGGTAGAGCGGCTCCCCCTGTCACTAACTCTGATAGTGCATTTCGGAAGCCTGTATTGTAGGACTGGGTACTTTTTATATCCCACGATCCCTTCTCAGGGCAGGGGACGGTGGCACCTCAATGCTGCCCATCTGCAGCTATCAGAGTAGTCTCCATCCCTGGGCAGAGAGCTGCAGAGAAGAGCATAAAGAATGCAAAGATTTTGGCTGTCCGACCTTATTCATTTTTTTAAAATGCTGCTACCTTCTGATGGCACCAGGCATTTCTATGTATTGATTGGAAAAGGGCTAGGGCGAAATCCTGGCCTGACAGCTGGGGCTGGAACTAAAGTGGTTTTCCAATCTGCATGGTCAGGGGCAAAGTGACTTTCATAGTACCAACTTCTGGCCAATCCAAATACACACTTCCTGTGCACACAGTACTCATTTTAGTCAGTAAGGGTCAAGAAGGGAGAGGGAAAGATGTTATTTCACTGAAGAGACAACCTTATTCCTAGGTGTAAGGCTATAATACATCGAAAGAGAAAATGATGTAATGGTGTTCAAATGACACTAGCCAGGTGAAATATTACCTCTGTAAGGTTCTTCATTCTCGCCATTCATTCCCTCCTTTGTTACTCTCAGCTATAGGCACACTAACCTTTCTTCATCATTTTTTCTACTTTTTTCCCTATCCATCCCATGTCTTCACAAATTTATTTCTTAAGTTGCCCTCCTAATTTATTTTCATACCCTTCTTTAAAGACCCCCTAGAACTCCATCTCCTCCATGAAATCTCCCAAGCAGTGGTAATTACTCATTCCTGTGTGGGCTTCTACTCACAGGAAGCCAAAATCTTCTCTAGCAGTGGGGAATAAATATCATAATGAACAATATGGTATGGTCAATATACTTAAAGATATGGCCATTATGCTTAAGATATGGTCATTATACTTAAAGATATGGTCATTATATTTAAAGAGCTTACAGACTAAATGAATCAATGATCCATTCATTGACAACAAAAGCATTCACCCACCCACCCAACCAACCACCCAGCCAGCCGTCTATTCATTGATACATTCAATTTTTGCTTATCAGGAACATCCTATTACCAGGAACTACTCTTTGCTAAAAACAGGATGGTGTGGTGGAGACTTGAGTGCTGCTGATAACCATTTTCTCCTCTTCTTCCCAAGCTCACAGATAGTCTATGTTTCCCAGCTCTTTTAAAATGGGGCCTTATGACTGAACTTCGGGCATTGGAACATGGGTGGAAGAGATGCATGCCTGCCTGGCTCATAAAAAACCTTCTACATGGCCCTTCCTTCTCCTCCCTTCCAGTGTGACCTTGATGGTGACATGTTGAAGACGGGGGATGCAACCTGGGTCTCTGGGGATCCAGTTGAAGAAGAGTGCCCTGACCTACTTTGGACTATGGTTAAAGGAATCCAATTTTAATGCTGTTAAACAGCTGAGATTTTAGGACTGTTTATGTTAGTGTGAGTGTAGAAACTAATGTTACTTTTACTGACTAACAAAAACACAAAGCAAAAACAGATATGGCCTCTCCTTCACAGAGTCTGGAGCACAGTGGGTAAAAGAGACATTAATAAAATAACTAAAGAAATAGAAGTAAAAACACAATTGTGGTATGTATAATAAAGGATAGGTACCTGAGACAACAAACACATGAGCCAGAGGAAACTCACCTAGCCAACTGCCATGATGCAATTATGTTGAGATATGAAGGGTGAGTACTCAGAGAACATAGGGGTGTTCCATTAAGAAGGAGCAGAACGTGGGAAGTTGGTATGGTAAGGAGGAGTAAGGTACAGCCCAGAAACCAAAAGAATCCAGT